>CM042836.1:129294932-130714932 GCA_023653725.1 Bungarus multicinctus
GATTAAAACCCAATTTAAAATCAATTTAAAATCAGCCCAGGCCAGCCTGCTCAAAGAGCCAGGTCTTCAAATCACACCTGAACATCCTCAGGTCGGTGGTCGTTCTCAACTCTGGGTGGAGCCCATTCCAGAGAGCAGGTGCCCCCACAGAGTGTCACCAGGCGGCACATGGAGGCTGTCGGGATCCGGAGGAGACCCTCCCTGTGGGAGCGCACTGGATGGTGGGAGACTACTAGCAGAATGCGGTCTTGCAAATAACCTGGTCCGATGCCATGGAGCGCTTTAAAGATCAAAACCAGAACCTTAAAGCGCACCCGGAAGGCCACTGGCAACCAATGCAGCTTGCGCAGGAGAGGCATCACATGAGAGCTTCTAGATGCCCCCATAACCACCCATGCAGCCGCATTTTGCACCAGTTGCAGCCTCCAGGTGCTCCCCACAGGGAGCCCCATGTAGAGGGCATTACAGTAATCCAGGCGGGAGGTGACCAGGGCATGAGTGACCGTGCGTAAGGCGTCCCGATCAGAAAGGGCCGCAACTGGTGCATCAGGCGAACCTGATGAAAAGCCCCCCTGGAGACGGCCGTAATATGATCTTCCAATGATAGCCGTGCATCCAGGAGGATGCCTAGATTGCGAGCCCTCTCTGTGGGGGCTAAGATCTCATCCCCAATAGCCGGTGACGGAGTCAGCTGACCATATCGGGACTTCAGAAACCACAGCTACTCAGTCTTGGAAGGGTTGAGCCGAAGCCTGTTCCCGCCCATCTAATTCCACACGGCCTCCAGGCACCGGGACATAACCTCCACAGCATTGTTGGGGTGGTTTGGGGTAGAGATGTAAAGCTGAGTGTCATCCGCATAAAGATGACATTTTCCCCAAAACCCTGGATGATCTCCCCCAGCGGCTTCACATAAATGTTGAACAAGAGAGGGGAGAGGACCGACCCCTGAGGCACCCCACAAATGAGGGGCCTAGAGGTAGACCTCTCCACCCCCGTCAACACAAATTGCAAGCGGTCAGGGAGGAAGGAGGAGAACCACTGCAAGACGGTACCTCCAATTCCCAACCCCTCCAACCGCTGCAATAAAATACTATGGTCGATAGTATCAAAAGCCACTGAGAGATCTAATAGGACCAGGACAGAGGAATAACCTCTGTCACGGGCCCTCCAGAGATCATCAACCAACGCGACCAATGCTGTTTCAGTACTGTGCCCGGGCCTGAAGCCCGATTGGAAGGGATCTAAATATGTCACTTCCTCCAGGTACTGAGGGAGCTGAGACACCACCACACTCTCCACAACCTTCACCACAAAGGGGAGGTTGGAGACTGGACGATAGTTATTCAAAAGCACTGGGTCCAGGGCAGGCTTCTTGAGGAGAGGCCGCACCACCGCCGTTTTCAGGGTGGTAGGGAGCGACCCCTCCCTCAACGAAGCATTGACAATCCCCTGGAGCCAGCCTTGTGTCACCTCACCGGAGGTAGAAACCAACCAGGAGGGGCACGGGTCCAACAAACATGTGGTGGTGTTCAGCCGCCCCAGCAACCTGTCCATGCCCTCGGCGGTCACAGGATTGAACTCCTCCCAGATAACCATCTCAAGACTTGCCCCGGCCACCTCTCCCAGGATCACCCAATTGGAGTCCAGCTCATCCCGAATCTGAGCAATTTTATCATGTAGAAATCGGGAAAACTCCTCTGCCCTGCCCTGCAAGAGGTCCTCCCGCGCTCTCGGCTCAAGTAGGGAGCGGGTCACTCTAAACAGGGCGGCAGGCTGATTTTCTGCCAACGCAATAAGGGCGGAAAAGTGCGAACGCTTCGCCGCCTCTATCGCCACTAGGTAGATCCTAATATAGGACCTCACCTGTGTCAAGTCAGATTCGGTGCAACCGGTCCTCCAGGTGCCTTCCAGATGTCTTTTCCGGCACTTCATCTCCCTCAGCAACTCCATAAACCACGGAGCTGGATGGGATCTGTGCCGAGTCAGAGGTCGCAAAGGCACAGCTCGGTCGAGAGCCTCAGCGGCCAATCTATCCCAGGTGGCCACTAAGTCTTCAGCCAAGCTGTGAGCCAGAGTCTCAGGAAATGGCCCAAGCTCCGTCTGGAACCGTTCAGGATCCATCAGGTGCCTGGGGTGGAACCATCTCCTCGGTTCCACCTCCCTGCGGTGGGGGATGGCGGCACAGAAGTCAAGCCTAAGAAGAGAATGATTGGACTATGACAAGGGTTTTATAACTAGATCCCCAAAACTACGATCATTCAACCACTGAGCAGAGACAAAAATCAGGTCCAGCGTGTGTGTCCCCTGTGTGAGTGGGGCCAGAAACTAATTGGGTCAGGTCCATGGCCACCATGGAAGCCATGAACTCCCAAGCCACCCCAGACGTTTCACCAAGCGAAGGCAGGTTGAAATCCCCCATGACTAAATGCCTAGGGGTCTCAACCGCCAGCCCAGCTATCACCTCAAGGAGCCCGGGCAGGGCCAATGATACGTGGTAGGGAGCCAGGTACGTTATCAAAAGGCCCATCTGAACCCCCTGATCCCACTTGACAAAGAGGGACTCAAAGCCAGCTGTTTGAAGAACAGTGGCCTCCCTAGGACAAAGAACTTTAATAATGGCCGCCACCCCCCCACCCCTGCCCTAGGACCTTGGCCGATGAAATGCATAGAAACCTGGTGGGCACATCTCATCCAGAGGAACACCACCCTCCGGGCCCAACCAGGTTTCGGTAATACCTGCCAGGTCCGCACCCTCCTCCTGAATAAGATTGTAAATCAGGGGGGGCTTGTTAACGGCGGACCTGGCATTGCACAACACCAGCTGGGTACTCAGACTTGTATACCGCTTCATGGTGCTTTACAGCCCTTTCTAAGCACTTTACAGAGTCAGCCTATTGCTTCCGACAATCTGGGTCTTCAATTTTACCAACCTCGGAAGGATGGGAAGCTGAGTCAACCTTGAACCAGTCAGGATTGAACTGCTAGTAGTTGGAGAATTACCTGCAATTCTGCATTCTGACCATTGTGCCACTATGCCATTGATATCTGGGATTATTTTAAAATACAATACAGTCTCTTTTTCAGAAGTGTAACCTGCCATGACATGCTTTGAAGGATTATTTTATATAAATGCATAAATACATAAGGATGTATTAGCTTGGTAACTTGAGGTTCCTCAAATATTTTACACAGCAGCCACTCCAAATCCTTTTCATCATGGACACTGATCAGGGATTTCAGCAATTGGTTGGTCCAATAAACAGTGGTCTACATTTGACAAAAAAACCCAGTGGAGTTTTCCTGACAAATTATTAAATCATTGTTATTGCAGATTCCACGGGTTAAATAGAAATGTTAGTTGTTGCTGCTGGGCCTTTCGAAGATGAGATCTTCTAAGTTCTACTTGGAAATAGGATTTTTTGTGTGTGCCATGTGTGGTTGATCCTATGAACTGCAGTAATCTGTTTGTGGGTTCGTGCAGATGAAAAATATATGAAGACAGCAATAATATGTATTTTTAAAAGGTTGGCTCTTCCAGCCAGGTAATTTGGCCTTTGCTGAGCCAGCATTATATACTGTTGCAACAAGATTGATTTCTTAATCTCTCCCCCATCAGTAGATGGATTCTGTGAAATCTTAATCTTAAAATCTGCCCATGATTTCATTCAGGAAAGAAGCCCTTCATCATAAATCAGGCAAATGGCCATAAACTTGAAAGCAAGTTGCTCAAAGCCAGAGTTTCCAATGGAATTCAAGGTTGCCACCTGATATTGTCCAAGGAGTCACTTTCTTTGGGAATGTTGGATAAAAACAGCTTAACGTTTCTTGATAATAGTTTGTCCTTCCTAAAACTCTATCGAGGGAGTTTTCTTATTTTCCTTCTTATTTCTTCCTTCAGATTATTACCATCAGGGATTACATTCCCAAGATCATTGGTCCTGATGCTTTCGAACAATACATTGGTCCTTATCAAGGCTATGATCCCACAATCAATCCAACAGTAACCAATGTATTTTCAACTGCAGCCTTTCGCTTTGCTCATGCTGCAATTCATCCACTGGTGAAAAGGCTCAATGCGCAGTATAAGGAAGACCCAACTCTTCCTAATCTTTACTTGCATGAGGTTTTTTTCACTCCCTGGAGACTCATTAAAGAAGGTATTTCGTTAATGCGGTTACATCCACTAACATCGCTACAATATTCTTCCTAATTGAATTTTCTTTCAAAGAAAAGGTTTTGTTTTCATTCCAACATTGTTCTGACTGCTGAATCATTACCTGATGTTGAAAGAAATATCCTTCTGGGTTCAGTTCCAAGTGGGGAAAAAGACACTGGAAACATGGAGGCTGTTTGGAAGGTTTAATGGTGGACAGGACCACATGGTCTGGAGCTCCAGAGTGAAAGGGAAGAGATCAATAAAAAGAGCTGAGGTGCTGAGAGTGCCTGGGTTTTAAACCCTCTGTTGGGATTTGAATTTGAGCTTGTATTCTGATTGGTTGTGGGGCAATGCAGGGGCAACTCTGTAAGCTGTCCCAAGTTCCAGGCTTGGTTGAGCCTTGCTGGATGATTTATGCCCTTAAAAGGGCTTTTGGCAATTGCTATAGTTTTACCTGGAGTTCCTTGTAATGTAAAGTATTCTGGCTCAGGCCTTAATGGCACACCCATTAACAAAGGTGGAGGTGAGATTCTGCTTCTGGGGTGAGTTTCTGCTTCTGAGTTTCTACTCTTTTTAGAGGAAATATTCTGTCTTTTTAATATTTCCTAGGCTATTTCAATTTTCTAGGAGAGGAGTGGGTGCTAACTTCCTACACTGACACATTTTCTGCTTCTAGCTGGTAGAATTAATTACTCACCCTTTTATTCAGAGTTTTGCAGCGTTAATTCAGTGCCAGGAAAATAAACACACATGACTGATGCTTCATTTTACATCTTTATAAACGTAATAAGTAGATTTTACAAACCAATTTAGATTTCTCCAACATGGAGCAAACTCAGACAGAAGTAGACATGTTACAAGTGCAGAGCTTCAGCAGCAACTTCAGCAGCTCAGAAACAGACATCAGTTTCACTTTAGTTCAGCAGGCAAGCATTATACATAGCAGAAGAGAGAAGCAGTTTCATTTCCAATAGACAGACTCAGAGCTCAACATAGCTTCAGAGCTGCAGCGCTTAATTAGAGCCACGCCTAGGCTACTTCTAGTTTCAATTTCCACACAGTTCTCATTGGCTGACTTAGTTTCTATGCCTATTCATTGGCTGACCTTGTTACCATGCTCTATTCCAGTTCATGAATATATTCTGATACCTTTTCAGTTATTTTGGCTTTTGGAATAAATTTGGCTTGTCAAATGGGTTGCAATCCAGGGTGGAATAAGGATATGTGTTCACACTGCAAGGTTTATATGAAATACAATCAAAGCTCATACTTTCTGAATTATTTCAATGATTTTTTATTTATTTCAAAGATCAGGGGTATCAAACTGGATTTCTTTGAGGGCCAGATTAGCATTATAGTTCTTTCCCGGGGGCCAGAGGGTGGGGAGGGGGAAGACGGGATGGACACCTCCTGCACCATCTTGCCAGCCAAAATTGGGCCGGGGGGGGGGGACTTGTGGAGCCCATGTTTGGCCTGGATGGCCTCCTGCAGCATTCTGCTAGCCGAAAACAGGCTGTGAGGCCCACATCAGGCCCTCCCGTGCCCCATTTTGGCTAGCAGAGGCACCGCGGGCTGGTCCTTTGAGGCACTGCAGGCTGGTCCTTTGATATTTCCAGGCTAGCTCCATGGGCCAGATCTAAGCACCCCGCTGGCAGATCCAGTTCACAGGCCTTAAGTTTGACGCCCTTGGTCTAGACTAATTTTTTACAATGTGGTATTATAAACTGGTATCAATAATACCTAAACCTCCAATTTATATTGCAGGGAATAGGAAAGAAAAAAAATCCTCCCAGCCACTAACAGTGAAGGTTTTGTGGGTAGTAGCTCAGCAACATCAGAAAGGCTTCACTATTGACATCTTGTTTCTAAAGAGGTAGATACAGCATGATCAATAAAGGAGAATATTTGTAGCTTAGAGTTGAAATGAAGGTTCCTTGATGTCCCCTGTTTTCTTGCAGATGTTTCATTACTCAAACTGGGTAACTAGGGAGCACTGATGATGCTACATAGTAATGAAAGATCTGCAAGCACAGGGAGCACTAAGGCCTTTTCATATAGGGTGATCTAGGGCTGTGGGACAGGTGCCTCCAGCAACCTTTGCTTCCTTATAGAGTATAGTATGGCTTGGGACCAGACTATCTGAGGGACCTTCTCTTGCCGGTCATATCTACCTGACTCATCAGAACAGGGAAGCAGGGAATGTTGCAGGTCCCATTCTTGAGGGAGACATACCTGGTGGGACCCCGAAGAAGACCCTTCTCCGTGGTGGCTCCCTCCCTCTGGAACATAATTCCCCCTGAAATTACACTGACCCCCCTCCACTCTGATTCTCTTCTGAAAGGCATTGAAGACCTGGTTCTGCCAATGGGCCTGGGGAATGCAGAGCGGGATGGAGCCCATTAAATGGCTTGTGCAATCTGCTGTCGCTGGGGGTGGACGTAGGAGTGATTTTACTATATTAATTTATTTGATTTTATGAGTTTTGTTGTTTTAAATTGTGGTTTTATATGATGTCACCATGGTGACTTACAAACCTAATAAATAAATAGACCTAATAAATAAATAAATAAATTAGTAACTTCTCAGCTTAATGGAACTTAACTTAGCAGACTTTGAATGCAAGTGAAAAAGTCTGTCTATATACTGCACTCTTCTGTGCAAACATAAATTCTCATCTGCCATTTTATGCATTCATTTGGATGTAATGAACTTCCACTCTTAACACATAGCCTTTCCCCCATTAGCCTGTTAAATGAAGAGCTTAGCATACAATTTATAAAGAAAAGATTGTGCATAAATGAATATTACCAGAGGTGGGATTCAGCAGGTTCTGACCAGTTCTGGAGAACCGGTAGCGGAAATTTTGAGTAGTTCAGAGAATCGGCAAATACCACCTCTGACTGGAGATTTTACAGTATCCTTCCCCTGCTATGCCCACCAAGCCACGCCCACAGAACCGGTAGTAAAAAAAAATTGAATCCCATCACTGGGTATAACTGACCTAATGATATTAAAGAAAAAGTTGTAATGACAAGTAAGTTATTTTTCTTGGATCGTTGACGAAATCCCAACCAATTTAGCTTCATATAAATGCTACTTATTTTTGTGGTTGAAGGTGGTTTGGATCCCTTGCTAAGAGGTACACTAACAACTGCAGCAAAACTTCAGGTCCAGGATCAACTGTTGAATGAAGAATTAACAAAGAAGCTCTTTGTATTGTCTAACAATGCTTCCTTGGATTTATCATCACTTGATTTACAACGGGGACGTGATCATGGGCTCCCAGGTATATTGGTTTTTTTTTTTTTAAAGATGTTCTATGTCAATATTAGGATGAAAGACGGTGTATATTTCCTCTGTGACTTGAATATTATGATTATTCAAAGCTATTATTTTCCTGAGGGGGTTGATAAAATTAGTTTCATGAAACTAATTTTACTTTACTTTATCGTAGAAGTGGTCAAACTTCGGGATGGATCAAGTAGATGGTGCCATGCTACCAACAGCCAATGATAGCAGAGAAATAGTGGTCCAAAAGTAGAAGAAATTATCATTTCTCTGCCTCTGTTCATGAGAAATAGCCTTCTTTGATTAAGAAGATAATCAAAGGACATTTTGTTTTTGTCTTTTAATGACCCTGTAATCCCTTGCATAGGGGTGGAGTTGGGGCAACTGAATGAAGCTGAGTGTTTACTGGACAGATGCCCTTCCTGTCACCAATGCAGAGTTTGCAGCAGATATTTACTCATTGTGCCCAGAGAGAAAAATATCTACCACTACCTAGGATCAAATTCACAACCTCCTGATTGTGAGGCAAGAGTTCCACCTCTAGCCCTCTGCACCACTCAATCAAAGGACATCATGGAGATTTAACATTTGTTTCATAGCCACCTTCCCCACAAGTTGACTAATAGATTCTGCTATAATTAAGTCGTAAGCTTATAGTTCTTACCTGCGGCAGTTACACCAGAATCAGAATAGAGCTGGAAGGGGCCTTGGAGGTCTTCTATTCTAACCCCTTGCTCAAGCAGGAGCACTCCACCTCCCGCACATGCATGTGTGACCCCCTGTGATCCCTGTGCATGTGCACGTGACTCCCACATCTGTGCCCCACCCTATGCATGCGTGCGCAACTGCTGCATGTGCACCCCACCCCCTGCGCATGTGTGCGCAACCCCTATGATGTGCGCCCTGTCCCTGTGAATGCATGGCAGAGACCTGAAGACCAGCTGGACGGCAGGAGGCACACGCGCACGCATGCCTGGCAGAGCTGAGCTGGGGCAATGGCTCGCGTGCCCAGAGAGAGAGGGCTCTGCGTGCCACCTCTGCCATAGGTTCGCCATCACGGCCCTAATATCTATACAGGCCTAATCTGTTTTGGGTAGAGTTCTCTCTTTCATACAGTATTCATTTTCCTCCCTAACTAAAACTTTTAATATCAGATGAAACATTCCATTCATGCTTTCAAAGATCTAGTTTTCCAACCCGTTACCATCAATTTCCAATCCTCTTTCCGATGATTTATATAATTCACCTCAATGCAAGTTCCTCTCTTTTAATTAGTAGAATATCAGCTGCTGTAATACTCTGACCCTGAAGATTAGCTGTTAATAGTGAGTTTGACATATTTGAGCCTCTTAGTCTCGAAAAGCCCTAAATCAAATTAGTGATTGGTTTGCCATTATGATGAGCAGAATCAAGCTGGACTGAGACTTATGAACAAATCCAGTTATAGTTTTGCACCGCAGACATCAGTATTTCTCCAACAGTGTTTTGCCATGAAATTGCATCTATATACAAGGCTGATGAATCAGAGAGTATCTGAATGTTCTATTGGCGCAATGTAAGATGAGGGCCATGCAAAATATTTACTGTCCCACAGCTTCATTTGCATAGTGTTGCGGATTTGCATTGGCAAAACCTACTGTATCTCAAATCCTTTTTTTTTTCTCTGCTTCTTGGGCTAGTTTCAATCAAAACTAGTTCAATGCTTGGCCCTAACATTACATTGGATAGGTGGGCTACAGAGCCAATGTAATTTTTTGAGCGAGCAGATGGGATTCCAATATGACAAATACATTCTTTATGCCAAGACAAAGCAATGACTTTTTCTAGTATTTTTTAAAAAATACTAGAAAAAGTCCACTGTTACTCTAAGCTCAGTTTACACATGGATTGGGAGCCATGAGGATATATCAAGGTTGTAGGCTAGACAGGAAAATTGGAAAAAAAATTCCCAAAAGATGGTACTGCTGCATAACTTGCCACAAAAACTGCATGGTTGTATCCATATAGTCCCAATTTTCTCACTCTACAAAAAACTTTTGGTACAAAAATTATTATTTCATGGAGGCAGGGGTTCAGATTTTTTTCTTTTAGAACTGATGCACTGCTAACATGGTAAGGGTAGTTTTGTATATCTAAAAAAGAGAACTGTGTTTGAATCTTATTGTTTATGCAATATCTGTAGGTTACAATGACTGGCGAGAATTCTGTGACTTGCCAAAACTAAGGACAGAACAGGAGTTGATGATAGCAATAGAGAATAAAACCGTGGTTCAAAGAATTATGGAACTCTACAAAAGCCCCAACAATATTGATGTCTGGTTGGGGGGAATAGTAGAAAATATTCACCCTGATGCCAGAACGGGCCCCTTGTTTGCATGCATCATTGGAAAGCAAATGAAAGCATTGAGAGATGGTGATAGGTAAGCTTATTGTACCTGCATTATTGGGTTATACTTTTACAGAACAGACAGGATGAGCCATTTATATCTGGACTTAATAGGTTTAGTGAGCTTCAGCACAGTGAAGCCCTTCCTTCCTTCTTTCCTTCCTTCCTTCCTTCCTTCCTTCCTTCCTTCCTTCCTTCCTTCCTTCCTTCTTTCCACAAATTTCTCCATCATCATTATTACCATCACCACCCCTATCATGAATTATGTTACTGACTGGATGTTACAGATTCTGCCAAGAAGGAATAACAAACCCTCAGTGACTTAAGGAATTGGACTGAGGATCCCCAATAGAACTCAAGGACTCACTACCCCATTACATAGCTAACATCCTCTGCCAACATAGCACCAGTGATCTCTTTGCAGATGCTCACATATTGGTGCAAAGATCGCTGACCTAAATGCTGCTGTGTGAGGGGGCGAGCTCCCGTCATTCACTCCAGCTCCTTGGCAGAGACATGATAAGAGCCCCCATGACCATCCCCTGGGCAATGGTGATGTCACTAGCTAATCTTTTCAACCCAGAAGTGTCTTAAACAGTACTCCTGACATGAACAAGGTGGGGGAGTGCAAAGATCTACAGTGGAGAAGACAAATATACTTGTAATGTAGTCCATGTGAACCAGGAGCCTGCTTTACTAGGGAACTGTTGCTTGATAGAAGCCAAAATTATAGTACAAAAAGTCTTTTCAGCGTTCAAATTGAAAACACTTGAAAATATTAAAATATTTGCAGCAGGAAAATATCATTGGAGCAATATTGACAAACACCCACATGCTCAGTGCTCTGCATCTTTAGTGCCCAAACAAAGTTACATTTCCCCCACATGGTGAAGTAGAATTGCATTCCGTATTCTTAATTCTATCCCGTTAAATCCATGATATTACTTTTATTCCATATCCTTCAATGCAACATATAATCCTTAGTCATTCGTGAGATCCCATTTTATAATACTCTACTCTCTACACAAATTTTAATCCATTGCTAGCTATGTCCTAATACACATTTTAATATCAGCAAATTTAGTTCTATGAAATTGGGATATACACTGACAGATTGTAATTGTATTGGGATCTTCTTCCCGTGCAGATTTTGGTGGGAGAACATCAACGTTTTTACTGATGCTCAAAGGCAGGAGCTTGGAAAATATTCTTTATCCAGACTTATTTGTGATAATACAGGCTTGACGGAAGCACCCCTTGATCCTTTTCTACTTGGGAAATTTCCTAAAGATTTTGTGTCATGTGAAAATCTACCTAGCATTAATTTAGGACCTTGGCATGAAGTCCTGTGACCAGGTAACTTGAAAATTAATAATAGATTCATCTACAAGTGTTTATTGATAAATAAATTCATTTCTCGAGCATAATGTCAGGGGAATAAACATAGGATTGTTGCTTTAATATCTCTCTCTTAGTTAGGGATATTTCAAACAAAAAAATATACTGAATGTTTTGCAGGAGGAAGCAAATGTCTTAATTTCTTCTGCCACCAGTTATAACTTGTTGCATTGCATGAAAGGATTATGAAAGTATGCAAGAAATATTGCTGAAAATAGTATCAGTAGTGGTGATGCTATTGATCACATCCCCACCTACTTTAATGTACACATATGGACACTTTGGATTCCCTCCATGCTGCTGGCTCAGAATTAACCTTACTAAGAATCTAAATTACACCTAGCAAATTGAATATTCTTCCATGTATAGGCATGGGAAAGGATTAGATTAGAACCAGGAACTGCCTTTAATTACCTTGCTGAATCTCTAAAAAGCTTGCCAATGCGGCATTTATATAACTGCCAAATTTAAAGAAACCAGGGACAATACAATGGAATCAAAGCCAATTAATACAATGAGTGAACATATTTGGCAAGGAGAACATACTATACTAGATGTATATTCATGCAGACATCCAGCTACAAGAACATCTTCATCATCTGTTAACTGTACATGATTTTAATGCAGCAGAAACTAAGGCTACTGGATGTGGAGTGCAGAACTCTAGACTATTGGTAAATGGCAGTAGACAGCACTCCATATACGACAATCCCTCAGAAGTCATTATTCCAGCTACAATACAGCCTGGATAGAATATGATGATATGGTTTCCTAAATAAGTCAGATTTGGTTTTAGAGATCACAGTAGATCCTAATTGGTTTCATTATGGCTTATTTAAGAAATCAGAATTGGATCCAAACAAGTTAAGCCATAACCATGGTTTACAAAGCCAAGTAGCAGTGTTCTCACTTCCTTTAAATGAAATAAACTTTGTAGAGTTTGGACCAATGTGTTAACCAAAATAATATCTGGGAGAGACATACTCTGACACACATACATTTAGTGTATACATTTATTTAGTGTTCAGGGTGAATAAAAAGTTGGTTTCTTAATATTATTAACAGATATACATTTCCTTATCTGGAGGTTGTAAGATCTTTTATGGAAAAAATGTGATTCTTTATGGCCTGGCTCAGAAAAAAATACTTTATCCATTCTTTGGGATAAGCTACAAAGCAGCAAATGGCTTATAAGGATATAGCTAGAAGATAATATAGTTATGTGCTTTTCTTCCTTGTAAAAATATGGGCAAATTTAAATGACAATGGTGAGCCCCAAGTTTAGACATTACATGGTTAGAATAACAACTAAAAAGAATGCTTTCTTTAGAACAGCTTTAGAAATTGTCTGCATAAAAGACATTCATAAAGTAAAATCATGTATCATTATGCAAGCACTGAATCAGACAATTAAGAAAAACAGTATTTCAACAGTTTAAGAAAATACAAATTGTACAAAAACACATATTGCAAAAGAAATGCACAAAGTTATGGTGAAGAGTATTTTAGGATATATATAACAAGTGTACTAATCCTGGAAAAGTGTTGCCTTTTTAAAAAATTATCACTGAAATATAATTTTATCATGTTTTTATTTATTTTTATTTATCTTAAATTGTTGTATTTTATTCCAATTTCATTTTAAACTGTATTTTATTCCAATTTCATTTAAAATCATATTTTATTCCAATTCCATTTTAAATTGTTTTAATAAGATTTTAGTAATAAAAACTGTAACTTTGAACTTTGATATGGCCAAGGGGTAATCAATAAAGTAAAGTAAGTAAAAATTATCATGATGGAAGATTCATTGGGAGATAAAATCAGATGTTATATTTTATTAGGTAGTGGGTAAATAACAAAATAATTACTCGCTGTTGGTCAACTTGACATTCTGGTAAACTGATTAAGGATAAAGAACTAAAGATACATAATAGCAATAGAACTTGAACTTATATGTTCCTTCATAGTGCTTTAGTTTACAGCACTCTCTGAGCAATTTACAAATGTCAGCCTATTGCTCCTAACAATTTAGGTGCTCATTTTACCAACCTCAGAAGGATGGAAGGCTAAGTCAACCTTGAACCTTAGGACCAAATTCCAAACTATGGACAGAGTTTGCCTGCAATACTGCATTCTTAACCACTGTGCCACCAATTAATAATACATTAATTGTGGCTAAACAAAATAGTTTAAAAATATGCAAATTTTCAGATTCTCCAGAATTCTCTTTGATGTAGGAGGTTACCAAAAGTGGTGAAAAAATTAGGAAGAAAGCATGAAAGTCAAGAAATTAAATTTAGGTCAAGACTGCTGGATTGAATGCATTAAGTCATGATTACATGTTAGTGGTGTCAACTTGCATCTGCCATTAGGAAATAGAAAAACTGTTTCTTCCCCAGCTTTGAAAACACCAAGGTGACTACAGTAATCCACAATAGAGTATATGTATGTATGTAGGTTGCAATACGTCCTTTTAAACTCACTGTATTGTTTTATTTTTTGTACTATATATGTGGGATTTCTGTATTCAGCAAGATATATTGCTGTAAATTTGCTATCCTAGGTTTCTGTTCCTAACCATGATGGTGCTAAAGTAAATATGCATTATGACAATGCAAGTTCTGCCCTTTAGTACTTTAGTCCTGCTGTCACTAGTATGTAAAGAACAGAGTTTGTGATGCAGGATTTATTCCTTTCCACCACAAAGTTGTTTATGATTCATGGAATCACTGTTGCCTGAATAAATAATACAAAATATTTATTTAGTGTTCCTTCAACAGCTGAATAAACATGATTAATAGGCACCCTTGAAAATTATTACATCAAAGCAAAAAACAAAACAAAGATATTACAAGACTATTCCTAAGTTTGTTACTTGGAGTAATTATTGAAGAATAAGTATTGCATATTTAATTTTTCTCAGTTGTTGCATAATTTCATAATGTTATCAGTGCAATAAAATCTGTATACATTTTACAAAATATGAAGATATGAATTTGAAAAAAAAAACTTTTGTACATATATAATTACATGCTCTGTTATACAAAAAATTTGGGCTTCACAACTGACTTCAGTATGGGTTAAATGCCCCTTAAAGTATATAAGAATAATAATTTAGTGGAGTGGAGAATAAGGCTTCTCTTTCAGTATATTAAAGCCATCACCATCAACCAAATTAATGTGCATAGTTTTTCATCTCATGTTCTGTTTCTACTTTAAGAATTGCAACCTGGTTCTCCAGTCAAAGAGGAACATGAGGACTTCATCATCCATTGCTTAGAAGCTTTGGTGATCCACTCTTGCCACAAAAGATATAAGCTACCTGGACAGAAACAATTATCCTGTAAAAAAGGGAAATGGAATTCAGAACTGCCAAGCTGTCAAGACGCTTCTCTCTTTTAAATCTGATATTTTCATCACAATTAAGTATTTCAACATTAGCCCCACTAAATGTCATTCCTTTTGTTTGTGTTTATTTACGTATTTTTAATTTTAGAAATTATATGAACAGAAGCAAAACATAAAAATCTATGTAAAGGAAAGTTAAGGAAAAGATACCAAAAAGTGTGTGAAATTGCACAAATAAAGAAATATAAACATGGATCAAAGGTTGCAATAGGATTCATATGAAGCCTTCATGCTGTTCAAGAGCATATATTTTCAGAAATCTTTGGCTGATTTAATTGTCGGTAGTCCTTGACTCACTACCACAATGGAGTCCAAAATTTCTGTTGCTAAGTGATACTAAGTGAGACAGTTGTTAAGGGAATCTTGCCCCCCTTTACAACCTTTCTTGTCACTGTTGTTAAGTGAATCAGTGCAGATGTTAAAATAGTAACACCAGAGGTGGGATTCAATTTTTTTAACAACTAGTTTTGTGGGCGTGGCTAAGTTGGTGGGTGTGGCTTGGTGGTCATGTTATTGGCTGGGCGTGACCAACTCAATATCACTCACATTGAGGCACGCATCTCCTCGCCTGGCCTCTCATGACTGAGGGGATGCTGCAACAGTCATAAGTGTGAAAAATGGTCATAAATCACTTTTTTCAGTGCCATTGTAACTTTGAATGGTCACTCCACACAAGCAAAATACCAGCAAAGGGGGGGGGGGGAGGAAATTCCAGAGAAGTTCCTGAGACAGGAAGTCTAGTCCTGCCAAGAACATAATAAGGATTAACGGAGAGGCAGTTTCTGTAAGCAACACCAGAATATTTCCTTCCTGCCTTCCTTACAGGATTAGGCCAGTAATTTCTTCTAACAACCAGTTCTCTGAACTGCTTAGAATGTTAACAACCTGTTCTACTGAATATGTGCGAACAGGTAGAATCCCACCCCTGAGTAACACGATCGTTAAATGAACCTGGCTTCCTCATTGATTTGGCTTGTCAGAAGGACACAAAAGGTAAGCACATGACCCTGGGACACTGCAGCCATCATAAATATGAACCAGTCTGACTTTTGATCATGTGACCATGTGGGGGTGCGGCAACGGTTGTAAGTGTGAAAATGTGTTATAAGATACTTTTTTCAGTGCTGTTTTAACTTCAGTCACTGAATAAATGGCTGTAAGTCGAGAACTACCTGTGGTAGGAAGGGAAATGGGAACAAGATTTAACCTCTGTGTTTAAGTTCAGGCTGGACAGACTGCAGCCATAAAATATTAGCTCCCAAGTAGACCTGAAATTGCCTCACATGCCTCTGAAAATATTCCCGCTGCTTTTTAATTGTATAGAGAGGGCACGATGACCTGAATTGCTATCTTTGTTTTCAATTTGAATAAAATATGGTTTATGAAATTCTTTGGGTGAATGTACATAACTCATTAACTGAAACTATTTTTCTCTAAACATCCCTCTGCTGGCTGTAGTGCAAAATAATGGTGTGTCCTCGCTCAAACTGGCTGTTCATGGAGAAGTTCCATTTTTAACGTTGCACTTCAGTTTAAGATAAGCAATTGAGCTAAAACCAATAAATTGTGAAAGACTGGATTGGAAAGTGGGATTCCACATAATTCTCAGTCACCAAGCCACTTTTTTTTCCCTCTGGGCATATGTGCTCTGTGCCATTTTTTAATTAATGTAGAAAATTGCACTGTTATGCCTAGCGAAATGGGATTGGGAAAATATTCTATTCACAGAAATTTCCACAAAGAGTGTCCCGTTGAAAAGCTACAGATCTGCCATTGAAAACTCTATGTTGGATTTGTCCACAACCTGCTTCACACAAGCGATTATATCACTACAGTTCTGGTAGCCACTTGCCTTTGTCTGCCCTGCCATTATTATAATTAAATTTCACTTGCCCTAAATTAGAAAGAGAGCATCACTTTCAGATAGATTCAGAAATTTACCAATACTTAATGTACATTCCAAACACATAGGTATCACAGAGAAGAGTGATCCTGGGAAGGATCTCTTTATTTAGCTGTTTCCTTGGAAGGAGGAAACAGGAAGTCCAATCCTGAAGATTTGTCCATCAGTTTCTCATTAATAATCTTAAAGATAATTTTAAAGATTGGATCCATGTCAGCTTAGGTTGCACTTATTTTCTGTACTGAACGATGTGCAGTGGGAAGAGGGGAATTTCTTTTACTTACCTAAAACTTTAAAAATAAACCACACGGATTTACAAAAACAGCTATCTTTGAAAAGCAGAGGGAACTTCTCTAGCGCTTCTTAGAAGAACTAAAGCATTTTACAGGCTATTGCAGTCATGAAATAATGTAATTATAGAAGGTTTGTGCAGTCAAAAGATTTTAAGCAGGTGAAGAAAAACAAGAAACACAAAAACTGACTGAGGGGCTCAGTCGTGAAAGTGGAGAAGTCACAACCCCCCTGATTGTCTCTGTGGGCCCAGCTCCCTTCCCACCTTGATCCAGCTTCCAGTATCACTAACCATCTTCCTAAAGAAAAGAAATGGTGGGCAAAATAATAATGACAATACTATCAATAATAATTATTAACACCATCAAACATCCTTATTTGCCTATCCCAGGTCCTTGTGAAGGATTCAAGAGGGGGACAAAAGTGACAAATCCAATCTGAACATCTGACTGACTGTGCAATGAATCACAATACCATAGCAACCTTTTGGGGCCTAAGTAGCTTTTAAAGCATAAGGCCAGAGAACAGCAGCCCTGAATTCTTTTAAGATGAAAATTGATTGTATTAAAAATACAAACAGAACTTTTATTTTAGCTTCAGGTGGTCAACAATTACACTTGGATGGAACAAGGTATTTAGCTGATAAGATCACACCTCCTCAAACATCAATCTCTCACAAAATGCTGTGTGGTAATTAAATATAGAGTAGGTGAGATTTATGATCCCTGTATCTTAAATAAATGGATAGATAGATGATAGATTAAATAGCTAGATGATAGATTAGAGACAGAGAGAGAGAAAGAGAGACAGAGAGATGCAGTTTACACCAAAGCAACCCTAACTTCTGCTAGAAGAATCAGAGCAGGGATGGAATCCGACAGGATTAACTACCGGTTTGGTGATTTATGAGGTTCGGTGATTTACAAAGTGCTTTCCTGCATGCTGTGCGCGCACCTGTAAATCGTCATCAGCTTGCTGCCTGGACAGCTGAACAGTACTGAGTGCAGATAAGCAGCATTTGAAACAGCATGTTTTTCCTACGTTTTCAACTGCAGCTGTGCCTCGCACAGCAGCTGAGGTTGAAAAAGCAGGAAATAAAGGTCAGATAAGAGCCCAGGCAGGCGGGTGGGCCAAAACATCAGCAGACATAGAACCGGTTCTATGTCTGCTGCTCTTCAGAGCTACCAGTTTTACAGAGCCTGACAGAACTGGTAGAATTCCACCCCTGAATCAGAGGCAAATTTCTTGAAATAAATAACAGACATACTCAAAATATCAGAAAACACAGCTGCAGGCTGGCTTTCCTGGCCAAGGTGTAGTCTGAATGATTTCTGTGGAGAGAAGGATTCCCTTGAATGTATGGGGAGGGGGGATTACCCATCCTTAAAGGGAAGAAAGAATCCCATGGACAGTTTGGATCGTTCATTATTGGGGCGTTATTCTCTTATGATTTTTGGACTTAAGAAAGATGAAGGAGTTGGACTTGGATTTACATAATGCTAAGTCAATCCATTCCTTAAGAAAGCTAGAGGTGCTTGGCTAATATCTCTTCCTTTGTGTTCTGAGATTATTTGTGCAGGCCATACTTGTTCCTCAATATTTAATTTTATTTTTTGAATTTATTTTCTCCCACCTTTATTAATTTTATAAATAACCCAAGCAGAAAATATACCCAGTGCTCCTTCCTGCTCCTATTTTTCCCACAACAACCCTGTGGGATTGGCTGAGAGAGGGGAACTGTCCCAAAATCAGCCAGCTGGCTCTCATGCCTGAAGCGAGATTAGAACTCACAGTCTCCTGGTTTCTAGCCTGGTGTCTTATCCTCAACTGGGTTAAAGACAAACCTGTGCACGTTTGTTTCAACAGGCTGCATCTCTTCACATTACTCTCTAATAAGCCACAGCATTCAGGAAGATACTTTGAGAGATGATTAATTCATTTGCATGCATGAGCCGGTAGGTTCTCTATTAAGCTTGCCTTATCAACGTTTCTGAGAGGAGAAAGTGATTCAGATAACGCAACAGGAAAGGGAGCAAATGGCATCACATACCTCATTATGTAATTTGTGACACATGGGATATTGTTGTGTCTTGATCCGTTTGCCTTCGGATTTAGATGATCTGGGGGCGTGGGGAAGAAATGCGACTTTTTCTTTTATTCACATCGTGTATATATATATATATATATCCCATAAATTCTATCAGCCAATATGCCAGGCAAAATACAGAAGCGTTAATAGTGTTATAATATTCCCCCTGCCTCTCAGCAGTAATATTCTGACAACAAACTGAATGGGCGAGTTGCATAAATCTGTAATTTATTCTCCGAGACATTGTTTACGTTCAAACAAAATAAGCTGCAGCGTGTCTCCAGTATGAAAATGAAGCAGCATAATGGGACTTGACAAAATAAGAAGAAAAACAGCCATCAAAGACTGTTGGTAAAGCTCATAGTTTAATTTATATAGTAAGAAGCCTTGACTTCTTCCTTGTACAACTTATTCTCTTTCTTCCATACACAATAAGGCAGATGAAAAAACAAAATCAAGAAATAAACACCAGCTGAGCAGATATTTCTGAAATTACAGGAAGCTCAGAAAAACCAACAGTCCCTTCTCCATTACGTTACCCTGATGATGTTGTTCTGTGGATATTATCTTTCCCCCCTCATATTCAGAATTACCAAAGTGACATAGAAAGATATGTAAGTAGGGGAATAACATTCAATAGCAAATAAGCCACTGGATAACCGGGCCCAGAATTGGCCAAACTGAAATAAAAAGTCCTGAAAATCTGAAGCTCCAGAACTTCTTCTGTAATCCACCTACTGAACTAAAAGTTCACAATCTTTAGTTGTTTTGAAAAGTCCATTCCATTTAATAAATTCATTTTTATCTTTTTGGATAGAACAGCAATCAATCTCAGTTGATGAACCTTAAGCTTAAGGAAAAGTTTCAGAACAAACAATATAGCTATTCCACTTATACTCTTCCTTTTCTAAGGAGGAGGAAGAAGAGGAGGTGGTGGCGGCTTGGCCCCCTTTGAAACTTCCTGCATATCATTTAAGAAATTTCCCATTTGGGTCCCCCAAAATAGAAAATACTATCTTGATTAAAAAAATGTTCACCAAAAATAAAGCATCTGCAGAATGATTTCTATAACACAAACAGAATTAGCATTAACAATATGGGCATATTTATGCTAAAGAAAAATAGGACATCTAAAACTAAGAACCTAAACTGTCCTGACTTCTGCTTGAAATCTTCAGTGAAGCTTTATCACACTATAGTTACCTGCTATTGTCAGCCACCAACTATCCAGCCACCCAGTCTCAACCACAAGATTCCTGCTTCTCCATCCTGAGACTGACTTCAACCAATAATCCCAAATTCCAGCTGATCTTCCCTATCTACATTTCTAAATCATTAATTTAGAGCCTAGCAACTGTAAGTTGAGTAGCGCAGTGGCCTAGGGGTGAAGACGCTCAATTCCGACTCAGAAGGTTGAGAGTTTAATCCCAGACAGCAACAGATGTTTATCAGGGCACAAAGAGAAAATATCTACTGGAAACTCCACATAGGCATAAGGAAGGGCATCTGACAAGTAAACGCTCAGCTCCATTCTGTCACCCCGACCCCACACCGAAGCAAAGGATTACAAGAATTGTAAGGTGTGACAACCAAGCCAATCTCTCATGTCACTCTTCAGCTAAATGTATGGACATCAAAGGCACTGTCCAGATGACGGCAAAATGTGTAAGATGGCTACACTGCTTTTTCAATTAAGATGTTGCATTACAAAATTCCTAGGAAATTTCATACAACCTGCAAATGTTTAGTTTCACTGTCTTTAAAATTTTATATTTTATAATTATAAAAGAGTTGAGTGACAACTGTTTTCTAAACTTAAGGTCTAGCAGAGAGAAAATAAATGTCTATTATTAGGTTAATTGAAGGACAGTGACCAGCTCAAAGCCATCTGTTAAATGTATTTGGTGAATGGAGATGTAAACTAAATTTGTCCATTCCAAGGCCTGCACTACAAAGACATATCTTACTTGTTAAATTTTTCCTATCTCTTGATACAATTTAAAGATATAGAACAGATAGATATTTTTTGGAAGTTTTTGGAAGAGTAATGGTTAAAGGTCCTTTTAACTCCAAAAGCACTTTAAAAGCATAAACTGTATGCCATGAAAGCAATCTAATCACACAGGGAAGCAACATTATGATAGAAACAAATTAGGAGCACCAAAACAGCAGAAGAGACCATGAAAAAAAATATTTTAAATCAAGTGGAATGGGGGAAGCAAACTAATCTACAGTATATTATAACCAATAACCAGGGATTTTTAAATATAAAGTTCAGTATAAATTTTCTGTTTTTAAAATAAAAGTTTAATGTAAACTTGCAGAAACATGATATTGTTTTTAATTATTTTTTTATAATAGTAAAAGTTAATATAAATTAAACTTAAAAGAAAGAAAAGAGAATAGAAAGGAGTAAAAAGTGCAAGGATAAGGAAAAAGGAGGGGAAATATAATAAACAGAAAAGAAATACATAAAGTTCCAACCTTTATCTCAGTATAAACAAAATTCATCCCCTTTAAGTTTATCAACATTTATCTCTTCATCCCATATCCTATCTCTTATCTATAATCCATAAGAAATTATCTTTTTAGTCCTGGCATCAGCAGAAAGTCAATAAAGGATTGCCAGAAGTAACAATATATCATGTTTTAACTTTAATCAAATAAACTAATGTTATATTCATTGTTTTACTTCTAATATTCTTTAGTCTTTGATATGTTCAAATGTTGTTGTTTTCATATCTTGTCCCGTTGCCCACAGTTCTTTGAGACTTTAATAAGCTTCTTTTGTAAATTCAAGAGGAAAAAATTACCCTCTTGGTTCATCATTTCTGTTTCCCTTTTAAATTTTATGCCCTCAGCCAGTTTACTTTCTAGAGTGAAACATAGATTTGAGATAAGAGTTGAGTTGAGATATGGAATGGTTAAGAGTTGAGATATGGAATGGTTAATATTGCATTTGTTAATGAATGTGATTGGGACATTGTTGGATTTTCTGATGACACCTGCATTGAAAAAGATGTTTTCTTGTTGGACTCACATATAATTAAAAGTTGAGTAATAGGGTGAAGAGTTTTGTTAATTAAGAAGAGCTGAAGAGATACTAAAATTGTTTATACTAGTCATAATGAGGGTGGGAAGTCATTTTCTTAGGGTTTTTTTGTGTAGGTGGTCTCCCATTCTCTCCTTATCAAGAGAGGTCCCAAAGAACCTGCCTACTCATTGGTTCCTTGGTGTTTGTTCTTATCCACTTTTGCAAGGTTGTTTTCAGTTAATGTATGTCTTTTAGAACCAACTAACATGACAAACAGTCACAGTACTTCTAATCCATAAAGTAAAATTAAAGGGGATCAATGCCTCATATACTACAACAACCAGACTAATGGCAGACTTTTTTACTGAGAGAAATATAGCACTGCTGCACATAATTCTGCAAAGGCTTTGCTTTCTCCCTCTATAACAATTTAGGATTGCTGGTTTATCATGGTTTCCTGATACAAAGAACTCAGTCTACATATGTACCCAAAAAAACAAAGTAGAAATGAAAAAAAGTTTATGTGATGTCAGGATCCTGGTTCATTGCTCCCAAACAAGCTAATATAACCCCATTTATTGTTGTTTATGAATTCAGATATATTTGGGACCAATCTTTAAGGGTAAGGGTTTAAATTTCACACTGTTCATTTCTAATAAGATTCAAAGGGTTAAGGTTGCCTATGTGTCAATAAACCCTAAAATGCCACCACTGGTAACTTAATTTAGGGCACTATTGTAGATAAGCAATCAAGGTCCTCTGTGTTTATCTTATGAACTTGCAAAATTACCTCAGTATTATAGAACTTTGTAGACAGGATAAAAATAAAAAGCAGAATGTATCTTTTTATAAACTCCAGTTTTGTTTGTAAAGTAGCATTACAACTTATAAAGGAACTAGTATTGTACAATGAGCACTCGTCAACTTTTAACAAGATCTCTTACATTTTGTTGTTCCCATATGTGTCCCATTCTAAGAAACTCAAGGCAACTACATTGGCTCTCCACCTGAAATCTCTCTCTCTCTCTCTCTCTCTCTCCCTCTCCCTCTCTCTCACTTTATCATCATTTTAACCTGAAGAAGCAATGTGCTCATATGGGCATGTGTATTTAATACTGTGAAGGACTTGGCAGATGGGCTAATACCTCACAATATTCAATTCATGTTCATCTCAAGGGAAATTGAAATCTTCAGCAAAGAAGAGTGAAGAGAAACAGAGCAATGATAAAAAAAAAATAGTATACTTGAATGTCAACAGTTTTTCAAAGCTTTTCTTCCACATTCTGTCCTGTTGTTTGAGCTGTTCTGAGCATATGGGTTGATTAAGGGTTGATAAAACATCAAATCTTTGGTTTTATTCCATGAAAAAGAAATGTTGACATTGTTTGGAAACACAGCCTGCTTTCCTTTCCTTTCCCCAATATTTTTGTCCCTCTGGTGCCATCTTTTGTCATGATGTATGCCTGTGACTATTAGAATCATGTGGATATATAAGTTAGAGCTAGAATATGTTACAAGTCAGTATAGCAGACTTGGTAATTGGATTAAAAGATCTTGGTCCAACCATCTCTTAACTAAACATTCATTGGATTGAGCTGTGTTTATCTTTGTTGATTAGTATGTTCTATATTGAAAGGACATGAACATGCTCATTTTTGGAAGAAAAACACATATGCATAAAAGTATGTGTATTTGCATGCATGTCTACACACACACACACACACACACACACACATACACACGTAAAATAACTCATCAGGATCTTCCAACTATAGATTGCACCAGCTGTAATCCAGGGATATCCACAAATAGGTTACATTTTAGCATGATGATCATCTAAACACAGGTAGTCCTTGACTTACAACAGTTCGTTTAGTGACTGTTCAAAGTTACAACAACACTGAAAAGAGTGACTGTTTTTCACACTTATGACTGTTGCAGCACCCCTATAGTCAAGTGATCAAAATCCAGATGCTTGACAACTGACTCATATTTATGACGGTTGCATCGCCTTTTGCGATGTTCTGACAAGCAAAGTCAATGGGGAAGCCAGATTCACTTAACAACTGTGGCAAGACATGTCGTAAAGTGGAGCAAAACTCACTTAATAAATCTTTTCACTTAGCAACAGAAATTTTGGCCTCCATTGTGGTCGTAAGTCAAGGACTACCTGTATCTATCCCATTATTACTTAAAGTGCTAATAAGCCAAGCAACTCCTCAAATGACCATGTCCAAATCTGCTCTTTGATAAATTTAGGTAGACTGAAAAGGACTAAAATTGTGGTTTTTAGTCTAAGACAGAGCACAGAAATATAACTGCCTAGGAGCTTATTCAAAGAAAAGCACTGCCTATAACAAGCTAGCCATCTTTCCAAAGAATACAGGACATCAAATTGTTTACAAGAACAACTGTAAAGTGGAGTTTAAGTCCAAAGCAGAGTGTGGGTCATAGAAAGGGCTTATATTAAACCAATTTGTCTTATTGAGTTCAGGAGGACCAGTACTTTAATAAAGGACTTCTGTGTAAATGCTATTAAATGACAATCTCAAACTATTTATTTTTGTGTTGCTCTCAACTGAAAAGTCACCTGGAAGTCAATAAAAATAATTTGAATGTTGCACTGATAAATGGCCAAACTCCAATTATAGGAGACAAAAACATCTTGGAGCACCACGTCAAGGAGGATCTTCAGGCAGTCCCACAAAGGTTTGACTCCAGTCAAACATAATCCCTTCTCTTATATTGATGTATGTTTTTAAATTTGCTCTCTTTTTGGTGTAGCCATTTTTCCTCTCGAAAGGGATGTATCTAATCAGAATTCATTTATTCCAAATATTTGAGTGAGTCTATAATAGAAACCAGAGGTTTAGTTTAGTTTTCTGAGTTTTCAGACTTGCACTGGAACTTCTCTGAAGTTCCCTGTGGAGTCCAAAAGCTCGAACAACAAACCTCTGGTCCGAGTAACTGACTCAGATTGGCTCCTGCAACATTCTTTTCTGGTAGGAATAACAGTATAGCTTTTAAGCCATGCTTGTTAAGCCCTGTGGTTGGCCACCAGGGGAAGCAGGCATAATTGATTTTGAGCACAATTATTAAGCATAATTCATTGCACCACATCATTTGGAATGAATTTCCACCATTGACATTACTTTACACAAGACCGTAACTATGTCCTGCATATTATTCATCCCATATAGAGGAAAACCTAGCTGATGATAAGTGATTAAAAACTAATGAAAGTACTTTGTTGATTGTGTCCCCATTAATCAATAAAAAATCCTCATTGTTCAATAGAAAGATTATTTATTATTAACATTTGACTTAAGTGTAACAGAATTAGCCTAAATTCAAAATATAGGATTCTTTAAATTCTTTGTGAAAGTTATCCAGTTGACAAAACAGGCAATTATTATAAGGATAGAATACGACTTTGCACATTTCTTGCTATTGGCCACCAATGAGAAGCTAAAATAAATGGAACAGGATTTGGTACCTAGAAGCTGAAACAAGAAGACCAGAATTTTTTTAAAAAAAGTCCTTTCCACTTTTGGTATTTAATGTATATAATGTATTATTCTATAAATAATTGCAACAATGCAAGTAGCAACTGATAGGCCAACATGCAGAAATGCTGAAAGGGCTGGAAAAATTGAAAGAAGAGTTGCCAGATCATGAACATTTGTACCTATATGTACAAAGTATAGGTAGACATTTTCATGATCTGGCAACTCTTCCTGCAAAACGAATTTTAAAACAATCTAGAATAATGTTCTACAGAAGGAGTGTCCAACCTTTTGGCTTACCTGGGCCATATTGAACAAAGAAGAATTGTCTTTGTTTTTTAAGTTTTTATTGATCTTGTGAGGCCACCTTACTAGCTGTCCCGGGCTGCATGCAGCTCGGGGGCTGTAGAAAAGGCATATTGGATTGGACATGCCTGTTCTACAGGTTGCAAATACAGGTAGATTTCCGTTAAAGACTACCTAAGGCAAGGCTGTCAAACTCCTGGCCCACGGGCTGGATGCGTCACATGCTGGCCACGCCCAGTTTAGTAAAGAGGGAAAAGTCCCAATACACCATGTGACACCACTATGACGTGAGTTTGACACCCCTGGCCAAAGGCAACAGTTAATAACTAATATTTAAAAAGTAACTTTATAACCAATGCCCATATTTATGACTTCTGCAGAACATCTCTCCATCACATGTTCTTTATTACAGTCATTTAATTCCATGGTGTCCTGTGCCAGACCCATTTTTTCCTCCCCCTCCTGCTAATACCTAATTAAGCAGAAAGATTGCCTAAACAAGTGATCTCTTCCTGGGCTGCTTTTCTTCCCAGTGCAGCTCATCCCTAAAAAGCTCTAACTGCAAGTTAATAAGCTCAGCTCCGTGACCTTAATTAATTGATTAGAACTCTCTTGGCCAGCTGGCACTACTGCTGACATTGACAAGCCCTACAGGCTTTTGTTTGCTCCTAAGCAACTCCTGGCTCACAGCCTGCAGCAGACTAGCAAACAGCCAATGCTACTGTACTCCTTTTCACGTGTATTGCCTGTTGTGTGCCTGCTTACTCTCTTGTATTCCCTTCCTCTCCAATGAATATAAACATAAATATCAATTCTCTTCTTGCCAATTATCCCAGCACAGAGTGGGGGAATGGAGAAAAGATTGTCCCTTTTAATGAGCTTCCATGTGAATCCCAGAAATCTTCCCCACCATTGAGGTCCACCTAGTTATTTGGGGTCAGATTCTTCTGATATCATAAAGCAAAGCAAAGTTTAAATAAAATCATAAGCATAGTCATGGTAATGTGATTTTCACTTAGTGACCATTTTGCTTAATTACTTGCTGGTCCCATTGATGGTCACTAAATAAGGATTATTTATTATTTAATTTAATAATAAATAATTATTAATTATTAATATTACATAGGATTTTAATTTTGTCTTACGTTTTTAATTGGTTTTGAATATTTGGGGTTTTAACTATTTTATGGGGGAGGGGCAAAATTTTTAAACAGCCTAAATTATTTAATCCGTTTTTAACTTTTGTATAGTGTATTGGGGTTTGTGACTGGCTGTGCACCGCCCTGAGTCCTTCGGGAGAAGGGCGGTATATAAGTATTAGAAATAAATAAATAAATAAATAAATAAATAAATAAATAAATAAATAAATAAATAAATAAATAAATAAATAAATAAATAAATAAATAAATAACCTGTATAGAGCGAAGTAGTCTGTTTCCTAGGGGATTTCTTACTATGCATCATAGCCTCTCCACTTTTCTCCTTTTCTGTCTATCCCAATCTGACGTCTTTTAGTCTGTATTGCTTATAACTTACTTCTGACCTTTAACTTCATGAACTTCTTGACTACAAACATACATGTACTAATTGCTCCAAATAATATGAATATTTTCACTTACAGCGTGCTTAGATGTGTGTGTGGGAGTTGTAACTAGGGGGAGCTTATTTTAGTTATGAGATGTGTTGGTTTGGTCTATAGTAGACTAAATTCCCATAGCTACGATTAAGATTGGGAACCTTAGGAAGAATTTAATCTGTTAAAGTCATTTCAGATTTAAATTTATGTTAGGTACTTGGTCTTTCAGAGAGAATGATGAAAATAAATCTATGAGCATAATCCAGCCAAAACTAACTATTTTTAATATTCACAGTTCATTCATTTTGAAGCACAGTTAATAATATTAAAATGAAATATTCAGTGCTTAAATAATTCTCTTCATAAATAAAGTAGTGCTGAGTGCATAAGGCTAAAGGCAGACAAGAAATGTTTACACGAAGCCTACTTTTCATATTTTTTTTTTAAAAAAGATCTACAATAATACCTTCCCAAATGTATTATTCCTCACAAGTGCTATTTCTCACAAGTAATGTCTACCTATCTTTAGGATGTAGTGAATATATTATTACTTGCTGTTAAATTCTATACAATCTGTTATTAAGTTATTAGGGTTAATTATAGAATTGTTCAACATTTTTACTTCTTTGAACACTTTAGCTGATCCTGCGTAGAAGAAACCAACAGTCTATTGACCCTTCCAAAATATTGAAATGCAGATAAGAGAGATCTAAGGAGCCTGTAAAGGTAACTTATTCATTAATTCCACCTTTTCCCAAGACAGTTGATCAATCTCCTGCCAAAAGTGCAGAGAGTCCTCGACTTAGATCACAATTGAGCTCAAAATTTCTGTTGCTGTGTGAAACATTTGTTAAGTGAATTTTGCCCCATTTTACAACCTTTCTTGCCACAGTTGTTAAGTGAATCACTGCAAAAATCTAATCTTACGAAGCTTCTCCTCCGGAAATATCAAATTGCTAATTAGAGCATACAAAACTTTTGCCAGACCAATACTCGAATACAGCTCATCAGTCTGGAATCCACACTGCATATCAGATAGTAATACAATCGAGCAAGTTCAGAAGTATTTCATGAGAAGAGTAGTACACTCCTCTGCTTGCAACAGAATACCCTATATCACCAGGCTTGAGATTTTGGGTTTGGACAACCTTGAACTACGCCGTCCATGGTTAGACTTAAGTGTAGCACACAAAATTATCTGCTACAATGTCCTACCAGTCAATGACTACTTCAGCTTCAAGAACAACAATACAAGAGCAACAACAGATACAAACTCAATATGAGCTGCTTCAAACTCAATTGCAGAAAGTACGACTTCAGCAACAGAGTGGTCAATGTCTGGAATGCACTACCTGATTCTGTTGTTACATCCTCTAACCCCCACTCCTTTAACCTCAAGCTATCCACTATTGACCTCACCCATTCCTAAGAGGTCTATAAGGGCATGCATATTCGTACCTATTTCCTGTATTTTACTCATATTTATACTTATACCTATTATCTTGTAAGCAATTGACAAATCAATAAAATAAAATAAATAAAATTAAGTTAGTGACATGGTTAAGTGAATTTGGTTTCCCCATTGACTTTGCTTGTCAGAAAGTCACAAAAGGGGATCACGTGACCCCCAGAACACTGCAACCGTCATAAATATGAGTCAGTGGCCAAGTGTCTGAATTTTGATCACTATGGGGATGCTACAATGGTCATAAGTGTGAAAAACAGTCAACTACGGTTGCAACCCAATTTGGTCATGACCAGAAGCATGACCAATTGTGTATGCATGGAGTAAAAAAAATGGTGCCGAAGGGGAAATCAACACAGAAAGGGAATCTTTCCACACCAATTTTGTCGCCACCCGGTTTTTGAATTGTGATCTGATTAAAAAATCAGGTGGATTTTTTGGTCATCACCCGATTTGGTTGCAAACAGAAGCGTTCGTGACCCAAGGTTTCCACTGCCATGTTAGTTTTAGGTCAGATCCAAAATCTTGCTTTACTATAGATCTGTATGACTAATGTTCATTATACATTTTATATTATACATTTTATGTATAATGTACACTGAAGATGGCATTTAATTTTACTATATGAGGTGCAATGACGATAAACTAAACTAATCTGGACAACTGACATGTCCAGTAGAACAAAAAATTTACATGAGATTTGCCTGGTAATAGCTGATCAGTTAATATAACTTACTAATTTTGCCCTGCCTTAATTTTGCAGTGCTGAGGTATCTAAAAGTTTCTCAGAAGCATTACATAATGTCTGTCAAAGCGAAAACATTCAGCTTTATAAATTAGAGGAAATGAATCGTGTTTTTCTGTTGCCAGCATACTTTATTTACAAAATAACTAAAAACAAAAGAAACAGCAGTACCATTCTAAGAAGCAAGCGAAAGAAAAGCTATAATGAAAGATGAAGTGGAAGTAAAGCTCCTCCCCTGCACACATGCACAGTACATCAAACATCACAAGACACTCATATCTTGTTACTATGGAAACCTGATAACCAGTCCAGCTTATTCTGTAAACTTCTGTGGAAAGCTCATCAGACAAACCAGAACAAATGCAGTGACACCCCCTTCTTTGTCTGATGAACGGACATCAGGTAAGGCACATCTTCTCACACAGGTATTCATGAACAGCTGCAAGTGGTTTGTTGAGCATATCGGTAATCTGATCATGTATGGACACATACTGCAATTTAACAAAACCTTGCTTCACTAGTTGCTTTATGTTCTTATACCGAATGTCAATATGTCTGGACCTAGAACTTGTGAAATGAGTTTTGGAAATATGAACCACAGATTCATTGTCTTCCATCATGGTGATTGGCTGGATTCGGTGAGTCCAGATATCTGTAACTAAAGCATCAAATCACGTTAAAGAATAACATGGATCTGAAACACAAGCGTATTCGGCTTCAGTAGATGAGCATGAAATGAAATTTTGTTTACGCACATGCCAATAAACAGGACATCCATTTAGGAACACCATATAACCTGAAGTACTTTTCCGTGACTTTTTATCACTTGCCCAGTCAGAATCTGCATAACAGCATAATTCTGCATAGTTAGTATGTGTCGGTTCTAACAACAACTTCATACTTTTGGTGTGCTTCAGATATCTCAACAACTTCTTAATGCATAACCAATGAAACTGTTTTGCTTTACCTACGTGTTATGACAAAAGATTAACACTAAGTGCAATATCTGGTCTGGTCCAACTACTAATGTATAACAAGGACCCAATTACTGAATGATAAAGTGTTTGATCTTCAAAATCAGAACTTGGTTCATGTGCCAGATTATGGAAATCTGTTTGCATAGGTATGCGAACTGGATTAGCATCCTTCATATTGCAATGATGCAACAGTTGTTCAATCTTGTCCTCTTATGAAATACTAAACCCCTTCTGAGTTTTAGTAATCTGAACACCCAAATAAGTGTTAATGTGACCTAAACATTTCAATGTAAAATATTTCTGCAAAGCTTTAGCAAAATTCTCACTCATTTGCTTATTTGGACCAATATAAACAATATCATCAACATAAACAAGAATTACCTCATATGCATTCCCAGATCTTTTTGTGAACACACATTCATCAGTTTCAGATTTAATAAAACCCATTAAATTTAGTTTGTCAGTAAATCATAAATACCACATTAAACCAGATTGTTTCAGACTATAAAGACTTTTGTTTAAGAGCCAGGTATCCCCTTCTTGCTTCTGGAACCCTGGAGGACCTTTGACGTAAATTGCTCCATCCCGGTCAGCATGTAAATAAGCTATTCCAACATCAAACTGGAACACTTCTAAACCAAGAATAGTTGCAGTGGTTAAAGCAATTTTCACACTGTCAGTCCGAACTGTTGGTGAGTAAGTATTTGTGTAGTCCTCAGCATAACGTTGAGCGAAACCCTGAGCAACAAGTCTGGCCTTGTATAATGACTCATCATTTGGTTTCTTCTTGATTCTGTAGATCCATTTGGTACCAATGACTTCTTGTTTGCTGGAGGACTTGCAGGCATAAACACCTTGAGTTTCTTTAGACTGTCCATTTCAGCCTGTATGGCCTCATACCATTTCTCTTGCTCTGAATCAGGAAGATGTTTAATTTGCGTGAAGTTGTCAGGAGGCAGTGTAACAGCACAAAGCAAAGGTAAAGGTGCTTTTGTCAATTGCCATGAATATCGCTTTGGAGGGATTCCCTTACTGACCCTCTTGGAACGTCTCAGAACAACGGTCCATTCTTCTTCCATTTCATCCTCGTCTTCTTCCTCGTCACTAGCCTCAGCATTGATGGCATGTGAAGACGGAACATCTGGTTGAGAAGAACTAGTTGATGGAACATCCTAATCTCGATCATCAGATTGCGTAATCTCATCTCTAGGAAACTAAACTATGGGATCATTGGAGTGAATCCTGGATCAGTCAGCATCTTCTTCAAAAGGTTGGCTAGGTCACAGAGATGGTGCTGGTTTTACAGCTGTCAAACTCAGGAAGGATCTTGGGCTTAAAATATTCAAACATGAATAGGGCATCTTCAATCCCACCTGCTGCGTAGAATGCTCTTCCAAGTACCGGGCTTTGCTCTTTTTGCTTGGGAAGCCATACAGGCAGTAAAGACACTGCTCCAGGGCCGTCTCCAGCTCCTCTTTATAAGGGTGGGTGTCTTCTGTGGTGGAGACTAAAAGCTCTTTTTTCAGAACCTGCACGTAAAATTTAATCAGAGCTCCATCTGAGTTACAGTACCAGGATCTCCTTCCAAGGTTTCATGGGCTGTGTTCAGCAGCATAAGGGAAGGGGGCAGCATAGGCGTGTCTTGAATTGGAGACACTCCTTCCTGTGGATTCTGCAGCTGCTCCTCGTGTTGGCAGCAAAGGGGCTGGACATTTTCTTCTTCATGCTGAATGATGCGATGAAGAATAATCCAGGGAAGCACCGAGAATACAAATGGCTCTTTGAGTTCCTCCTGGACTACCATGCTGGAATCGATAATCTGAATGAGGTTGTGACTCAATCAGATGAGATTAGGCAGGGCAGAAACTGCTGCTACTGCTATCTGATGAGAGGGAGTGATTGATGCCCTGGAGCAGCTGGGTGACAGTGGCCACCCACTCTTTCTTGGCCGAGGCGGCTGTTTATTGGCTTCTCAGGCTGAGTTTGATAGCATGCATCATAAATAAAACTTGGTACAGATCTGCTTTCTTGTCCTCCCACGACAGCTTTTTCCAGATGAGTAGCGGTAGCCAGCGGTCTTATCTCCTCCTTAGGTATTTCAGAAAATGATAATAAATCTTCCTCCGACCGAGCTCTTAACCTTGTTTTTCCTTTCTTTCGTGGCATTGTAGAGGTTACTCACAAATTCCTCAGAATGTTTGTGAGCTAACTATCAAAACAACCGGCAAACAAAACAAACCATCCTCTGCTACTATGTGTCAAAGCGAAAACATTAAGCTTTATAAATTAGAGGAAATGAATTGTGTTTTTCTGTTGCCAGCATACTTTATTTACAAAATAACTAAAAACAAAAGAAACAGCAGTACCATTCTAAGAGGCGAGCGAAAGAAAAGCTATAATGAAAGATGAAGTGGAAGTAAAACCCCTCCCCTGCACACATGCGCAGTACATCAAACATCACAAGACACTCATATCTTGTTATTATGGAAATTTGATAACCAATCCAGCTTATTCTGTAAACTTCTGTCATCAGACAAACCAAAACAAATACAGTAACAATGTCCTTAACTATCATTCTAAGAGGCTGTCAGGTTTGGCGGTCTAAAGCCTGCAATGCTGCCTCTTTTCCAATGGAAAAAAAGAGTTTGAATGTTAAGACAACAATCTGGAAAGCATTCAGCAAATGAAATTTGATACAGAGATCTTGTGAATTCTCAAGTGTGCTAGAGGTTCTCCTCTCCTCTCTTCAGATCGACTTCATGTTTTACAAAGAACAGTGACACTGCCAGCAATGTAACCAGCTCAAGATAGACTTGATTCCAGTTGATTTTCTCTTGCAAGTGACATTCATTACAAATCTTCCACTTGCATAAAGGAGCAGAGTCCAAGAAAAACCTGTGCAGATCTTCCTTGAGAAGGTAGCGTTGTCATACATCTTCTTGAGTCCAGTCACATCCAAGTCCCCTGATTGTCATACTGTGCCGTAATGACAGTAATTAGATGAATCTACTTCGATTTATTTGTAAGATTTATATCTTGTGTTAAATTTATATTTTACCAACGAAGAAATAAAGGGAGACTAGCATAGATCTATTTAGCTCTCGTCAGCAACCACACTCTTCTGGGATTTGAACCCAGGCTATTTACATATTAGGTAAATGTATTAACGTCTAAGCCACAGGCTCTCCTCACTTTGTCAACTCTAACAAGGGAGAGATTAAGTGTTTATCGGGGCAACCGGATAAACTAAAGCAAAAATGTCTGCCTGCGAAGTCCCCTGGATTGGGGCTGAAAGATGAAAGCGGAAGCAATATGCTCCATCCCATATTTGCATAGACCAGGTTGTCCTGGTTAAAAAAAACACTAATTTATATCCTGCCTTTTCCTCCAGCAGTTTCAAGGCAACAAATGTAGTGTGCTTGCTTCCATTTTTTCGCAAACAAACCTGTAGAAGAGGTTGAGGGCAGAAAGAAGGACTGCCCAAAGTCATCAGTGATTTCTATAGCTAAGGCTAGGACTAGATTCCTTTATTAATAGCAATAGCACTTAGACTTATATACTGCTTTATAGTGCTTTACAGCCCTCTCTAAATGGTTTACAAAGTCAGCATCTTGCCCCCAACAATTTGGGTCCTCATTTTACCCACCTCGGAAGTATGGAAGGCTGAGTCAACCTTGAACCTGGTGTGATTTGAACCTCCAAATTGTAGGCAGCTGGCTGCAGAAGTAGCTTGCAGTACTGCACTCTAAGCACTGCGCCACAGAGGCTCCTCATAATGCTGATGTAATTAATATTACATTGAGAACCTTCAAATATTATTGAACTACAGTACTAAATTAGTGAGTGGTAAAGGTTGGCACCAATCATAGTTTAGTTAAGATCTAGATGGTCACAGATTTCTAATTCCTGCTTCCTTAATGTATTTATAAATAATTTGTAAACCAGTTACATTTCCCTACACTAGGTAATCCCTATACTAGGTAAAATCTTGGGGAAGGCCTTACACAGATAGGGCAGGCAAAACTTCATCGGGGCATTTTTAGTAACTACCTGGGGTGCTTCATTATTCAAATATTGTCCTAGACATATTTTCCCCAGCAAAATGTTGACCCGAAAGAGTCCAGCAAAGTAAGAGTTTATGACCTTCAAGTTGGAAAATCAGCATATGAGTTCTTATACTTTAAAGGGGATGTATAATAAGATGGAATTATTACGTACTTGTGGTTTTGAAGCATGGGTGGAAATGGTCAACGCCCTATGATAAGATGACACTATCCATTCAGTCGTGTCCAATTCTTGCAATTTTAGCGGCCCGGTCTCTCCACATTTTCAGATCTCGCACTATTTCTTTGAAGATTTTTTGAATCATGCGGTCGTTAAGCAAATCTGGCTTTCCCATTGACTTTACATGTTGATATCTGGTTGGGAAGGTTACAAATGATGATCATGAAACAATTCACAACACAATAAATACCATACTTTTCGATGTATAAGATGCACTTCCCACCCAAAAAAGTGGATGGACATGTCTGCATCTTATACAGCAAATATTTCCAAAGCCCCATTCATCCACCAGCCCCCTCACTTCGGCCTTTGCCTCTTTGCAGCAAACACCTGGTCAGCTTCAGCACAGCCTGATTAGCACAAGCAGCTGATAGTCAGTTGGATCAGTCTCCCAGCATACTGATGATCTGCTGTTCCAGTCTGCAGGGATCGCCATCGCCTATTGCTGCCTCTGTATGCCCCATTTTCAGCCTCTGCATCCTGTTTTTGGCGTGCCCCATTTTCAGCCCATTCAAGGGATCAGAACAGGCCAAAAATGGGGCATGTGGAGACCAAAAATGAGGCATACAGAGGCCAAAAATGGCTCACGCGGAGGCAGCAATAGGCAGCGGCGATCCCTGCAGTCTGAAACAGCTGATCATCAGGAGGCCGATCCAACTGACAATCAGATGCTTGTGCTAATCAGATTGTGCTGAAGCTGACAAGACTGTTTGCTGTTTGCTGCAAGGAGGCAAATTTCTAGGAGGCAAAGGCAGATTTTTTTTCTTGTTTTCCTCCCCAAAAGTTAGGTGCGTGTTACACCAGTTGCCAAGTGCCCCAATTTTGATCATGTGATCAAAGGGATGTTGCAAACATTATGTGAAAAATGGTCAAACAGTCACTAAATGAATGATTGCAAGTTGAGGACATACCCTCTATGCAGTAAACTGTCAAGTTAGTCATCTTGTTTTCTTTGCAGTGAGAAGGGGTTACAGGATTAATGACATTCTACAATACAAGTACAGTAATACAAAAGAGAGGGAGAAATAGGGGTGTTTGTACAAAAGTTGCTAAGGCCACAAAGAGTATGTATGTATAATGTGTATGTGTGTGTGTTTTAAGTAAAACCAACTTTTTCTGTTTTTGCCTATAATTACTGTTCTTATCTCATTCTACAAATGCTGCATTCAACTCTGTCTTTTGATGCAGCCTCTGTGAAAGTCTTTCAGAACCACAGGACTGTTCTAAAAATGGATGCGGAGCCTGGGTTAAATTATCTGTAAGCAGCTGGAGCCGAACATATTCGATCCCTCTGTTGCCGTTCAGAACAATACAGGCCTCCAGCTACATTTCATCTGCATGGACAGAGAAGGCAAAATAGCCAGGTGGAGGAAAACTTCACGCATCGTTTTTCGTCTTTAATAAACTGTTGCAAGCAAGAATATTGCTTGCAGCTTTGAGTGTGGGTGGGCAGGGCAGGCATTACATCCAATAAAGTTTCTAAATAAACATTTCTTTGGGAGATGAGAGAATAACAAAAATCCAGGGAAGAAAAAAAAAAGTTATAAGAGGAAATGGAGATTTGGGTCTCCTGATGTGACATTGCGTCCATATTTTATTGACAATGTGGCAAACTGAAAAATATGGCTGTTTTGTTCCCTTTAGATAAATTTCTAACGCTGCGGCTCCTTTCCAGTGGCATTTTCCAAAGTTATTGCAAAGACATCATCCAATTATAGACATACTCAGGCTTTCATGCTAGGAAGGCTCAACAAGTCATTTCTTAACCAGCACAAGCACCTCACTCTTGTTGCTGTTCAGAAAATGTCTTGTCAACCACAAGCAGCGGGTTTGATCTTGGACTGGACACCCTGGATGTTCTGATTTGAAAGATCAGCAGCAGCCTAGCAAGAAGAAAAATCAAGTATTCCATAAGCAGAACCTTCTCAGGATGAGGTTTAAAGTTACAACCCTGATAGACTCTCTTGGGTACTACCATTCATCCGACAAATTGAGCTAAAGTTTATTTAAGTGGCATTTGGAGCACATTTCCTATCTTGCTTAAATCTTGATGAATAAGGATGCACTTAAGGTTCACAAACACTAGCTTGTGCCAATATCTAAAGGGTTGCCACAAAGAAGCACCTGTGTGCTGTCCCAGCCAGTCTATGGGAATTGGATAGTTACTTAGGAATTGTGAGCTGTCCCCTTAAGGGAATGCATCATGGTAAATGTAGTTAAAGGTATCCTGGGAAATGTAGTTTATGTCACGTGGCCACATCTGTAATCCTGATTGGTCACTAAAATGACCCTCGATGGGTTGGGGGAGTTTCCTCCATTCTTGCCTGAACTCACTAACTCATAGCAGCTTCTTTCTATTGCTATGAGATGGATTAGGAGATAACCATCTTTTACCTACAAGGCAGATATACAAAAAATTGGTCATTAAAGAAGAACTTCATCACAAATGTGAGTTATGAAGATACCTGATGAACTAATAAATGTACTTTGTTATGGACGTTGAGTTTATCTATCTGCATCTGCACAGCTACAAATCCACTACTGTGCAAGAAGCAGAAAAACCTGAAAGCAGGACAAAAAGCAATGGATGGACACTAATCAAGGAGAGAAGCACCCTAGAACTAAGGAGGGATTTCTTGACCATTGTAACAATTAATCAGTGGAACAGCTTGCGTCCAGAAGTTATGTGTGCTCCATCACTGGAGGTTTCTAAGAACAGATTGGACAACCATTTGTCTGAAATAGTATAGGATCTCATTCTTGAACAAGGGGTTGGATTAGAAGACCTCCAAGGTCCCTTCCAACTCTGTTAAATGAGCCTGGAAAGAGGAAATCTCTATATATTATGTTTCTAAAAAAAGCACTTTCTTTGGAGGAGAAAAGGGACATTTGTAAAATACCGTTGCACTAAATTGATTTTGATGTCTTTAGTCACTTCAGACAGCTCACACACCTAAAGGTGAAAACAGCTGTCACGCTCAGCGTTACCGCCTGGGATATTGGGAATGTGTGTTTTTGTGCAAGCAAGACAATTGGAGCAGGGTATGCTTTTAACCTTGTATCTGCTCCATTCCCATCTAATTTAAATATCTTTATGCGGTTCTGCAAAATATTTCGCTTTGATGTCTTCTGCTAAGTGCATTCTGCCTGGCTGAGGTCCATTGTGTGGCTCGACTAGACAGACAAGCCTCTGATGAAGATAAGCAATGCTTCCTTGAGATTAACTCATTCTGGGGCCTAGACTCAGATCAGGGATTGCCCAAATTCTTAGCCAGCATGGAAGCTCTGATACCTATGGAGTGTCCTCATCGGGGGAGGACAGGTATCACTGGTTATATCACAGGTGGAGAACTATGGCCTCTTTACGACTGTATGGATTTCAGCTCCCAGAATCCCTGAGCCAGCACTAGCTGGGTTATATCATCATTACAAATGAAGGCAAATGTGTCCCGAGATAATGTTGCAGGATGCAATCTGGGTCAGTCACCAGGATCAGAGGTTTTGTCTTCCAAGCTTTCAGACTTATGCTGGAGTCCAGCCTCATATCTAGGAATATGAGAGTATAAAGAAGCTCATATATATGAATACATACATAGTGAGAAAAATCTGCAAAAAAGGTAGAAACCCCCAGAATTATCAAATACAAGTATTCCTCAATTTACACTGCAATTGAGCCCCAGATTTATGTTGCTAAGTGAGACATTTGTTAAGGAAGTTTTGCCCCATTTTACGACTTCTCTTTCCTGCCAAAGTTGTTAAGTGAATCATTGCAGGTGTTAAGTTAGTAAACCAGTTGTTAAGTGAATCTGTCTTCCCCATTGATTTGGCTTGTCAAAGGATCACAAAATTTGGTCTTCAATATGAACCAATTGCCAAGAATCTGAATTTTGATCACGTGACCATGGGGATGCTAAGTGTGAAAGACGGTCATAAGTCACTTTTTTCAATGCCACTGTAATGGTCACTAAATGAACTGTTGTAAGCCAAGGACTACCTGTACATTCTAGTAGGTTTTATGAATGCCTCCTGAGTTTTCAGTCAAAAGTATAGATACACTACTTCAACTTTGTGTGTGTGAGAAAAAAAATGACAGAAAAACAAAATATTTTTATACCTGGCAGACATTGATATCTTCTATGTTTCTATGCAGTAGAAACCTTCTTCACATTGCTTCCTTCCATGACATAGGAAATGTGATTTCACCCAAAACACTCACCTGCCTGTTCCTTTTTTCAAACATGTAGATTATGCTTCAGCCTTGGATAGATGTTCCCTTACCTAGCCACCTGCTATTTTCCACTGTCTTACATGTGATCAGGTTGATGGTACACCTTAAGTAGCTGTCTCGTCTTACCGATGCATGTTATGTTCCACTTTCTGGGATATTGTTGGTCTGTGTATGTGAATTGTAGCAAAAGAAGGACACTCAAGTATAAAAAATGTTTACAAGATCAAAAAAATGGATTACACCAGAAGTCCTCTTAATCCATACTCTTAATCACAGGGCCTGAAAATAATAGTTCATTCCCACTTCCTAACAGCAGGTATTTCCAGAAAGATGTGCTAGAAAATTAATATAAATGGATTTAAATTTCAGGACTAAATCTTTCCCCCTAAAAATGGCTTAGGAATAATTTCCCCAAATAGAAGGTGTCATCTCATTTCCAGATTAAAAATGATTAATCACGGCCAGGGTGTTTTATGAGTGCATTCTATTACCTGCAGTAAAAGAGCAATTGAGTAAAATCCCATCACAAAACAATTCGGAGCCATATCAGGAATGGAAGATGAACGGGAAAAGAGGAAGAAAATGATCGTTTTGGTTCATGCTATCAACTTGCATTGACCAAAGCAATGAAATTAAGTATGACAAACACACAGAATTGCCACTACATAGTTTGGGTTTGCTTTGCAAAAGGTTATGCTAGTTCTACACCATCTAATTGATTGGCCAAGTTATTATAAACATTACGGTTAAGGGTTCAGCAGAATAATACAAGGCATTTTGGAAGCCAAATTTAAATGAGAAATTAATGGTAGCCTCTGTTTACTTTTCCCTCAAGAATCATCCTAGTCGTTCCTGCAGTTTACTTTGCATGTGAATTGTTGTAAAGATTGTGGAATTATCAGCCTGAGCTCAGTAACAGAAAGCAAAAAGGAAACTTGACTCAAAACAACAGAATAAATAAATGATCCAGCGATACATTATGTATGCCAAACCTCTTTGCCCTTAGTACAACAAAGGATTCCGTAACAACGATAATCTTTCTTCATTTATTTTGAAATGGCAATTATGACACTACATTCAATAATGTTGTGTTTTAATCTATCAATGTCATAAACCAAATTTAGATGTACATCTCCTGTTAAGAAAATTGCTTTTCAAAGTGCCAAGAGATCTTCCATTATCTCTCTTTCAGCAGGAAGTTTCAACAGAGATGGAAATGTCAGAACACAAAGCAAAAGAATAGCAAAGTCATTAGAGTTTAATGCACTCAGTGTAGCTAAGTGAGTGTTTAAAGATTAAGGGAACACCATACTAATAGCTTATATCAGTTTCATTCCATTATAGTGTTTGTGGTTTACAACATAAAACTGTATCTGGTAAAGAGAGTCATCTTCTTAAAAGATCCCATGTAGTTTAGTATATTTCATTTCTCGGCTTAAAGCTAGTTATTGTAAATCCATATTTTTACACTCTATTTCCTTATTTACTCTAAACAACCTGGAACATCTAAACATGGCTTCTGCACTTGCATTATTATTAGATCTTTTTCTTCTCCTCCATCTTCAATTTCTTCTTTCCCATTCCTTCTTCTCCTCCTTCTAATCTGTAGTATCTCATACTACAGGTAGACAAATGTTCTTTTGAGGTTCTTCACAATCTCTGGTCACTTAAGTTTATCAGGACTGAGAACTATTAGATATAGGCAGTCCCAAAGGTATTTTTTCAAGAGGCTCCTGGACTTTCTGGTTTTTCTTTGCAGACGTTTCGCTTTTCATCCAAAAAGCTTCTTCAGCTGTTCTTGAATGAGAAGCAAAACATCTTCAAAGAAAAATCAAGGAAGTCCAGTTGCCCCTACCTGACCTAGATGACTGAGAATCTCCATAGACATTAGATAGGCATTTTCAGCCATTGAGGATATTCCTCAGAAAATATAGTGCAATGGTTTTCTATTGCATCTGCCCCTGTGTTACTTTGCCATACAAATGTACTTCATCTATTGCAGGGGTGTCAAACTAGAGTTCTTTGAGGGCCGTATCAGCATTGTAGTTCTCCTCCACAGGCCATCTGGAGGGGAGGAGAGACCAGACGGACATCTCCTGCAGCATCCTGCCGGCCAAAATGGGGTCCAGGGGTGGTGTGATGTGTCCTGTTTTGGCTGCCACAGGCATCGTGGGCAATCTTTTGCTATTTTCAGGCCGGTCCTGTGGGCCAGATTTAAGCACCTCACAGGCTGGATTCAGCCCATAGGCCTTGAGTTTGACACCCCGACCTAATGTATATGCTGTTTCAGATTGTATACTTCCTACCGTGGTTGCTACCAGCCGAGCAGATGCCCTATTCCACGGATATGTTTATTTATTGGTAGCATTCCTTTCCAGGTCATATCACTGTCCTCGGCTATATGTAGCATTTTTGTCAACACTGCAACATTCCCCATATGTTAATATATCCTGCTAGCATTGCCACTTATTATCCTCAGCTGCTTATTTGACAATACTTATATCGCAGCTTAATAAATAATCATTCAACCATCTGGAATCCAGTGAATACACCAAAAGCACATAGCTCTTGGGTTGGAACCATGGTGGGACAAAGTATTCAACCATGTCTTTGGTGATGGCCCTGAATCATATTTTACTTTTTTAAAACATGAAAATAGACATAGACAGAATCCAATGCACAAGCATGAATTTCCTGCTTAATGACATATTTAGTTTAAGCCCAAGAAGCAGACAATATGAGCATCAACCTTAAATTACTTTTGGGGCTGTGTGAAGTGTTAGGCTATTCAGACAGAGACACCCCAGGTTAAGGGCATTGTTGCCATTATACTTTTGTTTCATTAGTTAGTGTTGCTACTCAAACAAAAAGAAATAATTCTTTATTAAATCAAAGTTCCTAACTGATAGCATTTCTGAATGGTGCACAAGATAAAGACCAATACAATGGAAATACAAACAATACCCCAGAAATTAACGAACATGCTCATTAATAAAATTCCCACCAGCAATGCAGCATTCCCTAGCTTATAACTTGGGGAGGAAAGTACAAGTCTTCATAGATAGAACCAAGATCACATGAAGTGTTGTTTTGGGTGGTTTCTGTGCTGCTTTATTTCTTTGTTTCCTGGCTCACCGCTGTTCCCTGGGCCTCTGGTGCTTACTTTGGCCAGGATTAAGTCACTCAGGAAGGGTTCGCGGCAACTATGACATTTAAAGATACTGGGAAGGCCCCTGCAGAACAAGAAGTAGCAATTCATTGAATCAGAATTACTTTGACAAGTCGCAATGTGAAGTCTCTTGAAAAGGTTTGTGCAGATCTCATCAGAGGTGCTAAAGAAAAAAATCTAAAAGTGAAAGGCCCTGTTCATATGCCTACTAAGACAGTGCGAATCATTACAAGAAAAACACCAGGTGCTGAAGGTTCTAAAACTTGGGATCGTTTCCAAATGCATGCATATAAGCATCTCATTGATTTGCACAGTCCTTCAGAGATTGTCAAACAGATAATTTCCATCAGCATTGAACCTGGAGTAGAAGTTGAAGTTACTATTGCTGATGCTTAAATGATTGTTACGTGTATCCATAAAAGCTGTTAAGCTTTTATCATTGCTGGTTGGTTGTGGTAGTGACTTTATGAAGATTTGAGAAGTCTGGCTTACAATTTTAATAAGGGAAAAACGGTGATCAAGGTATCATATATATGGATTAAAAAAATAGTGTCACTCCCCCCCCCAAAAAAAAAAATGATCACATGAAGTGTTAATGCTTAATACCACTTTATAATACCTTGGTAAGTCCACACTTGGAATACTGCATCCAGTTTTGGTCGCCACGATGTAAAAAAGATGTTGAGACTCTGGTAAGAGTGCAGAGAAGAGCAACAAAGATGATTAGGGGACTGAAGGCTAAAACATATAAAGAAAAATCTGACAGTGGTGGGATTCAAAAATTTTTACTACCAGTTCTGTGGACGTGGCTTGGTGGGTATGGCATGGCTTGGTGGGTGTAGTTTGGTGGGCATGGCAGGGGAAGCATACTGTAAAATCTCCATTCCCTCTCCACTCCTAGGGGAAGGTTACCACCAGTTCTCCGAACTACTCAAAATTTCCGCTACTTTATATACGTTATTTACATATAGGTAACATTCTCCCCTTTGGGTTGGTCAATATATAATACATCACGTCTTTAATTCATAATTTTTATACAATTAATAACTCATACAATTTCATAGAAATTAGAAGATTCTTTATCTAACTCTACATACAATGCTTGTTTGACCTCTATTATATTTACGTACTGTATCTCTCTAATTGACCTAGAAAACTCAGTACATGTTGTTTGTTTATTTTCTTCCTCTACCTCCCCTATCGAATCTTCTGCAGTTATAGATGGTTTTTTGTTTACTGATTCATCAATATTCCTATCATTTTTATGATCAGTGAACAATGGAGTTTTTACAATAATATTATGTTTTTAATTATATTCTTGTTTAAACTTTCGCCAGCCAACATGCTCCAGAAATTTAGGACGTGCACTCCAATATATATTAGTAGTACTTGGCTCCCAAAACTTAAATAATCTATGATTAACTCCATAGCCTACAAAATACAATTTCTTATCTCTATATTGTCCCTTTTGCCTTACTTGCATGGGAATATGAACCCATGCTAGGGTTCCAAATATATGCAAATAACTAAGATCTGTTTTTCTTTTATGCCAACGAGTAAATGGTAATTCACCAGTCATTAAATTTATTACATTATTTAAAACATGGTTAGCACACATTATTGCCTCATCCCACAGTTGCTCTGATATACCAGAATCAGACATCATATTCCTAGCCATATCCTGTAATGTTTGTCTTCTACATTTAATATATGAGTTATATTGTAGTCTATAAGGATCAGAACACTCATGTTCAATTCCAGCTTTTTGTAACATAGTTTCAAATTTGTTATTAGTAAATTCAGTATCATTATTAATTAATTAATTAATCTAATAATTTTCTGTTTCTGTTTTCTTTCAATAAATTTTAGCCATTTTACAAAATACTGGTATGTTTCTTGCTTTGTTTTCATTAGGTAACAGAAACCATATCTGGAAAAATAATCCATTATACTCAATATATAACAGGCTCCACATATACTAGGTTTTCTAGGTCCAATGATATCAGCAAACACAACCTCTAATGGTTTACTGGTTTTCAGTCTATTTACCATATCATCAAAAATTATCTTGTTTTCCTTTTTATTACAAATATTACAATCAACATACTTTATAGAAGATTTTAAGTCTATACCAGTAGACAACTCAACAGTTTTCTTGATCATTTTGAAATTTATATGACCCATAGAATACGTCTATGGAATAGATGAATGCATTCATCATGAGGCTTCTTATTCTCATAAACTGAGTTAACACTACTTGATGAATCATAATTTATAATAATAAACAAACCATTTTCCAATCTTGCAGTAATACTTTTACCTTGTTTGTCTATTAAACATGTATCTCCCTTAAATGTTACTACAAATCCTGCTTTTTCCATTTCTCTTACAGATAGCAAATTAAACTTCATTCCAGGTACATATAACATCAGTAAACTTTCATTTATGCATGAACAATATGCAGTACCTTCTCCATATGCTTTCATTTTCCATCCATTAGCTAATGATATATGCTGTTCACTTTTTCTCATTTTAACAAACCTCTCTTCACTTTTAGTTATACACTGTGATGCTCCACTATCAACTACCCATATATCATAGTTTACATTTGTAGTTATATTTGATATTGCTAAACTAACATTCTTATGAACTCTCTTTATATCATTTATTTCTTACCCTTTTTACAGTATCTGGCTATATGTCCTTTAGCCCCACAAGAAAAACATTTCCTAACAATATAGGCAGTTGAAGACAGTTTTTCTTCCTGTGGTTGTCTTTCTCTCAGTTGAATTCTATCTTGCCTTCTTCTTGACTCTTCTAACAGCCTTCCAGTTATGCAAGTCAATATAAGTTCATCTCTGTTTAAAATTTTCAGTGAAGACACATACTCAGCAAAAGTTTCATCCAAAGAAGAAAGAATAATGTAAACCTACTGTAACTCAGAAAAAATCAGTTCTTTTTCTTGTAGCTCCTGAAAAATCCTTTTCATAAACTCCAAATGAGCTAAAATATTGTCACCTTTTATAAGACGAGCTCAATACAGTTTACATGTAAGGTATATGTGTGCACCCATACTATCTCGAACATAAATCTTTTTCAGAATGTCCCAACATCTAGCAGCAGATTATTGACCATGAATATAGACTAACTGCATATCACTCAGTGTCAGTCCAAATATACAAAGAGCCTTTTCATTAACCCGGTTAAATTCAGCTATTTTCTTTTTATCTTCATCATTCGATGGATCCAAAGTTGTTACATCTGGTGGATTATTCATTACAGTCCATAATCCTTCTTTATGCAGAAGTAGGCTGCACTTCATAGACGAGGAAACATAGTTTGTTCCATCCAACCTGGTTACCAGGGATAGACTGGTTGCTTGCTCTTGTGCCATTTAACAATAAACCACAATTTGCTGTCTGAATATGAAACTGTATATCACACTGGTTCTCTATATCTCTCTGGGCCCATAACCAATGTTAGGATATATGCAGAATAACCCTTGAGTAACAAGGATATGTACACAGAAACAGTTTATGAGAACAGTTATGAATAAATATACAGCCACACAGAGTTGAACAAGTTATATTAATGTTTACTTGGAGAAATAGCACAGTCCAATAAACAGTCCATGTCATACACGTTTTTATCAGTCCAGAAATATCCAGTTATAAAGTCTTCTTACCGGTTTCAAGTCTTTTGCAGTAGACAAATATCAAACCATAATACAACAGATAATCTTCGATATCAACAGAATATCAAAATAAACACAGTTAGTCAGTATCAGTCCGTAGTCGGTCAAGATAGATCATCAGTGAAAAAGAGAGAGAATTAAACCATGATCTATAGTTCCCTCTTATGGCAACTTGTAGCATAATTAACCAACCAGAACACAGCATAATACATTACAGTATTTTTTCTTAAAGTTACAAACATATATATATTTGTAGTTTATATATTGTCAACCCAACTACGTTATTTACATATACATAACAGTCCTCTTTATGGCTATATCTATCTTCAATTGGCCCTTGTTTTTCTTAAGAGGCTTCCCTGAAATTTTAAGTCTCTTTATCTTGAAATCCCAGGAAGATTTGACTCTTTAAAAACTCATCCAGAAATGGTTTTCAGTCAGGGTCTGAAATGGCTTTTTTTTTGTCTCTGTAATTTAGCAAAAAAAAAACCAGGTCCATAATAGTAAGCAGAAAGTTGCTTTTCTGAATTCAGCTTTTACAGAAGCTTGAACTCTGTTCCCAAAGGGTATTTTTCCATGCAGCTGGAGAAATTCTCTATCAACATCATTCTCATACTTTTAATTCATTTACTTTATTTAGTTGCTGCCTTTATTGTTTTTACAAATAACTCAAGGCAGTGAACGTATCTAACACAACTTCCTCCTCAAATTTTCCCACAACAACAATCCTGTGAGGTGGATTGGACTGAGAGAGAGCAACTGGCCCAAGGTCACCCAGGTGGCTTTCATGGCTAAGGTGGGATTTGAATTCATGGTCTCCTGTTTTCTAGCCTGGTGCCTTTAACCAATGGTGGGATTCAAAAAAATTTACTACCAGTTCTGTGGGCATAGCTTGGTGGGCATGGCAGGGGAAGGATACTGCAAAATCTCCATTCCCACCTGACTCCTGGGGGAAGGTTACCATCGGTTCTCCAAACTACTCAAAATTTCTGCTACCGATTCTCAGAACTGATCAGAACCTGCTGAATACCACCTCTGCCTTTAATCACTGGAACAAACTGGCTATTGTCAGTAGCTTTTATCTGATCTATTAATTGCTAGTTATCTGCGAGGTGAGTCATTCAGCTGGATGCAAAGTTTAAAACAAAAAGCAAAACTGTCAAGTAACAGAAAGATCATTGATTTTGTCTTTTTTCCTCTTGTGACAGATTTGGTTTCATGATACACCCAAGATATATATGTATGTTACAGCATTCTCTGTTCTATGTCCTGAAGCTCCAAAAAGAGACAAGACCCTACCCCATCACAATTGGTTTTTCCTCGCATTTACTACTTCATACTGTGGTACATTTTCAAAAAGAATAGCAAAAAGATACTCTCTGTATTCTTTCCAGGATAAAAATATTAACGTCCCATGAGGCAATACAAATTTATTAACACTATAGGTTCTTGCAATTAATCACTTTGAACTAACAATTGTGCTTTCGGTCTAAGGAAGGATGGAAGGAACGAGAAAGGGAGAGCAACTAATCTTAATGTCTACCCAAAGATGAGAACTAACTTCGTATCCCCAGAGATATTTTAGTGGCTTATGAATTTGTAGAGTGTGAAGCTAATCTCAGATAAATTCAAACTGCCCATTTTGATGAAGGCAATGTGCTTGCTATAAATAAGCAAGAACACTGGAGCCAAATAAATTTTTATTTGTGGTCCTGGAGCATTCAGCTTTTATCTATTTCACCAGCTAACTTTTTTTTTGGCCTTGCCTTCTTATATATTTTAAAGTATATTGTTATGAGTTTTCCTGCTGGTGCTTATTTAATAGGGGCTGCTTTTTCTGAAGCTCTAGGAAAGATGGAACGAGGTTTCTTTTCTTATTTTCTTACTCAATTAACTTACTCAATTAACTTACTCAATTAAGGCACTTATCTGGTTATGAATGGCAGTTCTGGACAGATGGGCAACCTATATTCCCCTTCCTCAACCACTTTAAAACCTATTTTTGGTTGCTTGGGGATATCATGAAAAGGGGTCAGTTTCAGTTATACTAAATCAGGAAGTAGCAATATGAGAGAAATGGTTTGGATTGCATAGTGATGCAAATTTATCACCTGTATACTTCCGGAGATGATATATAAACTAATCACTTAGACATCAAAATATGCATTGTGTGAACTTTGCACATATTGGTCACCATTTATCATAAAAATGCCAAGGTAAGTCCTCACCACATTAAGGAAAAATGCTTGCAAAACTATACATTAGGAAGAGGTGCATTCCAAAGGTGGATTTTAGGAAAAATGAATGCAACTATATCATATAATGTATGTGCTACACAAAAATTAAACTTTTCATGAGAGGCTGATGGGGAAGCAGGTATAAATGAGTCTACATTAAAGAGAGAGAGAGAGAGAGAGAGAATGAAATCAGAATGAACCAGGAGCCTATCCAACCTACATTCTAATTCACTATTAGGACAATTATTAAGCTTTGGCTTGACTCTAAATATATTATTAGCTTCCAGAATCCTAATGTTTTACAATGCAATTCTGTATATACCTGCTCTGTCCAATTAAAAATATAACCCAGGGCTGTTTTCAAGAAAACATTTCTGGGCTACAACAACTGAGGCAGCATAAGAACCTAAAGTTTTTTCCTGTAATCTTACTCAATCAAGAACTCTGTTTATTGATTTATTTAGCAATTTAACTGCTCTGACTGGATTATAAAATATTGTATAAATGGCTTTGGGTGGCTTATGAAGGAATCTAGCCTTTAAGAAGTAATTTGCAACCTGATAAATTTCCCGTTACAGCAAGGAGAATCATTTTGACAAATTCAAAATTCAATAAAGTCCACAAGGGGGGAGGGGGCGGGGAAACCCAGAGTAAGCCCATTTTCATTAAAACTGGCTAATCTCTTTTCTTTCAGTCATTGTTTGGATTCTTATGGCAAAAATAAGTCTCATCATAAAATAGAAAATGGAATATAGGGGTCTTTTTTAAAGTTATTTTTGTTCCCAGAACAGAACAAAGAGCCCATGTTGAACTGAACTGTATGTTGGATAGCAGATAGATTTGTTGTGTGGAATAATAACTGGAGAGAGAAACAATCAGGTTAAGAGTGTAACTAAGGAGTATAAGTTATTTTTGTGACTGGCTCTCATGTGGGGAAAAATAGATTTATTTCAGAAAAGATCCTTTTTGTAGAAAAGCCTGATTTTCTGAAGTCTGTTTAGCAAAGCACCTGTCATGGAGTCTCCTCCATTTTGGAGAAAAAGTAAGCCAGGCTGGTCCCAAACAGCACAGCTTAAAGACCCCCAAGGGACTGAGAGTGGAAGGAAGGGAGAGAAAAAAAACCTAAGAATATATCTTATCCTGCTTCTGGATTCAGCTTCTCACCCATATACATAGTTTCTTGGGAGATTATCAGTTTTACTTTCAGGTGCCTGATTACAGTACATTAGCAATGTAGTCCGGAATGTCAAACAAAGCAAAGACTCACCTGCAAAATGTGTTTTCAAAGAGGAGTGTGCAAAAGAGTCTTCCAAAGTCAGTCCAAGGTTGTCAACCAGTTCAAGAGTCAAGAGTGCAATACACACCCAGGGAAATCACACACACAAGCCCGACATTATTTCCAGCAAAAAGAATACAGGTAAAATAAATCTGTAATATAGGCAGAGGTAGCATTCAGCAGGTTCTGACCAGTTCTGAAGAACTGGTAATGGAAATTTTGAGTAGTTTGGAGAACCAACAAATACCCCCTCTGACTCATCTATTCTCTGCCTCCCAAATCCCAGATGATCAGCTGGGTCTTCTTTTGTTGCCCTGCACAGGAGAACAGAGCTGGAAAGCAGGTTAGTGGGGTGGGGATTTTGCAACAACCTTCCCCCAGGTGTGGGGAGGGAATGGAGATTTTACAGTATCCTTCCCCTGCCATGCCCACCAAGCCACACCCTCAGAACCAGTAGTAAAAAAAATTGAATCCCATCACTGAATATAGGCTACAGCCAGCTGTCACTAATCAGAATGTTTATTGTCTTCTTTGACAAGGAACCTACTAGACTTTCACTGTCCTGCTCTCCTTTCTACTCATCTGGTGCAGAGAAGTCCAAGTGCTCAGATGAAGTTTGTGATTGACCAGCCGCATGTGATATCTGGTTCTTCCACAGTCTCATCTCAGCTGAAGCAGCTTCTTCAGCCTCATGAGTCCAGAACCTGGGCCATTATACCAACCTAACCAACAGGAGATGTAATAGACACAAATAAATCTTTTAGGCAAGTAAAGACCAGAAGCTCTTTATGAACAATCTCTGAGCCTTTTGACCCAAGAGGTCAGTAGATTTTTGGCTGCAGAAATTCAGCACATGCAAAGTTGAAATTCAACCTCGGAGAACATGCATTCACTCAAGGCTTAAACATTTGAAGCTAGTAAGTGCCTAATCCATGAAACTATTATATGGACAATAGAGTTTATAAATACACCAAAAGTCAGGGGTGGGATTCAAAAATTTTAACAACCGGTTCCGTGGGTGTGGCTTAGGTGGTGGGCATGGTTTGGTGGTCATGTGACTGGGTGGACATGGCTTGGTGGTCATGTTATTGGCTGGGTGTGGCCAACTCAATATCACATTGAGACATGCATCTCCTCGCTTGGCCTCTCATGACTGTGGGGATGCTGCAACAGTCATAAGTGTGAAAAATGGTCATAAGTCACTTTTTCAGTGCCATTGTAAGTTGGAATGGTCACTCCACACAAGCAAAGTATCAGCAAAGGAGGGGAAAAAAACTCCAGAAAAATTCCTGAGACAGGAAGTCTAGTCCTGCCAAGAATGTAATAAGGGTTAATGGAGAGGCAGTTTCTGTAAGCAACAACAGAATATTTCCTTCCTGCCTTCCTTACAGGATTAGGCCAGTCATTTCTTCTAACAACCGGTTCTCTGAACTGCTTAGAATGTTAACAACCGGTTCTAGCGAATAGGTGCAAACTGGTAGAATCCCACCCCTGCACAAAGTATATACATTAGTAACACTTTTAAACTTTGCTCAGCTGGGATGCCCTTATTAGTTTCTATCAGCTGCTTCTTGGATGAGAAGTGAAATGTTTTCAAAGAAAACAAACCCAAGGAAGTCTTTTGGAAAAGCATCTTTGGGACAACCATGACCCCGATGATTGAGAATCTCCATAGACTTCCAGAAGATTTCTGGACAAATTTGATTACAAAGCAACTTTAGATTTTTATACTTGCCTAACTATTGAGTGTACCATGTTTCCAATTTGACCCTATTGGGCAAGCCAAAGAAATATGGAAGAATGAAATCCTAACTCCTGGGCTCACATGACTGAATCACTCATTCAGAGCAATTTTTGAAATATATGCAAAGACAGTCTTTTTTAAAAAATAATAATAATTTGATGCATCATAGAACAACTGGTTATAGCAATATCACTGATACAATTAGTTGTATAGATAATGAGACTGAAATAGAATGGAGACTAGAGGAAGAGGAGAAATACAGATAGTCCTCAATTTAACAACCATAACTGAGCCCAAAATGTATGTTGTTAAGTGAGAAATTTGTTAAGTGACTCCATTTTATGACTTTTCTCACCTCATTTGTTAAGTGAATCACTGCAGTTCTTAAATTAGTAACACTGTTGTTAAGTGAATCTGCTTTCCGCATTGACTTTGCTTGGCAGAAGTTCACAAAACGAGATCATATGATTCCGGGACACGGCAACCATCATAAATGTGAGTCACTTGTCAGTCAAACAAATGTAAATCACATGACCAAGGGGATGTTGCCAAGGTCATAAGTGTGAAAAATGGTCAAAGGTCCCTTTCTTCAGTGCCATTGTAACTTTGAATCGTTACTAAATGAATTGTTGTAAGTCGAGGACTACCTGTGATAGAACTTTTGATGATAGGTCATGCATGCAATTTCATTTTTTTTCAATCAGCAGCTTCTCAAAAAAGATCCTTAGGTCTTCACAAAAGAAGATCAGGGTGAAAATTCAACCTGTAGATTGCTGGAAGATAACCGCACCAAACTTGATTGCAGGAAATATGACTTCAGCAACAGAGTGGTCAATGTCTGGAATACTCTACCTGACTCTGTGGTTTCTTCCCTAAACCCCAAAAACTTTAACCTTAAGACTTAAGAGGTCTGTAGGGGGCATGCATAAGCGCACCAATGTGCCTACCGTCCCTATCCTATTGTTTCTTTTATTTTTCTTATATGTACCCATTTCATATATTCATAACTATGTATATACTTATACCTATTATCTTATAAGCCATTGACAAATCAAATAAAATTCTAAAAAAAATTCTAAAGATTGTTCATAAATCATATTCTCAAGATTGCTGATTCCTAATAGTTTTATTAATTTATAATATGACCTATAAAGAGAATACAAAAGCAAATATTAGGGAAATTAGGGAAGGAAAAAGGGAAATGGATAGTGGGGGAAAGCAAGGGAAAAAGGGAAAAAAAGGCATTGACTTCCAACTCCTTTGGTGCAGTAAAATAAGGCATTAAGATCTACCCCCATTTTTTGGTGGGTTTATTGATTAGATAAGATTTGTTGTTATAGAAATGGCTAGTTTTTTTTATTATGAAAAAGTAAAAAGGTGAGGGTAGCTCTTAATGCCTTATTTTACTGCACCAAGGGAGTTGGAAATCAATGCCTTTTTCCCCCCTCAAGATTCCTAAAGTCAGTACCATTTATTGTAATTTTCTCCTATTCTCCTCTCTCCATTCTTTATTACTTAAATCTACCTTGAGTAAGTTTCCGATGCCTTAGAAGGTACTTCTTCGTGCTTCCTCCTTCCCATAGCAATTGGAAAGCAACAACTGCAAATGGCTCTCAAGTCAATTCAGTACGATTCTCCCTGGTTCACTTATCCTCATTTGCTGGCTAGGGATGATGGAAGTTTAACTGAACATTTGGTAGAAAAATAACATTGTACTTTGATGGAAAAATGACTATTGATATTAATATATTATTTGTAAGGCAAAACACAAACTGCCTTGATAATGCAGTATTATTCCAAATAATATCTACATTGGGTTTTTTTAAGCAATAGAACTCCTATTTAATATAAGTCTATAGTGCTTCACTTACCAAAGCACCATGAAGCAATTTACAATCAAACAATCAAACATATAAAAGCAGAGCACAATAATATTCAACAAAACTTGCCTTAAACAGGGTGAGGAAAACATGACTTCTTGGAATTCTTTCCAACTCCTTAATAATAGCTTCCTTTCTGGGTGACATGATCAAGAGAGATGCAGGATTAAATACAAATATCAAAATTCATTCAGTGAACTTGGAAGCCTTTTATGGCCCTGGGTTGTTTGGGGAAAGATACTTTTCTGTTCAGGAAATTTTAAAAAGGAAGAAAAAATAATGACATTTTTTATAACTAGGACCAAAAATGTTGTCAGTTAATAGGGCAGCCTCTCTTCCATGATCTTCTTAGAGAGGAAAGGATGAGAGAGATCATAGCACTAGCAATAGTACGTAGAGTTACATATCACTTCACTGTCTTTTACAGCCCTCTCTAAGTGGTTTACAGAGTCAGCCTATTACTAACAAGCTGGGTCCTCATTTTACCAACCTCGGAAGGATTAAGGCTGAATCAACCTTCAGCTGGTGAGGATCGAACTATTGGCAGTTGGCAGAATGCTGCATTCTAACCACTGTGCTACCACAGCTCTCTCTAATAGGTGATAATTGTCAATTGATGGCAGTGTAATCGCCAGTAATTGACTTCAGAATCTGTCTCTTTCTCTATCTCTCTAAAGGTCATATGGTACAGAGGCGAACCTATTTACTTACCTATCTACCTGCTTACCTACCTAACGTCATAAATTATTTTTCAGGTAAATTATTGCAATGCCAGATAAGAGCCAATTTATTTCCTTCCTCCTCCAGAATGTTTTCTTTGCTGCTTCTTGTTCTCAGTATGTGCACACAGATCAGGATTTCTGCTACACCTATCTTTGTGTGCCACAAATACACACAGTCACACACACAAACACACACAAACTTTCTTTGTCAAACAGCACCACCTGGTGAAAAGAAAGAGGCACAAGCAGGCTACCAGTCATAATTTGATCTGGCTTCCCTATGATGTTTCAGCAGTCTGATTTACTTGATATACTCTTCCGAATTCCTGCCAGAATTAAAGGCTAAACTAATTTTGAATTTTTGGAATTGTAGTCCAAGACAAGTAGGTAGCACAAGAAATACTGCTTTGATGCTTTAAAAAAAATCATACCTGAAAAAAACCACTCAATTAAAAGTGTGGAATTAAACATGAATGTAACTTTCACCAAATTTAGTAGTCAAAATAATGTCTTAATCCATAATTATGTCCCTCATTTTTTTTGACCCAACCTCTGTTTTGATAATATGATAGATGTTTACATTATCTATCAATTCATAAACCACAATTAGCCACCATCACTCATACATGTTACACTTGGCTATTTCATCTGAAGATGAATTGTTGAAAAACCCAAATAGGTGAGTGGCATTCTCCTGATCTCCATTGTGGTTAGGCCACTGTGAAGCTGAAAGACAGACTAGAAGGGGTCATTGGATTGTTTGCATTCTGTGCTCATTAATAAACATTTCTCTTATCGTTCACTGCCCACCCCTAAACTGTTGTTGTCCCTAACTTAATCCTCCCTCTTTGACTCTTGCATCAATAAGCCAGCCTCAATCAAGGCAATCACAAAAGCTAACCAAATCACAAGATAAACTGGACATTTATGACCTCCAGGCCACACCCAGCTCTTTAGCTGTCCCTGTCCTTCCTATGTCCATTGGCTTGGAAATTGATTGAGGTCAGTTGAAAATTAGAATAATGTAAACAATGTTAGAGTTTGCAGCAATCCAACCAGCACACGAGTAAATAATTCAGCAGGATTCATTTATAGAAGAAACTTTTTATATACAATAATATATATATGATGCATGTATACAATACCATGCAGAAGTCAGAACCAGAAGAATCCAGAAGTCATAATCACAGAAGCTATATAAACACAGAAGCAAAGATCCAAGGACAAACTAACTCTTATATACAGACCAGTAAGCCTAAGCCACACCCAGTCTTCAAGCTGTCTAGCTCACAACAGGTGCTATTTCTTAGTCACAGGCTGACCTGTTACTGTGTCTATTCCAATTCATGAACTCTCATACACTGATAAATAAGACATAACATGTATTCTTACTAGTAGCAACTATCCAAATCAAAACCATAAGATTTACTGATTTTTATAAAGCAATAAAATTAATATTGAACAGAATTAAGTCCATCTTTTTTGTTCGGCCATCCACAACTATCCCAGTTTCTTGTGCAGACCTCTGAGAAAACTAATTGTCTGTCCCTGGGATAAATTATTTTACTAACAATCATAGTCTCCTCCTACTGATAGTTCATTATATTAGAACATATAAAACCTTTCAATAACCACATAGAATTGCAATCCAGCATTCAAACCACAGGGGCAACTATAGCCACAGAGGACTCATCTGGACCTGGGCAATCCTTCTGGATCCCTCACTCCCTGACAGGCTGAACTTAGTGACAAAAACTCTACAAACACTGGGAGCAGGATATGATTGAAGATTTTGTTCAGATTTTCACCATTCAGATGGGGATAGGAGTCACCTTAAGAGACATGCATATTTGAGTGTGCACACACAGTATTTAATTCATATATCTGGACAAGTTTTCATTAAATCTGTGTGTCTGGATGATTGAGTCTTCATTGACATATTGCAAGCCATTTTGGGAGAAACGCCTGAGGTTGGTTTGGCAAGAGTTGGTACCTTCCGAATCTCTAACCTTAACTAATTTTGTTCTGATTGATGAAGTTGCTTGGATGAGCCACAAAACATCTCAGATTAACAAAGTTTGGTCCAGTTGCCATGATTTAACCTTTAGACACATTTGGCCTGGATGACTGAGTCTTCATTGATATATTAAGTCTGTGTGCGCATGGTGTGTGTGTGTGTGCGCGCGTGCGTGTGTGAAAGGGAGAGAGAGTATAAAAAGAGAGAGAACATGTATTAGAGTAAATGTGTCACCGATCTCTCAGCAAGATTTATCTAGGCTTCAAAATAAATTAAAGGCCTTTGCAGAAGGCCTGTGAAATTCTCCAGAAGAATTAGGAACGGCTTGTGTTTGTAGAATGAGCGCCTACAAAGTATTACGATCAGACAACCTTTAGCTTTCAATTAAAAAGTTCTGTTGTATGGCACAAGTAGCTGCGGCTGTAAAAACTATTTAAAATTTTATAGGTATTTCTTTGAACAAGCTCAGTCTGCTGCTTGCTTTATCTCTGCATGAAGGATCACAATATTTCCCCCGCCATTTCTATTTATTGCTCTTCCAGATATGTTCCTTCCTTCTGCTGCCACAGCCTGTCATGCCATTTGAGCAGTGAATGAAATTTGCTGTCAGAGTTGCTTATTTGATTAAAAAGTGAAAGTTTAAGGAAGAAAACGTTTTCATATGATCGGGTGATGGTTTCTTCAGCTAGCATCTCTACAAATAGTACATTTCTCGTACATAACCTATTATATATTTAATAATCTGCATGCTGATAGCATTGTAAGTAAAGATAGGCAAAGTGCAGCTATCCAGCTGTTACTGAATTATGATTTTGCATCCCTGGAAAGTGTGGTCAATTATGATAGATGCTGGAGTAGTAATTTAGGAACATCTGGAGTGACCTGCCCTTGGTCATGTGGCATCTGTCTGCATTCATCTGAATAGGTCTCTCGAGACACAATTAAAGAGTCATTTTCTTAAATCAGAAAGTGATCTCAGGCAGATATGAAGACACACTGTAGGGGAAAGAGGTTTGCAATCTTCTCTTACACATTTAAAGACACAAACACACACATTATTCTGTATGAATCTAAGATGTAACATAGAGTTAAAGAATGTACTAAGTTCTCCAGATTTTGTTGATCTACTACCTCCAAAAGTTTCTGCTAGTAGAACCACAACTGGTCCATTTTTGCTAGAAGATTAAGATTTGAAGTCAGTTGACTTGATGGTCAGGCAGGATGGTAGTGCAACATACCTGGGCTTTATACATGTCTTGCTCAATCTGGTGGTTACAATGTTTTGGTGATCCTGGCAATAGAGCTGCTGGACTTTTGTCTCTACGAGTCTCAGTTTAGAAGTCATGTTATTCATGGGACTCAATACGTGTATCCACAACAAAGATGTCCTTTTCACAGAGGATCAAAGAAAAAAATGCATGGATGCATGCAAATTCAAGGAAATGCATGTTGGTGTGTGCCCACAATTCTGTGGGCCTGTACGCCCATTCACTACGGCAACGTGAATGGGCGTGCATCATGGAATTGGAGCTGTTCAAAGGACACTTTTTGGGATGGCCATAATGAGCCGATGTCCTGCTCATTAGCATAGAGCATTTGTGAAGAAAATTGCAACTGGATGTTGGATCCCAACCATCAAAACCTTTCTGGAAGAAGGAACAATTGTAGACATTATCCACATTGCTCTGGACAGCTGCTCCTCATGAGTAGATCTTGGAAATTGCCATGTTGTGATCAGCCTCTGCATGAATCAGCTAGGAGGTGAGATTTCATTAAGCTAATACTCACTAAGTATTCTTTTAAGTACACAGAGCTCAGCCAAGCCTTGTTTCCTAACCACTTTTTAGGAATATTATTTTATTGCATTTGGGCAAGATTAAGGTCCTTCAGACTGACAAGGTTTTACAATATTCATTATTGAGTTTCCTCCTCCTTAGATGATGTATATATAATTTAAAAAGTTTTGAAAATGTATTAGTTCTTGAACTGTGTAGCAAAAGAGAACTTAGCGAGGTCCTTGTTCCTGTTGTTTTACTGTCACAATCACACAGTGAATTATACCCCAGTCAAGGAACGACAACTCAGATAAGCAATCAAACAGTAAATACACTAAGGTACAGAGGAATGTATTGTAGTAGTCAAGATAAGATGTAATCAAGGCTTCGAACTGTCACCAAATATGACTGGCTCAGGGACTGTCATTACTTGTGCAACTTAATTATATGAAAATTCTCCTTGCTATGGCCACAACATCTAAAACCAAGGACAGGTAAGGATCAAGAATCACTTCCATATAGCAAATCTTTATTTGATTTCATTTAATTCTCCCTAATTTAATTTATATGTTGAATATATATCAAGAGAAACCAAATTGCTAGAAGATGTGCATGGTGTTTTAAATTGGAAGAAGAAACAGCTGAAAATGTAAGGGATCTACAAGGTCTAGTAATAAAAGTCAAGGAGCGAAAAATGGGATAAAAATTAAATATGAGGACAACTAATGACAAAAGGTAGAACATTCAGTATTAATGAAACTACTGAAGTGGGGGATAGCCTCTGCTTTTTAGGATCAACCATCAACAGCAAAAGAAACCAGTTGTTAAGAAATATGCCACAGTCTAATATTTGATAGAGAAGCCATGAAGACCTTAGAAAATATATTCGGATGCTATAATAAGTCTATATACTTACAAAGAACAGAATCATGCAAGCAATGGTTGGACTTTGAGGAAGCAGACTAGGAAGAATATTTATGCTTTTGTACATGTTGAAAAAGACTCCGGAGGATATCATGGGTAGTCAAGAAAACCAATAAGTGGATCTTCAAGCAACGCACAATTCTCAGTCAAGGCATCTTCAGATATAATATGTGAATATCTATGGTAGCTCTCTGAATTGTAATGCTGAAGAAGGGAATATGAAGAAAAGAGGACAGCCAGCAACAAGGACAGTTACAGAGGTGGTAGGTGATGGGTGTACCATTTGAAGCCCTGAAAGACCAGTAGATTATCATAGATTATCATGGAGAGTTGCCTGCCTGTCTACCTGCCTCTATATCTATCGTTCAGCCAGATTGGCCACAATGCCTATGGCCTTAAAAATAAATTTACTCTGAATAAATAAATATGAATGGCTTGCCTTCAAGAAGTTGTGGGTACTCCAACAACTGGAGGTTTTTAGAAAAGATTGGACAGCCATTTGTTCAGAATGATGTAGGGTCTCCTGTTTTGGCCAGGGAGTCAGATTAGAAGATCTCCAATATCTTCCAACTCTGATATTCTGTAATCTATATAATAAGAGAAAAAAGTTTACCATTGAAAAGTTGCCCAGCCCTGAATTTCTTGCCAATATTGTTTGAGAATGACTGAAAGCTCCATTGACCTTTTCTACCTAAATATGAAACAGCCTGGCAAAATGGCAAAAGGATGAGTCAAGTCAGCAGATACACAGTAGACTTTGAAGGCCAAGGTTACCTATATACCTTTATGCTATAAATATCATGAGCAAAGAAAAAGACCCATTTGAAATACTACCATGTAGCAATTAAAAAATGAAGAGTGTTTACATCTCTCTTTCTATTGCCTGAGTCAATGATTCTAGGGAGAGGACACTGAAATGGTTGACCTGTTTAAAGTGTTTTAAAAGGGAAAATGTCCCTTATTTTAGGAAAAATGGCAAACAATAACACCACCAGATTTAAACACTGCTGTATGGAGATGCTCTTGGGGCTGCTATAGAACAGTGATCGCCAACTGGTGGGCTGCAGAATTTTGGTGGTCCGCAGAGAAAGGGTGGGTTCATCCAGTATTCTATATTCTATAATAAGTGAAAACTGCCATAAAAAGGGTTGCCTGAATTTCTTGCCAATATTGTTTGAGAATGACTGAAAGCTTCATTGACTTTTTTTTTAACCTAACTGTGAATCAGGGTGGTGAGAGGAGTCAGTGACAACTGGGTTCAGCAGGCAGCTTAATTTTTCACCTTCTAAAACAATCCTTTGTCTAATACACAAACATAACATTTGATTCTTCTAGGGATTTTCTTCCCTTTTAAACTGCTGAATGAATCAATCCCTGACTCCTTTGTATCCCCTGGACAGCAAATAAAAGCTTTCCTAAGAGGCTTTAAAGATCATGTGGGTGGCAGACTCTGAGATTTAATTCCTCCCGGTTGGCTCAGCTCAACTCATGTTGCCTTTAATCACTGACAATGAAATAAGGCCTTCTCTGCTGTAAATCTGCTACCAATTTTTATGGGAGTGACAAGATGGAGGAAAATGAGGAGGCCTGGAGGGAAGGGGAAGAAACAGCTTCCTATAAGAGTGGATTTGGCTGACTGTGGTAAGCACGGGGTAAGATTACTGAAGCAAATTTCCCATGCTGTTTTGGAGACTTTCTTGTCTAATCAATGCAAATATTTGGTACTTGTCAAAACACCACATTCAGAGGGGCTAAGACTGATTCATTAGGAGGAAAGTAGAGGATCCCAAGTATTAACTTTTGGAAAAGTTCTTCTCATAGTAAGAATGCTTATCTACTTTTACAGAATTAGTTTTGAATCAGCTCCTAGGATGAATGCCAAACTAGCTGCTTCTATCTTTTCAAACAGAATTGTTTTTGTTTGTGAGCAGAAGAAAATGAATGGGACTGACAAGCAAGTTTCCTGTTAAATGCCATCAGAGATTAAGGTGAATAAGTGAAGGCAGTAAACAGTTTTTTTTTTTGTTTTCTTGGGCTCAAGAATGCATAAAAAGAGTGATTATGCAAAGAAGCAAAGGGATTAACCCTAAAGAGGAAGGCAATGACAAATCATGAAAGACAAAAATATTTCTAGGAAAACAAAGCTTTGAATATCCCAAAGGTGCTTTTTCAGGAGGCAACTGGACTTGTTTTTTCTTTGAAGATGTTTCACTTCTTGTCCAAGAAGCTTCTTCAGATCTGACTGAATGGTGACGAATGGAAGGATTTATATTTCTTGCTAACGGCTGGTCATTTGCATCCTCCAAGGAGTCGTGAGACCCCTTGGAGGTTTATCTGTGTTTGCACCTGAGTAGTGCAAATGGTTTCTGTAGTCTGCAATTTTTCTGGAAATCTGTTCATACTCCCACACCATTTGAAGGGTGTTCATTCCACAGTGCATAGCTAAAAGTCTATGGAGATTCTCAGTTATTCAGGTTGTGATTGTCCCAAAAGTGCTTTTTTAGGAGGCAACTGGACTTTCTTGTTCTTTTTTCTTTAAAGATGTTTTGCTTCTCTTCTAAGAAGCTTCTTCAGCTTCTTTAAATCCTTCTATTCCCCACCATCCAATCAGAACTGAAGAAGCTTCTTGGATGGGAAGTAAAACATCTTCCTGGATGACTGAGAACCTCCATAGACTTAAAGCTTTGAATAGTTAAAGCAATGATCTTTCAAGTCCAGCTATGAAACCTGGACACCAAAAAAGGGTGAGAGATTTTGAAAAATACCAGAGTCTTCCGGAGTTGGAAAAAATTAAATCGAATAAAGGAAAGGAAATTATTAGTGAACAGAAATTAACACATGACATTAATCCATGATGGACTAGGGAAAAAAAGCACAATGCTTAGAAAAGTTACGGAAAAGAAAAGAAGGAATAGACAACAGCAGAATCACCCTCGAGATGAATAGATTTGGTCAACTCTAATGTCTCTCAAAGAGAAAGTACTGTCCTGAAAGAGAAGAGAGAGATTCCTCACTCTTGGCTCCTGATGGAAGGACAAGTAGAAGCCATAGTGGGCATTTGCCAGCTTTGGTTGTTTTTTAATCAATTTCTATCTCAGCTTTATTATTTTGACAAATAACTCAAGACAGCAAATATATCCAATGCATCTCCTTTTCCTATTTTCCTCATAACAACCAACCTGTGAGGTGATTTGGGCTGAGAAAAAGTGAGTGGCTCAATTTACCCAGCTGGCTTTCACAGCCACGGCAGGATTAGAACTCCCGGTCTCCTCATGAGAACATCCTTCAACTCATACCCTCAGACTCATATTTTAGATGAGATTACTGGAATGGATTTTAGGATTGAGATTATTTATTCAGTTATACTATTTCAACTGAATATGGATGCCTTTTTTTCTTACTGTGGGTGCTTCAATAATGGATGTTACATAGAAGTTAGTAGGAATGTGTTTACCATGAATATTTACGATGTTTTTATCATGTCTCTTGTGCTGTTACTATAGACAACAATTTGGCAGCACTGTAGTTTTAATAAACAATATAATAGCATAAATTGAGCAGTTATCCAGAATATTCCAGCACGGTACTATCTAGGTACTTTACAACTCAAGGGCATTTCACAATAATAAGAGTATTAAGAGTAATTATTACTGAATAATTGCTATGCTAATGGAATAGTTTCCATCTCTCTTTCTCTCTCATCAAAGACACAGCACAAGCCAATCAAAAATAACAACAACACTTAGACCAGAGGTGGTATTCAGCAGGTTCTGCCAGTTCTGGAGAACCGGTAGGGTAAATTTTGAGCAGTTCGGAGAACCGGCAAATACCACCTTTGACTGTAAATTTTACAATATCCTTCCCCTGCCACGCCCACCAAGCCATGCCCACAGAACCGGTAGTAAAAAAATTTTGAATCCCACCACTGACGTAGACCAAAGAAAGTCATGACATCCTGGTAAAGCAGGATCACTGCCAGCAAGTAAATGATAGATTAAACAATATCCTCCTCCAAAATATAGAAGTTTGGTGCTCTCTCCCTCCAAGATAAACTGCCAGATAATGTATCTGTCTACTCTTGGAAGTCAATAAATGGAGCTGAATAAACTGGAAGTATTAATTAAAAAATAAATCAATAACAAAACCTAAACACCTAAATGGCAGTGAGATATAAACTGTTGGCCTCTAGTGGTCATCCAAATTTTTGCAGCCCAGACTTTGACATTTTTCAAGGATCAATTGTATGGAACTTGGAGTTCCATTGGAACCTAACACTGGAATACATTAATGATTCCTAGAAATACAACTTGATAATAGAAGCTCAGGAATCAGGTGGGAATATTCCCATAAAAGGCAGCAGTTTGGTAATGCTGGCTGGCAGTAACAGATATTAGAAGAACTAGAAAATCAAGAGGGCAAATTCTTGGCTCTCCTGCCTGCTTTGCTTGAGACTTCAATGCCTGCTTTCCTAAATGAAGGTATTTATTTTGCCTGCTTATCCTAAGAGGCTTTCCATAGCTATCAGAAGAGTTCTCTCTTGAGATTAAACAATAGCACAGCCAGATGCTATTTGGTCTGATAGCACAAACAAAGAGATGTTGTTGCTCTTCTACTGACACAAAGGCACACTAACTCCCAGAGAAAAAGAAACTGAATCTGGTGAGAAAGACAGAGAGAGAAACTGCAAACCAATGCCAAACACCAGCAGAATATTTACAGAAAAGCTCATGTGAAAGAAAACCTTAGTAGAACCCACGCAGCAGATGTCCTGTATCAGAGGATCCCCAGAGGACATTCCAACTAAGAGTGCTACACGGTATTTATGAGAGATCCAATTCCACTGAAAATGGACATTATATAAGGCTCAAAAGTGCACTGCCTCTTTAAGATATTTAAGAACTCTTAGCAAGAGGTGAACATGCACATGTCTTCATATGCGCTCTCCCAATAATTAGAGATAAAGAGGTGAACCACTAGATAACGTGGTCTCCTTCAATTCTGGGTTGACATTTCTAACCCAAAGCTACATAATGCATCTATGGCACTCCATTAAAGGACAAGATTTATGTGGGAACTGATTCTATTCAATTCAGTAGGATTTGTTTATAAGATTTTGATTTTCTTATCTTAAACTCTAAATACTTCCTAGGGTTGTAAAACAAACCTACAGATTTTGCTCAAACTGAAATGTGGTAAACCTGAGCCTCTTGCAGCAGAGATGGGGAATACAGGCTAGTCCCGTGATGGCGAACCTATGGCATGCGTGCTAGAGGTGGCATGCAGAGCCATCTCTGCAGGCACGCAAGCCATCATCCCAGCTCAGTTTCACTGGGCATGCGTGCATGCCTCCCGCCAGCCAGCTGATTTTCAGGTATCTGCCATGCATGCATGAGGGCGGAGCACATGGGTGAGATGGGCGAGCATGTGGAGGGGATGGGGGGAGTGCAGGGGTTCCTGTGCGCATGCGCAGAGGGCGGGGAAGCATGGGGGGGGGTCCAGTGTGCATTGCATTATGGGTGCAGGCACTAGTGCATGCTCTCACCCACACATGTGCGCACTTTCACTACGTGACAACAAAAAGGTTAGCCATCACTGGGCTAGCCGTTAAGTTACAGCAGTTCATTTAATGATAATTTGAAGTTGCAATGGCACTGAAAAATGTGACTTATCTAGCACTTACAACCATTGCAGCCTCCCATGGTCAGCCACCAGAGGTGATATTCAGCAGGTTCTGACCAGTTCTGGAGAACCGGTAGCGGAAATGTTGAGTAGTTCAGAGAACCAGCAAATTCCACCTCTGACTCGAGATTTTACAGTATCCTTCCCCTGCCACGCCCACCAAGCCACGCCCACAGAACCGGTAGTAAAAAAATTTGAATCCCACCACTATCAGCCACTTGGCAACTGAATCATATTTATGACTGCAGGGTCCCAGGACCTTCATCAACTTTTGGGACCTTCTGACAAGCAAAATCAATGAGGAAGCCAGATCCACATAACAACTGTATTACTAATTTAACAACCCTAACCCTTTACAACTGTGGCAAGAAAGGTCATAAAATGAAGCAAAATTCCCTTAACCACTCTCTCGCTTATCAAGAGAAATTTTGGGCTCAATTGTGGTTATAAGTCGAGGACTTCCTGTAATTAACTAGTCCCCCTTTGTGTCTACATCCCTGCTGACATCCCCCATACACAAGACAAAGTAATATATAATCTTATCAATATTGTTACTAGTTGCAGATGATGGTGACAATGGCACAGTTCTCTAGCAATGATACAGTGCTGATTACACTCTCCAGAAACAAGGGATGGGAGAGTGTGATAGGGGTGCCCAAAAGAGCACAAATCTGTTTTGATAGTCAACATGCAGCTTGTATAATCAATATCTATGTTTGTTGCGTTGTCAGACTGTGAGGTGTCTTGTGGTCTCAGTACTCAAGACGCTAATTCAGCTCATTCTCTCCCTCTCTTACCAAAGCAGTACATATGTTTGTAATACATGATATGAGCTTTGCCAAGTGTATGGCAATGATCATTTCCTGTCTTAGAATAACACGTATTGCTTTACCAGAGAGGTTCCTTGGCTTTGAGGAAGAGCGTTGCTGGACAAAAAACATTCTAGTAAATGTGATTTAGAACCATTGAGAAAGAGAGATTTGGATAACAGTATTTTCTTTTTTTTAAAAAAGAAAAGCTCAGGTAGCTTCATGTTCAAAAGTTATACTAAAAAAAAAATACGCACAAAGCTTTAAGCTCCCTATGCTGGAGGCCATTATGTAGGAGAACAACTTGGATCAAGAAAACTGCAAAATCACAGGCAGAATTGATTCAGAGACAAAAACCTGCAAAGCACCCCTGAAATGGATTTAAGATTGAACTCTGAGCTTCCCTAATTCCTACATTCTTCAGACTAAATGAAGTACAGCTGCAGCAGAGTTTTCCCTTTTGTCCTGGGCAAAATTCCCCTGGAACTGTTGGTTCAAAACTGCCCTAACATACATGATTCTTTGTGTAATTCCCTCAATTCCACTCGGTGCTGTTATGCAAGACGGATCTGAACTATTTGTTCTGAGTCAAGGAACATTGTTAACCCTGGGCTGAATGCACCCTCCTCAGCGGGCACTTTGCAATAAGTTAGAATAGGCTCTTAATAGGCAGAAGATTATTTCCAGACCACATTAGCTTTCGGTAATGCGCTCTCTAGATACTTGTACTTTACAACATCTGGGAAGCAATTTCAATTCCATCTGAGCTACAACTCAAGGGTTGTACTTCTTGCTTCCAGGAGAGATGAGGAAATATTGCAAACGTAACACACGCCTTGACTTTCTTTAAGACAAAGTACTGATAGTATGTACCCATGTAGGTAATATTTCAATGAGATGAATTAGATTTGTTTTCTCTTGAGATGCATTTATTGTTGACTCTTCTCTGGGATCCTAAAAAGCCTATTTTTCTGTCACTTGCAGGGCATCCAGTATATGCTAGATAATAACTCCAACAGTTATTTATTGATTGATGAAATTTATATACCATCTTATTTTCTTTACAACTCAAAGCATTGTTCGTAATGTTGAAGAACATCAGAAAAAATGTGACCCACACAATCAAAAGGAGATGATTGTGTGGGTTACATGGTTTAATATTCTTCAATATCGGAAAGTTTGTGTAAAGGAGTCTCCTTCCTATTATATACAAGGTGTCTCCTTACTATTGTTGTCATACTATCAGTATAGAGATATGGAATTTCTTCACAGCATTGGGACAATCACATTGTATAATAAGTGCTGGTGCATGGAATATCCTCACAAAGTGTCACCCACAGAAGCAAAAACAAAGAACAACTCAAACAAGCAAACAAACAAATGAAAACCCAGGATTCTGCAAGAAAACTCAAGTTTACAGGTTTGGAGGATGCAGATAGCACTATTCACACAGATTTCCAAGAACATCGCATGGCATCGCTTTCCAAATCAATGCTCCAAACATTGAAGTAACAAATAAGGGCCACAGTGTTGTATTGGATCCCACACCTCACAAATCAACCAAGAAACAACTGAAAACTTCCTTCTCACCATGTTACCCAATTCACCATACAGCCCAGCACTGGCACCCTGTAATGTCCAACTTTGTCCAAATTTCAAAGAATACTTTTATGGGCATTGTTGAACTCAGATGAAGAGATGGAAAGGACCAGCAAGACTTGGTTGAAGAGGCAAAACTTGGATTTCTTTTGAAAACGCTTAAAAAATCCTGTGCTTTGTAAATAAAAGTAACAAAACATCTCAATGATCATCTTTCTATTTCATGTAGTAAATTATTCCTATTTAAACCAAATGTATGGAGTCAAGGCACTACTTTTCATTCACCACCACCCCCATATACATCTATCGCAAGTTGTTTTGTGAAGAAGGAGAAGAGGCAGAGTATTTTTTAAAGGAAGTATAGTATTACTTTTTGGCAGGCTGCCTATTTTCATAAAAGCATTCCCCTAAATTCAGGTGAGTCATTCCTGTTTCATCTGAGGTCTGCAAACAATTTGCCCCGCTGTTCTTGGGGATTTAGGGAGTAGAACTGCAATTCCTCTTACCCTCAGATTCTTTTGACATGGAAAACAACCATTTTAATTACAGTTATTTCATTATCAGGGTGAATCCAAAATACTGTGGGGGAGGAACGGAGGAAATAATTAGGCACCGTTAGTGAATCACTATAGATGAAAATAAAGCTGAGATACATACTTAGGCTGAGTTACAAGCAGCAACTGATTCACAAAAGTACATGGTCCCTTTCATAGGATAATAAAGTGCTACTATTTAATCTGCAAAGAACTTTAGTGTGTCTGCACACATCTACCTCGACAAGCTTGTGCAATATTTTCAGGAGTGGTTTGTCCTTGTTTCCTTCCTAGGGCTGAGAGAGAGTGACTGGCCTTTGCTTTTAGTCCTTCCTAAGGCAGGACTAGAGTTCACGATCTCCCAGTTTCTAGCCTAGTGCCTTAACCATTGCACCAAACTGCCTCTCAAACTTCAGTTGCATTTGGTATATTGTATATACAAAGATAAAGAGTTCTGAGCATTGTAATTCAGCGATATCTGGAGACCCGTAAACGTCTCCACCCTTCCCAACCCTTATACTTTGGAGACAGAGAAGCCGAGCGTGTCATTTTTCTCCAGCTTTCCAGTAATTGCCCCTTAGTGTTGCATTACATATTTGTTATTGTTGTTGTTATATACTGCTCAGTTGGAATGACTCTAAACAGTGCGTAATTAGAGGAAGAATACACTAGATCAGTGCAAAATATAAATCAAAAATATTAGAAATAACCATTTGACATAAAAAATAAATTCAGTGATGACACCCTTCTGTATCCAAAATCGACAGGTTTTCATAAGATTTCAGAAGGCTATACTACTTAAAAATATCCAGAAACCAACTTAATATACTAATCATCTAGTAATCCTACCCAGATATACTACAAGAACTGATCTTTGGTTGCAGGAAAACACAGGAAGTTCATGAAAGGGCAAAAGATTGTCACGATTAAGTAAAATTAATTTAAATAGACTTTTTTAAAAAAAAAAACTTATCCTTAATTAGAACTAAATCACAAGGTCTTTTCTTTCTTTCTTTCTTTCTTTCTTTCTTTCTTTCTTTCTTTCTTTCTTTCTTTCTTTCTTTCTTTCTTTCTTTCTTTTCCTTCCTTCCTTCCTTCCTTCCTTCCTTCCTTCCTTCCCTTTGTTATCACCCAGAGTCATTGTTCAGCAGCATATAGGTTAATAATTATCATATACACAACAATGTGAAATCACAGCTGCAGTTCTTTAGCTGATGTTTTCCTTTGTATACATTAAGTTATTACTATTTCTTAAAAAGTAAACCAATCAATCCAACATTCATTGAACATAGAAAATGCTTTGCTTTTTTAATTTTTTTATACTGAAGGAACATTTTTATACTTCAGGAAGGGCTGCAAAATGTATTGCAGCCTTATGTAAACTATTCTCCATCTTCTGATTTGTTTGTTTGTTTTGTTGGTGCCTTCCGAGTCTGTGTTGGCTCCTAGTAATTGCCTGGACTAATCTCTGCAGTTTCAAATTACAAATCTCCTGATTTAATGCCCTGTAAGTTGGGGCTGCTTAAAGATATGTGTCCTCCAAATTACAGTTATTTATTTATTAAATTGGTAAACTGCTCAACTCTTATCCCAAAGGTGCTTTTTCAAGAGGCAACTGGATTTTCTGGTTTTCCTTGGAAGACCGTTTCACTTCTCCGGTGAGAAGCGAAATGGTCTTCCAAGGAAAACAGAAAGTCCAGTCGCCTCATGAAAAAACACTTTTGGAACAACCATGACCTGGATGACTGAGAATCTCCACAGACATTGCTCAACTCCAAATAATTTAGGGTAGCTTACAAAAAAACAATATTTAAAAAAAAAGAATAAAAAATATAATAGTTGATAAGCACAAGGAATAAAACGCAGCAAGCAGACAAGAGAAATACCAAATCTATACTACCTAAAGGAGCGCTTGGTCACCCTCACCAAGGCCACCCAGGTCTTCAGGGTCCTTCTAAGCAATAGGAGGGTGGGGGAAACTCAGATATCAGGGGTGGGAGGGCCCCATTCCAGAAGGCAGATGCTGGAACAGGGAAGGTTTGCTTCCAGGGGCCTGGCAGATGACTTTGTTTACTCCAAGGAACTCAGAGGATGCCAAAACTGCCAAATCAAATTGGTCAGGCAGATACTAGGGGAGACAGGTGGTCAGTCCCTCGAGTAACCAGGCCCTATGCCAAGGACAATAGGACATTAAGGCCGTTTAAGCCTCTAGTGCACATTTTATCTGAACTATTTCTGCACTTCCCTTCAATTCTAATTTTGTTCTCTTTGTGCATGTGTGTTAAATAATTCATATGTTAAATATGCAACATATTAATAATAAAGCAATTACTTCAAAAGTCGCATATGGATGGAATAGATTAGTTTCTCAATATGGCTAAACTCAAAGCAGAAGGCCTCCATATAAATTATTTGTTTCGTTTGGAGATGGATGTAATAATAAGTGTGTCTCCCCAGAATGGGATAAGTCACCACAGCCAATTTGACGCAGGACAATTCAACAAATACAAAAGTCAAATTAATTTTGGAACAGTACAATAATAATAAAATAAAGTCAACCCAGAAATACAATAATTAAAATAATTAGAATAATTTTGTCAAAAACATGGTCACCAATGATAAAAGTACCTGAATGAAATGATTAATACAGTGTTGAATTGTCTCGTGGCGAGTTGTCCTGTGGCATGTGGACCACAGCAAGTTGTCCCAGAACTGTCTGCACAGTCCTAGAAAGGAATCTGGTCAATCTTGTCCAGTTTCAAGAGCTAAGCAATCTTATGATTCATTAGACATGATTAGGAGACCAGTATTGAACCCCCAAGGATTCACAGAACAAGAGCAAACCCTCATCCTATACCCGAGCTACAAATATTTGTGGCTCAAAATCACTTGTGGTTCTGTGATTACATCCCAATATCTGAGTAATTTCAGGAGCGCTGCATCCCTCTGAAAGACTTTGTACAATTTTTGACTTTTCAGAGTCAGATAAATCTCTTTTTTGGCCCATTTTGCCTGAAGAAAAGAAGCTGTCCAATAATAATGCACACCTTAATATAGGGTGTTGATCTCCTTAGGCCACACCCTCCTTGTTATACAGATACACATAAACTGATATGCTTATATCCACTAAGCATTCAAGATTATACTGCTTGGAGGTGAAAAATATGCATAAAAATGATATGGTCAAAATACTCACTTGCCTAATAATTGTGCACACAGCGTAGACCCAGGTGTCCAATCTTGGTAACTTTAAGACCTGTCAACTTCAACTCCCAGCATCCTCCAGCCAGCCATTCATTTCTTGACAACCATTCTGGACACTTGCCAAGAATATTTCATTTGTGTAAGTCTCTTGGACAGGGGTGTCAAACTCATGTTGTCACAGTGGCATCACGTGATGTATTGGGATTTCCCCCCTCCTTCACTAAACCGGGCATGGAAGGGGCCAGTGCATAACACATCTGGCCCGCAGGCCAGGAGTTTGACAGCCCTGCTCTTGGGGATCAACTTTGCTTGAAAGGAGATCTTATGTTCCTTAAGGTACATGCATCAAAGTTCCCTGGTGTATAAATGACCCATGGCTTGACATGTCCATCATCTTGTAGGTTTTTATCCTACCTACCTACCACCAACGCACTTGGATGACAGAATGGAATGGGATGGGGTGGGATGGGATAGGATAGAATAGAATAGAATAGAATAGAATAGAATAGAATAGAATAGAATAGAATTCTTTATTGGCCAAGTGTAATTGGGCACACAAGGGATGTGTTTTTGGTGCACATGTTCTCAGTGAAAATAAGAAAAAATAAAATACATTCATCAAGGATCATAAGATACAACACTTAGTGATAGTCATAGGTTACTATATTTATTTATTTATTTATTTTATTTATTGATCGTATTTCTATACCGCTCCCTCTCCGAAAAGGGACTCGGGGCGGTGTACAGCCTAATAAATACTTAAAATACAAGAATACAAAATTAAATAGAGTTTAAAACCGAATTAAACATGAATATAGCTGCATCCCAAAAGTTTAAAAATGAAGTTAAAATTTTAAAAACCCTATTAACTTAAAACCCCTTAAACCCTCACTGGGCCAGGCCAGCCTGTTTAAAAAATAGGGTCTTAACTGCGTGCCGGAAGGAGAGGATATCTGTCATGGCAAACTATAAGCAAAAGGACCAGATAATTAAGCCAAATAAAAAACAAACAACAAAGATGGAACAGCTATCATCTAAGCAACTTTCCTGAGACTTAAATCTCCTATCAGACTGTCTTCAGTAATAAAAAGATTTGGAAGAGGACGTGGACATGTCTTACCTCGAGCTATGAATAAATCATTAATGGTAGTATTTTATATTAATTGTATTGTAAAGTTTTACACGTGCAGTTTTGAGGATCCTTGGCTTCAAAAGCCAGGTAGAAATCAATTCAGTAAAGATCTCCTTTTGTTCTCAGCCAGGCATAAAAGAATATAATTTTGGCGGAACTGGGTTTTCAGATGCCTTTGCCAATTTCTAAAGAGATTTAGGTGTGGGAAAGCAAGGGAATCTTCATGAGGAATGTTTTATGGCAACCATAAAAATAAAATATGCAGCTGGACCTGCTGTGCTTTCCGAAGTGAGGCCTTAAAGCGATGCCTGTAAGGGCCAAACTGAAATAAAACCTATGTTCAAGTAACTGCTCCATTTCCTGCTGGAAAAACTATTTGGGCTACTTAATACTGTCAGATACATGCTTCATAAAAATCACATTTCTCTTTACAAAAGGTGAATAGTATATTTCTAATCTCAGACTAGGCCCAAAGTTTTTGGCTGGCTAAAGTTAAGAGTAAGATGGTGACTGCTGTAAGGCGACTGCATTGGCCACCTGATCCTAGACCAGCTTTAGCAATGATGGAATAGGCTTGTGTAGGGAGGCTTAGTAGACGCCATAAGCATGGCATCTATTACCTGGTACACAGCTGTAGAGCCAAATCAGAATCAGTTTAACAGTAAGAACCAATGCCATTTCTCTTTGCATTACTTTGGTAAGTATGACTGCATCAGCCCGTCATCTGTTAAAATAAGTACAAAGAACATGTATATGTGGGATTTCTCTAAGGTTTATTCTTTCTCCCTGGAGATAAACATGCAGATAAACAGATAACAGACAAATAACAGATAATCAGAGTTGGAAGGGACTTGTAGGTCATCTAGTCCAACTGTCTGCCCAAGCAGGAGATCCTACACCATTTCTGACAAATGGCAGTCCAATCTCTTCTTGAAAGTTTCAAGTGATGGTGCTCCCACAACTTCCGAGGGTAAGCTGTTCCATTGGTTGATTGTTCCCACTGTCAGAAAGTTTCTCCCTATTTCCAGGTTAAATCTCTCCTTGTTCAGTTTCCATCCATTATTCCTTGTCTGGCCTACAGGCGCTTTAGAAAATAGCTTGACCCCTTCCTCTCTGTGGCAGCCCCTCAAATATTGGAAGACCATTTTCATGTCTCCCCTAGTCCTTCTCTTCACTGGACTAGTCATGCCCAGTGGAGAGACTAGAGAGACAGCTTGAAATTATCTCAAATTTCTGGAACCCATACTTTTCCAATAAATGAATTTATCCTAAAAATAATCCTTTAACATCAGTATAAGAGCTATTCCCTGAACCGTCTTACCTGGCTGAACAGTGTAATAGAGAAAGTTTAATATTTCATATATATATATATATATATATATGTGTGTGTAAGGTTTTTAAGCTGATAATTTTAAATAATAAATAAGGGAGACTAGTATAGATCTATTTCGAGCTAGTTAGCTCTCTTCAGCTAGCCATACCCTTACTGGGATTCGAACCAGGGAAGTATTACATGTGAGGCAGTTGTAATTGCCTCTACACCACTGGCTCTCTCCTTATCAGCTCAGGCAGGGGAATAAGTATATACTTTGTATTACAACACCCTGTTAAGCCCCAATTAAGGGAGAAAGCATACTGCTTTCTTTTCTGTCTTTCGGCTCATCACCAGAGACCATACCGACAGAAAGCTATTTGTTTCGTTGCCTTTTGTTTACATGTGTGTAAGGTTTTTAAGCTGATAATTTTAAATAATAAATAAGGGAGACTAGTATAGATCTATTTCGAGCTAGTTAGCTCTCTTCAGCTAGCCATACCCTTACTGGGATTCGAACCAGGGAAGTATTACATGTGAGGCAGTTGTAATTGCCTCTACACCACTGGCTCTCTCCTTATCAGCTCAGGCAGGGGAATAAGTATATACTTTGTATTACAACACCCTGTTAAGCCCCAATTAAGGGAGAAAGCATACTGCTTTCTTTTCTGTCTTCCCCTGCCTCTGCTGATAAGGAGAGAGCCAGATGGTGTAGTGGCAATTACAACTGCCTCACATGTAATACTTCCCTGGTTCGAATCCCAGTAAGGGTATGGCTAGCTGAAGAGAGCTAACTAGCTCGAAATAGATCTATACTAGTCTCCCTTATTTATTATTTAAATTATCAGCTTAAAAACCTTACACACATGTAAAGAAAAGACAACGAAACAAATAGCTTTCTGTCGGTATGGTCTCTGGTGATGAGCCGAAAGACAGAAAAGAAAGCAGTATGCTTTCTCCCTTAATTGGGGCTTAACAGGGTGTTGTAATACAAAGTATATACTTATCCCCTGCCTCTGCTGATAAGGAGAGAGCCAGATGGTGTAGTGGCAATTACAACTGCCTCACATGTAATACTTCCCTGGTTCGAATCCCAGTAAGAGTATGGCTAGCTGAAGAGAGCTAACTAGCTCGAAATAGATCTATACTAGTCTCCCTTATTTATTATTTAAAAAAAAAATATCAGCTCAAAAACCTTACACACATGTAAACTAAAGACAACGAAACAAATAGCTTTCTGTCGGTATGGTCTCTGGTGATGAGCCGAAAGACAGAAAAGAAAGCAGTATGCTTTCTCCCTTAATTGGGGCTTAACAGGGTGTTGTAACACAAAGTATATACTTATTCCCCTGCCTCTGCTGATAAGGAGAGAGCCAGTGGTGTAGTGGCAATTACAACTGCCTCACATGTAATACTTCCCTGGTTCGAATCCCAGTAAGGGTATGGCTAGCTGAAGAGAGCTAACTAGCTCGAAATAGATCTATACTAGTCTCCCTTATTTATTATTTAAAAAAAAATATCAGCTCAAAAACCTTACACACATGTAAACTAAAGACAACGAAACAAATAGCTTTCTGTCGGTATGGTCTCTGGTGATGAGCCGAAAGACAGAAAAGAAAGCAGTATGCTTTCTCCCTTAATTGGGGCTTAACAGGGTGTTGTAACACAAAGTATATACTTATTCCCCTGCCTCTGCTGATAAGGAGAGAGCCAGTGGTGTAGTGGCAATTACAACTGCCTCACATGTAATACTTCCCTGGTTCGAATCCCAGTAAGGGTATGGCTAGCTGAAGAGAGCTAACTAGCTCGAAATAGATCTATACTAGTCTCCCTTATTTATTATTTAAAAAAAAAAATATCAGCTCAAAAACCTTACACACATGTAAACTAAAGACAACGAAACAAATAGCTTTCTGTCGGTATGGTCTCTGGTGATGAGCCGAAAGACAGAAAAGAAAGCAGTATGCTTTCTCCCTTAATTGGGGCTTAACAGGGTGTTGTAACACAAAGTATATACTTATTCCCCTGCCTCTGCTGATAAGGAGAGAGCCAGTGGTGTAGTGGCAATTACAACTGCCTCACATGTAATACTTCCCTGGTTCGAATCCCAGTAAGGGTATGGCTAGCTGAAGAGAGCTAACTAGCTCGAAATAGATCTATACTAGTCTCCCTTATTTATTATTTAAAAAAAAAATATCAGCTCAAAAACCTTACACACACATATATATATATATATATATATATATATATATATATATATATATATATATATATATATATATACTTAATATCTATATTGTCATTTGATAACATTGAAACTTATTTCTTATCAAGGCTCATGGAAAGAAAAAATCAGCTGCAGCTGTTAATCTCAGCCAAGCTTGATAGCTTTTGAGTTGTTCATCTAGGCCACGGGTGTCAAAGCTGATCGCATCGCGGGCTGTATCATGATATTTTTTGGCTTGCGGAGCTGGAGTAGGTATGGCCTGCAAGGGTCGTATACAGCCCATGGGCCGCCAGTTTGACAGGCCTGATCGATGCAGCAGAAGTCAATCAAAGTCAAAGAGCAACAAGTGGTTGTCCTTGCCAAGGATCAAAAGCTAAGCAGCTTCATTCTCGGTTAGTACTTTGTTGGGATTTCCCTTGGAAAACTAATGTGTAGTTTTGTCTGGGAAGTCCAAAAAACCATATCGGAATAAAGCAATGGGCAAGACACTTCCATATTGCTGCCAAGAAAATGCCATGGAGCTGTTCTTGAAAGGTATCAAGTTGATGTTGAATGAGGCTTCCCATTTACTTATTGGAGATTGGGTGGATTCCCAAGTAATACTACCAGCAAGCTAATATAATGCCTTCTTCTACCTTACAGTAGAAGAAATGACTTTGTTGATCTATAAATCCTATTTCCCCCCCCTCCCCTAATAAAGTGATACTAGTTGTGTTGACCATAAGGGGGAAAAAATTCCAAATTCATAGTGACTTTTATTAGGCTTCCTAATAAAGTCATTATAAATTTCAAGTTTAAGAAGTGCTCATCAGGCAAGTCAGAGTGGGGCATGTTTGCAACAATGATTATCAAGCTGATTGATAATGATGAATTTTGATTGTACAATGAATCAATTTGGATTTGCTGGTTTCAAGAATTGAGAAAGGGTGGAAATGCTTTGAATAAAATTGTTTAAGTAGACGCCAAACATCTTATTGTTCAGCTACATGGAGATCTATTCAGAACCCAGCCAGCCCTACTCTTATGAGCTAAGTATTGGATTACAGCTTCAAGTGGCAAAACTACCATATATACATCCAAATGACTCAACATCACAATGAACTGAATTAGCCCTGAAGCTGAATTTCTGCATAAACAGAAGCTGAGAGCTCCAGTTTAGGCAATGTATTAATACATATCAGATGCCCAGGATCTGGAAATGACAAAAAACATTGTCCGGCATGCAAAGGTAACATTTATGCAATCAGCAGGTATCTTCATTATTTTCAATCTTCTTGTGAGTAATTTTTCATACTCTATAGTCTATACAATAAAATTATGCTAGAGTTATTTTCAGTTTCAGACAACTTTATATTAATATGCATTGGGGTTTTTTGTAGGCACTGAGAAGGAGCTGCACAATATTTTTTTGCCCATCAGACTAATTTTGATGTACAGTAATCTGATCTGGGCTGCAAACAAAACAATCGCTAGATGGCAGGAAAGCTTTAGATTTTTCTATAGCTCTTTGCTGCCATCTAGAAGTCACCACTGGTATCCCGTGTCTTGGAGAAGAAGGGATACAATAGAATAGGGGTGTCAAACTCAAAGTCTGGGGGCCAGATCTGGCCCACAGGGTGCTTAGATCTGGCCTGCAGGCCTGCCCTAACATCAAAGGACCAGCCTGTGGTGCCTTTGCCAGAGAAAACAGGCTCCTGAGCTCCGTTTTCATCTGTGACAGCCTCCTGTAACCCTCTGCCAGTGAAAACGGAGCTTGGGAGGGCTGTCGCAGCCAAAAATGGAGCTTGGGAGCCAATTTTCCCAGGCAGAGCATTCGGGCCACCACAAGTACCCGACACAAGTGACATTGATCATGCCCACCCCAGCTATGTCCCCCCCCCCAAGGTCAAACACAACCCTGATGCGGCCCTAAAAGAAATTGAGTTTTACACCTCTGCAATAGAGCTTCGCTGTCTGAAGTCACTGTTACTATCTTTGATCTTTCTCTCTCTCTCTTTCTTTGGCTTGTATATTATTCCAGCTACAGCTGACTATGAGCAGCACATACACCTAGCAGTAAGTTTATCATAGTATACAAACATCTCAGTAGCAATAACAAAATCCCCAACACTCACCATTAATCTACATGGATGAATGTTTATCCGCTAAGAAGGAACTAGCCAAATACAACTCCTTAGACTTCAAAGGGGTAATGGGGGAAAAAAAGGGCCCAGGGACCCTAACTGGGATTGTGGAAGCACTAGATATTAACAGAGTCCAAGCCAATGATTAACTTTTCTTCTGCCTTAAAAATATATTAACTGGATCAACCAGAGAAAGACTCAAGTGTCTGCTTGGATGTTGCTTAGCAACGGGAGGAGCTGCCAGCTTCCCAAGGGACCTGCATTGTGTATGTTGTGATGTATCCAGGCAGGGACAGTGTTCCCACCATATTTTTCTTGTTCATTTAACCACATTTGTCTCAGTTGACTCAGGATGTTTTTGGGGGGAAAGGAAGGGGAGGATTGTACAATGCAATGAACCATAAATTAACCACACAGGATGTGTTCATACAACATGTTAGGCTAGAAGGGAATTGGTTTGTTTGTAATCCAGTGTGCTATGCAAACATAACTGGTTCTGCTGCCATGAGGAATATTTTGCTTTTGAGCTTAAAAGAAAATTCAAAGTCTCAAATCACAAGGTTTAATTTACTTATTTGGCTGTTCTGTAACATTAGTCCAGATTCCTGATTAGTAATTGGGTTTTGGCACCGGGCAATTTCCCTGTTCCCTGCTTTGAGCCTGAGATAACAACCTGCATTTTTCCAGAGAATGATATGGCAGGTTATCTCTAAAGTATTAGGATTCAGCCACACTGTTTCCACCAGTGCTCCTGAATGGTCTTTCAGTCTTTCAAAGCAGAGCTCCCCTTAAAGTATTAGATCTTGTCATCCTCAGGTGGAAGAGCCAATAAAGGGCCCTACCCAATTCATCCCTCAATCTTGTGCCTAATCTCTCTCTCTCTCTCTCTGTCTCCCTCCCTCTCCCCCTCTTTCCCTCCCTTTCTCTCCCTCCCTCGGTCTCTCTCCCTCCCTCCGTCTCTCTCTCCCTCCCTCTCCCCTCTCTCCCTCCATCTCCCTCCCTCCATCTCTCTCTTTCTCCCTCTCCCTCCCTCTCCCCTCTCTCCTTCTCTCCGTCCCTCTCTCTCCCCCTCCATTTCTCCCTCCCTCTCTCTCCCTCCCTCCGTCTCTCTCTCTCTCCCTTCCTGTCTCTCTCTTTCCCCCTCCCTCTGTCTTTCTCTCCCTCCCTCCCTCTGTCTCTCTCTTCCTCCCTCCCTCCCTCTCCCTCCCTCGGTCTCTCTCTCCCTCCCTCTCTCTCCCTCCCTTTCCCTTTCCCTCTCCCTCTCCCCCCCCCTCTCTTTCTCATATGTACAGTAGAGAATTATATTGGTTTCTAGTGGGCCATGCCTGAACTCAAACACACACCTCTTGTTTCAATCCATGCATAGAATAAAATAGGGTTGCTTAAAAGTGGTAGGCTGAACAACAGGGTGGGGGGAGAAGCAAAGAACAAGGATATTCATTGCTGGGGGAGGCAAAGGAGGGAGAAAAAAACAGTGATAGGAATATTGGAACCTGTGAGATATTGTAGGAGAAGAGCAGGTAGAACTGGGGAGGGGCAGAGTTAAGTGTTTCATTATCTTAGAATCATTGTGTTCTCATAAATGATCCAAGTCCAACCTCTCTTGAATTCCATTGACATTATCTGATGCCATTTTGGTATTGAACTTTAGTTGAATAGATTCTTGTGTATAGGCTTGAACAATAAATCTTTTGAACTGCAACTTAACTTATGGTCTTAATGTACGGCCCTGATCCTTTGACAATTATACTGTTTGGAGCCAGAAGTGGTAGTTGGGGAAGGAAGGAAGGAGGGAAGGAAGGAAGGAAGGAAGGAAGGAAGGAAGGAAGGAAGGAAGGAAGGAAGGAAGGAAGGAAGGAAGGAAGGAAGGAAGAGATTGGTTTTATGACAGGGTTGCACAACTAGTGGAATTGTACCATATTTGGAGTTGTAGGATGAAGAAAGGAGAGATACCCATCAACTTTGCCCTATTTGTTCTTCCCAGACTTTGTTTCAATTCAAGAATTTCTGGTCACCTTAAGAAATTGATTGTGTGCCCTCGTGTTGATGTCAACTCTTAGCAACCACATAAATAAACCTTCTCTGTGATGAGTTGTCATAGGAGGATACTGAAATCCTTAATTTAATATGAAAGAAACTAAGGTCAACAAGAATATGAATGATTTGGTGAGTTTGTGAGATAGTAGCTATTTCTCAAATGTCATTACTACTACTACTACTATTACTACTACTACTACAACGACGACGACGACGATGATGATGATGATGATGCTGTTTTTAAATCTGGAGGCAATACCAATATAGTTAGGTGATACTGCAGAATTGCTTGCCTCTATAAGCACCACATTGCTGCCCTGGTATGCAGAAATAAAGGGATATGTGCATATGCTAATTTAGACCACCAACAAAGGAACTGAATTGCATAAAAGTTCATACCATGTTAAATCAGTGAATTCTTAAAATGCTTGACATTTTTTTTACCGTAACAATGTAGCACAACTACTAGTTTTGTTTGGGTTGGTTTTGGAATTATTGACGTTCCTCTGAAAGAGAGAGATTGCTAAAATTCATTCCCAGACATTTGAGCAGGAATAAATCACCCAAGAGGAAGGGTATTTCCTTTTGTATATGCCCACCACTACAAGTGTAGCCAGATGGGAATGGGTTGCCAGGAACATGAATAGGTATTCTAATTTAGCCCGCCCTGGATTCATCAGAGAAAAACACCTCTCAGTGATGAGCATTTGGAAATAGAAATGAAGAATTCAAAGGCTTTTGAAAGAATAGCGAATTAACCATCTCATTCCAAGATAGTCTTTCCAATACAGAAATGCAACTTCAGTGAAATATTGAGTTAATGGTTGAAATGTCACCTGATTAGCTCAGCCTAACTTCAGGCAGATAGTTGCTTTCAACATGCTACTCACCTTCATGTATTGATCCCTTCTTTGACATATATATATCACATTTTGCTATTGTGGCTATAAAAAGTTCCTCAAATGAAATGCAACTTCCTTGAGTAAGAAATATATAGCACCAAACTTGATTCTTATTATCTTTGAAGGAGAGATTCATACATGGTTTTTGGCAGATAGAGTTCTTGGTGCTCTCTGAGCCTAGTTGTTTTCATGCAGACTTTCAGTAACATCTTAAGTGTTAGCAGTGGGGTTTGCACTCTGTTTATATATAGTAACTGTTAATGGGGTGTGGTTTTTTTCCTTGACCAGTTAACTGCTCAGTTGTTTCTCTGATAGTGTTCCTGATGTTAATCCCTGATTTTATGTGTGTTGATTGCTGGCAAAGAGGTGTTCTGATCTTTTTGTTTCTTTTTTAGCTTTTTTAATTGTCTCTGTTGAATGGTGTGTAAAGGCAATTTATCTTCATGTACCTGTTGATAGCTAGTTTGCCTAGACGCCAAGGTTCTAGACAGGGGTGGGATTCTACCAGTTCGTACCTATTCATTAGAACCGGTTGTTAACATTCTAAGCAGTTCAGAGAACTGGTTGTTAAGAAGAAATTACTGACCTAATCCTGTAAGGAAGGCAGGAAGGAAATATCCTGGTGTTGCTTACAGAAACTGCCTCTCCATTAACCCTTATTACATTCTTGGCAAGACTAGACTTCCTGTCTCAGGAAGTTTTTTTCTGGAGTTTTTTCCCCTCCTTTTTTGGTACTTTGCTTGTGTGGAATGACCATTCAAAGTTACAATGGCACTGAAAAAAGTGACTTATGACCATTTTTCACACTTACGACTGTTGCAGCATCCCCACGGTCATGAGAGGCCAGGCGAGGAGATGCGTGCCTCGATGTGAGTGATATTGAGTTCGCCACACCCAGCCAATAACATAACCACCAAGCCACGTCTACCCAGTCACATGACCACCAAAGCACGCCCACCAACTACTGTAAGCCGCGCCCACAGAACTGGTTGTTAAAAAGTTTGAATCCCACCCCTGGTTCTAGAAATTCACTAGTTTTTTGGAGGGGGATTTAGCTTGGTCTAGGATGCTTACAGTTTCCAAGTTGAAACTATGGTTAAATCTCTCTGTTGTGCAATTACGGAATTTTCATAATGTCTTCTGACTGCTGGTTGGTGTTCTTGGATGCAATCTGCTAGTCTTCTGCCTTTCTGTTCTACATCGTGACTGTTACAATCCTTATACTATATGGATGACTCCTGTTTTTCCTTTTGTGGTCTGTTGGGTCTTTTGATTTACTTAAGATGCTTCTGAAGGCTTTGGTTGATTTGTGTACTACAGTGATGCCAGGTGGTTTGTAATAGTTCGTTAGCTGTTTCTGAGATGTTTTTGAAGTATGATAGTATTATCCTTTTCATAGATTGTGCTGGCTCTGCTGTAGTAAATGATCAGACACTTTTTGATAAAGTTGCATGAGTATTGATTTTGTAGGAAGATTATGGCTGACTTATTTCTTTTTTCTGATGTTCCAGGTTGCTGCAGTGTGTTTAATGTTATAATATTTGTATTTGTTTTCATATTTTGCAGTCACAAAGTACAACACTCCTATTAGCAGCATCAGATCCTAGGAGGAGCCTTTTGAAATTCCTTTAGAGAGCTTAAGAATTCCTCTCATCTCAATTTCAACAGATTTTCCCTGCCAGGACTCTTCCACATTAAGCCTATAGCCAGTAATCTTTTTTGCAAGGTGTGGGGAGAGATTGCCAGCCATGATCATAGGACACACTTAGCTACAAACTAACGGCTACATTTTAATCTATTACAGTGCACAAAACCAGACTCTGCAGTTCATTTTTAATTCAATGGGTTGAATTAATCCAGGAAATGACGGTCATACAAGCAAGCCAAGTTACTGTAATGGTTATCGTCCCAAAGATGCTTTTTCAAAAGGCAACTGGACTTTCTGGTTTTCCCTTGAAGACGCTTCGCTTCTCATCCAAAAAGCTTGGATCAAAGCTAAAGGAGTTTCTTGGATGAGCAGGGAAATGTCTTCAAAGAAAAAAACAGAAAGTCCAATAGTCTCTTGAAAAAGCACCTTTGGAACAACCATGACATGGATGACTGAGAATCTTCACAGACATATAATGGTTATTGCTCAAGATGTTCAGATAAGCTTAGCGAGGAGCCAGATTCAAGTCTCTTCTGTATGAATGATGCTCATTGGATAATGTTTGTAGTTTGGAAGGCAAAATGAGGGGAGATCTAGGATTACCAGATTTAGGCTGAAAAACCCATGATGAGAGCAAAGAGTTAGTCAGTCCTCATTCTCTTTGTTGCAATTAGAGGTGTTCTGAGTGTTTGCAGCCTAGAAATTGTAGCCCCAGAGAGTCCTTCACATGCACCAGTTAGAGCCCGCAAAAGGAATGTGTGATACAAATATAACAATGAAAAGAAGGACCACAGTCAGACTTAGTTTGCAAGTCTAGCCAACTCATACAAAGATTGTTCCTGCTTTGAAATCCATTGGTAATCATCTGACACAAAGCAGGCATTGCTTGAAAGATATGTAAGCCTAACTAACCCTCTGTTTGACTGTGGTTCTGAAGGAACAAATTACCTTATTGTTCAATGTTTTAAGATGCTGACTAAGACTGCACAAAGCACACTCTTCCACATCAAGGCATTTCTTAAACCCAGCCCATTGCAGTGAACCGATTCAAGGCATTTCGACTTAGAATATTAAGTTGCTCCACCAATGACTCAGTGGGAAGCGATTGTTCAGCCAGGTGCTTCACTCCATGAATATAAAGCGCATGTGCAGAAGCCACTTTCAGAATCGGGATCAAAGCGTTGCAATCACTCTGAACTGAGGCTTCAAAGGGAAGCATTGCTTTGTCCTCTTTTGAGGCGCCCCAGATCCCCATCTGCAGCTAATTAAATGCACGGCACTGGAAAACACTATGATAGCAATACTATCACACACATCATATGATATGTGTGTATGCACACATACATTATAATCACACTATATTTATTTCTAAACATTTGCAAGTCTTTTCTTCAGGTTGGGAATTGTGAAGAAGGAGAAGAGGGCACTTTAAGAAGTGTCCCATTTCAAGCTGGAGACCACAGAGGTTACAAGCTCAAAGTTTGTTGCAGCTTGTATTATTTTTATTTTGCAGTGCTTATGCTCAACATATTGGGTGGAATTTCTATTCTTTTAAGGGGGGGAAAGGTAATTCCTCACATGATATTTCAATTTAAAATAAAAGACCCAGGATTTGTCCAAAAGTGGCTTTTATGTTTTGTTTTTCCAGCATCATCCTCTTCAATCATAACTGAATCATAAAGGCAAGGACCTGATGGACAACCAGCTTTTCCATACCACTAAAGAGTTCCTTACACATTTGTGTTCTGGAGACCTGGGAAACGGAAGCTAGACTTCGCTTGCCCTCGCTCTGTTGCAACTCATTTGCTGCTTTTGCCTTTCATAATCGATTCTGATGACAGCTTTATTTGGATTGTCAGTTGTAATACATAAACATAAAATATAAGGTCTCAAATTTTCATTACATGCCAGGCCTTTTGGGTGCCAGGTATCGTTGGGTCATCCCAACGATAGAAGTCTGAGAAAGTTTAAAACTGAATCGGGATAGTGCTTGGATTTTAACTAATTCAATCCTCTTCTCTAGGAAGGATCTAAATTAATTTTTCCAAACCTGGTGTTCTCCAAATGGGTTGAGATCAGGATTTCTAGAGTTTAATTAGTATGCCTTCTGAACATGATACAACACCATGCTCATCTTTTTCTAGTCTTTTGGAGCAAGAGAACTAATATTTGAGCATGTTTATCAGTATCTTTTTAATTTAGTTTAATTTTAATTAGGCTAGTTTGGTCTAGTGGTTAAGATACCAGACTAGAAAGCAGGAAATCATGATGTCTAATCCCACTTTCGGCATGAAAGCTGACTTGGTGACTTTGGGCCAATCACTATCTCAGCCTAAATCACCTCACAGGGTTTTTGTTGGAGGGAAAATAGGAGGAGGTATGTTTGCCACCTTGAATTACTTATAAAAAATAATAAAGCCAGTATATATTTTTAAAAAAATCTTTTTTTTTTAGGTAAACTGCTGATTTATAATGGATGGATGTTACTTGTGTCCCAGCTTTGTGGTTTCTCAATGTTCAAGGTAGTTTACAGCAATTAAAAGTGTTGATTATAAGAATAAATAATAAAAGAAAAAGTTGCATCAACTTCCTGAACATCAAAACCAATCCATCTAACTAATGCTTGGAGAAAGAAAATGCCTTTCCCCAAGTTCCCAATACTGGTAGGGAGTGAAATAGGGAAATACATTTCCTTGAAGAAAGTTTTCCATTGCTTAGGTTTGGAGAGAGACACCCAGGAAAGGACACTGCATATCTTCAAAAACCAGAGAGCCCCTTCCTACTCTAAGTAATTGGGTAGTTTCCGAGCAAATCAGGTGACTTCTTAGATCAGGGGTGTCCAATTCTTGGCAACTTTCAGATTTGTGGACTTCAACTCCCAGAATTCCTCAGCCAGCAAGTCTGAAAGTTGCCAAGGTTGGACACCCTTGTCTTAGATCATTAAGTTATAAGCTGTTTTACTTAAAGAGTCGGCTCCCAGGACCCTAAATTGTACCAGGTAGACAGTCAGCAGCCAATGCAGATCTTTCACATGACCCATTATCTAATTATCAAATAGTTGCCACATTGGCATAAGTTCCAAGTTCTAGATATTTTTCAAAAGCAGCAAATTGCAGTAGATAAAGCAGAATGTAATCAAGACATTGATAACTGTCACTAAATCCGGGCTGGCTTAGGATGGGTCGCAGCTGGGTCTCTAGCATAATTGTACAAGTAAGCTCGTCACCTCTGCAATAAATGGCAGCTGTGAGTCAAGAAATACTTCCAAATAGTCAACTTGCTCTTTCTGGGGACCATAACCCTATACACAGGGGTGGGATTCAAATTTTTTAATAACTGGTTCTGTGGGCATGGCTTAATAGGTGGGCATGGCTTGGTGGTCATGTGACTGGCTGGGTACGGCCAACTCAATATCATTCACATCGAGGCACACATCTCCTGGCCTCTCATGACTGTGGGGATGCTGCAACAGTCGTAAATGTGAAAAATGGTCATAAGTCACTTTTTTCAGTGCCATTGTAACTTTGAATGGTTACTCCACACAAGCAAAGTACCAACAAAGGAGGGAAAAATAATTCCAGAGAAGTTCCAGAGACAAGTCTAGTCCTGCCAAGAAAGTAATAAGGGTTAACAGAGAGGCAGTTTCTGTAAGCAACACCAGAATATTTCCTTCCTGCCTTCCTTATAGGATTAGGCCAGTAATTTCTTCTAACAATCGATTCTCTGAACTGCTTAGAATGTTAACAACCGATTCTAGAAAGTAGGTGCAAACCTGTAGAATCCCACCCCTGCCTATACAAATAATGGTCTCCAAGCCCAGTTTCTTCTTCTTCTGAACCTGTCTGTCTTGTCTAGATTTAATTTCAGCTTGCTTTCCTCCAGCACATTATCAAGTTTAAGCAACTTTTAGGGATATTGATTAATTTCTTGAAATTAGATAGTAAGAAGCAATGAGGTTCCAAATAACAATATCAAGCAATTTTGCATATATGCTGAACTGCACAGCATAAAGCTACGTTGGATACTCAATGACCAAGTGGTCAAGGTGGTTCTTCAGCACCACCTTCTGTATTCATCCCAACAGGAAGGGACTGGGTGCTCCAGGTTGATTCTAACAAAGAGCCCAGGAGGATGCTGAGATCAATGAAACTGAAAGACACCAATAAATCCAGAACTAACAAGGACACACTTTGCCTAATATCTGCCAAAGGCTGCCCACCAAGGTGACCAAAGAACTGCTAGTCCCATATCCCAGTAAAACAGATATCAGGCTAGATAATCCTGAAACATCTGGAGGCTACCACCTTCTCAATCACTTTATCCAAAAATGGCACAGCAATAGCACTTAGACTTGTATTCTACTTTACAGTGCTTTGCAGCCCGCTCTAAGCGGTTTACAGTATCAGCACATTGCTTCCAAGAATCTGGGTCCTCATTTTACCAACCTTGGAAGGATGGAAAGCTGAGTTAACCTTGAGCTGATGAGATTCGAACTGCTGAACTGCTGGCAGCTGGCAGTCAGCAGAAATAGCATGCTTTCTAACCACTGCACCACCATGAATTTAGTAACCAGAGATTACACATATCTTTTGGGGACAGGGAGGACTTTTGTTATAAAGTTCACTTTATTTAAGCAAGTAAGAACACATGCTCCTGCAAGATGGCATTCATCTATTTCAACTATGGGGCCAATATTGACCTGGTCAATTTAATTAGCCAAGAGGGGCAAGGGTGTGTGACCCCATTTTTCCATATATCTTATTCATATCCTCAAAAGCATTGAAAGAACCAACATGAACAAGAGGATTTTTCCAAAATTAGCTCCAAGTACCTACCCCAACATTGGAGTTTGAAAATTGCACACGAAGTTCCTCTAAGGTTTAATAGTTCCTCATAGCACTGAGTTCCAGCTGGACACACTCTAGTTTTGTCTGCACTTTTATGGACATCAGAAATCCAGATGTACTCAGTTCATAGACGGGGAAATATGTTATTCACTCATTGACCGCAGTTTTATACTCTCTCTTTTTTTGTGGTAACGAAATCATACTGTATCTATTAATTTAGCTTACTTTATGACATTTTAAATCAATCTGTTGCAATTACAGAAGATGTATCCCATTTTTAAGGCCCATGGTTCTAGTTTGTGATGCCATTTTTCTTCTGTAATGCATTTTTACAAAGCGAAAGAGGCGGCATATTTTAGGTGCCCTTTTAAAGCATGGTATGATCTGTTCCAGTGACCTAATCTTATCCCAAACTTTAATTGCTCTTATCTGCCAAGTTTCTCATTGTATAAGAAAGAATGCATTCCCTGGAGGGCTCATTTGTTTAACAGTAGCTCTGACTCATAACATTCCAGGCTATCTTCCCCTTGTAGAGGGAATAAATATTCTCAATGCTTCCTTTGCAATCTGTGATATAACTTGGTGTAGGTGGGTAGACTTATGAATACTGCCTTCCCAGAACATAGTTTTCTTTAACTGGAATTAACTGGAAAACATCCAACAGCTTCTTTTGATTGCTTTTTGACAGCAGGGGCACACTGACACTCCGTGAGCATAATGCAGTGAAAAAAATGTGATAAAGACAGCATCCCAATGTTTGTGATTTTTAACTTGCAAATTTGTTACAGAAGACTAAACGATTCCTATATTCCTAAAACTCAGCCTAAGATTTTTCAGGCTTAAAATGTCTCAACCCATTAGGGTAAAATAGAGAAGACAACAAACATAAAGACCAAATATGCCTCTGTAGCACAGTTTCCTTTAACTGTTCAATGTGTTTTCTTGATTGCTCTTCAGAAAAACATAATAATATGTGGAATTGGGACAAAAACATATCTAATCCAGCCTTCCTGTAATGCCAGTCAGTCCTTAAATTTTTTTTTCAAATATGTTATTGAAAGTTTTAAGAACAAAAGAAAAATTAACACAAACTAAAATCAAGTTAGAAAGAAAAAGGGAAAATTTGGAAATAAAAACAAAGCAATGTGCAAAAAGAAAAAAGTAGAAAAAAAATAGAAAAGAAAGAGATATAAAAAGTGGTGTCCAATCTTCTCTGCAGCTGTTAACAAGTACAATTGTAAATTTATCTCTTTCTTTTGTATTATTAAAAGAAAGAGATAAAAAGATTCTTTTCTTTGTTATCATCAATTCTCTCAAAATCATAAATCATAAATTCATTTCCCCCCAAAGTTCATAAGGAATTTCCTGTCATCAATAAATGAATCAATAAATGAATATAGTGGTTAATGTACCAAGAAAGAAAGTTCTGCCTTAGCCAATGAAAGGCAGCTTGCTCTCTCAGGCCAATCCTCCTCACAGGGTTGTTGTCTGGGGAAACTGGAGGAGGAAAGTGTGGTGAATAGATTTTTCTGGCTTGAGTTATTTATCAAAATAATAATGGTCAGATAAAAATAAAATAAATAAATGAACTATTGTCTCTTCTCTAATCAGATATTTCCAGAATGAATCTGGAATACACGGTATTCTCTCTCTTGGTTCTAATCTCACATTTATTGATAAAAAACACAACACTCCACGCTCTCGCTAGCCTTTGACCATCTGGATTAGTTTTACAGTACAGTAGGCAAAAGTTATAAAAAGTCTTCTTTATAAAGTGACTGTGTGTGTGTGTTTGTGTGTCTGTTCTTAAGTAACAACTGTTCAAACATTAAATGTAGAGTAGCTGGAGCAAAGACTAACCACAACACTTCCCAAATGCCACAAGTATTTCCCGCCTAATTATTTTCATATCTTCAAAGATATTTGTCCTGGCAATCTTTGGTTTCCATAAACAGGAATGCAGCTACGATCTCTTCTTGATGTTTCTGGAAAGTCCTCAAGGAGATCAAACTTGGAAATCCCTTTTATAAACCTTCAGTAGGAAACCTGAGAATCAAACTTTTCCTAGGTTTCAGAAAACTACTCATAATTTTTGTTTAAAAAACAAACAAACCTAGCAGTATTTTGCAATTCTCTTTTTCAGTCCTTCAGTAGCAATTAAGTGAATTTCTAATGAATCATTTATTTTGGGCCAAACTGCCATCCTCATGCATACATTTGATAAAATTATCCAAGATAAGCACCAGCACTGGAGTTTTTAAAAAAGAGACGTCAAGAAATGACTGTGGAGTGTAAGTATATTATTTTTGGCCTTTGTTTTGAGAACATCTGGCCTGATTTGGGAATTTTCCCCTACCTCCTGTTTTATTTTTTTCACATCTTTCTTAATGAAGAAGTTTGGAGAAGTTTGCACGTTCTCAGGCCATTTAATTGGCCCTGAATAAAAGTATTATCCATTCAGATATATTTTATTGAGGGAAAAGGAAAAATATTTATGTCCTTCTCAGAGGTTCAGTATGATTCTTCATCTATAGTTGTTCTTATTCAGCACAATGGAGAAAACAACTACTAGAACAAGAAGTCTAGTCCTATTTGGGAAACCACAATCCATCAGTTAAATATCGCTTAGCAAGACAGATCAACGGTTCTGAATATTTCTAGAGCCGAAGAGGGTAATATTGGGAGATTGAACGATCCACTGAGAAAAAAAATAGAAAATATTGGCAGCAGGTTGATGATGGGGTGGAAGTGGAGTCCTTGATAGAGGTTAGCCACAGTGAAGTCTGCCCACAAAGCATTTTCAAAAACAATGTTGTAGCTCTACTTTGTACTTTAGCAGCAGGCCCCTTTTCCCTTTATAGACCAGTAATGGTGAACTTTTTGAACCTGGCATGTCCAAAATTCAAAAAATTCCTAATCTGTGGTGGGATTCAAATTGTTTTACTACCAGTTCTATGGGCGTGGCTTGGTGGGTGTGGTAGGGGAAGAATACTGTAAAATCCCCATTCCCTCCCCACCCCACTAACCTGCTTTCCAGGTCTGTTCTCCTGTGCAGGGCAACCAAAGAAGACCCAGCCAATCAGCTGGGACTCAGGAGGAAGAGAATAGATGGGGGCGGGGCCAGTCAGAGGTGGTATTGGCCGATTCTCCAAACTACTCAAAATTTCTGCTGCCAGTTCTCCAGAACTGGTCAGAACCTGCTGAATACCACATCTAAATCCAATTACCCAACTAGGTAACATCAGTGCTTATCTGATTTGGTAATAAAACATTTGCTAGCAAATAACCAAGCTCAGAGTCAGAGAGCACCAAGGACCCATAATTTGACTCTGCTGGTTGTCACACACACACAAAAGAGAAACAATTATGTCCTTTTCCACAATCAAGGCCACCTTAAGAACACTGGCATTGGCAGCAGCGTGGAGTCTAGGCCTCAACTTCACAACTAGTGCCATCTTTTCCTCTCAAAAAGTTCACCTCTCACCATTCCTCAGGTGCAGAAACCTTGGGGAAGAACACAATTGCCCGGCCCTGCGCTCCCCAGGATCTGCTTTGCATTGCTTACTTTCAGATAGTTCCCATTCTGTTGACAGCCCCTGTGGACTACCCGAGATTGCTCTCCACAGTGTAACACATAGGGTTGCTTTTGGAGATGACTCAGAGGCAGTCAATGGGACAGGAAGTGGCAGAGGGTTGATCTACAAACATGGTCAATAAGTAAATAATATTTATTTTCTTATTTTGTGCAGATCTCTCTCTCTCTCTTTCTCATTTCTTTCATATCTCTCATCTTTCTTTCTCTCTCTCTCATTTCTCTCTTATCTCCTTCTCTCTCATTTATCTCTCTCTCTCATCTCTCCCTCATTCCCTCCCTCTAACTATTACAGTACCAGAACAGGTCCATTAGCCAATCTCCTCCTCTTCCTTCTCTTAGTTACTCTTGCCACCTTCACCAAATTCTAGAAGGGGTAAAAAAAAAGCACACCATATTATTAAATTAGCAGGAAAGAGCATAAAATAAAGAGGCTTGGAAGGGACCTTAGAAGTCTTCTAGTCAAATTGCCTCCTTGAGCAGGAGGCCCTATACCATTTTGGGCAAATGGTTGTCCAATCTCTTGGTTTATTGTTTATTGCTTATGCGGATAAATGGTGGTGTATTAATTCAGGTAATACAAACCTCCCAATGTAAGGAATGAGCCACCGTGTGGGAAGTTTTTAAATGAATGTTTCTTGCCTTTTCCTAGAAAGCCCCGTTTCCCTACATTTTCTTTCCTTGGCCTAAACTTCCTTGACCTTTCACTTACTGCAGCGATGCCTTGCCTTGCATTTTTAAACACCCGCAGGGCTGCAGTAGGAATGAAACATCCTCAGTAAGATGGGCGGCCTCATAAATCTTTTAAACCAATAAACAAATAAGCTGTCCAGAGTTGCTTAAGATGAGCAGCCAATTTTTAAAATAAATAATATAAAAATGAATTCTGTCAACTCTCCTTTGTTTTCTGTTTCACGCTTTCTGCTTTGGCAGAAAAGTAAGTACTCTTTAAGTAAGAAGAAAGCCTGCTCTTACTTCCTCAAAAGAAAATAAACTATTTTCCTCTGCAATGGCATGTACAGTGCTTTAAATCTTTTCCCCGCTCCCCTTTTTTCTTTAACCCAGGCATTTCAAACAATAAGCTACCACGATTGGAATCAGTAAATCTCTTGGGAATTAAGCATCAAAGAATTAAGATATAAACATGATTTTTGGTTGCTCGACACAGAGCTGCAAATGCATAAATGTATTCAAAATGGAGTCTCTCTGTTTGAAGGTGGGATTCTGCTTAAGCTAATAACCCAGCTGAAAGGTGAGCATAAACCATGACTCTGTGTTCCCCAATTCTATAATTTAATGACTTTTAGCTAGCATTTATTCCCCAGACACCCACATGAGTAATGTTCCAGGTTCGCCCCACATCAAAATGAAAAACATCTGGCAGATCTGAGGAAACTCAGCATGCGAGAGGATGCTGACAAGAAAAATGCTGCTTTTGGGATTCTCCCTCCAGATCTGCAGGAAGAGGAATGACAGGACAGCTGTATTCCTGCAGAACACCTCAACCAAAGAACAAGCCAGGGAAGGACATCCACCGTTGGTCAAATTTGGAAAAGCATCCAAATATGTACCAGATACAATACCTTGAACAAACACACTTTCTTTCCAGAGTTATGGGGCCAATCTGACATTTTATTCACCCCCCTGGACAAATGGATATTTATTCTCTCAAGCCTTTGGCCATAATTATTGGGTTAACTAAGTGAAGAAAATACGGAGCATGACCTTGGCAGAGACATGCATAAACTGTTACTGAGGCAAAAGTGGCTGAAATATTTTTTTCCAAGTCCAGAGCAATAACTTCAGAAGCACCTCTCTAATTTACTAAATTAAATCAGACTTGCAATAATCTGTAGTGATAGTCTATCTTAATAAAAGTAGTTTTAGTCTTTCTGTGGAATTGATTTTTTTGAACCATCCCTTGCAGAGGGACTAATCCTATGATATGTAATACTTATATATTCAGGTTCTGCTACCTGTATTTTTACAATTGAGGAAAGAAAAAAAGAAGCCTTGCCCTTTAAGGAAAAAGGCAAAGTTCTTTCCTTTTGTGGATTCAAATTTCCCGGCTGGGAGATTTTACTGCAAAATCATTTGGTCAGCTGCATTGGAAGCCAGAATCAGTTTATTAATAGGAAGGCAAATAAGAATAAACCCCACAGCATTCCTGAGATTAATCTAATAAGTGGGTAAGAAAACCGCTTTCTTATACTTTTTCAGATCCTTTGATTTGGATGTGAAGTCTTTGATTTGTGTGTGTGTTGAGTTCCTGTCTCTTTGAGATTGGGATCTTTTCCTGGGATCTTGATTTTATGGTCCTGATCCTTTGTAGTTCCTTGTTTGCTATGATGGTTCCTTCTTGCCATGCCTTTTGGGTTGCTCTTCACAAGTTTTTATAGCTTGCCATCCATTTGATTTCTATGGGAAAGGGTCTTGCTAGTTTGTAGGGTTTTTTCTCTGTATCCCATGCCTGTAATTTTCTCCTTCCTTTGTTGTGAAAAGTAAGCTGGCTCCAGCTATTTTAATAGTCCTACTTGACAAAGGGTGGGGGCTGATGGAGCTGACCCTGCTTGTTTTTCACCTTTTCTTTTTTAGGGGAATTTCCTTCCCCTTCTAATGTTTTCCTAGAAGAGAGGGGAATCATAACTTCCAACACAGTTTTAATGGTAAAATTTTTAGAGTTGTAAGCTCCTGGGAGAACTGTTCTGAAGTCTAACACAAGTATTTAAAATTAGTAGTTAGTATTTTTTGTAGTTTGAGGGAAACATGCATTTCTAGGGGTAGCCCTTGAAAAAGACAGCATGTTGAAATGCAAGATAGATGATGATAACCAGGTTCTTTTTGGAAAGCTTAGAAACTAAGAAAACAAACAAAAGCAGTGATACCCAAAGGTCACAGCAGATCCTAAAGGTAACCAGAAATGGAGCTTTGAAGCTTTTTTTGCCAGATCTATAGCAAATCCCAACACATACAGCAAACAATCTACTTAAAAAAATGCTACTGGTTGATTGTCTCTGTGCAACCGACTCCACTGCTTGTTTTAAGGGTAAAAAATCAGTATAAATTCTGGTGCTTATTACCTTGAGTTCTTAAGAAAACAGGAAGGAAAGAGAGGGAAAGAGTTACTCATTTTAACTAACCTAAAAAGTCAAACAAAACAGGGCAGATACTTGTCTTTCACAATAACATCTAAGAGGTGTTCAGTAATTTCAAAACAGTCCTAATTTCTGGTTTGCAAAATGATGCAAAACAACTGGTTCACCAGGACTTTGTAACAAATTAGTTGAAAATATAAAAATGGGAAGATAGTCCACATTTGGAATGTGAAATGAAATCACACAGCCACCAGCTAGCAAAGATCATCTGCTTTTATAGATTCTAAATTGAGATGAAGCTGACTGATTGTGCATGTAGTAATTATATTACAGTTAGATCTTCAAGAACTCTTGTAAAACCACAATCCCATCTTGTAATCTGACCAACTTTTTCTATCCCATCTTCTCAAAGTTAATACAAATATTAATCCTAGCCCTGCTTAATATTTGGATGAGAAACCCACATGAAAAACGAAGGTTGTGAACTTCTTAGGCTAAATTGGGAAGATAAAAGGGGAAAAAAACCTTGGCAAATTGCTCTAGTGGAGAAACAATATGGGCACGGCCATAGATGAAGACCCATAGAAGAGCTCCCATAGGCCAACACAGTCACTCAAACAGGAGTCCACAATCAGAAAGATGGCAAAGAGCCCACTGAATAAAGACTTATCCTTTCACATAATCTGGCAGCTGATCAGGAAAATGTGCCTCAAGCTATATTTACATGTATATCTTGAAACTAGAAAGTAGAATCTCACTACATCTGCACACAAGCATGGGCGCTTGGAGATGGGAAGGGAGAGCAAATGATATATGCATGGCGACGCCACACAATCGTTGCAACATGTACACACACATCAGATGTCAGAACACAAGTTATGTAGTAGTGGCATTTGTGCAATGGTATCATATTGAGGGAGGAGCAATGGCTCGGCAATTAAAGATGCTGAGCTTATCAGCTGGAAACCTGGCAGCCTGGTTCGAGAACCGTGAGGTCCTGTTCCTTGCCCCAGCTCCTGCCCACCTAAGCAGTTCAAAAGCATGCAAGTGTGAGTAGATAAATAGGTACAACATTGGTTGGAAGTAACAGCATTCCGTGCGTCTTTGGCCTATAGTCATGCTGGCCACATGACTATGGGAATTGCCTTCCAACAACACTGGCTCTCTCAGCCAAGAAACAGAAATGAACACTAATCTCCTAAAGTCAGACCCAGATGTACAGAAGAAATCTTTACCTTTATCACTGTGTCAGTGTTGTGGTTTTGGTGTCTCTGTGGCTTGCTGCAAACACTGCTGGCTGAAATTGTAATCGTGTGGCTATGTAAATGTTATACTAGCAACTTCTGGAAATGGCCTCAGTTTCAGAAAAGCTTTTCTCCAAGTGATCCATCTTTCTGTTCTCAACCTAGTAGTTTGCATTGTCCTGAGGTTGTAAGTTCTTTTTACAGACAGTAGATAAGGGCAGTATTTAGAAAAGATTAGGTTGGATGGTGTTAGCAACACCTGACATTTGAATTCCCCACAATGCTTCTGTTACTGTCTACATATTTCACTAGTGCAGCTCACGGTGTGATTAAATCATTTGAAATAATGTATCATGACTCCAACTTAAAAAACGTGACCTGTTTATTGTAAATGAAAAGCATTCATAACAGTGCAAACAATTCTTTGGTAGATTTATTAAGTACAAGAAAATAAGTAAAAATTTATTTTCGGTAGGAATTTTAACAAAGTAAATAAATATGGAACAATTGCCACCAACAAAATACTGAGAAAAATGATCATTCAGCCATCGGCCACTGTCTCAAAAATGCTACATGAATTTTTAATTGGCAAAAAATGTAAAAAAAATCATTTTATAATATTTGATTTACGTGATAATTACAGAATTAGGTCTATTTCCTAATCTGTTTTAACACCAAACATTTCCCGCTATTTGTTTAGCTATAAATGCTGGAAGTTACGTCATTTTACATACTATTTGAACAATATTGATTATAGTGTTAACAGAAATGGGCTGCAGACCTTCTCTTCAATGACTTACCGGATTTTTGCACGGAGATCTGATAGCCTACTTATAAAATATTTGTTTTATTTCAATATAGGAAACCAGAGTTCTTTGGTTATGGATTCTTGGAAAACAGTTACCATGGTGCAATCCTATACCCTTTTATTTGGGTATAGACACCTCCCCAAGCAGACATTTAGCATGACTTACTTTGAATAGATTTGCAGAGGCCTGTATTGCAAAATACCTGAGCAGGTGTTTTTTTTTTAAGTGTAGCTGCAGCACCAAAATAAATGGTCATTAATAATTGTTAAGATTTCAATTTGTTTTATATCTGCAGGAACATGCTTCAGTTATGGTTATCTATCATAATTTGTTAATTTGCCCAAATATGAAATAATTCTAGAGAAAATCCCTATATGAAAAATGTGATCTGGATTGTGAAAATACAGAATTTACTGAGGTACTGAAAGGCCTAAGAGGTAATCTTAAAATAAAGTACAATTTTTGAAGTATTTTCTTCACTTCATTGGCATCAAAGTCAAATCTTTATCTAGGAATTTTGAGTTCCATCCTGTACCTGTTTATCTTGTTATAACTCCTACTGAGTTTGGTCTTATTTTTAAATAAAGATGTTTAAGATCGTACTAAGTTCTGTAAAATTTGTTTGTCAATTACTATGTATTCCCAAAATACGTTCTTAAAACAGCTACAAGCAGATGCTGGTAGAGTACTTACTAAACAAATTCCATGGTTAATTTCTCTTTTGGAAACTATATGGTATTGCTTTCACCCCTGAAAATTGTTACTTCAGGAGATGGCTAAATTCTACAAATTAATGATTTGCATCATGAATTGAAGAACCAGTCATGAAGACAAACACATCAGTCAAATGAGGTATGAGAGCTTTTCTTCTCTGACTGTAATAATACATGCTTGTTATAAAAAAGGCAATATTGAAAATAAAGGTAAACGTTGGTATATTAATATAGATATAATAACAACAGTCCTTAAAACACATATCTGGGCATACAGATTCACAAACAGTAATGTTTAGCATGATTTTGACACAAGTACTAAGTAGGGAAAACAGGTGCCATGTAACCAAAGATTCTGAAATGTTTTATTCCTTCATACCAATAGATTTTATTTCAAAATCATTCAACAATCCATCTAGGATCAATAGAGTTTAGGTGCTTTTCTATGCACTGCTTTAGTACATCTCATTTGTTCACAAAGTATTTTAGAGGAGCTTTAGCAGCATTTTTATTAAAGGCTGGTGCCTTTTACATACAAATGAATGCATGACATTTATTTTCAGGCTACATAATAATTCTGGTCAGAAGGCGGATGTAATTTTGAGGATGTCTTTTCCTGGAAAACTGTACACTTAACCAGTGTGATGTTTGTATTCATAGCAAACCATCTTTTCCCGAAACCCTCATCTACTGGGGCTTTTATGTTCACATTTTCAAGGTATTTTCTGAGTTAGCAAATCAGGGGAAAAGCACATCGCAGAATCATAGTTTAAACCTTCCTGGTATTCAGGTCGAAAAATGCTGTTATCTACATCTATAGCTGTATCTGTATCTAAAACTGTAGTAAGATCCAGGTCATGCAAAGAGCAATTTTGTTGAACCTGACTTAGATCAATTCTGGAACAACTGATTAATGCATCACTGCTCTGTGACAATGTTTTGAATCTTGACCATGTTAAGATGAGCGTAATTCATGCTTATTAGGGATTTCTGGAAGTTGAAGTCTACACATCCTACATTTGCCAAGTTTGAAAAGCATTGTCTTGGAGCATTTTCTAAAAGAACATATTTAAGACTACCAGATCTGGGATCCTAGAATCCAGACAATCACTAAATGGCAACAAAGAAATGCTGAACTGGTGGCCCTAATCTATTAGGAAAAATAGATTCTGGGATGTCAGAATGTACTTAGCAGTGAAAGTATGTTACATGTCAGAAAGGTGCTAGAAGAGATAACAGAGTTCAAAAATTATTGTGGCATATACAAACATAATATTCCCAAGATGGTTCTTAACTCCTGTTTGATTAATTTCTCTATTATTACATATTTTCCAGAAAAGTATAATGCTTCCTATCCCTTTAGCCATCATTCTGTGCCTAAAGTTTATTAAGATAAAGGAGTCTTCCATAATGGTTTATTTCTCAGCAGAAATATAGGTTATTTGGCATTACTAAGATATAAAGTAGGGAAATAAAGAGTACATATATGCTTGTTAGCAAATGAATAATGAATAATGGATGCCTAAAACAGCAGATGCTGAATATTTATGAATTAATATGAAGCATGAGTCACCAAGAAACAATCCTCACATTCTTTTTCAATAGGAGGTTGGAAGATATTATAATAATGGGCAAGGTCAAATATTATCATTGAATGAATACAGACAATATACACATCATAAGGATTAGAGTTCCCAGACAGATTTGAATTCTGGGATTATTTCACATCTATAAATTAAGTTCTGATGTGGCAAATTTCTTGGATCACTTGAGCAAGTTTGCAGTACTATCCATAAGAAAGATGAATTTAGATAAGAAATGGAAGTACAGACAGCCTAAACATCTCAACTAAGACAAGAATCAAAATAAGCAGGGAAACATAACACAGGTGAAAAAATGTAAAGCAGCTGAGCAATTGCCCTTTAAACCAAGAAGTACATATTTTTTCAAAAGGCTAAAAGTGCGAGAATGTGATATGATTTTTATTTTCCATCAGTATCTTTTTTTCTCATGCATACATAGATTTGTGAATTATGTTATTGATGCTTATATTACAGCCATTCCCCTAGTAAGGTATGGTGGGGAGTCAGAAACTTGATGTACCACAAACTTATGAATGATTATATTTTATCTGAATTTTCCAAGTCTGCCAACTTCCATTGGTCTGGACTCCAAGTCTGCCAACTTCCATTGGTCTGGACTCTTTGCTGATCATTCTCCAAGAATGATCAGCAAAGACCAGGCTGGCCAAGGAATTCTAGCACTGAAATCCATAAAAACATGGAAGTTTGCAAACTTGGGAAACATTGTATTATACTGGAAGTTAAATGATGATAGATGCAGGCATCGGATAGATTTACAGGAGTGTTAAAACTAGATGCCAAAATTAAGGTTTTTTTTATTTTATTCTTAGACTCAATTAGAATTAATACTGCAAGATAAAGTATGATTGTGTTATTGTGGTAATGATATTCTGGCACGAATAGCTTGTTAAGTCAAATACTTGTATCTTTCAGGTCTGATCTAGTGATTGTATCATACTAAAACATTTGCTTTGGTTTGTTTAGTTCTGGTTATTGAATTATGTGAAACCAGTCACCCTGGTCTTTGAAAAACTTAGTTTATAGTTTAGCATATTATTCAGTGCCCCAGAACTGGAATCCAAAAATCCAGATATTATTTTCTCATACATCCTTTGCTGTCATCTAGTGGTATTCCAGAGTTCTGTAGCCCAGGCATGGAAGACCTAACATTGCCTGAATTCAACCAATTGTTTATTCAGTATGACATGGTCAAGTATCAGTGGAATGATATATGAATGCAGGCAATATCTGTGTTCATATATTGCACTAAGCCATGATTTTACCATGGTGCATTCACTGAGCTATAATGGCTGTAAATACACCTAGCAGTAAGCCATGGTTTACAGAACCACTTAATATAGTATGTAAACCCAGACATTATGTTATGTGGACCTTATATCCTCCAATGGCACCTGATTTCCTACCAGTGTACAAAGAAAGAAAAATCAACCTGGGAGCCTAAAAAAACTAAACAAATGCTTTAAAAAAAATAGCACCAGTTTTTAGTCTCTTGAACCTGAGAAGTTTCAACATAAAATTATCTTGACTAACACTGTGTATTCCCTTTCAATATTTTTCACCTTGTGGTTTTCCAATGGATAAGAAAGTAAAATAAATTTTCTTACACTGTTACTCCATCATCTGAATGCTATTTTAACATCTTGGTTCTCTATTGTGGTTTAAAGCCTACTGTTACCTGTATTTGCCATCGGCAGATATCAATATAACTTGACATGTGACAATTGGGACTTAGGGTGCGTTTCCCTTGCTAACAGTTTGTTTTAGGCACACGGGACAGCAAATGCCCTTCAGCTTCACAGGTGTAGCACAATCAAGTGATGGACACGATTCCACATAACAGGTGACCTGACCAACCTGCATTTGAAAAGGAGAGTGACTGTTTAGTTACTTTAAAAAAAGGAAGAAGAAAAGATAAAATGAACATATGCATTACTGAAGAACGTACATTTGGGATTTAGCCTGTATTGCTAATATAGTATAGGTTATGTAAATATTTTAACATTAAGTTGCTTGCTGGATTCTGAATGAAAATATGTATGCACAAATCAATGGACAAACAAAGATGGAGAAAGCTTCATGTTGTTTGATATATTGGAAAACATCCTTGCATGTAATTGTTTGTAATAGACTGCGTCACTGTTTTCTTGAAATTAATCAATTTCTGGCTCAAAGGGAATCTTTAAAGATGAAGAGACCTTACTCCATTTATATATCATGGAGATCTCTGTTCCTTAAATGCTATTATCCAGGAAGATAAGATATACAGTGGAATAACAATGATAAAACTTTAATAAACAAATATTTATTGTAAACAAATATTAATAAGCAAGCTTGTTCAATGACTGCTAGCCATCTCCAGCCAAGACAGGCAGAGAATCTTGTAGAGGCTTTTTCCACTCAGTACTGGTTTTATAAAAGTCAGGAATCTGTTAAGAACATATTTTGCACTTTTGTCTAAGGATATTCATGCTCTTATGCTTAGATTTTTTTTTCAATGCCTTTGGTAGTCTGCTGTGTGAGTCAAATTATTTAATTCCATGGGCCTCTGCTCTGAACCAGGAGGGGTTTTCCAGGTTTTAAATCATTTACATGAATGGAAACACCAAATGCTGCATGATGAAATTCTGAACCCGGCCACATATACATATTTGGCAGCTCCCCACCAAAACAAATGAACATTAATCTCCTAAATTGAAATATTTACATTATTAAGTCCTAGATATAACATTATGTTATTAAATGTTCTTGGTGTCAGGGCTCCAGAATGTTTCCAGGGACTAGTTGTTTTAATTTCTTGCAGCAGCACACACACTACTCTACTTCCAAGGCCTAGGACATTTTAAAAACATTTCACAATGTGTAAATTTTTATGGATCAGAAGCCTCCTTGCTAAACACACACGCTTTATACAGGCCACAGCTGGATTGTCTCAAACTTTCAAATATGACTGGGCAATAACAGACACACAGTGCATTGCTATAGGGATCTTCTTAGAAGTGAGTCATACCAGGTTTGATGAGACTTACTTCCAAGTCGTTCTGAGCAGGACTGCAACCTTAAGAGATTTCCCCTTCAAATAAACAAACTCGAGTGGGTACAGAAAATACAGAGGCAGTAATTCAGAATTAGTTTGTCCTGAAGATTGGTTAAATTTAATAGGGTAAAAGTTCTGCAAACTGCCCGACTTTATTCTGATTCAACACCATTTATTTTGGTTTTACTCACCATTAAGAGAACAAGAGAAATTCCAGGCACTGAAGTGCGTGGTAACCCCAGACCAGAACAGAATACTGTGAGCTAAACTATCCCTTTGTTGGGTTATTGGGGTTTGTGTGTGTGTGTGTGTGTGTGTGTGAGAGAGAGAGAGAGAGAGGGAGAGGGAGAGGGAGAGGGGAGAGGGAGAGGGAGAGGGAGAGGGAGAGGGAGAGAGAGAAATTAGCTTCAGAGCCAAATGGGCTAGAAACCTGCTCTAGTTTTCTAAGAAAAGAAAAAAAAAGTAGCAGCAGTTGAGATTGTTCAGGAAACCCAATTTGCCAATTCTACATTCTCTGGCAGAAATTCCTTTGGCAAGGAGACAATCCAGTCAGTTGAACAGCAGCAGCTTGTTTCCTTGGCAGTCAAAGCGGCAGAGCCCAAACACTGTGAAACTATGATAACAATAACATTTTCATACAAGCAAAAAGAAGCTTCTGAGGATAAACGTAGAAAGTTGCAGCCCTCAACAAATTTATCAGGAAAATTCACTAAATGCCAGGAGACAAATGGCCAAGAAGACATGCATACATGTGTGTCTAAAAGCATGTTAAACTCACCTTGCATTCACATGTGGTGCAGGGGTCTTTTTTCCATGTGTCATTACTGGAATAAGATTTGCCGTTTTCATCAGTACATTCGGTTCTACTGAGCCGTGACTCAAGTTTCTTTATCTGAACAGGAGACAGGTTGTTTATCCATCAGTGCCAAAAGGATTTCTGTTTCCTTTTATGTGCAATGCAACAAAGTCATAGAACACCCTTCAAAATTCTCATGGTGTGTCACGTTCATTTTACTGAGAAATTCTGCACTAAGATGGCAACATATGATACATGAGATGCTAAAGTTGTTTTGTACGACAATGAATAAGAAAGGGGAGGCATTCCGCAGCTAAAAAGTCATAGGCTCCCTTTGTAATTTATTTGACATTTTGAGCATTAAAAATAACCCCTCCATCTGTTCCTTGCCTGGGGAAAAATGTCATTTAGGATATAAACCTATTTTATCACTCCATCCTTAAAAAGAAGAAATAACAGACTCAGACCAGACTGATTTGGGAAGAATTGTGCTTCTCCATTAATTAAACAAAGAGTTAGAGGAGAATCAGAAGGATGTGATGGAGACACACAGTGATAACCCAGTCATAAGTACATTTAATCAGGTAAGAACTATTGGTCAAATTCAATTCTGCATGTCATACATGTATCTTGGATTTGAAGTGTAAGGAGATTGTAGAACAGAAATACATGAGGAAGAAAAGACAAAGACTTTCTTGGATGTTTTTTCTTCTCCTTTTTTAGTGCAATTTGTCCCTCAATTTTATCTTTACACATTTCTGTTTGGAAGGCAACTGATATAAGGTCGCTCACAGAGCTTTACAAAGCTAATATGAATTTGGATTTTCCTGGTTCAAACCAAATGATAATTTCTGCACCACAGGTTTGCTAGATTTATATGACATGTCTCTCTTAGGAACTCAAGTCAGCTTATATATAATAGTCCTTCCTCCAACTTTTCCCCACACAACCGTATTGATTATTTAAAGTGCGTTATAAGAAAGTGAGCTTTCATGAGTGAGGTAAACTTGAATCTGAGAATCTCAAATCCTAATCCAGAATAATATTTGACCTCAGTGCATTTCAGAGTAATACCTTGCTTGAATGAAAACATTAAGGAATTGTCTATTACACAAATACATTTTCCTAAATCATGCAAATTATAACTGAAATTCGTTCATGAAGAGATGGTGATATAATAGACATTTCTACTGATTTTCCACAATTCTACAATCCCTGCCACCACCTTTAAGGATCCATAGTATGCCCACAAATTGCCCCAAACACATTATGGGGAATAAGTGAAAATTGCCACCCTCCTACTCTGTTGGAGTATCCCTTCAACTCTTAAATTGACTGCAAAAATATTTTAGCGTTTAATGTTGTTTGAAGAACCTTTCACACTTACCTGTTTTCTGAGGTCTGTAATTGTTTTTTGCATATCTCCAACAAATTCTTTGAAATCATTCATTATGGGGGCTTTTTTGTGCTCATCAAAGGATGAAGTAGTGCTGTTAAAAAATGTATTCCCTCTTGTAAAACTGGAACAAGAAGAAAAGTAAGTTACATATTGTGCAGAAGAGGCATCATTGATTTAAACAAATCTGACTGTCTAGCTTGTTATCAAACAGGCTATCTTTAATGCATTATCTCACCCAATTTGCTGGTTGAGAAATCTGAATACAAGCATAGTTTAAATCACTGCAACCGAAGTTTAGAAAATTAGTAAGTTGTATTTGTTCATGAAATTATGACTAGTTCCATGTATTACAAGAATAATCTATCTATAGTTTATGTGTTACATGCAACACACGCAATGCTTTTTTTTTCAACATACTAGCAGGCAATTGATTCTGGTTCCATATGCTGAATCTAGTTGCTCAGCCAAGCCAAATAAAAAATAGACACGATGATGGTTCTTCAATGTTATGAAAGCATGTAGACTATTAAGTCTAGAAAATATGTTGCCAGCAATAAATCTCACTATGCTTTTTCCTGAATACTAGAAAATAATCTTTATCTTACAGAAGGGCTGGAAAAGGAGGGATCTTGCTTGCGGGACCTTGGTCAGGATTAATGAAGTACATCAAAGCTCTTTAAATTATCAGAATGAACTCAAATATTTTGTCTTGGAGTATTGTTAAATCTAGTACAGCTCACTGCTTCTGAGACTCCATCCCTGAAATAGACCTCCATTGTGCAGGATAAATACTTCTTTCTGAGAAGAGACTTTTACCAGTCTTTAACAAAACCAGTGGTTTCTATCCAGTTGAAATGGCCTTATCCTTTTCTTTTATTATGGGTTTGCTGACCATCTCTAAATATCTTCTGGATAATTCTGGTATTTTTGGAATAAATTTGGAAATGATGAAGAACTCTATGCCCGGGGCAAAGAGTCAGGAAGCTGGGTGGCAAGAAATCTGTTAATGCCATGATGATTTTTACTAACTTAACAACTGCAGTGATTCACTTAACAATTGTGGCAAGAAAGCTTATAAAATGGAGGCAAAAATCATTTAACAACTGTCTTGCTAAACAATGGAAATTTTGATCGTTGTCATAAATTGAGGACTACCCGTATACTAACTTTGAAATGCCTTAGCTGTTGGTTCAATCAGTGATGTGGGAGCACATGGTTCGCATGGTTGAGATGCTGGGTTGGCCTTTGAGACCCGAATGCTGCCATGGGATGAAGTGAGCTCTTCTCCTTCACTCCAACTCCTACCAGAGACATGAAAGGAACCTCCCAGCTGGGCGTCCCCCAGGCAATGGTGATGTCACCTGCTAATCCTTTCAACCCGGAAGCCCCTCGGTCCTTCTGACATGAGTGCAATCAGTGATGTCATCAAAGTAAATAACCCCATGTGATGCAGCCATCACCAGGTCATGACCCTGAGTGGATAATGACATCCATACCCGCTCCCACATAATGGTGGAGTCACAAGATCACAACTCCTATTGGACCTGGTGTATTGAACCTAATCAAGAAAAGTGACAAGTCAACCCTAGACTGCTTATCTAGCCCTAATCCTAAATGGATTCAAACTAACACTAAGTTAATAATTAACAGAACCCTAGGCTGTGCTGTATTTGGGAAGCAAACCCTATTTGTGAATTGTGAAATAAATAATAGCCCAAACATGCTTTTTTAATTTTGTGGAGTTTTAAAATGAATGCCAGAAAAGGAGATTTTAAAGTGCAGCCACAATCTGCATTTGCCCTTTTTCTAAAAGGGCTGTATACAGTTTTTAAAATTACTCCCTGGAATTTCTCATTGGAATCTTGAAAATTTGTTGTAATATTACACCTAACTAGGAATTGTTTTTGACTTATCAAACAGGATAAGTTTGGGGACTAATAACAGGACTTATCAAATAGACATTTCCCCAAAATTGACATGATGGAAGGGAAAAAAATCAAGTTGATCGAAATAAAATCTTAGACCTAGATCGGATTAAAAAACACTTGCTAGGATGCTTTGGGTTCCTATGCTTCAAATAACTAAATTTATTTATTTATTATTTATTAATTCCATTTATATACCGCCCTTCTCCCAAGGGACTCAGGGCGGTGAACAGCTCATCTAAAAACCCCACAGAGAATACAAAAGTTAAAAAATATTAAATTTAAATCGGCTGCATAATAAGACTAAGAAACCCCCCCCCCCCTTAAAACCCAATTTAGAATTAAAAATGGAGACCGAATTTAAAATCATTTTCTCAGCCCAGGCCGGCCTGCTCAAAGAGCCAGGTCTTCAACGCGCGCCTGAAGGCCCTCAGGTCCGTGCCGGTACGGAGTTCCGGTGGCAGAATATTCCAGAGGGCGGGGGCGCCCACAGAGAAGGCCCTACTCCTTGGCGCCGCCAGACGACACATAGCGGCCGACGGCACCCGGAGCAGACCCTCTCTGTGGAAACGCACCGGCCTGTCCTACTGTCCTAAACAGTACAATAAATGTTAAAGGTAGCAAGAAAACAAAACTGTGATATGTACCTTGATGCTCTTGGAATTTTTAGATATTTTGAAGGCTTATCTTCCCGAAAACTATAATCAAGAGAGCGCCTTCCTCGGAAGTGGTAAGAAAATGCATTGAACTGTCCTCTAGTTCTGCAGTCTGAAATTAAACAGAAGATCCCAGTTGTTAAGATGTGAATAAATAATGTTTCTTCCACAATAGAAAATATTGTATTAGAAAATTAAAATATATCCTTTCCATTTTTATCAGTGAAACTTCATGCATCTTTGAGAAGAATCTATCATGAATAGACATAAAATCATATATATACATATACATATATACTTTGTGTTACAACACCCTGTTAAGCCCCAATTAAGGGAGAAAGCATACTGCTTTCTTTTCTGTCTTTCGGCTCATCACCAGAGACCATACCGACAGAAAGCTATTTGTTTCGTTGTCTTTTGTTTACATGTGTGTAAGGTTTTTAAGCTGATAATTTATTATTTAAATTATCAGCTTAAAAACCTTACACATATACATATACATATACATATATATATATATATTGCATTTCTTTTTATAGCTTCACAAGCCAAACTACTTACTGATGCTGGAAAGCAAGGGAGGGAGAAAATTATGGGTTTAGAGTATGATAAATGCATTATTGAATGAGGAATAGATATTAGATAGCCTGTAGAAGATAGCATAGGATTCTTTGCAAAATATTTTCTGGATCCCTTTGATATTAATAACGATATAGTTGGTGAAACAGCATTTTATGAGAAAATTTGTTATCTTTTAATAGGTTTGTTCATCAAAATGCTCCACTGACAGTACTGTTCTGGGTAGTCTGAACAAACATCAAGGACATCTAACTAGGTAAATCTGTGACATGAAAGCAGAGACTTGACATTCTCTTATCACAGACCTACCTAGTTAGACATCCTTGATGTTGAGTGGAAGACACAGAGTAATTGTCAGTGATTACAGACGAAAATAAGACAGAGCTGGAAATACTAACCAACTATCACATAGTGAAATAGACCATTTTCTGGTTTTATTACTATGCAGAAGAAAAGTTGCTGTGTGTTGCTGTGATTAAGCTGGCACTTGCTTAAATGTTCCAAGACAAAATATTTTTTTTTAAATCATACTTTAATACAGAACCTGGAAAAATATTTAAGAGTAAAGAAACAGGAAATAATAAAAACAGATATTGTCTACTTTACAAACGCAAGCATAAATATGGAATAACTGAATAAACTGTGGAATTTGAATCATACCAAACTAAGAAGTGCTTGTTCACAGAAATTTGTATTGTAATATATTTTCACACACTAATAATCTAGAATGATGATTAGCAATTTTTTATCACAAATTTATTGTTCCAAAAGGGTAAGGAGTTGAGTTTAGAGTTCAGTTTACTTTATTGATTAGCCCTTGGGCCATATCAAAGTGCAAAGTTCCAGACACAAAATATTACTAAAATCTGATAAAAACAATTTAAATTGAAATTGGAATAAAATACAATTTAAAACGAAATTGGAATAAAATATGATTTAAAATGAAATTGGAATAAAATACAATTTAATATATGTACATGAAATATGATAAAAGTATATTTCGGTGCCACACCTACAATCTAAAGATATATAGGTATTAGATAGTCATAGCTATAGATAGATACACATACACAACTCTCAAACCAAGTGCTGGCTATTACATAACAGTTAGCTGTACATTAGACTGTATTTGCTTCATCTCATAATGGTGAGGAGTTTTTACCAATTGCTAAAGAACAAACCAAAGTCACCAAAGAACAATCTAATTAGCAAATTTAAAGCACTCTAAAACCTCCCCAGTTCAAGCTGCTTTTTAAACTGAGTCCGCACATCCTCTAATTCAGACCTTGTTCAAAAGGGGGAGGGGTGTCTTTACTGGTGCAATGACTCTGCTCCATTTCCCATAACTTTATTCCACCCAGGGAACATCAAAACAGACCTCCCTCATAATTATGGGGAATGCTTGCTAACGATGAAGTAAGCAACAACATTAGTCAATCTTTTCTACGAATAATGCTCCTGAGAAATGTTGAGAAGCTATGAAATCACATGGGATTTAAAGTCTCTTCTACAGGAGAGGCAGAAAATAAAGACAATTTCTGTGCATATTAACTAATTTTTGGATCATTTGTCTGTTAACAAGCAGCCATAGTCTGCTCTCCTATCTCTATTCAATTCAGTTGCCCTCTAATTGCTTAAAGATAAAAGCTTTTGAAGTTTTTATTTGAGAAGTTAGCTGCTAGGTCAAAGGCCCAATTCTATACAAACTCTTGCCAAATTATTTGAGGTATGTGTTACTAGGTTTGGCTGATACAATCTGCCATGCCCTAGATGGTTCTATCTCAGAAATGTAAACTCGGGGAAGCTTAAAGAGCAAGACGATGGGAACTAATGTGTTGCCTCAGATTGAAATGGTGTTGTTTACAAAATATGGGCAGCTCATGCACAATGCCTAGGAAACATCTACCTCATACAATGAGTGGTTTACATAGGAATTATAATACATCATCCAGGAGGTCTCCCAGGGACCTTCAAGGGAGATGTGAAATCAGGTCTCCTCTAAGACAGGAACATTCAATTAGATCTGTGCATGGAGATTAGAAGCCTGAGTTAATGGGAAGAACAGTTTTATAACTAACTTTATCAGACTCACCTACACAGGATGCTTAAGCACAGGTAGTTTTCGACTTGCGACCACAATTGATCGTAAAATTTCTGTTGTTAAGCGAAACATTGTTAAGTGAGTTTTCCCCCATTTTACAACTTTTCTTGCCACACTTAAGTGAATCACCACAGTTATTAAGTTGGTAACATGGTTGCTAAGTGAATCCGGCTTCCCCGTTGACTTTGCTCATCAGAAAGTTGCAAAAGGAGATCACATGACCACCAAGAGATTCCCACCATCATAAATATGGGTCAGGTGCCAAGCACCTGAATATTGATCATGTGACCATGAGGATACTGCAATGGCCATGTAAAAAAATGGTCATAAAAGTCACTTTTTTCAGTGCCGCTGTAACTTGGAACGGTCACTAAACAAACTGTCGTAAGTTGAGGACTTCCTGCATTTCACAATGTTATTTTACTTGAAACCTGTAAGCCTTGCTTTTTCAAAGAAGATAAAAAGAGGGAGCGGTGGAATACACATCGCTATACCTTCACAGCAGTCTTGCCACATCCTGAGATCCACTTTAGGAACTTCAGCACAGCTTCCATAGCCATGTGGGAACTCGGCCACTCTAAAAACATCACGTTGCACTCTGGTTATGTTGTCCCCATTGTCACAGAGAACTCTTGCGAGGGATGACTGCTTGATCTGAGTTAACTGAGCTGGACTAAACACACCTGGGTTCTCATACCATAACCTGTAGTCTCACATGAAGTAAGCATAAAGTCTTAGTCAGTATTCAGTGTGACAGAAAAGGAAGGAATACATTCACGTTAACAGAACATTTGAAGTATGGTTATATTTAATGGCAGAATTACTCATTACACTTGACTTTTTTTCTCTCTATGTCATTGTTTCTGATAGTTCTTGGAAAAGTTCTAAATTATTTAAAAAAACCATACCTATATTTCTAGCTGAGACATGCTTTTTGGCATTATCAGAATAAATCTAAACACATCACAGATACCTTAAATGAGTTGCAAAGCCTCACTATGCCTTCTATCATGCTTTCAATCAGCAAAGCATCAACGTCCATAATAACAATAGAATGGCATGCAACAAGGAATCCTTGACAAGAGCTTTGCATACAAAAGATTCCTTGTAATCCTAAATCCTGCACATGTTGTGAGGTGGCACAGTGGTTAGAATGCAGTATTGCAGGCTAATTCTGCCCACTGCCATGAGTTCTATCCTGACCAGCTCAAGATTGAGTCAACCTTCCATCCTTCCGAGATCAGTTAAATGAGGACTCAGATTGTTGGGGAGCAATAGGCCAACTCTGTAAACCACTTAGAGAGGGCTTAAAGCACTGTGAATCAGTATATATAAGTCTAAGTGCTATTGCTATTCACACAGTAAAGTATATACTTCTAAACATTAAGACGTCTCAGCTGCTGATTCCTGTGCCGATACTTGTGAAGAAATGACCCTTCACAAATGATAGAGTGAGTTGCAAAGGGAAAGATTGCTCACTGTTGTAGGTTGTTATCTTCTGACTGGAACTCTTCAAAGTGTAGTATGATTCGTTTTATACCAAACTTACCTGTCTCCATCTCGGAGACGTTTAAACTGTGTGCTCAAAAGACACATCAGTGTAGGTCCCAACCTGCTTCCAGGAACTAGATCTTCTAGTATAAGAGCAGGAAATAAATCTATGTTCAGTGGTGAACCATATAATCTATACAAAAAAAATAAATGATTGCAGATGACCCAAAGTATGAATTCAGTATTATGTTGAATTTTAAAAACTGTAACTAAAAATATTTTTCTGGATTTGTTATACCTTTTTGCTCAATTTTTACGTGACATATTTACTATGTGTTAATTTGAAACAGTGCTCACTAGATTTAGTTCTGAATCTAGAAAGTTCAGAACAAACAGTCACCGTTTTCTGCACATATTACAGGAAGATTATATTTGAATCTGTGTAGAATGCAACTGTCTTCAAAGATAGATACTAACTGCATACTGGTAGAAAAAAAATAGTAGGCTCTCTAGCTTTGTAAAAATGTTTTTAAAAAGGTAAAGAAGCATCAATCTTATACAGTATAAGCTGATTTCCAAAACATGGTTCTGTACACCTGAACAGCTGGTACAGAATATGATATCCAACATAATAAACTTTGGTTGGTTCAAAGAACTTTCTCTGTTGGTAGCTTACTTAATCCAGGAAAACATCTGCAAAATCTGTACACTACCATTCTTCATATGTAAAGCTTGTTATACTTTATAGCCATCCAAATGTAAACACACTATGAACTTTATGCTATTTTCCATTTAGAATATCAGGAATAGTTTTTTTTAAAATCTTTCAAAAATGATTTTATAATAATATATGGATGTGAGAAGTCTTCATGTACAAGACAATAAATAACAAAAAATACCTACTAAAATAAAAACTGAATTCCTTCAAATCCAGGGAATAACTATGAAAACTAGAGAAAAGAGCTACAGTGAAGAATGAGTTGATTATCTACATTTCCCATTGCCCATGAATTAAGGCCCTTCATTTAGGGTAAACATTTGTTATATGAAATCTTATGTGAAATTTAGTTCTTACATAGTTAAAAGTAAACAATTGGATGTCTAGATGTTGCTATTACCAAAACAAAAAACAGTTATCTCCAAAAGAGAAGAGAGTTTTTCTCTCAAAGACATTTAAATAACATAAACATCACAAATTCCTTTCCATAGGAAGAGAAAGAGGGGAAACAGGCACAAGGAATTTGACCATTCTTTATATGAACCACACTTTCACCGGACATGTGGCAGTTATTAGCATTTTTTCATCATGACTTCTTAGCTGCTCAATAATAAATTCTACTTAACATAACTTCATGGATTTCTGGGCGGCTTAAATATTTGTATTCAGCCTTCTAAAAGAAAACCAACAGCTTGTGGACAGAGATATTTATATTCACAGGCCCTCCAACTGCAAATGTTAATATTTCCTAGATCCCTTAGAAAGGTTAAGAAGATGCTGGGCAGCAATTCAGACTCCTCTTCAGGAATTACATGGTTTACTTATTTATCTATTCTATTTCTAGGCTGCCCAATTCCCAAAAGGACTCTGAATAGCTTCATTAAACCCCAAACAGGAAAATGTTATATAAGAAGGAAAATTATCCAAGGGAACAGTGAAATTAGCAAACCCTCCCTTCTCACATTAGCCCCAAGCTAAAGGGATACACCAGGCAAGCTACCCAAGGCCTGAGGAAAGAGCCATGAGTTTAATGTTAACTTGAAGAAGAGCCAGGTGGAGGCCAGACTAATCTCTGGATAGGGGTGATATTTCTGGGGACAGACATTCCAGACCTGCTCCCTGGGTCCCTCTAAGTAACATGTGTAATTACTGGGACAAATCTGTCTTATACAGGGTAGGCAAATACTACAGGAAACAAACAGTCCTGCAAAGAATTAGGCCAAATGATGTAAGGCTTTATAGGTAATAATCAATCTCAAACCAGAAATTTACTGGTAAATTACTGGTAAATTTCTCAGGAAACAACAACTGAATGAAAAACTGCTGGTGACCTTCTACCGTTGCACATAGAGAGTATTTTAACTTACTGAGCTGTGTATGGTTTGCCAATTGCACAGTGGCAGATAGGACAGCACTCCAGAGGCAATGATGACATCATTGCACAGAGGATCATTGGTTGCCCTCTCCACTCTTTGGAAGAGCTTTATAGCTCCCGCTGCCTTAAGAAAGTTCAAAACATTCTCAAAGATCCATCTCATCCTGGGCACCCTTTTTTTTGGAACTATTACCATCTACAAGACGGTACAGGATAATGAAAACAAGGACAAATAGGCTGAAAAACAGCTTCTATCCCAGAGCAGTTAACTATATTGAATTTTACTGTATAGTGCAATATTAATGCAATATCAGGGGGTTTCAATTCAATTGTATAGAATGTGAAGGATGTGTGTTTGTGTTTTATTTTTATAGTTACAATGTACACTGAAGATGGCATTTAATTTTGTTGCACGAAGTGCAATGACAATAAAGTAAACTAAACAATGCAGCTCAGAAAGCAGAGAAGTTATCTCTTTACTTTTATAGTACAGGTAATCCTTGATTTACAACCATTCATTTAGTGACTGACATTACTATGGTACTGAAAAAAGTAACATATGACTGATTTTCACACTTACAACCATTGCAACATCTCCATAGCCACTTGATCAAAATTCGGTCTCTTGGAAACTGGCATGTATTTATGATGATTGCAGTGTCCCAGGATCATCTTTTGTGACCTTCTGACAAGCAAAGTCAGTAGGCAAATCTCATTCACTTAACAATTGTGTGACTCACCTAACAACTTGCTCAATAACTGTGGGAAGAAAGGTCATAAAATGGGGCAAAACTCACTGAACAACTGTCTTGTTTAGCAATGGAAATTTTGAGCTCAATTGTGGTTATAAGTCAAGGACTATCTGTATATGAGAAGATTAAAATCTTCACCCAATATAATTAAAAAATGGATTTGGATCTCCTTCTGAACTATATGCATGAAACCAATATATAGGAAGTTTCACGTATACATCATACAGTTCTGGCATGAATAGCTTCTCCTTTCTGTTAGAACACCTCAATAACTTACCAATAAAAATAGCATTGACATTGGGAGCTTACCGTTTGAGTTTTTCTCTGATTTCAGGATTCTTTATTTCATTTTTTAGATCTTCAAATGTGTGTGTGGAAGACAGATTACAGTAAACTCTAAATTCATGGTATGGTGGGATTCCATGATCTCTCCCTCTCTGAATATTCATTGCAGCCAAATCTAGAGCTACCGCTCGTGCCATGGAGAAAAGTCTCTCCGTCAGTTCAGTGTTCAACAACTGAGAAGTCACACGCATCTTACCAGCAGTGCCAAATAACCCTCGAAGGAGCGGATCAATGCCTCCTTCGTTTACAATCCGGAATGGGGAAAAGAAAGCTTTATGGAGAGAGATATGGCCCTGCGGAATAGTTTCGAAATTCTCGTCCAACCGATAGAGGACGGGATTGATCAATGTGTGTCCAAACCTAAAAGCTGCAGTTGCAAATTCATTTGTTATGCCAGAATTAACGTTGGGATCATAACCTTTATATTCGCCGAGCATCTTCAAGCCTACCACTCCCAGGATTTTAGGCAGCCAGTGGCTGTAGGTTATATGCTGCATCTCCGCACCAACGATTTTGCGTGTTTCGTGATATATTGTATCGCCATCCCAGTGTGGGTTCAGCTTCAGTAATTCAGTAGCAATTCTGTTGTGTTCCCGAAACCACAGTGTGTGCATACTGGTGAGTCCCAGCTGTTCATTGGCCCGATGGTCTCCAGCTAAGAAGCAGGGAATTGGGCTCTCATTCTCATCCCTCATACACTCTGTTGGAGGGCCAGTGGCAAATGGAAGGAGAGGTTTTCCAGACCTCTGCACAATACCCTGCCTCAGGAGGCCCCTGTGGCTTGCCACGTCCCTGACCTCTTGCGCTTCATGCTCCGAACTGCCGTATACATTGGATGCATCGATGTACGAGGTCAACTGATTGATCTGTTCTCGTGGGTAGACGGAGTTCATGAGAAGGGAGGTCATGCCACTTCCACACACGGGACTGGAGCGTACAAAAAACATGCACCGTGCTCCATTTCTGACCCGAGGATCATTGGGTGGGATCATGATAGAGAAACACGGAGGGTCATTGGTACAAACTGAACTGCAATGCTGACCGTCTGAAAATCTGGCTTCACTTAGGGCAGCCACCGTGGAGTCAAGGTCATGATCTAGGAATTGGCCCCACTGCATTAGCATATGACTGAACTGGTCATCTGGAGTTATTGTTTCAGTCCCTATTAAAGTAGTTGATACCAAACGTGGCATTGGGAGCGTATGTCCATTGTAACGTCGATTAGGTCCGATGCCCCTTGGCAAATTAAAACCATTTTCATAGACTGATTTCAGCATTCGTTCAAAGGCCGTTAGAGACGCCCCCCACATTGGATGCTGGAGATTATTACAGGTGCCATCGTGTGTTCTGTATTTCTGATGGTAGCACATGTCTGAACAGTTATTCACACGCCTATGGGCAGTGCAGCCTGATAGGTTAGCGATCAGATTCAAGTATTGCGGGGATACCAAATCATTATAATGATAACCTGAAACAGGTGAAAGAGAGAAAAATATGTTACTCATAAAGTAATAAAGGCAGGATAAAAATCAAATCAATCAATCAATCAATCAATGCTATTAAAAATAAACCTCAAATACATTTTTATCAGTTTATTAAGCAGACAGAATGATTGGCTAAAGATCACCTTGAGCAGTCATTCTGTATTTTAAGGTCTTTTAGTTGTATAGATCATAGAGTAACAGGAAATAAAGAAGAAAAATTATTTTGGTGTGTAAGTTAAATATGGAAGCCAATATGAAATTTCTGAAGTTTAATTTCTGATGATATCCCAAGAAGGCTAATGTAATCCATTTATTGGTTCAAAGACTATGGCTGATCAATCAAAATTCTTTAACTAGCTGACAGTCAAAATAAAAACAGTGGCTTATAAAATTGCTACTCTGCTAAGACTGTTCAAAAAATGCTATGAAATTGGCCAGAAAGCAGTGATATATTTTTGCAGTGAAGATTAATTTCTTGACTGTTAAGTAAATTACTGGAAGAATGTGTTAGGAAATGTTGCAGATATAAAAACTCTGGACAGAATGATACCACACACACACACTTTGTAAAAATAGGCAAGATCTTTACTGATCCACAACTTTACTTAAATGTAAAGGATTTCTGCCCGGAGTTAATAACTCTATTGCCAAGCAAACCTTATTATCAGGCTCCTTATACTGTGCTCGGGTACGCATAATGGGTATAATGAAGACTGAAGAGGAATTTAAAATCTAGCTATCACGAGGTAATAAATGAACAGTATTAAACCTGAAATTAGTTTTTGCCAGGATTACTTGGGTATCATCTTTTAATACACATTAACATCAATAATGTTAGTGATTATTTAATAAGGAAATTGCATTATTTTATATATATATATATTTAAAAACTGTTGAATGGTGCTGCTACAGATGCATTTATTTTGTTTTAACTAATCAAATATATTCTGAACAATTTGGCTTTGGCATTTGTATATGTAACAACCATGTGATAAATAGCTGCATAAATGATCTATTCAGCTGCAGACATCCTTGGGAAGCTTATGTTACTCAATCTGGTGATGTTCCAAATTGACAAAGCAGATGCTCACAAATCTTGCATATTTCTTAATCTAGAATCTGAAGTTACGTTTTAAGTTGTAGAACAGTCAAAACACAGGAAATATGCTAAGCAAGCGATACTTCTTTTCACGTGCTAAATCTAGTTAATAACACTAGATTGTTTTATTAAGTCTTTTTCATTTCTTTGCAACTTATTTCAGAAGTATAGAGAACAGCCAGATAATGGAAGAATGACTAAATAATTGCTTTTGAATTTTAACTTCTGCTGCTTCTAGAATTAAGCAGAAAAATCCAAATTAGACTCATCCTAGAGATTCTATCTGATATATAGCAAGGCTTGGTTTTTGAAACACTGGATGCTTGTACATAACGCCAAGATAAAAACTTATATTGCTTTTATAAATATCAAACATCTGTTTTTATTTGGGCTTTCCCAATAAAATGGCAGACTGAAGAAAGAACTATTTTATTTTCTTTCATTTGAGATTAACATCGTTACCAATTGTGAGAATCTAGTCTTGAAGACCACAATCCTTGCTTCTGGTTATTTTCTATAGTTTCATTTTGCTCTCCCCTCCCATTTCACTTCTCTTGTGTTTCTGATTGCACTGGTATTTATAATTTAATTACCCAGTTTAAGGCAGCTGCCCCCTTCTTTTTATACTTTACCTAGTGGTTTTGATCACAGAAAATCTATGATTCACTCCATTTTTTAGAAATCTATTTTGACTTTTACTTATTCTACAGAACAATTCTGAACTCAAGATCTCCTGATTGACATTAGAGATAGGGTGCAGATGCAATGGAACATGAAACAGAAAATGGTTATTTGTCAGATGCTAACTGAGGAGACTGGACATGTTACAAAAAAATTAATCTCATCAGATACAAAAATGAGAAGAGACAAGAATGGAAAAGGAAAAAGTTGCTTATGCCAAATCATGTAACACATTTATTTGTGACTGCACATTTGATGGCAGAATTTTATGGAAAAAGCACTGCTGGATAACATTTCTCTCACTATATTCAGTAGAAAGGAGAAAAAAAAAGATATGAAATTACATACATACCCGTTGTCACACAATGGGCTACGTAATATATTGGAATCAAACCTTGTATAAACATTCACAACAGAGAAGCAACAATTCAGGATGAGAAGAAAGGTAGTAAGAGATTAAATACTCTGGCCTCATATCATGCACTGTTACAGTATGCAAAAGAAAAATACTCACTTGTTCCATTAAGGTCAACCATTAAACCATCTTGTACATGTTCCTGAATTAGCTGTAGTGTCCTTTCAAATATTTCTCCAGCTCTTGCTTGTTCAATAGTGTAAGGATCTCTTGGATATCGAAATAGGGCTAGTAAATCATTTGGAGATCGAGGGCGACTAATAAATTAACAACAAAAAGACAAAAAATAAACATAGTGTTTAGAAGCATCAGATTAACTTAATTCTAGTTTTAATCCTGATGCTATTCAAGTTTAGTAATAATGCTTATATTAAACATCTCTAAACAATTTACAAGTACATACCTCAAGTAACTATCCAGTACTGCAAGCCAATAAAAAAAAGATTTTAAAAAAATTAGCATCTGACAGCTGCTAAGAGGAATTTTTTGTTAAGCCATCAAGGAATAACAAGGAATAATTTTCATTTCCACATGTTTAGCAACCTTCACTTTAAACTGGTCTCCCCTTCAATTGGTTATGACCCAATGAAATACCCAGAAGACATAACGAAGGAAAGTTGCAGCACCCAATGGGAAAAGAGACTACTGTTATCTACTCTGTTACACAAATACCTAACTGGCATATTTGTGAAAGGATAGGAAACTGGAAAAAAAAAACCTAAAATAATTATAAGAATTAGGGTATTGAAATGCCAGGTCAAGATCAAGTAAAGTAATCAGGTAATTAAGAGACAACCAATATATTATTCTGATGTAAACAAATCCTTCCAATTATATATACAATACCTATCAAACAAATGTGTGCGTGTGGAGTTTATTGCTCTGTCAACAGTGGCAATAGCTTCAACAATTGAGCTTGCTACAAATGGATCTCCATTTCGACTCACATCAGGAACTAAAAAGAAAAGGGGGTAATTAAAACATTTTTTCAGAGTTACACAGATAGGCAAAGTCTAGACATAACATTATTTTGGTATTAAAAATAAAATTCTATTTACAATTTTCTATAAAATTACTCATCTGGTAGGAATGTTATAACGCTACAAAATTTTCTAGGAGAAAAGTCACAACCATAATTTAAAAATATACTTTCCTTTTTATTTTCCAGAAAAAAATTCTTCAGAACAATCAAAATGAGTAAGCTCTCTAGCTACAGGATATGTAATGTGGAGAATTGAAGCTGAAATGTCCTTCAAAAGAATGATTGATCAGGAGCGCTGACATTTTAGGTGCAAGTATAAACTACAACTTTTTGTTGCATGGCAATATTATTATCTGACATACTATTAGATAAATAATATAAGATTCAATAGCATAATTGAAGGGCGGTATATAAATGTAAATAATATAAGATAAGATGTAAATAATATAAGATTCAATAGCATAATTGGGAGAAGGGCAGTATATAAATGTAAATAATAAAATAAAATAATAAATAAATAATGTTCTTGTTTTCCTTACTCTTAGTAATTTGCTGCCATTATTAAAAAAGAAAAACAATTGCAGCCATTATCCCATCATGTCCCTAACATGAGAAGAATTTACATATTTTATGTCTATAATTTTTTTTGTGTGTCATGCCATCTCTAAGCATCTGATTAACCCTCCAATCCATTCTCATAAAAACATATTCCAAAACATAAAATAAAGCACATTGACCTAGATTGTACTACAAAGGAAACTAATTATTCTTAAATAAAATGATCGAAATATAAAAAATAGTAAATATGCAATATTTACTAGGTGTAAATATAGATGGATTTTTTAATTAAATATAGGTATTATATAAGTGGGGTTTTTTTTTTTAAAAAAAATTAAATCAATAAGAAGACAAACTGAATTTCAGTTAGTGAAGTTAGTGAAAAAAATAAAGTTGGGATTTTACTACTAACAGAGTACTACTAACAAATTTTACTACTAACAGAGATACAAAAGTGGGTGATAGGTATAAAAAAGTTGACTACCCCTGCTCTAAACTAAAAAAAATACAAAAAAAAGTGGAAAAGATAAAGGAATATGTTGAAAAAAAAGAGCTTCAGTGGCACTATGATTAGAATGTTGTACTGCAGGCCATTTCTGCTGACTATTGGCAGCCCATGATTTGGCAGTTCAAATCCCACCAGCTCAAGGTTGACTCAGCTCTTCCATCCTTCCGAGGTGGGTAAAATGAGGAGCCAAATTGTTGGGGGAAAGAGGCTGATTCTGTAAACTGCTTAGACAGGGCTGTAAAGCACTATAAAGCAGTACATAATTCTAAGTGCTATTGCTAAAATGAGACTTTCTGCCAACAAAATCTCCCCTTGGTATTTTTGTGTCCATTGGTAAGTATAATTTCCCCAAAGCTTTTGAAATAAACTATTACACTGAACATTAAATAATTATCCATTAAACAATTATTTTAGTATTAGACCGTCTGTCCTTGATTTAAACTCGCAACCAACAAACATGTTACTCAGTGCCACTTTAGGAGTTTTATTAAATAATAATTACTAAAGGAAAAGTGATTATTAAGTGGAGTATTACTCCAAAATACTTATGCATTACACTGATAACTTTTAATAATTCAATTCAATGCACACAATATTTAATCTGCAGTTGTCTATTCTCATGTATAAATCTTACCATTCACAGTCAGTACCATGCTAACTGAGGAATATCCAATCGTATTCCTTGCTACACATTCATAACGGCCTTGATCTGCCGGGCCAACATCTCGAATAGTAAGAAATCCTTCAGAGCTAACATGGAATTTCCCACTTTCTGTCACTTGAACACCATCCTGTAGCAATCAAAAGCCAAGATATTCCATAACTTAGGCAGTGTTTAGAAAACTGGTTTTTTTTAAAGGTGTTTGTTGTGTGTGTGTTTTAAATTTGGTCAAAAGAAAATTTAAATTTCCAACTCTAGCAGGTAAGAAATTCTTGATTCATATGCCTAATCTGTGTTTTTCAAAGCCTATCCATGTTCTAAGGCAGTGGTTTTTAAACATGGGGTAATTTGGATATATCCTGGGGTTAATGGAGCAATTTCAAATTGTTATTAGGATCCATTTTGGGGCTGCTACTGCTGAGAAGCTCATGAAAAAGAATCTGTTTTCTTTTTTTGGGGTGTAATTATATTAATCAAGACTATAAAGTTGTAATTGAGTTAAACAGTTTAAGAAAGAATATTGTAAGGTCTCCTAGGAAAACAGTAAACACCACTGATGGGACTATCTCTTCTGCAGAACAGAAAAATGTGATTCCTCACTTCTTCCTGCACCCCAGAATACACCCTCCAAATATGCTCCTTTAGGAGAAAATGTTCTACAGCAGATACACCATACAAAAGAAAATGGTGGAGATAGGAGAGAAAAGAAAAAAGAACTATCACATGAGCAGACTTCTTGGTTTCTACTCAGTGCTTTGCATCCAGATTTGATAATGCTTAGAGGAGACTCGTTTAAGTTAACTGTCAATGTTAGCTCTGACTGAATCCAACTGCCTTTAGGAAATTTATACTAGGCAGAACTAAATTTGGATTCAATTCTGAGAGTTTATAAAGAGCCTCAAAAGTTGCTGAAAACTTACATTTGACTTGTTGGTTATTAGGTTATGCAGGTCTGGCCTTAGAAAAGTTTATTTAAATTGTTGCCATTGACTAGAAATACAAGTTTACCTCAACTTTACAGATTTATACTTCAGTTATTTGAGATATATTGTAAGTAGTCTTCGACTTGTGGCCACAAAAGGAACCTGACTCTCGGACCTTGTGATTAAGTGATTAAGAAACACATGACTGCTTTGCTCAATGACCATAATCCCAGCACTCTCTGTTTCAATTGTTAAGCAATCTCTTGGGTCATTAAGTGGAGAGAGCAAAAGATCTGTCTGTTGGGAGGATTTCAGTTCCACATGGAGCTGAAATCCTATTGGCAGGCAGTCCTTTCACTTTCAACTGTCTCTCCAGCCAACCAAAAGATTTCAGTCCCCCCAACATGCAATTCAGGATTTCAGTTGTGTTCTGCAGCCTACTGAGGGATTTATCTCCCTTCCAAGCTTGGAGGGAAAATCCTTTGGCAGGCTTCATGAACAGAGCTGGAAACTTCAAAATTTTAGGTGCACGGAGCTGAAATCCTAAAAAATCCAGTTCTGTTCCTTTGGCCCACCAAAGGATTTCAGTTCCCTCTGTTCAGAGATGATATCCTTTAGAGGGATAAGGAAGAATTCTAGCTCCACTCCATCCCCTCTGCTTGCAAATTCCCTGCTACCTTCCCTATTGACTTTGGGGGAAAAGCAGGCAGAAAAGATTGCAAATGGCAATTATATGAACTGTAAGGACCTCGGCAACCACTCATAAATGTGAGCTAGTTGCCAAGCAACCACAATGTAACCATGGGGAAAGGGGAATGGCAAGTTTTATAACAGCTGGAAGCACTCTTTCCAAGGTTGTCATAATCCAGGATTATCTATATATAATTTGCATATATGCTTTGTGTAGAAAAACAATGCCTTCAAGCTTTCCACCACAATCACCACAGAATAAAAACTGTATTTTAGTATTGTATTTATCTGAACAGGTTTTTTTCAGATCTACCTGGATATACATAGTGTTTCCTAATGCTTTACTGAAATTTAGTGCACTGTATATATCTGTGTATGTAGGCAATCCTCAACTTACAACTATTCATTGGTGACTGTTTATAGATACAACAGCTCTGAAAAGTGACATGATAGTTTGTCACACAACAGTTGCAGCATCTCCATGGTCACATGGTCAAAATCTGGACGCGTGGTAATTGGCTCATATTTATGATGGTTAACAGATAACAAATAACCAGAGTTGGAAGGGACCTTGTAGGTCATCTAGTCCAACACTCTGCCCAAGCAGGAGACCCCATTTCTGACTGATGGGAGTCCAATCTCTTCCTGAAAGTCTCAAGTGATTGCAGTGTCCTGGGGTCATTCTTTGTGACTTTCAAGCAAAGTCGATGGGAAAGCCAGATTCATTTTAAAACTGTGTTACTAATAAGTGTGGCAAAGAAAGGTCATAAAATGGGGCAAAACTCACTTAACAACGCTCTGACTTAGCAACAAAAAATTTGGGCTCAATTGTGGTCATAGTTGAGGATGACCTATAATTGGAAGGAATTAGATTTTCAATGTAATACTTCTCTTATCAAAGTAGCCTGTTAATTAAAACCTCACTGTCTTTTGAATAACCTCTACAATAGGTGGTTTCAGACAAAGGAAAGGTAACATGTTACACAGAGAAGAAGCAAACGTATTCTTTTTACAGACTGACCTCTGCAGGAAGTTAGGAAATATGAAAGTTGCATGCAGTACCTTATTCCATGTTATTATTGGCTCTGGCTCTCCTTGAGAACTGCATGGAATCTGTACATTTGTACCCACTTCCACTGTCATGTCACTTGGAACATTAGCAAACACAGGAGTTACTAAAATAAAGATTCCCAGAAAGAAATATCAAGCTGATAATTTTTTTAAAACAATTTTTATTCAAATCATAATCACATAGTTTTCAGCCTAACATCATACTATTAATATATAGCACAGAATATAATTTATGTAAAATTAAGGATTGAATAAATTTCTGTTAGCTCTAATAATAATTATATTTTATTTTATAATTATATAAAACACGAACATAAGCTCATTCCAAAGACTTGATTCAGGATAGGGACTTCTTCATTTAGTTTCTTAGCCAATTTTTTCAACTCAATGCCAACATTCCTTTCCTAGTACAAGGACGTTATGCTTTAACAGCTATGCTAGTTTTCCACATACAATCTTCTCTGTTCCTCAGTTCTCTATCCACCCAATAATAGCTGCATTTTGGATTTCAGCTAACTTTTATTTAAACATGCAATTAGCAAAGATATCATTACTGTATGCGAAAGGAAGCTTGGGAACCTGGCTCAGATCAGAGTACTAATATGAAATTTATCGGGGTGAGATATTAACCCTCTAGTTTCCCCTCTACAATCTTCTTTATCCATTTTAGGGGACCCTTTCCTAGAGCATATTTAGTTTAGTCAATTCATTTCAATAAACAAAATACTGGTTTTTGTTTGTATGAAAACAAAGTCTTGTTGTATCAACAAGTTAAGAAAAAGTCATGTGCTAGATCTTTGAAACAACTGAACTACCATACAATCAACATAGTTACAGCATCACAAATATAAGTAAGCTGCAGTAAGCAAAGCTTTACATTTAAAATAGAATTACATCACTGTCCTAGCAAAAAAGAAGAAACATTTAAAAACAATTTAAAATTTAAATACTTAAATATGTAAAAAAGAGAATTGTATGCAAATGGACTCATGCAAGCTTACCTCTTGGCTGTACATTCAGATGGACAGCAACTCTTTGAGATCCTACAATGTTGACAGCTTGACATTCATATTGTCCTTGATCATGTAAAGCCACTGTGGAAATCCTCAGAGTTCCAGAAGACAAAACTAAGTGTCTTCTATCTACAGACAGCTGACTACCTGAAATAAGAATTTTTAGAATGAAGCCATGAACTGCACATTCAACAGACAGACAAATTCATGTTTGTATTCTTTTGTTTACAACAAAGAAAGAGGAAAAAAGAAAACAATTAGGAGGTGATGGAAAAAATATTCACAAGACTTTAAGTTTTCTACTAGGATATTGAAGGAAAACACGTTCCCTAATAAGATTCAATTACTTTCTAAGAAAGGTGCCAGCAATGTTATCACTGGAGAAATCAACATGGCATTATGCCCTTCTATTCCCATGCTCCAATAAATGATGCATCCAAACCATTCAATACTGTTCACATACCAAACCTAATTCCATCAATAAAGATAACTGACTAGGCAGAAGGCAACTAATTCCCGTAAAACCTGTTAAATTTTAAGCAGGAAGCTCTGGATCTGAGAACAATAAGTTAGCTTCTTAATGGCCTAAAAGATTCTCCTTACTTTCAGACAACTTATCCTACTAATGCTACAGCAAGGGGAAGTTTTCTTCTTTATTACTTCTAAATATGTTTTTAAAGATCAACCTTCTCAACTCCTGCTCCAAGAGAGAACAAATAGAGAATCCTGCCTCCAAGTGGAGATTTCTGACCTTGTAAATAAATAGCCACAGCTTAATCGCAATCATCCGAGGACACAAGGTTTTCCCCATATTCCATATGAGATAAGTAGAAAGTTTGTGAAGACTGGCCTACAAAGCCCTCTCTATTTCAGCTGGAAGAGATGCAGACAGAAGGACTTATCTTAAACTTCAGAGAATGGTTGGGAGCTGGCAGAACTTCTAAAAATATTATTTATTTTAAACATCCAAGAAGGTAATAAGGATGAAGACGATTGAAAAGTCTGTAACAGCTGAAAACTGACAGGGCTGACAAGATAGAGATTAAGAATTTCTTCCCCCATCCTCTCCAAGTCACCAATAGATCTAAAACGATTATAACCACAAATGAATATCTCCCTCCTCTACTTACCTTCAAATACTTTCTGAAGAAAGTGTTATCAATACTCTCTCTCTCTCTCTCTCTCTCTCTCTCTCTCTCACACACACACACACACACACACATACAAATTCTGATATTCTTTTCGTACAATATACTTGCACGTAGCTAATACAGACAGTTATAAATCAATCATCTGAGTTGTGGGGTGGCTGGGTGTGTGTGGATGTGTCCCAAAAGTGACAAAGTAATTCTAATTAGTCTAGAGCTGAAAGCTTGAATATTGGTTCTCTGCCAATACAAGGGTAATAGGTAAAATAACAACAGGATCTTCAGCTAATAATCATGAGATATAACATCTTTTTAGACAACCCCACTTCAGGTAAGAGATTAATGTTAACTATATATCTTGGGGCAGTAACAACCACTTTCAAAATTTCATTTGTATTACTTCCATAATATTACTTGTGACACAGATTCCCACCTGGACTCCTTGTAAGATCAGAAATGTTTGGGCTAAAAAAAAATTAAAAATATTTTAAGAGACTGGCAGAAACTTGAAGAAAAATAAGTGTCTAATGACAAATTATCATTATACTGCCTGAGAGGCACAGTGTGTTCGCTTTTACCCGTCAAAGTACTTTTAGGTCCTTTGAAACCTGGGTTTTCTGTTCAGTTTTTTTAATTCAAGTCATGATTTTGGATTTTTTAAAAAATTGGGCAGGACATTTTTCCTACACAGGATGACAGATTGCATGTTCTTCTGATGTGGACCAGAGGTTAGGATACATTGGCAGTATCCTCCGCATATGAAAGGATGGGTATCTTCCAGTCTACTGACTTGTGAGCGTGAAATTCAGGCTTGTTGAAAATTGATGCCATCACATTAATAACATGGAGATACATTTCCAAGAATCCATGCAAAGTAAGCAGTATGTACAGTACTTAAATAAAATCTATTTCACATGCAGCATAATGTAGCATGTAAACTAAGACAATGGAAACCTGCATGTGCTCCTTTTTCTTCTATTCATTTCAGAAATCGTCATGGTTTACCTGAAGACAGGAACAACGTGTAATAAAGGGAACACATGACATATTCTTGGAGAAAACCTGTTCACCTCTAAAAGTAAATGGAGTGGGCAGCAATATTCTCCTGAAAAGGTGGGATTCCATAGACTCTTCAAAAGCTTCAAAAGAGATGCAAACCTCTGAACCTTCCTTACTAATCAATCTAGGTGAATATTTTGGTTAGATTCAGTCACACCAAAATAATAACAATAGCAAGGAAAATAAATATTCACAACTTTGCTCTATCAGAGAAATCACGTCAACATTTCCATGCTGTGATAAACCACTCTGTAGTATTTCGAGCTTGTGTATTATTTTAATCTAAATTCTGACCTCCTTTAGTCCATGCAATGACTGGTTGTGGATATCCTTGTGCCTCACAAGGGAAATCAACAGTCTGTCCTTCAATCACACTTCTGTCTTGAGGGGTCACAGTAAACTGAGGTACAGCTGTGTTAAAAGGGAGACAAATAATTAAAGTAGTTTAGACTACATATACCACAAAAATATTTTATTTTCTATTCTTTGATCTATGGAGTGAGAACCATTTCCATTACCGGTCTTTGGTACTTGGCTAAACACATGCAGATTTGCAATCACCCATGATTATTAGACCACTTAGGATGAAAAATAAAAGAAAACAAAAATCCAAAGTAAAGGTATCTTAGCAATAATTTAACTAAGTAGAACTCTTCTTTGGGTTCATAATACCTCGCTTTCTTCCTTTTTAAAAAACTCAAATTATATTATGAGGAAAACAACATAATCACAACCAGCCTGACAGCCCACACATATACAGTATACAAAATATATTTGTAAGACAACAATAATGATATGCAAAATATCTACTGTATCAAGCACTCAAAGAAACATTAGGGCATTATCAAAGCTTTCAATGTGCAATTTTACTTTCCAAATATTAGCCAACTAATATGAGATTACATTGGAAGTACAAACTCCAATTGGGGAAAAATCCTGTTTGTATTCTTTATTTTTTTTTAAATGATTTACAGGTCAGAATAAACTTCAAACCCAAACCACCTTTTAAAGTGCTGCCTACCTTGCACAATAATGAAGGCAGTCGCATGGATGCTATCTAGACTGTTGGTTGCAAAGCAGGTATATTCACCACCCTCTTCCTGCTCCACGTTCTGGATATAAAGCCCTCCTGAGGGAGTGATGGTGATCCGTGGATCATTCGGCAGAGGTGTTCTGTCACCTTTTGTCCATGTGATACGCGGTTGGGGGTGCCCAGTTGCACTACATTCCAGGGTGACACTTTCTCCTACCAGAACCTCTGTGTTTTGTGGATGAATCACAAAGCTTGGCCGAGCTGTTTAAAAAGAGAGCACATCTATAATGCTTTCCATTAATAAGGTACTTCTCAAACTTAGGATGACTGGGGAATTCTGGGAGTTGAAGTCCACTTCTTAAAGTTCCCAAGCTTAGGAAACACTGCATGAGTACAATTATTTTTGCCACATTAAACAGAGCATCAAAAAAAAAAAGGAAATGTTTTTAAATAACAACTGAATTTGCTACAACAATATGGAATGCATACTAAGCTTGCTTATCATGTACAAAGAACTCAGCAGTGTGATATAGTTAGGCAGAAGAAATAGCATGACCTCTCACTTCTATTACAATTTTCTCTAAAAGTATTCCTTTCTAGCTGACTCAAATCCAGTAAAAATAATAGAACAGTAAAAAGGAAATGAGACCTTATCTTACAATTAAAGCAAAGGTATTTGTTTGTTCTTGTATCATAATTTAATTGGTCCTAAGTATTATAGGGGTTTACAATAAAAGTTTTTTTTTGCTACAATATTTTGAACCATCTCACAATTTATCTGTAGGCCCATTATATCAGCACATAAAATGCCATGATTCTGTAATGTCTAAGATAAAAGCTAGGAGTCTGAGTTCCAATCTTCCTTTGAGCATGGAAAACCATCTGGCTGATTTGAGACAGTCACTTTCTCCCTGCATAATCCAACCCCACAGTTTGTTATGTGAGAAAAAATATGTATATTGCCTCAAATTGATCAAACTTCTTTTTCTAAAGGTGGAAGAAAAATCTAAATAAATGCAGTAGTAGCAAATAGCTCTCTTGAAAGGAAGCACAGAATTTTAAAAAAAAAAAGACTGGCATTACTAAATCTTCCTACCTGGCGAACCAAAGTAGCGCAGAGTTACTTCTTGAGTTTTAACTTCTCCGGCTATATTTTTTGCCATGCATTGGTAAATGCCTTGATCTGTCTCTTGCGTATTCTGAATCATTAAAGTCCCATCATCAAGCAAGTTTAATCGAGAATCTGCTTTCATACTGAGTTCATTACTATGGAGAAAGAAATGTAAGAGTAGCATTACCACTTTTTAATAACGAATATGTTCAAACCGAGGAAAAAAAGGTGGAAACAGTTTTGTTCAGAAGGCACATGCGAATAGAACCATTATTTTACCCAATCTATTTAAAACAATCTTACTTGTTGCGAAGCCAAATGATTTCTGGTTTGGGATTTCCTTCAGCTCTGCAAGTGAAGTAGACGGTATTCCCTGAGGTTACGTCCACATCCTGAGGCTCTGATGTAATTCTTGGCCTCTCTGGATTTATCAACAAAGCATATGAAAAGAAAGCTCTATAAAATTGGAATTTAAAAACAGTTTAGTTCTTAATTTTAAAATACGATATAAATCACTGTTTCTCATTGGTGTGATAATTAATATAAACACTGGAATCTGCCAATTTATACAATTCCATAGAAAAGTGTCCAACTGCCTAACTTCAGATATTCTGTAATCTTTGAATATTATTAGAGCTTCTGGCCCTAGATGAGTACTTAGCATTATAGAATAAATCATAATTTGATGATTAAAATAACAAAGGGGTTAAAATATAACCATATATAACTATATATGATACGTCCACCATTTCTTTAGGATCCCTTTTTTGACATGCCTCTTCATCACAAGACACATTGTAACAAAATGTTTATTTTTGGTATTAAAGGGTGGAAAAAAGAACCACTCAACAATTCTCAACTTTTCATTACATTATCTTTAATGATATCACTGCTGAGAAGGAGTTTTTGTACAAGATACAATGGAATATTTTCATAATATAAAAACACCATTCAGAAGTTAAAAGAGAAAGAGAAAAAGAATACCCTTCTATCACCAAACTCCAAAAGCAACCACTTAGCACAAAAGTGACAACCTACAGTGCTTGGAATTTTCTCTGCCCTTAGCACATCTGAATTTTTATGACTTTTTAATGTTAAAAGCTGCTATCATAGCTGTAAAACACTGTGTCGTAAACAGAGTAAAAGACAACCAGCAAACCTCCTCTAGAAAAATCCCTTCCTTTCCAATATAGCCTTTATACTGGTAGTTCTCCTTACCGACTGCTGTGACTAGTTAAAAGTTACAACAGTGTTTAAAAAAAAAAAAAACAAGCTTTGCAACCAATCCTTACATTTATAGCTGTTGCTTACTTCAAAACCAGCTTCTGACAAGCAGAGTCAATAGAGAAGTTGCCAGTAAAATTGTGATCATGTCTCACTTAACGACAGTGGGATTTGTTTAACTGAATAGGAAATGATGTTGTAAACCTATCATGGTCCACTTAGCAACAGAGCTGCTGATCTCAGTTGTGGTCACTAAGCAAGGATTTACCTTCTCCCAAAAACATTCAGTAGTTTTCTCCCCTCTTACATCAAAAGACTTAATGACTTGTTGATTATTCACACATATAGACATGTTACATATGTATAATTTGCATTTTACAGGCTCTAAAATAAGGATCTCCAACCTTGGCAACTTTAAGACTTGTGGACCTCAGTTCCCAGAATTTTGGGAGTTGAAGTCCACAAGTCTTAAAAGTTGTCAAGGTTTGAGATCCCTGCTTTAAAATATACAATCTCTCTCATAAAATATGGAGAAAGCATATCCATAACTTTAAAACAATCTCACCACAGTTAAGTTCTTCTGGTGTTATTGTGGCCACAGACCTTCCCTGGATCCTCCTTGGATATTCACATGTGGCTGCAGCCTGCGCATGACCAGATTCGGCGTATGTTTTTAACAGCTCTGCCAGCCATAATATTTCACAGTCACAGTGAAGTGCATTGGAATCCAGACGTCTGAATAAAACAAGAGATCATCACTGTTTCTACTTACAAGGTTCAGCACATGTTTGTTCCATGACTCTTGTTTAGAAAACTATGAAATGCGGTCATATTATTAACCACATTACAATGCCTCACTGAAGAACAGAAAAACTCAAAAGCCAGGACATACAAAATATAGTTACTTTATTGTGTTTGTGTGCTGCCAAGTCCCCAAAGACTTACGTCAGCTTACAAAACAGATGCATGTGAAAACTAACCAATTCCTTTGGTTGTGGCTTTCTTTTCTGAATTAGGATTTGGGATATTAGAAAGCAAAACCTGTGCCATATTGGAATATATATGTAGGTGGTGTGCAGTCACTTTCTAAACTTCAGTAAAGGAGAGAAAGAACTTAGAAGGTGTGCCATCTCTGTTGCAGCAAATGCCCTCTAGAATAAAGATCCCTCTGGAGACCATCTGGGTCTCATCAGGATGACATTCCAGAAAGCTTTGAAGAGCTGATCTTCTCCAAGGATTTGAATGAGGATGGACGGACCTTGTGATGGATGTACTAGGCATATGGGTTTGGTGCCAAGTGGCCAGATCTTCCTTTTGTTTTACTTGTCTTTTTGATATCTGTTTATTGTGGGCGGCCAAGTCTGTCTGGAATCAGGCAGCACCTAAATTGTATTGAATCATACTGAATAAAATAAAATAAATAAAATAACCTGATCCCTACCATTTACATTTTATGATCAGAGTTGTGAAAATCCTACTGAGGGTGAAGCATTCCACCCTACTCAATCTTGACAATTTTTACCACTGTTTCATGATCAGAACAGTTTTCTTGTAATATCAAAACAAAACAAATTTGGAATAAAGTTGAAATGCTCCTTCCATTTTGGGAACATTTCCAGGAAGTTAAAAATAAGGTTTCAAGGTTGGAAATGTCTTCTTTGTTGGAATAATTTTGAACATATCATCCTAAACAAAAAAAGGAGAATACGCATTTATGTTATAAACAAATGTTGAAACATGTTTATAGCTATGATGCTTCTGTTAAATTTAATTAATTCAAATACGTGCAATCGCGAACGCCAGAAGAAGCTGCTTGTTCAGAGGCAACAGAATAAACACGATCGATTCCAAAATTATCAGGAACTTTGAATAATAGATGATAAGGAAAGCAAAATGTGATATTTCATAAAACAACTTGTCAATTCTGAAGCGGAGTTTTCACTCAAAACACTGACACAAATGTTTAAAATACCAAGTGCAAAGCTTAAAGTTTTTTTTTACTCACAGCCGTTTCATGGATTCCAAATTACTAAATGTCCCAGGAATTAAATGAGAGATTCTGTTGTTGTGTAAAAACCTGTTAAAAAAATTGCATTTATTATGAAATATTCAATCTTTTCCTATAATACTAAAGGAAACCAAGGTCTCTTAGAATCACATTCATGTAAACAAGGAATCTACCTTCCTGCTTAAACTGTTATGTTAATAATAATAATTCCAAATATAATAATATTATATATATCAGCAGAATGCTATCAATGCAAAATAAAAGTGCTGCTTAGTCCAAACTCATTAATGTTTAGTACTACAGTATATTAAATTTTACTAAATTCAGTGGGCTTCATCACAAATGTGTAGAGAGCTTTAATTGAGAAAATAACTTTGTCAGCTTTGAAAGCCGTATTCCACACTGCCACACAGCCTGAGGAAGTGGGAGGACGACAATTTCAATTGAGTAGTTCTAAGTAGACAAAATAAAATTCTTTTCTTAGTTCAAGGTTATTAAGTGTAGCGCAGCAAGGAAAAAGGATCTTATACTGGGACGGATGTGATTGGTCCATGTGATGTGATGATGGTGGAAAAGGGGATGGATTGTAGTTTGGGACATTGTGGGAAGTCCGGGAAACATTAGTTTGAAGATTCCACAGATATGCCAGGTGCTATTCCAATAAAGGTACTTTTGAGATTATGCTTGTCTCAGAGTTACTGATTGGGATGGAGGTTTGCTGGAACGCTGGCAATCTATTTCATGTACAAAGCTACATTATTGTTTTTATTCATGCAGAACAATTAGAACTGTAGCATGTTCTGGTTAATTATAAACGAGTGTACAGGTAATCCTCGACTTACAACAGTTCATTTAGTGACTGTTCAATGGCACTGCAAAATGTGACTTATGACCAGTTTTCACACTTATAACTGTTGCAGCATCCCCATGGTCACATGATTTAAATTCAGATGCTTGGCAAATGATTCATATTTATGACGGTTGCAGTGTCCCAGGATCATGTGATCAACTTTTGGGACCGTCTGACAAGTAAAATCAATGGGGAATCCAGATTCACTTAACAACCATGTTACTAATGTAAACAAATGCAATGATTCACTTAACAGCTACGGCAAGAAAAGTCATAAAATGGCGCAAACTCGCTTAACAAATGTTTCACTTATCAACATAAATTTTGGGCTCTATTGTGGTCGTAATTTGAAGACTACCTGTATTTATTTATACAGTCAGATCATTAAGCCAAGATTTCTCCAAGAGCAACTGTAGCTACTGAGTGGAAGGAAGAATTTTAAGATTATATGTGAAAGAACCATAAACCAACAACTAACCTTGGTTTGTAACATAACTTACAGAATTCTGATTTTGAATTAAGACTAAGTTTTATGAACAATGTAATTGTTCATTCCAACATGTTGATTGGAATAGGCAATCAAGAAAAAAAGTGAATTGTGTGTACTAGTGCATATCTCATAAACAGTGAGCCAGAAATCTCCATCAGAATATTGTTTATATGCAAATAAATACTATGATTAATATATCTTAGCTTGTATTACTATAAACTGGATACTAGTTTGATAGAGTCTACTATTGAGAGTAAGGTAGGTCTTGAGACACAATCATGGATTCTTTTAATTTGTAGAACCAGAGGAACTGAATAGGGCACTTGGTAGTTTGAATAAATTAACACATAAATAAATACAAACAATATAGCTACCCAGATGATATCATAAGAAAGAAGTAACCAGCACTGGATGTTTTGTACTGTGTTTAAGTGAAACTTTGCAGTTCATATCACTATCCTTTCACTTAAGAAGTGTAGATCTGGATCCAAACAAAATATGGGTTTCGGGGAAAGAATTGGAGGACTGAAGATGGTTCAACAAAAAGCAGACGACTGCAGCAGAATGAAGAGATGGCAAGTAGACCATCTCTTTAATAATTCCTCTTGAAACAAAGAGAGGAAATGAAATCAGCCACAACCTGCTCCACAGAGTTGCTCCTCTGAACAAGACCACAAGACAGTAGTCTCTGGCAGGTTTAGAGTCCTGGACAATGGAATACCTATCATGGTAAAAATGCAGTCACCCTCTTTGAAAGGATACTAAATTCACATACTTCCTTTTTTAATCAGTTTTGGAAACTGCTTGCTAATAGCTTTTCAGCTATTAAGTAGAAACTTTTAGATTGACACATTTACAATACTGGATGAGTTTTTTTCAATCCTTACTTTAGTTTTAAATACAAGTTTAAGGTCTTTAAATATATATACGTATGTATGTGTATCTTTCTCTCTTTATATTATATATATATATGAGACCTTCTGAGTTCTAATCTTGTGACTTCCTGGGTCTATAATCTCCTGGGTCGTAATGACCTGGGTAATGGGCTGTGTGATGACGTTCTGAGTTCCAATCTTGTGATACTCTAGGTCTTGTATTACAATTAAATAAATATACACACATACATACATACATACATACATGTGTTATAACACCCTGGTAAGCCCCAATCAAGGGAGGAAGCATACTGCTGTCCTTTTCTGTCTTTTGGCTCATCACCACTGACCATCCAGACAGAAAGCTATTTGTTTCGTTGTCTTTTGTTTATATGTGTGTTAGGTTTTTTTTTTTTTTTTGAGCTGATAAATAAACAAGGGAGACTAGGATAGATCTATTTTGAGCTACTTAGCTCTCGTCAGCTAGCCATACCCTTACTGGGATTCGAACCAGGGAAGTATTACATGTGAGGCAGTTGTAATTGCCATTAGGCCATTGGTTCTCATCCAGATCAGTGATACAGGGGAATGAGTATATATACTTGTGTTACAACACCCTGGTAAGCCCCAATCAAGGGAGGAAGCATAGAGAAATTTTGGAATTAATTGTAAAGAAAGCTTCCTATGGGAAAATGCTTTTATTTTTTAACTTTTTTTTTTAAATAAGATTTTAAAATTGGGAACTAGAGGGAACTAGACGAAAGTAAAGATTACAATTAAAGAAGAAGATTGCTTACACAACTTACAAGTACAGAATGAAGTAAAATATTTTAACATTGAACACATTGAAAGATATTTTAGAAGTTGATTTTAACAGCATCTATGGAGAGACAGTCTGAAAGATGTTATAGAAGAGGAACAAGCTCTACCTGACAAGATTGAAATGGAGTTCAAAGTGGATTTAAAACTGATAGGCTACAAAAATGACATGAAAAACATGTTACACCAGACATACAAAAGAAACCAGCTGATATCTTTATAATTAAAAGGGATACACAAACAACAAACCAAGAGTGTTCTACATAATTTTCCTATATACAAGATTTACAAAAAAGGCTTGTTAAAATTTTGCAGAATTTTGTGAGAAGGGATTAAAAAAAGTAAAAAGATAGCAACTTCTATTGCATTATATGATGAAAGGGGAAGTCATTTTTTATATATTTCCTTTTCCGTTAGCTTATTCTTATTTTTCTTTCTTTTCTATTTCTCTAATTTCTTTCTTTCCCACATCTTCTACATTTTCTTTTTATTCATCTATGTTTTCAGTTTCTATAAGTTTTTATTTTTCTAATTGTAATCTTTAATAAAATTACTATTAAAAATAGATCTGCATAGATCCTAAAATCTTAGATCTAAGCCAAATTTGAGCAGAAAATTTAATAAAGTTTCCAAGTAATAGAATGGAATTTCCAATGGAAATACTATTACTTGATATGTTTCTAAAAAAACTATTGTATGAATGAAAGAAAATGAAAATGAAAAACACTTACAATCTTTCAAGTTTGGGGAGATGGGTGAATGATTCTGGTTCCAATGTTTCAATCTGGTTAAAGTGCAGATATCTGTTAAAAGGTTAGAGAGAGAGAAAAATAAGAGGATATAGAAAAAGAAATAACATGATAATGATGATGATGATAGTAATGCAAACTAAAACCTATTTTTAAAAATATTCAAATAAAGTTAGATCCTAGCCTCAGGGTTTTTCCTGAAAATCAGTGATATATTATAAAGACTACCTCATATTTATGTCATTTAGCACAAATTTATTATAATTAACAAACATCACCAATATCTTGAGAATTAAGCTTACATACTAAAAATAATGGCAAAAGATAACATATTATCAATACTTTATATTTTATGTATGAATAATTTTAATGGCTGATAAATATATTCTGCCCATTGAGATTTCTATCTCCAGCTTATTTATAAAGAAAGAGATAAACAAGATATTTAACTGTATGACTGGGATTTCATATCATATTGTTGTTGTTTGCTTAATTATTACTGAACAACCTCCAATTGGTTAACACAACAGGCTAAGCCATGATTTCGTATCATATTGTCGTTGTTTGCTTAATTATTACTGAATAAACTCCAATTGGCTGGGTTAACGCAGCCAGGTTTTCAAATTACAACTGTCTTCCCACAAAGTGCTAAGCCAAAACCAACTAAGGTTTAGCATTGTGAATCAGATGTACATTTCTTCTCTAGTCAGAAAGCTCAATTTAAATATACTTAAATATATAAATCCAATTCTTCATTGCATAGAACATAAATTATACATAAGATTTACATATTCAAAACAACGAAAAGTAATCAAGTATAGGAAAATAATAACAGCCATGGTGGCGCAATGGTTAGAATGCAGTTCTGCAAGTTAACTCTGTCCACAGCCAGGAGTTCAATCCTAACTTGCTCAAAGTTGCTTCAGCCTTCCATCCTTTTGAAATTGGTAAAATGAGGACTGAGATTGTTGGAGGCAATAGGCTGCCTTTGTAAACTGCTAAGAGAGTGCATTAAAGTACTACAGAGTGGTATAAAAGTTTAAGTGCTATTGCTATGCTATTGCTATAAAGCAAAATATGGAATATAAGCTATGAATTGCAGTTTAGCTCTATGGGATGAAGAGCTATGTTCCTATTTTGGTGGCTATGATGACAGTTTTAGATATTATACCCAAACAGGATGGGAAAAATCTGTGGAAAAAGCATGGAAGGGAGGGTCAATCACTTGTCCCACCCTCAAACGTTTTAAGCTCTGCTTTTCTTGTCCTAATCTCACTAGGTTGAACACACATGTCTGAAAGGCAATTGTGCTCACATTTAGTTTAGATTGCTATAGAAATCAGAGGTTCTTAGCTAGCAGGAACCAAAGACCCCTTAGGATTCTTCTTACATTTAAACAATCACAAATAAAATCCCAACTCTTTCTGTTCACTACGGGGAAGTCCAAAAGTTTAGGAAAAGAAACTAAAATCCCATATCACATCTATGGAACACCTGGACAGGTAAAAGAGGAGTCTACCGAACTTCAAAAGTTTCTTCCTCATATTGTCACTTAAGTGATATTGGCTGCAAGTCTGGTATACTGGTTTTCTATTCTCAGAAGAGCAAAAAAGGTAAATCCAAAGTACAAAAATATAATGAAAATTTGCTAACAGTAAGGAAAGATATGCAAAAGAATGAACTAAATATTATCCATAGCAAATATCTTTTTCCAAATCTGTGTGGCTGAAATAACAAAAATTCAGGGATGCTTAATTACTTCCATTCAATCTTTACATCTATATTACTTGTTAATCATTTTTCTTCAGGGTTTGCTACTAATGGAGAATTTGCAAGTTTCCACAGGGGATATAGAAAGATTAGCTTGCAGTCCTCCTCTGCCTGTTGTATCCTGCCTCAACTATTATGAGGGATATATCTCAGCCTACTTCTCTAGAAAAATGAGATATTTCAGCAGGCTCCATAGCAGAACCATCTTATATTTTAATAAAAAATATGTACACAGTGAAATAATGGGGGGGTGTTTTTAATCTTAATAGAGTCCTCCATGCAACACAACAATTTTTGTCATCTCTATACTAATTCTATAAAACAGTGCAACCTATATTCAAATTTACCATGTTTTTTTAAACTAGTTTCCTTATTTGAGTTCCACCATAGATCCACCTGAAATGTAGAAGATGTAATGGCAAATTGAGAGTTTATTAAATAGGCCCTAACATCAGAAACCACAACCTGAGGTACATGTTAGGAAACAATAAAATATTTGCACATTTTTGAACTGAAGATGGGATACAAAATAGCTTATTAAATTAATGTTACCATATAAAGGTGCTGTGACAGAGGGAAAGAAAAGTGATATATTAATTTCAATTTGGCTTCTTCATACCTTCCTGAAAATTAGAAGGGAAGGAATGATGAAGAGGTCAAAATAAGCAGCAACTTTCTTATGGAAAAGTCTTTGTATTCAGACACTTTGAAAACAAAAGATTCACCAAGAACATTTGCCTTTCCAATCATTTATGAATTTACTTCATTTATTCCATGATTACTAAATGAAAATGAATAAACTCAGGAAGGAAGTTTTATAATAATTGAGAACAATGAATATCAAAACATTCCTTGGTCAGTAAACATTCATTAAAGTCAGATTCTATCAAATGCCATTTCTGAAATGTTCTATTAAGCTCTTACATGCAATTTAAAGTACTATCATGCATATTTAAAGATTGTATTATTATTTTCCAAAAGCTGAAAAAATCCAAATGGAAAAAAAAGGGATTTGCTTTGAATAATGAGCACATTTTTCAAGTGTAGCAAAAAGCATACACTGTTTTTTTCCTTTAAACTAAGTATCACAGTCCATGCCAGAATTAAGTGTCTGGGATTCTATTACAAAGAGGGTGGTAGATCTGAGATCAACCTCATGAGAATATCGCTGGAGTTAAACCACTCATGCTTAAAAATGTACTCATGGCAAATCTGTTAACTATTAACAATATATTTTTATATCAATGAGCTATATCAAACTTAGGAAGACTTTAATGCTGAAATATTTCTTCAATTTACATTGTGTGATGTATTTTCATGTGGTATTACAAGGAACCATTCTTATTTGGTTCGTTCCGAGAATGCACATGGAAAAGGAAATTACTTGCTTCAACACATGCCAAGTCCTGCTTTGTGGCTCCCCAAAAGCCAGGGTTTGTCAGCAAAGGATAATCCTATGATTCTAGTTTCTTTAAAGTGATGCTAAGGTAGGATAATATGTTAAGCAATATATGGTTTATTGATCATGCTACTGGATGGATCCAAGCAAGAAAAAATAGGATGTCTGCACCATAATAGAGTTTATTAAAATACACATAAATCCTATGTAAACTATGAAATTCTTCAAAATACATATACTATTTTGACAATCACGATCATAACAACAATCCTATTTTGTGCAAATGTAGACTCCACGTGTTTTAAGAAATAACAGTAATGTAAAAAAATATACTCCAAAAATGATTTTGGGTATAATTTCCAAATGAAATATCTATGATTATTCCTTGGCTGGTTTAGCAATCAGAAGATGAATGGTAGAGGGAAAATCTGGGAATGTGACTGCTTATTTTCAGAGTGATTGGAATGTATTAGAATGAAACCTGGTCAGTTTTATGATATACAAATTCTGACCATCCATTGCTCTTACTGTGTCAAAATGATTAGAATTAGAAGTCCCAATCAGCGTAAATGGAACCATTTTAAAATATAGCTAACTTGGTACAATATGTTCAGCAGGCTCTAAAATTTATTTTTCTAAATGATGTGCTTGCTCAAAAATGTTATATTTACGATGTCACTGTAGCTTCTACCGGATACCTGGAATCATAGCTTGTTTTTTTTTTTCAATAACTCAATAAATATACGGTGGTTTGCTTACGTCCACTAATGTAGACACTTCAAAGGCAAAGTCTTCCTTGAAGCAGCAGTTCATTCAAACAAGCATCATCATATATACTATATATTATTAAGTGAAACATTTTTTATTGGGATGGCACTAAATGACAGAAATCAGCAATGTGGAATCAAGTCTTTTTAATGAACTCTAAAGAATTATGTGTGCAAATTGCTATTCCTATTACCTGTGACTATCCTGAGGTAGGAAGATAGTATTGTTGGCCTGCTTTTTTTCTAAGCTAATTATTTGCAATATTATGATGGAATCTATCATCAAATATAAAAATTACAGGGTATAATTATCTTTTCAACACAAGTTCCTATTCCCTTGATATCGAGAAACAGTTCAACCACTTGAATGACCAATGGAAAAAGCCGAATCCGTAAGCTGTGGACAGTGGAGTATTTGTCTGAATTTTGCTTATTGCTCTATGTATCTATTCTCTATTACTCTATTTATCAAAACTATAAATTGTTTGTAGAAACAGGAGTCCTAATTCTTATGCACATTTATGTTTGGTGCTAAAATTATGCTCGCCCTTGGAAACTGCCACATAATTGTCTTGAAATAGAAATAATATATAAAATAAAATGTAAACACAGAAATGACATACTTGACAAATATGCTTTCTGCATGCCAGTGATTGCAACCACACTGGACTGTAAACCCATTCCGTGCAATCATGCAAGAAGGCATGCAGACAAGAAATACTAGAAAACGTGCACTTTTTCTCTGAGGCAACCAAACAGATGACAGCACAGTAGAGAAAAGGCACTTACAGTTGTTCTAGAGAGGCAAGTCCTTTAAATGCTTGCCTGTCAATTGACTGGATTTCATTCTTGTACAAATAGCTGAAACAAGAAATAATCAGTAATATTAGTATACATAAACAAGTGTTACATTAATGCGTGAAGGAATTAAGTTGAAATGTGAGGACAGTTTTTCAAATACACAATGGAAAGCAACAAAACGAGACAAGTGTACACAACATAACACTTTTTATCTGGGAGTGTTGGTCAGAAGCTTTAGGGTACAAACAGAAAACTGTTCTGGATTTCAAATGTAATCCCCAAGTGGTTTTCAATACTATTTGAGAAGACAGCTTCAAAACAGGCCTGGGAATTATCATGACACAGAACTAAGATAATGATGACTAAAGCGTCCATTTGTGTGATTACAGAAGTACATACACAAATTCATAGGACTAAAATAATTTATGTCAATCTCTTGTAATCATGTTTCTAGTTCCGGAGAATGAACTTTACCTGAACTAACGGATTGTTAGTTGTTTCTCTTCAAAACATGAATACTTTGAAAAGTTCAAATAAATACATTATCAGATTTGTAGCATAACAATTCTATCAAAATAATTAACTTTTAATCTTAAAAGTTAAAAGAAGTCACAGAACAAAAATTGTCATTGGGGAGAATTTAGGAAATCAACTAACAAATGGAACTGTAAAGAGTCTGATTATTAAATAGAATACAACTTCATCACAGGAGTGCATGCAAACCTCTGACATGATATAAAATATGATAATACAAGTGAAAAATAAATTGATATCACAAGAAGCAGTGAAAACAGTTAATGGTGGGCACCATCACAACCCTTTTGTCTTTATTAACTAGACTGATTGTTCAATCACACCAATAAAATAATTTACAGATAATTTAATGCTAAATAAATACAGCAGCACAATGGTTTCCATAATTGAAAGATTTATTTGTTATCATGTCTACCTTCTTTAATGTTTTAAAACATGTTGGTAATTATGTTTGGGGATTTTTTTTGATAGAATTGTAAAAACATTTCTGTCCTGCTGACAGAATTTAAACAACTGGGATAGTATTAAAATATTTTCATCTCAAAATAGTTAATTACATACTGAGGCTATTCTGCTGTCTGAAAAACTCAATTCCAAGTTTATATAAATACATTTATCTAAAAGATTCATTACAGTGTTTTATGACTTTTGCAGACAATAGCATTTTCCTAAATATTAGTACCATCAGGTGTATTTGGACAATGATAGATAAAATGATGTAATATTATTAATTTTATATTTAGCATAAAAGCAGAAGTCAATAGGAATGGTTGGAAGGTAGGTGAAGTTCTATTCAGCTTCTGAAAAGTAAAACAGATTAAACAGAGATTTTTATCATAGTATATGTGTTAATTAGTTGTCTAATATTATCACTGTCACACCTAATGTTTTATGAATAGCAACCGTCATTATATAACAATATATACTTTATGGATTTCATTTCTTTATAATGTTATTATTCATTAATTTGCAACTTGAAAAACTCTTTCTTTCTCAGGTTATCGAACAAAAAATCTGAGGAAATGGGCTATAAACCAAGAAAGATTAAAAATACATTTTCTAGCATTTAAAATATTTTTGTACGTTTTTGTTTATTCAATTCAATCCATTTAATTTAAATCTCTTGCTAGAAACCAGATTCAGATACACTGTAGAGGCTCTTGTGTGTACCGCAAAATATCAATTATCAATTGGAAAGTTGCACCATGTTATTGGCTCATATTTAACTTATGGTCTACAAGGACATCCAGATCTCTTTCTATATCCTGTCAAGCCTTGTCTTCCCCATCTTCACTTATGTTTTCTATTATCAAGGTACAGAACTTAACATTTCTCCTTGTTAAACTTGATCATATTCTTTTCAGCCTAATGTTCTAGATCTACATTTAAATTTTCTCTCCTCTGAAGTATTAGCCACCACTCCTAGCTTTAGAACTATGTTAACTCTGCAGATTTGATAGTAGAGTTTCAAATTCTCTAAGTAATTTATAAAAGTATGGAACTGCACAATGCCCAGACAGATCCATATTTCCCTCCTATATGCTTTTGATCCATTAGTGAGCATTTTATGGAAGAGATTATTGAGCCAATTATTAAATCATCTAGCCAATATTTTACCATTATACAGGGTTTTTTTTGGTCAATTAGTAATTCACTTCTTACTATATTTTCTTACAAAAATATAAATTAGATACAGTAACTGGACTGGATACAGTTCCAAGAGACATTTCATTCCAATTAATGTTCTACAGAAAAGGACTTGAAGTACCCCAATGAAGAGATCTGGTCATCTTCTTCTAAGAGATAGCACAGAAACCATGATATACCATTATCAACTCAATCAGATATTGAAAAGAAAAACAGTACTCATTTTGAATATACTTTTTAAATGTACATATATTCAGAACTAGATCCATAACAGTACATCAAATCACATCAGAGCAAGAGAACAGCAAACATAATTTTTTTGTACATTTGTATGAAAATAAAAGGAAAAGGAAATAATCAGAATGTAATTGCATGCATTTGCCATAGAGCATATTAGACAGAAGATTAGTATTATACTTTCCTAGACCAGGTTACATAATCATGATAAATTTCCATTGTTCTGATGAAAATATAGAAGAGCTAGTAAATATCTGATCCAATCTGTTAACAAATTCTTCTTTTTGCAGGTAGTCCGATAAACCAGAAGATCAGCTATCATAAAATTTCACAAATTTAATATGGAATAATTGGTTAGAAAGTGGAAAGTTGAAAATACTTTGGTTTGAAGTCAACATTACACCTTGAGATTCAGAATATTAAAAAACTAAAAAGCTGAGATATTAATGATTTTCCCCATGTCCAACAGTTATAAGTATTCAAGGAGAATGACATTCAAGATGAATGGGAGTTTCTTTAAAATGTGGAACTGCAAGTTATTCCAGTGAGAAAGACAAATGTGATACAGGTAACAAACTCAATGCATCTGTGTAAGGAGGTTATTAAACAACCCATATTTAAAACAAGCCACCACTGAAAATAGAAGGAAGGATAGACTGTAGAGAAATTATACAGACAAGTAACCAAAATTAATAGGAAAAATCTCAAAAATCTTGCTCAGGCCACCACAGAAGTACACAGGTTCTGAGAAGGTCAATCCAACAGAGAAATATTTTTTATTTGGTTCTGCTCAGAAAAGTCACATCAGCAGAAATAGCATATTGGTCCCATCTTCTGTATATTGGGCAGCATTCTTATTTTCTAGGGAGAGGGCTGAGCAATCTTCAAATTCTCTAAAGCTCCTTTACCCAGCCATGTTTTTAAACTAAGCATACTAATTCCAGAATTCCTCTTTTAGTCATAAGCCAAGCTTCCTTCTCCTTTTTCTATGCTCTGCCTTCGGCTGTATGCTTGGAAACCTGCATTTACTAGCTTTTATAGAACTACTGATAAGAATTTGTCTTTTTATGCATGCATTTCATTTCTGAATAATCTACTTCTCACAGACATATTCGTTCAACTAATTCATTCCCATATCTCTCATGTTCAGCAGGGAGATCTAGTGGGAAGTTTTATCTGATTTATTGCTTACTTCTTTCTTAAGGTCCCTCATCATGCAAATAATTTTATTTACATTCATATCTAAGACTCATTTTCTTTCATATATTCTGGCCATGGAGCTTATTTCTAATTTTTGTCTTTGTAATGATATCATTGAAGGAGAATGAACTACTCTCATATGCTAATTGAAAAACCATAAATGGAAAACTCAGAAACCCACCTAACATTGTTTGGGGTTGCCATGATACAGTGGTGGGATTAAAAAATTTTTTACTACCGGTTCTCTGGGCATTCCTTAGTGGGTGTGGCTTGCCTTGGAGGATGTGGCTTGATGGGCACTGCAGGCGAAGGATACTGTAAAATCTCCATTCACTCCTGGGGGAGGGTTACTACCGGTTCTCCAAACTACTCAAAATTTCTGCTACCGGTTGTCCAGAACTGGTCAGAACCTGCTGAATACCACCTCTGCTATGATATCATAGTAACATTAATATTAATATATTACTTTTGAAGTAAATTAATTTTTTACGGTGATTTGAAAATACTATGCTACAAACATTATTTTAAGTCCTTAAGAAATAATACTAAATACTAAACTTTATTAATAGAAAAATACACAGAAAAATTAAGAAGAATCTATATTAATCCTAGCCAAGGGACTTCCACATGTACACAGTTCTTACACAGAAGCCTTCTCCAGCTTGGGAATATGTTTATAAGTGTGAAGAAGAGGCTGCTGTCTATAGTACTTCTGGCTTTTGCAACTGACAAGACAAGAGAGAGGCTTAAAAGTAACAAAAAAAAAACCTTGATCAAGAAAATAATAGTCAACATGCACAGGCCTAGTGCATAATACAAATTTTATATCAACATATCTACGAGAATATGTTTGCACTTACAGATATTTTAGATTTTCAAGGTCTTCAAATGCTCCAGTTGGTATTCTTTTAATGTGATTATTGTTGAGGAGTCTAAGATATAAAACAAAAAGAGGTATCTTTTTCCACTGAAGAACTGCAACAATTACAAATAACAGTAACAGGGTTTTCTTAAAATGATTTATTGAAAAATAAAAGGAAGCATGGAACAGATACTTTATTCCAAAATATCTCAACACTTTTTTTTCGAAAAGATAGGTGGAGTAGGTACAACATTCAAAGTATGCTGTTAAATTCAATGGCAAAATTACTACTAATGCTACTATTGCTCTCTGAATATTATTGTCATCTGATGGGAATATCGGAAAATTGAAAAGCTTGCTCACTTAGTAGTAACAATTTGGTTGGCCTAACTTAAGTATGCTTTGTATTTTGACCGTTGTGATTTCTATTAATATGTCCTACTGTACCTGTAATATATATGATGGCTTGGACTTCAAATACTTGCTACCCCAACAAATCTGGAGGACACCAGTTGAAATAAAATCTATCAATACAGGTAGTCCTTGGCGTATGACCACAATTGAGCCCAAAATTTCTGTTGCTAAGTGGGATATCTGTTGAGAGAATTTTGCCCCATTGTATGACCTTTCTTGCCACAGCTGAATCACTGCAGTTGTTAAATTACACTGTTGTTAAGTAAATCTGGTGTTTCTGGTTGACTTCGCTTGTCAGAAGGTTGCAAAAGGTAATCACCTGACCCCAGGACACTGCAACCTTCATAAATGTGAGTCAGTTGCCAAGTGTTTGAATTTTAATCACATGACCATGGAGATGCTGCAATGGTTGTAAGTATGAAAAATGATCATGTCACTTTTTTCAGTGTCACTGTAACTTCAAACGGTCACTAAATGAGCTATTGTAAGTCAAAAACTACCTGTACTATGAATTAGATGAACAAGTTCTGATAAATCTTTATGGAACTAACAATAAGAATGGGAATATGAACTATTTCTGCTATTAATAGAAAGGCCCATGTCTAGGTGGAAACACTGCATTTATGTTTTCAAAAATTCAAAATATTAAAAAAATATATTGCCCTTTTTGGTTTAGATAAAAGTGACAAGAGATGGATAGATTATGGTGGATTCCTGTTGGTGGTCCAATTCAATTATTTTACATCAGGGGTGTAAAACTCAAGGCCTGCATTTTTAAATCTGGCCCACGGGGCTGGCCTGGAAACATCAAAGTACTGGCCCATGGTGCCTCTGCTGGCCAAAACGGGCCACATGGAGGTCCCACAAGGCCCCTGCAAGGCCCCACAAGGCCCGTTTTCAGCTTTCCCAGCCTCCAGCAGCATTCTGCCAGCCAAAAAGCGCCCCATTTTGGCCGGCAGGATGCTGCAGAAGGCATCCGTCCCATCTTCCTCCCCCCTGCTCCCCACCGGCCCATGGAGAACTACAATGCTGATCCGGCCCTCAAATAAATCCTTTTTGACACCCCTGTTTTACATGATTGCAAATTAGATAAATGTATATGGATGTCAACAAAAATTACAGGTGGCTAGATTTCTTATGTTCTTTCATGTGGATTTCACAAAACACTGACTAAATTTAAAATCTTTAAAACTCTAGTCGGAAATCAACATAAGGAAAACTTAATATTACACCGAAACAAGTCTTACTAGTCTTAATGAGACAAAGTTGTCAAAGCGAAAAATTTCAGCTTCATAAATTAAAGGAAATGCATTGTGTTTTTCTGTTGCCAGCATACTTTATTTACACATAGCTAAGAACAAAAAGAAAAAGCAATACATTCTAAGAAGCAAGCAGAAGTAAAACTACTCCCCTGCACACATGCACAGTAAATCAAACATCACAAAACACTCATATCTTGTTACTATGGAAACGGGATAACCAATCTGGTATATTCTGGAAGCTCAACAGACAAACCAAAACAACGCAGTGACAAAAATAAGGTACAAATGGGGATACAAATAAAAATAACAGTTTACAAAAGGAAAAAAAAAGTTGTAAGAGGGATAAAACTTACAATGTGTTCAAATTTTTAAGCCTTCTAAATGCACCAGGCTGGATTTCTTTAATTCGATTGAATCGAAGATCTCTGTTAGGAAAGGGAGAAAAAAGTCCTTGATTACTGCCATATTTTTTATGGTAAACATTTCAACAAGTTGAAAATAAACATTGGCTAATAAATGTATTATATTTTTCTCAATGGCATATCTCTCTAATTAAATCAACAAAAAGAAAAAGAAAAAGTGTTATTAAATTCTTTCTAAGAATGAGCTGAGGCAGGCATTGATGAACCAAACAATGTTTATTGTAACAAAGAAACAGGTTACGCTAGTCTGCCAATATGGTGCTGAATTGGCCAGCTGACAGGTAACAGCTGATGCTGTCTGACAGCTCCCTTTTATAGTTCGCTGTCAGGCTGCTCAGCCAATCAGAACAAACAAAACTCCCGCTCAAAATGCGGACCAACAAATAGAACTTCTGTAGAACACAATAAGTGTGGTATGCAAAAAAAAAAAACACCTCTGTGGAATTCCACATTATTCTATTTTTCTTCCATATGTGCTGTTCAGAGGGGTTATATCATGAATATGTATTTAACATATACGTTGTTGGGGGGGGGAATAAATGGAGTTTATAAATGCCTAATGACATCTAACTTTATATCTTTTTTCCATCTAAATTAAAAAAAAATCCTCCAGTTTAAAGCAGAGTTATGATGCTGCTACCAAACTAATTGAGAGAAACAGTGCAAAGATGATGAAGGTATTCCTTATTAACAATTGATAGATTATTAAGATGATTAGAATCCAACCTGCTTTGGATGGGATTATACAGCTTTTTGAACACTCAGGTTTCCAGCTCCGTGTGTTCTTTTATCTAGTCCTAAAGCTACATGGCTTGGAAAAATTTGCACAGCTAAGACTAGTAACTCAATGTTGATCTTTCCTGGAATTCTTGTGCTTAGCCATGATGGCACATTAAATACATCATGTTGGTACTAGTACTTCCACATTATTCCCAAGAAAACTACATGAATTAAGAGACACTTTATCTTTCTTAAAACTGTTGTACAAGAGGTTGCCATGAAAAAAATGCTTTTTGAAATATTTTTGAAATTTCAGCTGGCACCTTCCCAATATTTTTGGCTACTAGTTTCTAGTCATGAAGTATTGTTAACCACCTTATCATTTCTAATAATCTTGGAACAAGCATGTTTGAAAGATCAATCCTTTCTTAAGACCATTAAAGGAGCTTCTGTGGCGCAGTGGTTAGAATGCAGTACTGCAAGCTACTTCTGCAGCCAGCTGCCTACAATTTAGCAGTTCAAATCCCACTAGGCTCAAGGTTGATTCAGCCTTCCATCCTTCCGAGGTGAGTAAAATGAGGACTCAAATTGTTGGGGGCAATATGCTGACTCTGTAAACCGCTTAGAGAGGGCTGTAAAGCACTATAAAGTGGTATATAAATCTAAGCGCTATTGCTATTATACCCAAGGTAAAATATTATACCCAAGAGAGGTCTTTCTCTCTGTCACACTTACAGTTGAATGAGCTGAACCATGAAAGAATATTTTTAGTATGTTTACATCTCTTCTCTTCCAAGGGAGGTTAAGCAGATTCTATTCTTCCTGTTTTTTCTTCCAGCAGGCAAAGACATACAAACTTCTTACAGTATTTAAGCTAACTGCTTGCAGAATTACATATTTTGGTTAAGAAGTGAATAAATAAATGTCAGATGGTGGATGCTATTCACAGATTTGTGATGCAAGTCATTTAACTTACATATTTGTAACTAACATTATAATGTGAATACAGTAGGGCAGATTTTAATATCATGCACTTGTTCCATATCTTTCTGTTTGAACTTGATATTTGTGGTACTACTTATTTTCCCTTTTCTTTGTTTTATTCTATAATTACTGATTTTAAAAAGTTTTTAAATGGATTTGTTCTTACATTTGCTTATATTTATTCTTACTCATTATCCATTATTTTAATGAAAAAGATAAATTGTATTCTATTGTGTTTTATATTGAGACATGGTAGTATATATCTTGTGGAGTTCTGCTAATGTTTTCCCACCTACACACATACATTTGAATATAGTGAACTTGGGGTTCTAAAATGTGAGCTGAATACATATGCTTCTCAATATGTTTTAAAAGGAGTTATTTCACACATATCTGGCTGAAAGCAATCATCTCTTGGTAGATGGGAAACAATGTGGTTTTTAGGTAAACAAAGCAAAAGAAAGAATGAGAGAAACGAAGTTAAGAATTATATTTAATTATTTATCAGATTTGTATCTCCCCACTCCCCGGTTTTATTATACAAAGTGATTCTGGGTAGCTTACAATGGCATAAAAACATAAACATAAAAAAATTAAAAACATTAAAATTAACAATTTAAAAATAGGTTGAAAAACAAGAGCACAGGTGATAAGAGGGTAGATTTTTGTCTCTTACTCAGCCAACCCCCTCTAGTATAGCATTCCCTCATCTGGGCGCCAAGCTCATTGGTACAGTCTGGTTTTAATGCCCTTTCAGAAGGCTGGAAATGACTCTAATCACTGGTGATAAGATGTTCCAGAGGTCAGGAGCCATGGCAGACAAAGCTCTTCTTCTCAACCCCAATAACTCAAATGCCTTGCCTGGATGGGATGGGATGAGCCAAACCCACTAGGGCATGACCATTCTCAAATTACCTGGTTCACTGCCACAAAAGTTTTTTCTAGGTAATAACCAACACCTTGAATTGGTCCTGGAAGCAAACAGCAACCAGCGCACCTCATATTACATCGGTATTATATGCACCATCCGAGAAGCCTCCAGAAGTGTCTGCATAGTTGCATTATATACCAGTTGTAGCTTCAAGAATACACCTGTGCAGAGTTCTTTACAATAATCCAAGAAGAGATGGCCAAGACGTGAATGACCAAGTGCAGGACCCCATGATCTAAGAAATGGCGCAATTGACACACAACACAAAATTAAGTGAAGGTTCTCCTAGACATGACTGCCACCTGCTCTTTGAGCAGGAGTTGTGAGTCTAGGAGAAACCCCAGGTTGGAACAGGGTCTGTCTGAGATAGTGCAACCCTATCCGAGACCAAAGATGATAAACTCCATGGATCCACAACCAATCCATCTTCCAGGGCTAGGTTGAAGCCTGTTGTCCCTCATCCAGACCTCCCCCCACCCCAGCCTCTAGTCACCGCAAAAAGGCAGCCACAGCAACACTTGATTCACCTAGGATGGAACTGTAGAGTTGAATATCATCAACATATTGATGATACATTATTCCATGTTATCAAATGATCTCACCTAGTGGCTTCATGTAGATGTTAAAAAGGAGCAAAAAGAGAAATTACTGAGCCTCGTGACACATCACAAAGCAGCTGTCACAGGGTGGACTTCTTGCTCCCTAATAATACCAATGGGGACCAGCCTTGGGAGAAAGGAGTCAAACCAGCACAAAACTGGCCACCCAGTCCCAAATCCTTCAGTTAGCCCCAGAAGAATTATATCAAAAACTACCAAGAGATCAGTAAGTGCTAAAAAGGATGCACTACCCCTATCCTACTCTTACCAGAGTTCATCTATCAAAGATGTTTTGTCCCACAACCTGGTCTGAAACCCAACTGAAATAGCTCCATATAATGTGTTTCATCCTGGCCCTCTGGAGCTGCGCTGCAACCATATTTTCCATCACCTTTTTTCACCATACATGAAATGAATGAATATTTTTAAACATTGCTATCAGTGTAAGAATAATAATAAATATCAATAAACATGTTGCTTTTGGCAATGAAAGCTGGAATGTACCAACATATTTTCCAGATAATGGTATCTCCAAATCTTGGAAATAAGTAAATCAGGAATCTTATTTCCCCCCCTCCTTACATTCTTTGTTCTTCTAATAAAGAAAATGCCTGGGGGACAAACTTATCTCCATGCATACGCCAAGTTTCAGGCATGATATAGAATCACTTGCTTTAGTTATTCTTCTATTCCTGGCAAGTCAGAACAAAAGCGATCCAGAATAATTTACTAACTTTACTCAGGGCAAATTTTAAGACAAACTCTTGTAGCATTTATTACTTTAAACTGGACTGAGTCCAGGATATTTCTTTCAAGAGTCACAGTAGCATGAAAAAAATCTTCCTTCAAAAGAAAAAAGCAAAATCTCTGTACAGAACTGAAATTAAAGAAAGATAATTAAAGCATTTTAAAAATAAGCTCTTGATATCTATCCAATTTACTATCACATTAACAAGTTTGTTGAGAAAGGCTAGTTTAATCTACACTATACCCTGGTTAACATACAAACTCTTCCCTCTTTAACCTTCTTTATTTCTTATATTATTCATAAAACCACAGACCCAATCCCTATTTGGAAAAAAAAAGTCAATGAATACACCTCTTAAACTTTATCCTTTTAAAAAAACCAGGTTTATCCTGTATTACCAGGAAAGGAAACTCAACACTTTTATCTTCATTCCCAGAGGAATCCCATTTCAACATAAATTTAATCTTAACATAGAAATTTTACAGATAGCTCCCCAGAAGGCTGGAATTTTGCAATACAGTACTGTACAGCCTCTTGCTGTACAGTACTGTTGTAAATCAAAAATAAATTGCAGCCCATGGACTAAACCCTCTAAAACTTTCTAAGCTGGGCAGAATGCCCTGGGACGATGGAGCAGCACACCTGGAGAACATAGCAAGGCAAAAAATTACCATATGCATACTAAAAACACTAAGAATGCAGAAAGTCACACAAAGTCAGATTTTGATCCTCATTTTAAAGTTATAGTAACTAACTGTAGCACAGTAGAGTTACAGGTAGCAATTTCTCCAGCCCTACCTGAAAATGCCAGGGATTGAACTTCAAACCCACTGTGTCAGTATGGTTTTGAGTGTATGATGCCTCTCCAAGATACATCAGAACTATATTCAGCTCAGCATGTTTGCCTGATTGCAAAATATGAGTGTGGAGTACTTTTAACTCAAAGGAAAAAAAAGGTGCTTTAGGAAGTGTATGGGCAACTCCTTAAACCAGGGGTCTTCAAACTTGACAGTTTTAAGACTTGTGGACTTCAACTTCCAGAATTCCTCCTCCAGTCATGTTAGCTCAGGAATTCTGGGAGTTGAAGTCCACAAGTCTTAAAGCTGTCAAGTTTGAAGACCCTTGCCTTAAAACAATTCCTTCCCTTCTCCCTATACTGCAGCCATAGAAGGCACTTGTGTGGTCCCAGGAAAATTCAGCAGCTGTTCAAGAAGCTGCTGACAGATATTACTCCAATTGTTTTCCTTTGAATCTGAAGAATATGGAAGCCCTATTGCCTAATTTCCTTTCTCTCTGTAGGAAATAGATGCTATGGTTGAATTAGAGTAGTCCTTCTCAAGCTGGTGCCTTCCTGATGTATGACTTCACCTTCCAGAATTCACCAGATAACATGATCCTTGTTGAGGAGTTGAAATCTGAAGGTTGTCCAAATTAGGAAAGGTTCCATGAAGGATTGTATCCAGCTACGTCTGTTGTATGTCACCAGATTGAAACGTTCCCCTCCCAGTTGCAGGATGCAAAAGAGCTATGACTAAGTTTGCAATTCCTACCTCTTACTTCTGGATAATTTTAAAAGCCATCTGTTTTTCCTTCTCTTGTCTTCTTAATGCTGTACCATCTTGAGCTATTTCTGCTTCCTGTCATAAATATAGAATCCACGTTCAGGGGAAAGAAGACTGAGTCAATGAGGGGAAAAAAACAGGGATGGGATTCTACCAGTTCGCACCTCTTCGCTAGAACCGGTTGTAACATTCTAAGCAGTTCGGAGAACCAATTGTTAAAAGAAATTACTGACCTAATCCTGTAAGGAAGGCAGGAAGGAAACATTCTGGTGTTGCTTACAGAAACTGCCTCTCCATTAACCCTTATTACATTCTTGGCAGGACAAGACTAGGAACGTCTCTGGAGGTTTTTTTTCCCCTCCTTTGCTGGTACTTTGCTTGTGTGGAGTGACCATTCAAAGTTACAATGGCACTGAAAAAAGTGACTTATGACCATTTTTCACACTTATGACTGTTGCAGCATCCCCACAGTCATGAGAGGCCAGGCGAGGAGATGCGTGCCTCAATGTGAGTGATATTGAGTTGGCCACACCCAGCCAATAACATGACCACCAAGCCACATCCCTCCAGTCACATGACCACCAAAGCACACCCACCAACTAAGCCACGCCCACAGAACTGTTTTGTTAAAAAGTTTCAATCCCACCCCTGGGAAAAAACCCCAGCTCTTGAACAAAGCTCCAGCATCACATTCAATGTTCTCATTGCTTCCTGTGCAGAATTCAATGGTGTCTGCTGGTCTGTGGCTGAATAAAAATTGATTGATTTATTTGATGATGATGGTGGTGGTGGTGTTAATGGATTGAATGATGAAATGAAGGAGATGGAAGTCAATAAGGATGCTATAATAAAGATCTTAATCAAGACATAGTGTCACATTCCTACATTATAGTAAGCTATAAGGTGCTAAATCATAAAAGTAGACAAACCCAATTTGGACACATGTGCTTCATTGTGTCTTTCTCCAATCCTACTCCCCACAGACAACCAACCTTGTTTCCAAAAATAAAAGGAACAATGCTCTTTTAGGACTGACTGTCCCTTAATTCTTCCCCATGGTATACTCTTGAGTTCACAGCTCTGGGGATTCCTGACAGCTAACTCCAAAATTTTCAAATAATACTAAGTTTAACCAAATGACTTGACTTTCCACTGCATTAAGGATACTTCAACGATTATCATTTAGCAGAACTGAACAACATTTTACAGAGACTGGGAATATATATTCCACTCAGAAGTCTGAGAAGTAAAATACAGGTTGTCCTCAACTTACAACAGTTCATTTAATGACCATTCAAAGTTACAATGGCACTGAAAAATGTGACTTACGACCATTTTTCAGTTACAACCTTTGCAACATCTCTATGATCATGTGATCAAAATTAAGATGCTTGACAACTGGTTCATATTTATGACGATTGCTGTGTCCCAAGGTCATATGATCCCATTTTGCGATCTTCTGACAAGCAAAATCAATGGGGAAACCAGATTCATTTAATCAATGAGTTACTAACTTATCAGCTGCAGTGATTCACTTAACAACTGTGGGAAGAAAGCTCGTAAAATGTCACAAAACTCACTTAAACTGCACTGCATACCAGAACAACTAAACACAAGAAATTTCCCACCCCCCGCGAAAGCCATCACTCTGCTAAACAAATAATTCCCTCAATAATGTCCAACTATTTACAAAGTCTGCAGTACTATTACTGTTAATCTTTTCATCACTCCTTATCACCCACCCCCTCCCACTTCTGACTGTATGGCTGTAACTTTATCGCTTGTATCCTTACAATCTATAGTGACTGTTTCCTAGTATGATTTGCTTATTGTACCCTGTGTCTATCATTAAGTGTTGTACCTTATGATTCTTGACTCTTGACGACTGTATCTTTTCTTTTATGTACACTGAGAGCATTTGCACCAAGACAAATTAAATTCCTTGTGTGTCCAATCATACTTGGCCAATAAAGAATTCTAATTCTAATTAACAAATGTCTCCCTAAACTACAGAAATTTTGGGCTCAATTGTGGTTGCAATTTGAAGACTATTTGCATAGAAATCATTTACTTAGCCAATCTTTTGAGCAAATTGTTTGCTGCAGCAAACTCTGTTTTGCATAATTGTGAAGCAGGCATGTAAACACTCCTGCTGATCAGGCACTGTGTATAAAGCAGAGACAGAATCTAACTTATCTCAAATATCAAGACTGCCAATATCACCTCAAGAAATTTCCTCCCAATATAAATTTAATGAGTATTAAATCCACACATGCACACAAACATACTTTCCCCAAATGTTTTTTGCTCAAATGTCCCCAAATTAATTCTTCATAATAAAGCAGAACAAATTAGAACCACAATTCATTCCAAAAATATTCATCCAGCCAATATTTTCATTATTTTTATTCCTTAATACAGTATGATTTTAGCATTTCTAACTACTTTGGTTACTCTGTTACTTTGATTTGGCAGTCATCAGTCAAAATAACTGCTGTTCAATGCCTTAAAACTGTGCCACACAACTGTAAAGCTGATGTTAGGATATTGATTGCAGATTACACTGAAAGGGAATTTTTGACATTCATCTCTTTTTGTACGAAATAATAAGAAGACACTATCACTATCACCATCTCTTAATCAAAACAAACTATTTAAAAATTCCAATCCCTCTTACATTAAAAATGCCAATTTGCCAATCCCTCTCTCTCACACACACAAACCAACACACACTTTTAGCTGGAAAAAATTAAAATAGTATCCTAAAATAGTAACACTGCAAGTTTCAAGTTATATTATCTACTGAATATTATATATATATATATATATATATATGTATATTAACTATAGTTATTGGTATCTTACAGCATGGCCTTCCTAGGAAGAAAGATTAAATAATCTGCCATTTGTGGGTGTGAATTTTGTGGGTGTGAATGAAGGAAAAAAACAACTAAAAATAATGTCAACATGAAAGAAGGGTTTTTTTTTTCTTCCTTCCAATGTATTTACTATATCTTTGCTGTGTTTCTGCAATGAATGATAAAAGATCCCAAGCTGCCAGCCAGCAAGTCCACATTGCTTATATATGCTTATTCTTTTATTCAAGGACACTGAGGCAGGAAATGAAAAACAGACATCAGGATAGTAAAAACAAGGCTCAGTTTAGTACATGTAAAACCAGACAAAGAAAGTTATACAACCGAGTCAGCATAACGACATGATGTCAGTAAATACAATGCTAGATTTGGTGAGCAACTTTGAAAGTATATGTTAAAGTACAGTTTGAAATAATGTTTACAAGATTTAGTTTCTAATACATACACACACGCATGCACACACACACACCTACATTTTAAAAACTAGTAACATAAAATCTTAGAATGTTCTATTTTTGTTAAATGTCAAGTCAGGTCTTCATTTTGGTTATCAGCCAGCATAAAATTGTTTTGTGCCAATGTGAATGTATAATGTTGTGTGTGCATCGATAGCTTTGAGGAGTCCTTGGTGCTCTCTGAACATTTTTCCATTAAATAACCTGTCCAACCTTGGTAAATTACTTCTTCAGTCCTTGAATTGCACAACTTCTGCTTTGTAACACAAGCAATTTTAATTATTGTCAATATATTCATCAAGAAATGTCTACTTAAATCTGGTTGGGTTCTAACTCTGGTTTCTAAGCCTGTGTTCAGTTTATTTCATATATTCCTTCTAAAAGTTTTAGCATGTTACTCTACTACCTTCACGAAACTACACACAATATTTACACAGATTATTTGAATATTAAATTTTCCAGCAATTGGAAATGTTATTAAATTTATGGACTTGAGTTTTGTGGCTTCACACAAAAATACAGTAATGCAATAGGGAGGCCCATATGGTATGGTAGCACTTAACCAACCTTGGCTGCTCTCAAATACTAAATAGAGTCAGCCATGCTTAATAGTTGGATGGAAGATTGTCTAAGTCAGAGGTGGGGAACTATGGCCACTGAGGCTTGCTCAGGAATTCTGGGAGTTGAAATCCACAAGTTATAAAAGGGCCATCGTTCCCCATGCCTGGCCTAGGTGTTCCAAGGCTATTGAAGTCAATAATAATCAATCGCATGACTTCTGCAACGCTGCTAAGAAAACAGTTCAGATACAGTCATTAACAGGAACAGACCTGGACTCAAGGGTGCTTTTACCATTTATCTGAAACATAATACGTTTAGAACTCTTCTAGCAAATAAATCTTTAAAATATACCAGCCATTTGTCTAATGTTAACATAGCTTGTACCTGCTTCTGTTAACTTTCCTGTTCTGAAGGATTCTCTCCAATTCCAAACTACATTTACAAAGCATCACAAGACAGCAGTTCCACAATCATTCTGGGAGGAAGGTGGACACCTAAAAAAGTGTTTAACGAACAAGAGGTTGTGGATGGGATCTAAGAATTCTTCTGAGAGGAATTTTTAAGGCTTCAAGAGGTCGGCTGTTCTGACCTGGCATCCTTATGCTCCTTACATTCCTATTCCTAAGTGTCCTTCCTCTTATTTTGCCTCACAGATTACAGAGTTATTTCCCCTTTACAATAACAAGGAACAGACTTACTACTCCCACAAATTCAACATACGCAAGACTTTCTCAGTTGTAGACATTTCCCTACAATAATGTAAATGTAAAGTGTTCTTTTAGCAGGAGAATTCGACATATAAATATTCCCTCTATTGGTGATACTTCAATTTATTTTATTCTAAGTTAATTTTAAGAAAAGTGGACAAAAAGCTATATAAGCTAGGTGATTCATTATTGGATCACACATAAATCCCACAAAATAAAATTAATAAAAATAAAAAAGGATTCTGGGCAACAATGCACCAAGTGCTCAAGGGAAGGGGAAAGAATGTAATTCTTGTCAACAGAATCTCTTTTTTAACTGTTATGGAAACAGGACACAGGTGCAGAAAAACAAATATAGGGCTATAAAAATTGAGCCTGCATAGATTTGGTGCATAGGAGAAACATTGCCAATATTGCAAACAATCATAAAGCTCCACATCAGCATATGCCAAGAGAATGTAGACCTAGTCTACAACTATTTATTTGTTCATTCTTTTCTAAAATATTGCACAGAAGTTTGTCAGTAAAGGAAATTTGGAGAAGATTTAATTGGCTCCTTTTAAACATTTATATTCCACTTTTTGGCATAAGCAGTCAATACTAAAACATCAACAGGATAATGAATAAAGAACATGTCTATAAAATTCAAAGTCTTCAGATTACCACTGAACACTACTAACAGTATGGGCATCTTGAAGAAATTATGAATTATGAAGCAAGTCAATGACATAATTTCTGAAAGTACCATGAATGTAAAGGCTATATTACAGGCAGTCCGTAGTTAACAACTGCCCTGTTTAGCAACCATTTGAAGTTAACAATGGTGCTGAAAAAATAACTTTGCAACTGGTGCTCGCACTTATGGTCATGTAATTGAGATTCAAGACGACCCAACCAGTAGGCTTTTATAATCATTCCAGTGTCCCATGTTCACATGTTTGTCATTTGCATGCTTCACAGATGGTTTCTACTAAGGAGAGACAATGAAGACAGTAAAATCACAAGTTGCACTCATGAGATGATGTCTCAATAATCCATAGTTATTTGCTTAATGACCATGGCAGAAATGAGGCTGTATGTGTCACTATCTCATGTTCTCTCACTTAACTGTTGTATCATTTACTGACAGAGCTGCTAGTCCTAATTGAGGCTATTAAGTGAGGACTACCTGTACTTGTTGCTAGAAGTGCAAAAATTATAATAGTAGGGCCATGACAGTATAATATAATAGATATTATAGTAGGGCCATGACAGTACAGAAAGATCTTTGTACTCCATTAAGCCACCCCGTAGAGGTGGTGAAGAGGGGGGGAGACCGCCAGCAGGATCGAGGAGAGCCGCATCTCTCCTCCCCAGCTGGCTACTACTCCCTTTCCCAAAGGTGGTTGCAGCGGTGGTCAGAAATGACCACCTCAAAGAAGAACTCGACTGGAAAAGAATGTGCAGGAGGAAGATAAGAAGAGAAAGTTTTGGTTGACTGGGTTGAACTGAAAAAGCAACAACGTAAGGTACCCTGGAATTTGAATTATAAAAAATAACATTGTTCCCAAAGATTTTGAAGCAGCAAAGGAGAGAGTGAACGGAAAGAATTTACATCTAAAAAACGTCCAAGTTACCCAAGAGCTTGTTCTTCCTGAGACCATCGTCTGTGAACTGTCCTTAAATATCACATTTCAATTCTTACTACATTACAGAGCCTCTGATTATGACACTGAATATGTAAACAAGCTAAATTCACTACTAACATGGGCAATATCCTGCCCACACACTTTTATCTTTCTTTGTGACTTCAATCTACCTTACATTAACTGGACTCTAAATGAATGTAAAACTGAACCCATACATGCAACCTTCTACAATGCTGTTACAAATCTGGGACTGGAACAACTAATAACCAACAGTAGTAGACTTAACAACTGCCTCGATCTCATCTTCTGCAATAGTTTGAATTCAATTTATGGAATACAAATTAAAGAACTCTTTCCAACAGTGACCACAGAATGATTGACTTTTGTTTCAACATACGTCCACACAAAAATCAACACAACAATGTGATCCCCAAATATAATTTCAAAAAAGGCAACTATGATCTTATAGACAACAATCTCTCATCTCTTGATTGGCAATTTCTATTCACTGGATGCAATACTGTTGAAGACCATTACAACGTATTTTTACTTGAAGTCAAAAGAGTAATCAAACTATATGTACCAATAACAACTCCAAAAACCAGAAAAAAACAGATAACCCATAACAATAAGGAAGCTACAATCCAAAAAGAGATTACTTTGGCGGAAAAACAAATCTGGTCACATTGCCAACTTCAAAAGCTGATACAAAAATTTATGCCACCAGATAAAGACTGAATGCACCAATTATCACATTAAACAAGAAAAAAAACTTCTACGCACCAATTCCACCCGTGCTTTCTACAATTTTGTAAACAACAAACTAAAAGACTCAAGGTCCATCCCACCCCTGAAAGGACCTAATGGTAAAGACTGCAATGATGACACCATTAAAGCCAACCTCTTTAACACATTCTTTGGCTCAGTATTTGTAAACAGCAATGGATCATGCCCAGTATTTCCTAGTCGAACCACAGACAATTACAATGATCTAATACATATTGATTTTACAGAAGACAATGTTGAAAAAGCACTACACAAATTAAAACCATCTCTATCAATTGGACCGAATGGAATATGTGCCTACATCTTAAAAAAGTTATCCACTGCCATAGCCAAACCTCTAAGCATAATCTTTAAAAAATCTTTCAGGACCAGCTCCTTGCCAAAACTATGGTCACAAGCCATGGTCATCCCCATCTTCAAAAAGGGAGACTCTTGCCTATTAACCAATCAATTATCCTCCACTTAGAGACAAACAACCTACTCTCTAATAAATAATTTGTTTTCAGAAAAAAACTACAAAACTCCTGCAATCTGCATCTCTTATACTTCAAAAACATATGGACTACACAACTCAATCAGGGCAAAGCAATTGACGCAATCTACATAGACTTCTGTAAAGCCTTTGATTCGGTGGTACACGACAAACTACTCCTAAAACTAAAATCTTATGGTATCTCTGGACACCTGCGTAACTGGATAAAAGCATTCCTGTCAAACAGACAACAAATGATCAAAATTGGGAGCGTCCTATCAAATTCTGTACCTGTCAACAGTGGTGTCCCCCAAGGCAGTGTTCTAGGACCAACTCTTTTCATACTCTACATAAATGACCTCTGTGATCATATCAAGAACAACTGCGTTCTCTTCACTGATGATGTAGAGCTATTCAACACCACAGGCAATACTGCTACCCTTCAAAAAGACATTGACTATGTATCAGAATGGTCAAACAAATGGCAACTTCAAATCTCAACAAACAAATGCTCTGTCTTACATATTGGCAAAAAAAAATCAGAAAATAAAATACAGGCTGAATAGTCAAGACCTTGTTGATGATCCAAACTCTGTCAAGGACCTTGGAGTACTCATCTCAAATGATCTAAGTGCTAGAGTCCACTGTAACTGCATAGCCAAAAAGGCATTAAGAGTTGTTAACCTAATCCTATGTAGCTTTTTCTCTGGTAATATTACACTACTAACTAGAGCATACAAAACATTTGCTAGACCAATACTCGAATACAGCTCATTAGTCTGGAACCCACATTATGTATCTGATATTAACACAGCCGAGAAAGTCCAGAAATATTTCACAAGAAGAGTTCTCCACTCCTCTACTTGTTGCAGAATACCTTATGCCATCAGCCTTGAAATTCTAGACCTAGAAAACCTAGAACTATGCCACTTTTGGTCCGATCTAAGTATAGTATATAAAATCATACATTGCAATGTCCTACCTGTCAATGAATACTTCAGCTTCAACCATAACAATACAAGAGCAAACAATAGATACAAACTCAAGGTTAACCGCACCAAAGTTGATCGCAGGAAATACAACTTCAACAAGAGAGTGATCAGTGTCTGGAATACTCTACCTGACTCTGTGGTTTCTTCCCCAAACCCCAAACTCTTTAATCTTAGACTTTCTACTATTGACCTCACCCCTTTCCTAAGAGGTTTGTAGGGGGCATGCATAAGCCCACCAATGTGTCTACCGTCTCTGTCCTATTGTTTCTTATTTTTCTTATATGTATCCATGTATTCATAACTATGTTTTTACTTATACCTATTCTCTTATAAGCAATTGACAAATAAAATAAAATAAATAAATAAATATTTGGCTTTTTTTTCTTCCCTTCCTTATACTGACAGCTAAGAGATTTAAATTAAGAAATTGACAAAAATCCACTTTGACATCAATAGGCATTTAAGCTGAAAATAAAATGTCAAAGGGATAATAAAGACTTTTGGATACTCAAAAACCTTTAAAAGAAGGAGAGAAAAGGAAAGAATAAAAGGGCGGGATCTGGAAAAATGGAGGAGACTGCCTGGAACTAAAAGGAATTTACAGTGAAACTTTAACAAGAACCTTAAAAGATACATTCTAACTGAAACTTTGTAACAAAATAATAGAACCCCAGGAAGAGAAAGTGGAAAAAAGAGGCAAGAAGAAATAGTTTTGGATTATTTGAATTACTTGGTGATTTTTGGATTTTTGGCTATTGAATTTAAATGACTAAAATCAATTGGGTGGTTGTTTATAAGTGTTTAAAATGGCATCACTTTTGGAAGAACTGAAAATGGAACTTTAAAAACAGAAAGAAGATGCACAAGAAGAGGTTCTTTTGGCTTCATATTTCAATTTCTAGAAATGGAGATCTGGAACTATGAGAAACAACAAGAAACACTTGTAGAACAAGAAGGTCGGGACAAAGAAGAAGCCATCTTTAATGAACAAGTAATTTTATATGGGGGAAAAAAAGGAAAGGGGGGAAAGAGTGGAAAGTTTAAGATTTGAAAAAAAAAAGAATAGTTTGAAAAATAATTACAATATTAGGAAGCAACAGAAGAGAGGATTACAGAAGAGAGAATTAGAAGTAGAGAGACAAGGGGGCAAAAAGGGGAGGGAGAAGAAGAGGGGGAAGAAGGAAAGGAAAAGAAGTTATAAAAGACAGAAACAAGATATAGAGAAACAGAGAAAATGTAGAAGGATTGAAAGTATAGCCTATTTAGAGATAATGGGTGAAAATTTAATTGAAAAAGGGATTCTGCAAAGGTACATAAGATAGTATTGTTATATTAGAAATAGAAATAATTTTAGAAAATATGAGACAATGTATGGTTAAAATGATGGATAAAATACTTATTGTAATGCAATGGAATGTTTGTTAATAAATAAATGAAATAAAGAGAATGAGAGAATGAAATTAGGAAAGGATGGGAACATTTTAATTATTATTAATGACTTATAAAATATAAGTGAAGAGAAATATGGAAAAAAAGAATTATGGAAAGTTTATAAGTGTTCCCAAAGAAGAATGATATTCAATTGAAAATAAATGTTAAAGAAGTTAAGATTGTAACTAATATTAATGATAGAATTGAATTGGAATTGAATGACTAGTTTACTATTGTTTATATATATATATATATATATATATATATATATATACAGAGAGAGAGAGAGAGAAGGAGAGAGAGAAGGAGAGAGAGAGATATTAAAGAACATAGTGTGTATTTTAAGAATGTACCAAGCAGAATTTGATTGGAAGTTATGTACTATATTGAATGTTATAATTCTAAAGGCATAAATTGAAGTTTAAATAAGAGTTGAATGGATAAAATTAAAAGATATAAAGGTGTCATATTCCAATTAGTAACTACAGGGGAAAATTTGTTTAATGAGAAAAGATAATATGAAATTGAAATAGGACAGACAAAAGTATAAATATAATGATTAGAAAGACATTGAAACTTAGAAAAAGTTGAATTTAATATAATTGAATTTAGATAAGAGATAATTAAAAACAAAGTTGAGAAAACTAAGGGAGGGGAAAAATTACAAAGAAAATGTTAAAATAGTAACAAGATATGGAATAGAACACAAAGATGAATATGAAATTGAATTTATGTCCGTATGGAGAAGTGATAACCCGGGATCATGCTATTCTCAAAAAAAGATGTTTTACTTGCATTATGTTTTTGCGAAAACCCAAATAAAATTTATATTTTTTTAAAAAAAGAAAGATATTTGTACGGCAGTAGAGATTATTCCGTCACAGCATCTAGCCTAGCTGGGCTGATATCAAACTAAGTAAGCTTAGATCAACTCGGAATATTACCAGGAAATCCCAAATCCCTAGCCTGCAAAGTTGAAAAATATGTCAGAAGAAGGCAATTAGAAACCATTTCCATATTGTTGCCAAAAAGATCATACAAATCTCTATATATAGACACCAGAAATCAAACTCGGACTTTACTTTTTATTCTTTTAGTAACTCCATGGAACCCAAACTGCAGAACACAAAAGAGCTAATATCCCACAACCAGCTGCAAATAAAGTTGTTCAATTATATAGACAGCTGTGTTGTTTCTCCAGATACAAAGCAAGTTTCCCCCATCTGGCTCCCTCCAGATATTTTAAATGTTCGTATCTCTGTCATCAACCAACTGATGCCCATAGCTAATTGAGAGGAAAATGCAAGAACAAAAATAAATTTTATCTAGCCCAAGTATATCCCTCACCTGGAGAAACGGATATCCCCAAGAAAAGTTTCCATATGTGTGTAACTTCTAGTCCCTGAACATGTGAAATAAAACTGAGTACCATCCAAACTTAAGTTGTCAAGCTTTGGAGTCTAGAAAGAATCAAATAAAATAGATTTAGTCTCCTTCGTTTGTTCAAATTAGGAACCAAAGGGAGAACACATTAATCAGTGTAGCATTTTTCTCTCTCTCATGCATAAGAACATAACATGTTTCTCTTGCACACAAACCATCAACCATGAATAATTATAATCATCAACATCTGTCAAGAACATCTATTCACAACTATTTATTTTTCACTAACCTCAGAAAAATCAGGCACCTCCAAACCAAGAATGTTTGTTAGTCTAGCGCTGCTTTTCTAGGTAGGTCTTACACTGAGCAAAAGACCACTATTTATCTTTTGAAAAGTAACAGTCAGAAACATACTGCCTCTGCACCTATTGTTGATTTTGCCTTATGTCAAAAATTCCAGATTCATCTAAGAAGTTCTCCTGCAGAGCCTGAGGACAATCTTCTTCCATTGTTCCCCCTATGTGGTATTTTGGGTATATATCTCTGGATTCTGCAGAGAGGCAAGATTAGCAGAACCTCCAAAAATCTGGTATGTATAATAATCCATACTTTTAACTACATTATGTACCTCAAGTACTCGGAAAAGCAGAAAGGTCTGACCATTTGAAAATACATTGCCTTTGTCTTTTTTATTGGACTTTCCCAAGCATTGTATTTTTATTTCTTGAAGAAAATATATGGGGTGGCTAGGAGCTGAAAATGACTTTTTAGCACACAAACAATAAACAATCACTCATTCAATTAATTCATTCATCTGCCCACTAATCCATTAAATAATTCCTGATAAGACTCTTAGTAGACTACAATTTCATCAAATTATAAAATCAATCAAAATAAGCAATAAATATAATAGTCAAGATAGTTCTTCCAAGATACAAGTTCTCTATAAAAGACAAACAGCTACCAGTAGGTTAAGATATATAGTTTTTCTCCTCCATGCTGCAGCGAGAGCCCAGGATGGGTAGACTCCTTCTTATGACGTCATTTAGCTGAGTCTGTACTAAGATATAAAAGCCAGCCCGCAGACGAAACCCCAGCTTTTGACTCAGCTTCTTTCAGTTAGTAGCTGTGTCTCTGAAAGCGTCCGATAGCTAGCAATAAACAAACGATCTTCAGGATTTTTTTCTTGCTTCCAGCAGCTCCCAGGGATCTGGGCAGCTGCTCTTTCAGAAGAGTGGGGCTCCCTCTCCTGCAATATTGAGAGCAATGTTGCCAGAAGGCTGTGCAGGCAAGCTGTGCAGTGTCTTGAGACCTCCCCCACGCCTGCAGTTTGAGTGATCAGAAAAACGATCGGAAAACTAATAACAGTGCCAGCCAGCTGATCGTGTGGGCGGCGGCTGTACTTTCTTCTGCTGACTTCGCTCGGGGCTCCTTATAGCCTAAGGAGCAATTCTTCGATCTCAGAGCCAATTTTCCTTAGTCGGTGGCCATCTTGGATTGAAGCCTTCCACCACGAGGTGAACGGCCATTTTGTAAGCCTGGGGACCAATTTATACCCTAAAGGACTTTTCTAAGTTTCTAAACAGCTTCTTCCCAACTCAAGAGCCTTTCCTTCAGGCTCAGGCAGAGATTCCCTCCCCCCCACAAGTGGATCAGTCTCTTAAGCCCAACAAGAGAAAAAGATGCAGGCAGCGCAACCAAACAATCCAGAGGGAGGTAGCTTTTAAAATCAGAGCTAAGGTGTTGTATATGGACTGAGTCTTCACTCAGGTCCGTGCTTCCAGCGGGAAGCACGGACCTCTCCCATTGGCTGGAGCCGTTTGACAGCCGGCTATAAAAGGCGGCTGTCAAACGGCATCAGCTGTTGCCGCTCCAGCTGGCTGCCGTGTTAGCGCGGCAGTAGCGGTAACCCTCTTTGCCTGTAAATAAAGAGTTAAGCTGAAAGCCTTGACCTGGTCTCTGCCTGAGTTATTCCGTCGCTCTACAACACTGGCGACGAGGATGGGATACTAATAAAGGCAAGCCAGGCAAGGAAGAGAAAGAAAGGAGCGAAATCACTAGCTGAGAGCTGAAATCGCTACAGAGTTGCTGACTCCAGCCGCGAAGCGCCATCTCTAACTTGCCTGAGGAAAAACTTCACAGCTGACAGAAGATGACTACGAATCCTGCATTCCCGCCCTTCAGACCGACCGCTGAGACGTGGGAGTCATACAAGAACCGGTTTGACTGCTTTTTAGATGCTTTAGACCTGTCAGAAATTTCTGAGCATAGGAAGAAATCTTACTTCCTAAGCTTTTGCGGAGCCACGGTTTTTGACACCGCATCAGCATTACTGGCCCCTAGATCTATAAAGACTATCCCTTGGGAGGAACTGCAAGAAATTCTCTCAAATCACTACTCCCCTAAGCCTTCCAGAATTGCTAGGCGCCATGCTTTCAGAAGGCGCATCCAAACAGAGGGGGAAACAATTAATGATTATATGGCAGCACTGAGAACAGCTGCCTTGCATTGCGGGTTCAGAGATTACCTGGACGATATGCTGATCGATCAGCTGGTTTGTGGCGTTAGAGACCCCAAGTTACAAAGACGTTTATTAGCCAAAGGGGATCTAACCCTAAAGCAAGCCATAGAGGAATCCCAGGCTGCTGAGCTGTCAGCACTCTCAGCAGCTGAAATTCAGGGAAAACCCAGCAGACTAGAAAATCCAACAGTATATTTTGAGGAAGCCTCCACAGAAAATGGCCCAGAAGAGGCTACTGAGGTAAACTGCCTCAGACAGCCCAACGCAAATCAAAAAGAGTTCAGGCAAGGTATAAGTCAAACCCCACATTTACAAACCTTATGCTTAAGCTGCGGGGGAAATCACCTCAGGGCATCCTGCAGATTCAGGAATGCCATATGTTTAAGGTGTCAAAAGAAAGGCCATCTGGCCAAAATTTGTCAGGCAGGGAAAACCTTCAACCAGCCACAAAGGCCACAGAAGCTCATTCAATACCCCAGACAAATTGAGGACAGTTTCACATGCTATCAGTTTAAAATACAAAAAATTAATAAATCTAACAAAATTAGTGTCACTGTTTCTATAGAAGGTAGACCCTGCAGAATGGAGGTTGACACCGGCTCTGCATTATCCATCATCTCATGGGACACCTTAAAGAAGCTACTCCCCAGAATGTCAAGACAGAAAATTCCAGCCTGCAATCTAACACTTCGGGACTACCAAGGCAGAACCATCCCTGTCATCGGAAAAGGCAAGTTCCTTGTCCATTTTCAAGGGTTTAAGGGTCACTTGCCTCTAGTGATAGTGGATGGCGTCCTCCCAAGCCTATTGGGACTAGATTGGTTCCCAGCCCTGGGCCTCCACATAGGGGGAATCCACGCAATTACCAATTCAGAAGTTGAATCCCTGTTCAGGGACTATGCAGACGTATTCAGTGAGGGCCTAGGCTGCTACGTGGGAACCCCAATATCCTTCAGGGCAGACTCCCAGGCAGTACCAATTCGTTTGAAGCCCCGCAGAGTTCCTTTTGCAATTCGTTCTAAACTAGACAAGGAACTTGACAAATTAATCAAGCAGGGCGTACTGAAACCTACAGACTTCTCAAAGTGGGAAACCCCCATAGTAACACCGTTAAAAAAGGATGGAAGCTTGAGGATCTGCTCAGACTACAAGTCGTCCATAAACAAATATTTACAAGTTAGTGCGTACCCAGTCCCTGTGGTACAACATTTACTCCATTCCCTTGAGCCTGGTTCCATTTTTGCAAAGTTGGACATGTCCCAGGCAGTTTCCTGTTGATGATGAAACTGCTGAACTGCAAACAATAGTAACCCACAGAGGGGCTTTCAAATGCACACGCCTACAATTTGGAGTTAGTGTGGCCCCTGGAATTTTCCAGTCCCTTATGGAACGAATCCTGCAAGGGTTACCAGGCGTTGTGGCTTACTTTGATGATATTCTGGTATCCGCTACCAATCTACAACAATTACTACAAAGGGTCAGAGGTGTACTTGACCGTTTTAGACAATCTGGTCTCAAACTAAAAAGGGAAAAATGTACCATAGCCACTCCACAAGTGGAATTCTTAGGTTACAAGATTGATGCCAAGGGTATTCACCCGACTGAGTCAAAGGTCAAGGCCATTCACGATGCGCCTACTCCTACTAACAAAACTGAGCTTCAAGCTTTCCTGGGCCTCTTGAATTTCTACGCTTCGTTCCTGCCCCATAAAGCTTCTGTTGCCGAGCCCCTTCATAGACTTTTAGACAAGAACTCACCATGGCACTGGGGACCAAGGGAAACTATTGCTTTCAAACAAGTCAAGTCATTGTTAACTTCAAAGGCCGTCTTAATCCAATTCAATAAAGACTTACCACTCATTCTAGCAGCTGATGCTTCTCCATTCGGAATTGGGGCTGTCCTGAGCCACAGACTGCCCAATGGTGCAGAAGCACCTATAGCTTTCTTTTCAAGGACACTATCTTCCACTGAACGCAACTATAGCCAGATTGACAAGGAGGCCTTGGCTGCAGTGGCTTCAGTGAAGAAGTTCCATGAATTCCTCTACGGGCATCATTTCGAACTCATTACTGACCACAAGCCACTGTTAGGTATTTTATCCGGCACTAAACAGACTCCCCAGATTTTGTCCCCAAGGATGACCAGATGGACGGTTTTCCTGGCTGCGTATTCCTACACTCTAATCCATCGATCCGGGAAAAGCCTTTCCCATGCTGATGCACTCAGCCGCTGTCCCCTGCCAATGCCAGTCGTGGACCCAGCACCTGCAACCACAGTCTTTCTTATCAACGAACTCAAGCTTCCAGTCACTGCTGCTGACATCGCTGCCCATTCAGCCAAGGACCAGGTAATATCCCAAGTCCTGGACTGGGTAGGGAGGGGGTGGCCTATGGCCCCTTATCCTTCAGACTTCCTACCCTACAAATTACGCCAGCAGGAACTTTCCTCCTTGCAAGGCTGTTTACTATGGGGAACCAGAGTAGTCATTCCCCACAAATTGCAAACCTCGATTCTGAAGGTGCTGCATGAGGGCCACCCAGGGATTGTGAGAATGAAGGCCCTAGCTCGCAGCTACGTATGGTGGCCAGGCATGGATGCCCAAATCTCTAAATGGGTAAATTCTTGCCAGGCGTGCCAGGCCACCAGGGCATTACCACCAGCAACCACCCCTAGGACCTGGGAGGAAGCAGGCAGCCCCTGGTCCAGAATACACATAGACTTAGCAGGCCCCTTCCATGGTGGTAGTAGATTCATATTCAAAATGGGTGGAATTAACTCTAATGCACTCCACCACTACGGAAGCAGTCAGCAAAGCACTGACTAGGATGTTTGCCACTCATGGCCTTCCTGATTCTGTCGTATCCGACAATGGCCCCCAATTCACCTCCTGTGAATTTGAGATGTTTCTAGCAAGTTTGGGCATCAGGCACATATTAGTGGCCCCTTTTCATCCTGCCAGCAATGGGCTGGCTGAGAGGGCAGTTAGATCTGCCAAAGAAGTGCTACAAAGATTGGGTCCAATCAACTGGCATGCCAGGCTAGCCCAATACCTATTGAGCCAACATACTATACCCTGTGCCTCAACTAATAGGTCACCAGCCGAAATATTAATGGGACGCCGGCTGAGGACCACTTTGGACAGGCTGCACCCAAATTATGCCCCTTTGCTTCCCCTTGGGTCAAACAGCCAAGATAGAGGGTTCCTGATAAATGACAAGGTGTTTGTCAGAAATTTTGCTGGGCAACCACTATGGTTACCAGGGCTTGTGATAGCAGTAACTGGTCCCAAGTCTTATAGAGTCCAGTTACCTGATGGACGGACCTGGCGGCGTCACGTGGACCACCTGAGGAAGCGTTGAAGCACCGCACCCAGAGGTCATCCAGACGAGCCCCCTGCAGAAGCAACCACACCATTCGACGAAACCAGTTTCCAACCCACCGGGAACGATGACCTACCAGATGGGGAAGCTGACCAAGGTGCAGACCCAGCTCCAGACAGCCCGGCAGCCTCTCCGTCGCCCGAAGACATACAGAAGGCACCAGACTGCAACCCAACGCCAATTTTGACGGAGCCTAGAAGATCCGGACGAATTCGCAGGCGTCCAGCGTATCTGAAGGACTACGCATGCTCCTCACTGGGAGAGAGGAGTGTTGTGTATGGACTGAGTCTTCACTCAGGTCCGTGCTTCCAGCGGGAAGCACGGACCTCTCCCATTGGCTGGAGCCGTTTGACAGCCGGCTATAAAAGGCGGCTGTTAAACGGCATCAGCTGTTGCCGCTCCAGCTGGCTGCCGTGTTAGCGCGGCAGTAGCGGTAACCCTCTTTGCCTGTAAATAAAGAGTTAAGCTGAAAGCCTTGACCTGGTCTCTGCCTGAGTTATTCCGTCGCTCTACAACATAAGGCTTTAGCCCCTAAGAAGGCAACTCAGGCTAAGTTGAGGGCATAAAAGTGCTGACATGCGGCCTTAGAGAGGCAGTTTAACAGAACAATTCAACAGATGAGAGGGCAACTGCAACAAGTTTCAGGTGATACCCATGAGCCCCAGCCAAGCCCTCCCAGAGGAGAAGTTATACATGAGCCTTTTCTTCCTCCATCCTGGTCTCCTGGGGCCTCTGCAGAACAATCAGATCCTCAGGATCTCAGCAGATCTGGGCCCTATTTCCAACAGGCTTCTGGGCCCTATGCCCCCCCTTCCTCCAGGCCCCGAGTCTCTTCTCAATCTAGGCCTGAAGCCACCTTCACTCCCACATCAGTGGGCCTTCAGCCTTTACCTTTGAGCATAGGCCAGGGGATATCCAAGACGTTGTTTCATTGGCCATTAGGCAGGGATTGGCTGAAGGCTTCAAGCAAATTCTTCGACCTCTGGAAAGGGTTCAGGCCCTTCTCCCTTCTCAACCTATAAGTTCCTTGCCTCTTCACCCTGAATTTCACAGACCACAGGACCTCATGGTCCATTCTTCTCTACCAGAATGGGAGGAGGCTGATGAAGAGAGAGGGGCTTCACCATCTGAACACAGTTACCCTTCTCGTTTAGAGCAGGAAGAGGGTGAAATTTATGACAAAAACCTTTCAGAGGAAGAAGATGCTCGCCCAGAGCAGACATCCTCTGCATTGGTCTTCAACCCTACCCTTTTCAGGCCATTACTCAGTAAGGCCTTGGTCACTGCCAAGCTGTTGCCGGAGGAAGTGGCTCCTGAGCCACAAGGAAATCCCTCTGGCCAAGGAGACTCGCTCTTCTCCAAGCCTGTAGTGCATGCAGAAGTTTTGCCTTCTCCCACATTGTTCCTGGACATGGTCTAGAAACAATGTAATTCTTTTTCGGCAGGTCCTCGCCCTTCTTCTCTGAATAAGCGTTTTTACAGCGTCAGTGCAGCCCTGGACAATGCCCTGACAGTGCCTTCTGTTGACATTCCAGTTGTGGCCTCGTTCTCATCCTCTGGCATTCCCACTGAGCCAGAAGATATCCTGAAACCGGATGATAAACGTTCCGAACAGACCCTCAAGCGCAATCACCAGGCCGCTGCATGGGCTGTTCGGGCTTCAACAGCAACATCCTTTTTCACGAGGGCATCCATACGGTGGCTGCGCCAACTCCAGAATAGATTGCCTGCTTCTGACCTCCGGTTTCACCAAGACCTCAACAAAATTATTGCAGCGGCAGAATTCACTGCGGATGCCACTCTCAATTCCGCCAAATTCGCATCTAGGCCATGGCATCTTCAGTAGCAGCTAGAAGACTTTTATGGCTCCAAAATTGGCAGGCGGAGTCACGCCGAAAATGGAAGTTAGCTTCAGTTCCCTTCACAGGCGATAAACTTTTTGGTGATGCTCTGGAGCCTTATCTCATCAAAACCAGAGATAAATGTAAAATTCTCTCTTCCTCCGGGAAGAAAGCTGACTATCGCCCAGCTCCTTATTGCCCTCCTACCTTTCGAATGGAGACCTCCTCCCGCTTCCCTCGCTCTCAGAGGCTGTACTCCCAATGCCAAGACCAATGCGCGGAAGCATCTGGCAGGCAACAACCTTCTGCTGGTAAACGGCCCTTTCGGGGGGAGGGGGTCGTTCCTTCCATCTCTCTAAGTAATCCCTCGTTCTCCCCACTTATCGGAGGTCATCTAGCTTCTTTGCCTCCAAATGGGAGGAGTCAACGACGGACGCCTGGGTCCTCAGCACTTTTAGGTCAGGGTTACAATTGGACTTCCTAACGCCACCCCCAGAAAAATTTTTGATCTCTCCTGTCTCTCGGGACATTTCAAGGCAAGCCCTCATGAATCAGGCCATTCAACACTTTCTTGACATCAGGGCTATTCAATCTGTTCCCTTCTCTCAACAGGGACATGGGTTTTACTCTCACCTTTTCATCGTTCCCAAAGCCTCGAGGGGGTGGCAAGCCATCCTGGATCTCAAATTCCTCAACCAATTTGTAAAATACAGGCGATTTAAAATGCAGACTCTGCATTCTATTTTAGAGAGCGTTCGGGAGGGCAACCTCCTTTCTTCCATTGATCTCACGGAGGCTTACCTCCACATCCCATTTGGCCTCATCATCACCAGTTTCTCCATTTCTGTTATCGGAATGCCCATTACCAGTATCGAGCACTTCCCTTCGGCCTCTCATCGGCTCCAAGGGTCTTCACAAACGTTCTGGCAGCATTGGTGGCATCTCTGTGTTCTGTCCCAGTGAGGATCCATGGACGACATGTTGATTCTGTCCTCCTCCATCCATTTGGCCCACCGGGATCTGCAAATTACCCTGTCGTGTCTCCAGAGCCACGGGTTTTCCATCAACACCAAAAAGAGCCATCTCTCTCCCACAACCAAACTGCAACACTTGGGAGCGGTCATCGACACCACGTTGTGCCAGGTTTTCCTGTCCCCAGGTCATGGAAAGAGTCTTCCAGAGATCATCAACCAGATCCAGCACCATTTGGAGTTTCTTCCGGGGGCTGGCTTTTATATCTTAGTACAGACTCAGCTAAATGACATCATAAGAAGGAGTCTACCCATCCTGGGCTCTCTTGCAGCATAGATAGAAAGGGCATTCACGGTAACTTCTACCAATGCCCATTTTAGTTCCAGAATTTAAAGAACCCAGTCAAAATCATTACAGAAGTGTTAATAATTCTCAACTTAATTTTATATCACTATTATTAATTTTTCATCTGAATGGGTATGTTTAGCTTTAATTCAGTACTTTGTCTCCTTTGTTGAATGAACAGTACCAGAGAGTACGTTTGCTTTATATATTCTAGTGAGATGGATAATTTTTTTTTAAAAAAAAGATCAAGATGAGGCCTTTTCTTATTTCCAGGACAGTGTTTTGCTGTGGTATTCAGATAGAATTTAAAGAGAATGCTCAGCTTTTAAAAAATTAAGAACATTCATAATTGCTATATATAAAAAGCTTCAAATCATTTTAATGTATTGTTAATATAAACATATTTCTATCTAAAGACATTATAAAAGATGGCCGGAGTGTCATTTAATTGGTGTATTTTGATGGAATATACTGTAGATCAAAGTTCCTCATTTGAAATATCCCACTTCCATTTGAACTGTAACTAATGAGCAATTCAGTGCTATACAAAGCCTCTTCTTTATCATTACTTTCTCAATCTGCCCAGAATATTCTTCCCCAGAAAAAGCCAGAGGGAAAATATGACTCCTGCAAATTCCACAGCTGTGTCTGCCATTTCCAAGACTGTTTTCTTAGTCTCATATGTTTGTTAACAGCCTGAGCCTATTAATCCACTGTGCCTGAGTGCAAATTAGAACATGCAACTCAACAGTACAACTTGTGTTCTGGCAACAATTAAGGTCAAAAACAGATGCAAACATTCGGTATTCTAAAATTGAAACTAAATACAAATAGGCAAGTTGCTAATTTTATGGAATAGAAGAATACTTGATATATCGGAGTGATGCAACTGTTTCATCAGATAAACTTTAGAGCTGATTGAATGGTTGTTACAGAAAAAGAAAAATGGAAGATAAAACTAAAGCTTCTGGCTATAAAGAAAACAAAACTGGAGTGCAGAGCTGTAACCCAATGGCTGAAATGCAGTAGCTCAATAAAAGTGGTATGAGTCAAGGGCCTGGGGAAACAATTCTCTCTGGATTTTATTGCTTACAATAATGTAAGGAATACAATAAAAGTGGCATTGTTTATAGAAAGACTACATGATGTTGTATGTAATGATAGTTTAGAGATGATAATATAACTTTGGACTCAAACAGCAAAGGAATTGCAATTTAAATAAATGTTCACAAACAACACAGCAAATTACAGAATTAACTCACAATGCAGTGTTTCAATATTTATCCATTTTCCCAGATGATAGAGTTGGTTTAGGGAAGGAATCTAATGTACATTAAAATTGTGGCTAAATATACAGAATATTGAGGTGTATAACATAAAGTAGGTAAATGCTACCATCTTGTAAAGTTTTTAGGATTTTTAACTTTGCACTAACTTTAAGATACAAAGTCCCTAGAACTTGTCTTTCTCAGATGCCAAAAACTTAACTGCCATTCTCATACAAAGGAATTTGGAAGGAATTCATCAAGACTTAAAGTTCTCTTGTGGAAGTAAGAAAAAAAAATTAAAGTCAGGGAACAGGAAGAAATAGCCTCCCCGTTTCTTTAGGGCAGCTGGGGAGTTTTTTGGTTTTTTGAAAAAATAACTAACATATAACACACCAAACATCCTGGGTTGCACGCTGCTAGCATTCAAAAACTGAATATCCTGTCTAGAAGAAGAGATGGCTGAGTTTTTCCATGTTATGCCAGTATATACAGTATATTTGATAAAATGAAATAGAGTTCTTAAAAGTTAGTGTCATAATAAATATTTTAGTCCTTAAGGGGCATGAAAAGCTACTTGTATTAAAAATGCAAAGTTTTTTTCTTCAGTTATAATATCTGCTGAGCTGAGGCTGCGCTGCTTGGTTTATTGCCAATAGTCAAACACTCTGCTGCTGTTACATCCACATATATTAAGCAGGGATGGGATTCTACCAGTTCAGACCAGTTCTATAGAACCGGTTGTTACGATTCTGCACAGTTTGGAGAACCGGCAAATCGCACCACTAGCTGTCCCCTCCCCACCCACCCTGCCCAGGAGGCTTCCCTGAGGCCCAATCAGGGGTGGTATTCAGGGGGTTGGGGGAGGGAGAAGTGGCCTGAGAGCAGAGCTGAACCTTCCTTAGGATTGAAGCTTCTATTTTTCAGTGCAGACTCAAGCAGCAGATTGCAGAAAGATAGATCTGGGAGTGAAGCTGTGATTCTGCAAGCAGCTTAATCTGCCTGCCTGCTTTGCCTGATTTTGAGTAAAAGTTGCTCTTTTTAAAAAAATAAAAAATTTAATCTTTACATATATATTTATAATAGTTACATACAAGCCACGCCCAGCCACTCACATGACCACCAACCCACAGAAATTAGGCCACGCCCACAGAACCGATTGTTAAGAAATTTGAATCCCACCCCTGATATTAAGATACCCTTCCTGCAACTGGGGCTGTTCAATAAAATGAATGATAACAAGTAAACCAAGCCCTACAGCATAGGTCAAGCCAAAATGATAGCAAAGTCTCCAGTTTATCCAAAGTTTCCTAATGGATTGGAAACAAAGCAGCCTGGGGAAATAGGAAACAGAACAGGAGAAAGGATTGGGAAGGAGACCTTTCCCTAATCACTCTTGGAATAATTGTTCCCAAATAGATTCTAGAATCCCTAGGAGTTGAAATCTCACAAATCTTGAAAGGTTGGGAAAAAGGAATTGGAGAGAAAATAGGCATGAGGGGTGGGGTGGGCCAAATGTCTATGGAGATTCTCAGTCATCCAGGTCATGGTTGTTCCAAGGTACTTTTTCAAAAGGCAACTGGGCTTTCTTTGTTTTACCTTGAAGATGTTTTATCCAAGAAGCTTCTTCAGAACATCTTCAATGAAAAACAAAGAAAGTCCAGTTGCCTTTTGAAAAAGCATCTTTAGGACAGGGTTTTCAACTGTTTTCTCCTGAAAACTCAGCTTGAATTTTGCATTTATATTGAACTTCTTCATGACTGAAAGCCTCCTTCAAACCAAGCTTAGCTCTTCATGGACACAATCATAGTTAGTCTTGGCAACAAAACTTAAAACGGTTTGCTATAATTTCATGGGTTTTTTTTTCCAATTTCCAAGTCCAGTTTGCCTGCAGCCCTGGTGGTTTCCCATTCAAGTAGTGATCAGGCCTCACCTTGTTTAACTTTCCCAAAGCGCTGCTGTTCACTTGAACTACACTGATGCATTGGTGCCTCATGAAATGATGATTCCCTCAAGCACAGTTGGTTCAACTTGCTTGCAGAATACAGGTGGTTCTTGACTTACAACTGTTCATTTAGGGACTACTCAGTTACAATGACACTGAAAAGAGGGACTTACACAGTTTTTCACAGTTACGGCCTTTGCAGCATCCCCGTAATCATGTGATCAAAGTTCACATGCTAAGCAACTAACTAATATTTATGACGGCTGCAGTGTCCCAGAGACACATGATCCCCTTTCGCGACCTTCTGATAAGCCAAATCAAATGGGGAAGCCAGATAGAATAGAACAGAATTCTTTATTGGCCAAGTGTGGTTGGACACACAAGGAATTTGTCTTGATGCAAATGCTCTCAGTGTACATAAAAGAAAAGATACATTCATCAAGAGTCAAGAATCATAAGGCACAACACTTAATGATAGTCATAGGGTACAATAAGCAATCAAATCATACTAGGAAACAGTCAATATAAATCGTAAGGATACAAGCGACAAAGTTACAGTCATACAGCCACAAGTGGGAGGAGATGGGCAATAAGGAGTGATGAGAAGATTAATAGTAATAGTTATGCAGACTTTGTAAATAGTTGGACAGTGTTGAGGAAATTAGTTGTTTAGTAGAGTAATGGCGTTCAGGAAAAAACTTTCCTTGTGTCTAGTTGTACAGTGCTCTACAGCGTCATTTTGAGGGAAGGAGTTGAAATAATTTATGTCTGGGATGTGAGGGGTCACTTAACAACTGGATTACTAACTTAACAACTGCAGTGATTCACTTAACAACTGAGGCAAGAAAAGTCATAAAATGGGGCAAAACTCACAACAATAGAAATTCTGGGCTCAGTTATGGTCACAAGTTGAGGACTACCTGTACTTCATAACCTGAGATGCTAATGATACATCTTAACTTTTAACTGTGCCATCATTACAATTTGGAAATTAACCACGTAAGATAATTCTAGAATGAAAAAAAAAAGGAATGGATACAAATGGGGCATTTGCAAATAATGTAAAGGAGTCCCTAGGCTACCTTCCTAAAGGACTTTCCAATCTTTTCCTCACTACCCTTTCCCTTTGCTGACATTGGAGTCACAGTAAATCTGAAGATTTCATCAACAAAGGGGTGAAAGAATTCATTCTTTGGCAGATGAATTTCAGTCAGCAGATAGGTACTGTTGATATTACTCACTGTATTTTAGCAATGAAGCTTAACAAATAGATCTGACAATAGAAGGTTGTTAACAGATCTCATCAGTAAGTAAAGCTACAATCAGAAGTTGTTTAGGCAAGCAGGTGGCAAACTGTAGTAGCATAATGTACTTTTTAATTCTAGATGTAATGGTCATGTGGAGGGTTTACCACGTTAATGTGGTAAGTGATCTCTGACACATCCGGATAGGTTCTTTGCACTGAAACCTAACAGTAGTCCTTCAGTATAAGGCTGATGCACTGCAGCTGGCCCTTTAATACTATTTTTCCTACCTTTCAACACCATACAATTCTTTTATTCTACACTTTCTAACAGAGTTATATATGCTTATATGCACTACTTGAGGAAAAATAACTTTCCCTCAAATTAGAAGAATGTTAGCAGAAGATAAATAGGTGATTGCAACAACTGTAGTGTCGTAACTGTCCAAATGAAAGCAAGTCTGCAGGCTCTCTCCATCTCTTCACTTGGGTCTTAGACTTTCATTTATCTCAACTCTCTTTTGAAAAGAATCAATTGCTCCAAGCAACAAGAGCTGCAGAACAACAAGAATCCAAAGTTGGTAGCCTATGAGGTGCCTTCCTCCCAACATTCCATTCCCGCTGAGCCAGGACTCATTTTACTTTTGCTTGGAACCACCTTGTAATTTATGGCCATCATTGCATTTTCCCCACTTTCTTTTATGTCTATCTCAAAATATTCTGGGTTTTACACATCTTGCCCCTGCCTTTTTCATATGTACCTGGTATTTACTGCTACCATTACCTATCTTATCAAGGGATATCTTTATCTGGTGTCATTTCTCTAACATCACCATGTCAAACAAATAAAAATCCCATAACCCATAGCCTTAGAGACAAGTATCCTGCCCCTCAAAAAGCGATTAAACCATCTTCTAGTGTTTTAAACTTTGGAGCATATGGTGGGGAAAACAGCCCACTTTGATAGAGCTATCTCACAAGCAATAAATAAAATTACTTCATTAAAAAAAAAGAAAAGGCAAGAAAATCCCCTCTCATTTTTAAGTAGTCAAAGGTAAAACATTACCTTTGGTTGCCGGTGGTTTTCCGGGTTCGCTTTAAGGTTCTGGTTCTGACCTTTAAAACGATCCATGGCATTGGACCAGGTTATCTGCAGGACCGTGTTCTGCCGGTAGTCTCCCACCGACCTGTGCGTTCCCACAGAGAGGGCCTTCTTCGGGTGCCGACGGTTTCTATGTGCTGCCTGGCGACTCCTAGAAGTAGGGCCTTCTCTGTGGGGGCCCCCGCCCTCTGGAATGGTCTGCCTCCGGAGTTACGCAATAGCATGGACCTGAGAGTTTTCAGACGCGCATAAAAACCTGGCTCTTCGAGCAGGCCGGCCTAGGCTGGAATGGGATTTTTAATGTAATTTGGTATTTGAGTTTTAAATTGGGATTTTAAAATTTGGGTTTTAATAATTTATTGGGGGAGGGTATAATTTTAGACAGCCTAAGATATTTAATTCTTTTTAACTTTTATAATTGTAACAAAGTTTTATGATTGGCTGTACACCGCCCTGAGTCCTTCGGGAGAAGGGCGGTATATAAATATAATAAATAAATAAATTATTAGTGTGTTATTTATATATAATATGGATACATACACACACGCACACACATACACGCACACACACATATATCATATATATGTTATTTATGGATATAATAGTGTATAACATGGATGTAAAATGGATCCGGCTACCAACACCTCTAAGTATATTTATGTACTGGATTTATCCATGGGTCAAGGTGGCACAGTGGTTATGGTGCAGTACTGCAGGCCACTTCTGCTGACTGCCAGCTGCCTGCAATTTGGCAGTTCAAATCTCACCAGGCTCAAGGTTGACTCAGCCTCCCATCCTTCTAAGGTGAGTAAAATGAATACCCAAAATTGTTGGGGGAAACATGCTGACTCTGTAAACCTCTTAGAGAGGGCTGTAAAGCACTGTAAAACGGTATATAAGTCTAAATGCTAAGTGCTATCCATGTACATACATATAGTTATAATAGATAGTGGCATGTAAACCAGAATTGATTAGATTTTTTTAACTACTAAATTTATACCCCACTTTTCATCCAGGAATTTTTTTGATTTACACAATGAGCTCCCTGCAAAATCAGAAATAAATGGTAACATAAGAATCAGGGAAAAAAACAGCAATAACCTATTGATAAAATGTTTAGCCAATAGTTATAAGCAGCATCTAGAAAATTGCGTTTACAATGCTGAAAACAAAATGTGATATAGCATTAGATCCATCTTTATATTACTGTAATATTAACTCAATTCAACATCAATTCAACATCAGGAAAAGAACAGCCACATTTTGAAACAGGTGAGATGAAAAAACCTAGAATTGAAGGAGAATCCTACCTATAAATTTTGATTCTTATTTCCAAGATAGGCAGATCTTCTGCATACATATGGTTTAAATCTTATCAGCAACAAAGCCTGTGAATTTCTGTTTTTAGCAAGTTAAAATATAGAGAGAGGTGCCTGCATAACTAAGTATTTACTACCATGCCTGCCATGACCTCCGGTATTGGTGAACTCTTAGACCAATACATAAATAAGAGCACCCTCCGTTTTTTAACTGCCTGAGGAAAAAGTTTTGCAAAGCACATGACAAGTTCTATACCTTAGATCTGTTTGCTCAGCAGTCCGAGGATTTGATTGAATAGAGAAAGAATAGAGAAAGATGCAGAAGCAGCATTGTTAGTTACTGAAAAGATCTGGGGTGCAGACTCATGGAATACAAAAGTGTGCAAATGCATTTATTTATCAAATGTACAAACTTGGAGGTTAATATGGAAATATAGTATGGAAATGTACATACTTGATATAATGTAAGCATGACTCCTATATAAATTAAAGCCTCAATATTTCCATTTTCAAAAATTAAGCACTGGTCATACTTGTTCCGAATCAGTTACATCAAGATCATGTGATTCTGTTCCCCTCCAATAATTGTTTTGCCTATTTTCTTTCCTAACTTTTGGGGGTGGGGGCCATCTTCTTTTTCTCAAGTGAGGTACAACAGTCCATCTAACATCTCCTCACAGTATCTATACACATAACCTTTTCTATAAAACAAAGTAACTCTCTTTGTATGAAGAGGAAAAGAGGCTACTCCTTTTTGGTTGCTCTGTTTGCTTGTCCTGCTCTTTATTTAATAAAGGAGTTCTTTTTCTCATTTCTGCCTCTCCATCAACATTTGAACAAATCCCTTTTCGACAAAGAGCAAGGAAGAACACTTGGCCAATTTAGCCAAACTCCTCTGAGTAGCTTGTCTTGTGATATAAATGCACACTTATTTTTATTCTATTATTTTCACTGTTTTAAAATTTCAAATCGCATACCTTATTTTTTTTCAACTTGATGGATGACCTCACCCAGGAACTTCATGTAATTGTTAAACAGGAGTGAGGAGAAGATGGAGCCTGTGGAATCCAGCAAAGACCTTTCCTCCTGCACCAACACAGCATGGAAGCAATCCTGGAGAAAGGAAGACCACAAAAATGTGCCTCCCACTCCCCTAATTTGATCCAAAAGGATACCATTGTGATTGGTGCTGCTTATATTATTATCTTATCAATTAAAACAGCCAAAATGATGCTTAAATATGCAGATATCAGCAAATGGAATATGGAAAAATCAAATTTAAACTAAAATTTCTGGGATATGATCTTAACCACACAACTATCATTTTCAAAGAGAACATCACAAATCACCCTGAAGTCCTGAACCTCACTGATTAGGAATTGTGGAATTAACCTAAAGAAGTCATCAAGGATGAGTATCAAAAGACATTGCCAAAGATGAAGAAATAGAAGAAAGTTGTCAGAACAAACTGTGGAAATAGCTAAGATAAAAGAAGACAAAAATTTCTACTGCAAACTAGTCCCTACTAGTGATCTGACAATAATAAGCAACTTGCAACCTTTACTAGAAAAAGTAATTTATTTATAATATTACATAGAATTCAGGGAGACCAAATACATAAAGTTAGATTTTTTTTTTGTCTCAATGAGAATGCTGCAAATCGTAGTGAAATGAAAAGCTTTGACTTCATTAAACCAGAATTCAACTTTGGTGAAATAAAGAAAAATAAATTTCTTAACTCCTGTTAAGGTACCCATATTTTATTGACATCTGGGGATGCAGCAGAGAACCAAAGCAACTCAGAATTCTGAAAACCCTGGATTTGTGGGATTTGCGGATTCTCAATCACAGAGACTAAAGTAATAGAAAGAGAGGGAATCTTATGTCATCAACATAAAATTCACTCAAATTGCAGAAAGTTACAGAAATAGGAGGAATGCATTTCTATTTTACTCCTTCAATTTGCAAGATTGTCAGACCAATGGCACTATTTTATACCAATCTAGACTTAAAACAAAGACTTTCCTACTGTTATTTTGCAAGACTGTTTCCACACATAACACTTCACTTAACAAGCCATAAATTGCTCTTTCAAACATCCTGTAAACCAGTGAGATAAAGCACAGTGGTTTTGTTCATAGAATATACTCTGCTGGAATGCTTACAATGCTTAATTCCTATCTCAGTCCTAGCAATTTGCCTTCAAACTATGACATCTAATATCATGGACAAGCTTTAGGCAGACCAAAAACAAATAAAATTTCTTCTGTTCCATGTAGTATGGAAACAAGAGGAAACCTGATTATTTTACACACAGATTACAACATTCATATATTTTAAATCTGATGATAATTTAATATTGAAAACACACGTGTTATCATGAAGTCCATATTATAATTAAAATTTAGGCACTTTGATAATGTAACATGGAAAATAAAGTAATGGCGTTTCAGATTTATTGGGCAGATGTGTATACAAATCCAACTTATTCATTTTTCAACAAATGATGCCTCTGTACTAGGAGTATGCAATGATACCTTCCGAATATTTTGCATTACAACTCTCACAAATCTCAGCCAGCATGATCTATAACCTAGGATTATATTGGTTATTATCCAAAGCATCTAGGTAATGCCACCAGATTGTCAATTCTTGATCTACAGCATATGACATAAGACTCACATTGAGACTTTTTAATACAATGATTTACAACCAAAACTCCAGGGTCAATTGGGGTCGTAAGCCAAGGATCTATATAAATACTTTTATCAATCAACTATTATGCATAGATCTATTTAAAACTTCTGACTTGACAGAAAATTTCAACATAAAGCCTCATTGAGGTTTATTTGCAAAAGGGAATGACAGGAAATGTCATAAAGAATGTTTTGAGCAAAACAAAAGTTCTCTGTTAGTGTAGTCTTTCAAAGTAATGCAAAAAACATTAAGCGCCCATTTTCCACATTAGTCAGATATTTAACAACTTTTATAGAATTTTGAAGAACATCCAATGAAAAGATCATGTATTAAGCCAAGGCTCAATTAATGGCAAAATAGTACTTTTTATTTTTTGGTTTTATGAAACAAAAGAAAATATTCTTAGAGAAATTTAAACAATTCAAAAGCCATTTTTCACTAGGATTTATAAGATGTTACAATATAGTTAATTACTGTAACATTTAGAAGTAAACACAGTTCTAAGCATATTTATCTGGAAAAATTATCCCAAAACATGTAGAGGACTTATTTCTGAATAAATAAAGAAAAAGTAATTCTTGTCTGACAAAAATACTTCTGAAAAATCAAAAAGTTGAACATTGGAGTCTTGCAGTTTGTTGATGCACAAGAACATGAACATTACGTGTAATTAAAAAATCAATGGTTTTGTATATATTGTATTTATATATTTTTAAAAGAGAAAGTATTGAAAACACTTTTTTTTCAAAAATGCCAAAAGTCAATTCTTGGAAAATCCCAGATACCTGACTGCCAGAAAATTTAAAATATCTATATAGGAGCCTGTGAAGAATTGGCTCTTGTAGACTTTAACTCCTTTGACTTTGAAGCAATTTTCCATATGGAGTACACTAATACCTTCTCCATTGTTGTCCAAATATGCTGGGACATACTTGGACAACATAGCTTAAATTACCAGCCAATATAACTAGGTGCCAGAAATGTTGGGAGTCCATCCCATTTGGAACTGGGGAAAGTCAATTCAGGCTATGCCTTTTTGTGAGAGTATTACCACAATATGAAAAAGCAGATGTCTTTAGTTTTTAATCTCAGGACTGGAGGCTACATAGGGAAACAACAAAAAAAGACTTTGAGAAGGCAGTGACAAGTCATTTCTGTACTGCTGCCAAGTGAACTATATGAATGTGTTTCTTAAGTGACTAGGACTTTAGGTTAGAGGACTCGTAGCAAATGTGGAACTATCTTGTTCACATCCATACAATATATAAGTGTAAAGGTAAGTGGGTAGTGGGTTTATGCATCTTTTTCGGAAATGGACGCAGATGTATCTCAATATTTTGAGACTACAGAATCAGTTCCAGATAACTGCATACAAACGGATGTGATTACAAACAGTGAAGTCAAGCACTGATGTTAACTGTCAAGCACTATTTTTAACTGTTCACCTACAGTAGGCTTGTTTTATAGATGTTTTTAAACACACACACATACACACACCCCTACCTTAAGTCGTGTTAATGGAGTATTCCTTATAGTTGTTTCCCTCTCTGATGAAAAATGTCATACTTAAAGCCACTGATAAGATTTATGTTTTAAAACATGAATCATAACTGGTTATAATGGGGAAAGGGGGTAAAATTAAAATTCATACACAAATATTCATGTCTGACTGTTTTGTTTACAAAAACTTTGAAGGCACATGTGAAACTCCCAATTCCTTGGCCCAAATACAAACCATATATGCAAAGGTCACATTCCCATAATGAGAATATATGCATAAAAATTACAAGGGTGCCTAGTTATAAGATTTTCAGGATATCCCATCAGACCTTTCCACAGATATTCTGAATTCAAGTTAAATGGAAAGCCACTAGTGTAGAACAAAGACTTTTCGAAGACTTTGGAAAAGATGCACAAGCTTGCCTTAGTGGTTAAGTTAAGTGCCTAAAAAGACAAAAGCTTACAGGTCAAACCCTCAGAAAAGAAAGTCTAAACCAAACGACTACGAAAAACGAAATCACATAACGTTTTTTCTGTTGAAGTTGGTGCAGTGAAAAGCCCACCACATATTCAACTGAAGCCCCTGCCGTTATTGAACACAGTGGAAACAATCCAGGCAAGTCACAAACGCGGTTAATTTTTCAACGCTAACTTTTAGCCCGAAAGTCGCCAACTCTCGAATCCTTTCCAGTTTCCCACAGCTAAAAACTCCATTTAAAGGCCACTTAACGTCGCCGGGTCGTGGATCTCTCCCCGCCTTCCAACTTTTGGAGCTAGTGGATGGCGGCCAAAGAACTCGCACAGCAAACGACGAAAATTGCGGCCGGAGCAAACAAAAGAAAGCCCACAGCTGAGCTCCCCTCCTTGAGCTCTCCCTCCCTAACCCGCAAGAGCCCCTCGAGCGGCAAACAAAGGGCCGCACCTAGGACGACCCCCGGCTTCCGCGGCGCCCTTCTCCCCCGCCCCGAAAGCCGCTCCCACTTACAGGATGGTGGTCTGCGGGGCCACGGCCGGGACGCTCTCCAGCATGAGGTGCATGCAGCGCACCGTGGTGCGGAAGCAGAGACAGCGGCTGGGGCACCACACGCTCCCCCGCTGGAGCGGCGGCGGCGGCGGCGCTGGGGGCTGCTGCGGGGAAGCCAGCGGCAACAGGAGCAGCAGCCCGCAGCAGAGTCCCGGGAGGCTCCCCGCCATGCCGCCGAGCGCCAACGCCAAAGAGACTGCCAGGGGGCGAGGAGGGGCGGCGGCGGCGGCAATCCTCGCACTGTCCGGCTAACCCCGCTCGCGGCGCTGGTTGGGCGAGCCGCGGACAGAGAGGCTGCGGCAGCGAGCACCTCCCCAGCACTCGGCTTGGAGAGGGAGGAGGAGATAGGAGGGTGGGTAGTTGCTGAAGCGACCGCCCCGCCGGCTAGCCTGGCCCTGCCGTGGATTCCCCTCCGCTCCTCTCTCTGCCTTGAGGGGAGCTGAACTTGCTTTCGCTCTGGTCCCTCGGGAAGGCGCGGAAGAGCCCGGCCGCGGCCAGTCCCCCCACCCCTTCCTCTTGCTGCTGCTTTCCCGCCAGCTGTGAGGAGGGCGAGCGCCGGGAAGAGGGGAAGCGGCGTAAAGTGGCTCCCCTTCCCTTGCTGCAGTTTGAGGGGAGGACTTCTGAGGTAACGAATAGAGATTCAAAGGGCTGGAGGGATCTTAGAGGTCTTCTAATCCAACCCCCCCTGCTGAAGGCAGGAGATCTCATACTTTCCTGGTCAAATGATTGCTCAGGCTGTTCTTCAAAACCTCCAGGAGGAAAGCTGTTCCCCTGAGCTTTCCCGGGAAAGCTATGGGAAAGGGCGGGCTCTTTTTTCTTTCCTGGCCCAACTCTTGCCTCGAAGACTTTTCTCCCAGGCTTTCTGTTTTGTACCGGGAAGAGGAGATATGCGAAAGTCCCTCACGTTCATGCTGATTGAATGGAAGGGTGTTTGTGTGCGTGTGTGCGTGTCCTTACGGGGCGGGAGGCTATTATATTATTGTTTATTTTCTTTTATTTTTTATATATGTGATGTTTTTATACCCCTGTAAGCCGCCTTGAGTGCGAGTAGGTGGCAATATAAATTTTCTAATAAAAAAATACAACAGCTCCTATCGCAAAGGGAAAATTCCCGGGTTACAATCCTCAGGTACCGGTGTTACTAGAGAGACTCCTCACATTGTAAAAATGCCTCCAAGCCTCTTGGTGACATGATTTTGGTCCACATTTCTGCTTCAAAACTATTTTTCAAGTCTCCCAAAGAGCCTTCCTTGGAAAACTTTTTTATCAGTTCTTATAACTTGGGAGTTGGAATGAAAGTAGATGCCGAAGAGACATCATAGACTTTTGGCTCCTGCTTATAAAGTAGGTTTGAGGAGGCCTCCTACCTTGCTTGATGCTTCCATTACTTGAAAGGAAAGCTGTGACTGCAGAGAACCAAAGCTTCCTTGATATATGAAACAAGTCTACCTGTCAATGTTCTCATTTTTCCAGTTGGTATGCCCAATCTTGCAGGAGTCCACTCTGCTCCTAGATGGTGGAGAAAATGAGGGATTGCAAAAGTGGCTAGCAAACTGTCACAGTATGTTGAAAATGAAGATCACATGACCCCAGCAGCAGCCCGTAGCACTAGAGCAGTGGTTGCCAACCAGTGGGCCAGGGACCACTGATGGTCCGCAAGAAAATTTTGGTGGTCTGCAAAGAAATGTCACTCCCAAAGCAACCCCCCCCCCCAAGCAATTAATGTGGAGTGAAGGATGTGTGTTTGTGTTTATTTTTATGGACATGATGTGCACTGAAGATGGTGTTTTATTTTATTGTACGAAATGCAATTACAATAAACTAACCCAGGCTGTGCGGGAACACAAGGCTTGCATCGCTTGTATTGCGAACAACACATAGTGAAGGGAATGGGAAAAGGGCGGAGGGGGGAATTTCCCCCACATGCCTCGCAGGCCACCAGGCTACTTCTTTCCGCTTCTTCTGTTTTTGGCTGCATGCAAGGAAAGCAGCAAAAGTCTTTCTCTCCCCCAAACTCTGCCAGAAATGAGTCTTTGGGGCCCTGCAAGGCATCCTGCTCCAAGAAGCTGTGCTGGCACAACAAATCTCACAAAGACTCATTTCTGGCGGAGTTTGGGGGAGAGAAAGAAAGACTTTTGCTGCTTCTGCTGCTTTCCTTGCATGAAGCCAAAAGTCTCTCTCCCTCTCCCTCTCTCTCTCCCTCCCTTTCCCTCCCCCTCTCTCCCTCCCTCCCTCCCTCTCCCTCCCTTCCTCTCTCTCCCTCTCTCTCTCTCCCTCCCTCCTCCCTTGCATGCTTTTCAAATCCCATAGGTACAAAAGAAAAATGCTTATCCCCGCATTACATTCATGCAGCAACAAACTGCATTTGCTGATTTCCCTACACTATTCACCCAGATTTTTCTTAAGCCTGGCTCTAGCTATGACTATTACTGTAAACTGAGGAAGAATACATGTTGCAAGGTACATGGCATATTCATTTGCTAAGTTTCTTTCATATACGCTTTCATATACGAGACTACGCGCTTTCTCTGTGGGAGCCCCATCCCTCTGGAATTGTCTCCCCCCGGATATACGAGCCATGTCAGACATCCTAACCTTCCGGCGCGCAGTTAAGACCTTGCTGTTCAAACAAGCCGGTCTAGCCAAATAAGATCATTGGGGTTTATATTTTGGAAATTTATAGGGGTGATTCTTGGCCATCTTGATTATTTACCTGTTTTCGCTTCTGTTTTCTGTATTATCTTGTTTGTTGAGTGTACACCGCCTTGAGTCCCTTTTTGGGAGAGGGAGCGGTATAGAAGTACGAATAAATAAATAAATAAATAAATAAATAAAATAAATATATCCAACTGAAGGGAAATCCAATATGAAATATGTTAGCAAAGTAACTAAAGAGGTAATGTTTCAAGAAAACGTTGAATTGAAAATTCTATGCATATAAAGATGATTGAGTTAGTATGTTTTACTCAGTATCTATACTCTGCACAAGTATTTGGACTGTATTATTTGTTCTGGGGGAAAAAAACCCCACCTACAGGTACTCCTTGACTTATAACAGTTCATTTAGTGACTGTTCAAAGATACAATGCAACTGAAAAAAGCGACATGACAATTTCTCAAACTTATGACCATTGCAGCATCCCCATAGTCACATGATTTGCATTTGGATGCTTGACAACTGGTTCATGTTTATGACAGTCACAGTGTCTGGGGTTCATGTGATCCCCTTTTGTGAACTTCTGATGAGCAAAGTCTATGGGGAAGCCAGATTCATTTAACAACCATGTGACTAATTTCACAACTGCAGTGATTCATTTAATAACTGTAGCAAGGAAAGATCGTAAAATGGGGCAAAACTCACTTAACAAATTTCTCACTTAGCAATATAAATTCTGGAATCAATTGTGGTTGTAAGTCGAGGACTACCTGTACTTTATGAGGTTTGATCAGTACTTAAAAGTTCTGAGAACTTTGAAGAAAAATGATGCTTATTGGAATTTTGGAAATGATTTTTATTGCCATTCATCAATAAAATACTATGCAGTTATTCCTTCTCATTTCACAGTTTTTAGAGCAATTATTTGAAAAAGAAATATACAAGTGTGAAACAGCCAAAGTTGTCTGAAGTAGACTTTTCCCTCACAGAAACATTTAATTCTGATAAATGTTTTTCCCCACCTCTGGCAATAGCAAAACTTAGACTTCCAACTATCCATCTAACTATGGATGTCTGTAGCCGAAAACATAAGCAGAAAGATGTTTTATGTAACTTACATTTAATAACTTAAAATTATCCATAGTATCCTGTGAGAAACATGAATCCACCCCCAGAGGTAAACATGTCTGCTTTTCAGGAGTGGAGATGTTTATCAGAATTTATTTTATTTACTAACCACATTTATATAGCACCCAACTCACAGTAGATGATTCCAGGCAGCTTGTTATCTTTTAAAAATCCATCATTTAATAAAAACCCATCAAACACCCCACCCTACCTCCCATGGCAGCCACAACACAAATTAACCACTTGATCGGTTCTGTCGCCATTTGTGGTCCCCAGGCCCTCTGACAAAACCAAATTTTTAAGGCCTTTTTCAAAAAGCAACATGGTGGGAGCCAACGGTACTGGGGTGGGGGGGGATTACGTTCCATAAGGAAGGGACTGCCATTTCTGTGATGCTACCAGATGACAATCCCTAATTGTTGGGATCTATTTCATACCCTGCTTTCCTGTCTTGATGGGCCGGATAGATGTAACGAGGAGAGGCCATTTATCAAATAGCCTGGCCTCAAGCCATGTAGGGTTTTGAAGCTATGAATGCAAATCATGTCAACACAGAGGTTGTATCAGAGGTGGTATTCAGCAGGTTCTGTCCAGTTCTGGAGAACCGGTAGCAGAAATTTTGAATAGTTCGGAGAACCACCTCTGATTGGAGATTTTACAGTATCCTTCCCCTGTGACGCCCACCAAGCCACGCCCACAGAACCGGTAGTAAAAAAAATTGAATCCCATCACTAGGTTGTATGCATCTCGTATAAAGCTACACTGAAGAAGGGCAATGTGGAAACCACTCAATCACCATGGACTTGGCTGCTTTAGAAATCTTCACATAAAACAACGATGCATCTTTGAATATTCAGTTTGGTAAGCAATGCTTATCAAGATTCAGAATAATAGGAAGGTTTGTGAGTATTTTCACAGGCATTCAGTGCTTTATACTAAGACTGCCATTGCAAGGTAAGGTTGAAAGCTGTGCTTGTACATGTGTATCTGTGGCTGCTCCAGTCTTTAATTCCATTTGTGTTACAAAACAATGACTTTACCCAGCTTAGGTGACATTTCATTCATTCATCAGAAAATACTGTATTGTTTGCACAAAATACCATAAAGTCTAATACTGTTGCTGGGTCACTGTGAACTTTATCTTCTGATGATTGTACAATATGCAGGGTTGCCGATAGTGCTATTTGTAAGCGTCCTGAATAAATCTGAGCAGATGTTATAGTTTTACATTTAACTTTAATCTGGTAGTGGACAAGGGGAAGTTAGCTCCTGTTTTCTGTGGGAGTAAGAAGCAACATGATATATTTTTATGGTGAATAATCTTAAACAACAATACTGGAAAGGCCTAATTTACAACTGGAGCTGTATTTATATTATCTTGAGCTTGAAACAGGATGTCCTGAATTAATAATATTTATGAGGACATGATGAAATGTTGGGAGTTACTGTAAGCACTGTGCCTTTCTACTAATTATTGACCCACACTAATAAGCAATGTATTAAGGAAAATAGCTACTTTTTTCTGGAACAAAATTTAATACTAAGTAGGAAAATAGCTGTTTTCTAGACATTGTCCAAGACATTCTAGAAGCTGTTGCAGTTATCTAAGTTGTATCCAAAAGTAGAAGAAGTGGAGCAGACATGTTTTGGGCCAAAAAGATTTACTACTATTACTCAAAGTCATTGGTAGAAATCAGCAAAGTATGTGACAAAGGGATGATTCTCCTGCTTTCGGAGAATCTTTATGATATCATTTTCCATCACTATCACTGCTGTCTTCAAACTTAGGCAAGTTGTGGCCACAGTAGGTCTGATATGCAAAGTAGAAATACAACATTTTTATCTAAGTAGCAAGAGTCTTGGATCCTATCATTAAGTATAAAAAGAATACCCAATCTTTGGAACAGAGCAGATATTAAATATATTCACATGATGAATTTTTAATGTGAACAGCAAGTAATATCTTTTGCAATGTGAACATTGGTGAGAAAAAAAAATGTTACAGTCAATTGTATAAAATAAAACATATTTTTTTGAAAAAGAACTTTTAAAAAGGAATCCTCAGAGGCAGAGTGACTTGCTTCTTGACAAAAACATGTTCCCTACTTTGTATTACAAACCAGTAGAATCACGTTAATGCTAATGAATGCTTCCTCTTGGATTCCATGTCCCTGGTTTTTAAAATTAAACAATATCAAATGTAAGGCCTCTGAGCAATAAAAATGCATTTTCATCAAATAAAAATCTATTGTTGCTACTTTTTTTATACTACCTACAAATGAGACTTCCTTTCAAACATTCCTGCTCTTCATTTTGATTTTTGTCAAATACTGCCACTTGCTGGTATTCTTCATCTAATACTTGTGCTTTTATGAAAACATATAAATGAAAACTGAGCTTATGGAAATATTTCTAGTTTAATTTTACAAAGAATATGACCGCCAGATATAAAGCACATGGATATAAATTTGTTTCAGGTTGAGCCTGACAACAACGTGCATTTCCTTAAGACATTCCAAAGTTAAATTAATAAGCATTTTACATCCTCTTAGTTTTCTGATTTTTCTTATAAATATTAGAATATTATCTTTCTCAATACAGTGGTCATTTATTTCAAGAAGTTTACATTTCCTGAGAGAAAATGCTTCTTATAAACAAGTTTTAGAATTCTCTCAGTAGCACAAGTACAAGTAGTTGTTGACTTAAGATCACAGTTGGGTTCAGAATTTTGATTGTAAATCAGGGCAGTCATAAAGCAAATCATCATGTGTCTGGACCTGATTTTTCAACCATTTTTTCCATGGTTGTTAAGTGAATCATTGCAGTTGTTGTGAGCCACATAGTAAGCAAATCCAGCTTTCCCAATGGATTACCCTGGGGGAGCTGGGGGTGGGAGGCATGTATTACGATGGTTCTTCTCCTTCCTCTCTGACCGCTCGCAATTTGTGTTGGCAGGGGGGCAGAGATCGGCCCCGAGGCCCCTGACTTGCAGGGTACCTTGTGCTCTCGCCCCTGCTGAGCAACATTTATGTAAAACTGCTGGGTGAGATCATCCGTGGCTTTGGGATAGAGTTCCATCAGTACGCTGATGATATGCAGCTGTACATTTCTACCCCAGGCCACCCCGACGAAGCCATGGAAGTGATGACCCGGTGCCTGGAGGTTGGATGGGGGTTGGATGGGGTAAAACAGGCTTCAGCTCAATCCGGCCAAAACCGAGTGGCTGTGCTTTCCGGCACCCCGATATAGCCAGTTAACTCCATCACTGGCCGTGGGGGGGGGAGAAATTGTTGCCCCCAAGGAGAGAGCACGCAATCTGGGTGTCCTCCTGGATATATGGCTGTTGTTAGAAGAACATATAGCGGCCTTCGCCAGGGGGGCTTTTTGTCATGTCCGTAGGATCTACCAGTTGCGGCCCTTTCTGGATCGGGATGCACTTCACACGGTCACATCCGCCCTTGTCATCTCCCGTCTAGATTATTGCAATGCTCTCTACATGGGGCTCCCCTTGAAGAGCATCCGGAGGCTCCAGCTGGTGCAGAATGCGGCCGCACGGGTGGTTTGGGGGGCTTCTCGGAGCTCCCATGTTACACCACTTCTGCGCGAGCTGCATTGGCTCCCGGTGGCCTTCCGGGTGTGATTCAAGGTGCTACTGATCATCTTTAAAGTGCTCCATGACTTGGGACCTGGGTACTTACGGGACTGCCTACTGCCACCATCAGCCTCCCATCGGCCAGTGCGCTCCCATAGAGCGGGCCTCCTCGGTGTACCGCCGGTTGGATGGTGCCGGCTGGCGACCTCGAGGGTGCGGGCCTTCTCTGTGGGATCACTCTCCCTCTGGAATGAATTACCCCCAGAGACGAGGACCATCCCTGACCTACTAGCCTTCCGGCGCATGCTGAAGACCCACCTATTCCATCAAGCCGGTCTCGCCTAGAGTTATTGGTAGGGTTATTAATTGATTTTATTTTATTTTATTTATTTATTTATTACTAATACTTATATACCGCCCTTCTCCCGAAGGACTCAGGGCGGTGCACAGCCGATCATAACCCCAATACACTGTACAAAAATTAAAAATGAATTAAATAATTTAGGCTGTTTAAAATTTAAAAAACTTTACCCCTCCCCCATAAAATAGTTAAAACCCCAAATATTCGAAACCAATTAAAAACAAGAGACAAAATTAAAATCTTGTGTCAGCCTAGGCCAGCCTGCTCAAAGAGCCAAGTTTTTAACGCCCGTCTGAAGGCTCTCAGGTCCGTGTTGGTGCGTATCTCTGGGGGCAGACTATTCCAGAGGGCGGGGGCCCCCACAGAGAAGGCCCTACTCCTAGGGACCGCCAGACGGCACATAGAAGCCGACGGCACCCGGAGAAGGCCCTCCCTGTGGGAACGCACAGGTCTGTTGGAGATCACCGGCAGAATGCGGTCCTGCAGATAACCTGGCCCAATGCCATGGATCGCTTTAAAGGTCAGAACCAGAACCTTAAAACGAACCCGGAAAGCCACCGGCAACCAATGCAGCTCGCGCAGGAGAGGCATCACATGGGAGCTTCGCGACGCCCCCATAATCACCCGCGCGGCCGCATTTTGCACCAGTTGGAGTCTCCGGGTGCTCCCCGCAGGGAGCCCCATGTAGAGAGTGTTACAGTAATCCAGGCGAGAGGTGACAAGGGCATGAGTGACCATGCGTAAGGCGTCCCGATCCAGAAAGGGCCGCAACTGGTAGATCAGGCGAACCCGATAAAAAGCCCCCCTGGAGACGGCCGCAATATGGTCTCCTAAAGACAGCCGTGCATCCAGGAGGACACCCAAATTGCGAGCCCTCCCTGTGGGGGGCAGAATCTCTCCCCCAATAGCCAGCGATGGAGTCAGCTGACTATATCGGGCTGCCGGAAACCACAGCCACTCGGTCTTGGACGGGTTGAGCCGGAGCCTGTTCCCGCCCATCCAATTCCGCACGGCCTCCAGGCACCGGGACATAGTCTCCACAGCATCGTTGGGGTGGCCCGGGGTGGAGATGTAAAGCTGGGTATCATCTGCATACAGATGACACCGCACCCCAAAACCACGGATGATCTCCCCCAGCGGCTTCACATAAATGTTGAACAGGAGAGGGGAGAGGACCGATCCCTGAGGCAAATAAGGGGCCTAGAGGTGGACCTCTCCCCCCCCCCGTCAACACAAATTGTGAGCGGTTGGAGAGGAAGGAGGAGAACCATCGCAAGACAGTTCCCCCAATCCCTAACCCCTCCAACCACCGCAATAAGATACTATGGTCGATAGTATCAAAAGCCGCCGAGAGGTCTAACAGGACCAGGACAGAGGAAAACCCCCTGTCACGGGCCCTCCAGGGATCATCGACCAACGCGACCAGTGCTGTTTCGGTACTATGCCCGGGCCTGAAGCCCGATTGGAATGGATCGAGGTAAGTCGCTTCCTCCAGGTACTGAGTGAGCTGACGTGCCACCACACTCTCAAGAACCTTTGCTAAAAAAGGAAGGTTGGAGACTGGACAATAGTTATTTAAAACAGCCGGGTCCAGGGTAGGCTTCTTGAGGAGGGGCCGCACCACCGCCATCTTCAGGGCAGTAGGGAGCGACCCCTCTCTCAACGAAGCATTGATAATCCCCTGGAGCCAGCCTCGTGTCACCTCCCTGGCGGTCGAAACCAACCAGGAGGGACACGGGTCCAACAAACATGTGGTATTCAGCCTCCCCAGCAAGCTGTCCACACCCTCGGCGGTCACAGGGTCAAACTCTTCCCAGATAATATTCTCAAGACCTGCCCCGGACACCTTCCCCGGGACCACCCAATTGGAGTCCAGCCCGTCCCGAATCTGAGCGATTTTGTCGTGCAAGAATCGGGAAAACTCTTCTGCCCTACCCTGCAAGAGGTCATCCCGTGCTCTCGGCTCGAGCAGGGAGCAGGTCACTCTAAACAGGGCGGCAGGCCGATTTTCTGCCGACGCAATAAGGGTGGAGAAATGCGAACGCTTCGCCGCCTCTATCGCCACAAGGTAGATCTTAATGTAGGACCTCACCTGTGTTCGGTCAGACTCAGTGCGGCTAGCCCTCCAAACACATTCTAGACGTCTTTTCCGGCACTTCATCTCCCGTAGCTCCTCCGTAAACCACGGAGCTAAATGGGATCTGTGCCGAGTCAGAGGTCGCAGAGGTACAACTCGTTCCAGAGCCCCGGCAGCCAACCTATCCCAGGTGGCCACCAGGTCTCCAGGCGAGTTGTGAGCCAGAGTCTCAGGAAATGGCCCAAGCTCCCTCTGGAACCGCTCAGGGTCCATCAGGCGCCTGGGGCGGAACCATCTACATGGTTAACTGGTTTTAACTTTTTTAACTTTTTAACGTCACAGTTTGTTTTATTCTCAGCCACTCATTTAATCTTTTTAATTGTATTTTAAATATTGTACTGGATTGTATTTTATTTGGCTGTAAACCACCCCGAGTCCCGTTGGGAGGTGGGAGCGGTATATAAAATTTGCAATCAATCAATTGATCAATAAATAAGTTGTGGTATTCATTTCTATTGTGGTATTGGGGATGTCATTAACATTCTTGGACTGAGTTTCTGGAATTCAGGATTTACCTTTGAAAAAATTTTTGGTAACCTTTATAGTTAGGTTGTACAAAATTTCAAAGAAATGTTTCATTTTCACAAAGTTGATTCAGACTATCAAAAACTGCTTGATCAACATTGCTTCACTTCCTCTAGAATCTCACCTGATACAAGTAGAAGCTAACAAAACTGCCAGGATGAGGTCTTAGATTGATCTGAAGTGTCTTTTCTGTATGAGGCAAATTGTGTTGTGCCCATGTCCGAAGGAGGAGTATTGTGGCAGCTTCATAGAGCCAACTTGTCTATCTTTATTCTATAGGTGTACAAAAATGCCAAATCCAGTCTAAACATCTGTCTGATTGTGCAACAAACCATATCTATCAATAATTCAAACCTTTGGAAAATAGTAACAAATACCATTTAAGACATGTGATATAGTGCAAATATTTATTCAGAATATTTAACTAGGTATGGACAGAACAACATATCAGCCATTCTTAAATTCTTTGGCATAGTTGGGAGCTCTTATTTTTTCCCGTTTTTAGGCATGATTGCTTTATGATTCCTAATTATGTAACTAACACATTTTTAAAGCATTAGAAAAGGGCCAGTCTAAACTTCTAAGGGCTATCTTAGTAGTATTGCATTGTGATCTGAACACAGCTTGATAATTGGAAATGTGATCATGTATGACTGAGACAAGAGCAAAGTCTGGGTCAAATTACTGCTAGGTGGGATCCCTATGGCACTTCAGGATAATCATTATATACGTGGAGCAAAATAGACATGCCATATTATCCAGGACCTCAAAATTGGGAGGGAGGCATATGGACCTCAACACATGGAGTACATACAAGTCAAATTTATATTGTTGCTGAAAGAAAATGGAGGAGCTCAATTATAGCCACAGCTACAGTGGGGCAAAAAAGTATTTAGTCAGCCACCAATTGTGCAAGTTCTCCCACTTAAAAAGATGAGAGAGGCCTGTAATTGTCATCATAGGTATACCTCACGTATGAGAGACAAAATGTGAAAACAAATCCAGAAAATCACATTGTCTGATTTGGAAAGAATTTATTTGCAAATTATGGTGGAAAATAAGTATTTGGTCATCTACAAACAAGCAAGATTGGTGGCTCTCACAGACCTGTAACTTCTTCTTTAAGAGGCTCCTCTGTCCTCCACTCATTACCTGTATTAATGACACCTGTTTGAACTTGTTATCAGTATAAAAGATACCTGTCCACAACCTCAAACAGTCACACTCCAAACTCCAAGCTCTATGGTGAAGACCAAAGAGCTGTCGAAGGACACCAGAAACAAAATTGTAGACCTGCACCAGGCTGGGAAGACTGAATCTGCAATAGGCAAGCAGCTTGGTGTGAAGAAATCAACTGTGGGAGCAATAATTAGAAAATGGAAGACATACAAGACCACTGATAATCTCCCTCGATCTGGGGCTCCACGCAAGATCTCACCCCGTGCGGTCAAAATGATCACAAGAACGGTGAGCAAAAATCCCAGAACTACACGGGGGGACCTAGTGAATGACCTGCAGAGAGCTGGGACCAACATAAAAAAGGCTAGCATCAGTAACACACTACGCCGCTAGGGACTCAGATCCTGCAGTGCCAAATGTGTCCTCCTGCTTAAGCCAGTACATGTCCGGGCCCGTCTGAAGTTTGCTAGAGGGCATTTGGATGATCCAGAAGAGGATTGGGAGAATGTCATATGGTCAGATGAAACCAAAGTAGAATTGTTTGGTAGAAACACAACTCGTCGTGTTTGGAAGAGAGAGAATGCTGAGTTGCAACCAAACCTACTGTGAAGCATGGGGGTGGCAACATCATGCTTTGGGGCTATTTCTCTGCAAAGGGAACAGGACGACTGATCCATGTACAGGAAAGAATGAATGGGGCCACGTATCGTGAGATTTTGAGTGCAAACCTCCTTCCATCAGCAAGGGCATTGAAGATGAAACGTGGCTGGGTCTTTCAGCATGCCAATGATCCCAAACACACTGCCCGGGCAATGAAGGAGTGGCTTCGTAAGAAGCATTTCAAGGTCCTGGAGTGGCCTAGCCAGTCTCCAGATCTCAACCCCATAGAAAACCTTTGGAGGGAGTTGAAAGTCCGTGTTGCCCAGCGGCAGCCCCAAAACATCATTGCTCTAGAGGAGATCTGCATGGAGGAATGGGCCAACATACCAGCAACAGTGTGTGACAACCTTGTGAAGACTTACAGAAAATGTTTGACCTCTGTCATTGCCAACAAAGGATATATAATGAAGTATTGAGATGAACTTTTGATTTTGACCAAATACTTATTTTCCACCATAATTTGCAAACAAATTCTTTCCAAATCAGACAATATGATTGTCTAGATTTGTTTCCACATTTTGTCTCTCTTGGGTGAGGTATACCTATGATGACAATTACAAGCCTCTCTCATCTTTTTAAGTGGGAGAACTTGCACAATTGGTGGCTGACTAATACTTTTTTGCCCCACTGTATATATAAGTCAGGCTATATATAAGCCATAGCCAGGTGCTGGCTGTGGAACTGTTCATGAACTGCTCAAGTATAACATTCAAAATAAGCTAATGAAGAAGACAAAACCAAGCTGGATGTCAGAACAAACTATGCAAACTGCCAAGAAGAGAAGAGAAGCCAAAACTGAGAAAGACAAATATGTCAGGAAAGAATTTAATGTCAGAGAGCTGTTAGAAACGAAACAGTATTATAACACCTGTAAAGACATTGAAAATGAAAAGAGACATGGAAAAATGAGGAAAATCTTCTGAAAATTTAGAATTGAGTTCAATTCTCAATTAAATTGATACGTTACAATGAACAAATGGTTGCCAATTGAAAGATCAAAGATGGAAAGACTATATTGATTGAAATACTGTATAATAGAGGTCAACATCCATAGTACCTTAGAATATATTCATTACTTATAACAACCTCTGGTACTGGAAGATGAAATTAGATCAGTACTTCAGACATTATCACGTCGGAAAATACAGTCTCGGAGTTACTGATTGGAATGAAGGTTCCCTGGAACGCTGATATCAATGAACTACCCACAGGAACACAGGAAGCAAAATAAGAGTTAGTAAAGATTTGAACCAAGCTCTGCCAGCAAATCTGAAGAATGACCCACTGGCCAACAGATTGGACAAAGTTAATCTGCATACCAATACCAAAGAAATGAGACTTAACAAATTGGGCAAATTATATTATACATTATCATTTTTATTTTACACATTAGCAAAACATTCAACACACATTAGAGCCCATTAAGGAAAAAGAAATGCCAATGTTCAAGCCGGCTTTAGAAAAGGCCAAAAAGTAAGCTACATTATTGCTGATGCATGCTGGATAATTGGGACAGCCAGAGAATATCAAGGTATGTTAATATGTGCTTTATTGATTATAAAATGTTTTTAACTGTATCAACCAATCAAACTGTGGAATATATCTAGAAAAATGAGAATCCTCGAATATCTCATTGACCTCATGAGAAACCTATAAACAGGTCAGGAAACCACAGTACACACAGATCCTAGAAATATAGACTAGCTCTTGGAGTCTGCATGACAGTAGAATATGTAATTAGCATGTAAGAGATATTCATACAAATTAATGGAAGTATGGTGCTTAATCATGACAGCTACTGTGTAGACAGCTACATCAATCTTATTGTACTAAGAAAAGAATGTTCACTTATTTCCGTGTACTTGCATCAGCCCTGTTGGATGGAGGTTCTGAAGGACAATATTGTGAGGGAATGGAAGCTATTGTACTATCGAAGTACTATTGTCTGCATATATTATATATATTTCCTCAGCTTCAGTTTGAAGCCTGGTAACTATAATTTTCTTATAAGCAGTCCAGAAGTAGGTTATCACTGCTTTCTTGTACTTTTCTATCTCAATTTAATCTAAAGTTCTGATCTGAGTGTATCTCATCTATCTTAGGAAATGTTACATCTCTTAGTTTTAAAAAAAACCAATAGGACCAGAGAATATTATATATAGTTCTTGATCAATACTCAGTAAGAAAGGAGAATGTAGAAAACAAATATCTGCTATTTTTTCTGCATCAATCAATAATCAAAAGTATGAATAACTTAATACTTACTATATTTTTCCTTCCTTACAACGTTAGTAGCCTTGATAAGAGTTGTAAACAGATGTTCAATTTATATTTCTTATTAATCTAAATTATTTAAAATATTGTATTATTATTAAATATATTGTAATTATTGCTTGGAAAGTCATTCATCAAGAGATCACAGGAAAATGATGAAGATTTCACAAGATGTATCTTGCAGTTTGCGTTAATGCCAAGTTAAGGACAATCCGTATGTATCTGCATTGCTGCTTTTGTCACTAATATATAGTATACCACTTGACACTGAAACCAGTACAGTACATTAAAAAGGATCCTATATGTGTGATCCATGTTAATATTTCTAAAATAGTTTATTCACATGGACAATTATATCAATAAAATGTTTTGTAAACCATTAGAAAAATTAGAGATTGGCATTGTGTAATAATTGAGAGCCATGGCATATATTAACCCTCCTGATAAATTAAATTCCTTTTTAAAAATTCATTTAAAAAAGAACCTGAAATCTTGCTGAGTTGACATATTTTGACCTTGTTGCCCAAGTCTGACATTGTTGACCAAGAGAGAGTGGCTGATCCAAAGTCATCCAGTGGCTTTCCTGGCTAAAGCTGGACTAGAACTCACAGTCTCCCGGTTTCCAGCCTTGTGCCTTAACCATTAGGCCAAACCTCAACAAAATAAACAAATAAATTGGAAAATATACAACAAAATTCAGCACCGATAAATATCAATTAGTACTATACAAAACAGGCTATATAAGTACAATGAAAAAACACTATTAAATTACATGTATATGAATTGCAGTGTACTGCATATTGTTGCAATGAACAGCGTCACCATGATCTAATGCTTTAGAGACTTATGCACTGAAATGTGTATGAGAATTTAAGAACTGCCACATCATTTTCAATGGTAGGCACCATAAAGGTAAATTAATATGAGTACTGTAAGATAAGCCTTAGGAAAATGGAAATGATTTTAAAAACTATGGCAAAAAGTAACTGTACATGTGAACAATTCTGACTTAAAACAACAGAAATTTTGAAAATGTCAGTTTTATTGACTAAAAGAACTGTTTTGAGTGGCCTTTTAAAAAAAGCAATTATGCTTAAGAAAAAATTGATTAAACAATAAAAAAAATAAAAATCATTTCAGTGATGAAAATGAAAAAAGGGGCCATGGCATACATACAGGCTTTGCTATTTTATGGGGAATATATGAAAGGTAACAATTAACCAGAGAACAGCTGTGCTACAAATGTGGCAACACATTTTATTTATTTATTTAGAGTAAGATGTGTTCACATCCAGCATGACAAAATTTGTACAAATTTCACAATTTAAAAATGAAGTTATCACAGCAACTTGTGATTTCACACATTTATAGCAAAATTAAAATGTCAACAAACCCATGCCGTGTAGTACAAAAATAAATCAAACCTTAGTTCCACAGAGAGCACAATAAGTAGTTTATACAAAATTCTGTCTTAATAAATGATCACTTAAATTAAACTTAGAAATGAAATTCAACAATAAGTTAGAATAAATAAACTCTGATGACTCACAATAATTTCAGATGAAATGTCAGCATTCTAATATGTGACACTTTTGTGATCCCTATATAATAGTCACAGATAACTTTTGATTTGATATTATGTACCAACATTAGATGAGGAGCGCGGATTTGTGCTTAAAATCCCTTTTCCATTGTACATAGGTGATAACAATAAGAATCCAAAACTGATACTATCTATTACTCTACGGAAAGCATTACTATATTGGCAAAGAAGCTGCAGACACAATGCAATGGAAAAATGCATATGCCATTATGAACAATGAGAGCCCTCCAAGGAGGCCAGGGCCAAAGGACAATAGATATGGCAGGAGGTGAATCTCAAGCACCTTGCTTCAGCTCTCAAAAAGGCAATTCTGAGCGTGGCAGCTACAACTAATAGCACAACAGAAAGGAGGGCACTGTACAGAGAAGATACTGCAGAGCCCCAAAGTAATTACATCATCTTCTCCCAGCTAGTTATTAAAGTCCTCGTGGAAAACTGTAAGCTTTTTGTACAGTGTATAGTATAAAGTGCCGCTGGGATATACATATATTTATACATATATATATACCGAGGTTGAGTATTGTATCAGAATATTTGTTGTGAGATCCCTGTAGTCTCCCCTTAGCAATAATATTGGATTAGCCACACCGGCTTCCACTCTAATTTGTTCAAATTTAGTGTCACAAACCTAATGACACAAGAAATTGCACACCTCCGTATGGATATATAGGGCAAGGTAAGTGCAAATAGTCAACTGGCACATTGTGGGGACAATGACCCTGTAAGTCCTGTTCTGCTAAAAATATTTTATTTTATTATTATTATTTTTTTACAAAACCCATCTTTTTTCATAACAAAATTTTTTTAAGTACTCTTGTACTTTTCTGCATAACATCAAGACATGGAAGGAAAAGATATGCTATCAAATTGAAATTAATTCAACATCTGACAAACACAACACACCATCTGAATTACTAACTATTAAATGATAAACAAAAACGTCTCAAGAAAAGTGGTCTTATGCATACATTTAGTGCAGTTATTTTGAAGAAATCACAATCAAATTTAAAAAGTACAATACATTTTTAGCTTGAAATGATGCAATTTAAAGCAAAAAAGTGCCAAAGTATATTTAGTTACATTAATTTTTTTGATTGCATTCATTTTTTTGCAATAGGTAACAGTAGAACAAATAGATAGCATATGGAAATGCTACAATTATGAATGATTGTACTCCAACCAAAAGCAGAACATAACCAGTAAAAAGGGAAGAAAGTGAAACAATCAGATTCGCTGAACTGCATTCCATTTCCTAGGTAAAGTAGCAATGAATCCTGGTCAGCAACTGCTGTAAATGACAATGTTTGGGAATTAGTTCCCAAATGGAAACCTTTTCTTTTTTACAGGCAATCTTTCTTTTAAACAATTGTGTTTTGCCTGAAAAAGGAAAGAGTGAAGTTATGAAATGATGAACTACATTGCTTTAACAGATAACTCAGATGGACACTCTTAAGAGTTCTGGAGAGATAAAGGATGTTGACTCCAAAGTGAGTTTGAAAAGTAAAGTCGAAATCTTCCCGTAGTCCACCTCTGATCAGAGTTCCTGTCATTGTGGAAGTTCCCATATTCATACCAAGTAATGCTTAGAAGTTAATTAAAAAGTGCTGTTTAAGCTGCTTTGAATCTTCTGTCAAATTTCCATGGCTTGATGTTGTCTTACAATAAATTGCTCCTTTTACATTTCACATCTAATTCATGCCCTTTTCTTAAATTTTAAAACCCCCCATTTTTATTGCCCCCACCACATACCATCCTCTGAAAACAAAAGTCACACAATATTTTCAGGCATTTTTAAAAAATAAAGCATTTTTGCAACCAATTCTTGCTATGAAACAATATGCACACAAAATGTATTTCTTAAATCCCATAAAATCTTCCAGCAATGGGACAAATGAGAGTGTTTAAAAAGTGGCTGGAGACTGCAACATTGTCATTCAAAGCATTTTCCCTTTTTTTTTCTTTTTGTCCATTTCAGTTCAAAATACTAAAACATTTAATCACTAAAGCATTAAAAAGAATTTACACTCTTTATTTTGATCAGCTTACCTCTTCAGAAATATATTTACCCCAAAAATGTGCATACATTAGCAGCTATAAACATTACATGGCATATCACACTATGTCAGCTTATATGAAAACGTACAAAATGTGAATGTATTCAAAAAACTATTCTGCAATTACTATTTTCAAAGCAAGACATAAAATTATTATGAAGTCTTGTGAGCATAACACTGTTTTAAACAGAAAGAAATATATAACACTTTCTGGTAAATTACAGCAGCAAAAAACAAGAGGCATCTTTTTTTTTTAAAGGTAAGTTTTTTCACCACTATAGCAGCTGTTCACACCTGAATTCCTCTCACAGCCTGCTTTATATTTTCCAGTAGGGCTTTATTTTCTGGACTCTGATAACGATCTTGATTTGTATACATGTCCGTCAAAGTGGTCACGTAAGCATCAAAATTTTGTTCATTGATTGGTTCCTACGAGATATTAAATAGTAGTTCATATACAACTTCTAATTTTTTTTTTGTATATTCATATATGCAAAATAAACTATCAGCACAATGACATATTTTCTTAATACATTTAAAAAGGCCTAGTTTAAAGCTTACTTAATTTTACAGGAGACATCGGATTTGGCCCACCATTTCTTTTTAAGCAGTTAAATTTATCTTTATGGTTTCAGGGATGATATCGCAAATCTCCATCTGCTTGAGGAGTCATAAACATAAAAACAAAAAGACATCTACTGTATGAGGTGAAGAAGACTGCCTAATTCCTTATTTGAGCCTTCAATCACTTACCATATGCGGTAGCTGGATATTAGCTAGACTATGAATTAAAGATTGGCTCAAATTGGCCAATTCATGAAGGAGAGACTCATTTTGTTGTTCAATTACTTTGTTTTCTTCTTCTATTGTCTTCAGGTTGCTTTCCATTGTGGTAATCTAAAAGAACATATGATTGCACAATGTAAAACATGACAATTTAAAAACAAATAATTATTTAGCTCAATAACATTAGGTTGTATCCAGAGTACTTCTGATGGACTCCAGTCATGAAACCCAGTCATGCTCCCACTGAAAGAGTGAGAAGTGATATTTGGCAAGTAAGTTTAGAAGCATCTTCCCAATCTGGAAAGCTTTTCATGGGGCTATAGGACAAGGAGAAATTTGTAAAAAGTTGCATCTTTTCTATAGTACCATCCCATTTATGCATGTGTCTGGTGTGTGAGGTATATTTGGGTGACTATTTATGTCTGTGTACACACATCTATCTGTCTTTCTTGGAAACACACTCAATTTAAGGCTTTGTAAAACTGTTACCTGAGTTCGAAGTTTAATCATATCAGCTTCCATCTGGGAGTTTGATTCATTTAGCTCTTTTATTTCTTCATCTAACTGTTTAATTTCTTCATCATTTTCTATTCCTGTTTAAGCAAAAGGAGAAAATCAAAGTAAGAACTGTATGGAAATAAAACAGATTAAGGCGGAAGGAAACCATGAATGTCACAGAATACTGATAAAATAGCAGGGCAATTGTACTTTGCAGGTATTGGAGACTGTATGATCTCCTTATGTCTATGAGTTGTTTAGGGTAAGGTTGAGGATCTTCACAGACTGCTATGGCACCTGTTTTTCACCTAGCCTATTGTCTGTTCAATGAGTTTAAAAGATAAGAGAATTGTGATGACCCAGGGCGTGGCATAGAGGCAACACAGTCAAATAAGCAATAAATGTCCCTTTAATACCTCCAACTTTGCCTCCAATGTCCAGATTACCTTCAGCTGGAGAAAAAACTCTCCCAAGAACAGTCTTTTAAATGGAGGAAATTCAGTCCAAAAACAAAGTACATGCAAACTATAACTAAAAATCCAAACAAACCACGCTGCAGTAATTAATTTGACAGGGCAGGAGAAGGAATTGCAGACTTGAAAGCCCAGCAAAACACCCACAGTTAGGAAGACGCCAGGAACCCAGATAAGCCTTGAGGATACCAGATAATTCACAATTTGCTCCCAACAACTTTGCTGTGCGCAACTTCCCTTTTTAAACACTGTTTTCCCAGCTGCAGCTAATGAAGGGAATCAGGGCCCTTTCCTCCCCTGTAAGCCATGCAACTCACGTTGCTTCCTTCTTTGTTCCTCCCTGTGTGCCCTAGGATGAAGAGGGACTGGATCTTCTTCCGAATTGCCTCTCCTTGCTCTAACTCTCTCCTGCTCTGCCCAGCCAGCCTTTGCCCTTCTCCAGTTTCTTCCACAGCCACAGGAGCCACACTTCCACTCCCTGTCAGCTGCTCAGCCTCCTCCTCCGAATCAGATTCCGACAGGGGCATGACAGGAATTCTACATTTTTCTCTCATTCATCCTCTTGTATTTACTTCTCTTTTTAAAAAAAGTAATTTAGATAAAAGTGATACTTCTCTATACTCATGTATGAATAACAATAATACTATAGGAAGAGTTGATACTTAGATCAAACTCTGAGCATTATATTTAAGGATTATTCTATTTATATTCATGCTATTAGACTCCAATAAATTCTGATCCCTCATGGAGTCTAAGCAGTGCAGGAATATGGAAATATTATTCTATATGAAACTGGTAAATTCATGACATAGTGCATTTTTTCATGTAAGCAACTAGGAGTTTTATCCTATGATTGCACATGAAATCTAATTGAAAAAGGAATATTGGGAGACAGTTGCAACCATTTCTCTGACCAGGGAAACCAGTGGAAAATAGAATAGTCCTTATTTTTAATGGAAATATTTTTTTTCTATCCCTTTTAGATCTTTCATTTTATTTCTTTTTTTGGAATCTGAAATAGGAACAATCTTAATTTCTTATTGATGTATTATTACCTCAAAGTGGCCTTTAGAAAAAAATATAAATAGTAAATTGCATAATAAAATTGCTAAGGCAATTAAATACACTGTCAAACTAGATAGAGATGAAATTTGTGCCTCTTGTTAGCCTAAAGAATTTAGAATGAAATACAGGAGCATTTTTATATAATTGCTTGGACCCATTTGCTTCTGAAGAAAATATGGCCAGAACAGTCTTCAGTTGAGAGTTTGCTTTATCACTTCAGTCCAGACCAGAAGAGGAACATGGAGTAGTGTGGATGAAGTTGTCACAGCAACAGCAGATTCATATACTATACTGATGACTTCTTGAGAAGGATTCAAAAACTGTGTTAAAAGGACTCTATGTATTATCAAAATGAGTAAATTAATCTCATCATCATGAAATAAGATTTAAAGTCATTTAATTTCAGAAGCATTTACTATTTACCATTACTAGCCCGCTGCTTTATTGTAAGCATTTGTTCTCCCGACAGCTTTGCTCTCTTCATTGCTGATGTAGCTCTGGGGCATCCTGATAGACTGTAGACAATAAGCAAGGAAAGAACTATTAATTGGCCTTTGAGTGTAAATCTGTCAGCTAAAGCTACCATGGAAACAGCATTAGAAGAAAATCTCTCCCAACTACTACTAAGAAGATACTGCTTTTAGAAAAGGAAAGGAATTCTTTTCAGAGAAGTTCAGTCTTTTATATTTAATATTCTATAGTTCATATTTGCATATACAAACAAGAGATACATTCACTATAATATAAACATTAACTGAGAAAATATAGTAGCTAAGAAAAATATTTAGTTTTGTTCAGAGACATTAATATGTTGTCATATAATATCTGATACACTATTTTTATGCTCTTCACTACTTGGAAGCTAACTTATAGATATTCTATGGTATAGAAAATTAAATATTAAAATTGAAATATTGAAGTTAATATAATTTTGCCATTAAAATCTACCTGCTATTTAGAATAACAGATACTGTTATGGGGGAAAATGCCTTATTTTCAAGCAGTGAAATGCTGTAACAGCAACCAGGTTCATCATCAACATTCTGAGATGAGATAAGCCTAGTTTAAATAAAAATGAAAACATGAAGGATCTATGAAATCACCCTCAACTTCTGGTCTTTTTGGCAATGACATGGAAACAGTTTACTATTTTTTTTCTGGGATATATGCAATTTTTTTACTCTTTGTTCTCACTGTAGGCTCCCAACCATCAACTGGTTGCAACTGGCTCTAGGATCAATCAAAGTAACTTATAGTCTGCTGTGACAATAATTAGAAAAATATTTTCCATAAAAATAAAACTATTAATTGGAGGCTTATTGGAACTATCTCTAAAGCATATATTTCCAAAGAATATGAATTAATAGCTTGATCCTTATCTTAAAGAAGTGATGTGTATAATTTATACTTATTTTCTCCAATTGATAATAACTTGATTTCATTTTCTTGATACCATCAGGCCAACTAACTAGTTAAATGCAGGGATATATAGTCTACTGCTTTGGACACCTGATTGGTCCCGAAAATGTCTAGTACATTTTTGAACCAATACAATAAAAATTTAACTGGTAAACAAAGGCATATTGCTCAGTAAATATGGAACACCACTTGTTCTGTCTATTTGCTTAGAAAAGGATTGGTACACATATGAATCTAAAAACTAAAAGATTAAGAGAATTAATCAAGATATAAATATGATGAGAGGTTCAGAATGTGGAATGGACTATTTATCGGTAGTTTTGCGGTGGATCTTGGTTAAAATTGAATATAAAAAAAACGTGAAAGAAACAAATCTGAAAGTAGATTGACTACAGGAATGGAAACAAGGCAAATATCTTATTTATTTATTTTTATCCTCCCTTTATTATTTTTATAAATAACTCACAGCAGAGAACATACCTAATATACTTTCCTCCTCCTATTTTCCCTTCAATGACCCTCTGAGGTGGGTTGGGCTGGGACAGAGTGTGATTAGCCCAAAATTACTACAGCTGACCTTCACGCCTAATGTGGGACTAGCCTGATTCCTTAACCACTGGGCCAAAAGTAATAGTTTAATCTCTGACTGGAGAATGACTGAAGGGAAGAATGGGATGGATATTGGAACAGAGTCAAAAATTATGTTATAGATTGTCACAAAAATATGTGGAATTGCAACTAATAGGACATATGGAAAAAAGATGCTTGGTTGAAAGAGGTTGTGGATGAGAAAAAAAATAGCATATATAAAAATGCTGTAAAAAATGAAGATAAGAGAAAGGTATATTGTGACCTATATAGACAAAGCAAAGAATGTAATCAAAAGATAAATAGTTAAGACTAAAAGTAGCAGAATAAATGCAGATTACTTTTAATGGGAATTAAACAGCATTTGTGGAGTGGATGAAAACAGCTAAAAAAGGTGCCATCAACATAGTGAATGGAATCAAGGATAAAAATAAGGAAATTATTTTGTATGAAGCTGAATGCTGGAAGGACTACAGTAGTATAAACATTCTAGAATACTAGATTCTAAAGATGTGTTTGTGAGTGTAGATAACTTAAGAGATGTGTAGGATAAAGAAATAAGGGGTAGGATCAAAAATTTAAGACACTGCATGTATGTAAAACTGAGTACAAAAAAGAATGACCAGTATAAAACAAGGATGTTACGGTGGTTTGGTTAACATAGGGAATTAATAAGATTGAAATGACAAAACGAATATATAAAGGAAGAATGACTGGGTGGAGAGAAAAGGGAAGACTGAGAAAGTTAAAACTGAATCAAGAAATGGTGATTAGAGAACAAAATGCTATAAAGGAAGGGGTGGGATTCAAATTTTTAACAACCGGGTTCTGTGGGTGTGGCTTGATGGTCATGTGACTGGTGGACATGTTATTGGCTGAGGGTGGCCAACTCAATATCATTTACATCGAGCTATGCATCTCCCTGCCTGGCTTCTCATGACTGTGGGGGTGCTGCAACCGTCGTTAGTGTGAAAAATGGTCATAAGTCACTTTTTTCAGTGCCAGTGTAACTTTGAATGGTCACTCCATGCAAGCAAAGTACCAGCAAAGGAGGGGAAAAAAACTCCAGAGAAGTTCCTGAGACAGGAAGTCTAGTCCTGCCAAGAATGTAATAAGGGTTAACCGAGAGGCAATTTCTGTAAGCAACACCAGAATGTTTCCTTCCTGCCTTCCTTACAGGATTAGGCCAGTAATTTCTTCTAACAATCGGTTCTCCACACTACTTAGAATGTTAACAACCAGTTCTACTGAATAGGTGCGAACTGGAAGAATCCCACCCCTGAATAAAGGAAATGATGTATGGGTGGGAGGAATCAAGAATGGTTTGCAAGGATATAAAAAATATTTAGAAGTATAATGAATAAACTGGTATAAACTAGATTTATTTAGTGTTTCTCTTCTTTTGCCTTACCACCAATTTATTTTTTTCTGCTTATTACTGCATAATTTTTTTGCAATTTGAACAATGTTTATTCTGAAAGAACATAGTGTGATGGGAACATATACTATAAACACTGTTTATTGTTTATTTTATATTGGTAGGCTTCTTTCTATAAATTTTAGAGTGCAGTACAAAATACAAATAATTATGATTTAGAATGATTGAAAATTACTTATGTTCTCTTTTTAAAAAAAAAACAGAAAAATACAAATAATTTTCCAAGCTTGATTTACCAACTCTTCAGAGCATCTTCTTAAACACAAGGATTCTTTAAATGTCCTATTATTTTGTTCAGCAAGTACATTTGAAAAGATTGGGGGCAAAAATCACATTCCACAGCAGAATCTCTTGCTTCAGTTCATTCAAAAGCAGCTTTACAAAGAAGAAAGGACTTTCAATTCAAAACAGAGAAGAATATAGGCACAGCCATGATTGTTTTTGCTTTGAGAGAAATGTCTGCAGTTTATTTCAGGCATTGATTATAGCAAATATTGACAGTTTCTCTATTCGCTATTCTGCCTCTCAGTTGAAGTGAATGGAATACGTTAGTCTCCTGTGCTCTACGGCTGTATCAGATGAAAAGTTCACAATATGGAACTTTATTGTCAATTTGTTATATGTAAACAATACTAGGAGTAGAGTATTATTATGATAGATTCAGCATTAAATCTCCAGAAAGAACCACAGGTTTGACATTGAGCAATTTTTATCAACTTATCAAGAACTCTTGATCAACTATGCCTCACAAAATAAAACATTATTATAACACATGCATACTATAACCAATAGAATTCATGCTTTTTAAAAAAATTCACATAGGAACAATAGATAGATGGATGATGGATGGATAGAAAGACAGACAGATAGATAATGCCATTACTCACCTCCTATGTGTAAGAAAGCTACCACTGACGTGTCCAGAGCCATCACATCCTGGTGTTGGACACGACATACCTTCCGTCTTCACTGACTTCCAAGAAAACTGGGAGCCATTCAGATACCCATCCTTTTGCCTTTTAGTAGCAAGAGGGCACCCTGATGCACTACGATGAGATGCATATTTCCCAGTTATGTGACCCTGACCATCACAACCAGGAACTGGACATCTGGATAGCAGATAGATGAAATTAACTTTACTGTCTTGCCATCATATACCTGGCAGCCTCTACAACAAAGTCAAAATAAATCTCACATAAAAAAAAGAACAATCATGCTTTATGGTTTAAAAACAAAACAAAACAATAAGAACACCAACCAAGAAATGCAACGCAAATGTAAAAGATGTTCATGGAATTAAGAAATAACCTTAATAAACTAGCAATGTACATATACTGGAATGTTGAACCACCAATCTAAGAAAGATCTGTTACAGTGGAAGCAGATTTGCTCCTTTCTGAATAATAGGCAGTAAACACAGAATCCTTCTGTGAAGAAAATGGGTGGTTTCTAAATTTGATAAAATAAATAAAATAAATAAGCATGCTAGTGTAGTTAGTAATAATATCCAGATTTTCCACTTACAGCAAATGTAGATTTTTTTTATTTTTATTTTTTGGGTATTCAATAGGGAATGTCAACTCTATAACTGCTTTTCTAAATAAGCAGACAAATATAATATTTATGAATCAGCACTCCATCGACATGGATAGCTCCTTGCTTGTACAAGAAGTACTCAGTCCACTATGAGACTGTATTCTCAGCACAGAAAGTCACAATCTGAATTAGCTTGTCCCTATAAATATTCAACTTCGGAAAATTACTTGGGAAATACATAGTCTCATTGTTATTATTCATGTATTTCTTTCTTTCCTCTATCCTTTGCCTGAGAAAGTGATTGGGCCAAACCACTTGTAGAAGATTGGCTTTGGTTAGGCTGGCCCATTGGCAAAACAACCATGTTGCTTCTCAGACTTCACCTGCTTCCAGCAAATAGCACATGATTGTGCAAACCTATAAGCTCCAGGTATCTATAAAGAGATGGAATAGATTGACTGATTGTAGAATAAAGAAGAGTGAGAAAGATGGCATGCTTCCCAAAAATTCCTTGTTGATACTCTTCTGGCTAATCATTTAGATGGCAGGAATCTCCAAAGTCAGATAGTCAATTTTACTCTGAGTAAAACTTGAGTTAGCTTTAACATCACACCCCCTATTTTAATACTTTGCTTGTTTAAAACCCTTCTACTGTGTTCTCTGAGATTCCAGTAGTCATTGGCTGCAAAATCTGAATGAGAATTATTCTTGCCCTGTTTATCTCTGCCTTTATTTTTTGGTCATTCCTTCAGCAGTGTCCAACCAGTGGCTGATATCTTAAAAATCCTGGAGAAACTATGAAGGAAGAAACTAAAATGATATTTCATCAAAGCACCAGGTGCTCAGAGACTATGTGTCAACCCTGGAGACATCTTTAAGCATTTTCAGGGTTGCCACAGAGAGGCTGGATGGAGCTGTGGGAAAGGGAAGGGGAGTAGAGATAGTTGGGGAATATGTAGCCAAAATAACGTTCTTTCTTCTGGGAACCAAGGACACTCTCACCAGGGCCTGGAGGGGAGTCATCTGGGAGGAGGAGTGTAGCCTAATTGGGGCATGTAATAGTTGTTTGTAATGGGGGGGAAGACTTTGCATTGAGTGGGGAAAACCCAGGGGACTTCAGAGTTCGGTTTTCACCAACTGTGCCAATATGACATGCCTAATAAATCTATACTTCAAGGAAGCCTCTGTCTTTGGAGTTTTGATTCCATTTGGGCTGTTACTTGGACCCCTGACACTATGCAGCATTGTTAATAATGTTTTGGATATCATGTTCTTTCCATCTATTCTTTACTGAGTGCCTTTTATGGGAGCAGTGCTAAAAATTCTACTGTACTGTAGAAATGAATGAAATGAGTGGAAGCAGAATAAGAGAAGAAAACATTGCTGCAGTAGCTTTCCATTCTGAAAGGATCATTCACCTAAGTGCTCATATGGTTGAAGAGCCATCATCACATTTCAGTTATTCTTCTCCCTTTCATAACTCATGAAGAACATTTTGGCCCAGTGTGTTCCTTTTTTTCAGTTTACCCAATTGTACTCTGCTAAGAAATGGAGGGAAAATAGATAGCAGCAATTCCCATGTTTCACTGTGATATAACTTTCTAGGTATTTAGTGCTGATAGTTATACATTTATTGATTCAGAATATTTCATTGTTTTGCATTCCCACATCAGAAGTAGGAGAGTCAAAACTTTCAATTAATACCCCCGTAACACGCACTAGAAAATATAGGCAGAAACCAGGTAAAGAAATTCAGTGAAACTTTTAACAAAAAAACCCCTTTCGATTAAAAATTAATTGTATTGCTGTTGTTTGGCCAGGATTAATGCACTGAACTCATACAAATATGCTTATAAATTTTAAATAGAGGAAAGCAGCAATGAAAAGCAACGTCCCTTGAAAATAATATATTCTACTGAGGAGGTAGGCTGACACTAAGACAATGACATGTAATATGGCAGCCAAGTAGACTGCACATAGGCAAGCCAGACAGGAGGAAGCAGTTATTAAGAAGAACGTAACTTCTGATCTTGACAAAATAAACTAAAATTTAACAGAACAAAAATTGAATTCAAAGGAATAACAGATGGAAAAAAAACCTAGAAGAGACATCAGCTGTGGGTCTAGAGAGGTGACTGACTGGTGTTCAATGTGAAAGTTTGGGAAAGTTGGGTAGTAAGACATTAACTCTTATGAAAACCAAGTGAAACACTAGATTTGGAGCAAAAGTCCATGACAGAGTCATCAATATAGAAAATCCTCTTTTGCTACAAACACTAACTACTAATTCTTCCGCTATTGCCATAGAAGAACTTTTTTTCCTTCTGTTGAAATCATTATTGGACTAAGGATATAACGGTGGGAGAATCATTATTTCTGTTTTTGCAACCTTCTGGATTCCTAGCCAGGACAAATAAGCATAGCTTTTCCATGCAATAAGAGTCATACATTCCCTTAGGACATTAGCAGTGTATTATAAATGATGCAGGACAGAAATAAAGTATAAGACAACTGAAAAAAAGTAGTAGGGTGACATTCCCTATTAAATATGGGATGGTGGGACAACATTGCTTAGGGACTGAAAAAAGACACGAGAAGAGACATAACTAATAAGACATTGCATTTATTTATACAATTAAAAAGAAGTTTATGTAGCACAATAAATTACTTATTGAGAGAGGACTAACTGAACTGAGAAATTGTACATATTGTACATATTTTAATTTTTATAGATGCCTATCTCAAATTTAATATCTATGTTGAAATAAGATTTAAAAAATGAAAGGTATAGAACAAAAAATTGACTGAATGAGATTCAAGGGAACATAGGAACAGATGAAGAATTCTAAAAAAGCATATCTTGAACTACAATGAAATTGGATAGCAATGGCTGTGAAGATATATACACATTTATTTCCCTTTTGGCTCTCCAAACAGTTCAGCTGGGTGACTTATCATCAAATGCACTAATCTGAAGATAGAATAATGAACCCAATTATCAAGGTCTATTTTACTGCACATTTCCCACTCTGTGTGCACATGATATTCTGCTTTTTCCAGGATGACTTCTTGAACTTAAAATTGGAGTTCATATGATGTTCTTTAGAATAATTTGCATACAGTAGTAGGATGTCATTTTCCTGGTAAGTAAAAAGTTACCCCATGAATGAGATGCCAAATTTTATTCGGCATCACATTCAGGATTCAGAATGAAACAAAGCATTGCCCTAATAATTAGCATTGCTCTGAAAATTACAGTATCGATGTAATTGTAATTTTCAGTTTTCTGTCACCTAAAGACACTAAAAAACAAAACAAGAAAACATCCTATTTTCAATATTTCTCTTTCCCACTGTATTTTAATGGTTCTTTTGTAATTGCTGCTTTATAAAAATCTTTCCTGGACAAATAAAAATGGTATGTGTATGTGGTGATGGGGATGTCAACAAATGATACTCAAACAGTTTTACAATAAAAAGAAAATGACTTTGATCCAACATAATTTTTTGCTGTTGCCTATGACAAGAGAAAACTTTCTTCATATTCCATCTCATGACCCGGCATGAAAAATATGTGAATACATTGTGTTAATGGATAATATTCCAGTATGTTACACTTCTTTACCAAAACAAGTTTCTTCTAGCTTGTACAGGGAACACTCTTGTTTATTATTTGGTAGAATTATATGATAAGAAATTGAACAAGATAACCCTAATTATATAGATACATAAGCTTAAAAATGACCAAAATTTATACACATGGGAGAGCATTATCATTCAGCTATAAGAAGAAAACTGACATAGTTGATTAAATCATATATAGCAATCCATACTTACCTAATTGGCTCTTGATCTTCTTTGTCTTCTTTGCTTTGTACTATTCTAATCCCACTTTTCTTTGCTCGTGGACAACCAGAAAGGCTGAATAAAGAAAACCAATGAAATTATTTATTTCTAAACATAATCAACTAATCTAAAAAAATGCATATTGAATGAAAATGACATGCAGGCTAAGTTCTTTCTACCTTTGATTTCAATTTTTTTTACTGATTTTAAATGAAAGAACAATGGCAAGAATTAACCACAAGAGGGAACTCATCTTTCATTAGATGTCAATACAGGCTCAGGTTTAAGAGTAATAAGAAAATAATACCTATTTTAATGAAATCTCAAGTGAGACCAACGCTGATTTTCAGATAACTCTGAATCATGAAAATCAGAAAGTTATATACAGTTTGCAGTTAGTATAATTGAATCATACTTTTCTAGGGTTGTGAAGTATTCTTCCTTTGCCAATCACTTCATCTCTAAACCACAAAGTAAAAAAAAAAAAATGCTGTAAATGTATTACTTTTTCAATAATGCCAATAATGCTTTATCCTAATATAAGAAATTTATTTGTAAGTGAATATTCATCACTACTATAAATTCAAAATATATTCCTAGTATTTGTTTTTTTACATTGAAGTTAAATTGAGCTTCTCATACAAAGAAAGCTGTGTCATCTATATCAAACTCTTCCATATGAAGGAATGGAAGGATTTCATAGCAATCCAAATAAACCCTTTCAACATGACACTTCACCCAATTTCTGCATGTTGACTATGCCTGAGCAATTCTATTGAGCCTGTGGGTATAATCCAGTTCTAAGCAAAATGCAGATTCTCATAGTCCATAAGCATATAAACTTCTTACAAGCACAGTCAATGTATTTTGTGGAGAATCTAGTGGAGATAGCAAGTATAATTTAAGTAGCCCTCCATATATGCCTTAAAATAATATAAAAAGCCTACTGTTTATAAAATGAGTAAATAAATTAGAAAGGTACCACACATGAAATGAACCAAAAATTAACTGGGCAAAATAGCATCTGGGTTAAGCTCTTCCATGTCTAGGAATGCAAATCCTTTTATGTGACATCTGCACAATATTAGTTATTCCACTCTAGTCAGAAAATGATGTTGAATGGAGATAAATACATTTCATTTTAATTCTTATCTGACTCAGAAACACTGTTTTTATTTCATGATAGCCTTGTGATACATAAAAATGTATAGATTTAGCTAATGAGAGGTTCTTGATTTTAAACAAGATAAAGAATCAAAATTCCTAAATGCCTGAGTTACAATATGGAATGATTGTTTGCCTCTCCTAATCACTAATGAATGAGTTTAATAAATAATGCTTATAAATGGTATAAATAAGGCAGGTCTATACATTCATATTTGGCTCCTTCAAACAAATGTGGTCTACAGCAAGCCAGATATATCTAATGAAGTCTAATGAAATCTTTGGAATGCAAGTCTATCTTTAGTCCTCTTGGTTTTTTTTAAATAGCAAGAATATAAGAACAGATCATTGTTTTCTGTAGTGGCCAACCTGAAGTTCTGGGGTGCTCATAAGCGAAAGAGGAATATATAACTTACTCCTGCCATTGTCCTCCTAGAGATAAAATTAACTCCCAAGAATTATAGATTTGATAGATCTGTTTTCCATGGAATTATCCAATCTCCTTTTAAAGAATCCAAGTTAGTGGCTATTATTTTATCTTATGAATTTCACAGGTAAATTAGACAGTGCACGAAAAAAAATATTTTTGTCTGTTCTTTGAATAGATTAACTGAGTTGGAAGGGACCTTGTAGGTCATCTAGTCCAGCCCTCCCACTCAAGCAGGTGACCCTACACCATTTCTGACAAATGGCAGTCCAATCTCTTCTTGAAAGTCTCAAGTGATAGCACTCCTACAACTTCCAAGGGCAAGCTATTTCATTGGTTGATTGTTCTCACTGTCAGAAAGTTTCTCCTTATTTCCAGGTTAAATCTCTCCTTGTTCAGCTTCTATCCATTATTCCTTGTCTGGCCTACAGGTGCTTTAGAAAATAGCTTGACCCCTTCCTCTCTGTGGCAGCCCCTCAAATATTGGAACACTGCTATCATGTTTTCCCTGGTCCTTCTCTTCACTAGACTAGCCATGCCCAGTTCCTGTAACCTTCATATGTTTTAGTCTCCAGTCCCCTAATCATCCTGGTTGCTCTTTTCTGCACTTTTTCTAGAGTCTCAACATCTTTTTAGTTAACCCTAACATTTTTCCCCAGATCCTATCCCTAGCTATAGTATCTCCTGGGGCAGGGTGGGGAGGTTCCAATCTGTATCACTTTGTACATATATAATTGAACTACATTTTCATTTACTTGACCATTCACCCAGTATTAAGGAGATTCTTTTGAAGCTCTTCACGATCATGTTTGGTTTCCATTGCCCCAATTAATTTACTATTATCTGCAAATATAGGCAGCTTATTCTTTGCAGCTAAATCAGAAAAAAAATGTAGAAAATAAAAGACACTGGTCCCAACACTAATTCTTAAGAAGTTCTTATTTTCACCACTTAGAAAACTGCCCACATATTCCTATTCTCTCTTTGTTTTTTAATAATTAGCAACCTGGTTTTTGGAAAAAACTAGATTTAATATATATAGTCCCTCAATTAACTTTTAATCTATTTTCACCTATACATGTCCATATTGGTATTTGTATGAAATATGACTTCTATATACTATACTTGGTACTCTATAGAACAGGCAGCAGATTATCTACTGATATATAACTATGGTGGAAACGTTTACCTTATCATCTATTTCTGATTCAAGCACTTTAGAATCTATGCTGCATTTTAATTGGTTGTTGATTTTTTTTCTGTGATGTGGGAATATGTAACATTTAACAACCTATTACACTGACATCTTAATTTATTTTTGCCAGTAACATTTGCTAAGTAGGTAAATTATTTGTGATTTTGCTTCAGTACTATGGTGTTAGACCTTAATTGTTTATAATATAATTAATTGTTTGGAATTGAATGGTGAATTGTTTTGGAGATTTAATCATTTTTATGATATCCTTAATTGCTATTTTTTATCAGCAACTATAGGAAAACGATCATATGACTTGACATCACTTGTTGTTAGTGTCTTTATCTTAGAAACTGCTATCACAAAGAATTTCACTTTTGTACATACCTTCGATGTGAAGCATAATTCCCCGTAATGTGTCCAGAGCCATCACAACCAGGAGTTGGACACCTAAAATAAAGGAGTAATAATACTTCTATATTAAGTGAAAAAATTGCTGTAGAAAAATAAAAATCTTGCATGTCAAATATTTATTATTTAATCTTAATATTGCAAATATCTTTGTTTAGTAGCTGGAGAAAATTATTAATTTAAATGGAAAAAGTTTCATTTTAGATTGATCATCCATTACTGACTATATTTAAATAACCACTAGGAGTACATTCTCAGTGTGCCTATCTCGCATTTGCCACAGTTGCTATTTTCCATTGGCTTGTGTCTTCTTCTGTGCTAAGCCCTGATGCTACAGTACTGTTGCCTTCTCAGCTCAAACCTCTGAAACTACAAGAAACAATCCACAAAATGTTATAGTAGCACACAAATATATTAATAATTGGATATGGTATCATGTAGATCATGGGTGTCAAACTCCATTGTGTCACAAGCCGGACCATGATGTATTGCAACATTTTTTTGCCTTTGAGGAGCTGGAGTGGGCGTGGCCTACACATGATGTATCCGGCCTGCAGACCGCCTTTTTGACAGGCCTGTAAATGTAGGTGATTACATCAAAATAATGAATGCTACAAATTAAGTGGGATAATTAATTTTAACCACAGGAAATATTTTAATAAATTGAAAGTAATATTCATGAAATAAAGTGTATCTAAAATACAGATACTGCCCTCTTGTGACAAAAGCCAAAACTTGAATTTAGAGTCTACAGGACTTAAAAATTACAGTTTATATCTCAGTTTGTCATATATTTTTGTAGTGTTGAAAATATCTAGAAATTAACCCATTGTATAGTATCTCACTCTAATGTAAAGTTTTACAACCAAGGATAAAACTAAAATCTAAGCCTATTAAGACAGTTCAAATGTACTCATCTAGCACATTTAGAAAATCATATTTTTATCCTCTACTTGACAAACCACAAAACTTCAGAGTTCAAAAGCTGAAGTCTATTTAGCTGAACTTTCAGCAAAACCAATATATGGTCTCGTATACATATTCACACATGATAAACCTGCAAACTCTGAAACTTATACAGTCTCATGTTTAAAAAATCTTAAATGATTAATACCCTTTTGCCAAGGAATACACAATACTTTCTGTAGAATGGAGCTGAGAGAAAGTGTCCTACATTCTATTCATGTAGTAGCATGACATTACACGATGATGCATTGCTAGTTGGGCTTAGATCAAAATAAATTAGAATATAAATTCTCTATAGTAATTTCTCTTTCACTGTAAGTTTCATTGTATATAATGCAACGTATACAGCATGAATACACTCTGACAGAGATTCTTCTTACTTTGGAAGAAAACCGTGTAGGCTGGACTAGAGTTAGGTTGTCATGGTGATACCACTTCTTTGCCTACTGCTTAACTCACTATTTTCCTGTCTCCATGCTATATTACTTAAATTTGATTAGTATGCATTTTCAGCTTTTTAAAAAAAATAAAAATAAAACCTCTATAAGATTGTGATTTATTCTCCAATTAAGCCAATCTTTGTATCATTTAAATTAAGTCACACATTTCTAAATCTAAGACAAAGTTCAATTTTGGAAAATTCTCAAACTTTCAAGTCAATGCCCTAAAACATTGGGGTAGTAATAGGCCTCTTTTCTGTGACATAATGTTTAGATTTTCATGCCATATACAATTATCTTAAGTTTTAAAGATCTGAACTATCCATGTAATAACAAACAGCTTTCTATTAAACTGGCAAGTTGAAAAGTTCTTCATGGATTTAAAGAGCAAATTTTTATTAAATGGGAAATAGCCATTTACTTAATAGCAATCACTTTACTTAATAATAATTACTTACTCAACAAAATATTACTAAAATATGTATTGACTTAGTTCAATGTATAAAGATGATTACTATAGAGAAATAAAGGTACTTTTATAAAGATAAAAAAATAAAAGATATATTCAGCAATGATTTTGATTTGCTAGTTACATGGGAATATGGAGTTTCATAATACACAGACAATTAAACATATTTTTAAACCAGTTTTTGTTCCAATAGCTTTATATGTATTTTTCCTTGAAAAATTCCAGTTTAGAATGTACCAAAAATAGGAGCCAAATTAGAAAATAAAATGGTTTTGATAATTTTAAGTGTTTCAATGATGTTAAATATTATTTTTAAAAATTCTTGAAATAGAATAAATTATTTATATAGATATAACCAAAATGTTACAGTAAGGTGTTTCTAGAGTGATAATGTAAATATAAATACAGAAAAAAGCAACCCAAGAATAATAGTACTCTATAGTGACTGCAATAGATATTAAGAAATAAGATAAGCTCAGTTTCCTTTGGTTGTTTTGATTAGATTTATTATTTGCCCAGAAACTCTGCATTGCAAAGACATTCATTCTTTATTATTGGTGCCTTGCTAAACTTTTGCAACTCCTTCTCACAAAAGGGCAAAAGTTCCTTTCATAGTTCCTTCTGGCCAAAACGTTCAAAACTTAAAAAAAATACTTTATTGCAAGCTCTAAAAATAGGCACATTACAATTAAAAAATAATCAACTTCTTCTCACAATATTCTTTCCTGAAACCCAGCTGTATGTGTTATATAGCCCCAACCACTTGGGGCCTTTATCCTCTCATCTTCATTAAGAGACTAATAAATATAAATTTAAATTTAAATATGTAAACTAGATTCTCACTATAAAGTTTGAAATATTGTCATTCTAGCAATTACACTATGTTCATTCTTTAATTAAGTTTTACAGTATTAATCTGTTTTCCGATTATTGTTGCCTTTTAAATCAGTTCTCTTTCCTTCTAAAATCATAGCAAATTAAGAAAAAATGAAATTTAGAATACAGATTAAAAAACAGAAAAATTACATTATTCATTAATGGAAAATTTAAACTTTGAATTTAAAATGAACTTTAACTATACAAGGATGCCTTCTAAAATAGATGATTTATGATTATTAACCTTCCCTTCAGCTCTGAACTAAGCAGAAAGTAGCTAAAGACAGAGACACTTTCCATATATAATCCAAAATGGTCAAGCCTATCTCTTCTCCTCTCTCCATTGGTTATTATGATCTGAGTAGCTGAATCCATCTTGTTCTTTCAGTATCTAATACATACATTGTAATCATACTTAGGTTTAAAATTAGGATAAACCATTCTTTATGGTAAGAGATAATTAAATGACTTAAGCTTCCAAAACAGTAAAGAAATAGTGTTATGAAACACATTTGACTAAAGTCAGGTTAAGTTCATGTCCCAATGTGACACAATCATGTCAATCAACACTTCGTGCAGAGGTTTACATACACCCACATACACACACATCTATTCAGATAAAGGTTGTATGACTCAAGTATAAGTCACATCCAGTGTCATAGTTCTGAATTCCCAGTTAAATTCTTGTACAGACTTGAAAGGACAAGATAGCTGGTTTTTGTAGCATTCCTTCATTTAAATAGACTATATTTTTATTCATTATCTGTTGGGAAATATAAATATACATGAAGTACTGATGCATTTTCAATAAAGGATAGTTTTACTGATTACACATATGATCTGTATTACCACATTCACTTGAAATTAATTAATTTAATTAATTTATGGGGAAAGGGCATAACTTTTAGACAGCCTAAATTATTTAATTTGTTTTTAACTTTTGTATAGTGTACTGGGGTTTGTGATTGGCTGTGCACTGCCCTGAGTCCTTCGGGAGAAGGGCGGTATATAAATATTACAAATAAATAAATAAATAAATAACATATTAGGTCAGGCTAGTTGTCCATCTGACTCATTACTGCCTACAAGTGCAGGCACAGCATTCAGTCTTTCGCATACATGTTACTTGATAGTTTTCTAATTGGAGTAAATGAATGAAATTGGGACCTTTTACATGCAAATTATCTGCTCTGCTAATGTAATATTGCCCATATTTTCCTTATTTATGTCACATTATATGGCTATAGTCTTTTTCATTATATGGTTCTGTCATCTGGGGAATTCCAAATATTGATTTTAGAAGCTTTTCAAAACCCATTAAAAATGAGAATTCTCCACGTTTTATTCAGTGTTAATGGAATATCCTGAAGAGGATAATTCCAAATCATATGGAAAATCAACTTTTTCTACTGGAAAATACTGCAGCTTGATTGTAGTCCTACTTTTGAAAAAGATATACTGTAGCTGAAAACCATCATCTAAGCTTTGGTTTAGGATGAAGTTACTTGAATTCAAGTCACAGTGAATTGGTTTGTTAAGCCTTGATGGATGGGTTTAACACATCACTCTAAGCCAAATCATAGCACATTATGGTTTAGCATGATATGTGAATAAAGTATAAGTAAGTAAGAATCTGTCAGTTTTCTATGTTTTTGTCTACTAATTAATGCTGGAAATTACTTCTTTGCATAAGTATTGTTAACCACTTGGACTAATACACAATGCTTTGGGTTGAAATTTACTTTAGTCCCTCTCTGTTGCTGTGAGCTAATGAAGATGAGAAGATCTTAAAATAGTGTAAAATAAACTAATTGAACCCATTTCCCTATCAGTGACATGTAACATAAGCTATCCCTATAGATGCAGAAAAAGAGGGCAATGCAAAACTGAGTTTCCATAATGGATTAGAAAAGAATAAGTTACATGTGTTGCAACATTTTTATATTGTGATTTATTTATTAAACAAATTTATATAATCATTCAACTCACACATAAAGAATAAAGAGAATAAAGAATTTTAGCTGCAGGGATACTTCAACATTTGCAGGACTTCAGAAGATTAAGAAAGAAGGGTTGTATCCTCTCCAGCTAGCCTTGGCTACATTAAAGCATATTCTTCAGAAAGAAGAAAAGTTCCACTGGTAGTTTAATAGTATAACTCTGGCGTCTTATCTTATGTTTTCTTCCATTTTAGAAATTACAGAGATGAAAATTGTTCTATCAATGCCTATTCAGCACGATAGTGGCCTTTTTAAAACCAAAAAATACAATACAAAAAATTTATAACAAAAATATAAATAAAAAAAATGCAAGGCATAATATACTATAAGCTTAAGGTATCTTACCTTAAAATAGGTGAAATTGGGTCTAATATGGATGCCTTGAGGCATCCATATTAGACCCAATTTCACCTATTTTTGCAGTGATTATTAAGTGATAGATAAGCAAATGCCATGTCGTGACCTCATTTTTTGGAATCGGCTATTTCACTGGAACCCAGTAAAAAAGTGCTTCAAACCAGCAAGAAACATTGCAAAACATATTTATATAACTACAGCAGGGGACTTCAAATTTGACAGATTTAAGACTTGACAGATTTAAGACTCAATTCCCAGAATTCCTCCTCCAGTCATGTTAGCTCAGGAATTCTGGGAGTTGAAGTCCACAAGTCTTAAATTTGCCAAGTTTGAAGACGCTTGAACTACAGGATGCTGCAACAAGTTGGAAAGGTGAATCAGGGGAAGGGTGGCACAATATTTTACTATGGCCAGAAGTGTTTTATGGGCTATAAAGCACTCATTCCATGCCTGCCATAATTTCAAATGGTTGTTAGGTGACCAATTGTTGGTCAAGGATAATAAGAAATTGAAATGTTTAAGAAAATTTGAGCCATTTTATATGAAAACACTTTACTTTGCATGTAATTATATTTTCTGTATGGATTTTACTTACAAGGTTTTAAGAAACAGAAGTCATAACATATGAGGGATCATTACTCTAAAGAAAAGTCTTCTAAAAAGACAAACTGTACATATTATATTTTAATAAATACACCAGTAATGTTATAAATGTAGAGAACTGTACATAAAACTATTAGAATTGAAAAAAAAATCCACAATAGTTGAGTGTATTTATCTAGCTCCATAACAACTATCTACCGGTAGTCTTCACATTAATCCTATTAATTAAATAGGTCCAATGTTTATGTGAAAACAATAGGACTAGGCCTTATTATCTTAATTTATATCTACTGCATTTTTCTCTATGCTAGGAAAAAGTTTACATAATCTCAAGGGTTAGATTTAGCAAATGCTTCCCAATTTTTGCCCAACAATTAGAACTTTGTGAAACCTTACCATTTGGCTGAAAAGACAGTGACTGATAGTGAGTTATATAATCAGCTTCCATAGCGTGGGTAGACTTGAATATGGCTTTCCTTATTTCAGAGCCCAAATTAAAAACATTTTAAAATTTAAAATTTGAAAAACTTTTCAAAATAAAGTCCAGTGGTCATCCAAAGACACATAACTTGATTCAATTCAGTGCAATAGCATCTTGTAACTCTTTTGAATTCTACTGTGTAGTGCAGTGTTGGTTCAGTGTTGAGGTTTTTTGCTTCAATTTGTGGAGTGTGAAGTATGTGTTTTTGTGTTTATTTTCATGGTCATGATGTGCACTGAAAATGGTGTTTGATTACATTTTACAAGGTGCAATGACAATAAAGTAAACTAAAAAAATATCTCATACTTAATGGTATGGAATTCTGGATACAAATGGCAAAATATAATTCAGAATATTTGTGGGTACACACAGAAACACTTTAAACCATAATTATGTGACAGATGTGGTCAGCAGTCCCACAAGCATAGGTAAAGGTGCAGCTGCATGGCCATCATTTGCCTTTGAAATCACATTGGCAAAAGATTGAGGACTCAGTCTCTGGGCAGAAAGGCATGTGTCAACCCAAATGTGGATTCTCCAATCGACATGCTGGAAAAACTATATTTAAATGTCAAGATCATTCTTTGTACATAACTTTGAAGTTTTTCATCAATAGGGAATGCCATTATGAAGCATAGGCTTTCTGTTTTCAATAAATGACTCAGAATAGATCCTTTTGGAAAGGTAGGCTGGAATTCAGGGCAGATTCCCTTGATATAATCTTTTGGTGTCTAGTACAGGTACTTTTTAAACAATTCTACACCTCATGAGGACTTTTATAGCTGTTTCATCCTAAACTTTTTATTAAATGTAAATGATAATAAAATAAAATAGGAGAAGCAGCTGTGCTATGTGAATGAAGTGATTTCCCCCCAGTTTCCTCTGTAGATTTTCCTCTGTAGATATTTTCCCAAGGAAATAATAGAGATTTCTGCTAGACAACATACTGTTTATAACTTAAAATATCATTTATCTTATTTTAATTAATTCAAATTTGTACATTTGATCTAGGATGAACTATTATTTAACTGATCTTAAAATCAGTCAGTGCCACTGGCTCTAAGACTATACAATTAAATTAAAAAGATTATCATGATGGTACATTTTATTCAGGATAATTCTGAGAGTGGTTTACACATAAAAAGGAATAGGTAATTAACAAAATAAACAGACTATGGAACTTGTCAGTCTTTCTATTACACTAAAGAATGATCTGAATAATCAAATATTTTGTGCTCAAAGTGCTTTTACAAGTTGTTAACAACAACAACAAAATAGAAATCACATATACAGATATTCCACTGGAACTATCAAATAGTATACTGTATGTATAGTGTGCAATATATAAATTGTACAAAAAGAAAGTAGGTCATAATGTGCAAAATAGAAATAGGAGACTTCCAAAGCATTTGTACTAATTAGAACCTACTTCACAATAATTATGTTTGTATTTGAGACTGCTTTTGTAATATCTGAATATGCCATTAGAAATAGTCCACATTTAACAATTATAATTAGGACCGGTAACTTTGTCACTAAACAACCCAGTCATAAAATGTAACGCCATGTGACCATGACAACTTAGAGTGGCAGTTGCAAAAATTCCTGTTGCCTTTACTAGGCAAATCCTGGGTGTCGCAGTAAGCTATAGTCATAGGATTGGCAATTGTAATCTCTAGCTAGCTTTCCCTTTGACTCTGCTTATTGGAAGCCAACTGTGAAACTGACAAATGGCAATCACATGACTATAGGACACTTAACTACACGGAAAAATTCCAAGTCCCTTCTTTCAATGCTATTGTATTTTTGAACAGTTGCTGAATGAAGAACACATGTACTGTCTCACTTTGGGATATTTAGAATGAATGGTTAGAATGTATAAGATATGAAAAGAGGCTTTAGTAAGACATATTGACAATAGAGAAATATTCCCCAAGTGATGTATGGAATCTTTTATTACAATGTTTGTTTCAAATAAAAATGATTCATTTCCATATAGCTTTTCAGTAGAATCTATATATAGATTTATATATTTACTATATATAAAGTAAATACTGTAAAATTCGCACCATGGATATTTGAATATTTCACACACATTTTTAAATAATTGCAAATTACCTTCAGTTACATTCCTATATTAATTTATTTTGGAATGGATCAAACTGATCTCAGTGAGATTTCTTTTTATTAGATAATCTACTGTAGTATAAATTAAGAATATAGTGTTCTTCCTCCATTTTAATTAAAAACTGATTCCCCCACATGAAAAAAATATCAACTCTATAACAAAAGTCTGAAATAAGGAAAATTCAGTCAATCGGGGGGGGGGGTTTCTTCCCCACCCAACATTAAACCACAATGTCATATCCATTGATCATGTTTAGTACCACTTTGTGATCCTGGGTGAGAATGGGTGCACTATGGCATGATTTCCAAATAGATCAAAGGTTGATAGGTTTGGACAAGGGATCTTTTATTATTTTGATTGTTTATTTGTAATATTATTAGTTAATATAGTACTTATTAAATTATTTTTATATAATATTTTTGTAGGTAGAAGTACAATCTGTAATCATGAAGGGGTTGATGAGCTGAAGAGTTTGGGGATCCCTGGTCTATGGGTTGAGAGAATTCAATAAAGCCAAGAGTGATTGAATATCACCAACTTTATCATTCTAAATGGATTGTAACCATATTACGTTATGCTATATAATACATTTGCTAGTATCTATAAATTTATTCAGGCATCAAGCAAAAATATTGCTTTATAAGTTTTGGCAAGATGGTGATTTTTTTTTTCTTCCTAGATCCTACACATTTTATAATTCAAGAAATACATAAAATATAAAAAAATTGTATGCTTTTGAATCTATATATCAGGTTCAGATACTGAAATTTAATCTTGATGACAGTAATGTTCTTTCAGAGACAGCAAGCTTAACTGCAAATAACTGAAGCAAGATTAAAACTATCAAGTAATGCAGTCAAGAACTTATATACTTAGAAACACATCAAAATTGCCTTTAAAACTTTCGAAACTTCCAAGTTTTGTATGCAAATACAAACATGAAAATTATGGTTGGGGGGAAGAATCTCATTCCAAAGAGTAGGCACCATAACAGAGAAGATTTCCTTGATCCTCATAGATTCCTTTTATCCTAGGGTCTTGGAAAGCAATCACTCTACTGGCAGAAACCATTTAGGCAATGCCTCAAATAACTTGCTTTTATTGGGAAAGGTAAGAGCAAAAAGAAAAAAAAATCCATATGTTCACTTGGAAATAGAAAAACAATATTCTCCACATTGTTTTTGTGATAAGTTCTATTTTTTTAAAAAAAAGCTCAATTACTTCCACCCAGTTTTTATAAATTAATGTTAAATTGTATGTTAAAGAAAGAAAGAAAGTTAGTTGAAGGAAGCAAAAATAGACAGAAAGATATTTTGCTATTATAAGCAAGTACTATGTGTGGGACGAGCAAGAGAATTTTAAAAAGGATTAAATAATATTCTTGTTTCTGCTTCAACTAGCACTTCCAAAAATGGCTTGTTTTGACTCTTAGATATCTATAAACCTAAAACCTCTCTTAATGTTTCTGGCAAACTCTTAGATGTTCCATGCAAAATAACCAATGTTAAGCTTTCTATTTTTAAAGAATTTCTGGAGTTACCATCATTTTCAAAAATAAGCTGTCATTCTGTGAATCTCCTGGAAATAAACAACCCAAATCTATTATGAATAGGAGTCATATCAAAATTATTTTATATTTCTATATTTTTCATTATAAGTATAAAGCACAGTTCAGGGATACCAAAATATTCTCATTTACTATATGATTTTCACACAATATTCTCTAAAGAACAAGACTGTGCTGAATATTGAAGTAATTAATTCTAAAATCTTCATTAGAAATTTTTCTACTGATTATTTATATTGTTACAGGAAATTCAAATAAAATTTCTGGTAGAGAGTTGCATTCTATCCTTTCTGTTTAATATTCTTGATTGCAGTGACTATTCTGATTTGAAATGTCATAATCCTACTGAGTCATCTGACTAAGCAACTTGATGATTTATGAGTATGAAAGATCCAATATTTGCCCTTGTGTTTAGCTTGCACATATAGGAAATATAAGCAAATAGCAGCAGGAAATGTAATTGGAGTTCCGCTTGGGATTATGGGCTTTCTAGGTGACACTATGGCTACCTATATTTCCTTTGGTGTTGGTTTTTTGAGGTAGGAGAGGCAATATGAGAATTCTCAAAAAGCCATGAAGAAGTAAAAATCAGATAAGAGAAATGAAGAAAGTGGCTAGGGATGCAGCAAGAATAAATCATTTGGCTCCACTTGGGGACAGGACGTCAATTTGCTGTTGATGTAAATGATGTGGAATGATTGGTATGGAGGTTCAATGCTATGCAGTGCTATGCAAGCCAAGGCAATTTTTTTGAACCTTGCCCCAATTTCACAATTTGTGAATTTACAATAGAAATAAAAACAAAACACAATTTTTTTCTAGTATTAAACTAATAGTGCTTCTGAATTGCTTTGTTTAAAATCAAGCAAACCTTATTTTATTTTTGTTTGGTAATAAAGAGCAATGTTTGCTACTGAAGAGTTCATTTAGAAAGAATCGAGTTACCTAAAATGCTGAATTCAATTTCATAAGTAAGCATTGCAACTGAACTTCCTCTTTATGGATCCCCATATGCTCCAAAGAATACCTCAAACTTCAGAAAAGACCTAGGTTAAACATTTGAGTTCAGGAAGTAAAGGGGATCAGTTTTATTTTTCATTTGTATTTATTAGAGTGCTTGGTAGCTCAGCCTAGGCAAGATAAATCAGAATGTAAAGCACCACCCTATGCTGCATTGATTTCAGAATATCTAGCCCATTTTTTTTTAACTATAGCAGCCCTTGTTTCCCTGCACATTTGCAAACCAGTTTAGTTTATACCTGCATTCTGGAGTCTAGGTTAAACAAAAAAATGCCAAACTCATTAGTGGATTGCCTGAATTGAGATTACATTTTGGGAATCTAACTATTCCTTTTGTAGAGTTTTTTTTCTTTTTTCTTTACCAGTGCCTGGTAGCTATCAATGGTAATTTTATACTTGTTCTACAATCTCTTTAATTCTTTCTAATACTGTATTGCATTAATACTATTTAATCCTGTTTTCTTTTAGTGTTTGCAACAATATCATTTTCTATGTCCCCATCTTTCCCAAGTCATAGAGCCATATTTGATGTCTGCTTAAGGCAGCACAATTCAATGCATAATGCTCATTATGAACATACATAAATCCTCATTTATGTATCAGAAACAGCAATGTTTCTATCATTTCAGTTCTTCCTGTAAACTATAGAGGATTGTGAAGTTTATTTTTGGATCATAAAGGGTTATTTCCCTTCCATCTTATGTAAGTCAAGAAAACCCCTCAGATTATTTCATTGCTCAGTTTTTATGCCATTATTTTTTTATTTTATTCTAAAATGTGAACTTTATTCAAAGATCCAGATTTTTTAAAACTTATTTTTAGACATTTACAATGGAAACTTCTAATCAAACTAGCATTATAGTATGATATTATAATTTCAAATGTCATTCTGTAACTATAACAAATGGTGTGGTGGCCTAGAGATGGAGCTCTCGCCTCACAATCAGGAGGCTGTGGGTTTGATCCTAAGTAGAGGCAGATATTTCTTTCTGTTGAGAATATATCTGCTGAATGTAAGTCCTCATTGGTGACAGGAAGGGCATCCGGCCAGTAAACAATCAGCTCCATTCAGTTGCCCAGACTTCACCTCGCAAGGGATTATGGGGTAGTTAAAAGAAGATGATGATTCTGTAATTATAACAATTAACAGCTGGGGAAAAAAATCATGCTATGATTCAAAATTTGTCACAGTTGAAGATTTCTTTGGTTACCTTTCTTCATTTCACTTGAAAATCCTATAATGGACCAGCTAATGTTTATCTATGTTGATGATTCATTACAAGCTTAATAAATTCTCAATTGATTTTCAACAAAGTGGTACTCATAAACCCTGAATTCTAGTTAGTATTTTTATCACTTCATTTGAAAGATTGCAAAGTATCCATGACTCTCTATCTATCTTATCTTTGCTGTGATTTGCTGCTTAACGGTGTCCTTTTGTAAACTAGAATCTTCTGTTTGTAAATATTAAGATTTTTGTTAAAGGAATGGCTTTCATCATATCTTACTTGAGTTCCTGTGAGCTTGTGGCCAGCATACTTCGAATACTTTTATCAGCCAGTGGGCAGCCAGACAGACTGTAAAACAGGTCAGGACAGTCAAGTAAGTTGATATTCTTTTAAGCCAAGATTTTCCAAACAAACACAACGCTTAAAAATTAAATTAAAAAATTATAATGCAGAAAAGCGATGGGGCGGGCAAGTGTGGCAATATTACATTTTGTAATATAAGTTAACCCTCTGAATATGTTTAACTATAACATGTGTAGAATTTTTGTTAAAAGGACAAGATAATAGCTATAAAAAATATTAGTGATCCATGGGTTAACTATTTTAAAAAGTTAAGAATTTCAAAACTGTAGTTGTTTTAAAAGAAACAAGACGTTTATACAACACACAAATTAGCATGCTCTTAAGATCAACATTTATTACTCAAAGGGTTAACACATAGTTCAACATTTTTACTTTGACAGCATTGTTGAGGTAAGCTGAAAACAATAAATTGAAAAGACAGAATCCACCATGAAAAAAATGAAGTCACACCTTCTATGTGAGGCGTAATTACCAGTCACATGACCACTCCCATCACACCCTGGTGTTGGACATCTGCCACCAAACAAAAACAAAAAAACAGCCAAAATAGTAAGTATGTTTAAAAAAACTTTGAAAAGTTTCATTGTTTCCAGTTTAGCTGCAATGTCTGCAAGGGGGATTTAAGCATCCTATCAGAAAAGCTGCAAAATGAACAAAATTTAATGAAATGGCGGTTCAGTACAATATAGCATCATTAGGGACAAGCAGCTTCATCACTTAAACTTAACTGACAGTCTGAAACATTTATATGCTGCAAATGCTGCATGCTCATACTGCAAGGCATATATGTACCGGTATTGGTTTATTCAGATAAGACAACGAGAGAAAGATAAAGTTAAAAAGGAGTAAAAAATAATTTCACCTCACATTATGCTTACGTTATTAAATCCTTTTTATTCTCTTTGCATTGAGGATATTTGGGTTTAGGACTTGGGATGGTGACTTCCCCGGGATATCTTCTTTCTTCTAATGCTTCTTGGAAAGGATCTAAATCTTCTGGCTGTAATGAAGGGTAAGAAACAAACCATATTTAATTGGAATGCTATTGTGCTTACCACTAAAATTTCTAATAAAGTCAAGGACCTTCCTATTTATTCCTCTGGAGAGAAAAAGTCCACAAATAACAACTTTCAAATATTTACAGTGCAGGTAGCATCCTATATTGTATTGAAAAGCAGTGGTCTGCATGAACCAACGTTCTGTATAACTGTCATGGTTATTTTATTCAGTACATATTTAATTAAGGCCGTCGCCAGGGGGGCTTTTGGTCAGGTCCGTAGGATCTACCAGTTGCGGCCCTTTCTGGATCGGGATGCACTTCGCACCGTCACTTCCGCCCTCGTGATCTCCCGCCTAGAATATGCCAACGCTCTCTACATGGGGCTTCCCTTGAAGTGCACCCGGAGGCTCCAGCTGGTGCAGAATGCGGCCACGCGGGTGGTGTTGGGGGTTCCTCGGGGCTCCGATGTTACACCGCTCTTGCGTGAGCTGCATTGGCTCCCGGTGGTCCTCCAGGTGCGCTTCAAGGTCCTGGTTACCATTTTTAAAGCACTCCATAGCTTAGGACCAGGATATTTGCGGGACCGCCTCCTGCCATTATCGGCCTCCCGATAATGAGTCGGCCTCCTTGGGGTGCCGCCGGCTGGACAGTCGGCGACCCTGAGGGTGCGGGCCTTCTCGTTGGGGGCATCCTCCCTCTGGAACGAATTACCCCTGGAGATGAGGACCATCCCTGATCTCCTGACCTTCCGGCGCGTGTTGAAAATCTATTTATTTAATCAAGCCGGTCTGGCCTAGGGGTTTTTTAGGGGTTTTTAGGATTTTAATTTGGTTTTTATCTAGTTTGGCTTTTAAATTTCTTATAAACTTCAGCCTTTCATGTTTGGTCTTTTAACTGTTCTTAATCTTGTATTGTTCTCTGCATTTTAATTTGGCTGTGCACCGCCCTGAGTCCTGTCAGGAAAATAGGGCGGTATATAACTACAATAAAAAACTAAATAAATAAATAAAGTAAGCACTGCTCCAAATTCATGCCTCTTGTTAATAGCATCATATCATCACCAGAACTCTCATTATATTGTGCACAATATAGAACAATGTTGTTATATTGGAAGGTTCTATGTTGAGAGAGAACAACTGGCACAATGTCACCCAGCTTGCTTTCATGATTAAGGTACGGCTAGAACTCACGGTCTCCCATTTTCTAGGCTGGTGCCTTAATCACTAGATTACTTAATCACTAGACAAAACCCAAGTCTGCCCACAGGGAAGGAAAGTTAAAGTCTCTCAGCCATCAAATTTGGGAGTTCTCTACCATCCTCCTGAAAATTAACTATGCAAGCTTAGCTGGTTGGTACACCAACAGAAACTCCAGCTTATTTCTACAGCCCAACCAACCATATAGGCCTTCACATAGCACTATCAGAAGAATCGAGTCTCTGTCTCTTACAATCAGTGCCAACTCCCTTCCCTGTCATTGGCATCAAGGTTGCTGAAGGACCTGAAACCCAGCTGGGCAGATTTCTGAGAGGATGACCTTAACACATTTACTCAGGTAAATTTTAGGACAGGTCACAACCTACAATCACAACTGAGACCAAAATGTATGTGGCTTGCTAAGTAAAACAGTTTTTACGACATTTCTTGCCACGGTTGTTAAGTGAATCACTGTAGTTATTAACATGGTTGTTAAGTGAATCTGACTTCCCCATTGACTTTGCTTGTCAGAAGGTTGCACAAGGTGAACACATGACCCTGGAACACAGCAATCGTCATAAATATGAGGTAGTTGCCAAATGTCTGAATTTTGAACGTGTAACACAGGGATGCTGCAATGGTCGCAAGTATGAAAAACAGTCGTAACTTACTTTTTTCAGTGCCACTATAACTTTGAATGGTCACTAAATAAATTGTTGTAAAGTTTTAGTCTGCTGCCTTGCCTCATGCAATATCAAATACTGATGAAGGTGGTCTTATGGAAAACAGAACTGGCATTAAACATCAGCATCTTGAGACCAAAACATGAGCAAACTAGTTACCTGGTCCCTACTATAGTAATAGGAAGAAACAACCATATCTCAATTCTTTTCTTACTGATAGTGTAAAGATAAACACTTAACAAGAAACTTTTTCCGTCTTTACTATTAATTTTTTGTTTTGTAGTTATAGCAGCAGCAAGAACCAAGAGTTAATGTAATTCTATTTGTTCTTTCCTTTGTTCACATAACAGATTTTTCCAATATAAGAGTAGAGAAAATATATGCATGAGGCATGGCTTCTATTTCACAAAATAATTCTTCCATAAACACGAATCAAATGTCCTTATATTCAATAGGCTACCACTGAATTGTGACATTACTAGATAAATGAAAGTGCCAACTCTGAAAAAGATTTAAGCAAATTATATCCTGACCAATGTCATTCCTACTATAAATACATAATGAAATGCTTTAATCAATATTTTTTTTAAAAAATGATATAGAGTAAAGTATCTTTGCCAAAGCTATTGTTACTAATGCATTTCACCTGGTCAGTCTTTAGAAATATAATAGTTTGAAAGCAATGTCAGGGAGTTTGATAAAATAGACCTACATTAATTTCCTTGGAATCATCTTCATCTATCGTGTCAGGCTTCATTTTTGTGTAGTCCACAGGTAAATCCCAGCAGTCGCTCTCATTCAGCTGGTAACACCTGTTATTCATCACAGCCTGTTGTTGTGGTGACATTGGTTCCAGTGGCGTCAAAATGGTGCAGCAGCCCTCTCGCTGTCGTTGCTTGTTTAAACTCAAGTCTAATGTCCCATTTTCATCCACCTCCATATCAGGATTCTGGGTAAAAACACACACATACACACGCACACACACAACATATACACCAAAGAGAATTCAGCTCGTCACTATCAAGAGCCCTTCAGTAAAATGAAGTACTATACCCACAAACAGTTTCATTCCTTGGCAACGTTAAAACATTCAAAAAGGTATCCTTGAAAAATATTTCCCTGGGATTAATTTCACCATTTTGATTTGCTCAGTTCTTTGTACTAACATCTATATCATTCTGGATTGACTTGGAGCACCTTCTTAAATACAAACACTGAGAAAGAGTCACTGAAATGTATCAATTTTAAAGGTCAGAAAGAACAGCAAACCTCTCATAGCATGAGGAAAGAAGAAACTTTTCTAAGTCTTTGATGCAAATGGCACCAAACTCAGCAGTAAAAAAGGCACTGAAATGGATATGTGTACTGCACAAAATTGTTCAAGGACTCCTTTAGGTGTGATGGGGAAAAAAATCTCTGGTTCTTTCATTCCTCATAGTAACTGAAAAAGGGCAGAGAAAGGGACATTTTCCTTCTGCCTTTCCTTCTTGCTAAATATTTTTAAGGAAAAATTTAGAGTTTTAAAATGGATGTAAAAAAAGGTTTCCCCCTTTTTTAATATCAATGATGATAGTCATTATAATTGTATACAGAATAATTGTAAACAGAATAATTGTAAACAGAAATATATATTATTTACCACAGCAAGAAAAAAAGTAGGGATGATTAAACTGATTGCTTTATTCAAATAAAGGAACATATCTATTTTAATTTCCATTTGGAAACCGCTTTTAAATTTTGTGCTTGTGGTGGAAAAATATATTTCTGATTTTGGTTTTCCTGATTAGATAGGTTTGTTGCTATAGAAATGGCTAGTATATATTATTGTGTAAAAGTAAAAAGTTGAGGTTGTAATGTTATTATCTTCTATTGTGCTAAAAAAGAGCCAGAAGTCAATGCCTTTTCCCCTTTTCTCCTTTTCCCTTTTTTTACCATTAATTTTGCCTTCTTTTAATTTTTTTTTTGTATTTTATATTCTAATAAACTAATACAAAAATTTAAACAGGCAAGAAAGATGAAAAGTAAATGTGATTGAAGTTCACTTTTCATCTTCCTCCTCCATCAGAGCCTTTTCCTCTCACTTTTCCTCTTTTCTAGTGGAGCAAAAATAATATTTCTGTCAAAGATTTTCCAGGGGATAACTCCCAGAATGTTAAGAGATGGGTATGAAAGTCAAAGGACATATAGCAACCCAAAAAAGAAAGACCCTATATCAGAAATCCTTTTTCAAGCCTAAACTACACCTTTCAACCCTCATTACATCTTTCAAAGGACGCTCCCACAAAAAAAATATCTTCCCAGTCTTACTACCTAAATGAGAGCTATTTAGTGTAGTTTTGAAAGGGCTGGCCTAGAAACCAGGAGAAAGTGAGTTCTAGTTCTGCCTTTGGGCAGAGTCACGCTCCCTCAACTCAACCCACCTCACAGGGTTGTTGGTATGTGGGAAATAAAAAGAAAAAAGAAGATTAGATATGTTCGCTGCCTTTGTGTTGTTTGTAAATAAATAATAAACGTGGGATAAAAATCTAACAAATAATTAAAATAAAAATAAATGAACATAATTTATTCTACCAAAACATTTTACCTAATCCATTCAATTGGATTATTCCTTCATGAGAATTGAAGGTGGCATTAACTGCCTTTGAAATATCGTTTTTATTTTAAAAAGGGACCCCTCTAATCTAAATTCATTTTTGTTCCTAAATAGGATTAATGCTACTAGCATCAGAAAAAAAAACCCAAACTCAACCCTTTTTTTAAAAGGCAAATAAAACGAACTGAGGGAAAAACTGAACAGTAAAAGATCATCTATTTGACTCTTATAGATTCTTATATTTCCTTCCACAGTTACATAATGTACGTACTTTCACTTTAGGAAACTGGAAAGATAAAATAAAAAAATTAAAACACCTTTCTTTGTTTTTGAAAGAGCAGAGGATGTTTTTAGGCCTAGCATTACAGACAGACATTACATGACAGAACAGTTTGCCTTCCAACAGCTTGTTTGCACAGCCCTCTAGTGGCTGCATGAGGGAAGCACAGTTTCACTAGGCTTTTATACCAGCAGTAAATAATTACAAGATCTTAAAAATGACTTTTTTTCACAATGAAGTATACTTTAAATGTGTTTTTTTTTCAATCCCTCTTTTTTTTACATAATCTTGATTTTAAAATTTTCCTTTTCCCTTCTTTTTTTTTGAAATTAATTCCTTTCATATTCTTCCAAGTGATTATTATGAGAGCATTGTAATTTTTAAAGTAGAGTAAGCCAAAATAGCACTCTTAGAGCAAGGGAAAGCCTGTGGCTGCAAAGCTTCCAGAGTAGAAGCAATACTTTGGTGATAATATCAGTATAAAGTTGAAATTTATCCAATCAGAATTGTATCAGTTCTTGTTTTCAGATGTGAACAAAATTGTTCTTTCAGAGGATCAAGTTGAAGCAATTTTTATGGTTTGATCTCAGCATACAAATAAGACTTGTGAGCCCATCAGTCCTAGCTGATTTTATTTGCTGTATGAAAAGGCACCCTTTTTCCCACTCCAACTAGTAGGGAAGGCTGGTGAGATCTCTTTTCATGACCCTTAGTAAGCCACAAGATTACTTGCCATCATAAATGAAAGGGGATCTTTTGCAAAGTTAACCAAATTATGGAAAATACGCCTTCTGTTTTATAATAATAACAACAACAACAACAACAACAACCATCATCATTTAGCACTGGTTCTGTGAGCATGGCGTGGTGGGCGTGGCAGGGGAAGGATACTGTAAAATCTCCAGTCAGAGGTGGTATTTGCTGATTCTCCAAACTACTCAAAATTTCCACTACTGGTTCTCCAGACCTGGTCAGAACCTGCTGAATACCACCTCTGAAACTAACTAACATAATTGTTTCTGAGATTCTAGAGTTTTAATATATTTGAATCCTAATGCTATCCAGCCAATCAAAGATGTTACATATGTGTGTTCCAAGTTTCCCAAATTGGAAAATTAACAGCAAATGTTGGGTTCTAATATTTAATAATTGACAATAGGTAAGCATAACTCCAGATTCAAAAAACCAAATCCTCCTTCATTGATTGGTAATTGCATTTTCTATTAATATTGTCTCAGAATCAAAGAGATTCTTTAAAAATTTGTTTATTTATTTTCTAAATTTATTTTCTGGATATATATTCTTGAATCCATCCCACAATATAAATTAATCTGGGAATAATATTCATCTTGAAAGTGTTATCCTTTCCTCAAAGGGTGATGTTTAATTATTCCTATTTCCTGTAGAAACCTCTATTTGATTTGTATTAAGAAATATCTCTATTTAATTTATATTACATACTACTACGTTATACATTTTAGTATACAAATACCTAAATATTTAATGGATTTAGGATATATAATTTATTTCCTTTAAATGGACAAGTAACCAATTTTTTACCAATTGGTATCAATTCTGATTTGGACCAATTAATAGAATATTACTGGAATAGTAATATGAGGGTTAGAAATAAACAAAATAATGTGTGCAAATAAAAATAATTTCTGTTTAACTGACATGTACCACCCTGTATGTCTCTATATTTGTCTAATAGTGCAAGTCAAAGGTGCCACTCACATATGAAAAAGCAAGGGTGAAAGTAGACATTCTTGCTAGTTTCTCTGAATGGTAAGAAAATAGGAGAAAACATGCTATTAATCTTTACTTTAGATGTGGGAGACATATGCTATCTTTCAATTTGTTTACAGGAATGCATGCTTGGACTCTGCTATGTTTGTATAGAAAAGGGCTGTCAAAAATAGCATTTTGTGGGAGATGTAGTAAGAATTTACAGAGGTATGCATATATGCAAATGTATTACCCTAGAACAGAGATCCTGAGGTTTTGTGGAGAGGTTCTGAGGCATTTCTCTGCAGCGAGTGGAAAGATTCAAGATAGCCGTGGCAGCCATGTGTGCTGCTTCCATGTCGTGGGTATAGTCAAAGCTGCTCTTGCTGCAGGTGCTGCTGGCGCTGCTGCCTCCTCCACAACTCATATTGCTGCTGCTGCTAGGTGCATAGCTGCTAGTTGTGCTGCTGGTTGGGCTCGAATTCTTACAGTAACGTTTAGCTGTGGAAAGGAAAGAGGACAAGAATGACTCCAAAAGATTCTATGGATAGCCATGAAGAAGTAACACAATCTACTGTAAGGGAGCTGCACTCTTCCATGAAGTTTTTATAATATTTTTGTGTGTCTTCTTGGCACAGGAAATGCAGATGCAATGTCAAAAAAGCAAAATGATAATCAATCAAGTATTCCATTGTGACATAGGGATGAGATTAAGTGGAAAAAAATGACTCTGAGGACTTGGGTTTACTTTATTTTTTGCACTCTGGAATGCCTTGCAGTGAAAGGGATAAAAATGCTACAAATAGGCAATCAAATTAATGCATTTTATTCAAAAGCAGAATTTCCCCTCCTATTGCCCTGCAGGTCATCCTTCTATTGTGGGTATAGTCTAACCCAGGGGTCTGCAACCTGTGGCTCTGGAGCTACATGCAGCTTTTCCGGCCCTCTGCTATAGCTCCCTGTCAGCTGATCCCACCACTGGCTGGCCCCTCCCCTTCCCTCCCCGTCACTCCTCGCCTGGCCTGAGAAGGTAAGGGTAATGGCGGGGGATGGAGACTCACTCCATATTCCAAAGCAGGAAGTGACTAGGTAGAAGTGAGTGATGTCGAGTTCGCCACGCCCACCCAGTCACACCGGTTGTTAAAGTATTGGCTCACGGTGTTTCATTTTCTGTGGGAAACGGGTCCAAATGGCTCTTTGAGTGCTTAAGGTTGCAGACCCCTGGTCTAACCTATCCAGAAGTACAAGAAAGAAATCTGTTAGTAAATTTTGACATCATTGTACAAACATCTAATTGGTTAGGAGGAAGGAAAGGACAAGCACTTGAATGCTGGTTACCTACCAATTCCATTAAAAGAGCACAAAACTAACAATGTGCTGCTTCCTTCTAATTTTCCTCATAACAGCAATTCTTTCAAAACTGCTTTCCTTTTCTTCTGTCCCCTGACTTTTTGCCAGTCATTCTTCATTTGATTCTGATTAATCTCTAAATATGCACCAGAATGACTAAGCCTCTTAATGAAACTTTTCTGTCTTAAAAATAAATGAGTATATTATGGAATTTGAATATATATAACAAGAAGCAATAAATATTCTAGGAAGCTGTTAGCAGCACATATAAATTTATATTTGAGTCAACCTAAACTAAAGTGCACTCTCTTGATCACTTCTTTAGTCATCTACAGCAAAGAAGTCTGCGTCAAAATAACAACATACAATGGTGATGTCATTTACAATATTTTTTAATATGCGTCAAAATAACAACATACAATGGTGATGTCATTTACAATATTTTTGCCAGAAACCAGCAAAAAATTTCTGGCAAAAAATATCCCATTGTGAACAATGGGTTCATTTAATGATCAGAGTATTCATTTATTGATTGCTGCAAAAATGGTCATGAAGTCAAGAATAATCACATGGTGACTCATTTTATGACATCATGATTTACGACCAAAATTACTAGTTCAATTATACTTGTAGGTGAATGACAACAGTGTGGTTGCTAAGAACTGACACAGACTCACACATAATCAAATGGTCACAGCACCAGCATTTTGGATTTGGGAATTTTCTGCAAAAGACTAATATGATTATCTATCTGAAAAAGAATAATCCAGCTATAAAGGATACCCAGGTGGAAAAGAATAAGATGGAGGGGAAGGCATACACAAGCAGAACTTGTACTGCCATTTTATTTTCAATTTTACGTTAACTACGAGCAAATAAATTAAACAGATCATGGAAAGCTATCACGGTGGTAAACCCCCAAATATAGGGGTTCAAAGGTAGCTCATGGGTATTTCTGTAGTTTATAATACCTTCTTCACTAGAAAAAAAATAAGGGAAAGAGTCAATTTGAAGTGTATTGAAATCTGTACAAATTCATGTTCTTCACATTCTGTGGAGTTATTTATTTTGCACAATGGCATATACTGTAAATATAGATATTTGGATAAATGTTCAAAGAAAGAAGAAAAGTAGCAGATAAATTTAGAGTCAGGTGATGTAATGTATTTTAGAACTGCTATCGTAATTTTAATAAAATAAGTTTAGCAATATAAATATATTGCTATATCAACTTAAAAATAAGTTGAGCACACTGCCACTCAATCATGGGAAGGAAAATAAAAGAGGCATGTATCTCCCTGTCTATTTCCAAACTTGTAGGAAACTGTAATATGCAAAATTAAGCCAGCTAGCTAGGAGTATTTCATTAACAGTGTCACAAGTATATTTATTTTGTAATGCATTGAGAATATGCATCTCATACCATCATATCCTTTGGGAGATATATCTCTGGATTGTACTTTGGGTGCTATGGCTCTCTTTCCATATGCATGGTTGTCATAACTGTTATATTCAAATGTGGTCTTAGAGTACTTCTCTAGTTCCTTTGCCAAATTGGAGCGGGGCGTTGTGGTAGGAACATTGTTTCTGTAGCCATACTGAGGAATTTCCAACTGCTTAACAAAACACATGGGCCTAGAAAGTGAGAAAGAAAAAAGGGAGAAAAATCCATGTTTTAATAAAAAGCATAAACCACAATTCATAAACACGATAAAGCTTTTTTATTTATTGTATTCAGATGGTAGCAGTATTTTATACTTTTGGACATCACTCTGTTGAACAAAAACTGGGAGCAAACGAATTGCAATCACAACATGTGATAAACAATATAGAAATAGGAAAAAGTCCTCTTTAAACAGCCCAAGTTTAAAAATAGTATTTTTAAATTTAGGCAATAAAATATATATATATATATATTGCTCTTGTGTGGGAAACAGCATAAATTTTAGCAATTATCTTAGTATACTACTACAAACTCCAGAATGGTTTCTCAAGCTAGAATAGAAGATTCTTGGCATGGGAAATATATGGTTTGATAGCAAGCCTATTCACAGACTCCCCAATGCTCAGTGGTTAAACTGTGCTAATCCTACCTTTTACTGCTGATATTGAAACCTATCCAGTTCAGTTCAGAACCCAAGTTGCTGGGAGACTTATGCATCTCATATCTACTTTTTCTTACTTTTCCAGCAACCATTTAGATTAAAACAGTTCTATACTGGAATATGACTATGAGGTGTTTTGAAGGACATGATTTGATAATTTCAGCTATTTTTGTCCTTCTTTTGCAGATATAAATATTACTGCAGATATTTTTGATTCTTTGGCTAGCTCCATAATTCTTGTTTCTTTTTTACATGCTATGATAAAAGATGAATGTCAAGTATTTTACCTCCTTGCTTTATAAGTATACTAGCTCAATACCCGTGCTTTGCTACAAAACCATATGGTCAGGCTTAGTTTTGGGGGAGGAATCTAAGGGGGGAAAATTGTGCCTCTGCCTACTATCATTCATTGGTATTCATCTGGCTAGAGTCCTGTCAGTGTGTGAGAGAATTGAGGGCTATTTGGAAACTGAAACAGTATTTGCTGTGTGAACAAGAAGAAGACAGCAAGGAGCCTGGCAGTGGCTTAGCTCAACTGTTCTGTACTAAAGCTGCTTGGTGCTATGAAACTGAAACTCCTCTCCTCTGCTTATGCTTTTAATTTGGAACATATTTCTTTTCAGTTGGGGACGGGGAATAGAACTCCTTAGCATCAGAGCGTGTTAATAATAATATACAAAATACGAATGCTCTGATGGTCATTTCGAAAAATCTTTTCTTAGTGAGCACCTAGAAGCCAAGAGGAACATATGTGCCAATTTCAAGATTGTAGGCTTTGCAGTTCTGGAGATTTTGTGATGATGCGTGAGTGGAATTTCACTTTTATATACATAGAAGATAAGATTGTGGGTTGTAAATGTATAACATCTGAACAATCTCTGAAGGTAACCCAACATTAGTTTATACATTTAGATTGATAAATTCAGATTGTGCCCTCAAGGAAAAAATAATTGCTCTCAGTTTATAATTAAATATTTATGTATAAATTAAGTACAATAATTTTTTCTACCTTTTGATTTCATATTTGAGACATGAAAATGAATCAAAATTGTTTGGGCCAGTATATTTATAAGCATGAGATCTGAGATTGGCAAGGCCAGAAATAATAAGCTTACGACCAGACACATCAGCAAGTGTCATCAACATCCAAGCTTAAAAAATAAGCAGCAAAAAGTTGGTTGCTATATAAGGATGGCAGAAAAAGATATAGACTGAAACCTTGGTGCTAGCATATAAATACAGGCTAGATTCCTGGATTCTACAGTAACTGACATTTCTTTTGCACTAATCTATCTTAGCCTCTTTATGTCTGTATTTCTAAAGAGAGATTTATTGCCATGCTTAGGTGAAGTTCTAGATCAATTACTATGTCAATTAATATGAACAGAAATAAATTAAAGCTACTCTGGTTGCAACAAATTCCATTTTTATTCTAGATTGCAATTTCATATTTTTTAAAAAATAAAAAACAAAAATGCAGTCTATTCTACTCATAGTGTAAAATGGGATTTCCTCAGGAACCACTATCTGGTTTGGAAATGGTAAGTAATCCATCATAGACAGTCAATCTTGTAGTAGTTGCTGATATCAAAGACAATTTTCCTTTATCAGACAATATAAAAATAAAGCTAGGATAGTTTTCAATTCCCTTTATACCACAAGGTGCAGGATTTAAAGGTATGGATTGTTTATGAGTTACTCTGTTTTAATTCAAAAAGGAGGGGAAAGAGCAACAAACTGTGCTTAGTAAATATAGTACAGGGTAAATTTCAAAATATTCACCTTAAATACCTGTACAAGATAAAAGCTGTGGAGAAGTCATATATCTTAGATGATAATGTAACTCAGATCACTTATGATCTGAGGGCATGACAATCTTAAAGGCAAAAGCAAAATTGTCAGAATATTGATTTGAGGCATCAGTATTCAAATGCTGCTTTTAACAAATTTCCTTTCCATGGCATTTGACTTCTCATTAAAGAAAATACATATTTATTTGTTTATTTATTTTTTAAAATTTATTGGCTGCCATCTTACCATAGGGTAACTCTGGGCGGTTTACAGTTGCATCTTAATTCAAACATAAAATATTAAAATCAAACCTTACAACCAAAGACACATGGAGAGGGTGGGGATGGAATCGGGGGGGGAGGGAGCTGGGATCTGTTATTATTCAATCAACCATTTCCATTGTGCTGATACCCTCCTGGGAGCTCAAGCCACATCTTTAGGCCCTTACGAAAAGATAGGAGGGTTGGGGCCAACTGCACATTGGGTTTTAGTACAAAATGGTTTTAGCACAATAATAAAATTACACTAGCTTTTTTTCTGGCAGTAAAAAGGGTAGTAAATAATTATGTTTGCTAAAAAAATGTTTCTGAAAATGGAAAAAAAAAAGTGGAACAAACCCTTCATCTAAAAACTAAAATCTATCCAATGTTCTTGAGCATAAACAAAAGTATGTCACCCATTTGAAAAATAATCTTAATTTTTCTCTAGCAAATAGCATGGGAAAAAAACACACTAAAAATTATAGAATGCATACATCTAATGTTACTTCTGTCTCTATACTACATTGCAAAATATGCCATAAAATATTTATGAAATTTAAGAAATCTGTAAGCATTATACATTGCTGTAGTTACAGGGCAAGATTAGTATCAGTAAGTAACACAAATCTAAAATATTAGGTACAGAGTATGTCTGGATATTTATTCTGATTGTATTTTTGACAATAAGAGTTTTTATTACACAAGATATCTGATGACATCCCAAAATAGCTCCAAGTAACATTTTCTCCAGGTAGTTTTTAATACCATGATATTCCACTACATTCCACTATAGAGGGTAATACACTGCTATTTGGGTGGAAAGAGCTGCTGATTAGCTCATTAAATGAGTCCATCTCAAGTAGACTGCTGAGTTTTCAATCTGACTCAAAGAACATGTTGAATATGAAGAGTTCTTGAGTAGCATATTAAGATCCAATTAACATTAGAAATATCATCATGAGGTATGTGAATAAAATCTAAATCTATAGCTTCCAGTTTGGACATCCTGTAATTTCTAATTCCTATAATCAATTACTTCCTTCAAATATAAATCTTTGGGTAGAAGGGGTGGGGAAGCCAGGTAAATTCTGTTGTTTTAGCTTAAAGCATGTACGATTTCCCCTTCAAACTAGTAAATATGATCGCAGTAACTTTCCACTCTATGTGAGTAAACCTTCAGAATGAATATCTTTTTAACAAGTCTGACTTTCAAATCCCTCAGGAATCATACCTTTCTTGCCTGCATTAAGCAAATGCCTAAGATTCTGCATTGGATGAACCCTGCAGCCTATATTCCTGAGGAATGAGACGGTTCATGAATTATCGACAATAAAAATATAAGCTAGATAAACAGGTACATCAGCATTCTTCTTTTTCTTCTTATTCTTCTTATTCTTGTTCTTGTTCTTCTTTTTTTTTTTGGAAGATACCAAGCCAGCCAAAATTTCTTATAAAGTTATAAAGCCAGCCGGTCTTCTTATAAAATCTTTTAAGCCTAACAAATGATACCTTTTTTGAAATATAATTTTAAACTTGCAAGCTAAATGTTGAAAGTAGGGCTTCTGGTTTTCATTTAAACTGATATTTACTAGTAAACGCCTGCTGGAAAAAACAAGACTTACCGGTAAATATTAGTTTATTTCCCAAAGATATCAACTTTTTTCACACTGTTCATAGATTCAGAACTCCAGCAGGCAGCTTTACACCAAACAATGCCTAAGACAAAAATGAGCTTTTCAGCTTTATTGATATTTGCCAAAAAAAAAAGAGAGAGAGAAACATTACCCACCCTCCCCCAGGGTATATTGGTAGGCATTTAAAGGCTGAAAACAGGATCCAGAAGCCCTAATTCTAAACACTGGTTCAAGGGTGACGTATTTTTAGTGCTAAGATTAACTTCTTATTCAATTAATCTTGAATGCACTATTAAGTGTTAGAGCAACTCTGTATACCTCAAGACACGATCTGATGCCTGGTTTGATTTGGATGCATCACAGCTCTGATGCTTCTCTTGAGCTTTGGCCAGTTTCTCTGCTGCAGCAATAGGACATCCGGAGAGGCTGCAATTACAGAAAGAAAATGTAATTGTCCCATCCAGAATAGCTTCACTGAGCTCTGTTTTTTTTCTTTTTTTTGTAAACATAAAGGAGAAGCTGGCTGAACAGGTAGGGGGAAGGAAGTATGTCTTGATGCCCAGCATTCATCCTCTAGAATGCAAAATTCTGCTTTTAAAAGCACAGGGTCGCCATAAAAGATTAACTCCTGTTCCACTATAAATGACTATGTCTACTGATCTTGTGACCTACCAAGCCAGATAGAATCTCCCAACTACATATTGTGACAGTCCAGGTGCTTAATTAGCATTGTTTCTGCCCTCCCACTGTTTTTACAAAAACAAAGCTTAATGAGCTGATGATTAGCCACCAAGAAGCTGGTAAGCTGCATTCAACTCGATAAGCCACAAATTATGCTTTAGTTTAGTATTATTGTAAATGTTCAGGAGAACATTGCTGCCAGGCAAACCTAATATAGACTTAACTATGCAATACTGTTGGCAGAATTTCCTACATATCTGCCAACCGTATTGTCTACTGCTGCTGCTATTGTTGCTATTAAAAAAAAAACAGAGAAGAATATGGCTGTAATCCTTGCTTATTTGAAAGTGAGCAACTTTGAATTCAGCAAGGTATACTTTCAGTGAAACTAGTTAGGACAGAGCTTTAAATAATCTTGTGCTGATTAGAATTTAAGAAAAAAGTGTACCAAAAGAAGGAAATAAAAAATCACTTGCTGTTGAAATTGATAGTAATTCTCTTGGGAGAATCCGGGCATCAATCCATAAGAACATAGCAGATAGAAAATGAAATGAAATATAAAGAAAAAAATTAGACAGTTAAACTAGAACACAAACACATAACTATCAAAAAAAAATTCAGAGTCAAATAGAACTAAATCAACTCCTGGTGTCTCTTCAGGATCATAAGTCCAAAGAGTTTTAGGGAAACTACTGTACAATACAGTAGATAATATTGCCTAAGCATAGCCTAGAAGTCCAAAAAGTGCAGTGTGTGGACTACATTGAGCCCATCAACATCCTTTTATGCTCCACTGAACCCACTGGTGGGACCAAAGTTGTCCTTCCCTACTTTTTAGCAAAAACATTGTGATCATCAGATAACATTTGTTCCTAAAGTAATTCTTTATAAGCACCAGGACAAAAGGCAAATAAACAAAAATAATACCATCCAGCATAGAGACTTCTAAAAATCCTGTTTTCAGAATTGAATTCAGAATTCAGAACTTCTGAAAAGGACATTATTTTAAATCCTGAAATATTTTTGTGGTGTCATGACCCTGTATGAGGACTCATCTTCAGATGACATGCAGGACAAGTGATAATCAAATCAAACATTTATTGTCAATGCACAACATGTGTACAATTAAAATTGAAAATAAGGCACTAAGGGAACCAGATATGAAAAGCCAGACCAAAAACAACAACAACAACAAAAAGCATCAGGCTTCATTGCACCAGATCCAACCTCAGTTAATTCAGATCCAATCTCACAGTGAGGGGGAAAGCTAGTACTAGAAAGTAGAAAAGTGGCAAAAATATGTATACACCAAGAAGAATCTGGCATAGCCAAATCTATCAGAAGTAGACTGATACAAATGAATCAGTCTGATTTGTAGAGTTGTAAGGGTGGACTAGGACTCCATTTCAGCTCATCTGAACATATTTCCCATGTAGCTCCTAGCCACGCAGCCTTCTTGAAACATTGATTCTTGTCTGACATCATCTCCTCGCTGCTCGCTGCTGGTGAGAATTTTTACTTCCTTGAGTGTACATAATAATTTCATCTATGAAGGCCTGATGAATTTACAGCTTGAATTGTTTGCTATATATCTCTAGCTAAAATAGTCTAACAACCCATGATATCATTCAACAGGGCAAACATTTTTGTAGCTTTATATAGTTCCCCTTTGGCAACCAGTTTTATATTCGATAAAAAAAATCTTTTTAAAAAAAATTAATATTTTAGGATTTAGGATATTAACCGAATAGGATTTACTTGAAAACTACCTCAGTGTTTCCTTACTAAAGTGTTGGATCTGTCAGTCTATAAAAATGTAATGTGTTTTATACTACTTGCTTTGTGAATTTCTTATTTATAAGCATTTTTCTTGGAAAAACCATACAAACCATGATTGACAAGGTACCAAAATAGAAAAGGACTCTGTTCTACTTCTAATTACATATGCCATCTTTTATTTTCTTCAATTATATTCTGTTTCAGGTTTCAGTCAAGCAATAAAAAAGAAGCTCCTTTTTTTTGCTTGCCAAATAGTGTTCAAATCTTATATCCAAAAGGTCTTTGCCCATTATGAGTATAATCAATCAGCATGATATAATTTTTGCAAAACAATTGGACACCATCGATTAGTATGCAATTCACCAGTGGGCAAAAAATGGAACAAGAGCCAAACAAGATTTCAGAAGCAAAGAGATCAACATTCACAGAAAAGTTGAGTCATGACTTCAATATTTTTAATAAGCTTCAAAAAAAGAGAGCTTTTGATGCAGCAACATAATTTTGTAGAAAAACCAAAATGCCCGTGAAATATTGAAGCACAATACGGAGGCTTAATCACAGATTAGGATTATACTGTGCCAAAATGTGGCTAGATTTTGTCTTCTACAGGGTAGTATGGATAGTAACTTGAAGAAACTTAGAAAGTCCAAGTGCATTCAATCAATTTTGAAATTTGGCTTAGTCCTGAATTAATTAATCATGTCTCAAAGTTACCATTGCCCAATTCAAACATCAGACAGCAATTGATCTTGGCTTTTCAAGATAAGCCCCCAAACATGTTGAAGTTCCCCACCCCGCAGGAACCACAAATGGTAGTGAAACATTAAATCTGCCTGTTCAGGGAGCTGGATCTTACCTTCGATGAGAATTCCTGTTGCTATTTACGTGGCCCCGGCCTGTGCAGCCTGGTGTAGGACACTTAAGAACGTTTTCATGCATGGCAAGAACTTGACAAGAAGAAGAAGGAAAGGAAACAGCGGAATGTGGAAACAACAACAAGAAGAAAAAGATTTCAAGTCCAAGTTTATAGGAAGCTATTTTAGTACAAAGCAAGATTCATTAACGATCAGCATTTCTGAAAACAGACATGGGATAGGTAGCGCCAATCAAGCCTGGGAAGGGAAAGAGGGCTTGCAGTGTATTTATTAACGCAGGATGATGTTAAAACATTCAGGGTTATGAAGGGAAGGAAACCTAACGGTTAATGCGTCTCTGGTGTGACAGTTAAGCAAAAGACTGCATACACAAGCAGTGAGCAAGAGTACTGAGGAGCACAGTGGCCAGTTGGAGCCATTTTAAGAAATATATACGCAAGAATGAACTGATTTATGTACACAAAATAGGCATCCAGTATCTGGAGTCAATATAGCATAACATGTAAGCCGATTCATCTCAGGGCAGCCAGAAGTGGGCAGGAAAGACGCAGGTTCTGAGGCCTACCATAGGCTTAGTATGCAGAACTATTGCTTCTTAAAAGTTCAGTGGCAGTTGGAATCCCATGGCTATCAGAACGATCGTTTTCTGCTGCCTTTACTTAATGGGGATGGAGTAGAAAAAGGAGAACCACAAGGAACAAAGAAGGTGGGCAAGAAAGAGTTTTGAAGAAGTGCGGGCAAGTTGTGCACACCAGAGCCAGGATTGGCTTATTATACAAATAGGATTGTAATTCTCTATGGTCAAACAAATACTGGGCAATGGTTGCATTTGGGTGATGGAGGGGCCAATTCTATTGTTTGTTTTCCTGGATTTCAAATTCTCAGGGCTCAAGATTGAAAGAGACTGCACAGCTCAAATCATGTATGGTCTGACTCATGAAGGAAGAATAATTTTGAGAGAGTGGGACTAGGGGATGCCTCTGAGAGTCAATCTTGACTGCTTGTAATTACCTGGACTAGTCTGCAGGTTTTTTTTTTAACACTTTTCTTTTAGAAGTGGTTTGCCCTTGCCTTTTACCTAGAGACAGGAGAGAGGGACTAACCAAAGTCACCCAGGTAGCTTAATGCTTCAGGCAAGACTACAACTCACAGTCTCCCAATTTTAGCCCAATGCCTTAATCCTACACAGAGCTGGCTCATAAATATAATTTACCCAAAATAAAAGCTTTAAGTGTTAAACCAGAAAGTCATCCATTGGGGGGAGAGGATTTTAAAAGGGAGGGAAGGAACAAAATGTGATGTGACATTACAACACAAGCTCTGCCCTTTATATACTTGAATGCAACATTGTGTTGCCAGTACAAAAGAGTAGAACTTGCATTGTGACATCACAATGCATATTTCAGGAGTTTGATATCATCATGATTCGAAGTGGATGCCTATGTAAACCAGCCTTTTTGCAACAAATGTCCTCCAGCTATGCTGAAACCCTAACCACCCTTAATTCCAGAATTGATCATGCTGGCTTGGAATCCTGAGAGTTACAGTCCCAACATATCTGGAAGGCACTGTATCAAGGAGGTTGTACTAAATTATTTTGCATTTTGTTTGTTTTCAGCATATTTGATGAAATTAATCAGCGACCAGCTTGTGTGCAACATGAAAAAAAATGCTTTGAATTCATATCACCATTACATGATGACTTATGCAAATTATACTACATTTCAAAAACAAAAACCAATCTTGAAATCATGTTCAATGCTTACATGAAAGCCAAGGACATCAGAAATAGAACCTGTACATATTGATTTAAAGAATAGTCACAACCACCATAATTCATCACCATCACCACACCACTAGCAGTGTACTAAAGATGTGAAAGCTTCACTCTGGAATTCCTGCTATTCAAAGCTGTTCTTGAAACATGCTTTACAAGCCCAGCACTGCAGGAGTCAGGGAAAAAAAAGAAAGAAAAGAAGAAAAAAAGATGATCTCACCTTTTTCACTTTTATCACTACTGAACATGCAAACTGTTTAAAGCTATATTCTTCTTTGATCGTCAACATTTCCTAAATGCTTTGTGTTTACCATTTACCAGGGAGGAAAAGATGAAATGCTCTGAGCAACTGAGTGAACATTTGAGTTTGAGAAAATTATTGATCTTGCTAAACTGGCAAATGAATTTCTTTGATCAGTGAAATTCACACACTAGCTGAGAAATTGTATTTTTTTAATTTTTTTAAAGTGTGTCCTTTAAATAAAGTGTTTATATAGCTTTATTCTATATAAAAAAAGTCTTCTATAGAAAGAAATATACCATTCTACTCCATGCTTTTAAATTGCATAAAGTTTTAGAAATCTGTGTTAATCATTCTGTGTCTTTATGTTTGTAAATTCGTCTATTATTGGCACCATGTTTGTTGACAATTGTTTTGCTCATGAGGCAGAACAATTCGATTTCTTAAAAGTGAAAGAATGAATTATTTGGTGTTTTAAACCATTCTACCACCTTGTACTATCATGTCCTGAATGAAAGAAATGTACTTAGTCTAAAATATGATACATTATAGAGGAAGGGGAATGAAATTTATATGACAACCCTACATCACATGGTAGGATTTTCAAATACAATGGCAGTATGCCGTTTAGTAATCCTATTTTGGATATATTATGAATACTTTTATTTGTTTAGTTTAATCCATTTTTGTACTGTTACAGTGGTAATAAATACCCAGATTTTAGAAAGCCATCGCCTGAAACTGAGGAAGTTTTTTTTTATAACAGTAAACTAATGTTAAAGTTTTGCTCAAAATAATACAATAAGTTGGTTTGTTTAGCTTTCTTGAGAGATGTATGGAGAATTTCTTATAATTTAAGACAGGTGCAATTTTTAAAATCATACTTCTTCCTCCTTTATCCCTTTTACACAACCACAACATGTTTATGCTAATATCACAAGTTGAATTACTATAAATCAATTAAATTTTTCAAGGTCAAATATTTTAAGTAATTACATGTTTTAGTATATAAACATTTCAGTGGTTCAGCTGTACATTTTCAAACTGAAAGGTACGTTTACTTCATTTAGTGAAAAGAAATCCTATTCAAGGAGTAGGTACAATTATTCAAAATTAAAATAATACAGTTTGGTTGGAAAATACTTCTACGTGCAAGAAAGCAATTGCTTAGAGATATCCCAGTACTCTCAGGATCAAAGAATACAGCTTTAAAACATCTTCATTCAAGCATAAGTTAGTAAAGATGTGAAAATGATGAAATAAGAAAATATATAAATGTAACATAAAACAAATTGCTAAACTGAGACATATACTAGAAAAATGGGAAGAATGAAAGAGCAATCAAAATAAAAAGCTTCTCAAGGCATGCTAGAAAAGTTTGTGTGGAATTTTATCCCCCGTTTCCATGAAACAATGTGGACTTACTTTCTGGAGGGACCCTATCTTTGTGTGGGCATCCTGACAAACTGCGGTGATGGGGGTATAGCCCCGTTACATGGCCTGTTCCATCACACCCAGGGGTTGGACATTTGCTCTCTTTCTTTTCTGTTCTTGAGGGATCTATAATTTACAACAAACGTGTCAAGTGAATGATGTTTTTCAGATTTCCAAATGGACGTAGGTTCAGTTAATGAAATCAGTAACTCTTTGGAAAATGTTCTTAAAGAACACTGGAAGAAAACAAGCCAGGCTCTGTTTAAACAATTTTATGTCCTGCTTCTTCTTCTCGACCAGAAGCTATTACAGTTACAACCATCCCCAGACATGGAGGGTCCTAGGTGGTGAAACCATCCTTGTCATTTAATATAGTTCTGTAAAACATTTGTGTAGGCTGCGCTTTGCTCTCATTTTTAGCACTCACATATTGATGTTAATAAATTTATGGTGGGAGAAGTATGGTGATACCATGAGAGGGGACCCCCTCAAAGATTGCAAATTATTCTTGTAGTGGCATTTTTAAGAGGATTATTATCGACTTATCGAAACATTGTTAAAGAATACTAAAACTTAAACAAAAATGTGTTTCTTTCCAAAGAGTAATTAGTAGAGGTTAAAACAGTTAATATTTTCTTTTAATTTGGCCCAATAATCACTTACTTATGATGTTTGAATACTTATGACATTTAAACAAAATGTTTATTGCTTTATTTAATGATATTATCAGAAAAAAAACTATTCTGAGAAACAGTTCCTGCCAGGAAATCAACAGGATTAGTGTAGTTTTTTTTTCTGGATTTTGAAATGCAGTTCCAATGCCATTATTTCATGCTTTTTTCTCCTTTTTACTAAACAATTGCTCATCAATCTTTTTATACAATCAGTTATTCAAAGGGAAGAAAAAATATCCAAACAGTTAAATTCAATTTCTGATTTGTATGTATATTCAAGAAAATTGAGCAGAAGTATAAGAACAGATGATATAATTCTTTAGGGAATTTTTTGTGGGGGGATAGGAGAGGAGAAGGACCATGATGATATCAAGTCTCGATTCCTTGAAATGGCCCATCTCATTCTGCTCCATCCTCCTGCTCTATATCAGCTTCAATGGAGGTGTAAGAGTTGTGATATTTTCAAATGCCTGGAAAATGAACTTTGCTTTGAATTCTTAAGTCACAGTTTTAAAACAAGTGATAGAAAAGGGAAAGAAAGAGGTTCTGAATCTCCTCAAAGAGAAATCCTGAACTCTTCTATTCTTCTTCCCTGATAAGCACTTCAGTGTAGAAGAATAAGTGCTAGTATGCATGAATAAAATAAATAATCCCTCCAATCCAAATTATATAAAAAAAAGTATTTCAATTTCTTTTTTTGCCCTATGTTATATCCATGCAAATCAGAGGGTGAAGTCAACTGACAGAAAACCAAGAATCCTAACAAGGTAAATAAATCAAGGCTTCGTTCTTTGATAAAATATTGAATAGATAAAGGATTATTATTTCAGGTGCATTTCACAAAATTGTGGTGCATATGCAACCATCCCATTTCCCAGACGATTTCCACATTTGTCAAATTCACACTTTTCATTTTTAAAACATGTTTTTGCACAAATTTTAGACCATTGTAAGCACCTCTGAAATAACTCATAGAGTCGATAAGGGAAATTATCTCAAGATAACTACTTAGAAGTAATACATTTTGAATTTTAGTTCGGTACAGAAACTCTAATATTTTGATTAATATGTAGCCAGCTTTTAAACAGATACATGCAATATGCCACATAAGATTCAAATGCACATAGGATTCAAACTCAAATTAAAAAGTCAACTTTGATCATTGAATAAATTTATCCTGCTTACAGCAAATAAAAATATGTTATCAGCACTCTATATTTAGAGTGTGGCTGTGTAGTTTTATTTGCTGTAGATTAACATTAGAGTGTTTAAAAAGTTTTTTTGTTTTGTTTTAAATCTCATTTTCTCGCATATCCTAAGTCTCAGTTCAAATTAAACCTTATTTGCATGACAGCTAAGAACTTTGACAAATTTAAGACATTTGCTTTTTATATTTAAGCATAGATTACAGCAAGAAATTATATTTCACAATGGGATCATTTCTAATTATTCCTGTGTTGCAGACTAACATACTATATACAAAGCGTGAGAGAGATCAGAACATACCATCTTTGCTTTATAGTCGAGCACTATTTTATTGTGAGTTCACAGAGGTGAAATAAGGTCATGTTCTAAACTACACTGTCATTTTTATCCATGGTCTCTCTGGCTAACCATGACTTGGGATCTAGTGCATGTATAAATTTGAAAAGCCATCATGTGGTTTTATATACTCTCTATGTTTCCTCTCCATGAAAGTTCTCATCTAAAAGTAAACAACCTGATAGTAGATCAGGACATTTACCAAAATAAGGAACAGATGGAAATTCTGCCTCTCATCAAAGGAGATGCAAAAAATTTGCACACTGGTTGTTATAAACAGAGCTTACATTTGATACCTAGCAATCACTGGAACATTTTGAAATGATTTCATAAGTTCGCTAAAGAAACCTAATTATCTGAGCCTTTGTGTCTTGTGAAAAGCATTTTTGCAGTAATATGCCTTGTCAGCCAAAAGAAGCCTGACAAAAACCTTCTAACAAAATACAGTATATTAGTTAAATATTCAGTCACATTATTAGGAGATCGATAATTGTGTGGGATGTTTTAAAAGAAATATTTTAGCAATATTTTTAATAAAACAAGAATTCTTATGAATAGACCAAATATGTATGTTCTCTTTGGACCATGTAATATAAATAATATATCTCAGAATAATTAATACTATTCCCCTAAACTCAGAAAATGAACAAGTATTCTAGTGACTATCAATAATAACTAGGACTTTGATAAGCTGAGGCTAATCACTAACCACAAATCTATAGAAGTTGAGAATAAAATACCACTGGTATGTTGCTCCAAGTTTACTCCTTGGGGGCTATCTATGGCATTTTTATACCACATGTTTTATATAAGTCTTACAAATAGCTCTTTGAGACATATTTGAGCCATATCTAAAAATAAATTAATAAATAAATCCAGTCAATATTAATTTTATATTGTGATTATGCTATTTCATATAACAGTATTCCAGGGCAACAAGAAAGATAATAGTTAACAAGAAACATATAGCATAAATAATGTAAATTTTTAGACATTTGGAATTAATACTGGAAATAAATGCACAAACATCCATCAATATTATTGACATAATATCTATTAATGAGCTGAAATACGTAGAATAAGATTTTTATAATTCAGTTCATAATCATAGCTACTTATCTGAACAATAGTGAACACTAATTTAATAATTAGTGTTCCACAAATAATTAGTGTTCCACAAATGCAGAATAAAAATGTTTTTATATGACCTATATGGAACTTAATTTCCAGTACATTTTTCTGCTCCAAACATTGAGTAAGGGAAATACCTTGGTTATTTTGAATATAATAATAATAATAACAATAACAATTTAATAATGATTTTTCTAATCATTGAGCCAGGTGAAAAGAAAGTGGGACTTCCTCCCATCCACTGATATGCTTGTGTAGACACTGCTATTGCATAAGCTGATATAAAGCTGTACAGTTGAGATGAAAGTAAAAAAGACGCACAGAAGCTTTCTAACATGAAATGAACATATAAACCAAAAAAGGATATCCTTTCTCATTGATTTAGAAACCCATCTCAGCTGCGTTTGGGAATGTAACAGAATTATTGTGCACTCCTTTTGATGCTTCAGGTTTTCTAGATTGAAGTGTAAATGTGTATGCTGATATTCCTATCATCATTTTATCCAAGAGTTTTTGATGCCAGATTTAGGGTTTATACATACTTAATGGTGTTTGACATTGGGACATAACTTTCATACATTATTTTTAAATCTAAGAGGAAAAAAGGGGGAATGCTAAAGGATTATGCAATGCTTCTGGTTCAAAAGCCAAACAAGTGCTTGACAGTAGCTCTTTGCAGCTTTTTAAAGTTGCTCTATCTTTTCCATCAAATGAAACATTAGATTTGCCTATAGTTTCCATTTCAGACCAAGGTACTGCTTTTGACCTCAATTAAATGCAGTACTTGTTTTTCCTTTAGAATTTTTAAAAAATTGGTAAAGCTATTTTTGATCCAGTTAAGATAATTTAAAAAAATATGTATGTAAAACTCATAAAATGTTTATAAAACTTTACATAAAAAATAAAACTCATCTAGACTTTATTTTATCCAAATAATGTTTAAGAAAACGTATTTCAAATATTTCAAATACTAATGTAATTTAAGATTTGTTGCATGTGTTGATTGTATTTGTTGACGGGAACATTTCTGGTAACCTTCCGAATTTACAAAGACAGATACATGTATGAATTAAATTAGCAGCAGTTCCCGTAACTTAGATAATTCTCATGAATACTTTTTAAATCTTGTAAGATGACGCTGCCTTTATTCAAAGTTTCAGTGTAGTATATTGTGCTTACTCATGCAAGTATGTGCTCAAGAGTATTGCATGTACAGAAAATGTACAATCAGAATTGGTTCAAATATAGTAACTTGAATACTGTACAATGCAGTACTGGTTAGAAATCCATATGTCTTAGAGTTTTAAATCCTTACTTTTGTCTTACAAACTTTGCTTAAGGAAAAAATTGTTGCAGAATTTATAAAATGTTTTAATAATCTATGTCACAATTCTATTATTTATAATATAAAAGCTTCACCATAACAGTTTAATATTATGCTTTGAACAGTATAATATCATCTATATCCATCTGTATTGATCACACATTCCTCTAATAATGTTATTTCTTCCAATTTTATTAAAGTTAATGGAAATCAAAAGTACTTTGCAGCTCTTGGGGATATTAAACACTTTGTAAGAATGTAGATTCAGAAAAAATATTTATATTTACCATATACCAATGAATAAAAATATTTACAGTAATTATGTTTAGACTTTTTTCTTGCATGTTGTGTGATAATTATTTCTAAAGATAATAATATAACTATTTACATGAATGCATGAAACTAGTGAGTTGGAATGCCTATAAGAAATTGCTATTGATCTCAGACCAGGACATAGTATGTCTTCTATGACAAATGATTTTCATTATCTTTCTATTTAAGATAATTAATGTGCAGTCATTGCTTCCATCTTATGTTATCAGTTCAATTTTAGCAGGAAATCCCATATTTTATGCAGGAAAGTGTTAATCAATAACTACCATTTTATAAATCAGGATGTCCCCCATAGTCAAGTCTATAAATACTTGAATTTTACAGCTGGTTGATTTGATTGTCCTGCACCCAGCCTCAAAGTGTATGTGAATTCATACAAGGTATTTCCACACCTCTTTGTTTTCATGGGATAACTAATATGATGTAGGAGAAGAACAGGCAAAACGGGGGTCAGAGTTAAATGTGTTATCAGTTTAGAGATCTTACATTGCCACAACAGATCCAAGTCCAGCCCCCTCTTGAATTTTTTTGACCTTTATCTAGTGCCAATTTAGTGCTGATTGCTAGTTGACTAGATTTTTGCTTATAGGCTTGGATAAATCTTCTGTGCTGCAACTTAATATATAGTCCTGGTGCTTTGCACCTGACATTAATTTAGTCAACTAACTCAGATTAATGTCAGAGACAAAGGATCAGGACCATATGTTAAGTTGCAGCACAGATTTGTTCAAGCCTGTATGCAAGAATCTACTTAACTAGTGGTCAGAACTAAATTGGTGCTAGATAAGGGTCAAAAAAATTCAAGTTGGATTGGATCATTTGTGGCAATGTAAGAACTCTAAGCTGATGACACATTTAACTCCACCACCCCCCAGATTTCACTGCTCTTTGTCTATTTCTGGTCTGCATTTCAGGATAATCATTGCTTATTTTTTCAGTCATTTTTATTTTCTTTTTCTCTTGAAGTGGTTTTTTTTTACAGAAACAAAAACCATATTAGTTTATAAAGATTTGTTAAAACTTCAAACAACACCATCATACACACATTAAGATTTATCTCTATTTTATCATAAGACAACATACTTTAGATAGAAATATTACCTTTACCATAATATGGCTTTTTGATATGGCCATCACTGGATTTAGATTTCCTCTCATCTCCAGAGAGCTGTCTTGGAGACTGTTCTTCATAGGATCTCATATTATCCCTCCGTCCAGCTTCCATTGCCATTTTTTCCCTCATAGCTTTTGCTCTTTCTGTTTCTAAAGCAATTGCTTTCTCAAGTAGTGTTAAGTTTCCTTTTGTCATATCAAACACCTCTTCAGATCTATCTGAGGTAATAGAAGTGGTGTCATCATCTCTTTCATGACATCCATCCTCCTTTGCACAACTAGAAAAAGTTCTAGATCTTGGGCTCAACTGTTCTTCAAGCCTCATTAAATTCATCATATCAGAATAATTCCTATCAGGTGTCCTTCCTTGGAAGTCATCTTCTTGTCGGACATGTTGACGAGAATTCATGTTTTGCTGTTGATTTCTTTCCTGTGGGTTTGTCTCACTGAGTTTGCGAGCCAAATCAAAACATTGGTTCCTCAAACATTCCAAGCTGCTGAGACATACCTCCTCATCACTCTCTTCCACCATTTTTTCAGGAAGCCCATTGTTTGCAGGCTTCCCTAGCATCCCATAGTTCATATTCCTGTTTTCTTGCTGAGATATATCTGCATAATTTCTTTCGTTAACATTTTCTGAAAGCACAACACCATGTCCTTGTGCTAACAATTTCAGTGAGTCCACAGTTTCCCTAACAACATCACTGTCTAAGTCTAAACTCAGCTCATTCTTCCGGCCAACATTTTCATTTTTATCACTGTCATCTTCCAAGCTATTAGACGTATTGCTATTCATTTCTGATTCTGTCCTGGCTCGGTATGCTGCATCCTCTGCAATTTTGCCAAGATTTAACAATGACTTGGCCACTAGTTCGTCATAATTATCATATTCATCATTATTGTTATCATCTTTTTCTGTATCTTGCATTCGAGTATTGTGACAATTCATTTGATGGTCTTCTGCATAGAAGAAAAAGAAAAGATAAAAGAAATGGGAAAAAAAGGAAAGGGAAAAATGGCTGGAATTGGAACTTTTTCTACAATACTATGAACAGTCAAAAATTGTCCTTTTTTCATACAGCAGTTATAAGTCCTAAAACAGTATTATTTTAAACTAGAATTAAATAATTTGACTATTTTCAAGTATACATTTTTTTAATCATTGATTAGATCTGCTCTCTCAGTGTGATATTAGTATTAGTCATAGGAAATATATTTCTTACAAATTATTTACCATTATAGTCTGAAATCTGTTAGACTTTCTCTCTTATTTACAGTTTTACTATAAATACATTATTTGCACCATTTTACTTGTAAGGATTGTTTAAATAGCCAAATCCTATTTTGTTTAATACAACAGATGGAAGAGAAATTAACACAATGGATTTTTAAAAAATCCTATACCATAAACACTAATTTTGTTGGATTAGATCCAGATTTTAGACATATTTAGGACATAGCCATTGAAATTAATTGTTCTACTGCTAAATCTAGTCCCAATGTATTCTATGCAAAACAATAACATTTTCCTGGAAGTAATGGGTGAAAAATGAAGTTGACAGGTGTTTTAAACAATTAAAAATTGAATCTTGCAGTTCGCTGCATATATCAATATTTATATTTACAATACAAATATGTAAAAACATGCCCATGAGTTATAAACAGTATAAAGTTTATAACTAAATCAATCAAATATATATGGAATCATTAAAATAACTAAATCAATCAAGTATATTGTATGTAGATTCATGAAAAGAAGTACTGCCTTTTCCAATAGTAGCATTTACTTCATTATTACATGATGTTTTGTATATGGGGTCCATAAAAGAGATTTAGTCTATCATGGTCTTACGACCATTACAAGTACTTTTCTCAAATATTTTTAAGCTTACCAACCCATAATTGTTACTACATTATAAAAATACTCTTATATATATAGTATTTTACTCTTGACTAAGAAACATAGAACAGTTTAGGTCTACCTAAACACAATGCTCACTATTCCTTCCTACTCTGTGACAACATTCAGAAAAGGATATGCAAACTTGATTCCTAATGTCTACGTAGCAAGAGGTAGCTCTGCTCTCTCTCTCCAGCATTCCCAAAGTGCGTACACTTATTCTGTTACTGAGTGTTTGAGCCCCATTAACCAAGTTCCCGAAGAAAGCCAAATGTTTAAGACATAGTACACATCCCAAAATAGTATGCTGCAAAATCCAGACGTCCCTTAGACAGTAGCACATATGTACAGTTTTCTGTACAACTTGAATTACTGTAATCCAGATGTGCTAAAACTTACTAAAAAGTTATCTCACTTATAAAACTTTTTTAACAAAAGAGATGACACTTAATACATGTTCATTTTTTATCTATTTGTATTTGGAGATGAATTCAACTTCTCACAATTTAATAAGTTATTCATCACTAGGATATAAAGGCCTTAACCAAATTTTTAACTACTTGTAAATCAAGAAAAGAATAGAACTACACTGATTAGTACCAGTAAAAGAGCTAGTTAGTAATATCAGTACAAATTATTTTGCAGAAGATTAAGTATAAAATCTCTTAAAGTTCTTATAGAACCTGAAAAGGATATAATGCGACAAGAACAGGAATATGGGGGTGTGGGGGATACAAAAACATAACAAGTCCTTCACTTCAATATATTTGCTTTTTATGGTGCACGGCGGGGAAAACTCTTCAACTCACCAAAGAATACAATAAGAACATTAAAAAAATTGAATGTATTTGTGGCTTTGGAAGAGGTATGTTAAGATTATTCAATAACTACATCAAATACTCAGCATATGTATAATTTGTTAACAAAAATAAGTATGACTTATGACTGGTTGCTTAGCAACTGTTCAATGTGATGGCAGACCCCCTCCCCAAACTTATTCATATCTCGATTTCAAAGTTATGGTGGCTGTACAAGCACACTCCCATGGTCATGTGATCACATCTTAGTCACTTGGGAACCAGATCACCTTTCCAGCATTTTGTAGTGTCCCATGGACACATACTTTTTGACATTTTTGCCAGTTTCTGGGATTTGCTTCCAGTTCCTGGCAAAAAGCGATCATTTGATAAAATGGATTTGCTTAATGATTTCAACATTCATTTAATCACTGCTATAAAAATGCCTTAAAAGTTGGGTCTAGTCATGAAATGCCTCAATATATGACCACAATAATTTATGAACATAATTCCAGACTCAGTTACAGTCATAAGGAATACCTTGTATATGAAATTGTATTTATTAGAATAAACATAATGAAAAACAATGGCAATTCAGAACATCTCTATTACTACAGGTAGTCCTCAACTTACAATAGTTCACTTAATGACCATTAAAGTTACAACGGCACTGGATTAAGTGACTTACGACCATTTTTCACAGTTACAACCTTTGTAGCATCCCCCTGGTCATGTGATCAAAATTCAGATGCTTGGCAACTGGTTCATATTTACGATGGTTGCTGTGTCCTGGGGTCATGTGATCACTTTTTCCAATTTTCTGACAAGCAAAAGTCAGAAAGCCAGATTCACTTAACAACTAGATTGCTAACTTAACAATTTCAGGGATTCATTTAACAACTGTGGCAAAAATGGGGCACAAGTCACTTAACAAATGTCTCACTTAACAACATAAAATTGGGGCTCAACTGTGGCCCTAAGTTGAGGACCACCAGTATACTAGAAGTTGAATAAAGTTACACAAACTTCAGAAACAGTTACAAGAGTGTGATTAATAGAAAAAGAAGCCAAACAACTTGTAGAAGTTGATCTGAAGCTGCAGTTTCCATCCAGCATTAAAAATTGTACAGCATCATGTCTGAAAATATTTCTTCTTTTTCCCCCCCTTTTCAAGGATGAGTGAACAGTGAATACTATCACTTCTGTATGACAGTCATCCACATATTTAAGCTATTGTACTTGTGCAAGTAAAAGCAAGCCTGATATGAACTAAGCAATATGGCTCTCCAGATAATTCTTATTGCCACTTGACCAGTTTCTTGATGGATAGTAATACCTGGAAGGCCATAAATACTCACTGCCTGAGCAAAAGTGTAACAAGTTCATTTTAATAATTACTTTTTAACTAATAATTACCTTTTAAGTAAGAGAGGGAATAGAGAGGACAGGAAAGAGAAAGAAAAAAAAATCTTTCCCTTCATTCTTATAGCAAATGATCTGTATGGCAGATCTGGAGAACAGAATAAACTAGGACTGTAATCCATTATAGCAATAGTTCACTATCTTACAAAAATAAATAAATAGCAATTTAACTGCATATTACAAATATTCATACAGATATACTTCATTTTCATTTGTATATGTTAAAAATAGAGGAAGTCATTCTAGGTTTGATTGTATTATGGGTTCCACTCTGGATGTGCTGGTATTCTGATAGAATTATTCCACTTATTTTAAAGTACTTTTAGAAACACCTGTTTAAATTTTCTGTTTGTGTGTGTGTGTGTGTTTAGAACTTGGCTGTGTAACTGAATCTGGGGCTCTGTGTGTGTTAAGGGCCCCATAGTCTGACCCACACCCTTTTCCGACAAATCAAACAAAATCCAAAAGGAACAAAAACCTTGTAATGCTTTTACAAAATAATTAGCTGTGATAAGCACAAGCCTTGCCAAACTGTGTGAGACTTGCCAAAAGATAACAGACAAGAAATAATTTACAATACGAAAATGTTCAAATACAAACACAGGATACCTTGTGGGATGTCCATAAGGCTGGAGATTCAAAACGTCTTTGCCTTCTGCAAAGTGCATTCGTTTACAGCTGGTTTTTATCTTTTTGAAGGAGGGGCCATTACCTTGCAGCCTTACTCCTGAGTCGCCTGTGCTGCTGTAACTGCTCTTTCCTATGAGCAATCCTGCGTGCACGCGCACTTGGCACAGAACCTCCTCATAACTGCTGCCAAATCCCACAATCTCTGAAGGCAGTAGTCTACTCCCTAATGGTCCTGGCCCCTCATCTGAGTCCTCACTCTCCTCAGCCGTCTGCACCTGCCGCTGGCTAACCACAACACCCCATTTCTTGGCTTTAAAGTAAGTATGTTGCTGTATGTATTTATTTTTAGATGTCTGTTTTTAATTGTCTTATTTTATAGTTTTAGAACTGTAAGCTGCCTAGAGTCCCTGAGACACTGAGATGGGCAGCTATAGAAACTGAATGAATGAATCAATGAATGAATCAATGAATGAATATTTGAATCAAAGCAGCTGTGCATGCACATACATGCATGAGAATAGCTTGTGAAGAAGTCATGGAGCAGGGGTGGGGGGTGGGGGAAATGGCTGCTTTAAGTGTACAGAGAGAAGTGGTTTGTCTGGCAGATTTAGAAATCTACTTTTTTCAAAAGATTTATACTATCTTATTTTTTTCCCCTGATCCCACTCCTTTTTATTTTTTTATAAAACATATTTTTCCTCCACTTTTAATACTTTTTTCCTACTAAACAGATAAATGCAAATAGCCTTTAATAGCAGAAGTAAGCAGATGAAAAGAATGTTTCATGATAAGAAAGTCATCATTAGCATATACTAATGTTTCCAGAATAAGCTGAATTTAAAAAGTATATCTGCACAACTGGTTATTGTACCTCCTCAGAACAAGACCATCTAAAATACTGTATAAAGTAAAGTATAAAAGATTTCAGAGGTTGCAAACTATGGACATATCTGTGGTGTTTTTTTTTTTGACAACAATATGAAAGTAGGAAAAAAAACATGCTTACATTAAGAAGTTGCAGACAAATGCTAGAATAATTTTGCCTTCAAATCCAAAATGCTGCAGAGCCTCAGTATAGCTACTTTTTCAATCTATTCTAATTACTATACCAATGAAAAGCAGTATATAATTATTTTAAAAGATAATTTAATCTTTCTTCATTAATCTTTCCGTGGGGCATGCAGTCTTATCTGTTAGGCTGGACATTTGTTATCTGCGTATATCCATTATTACTCTTTCCAGATTTAATGCCTTTACTAGCGGAGGTTCTAGAATAGTGGTATAATAATTTTCATTCCAGGATCTAATCTATATCTGTATGAAAGGTACTGTTTAACCAACATAGTAACTTTTATTTAGCTATCTATTGTTCAGTTCATTCTGCTCTAAATTAATAACTACCGCCTCACTGTGTATGTTCCAAACATTCCATGGAAGAGAATACTTTTTTCCAATAAATTCTTGGAAATTTCATAAAAAGTAGCAATATATCAATCATAATCACTATTAGAAAACTCTGAAAATAATAAAGTTCTGATTGATTGTTTCCATGTTAGAGGACAAACATGGAGCTACACATTTTTTCTATCAAATATTTAAATTTTGTCATAACTTTTGTTGATTGATTCTTTATACATACTTCTGATCAATGATTAAATAAATTATGATTTGATTTGATTCTACCATGCTATCTTTCTGGACTTGCTGAGGGTCTTGTGATTCGAAGACACACTTTTACACCATTTTTTGTTGTACATAAGTGAAGTGGGAAAGGTCAGGCCATTTCATTTTGGGAACTTCAGATCTTGATCATCTCTCTTATTTGGTTCAACAACTACACGAAATCACTGGGAGAAGCCACATTAGGCCCACTTAGAAGCATGGCAAAAACTTTGATCTAGTATTGGAGCTAACAGGATTTCAGTCAGGATAAACAAAATCAGATTCAACTCCAGCAAGATGAAGAGGTTGTTAACTTAGAAAGCTACAGATTCAAGAATTGTGTCAACTTTGATTCTTAGTGGGACTGCCTTCCTTCAGAAAGAGTAAATTTGCAATCTGAGGATCCTTGTAGACTCACAAATCTTGCTAAAAGAACAAGTGAAAGTTGAACTAGAGAACCTTTGCCCAGGACCTGATATGCAACAGGATGCGCAGAAATGGTTAGTGTTGCCATTGCTATTATCTGTTAGATTACTGAAATTCACTTTTCCTGGAGTTGCATGTGAAGATTTTCTAGAAAATTCAGCAAGACCAAAATAGAGCAGCTTTCATGCTCCTCCTTTATCATACCACTGCTACAGGAGCTACACTAATTGCTCTGTTTCCAAGGGCAATTCTATGTGTTAGTTGCTTCCTTTGAAGCCATTTTTGGCCCTGGGATTCAAAGAGAGTGTCTCTTTCAGATTGAGATACACGATGTAGTGAGAGCGCCTGCTAAAGGGGAAGTGGAAGAAGTAATTCTAACAGCGTGCATTCTCTGAAAGGTCTTCCCTCCAATGGAATAATTATTTTTTGAGATGAGGATGATTTCAGAGTTGGTGAGAAAGTGCTAAAAATCTGGCTGAGACTGACTATGGAAATACCAGCACTAATATTCATTTTAAAGATTTGTTGTGTTTTCTGTATTACTATTACTTATTGTCATTGTTTTCTTTCAATCTGAACATCTATAAATTAACAAGATTCCATTAATTAATATAACAAAGGCATTATGTGCTAGACACATCAGACAGGAATGTACAGTTATTAGGGACATTACATCTCAACAAATATAACTGAATTGTACATTCATTCATACTTTAAGCACAACTTAAACAACCATGTATAAAATTATTCTTTCCACATGGGATATGTTATTGGTAAAAAGAATCACGAACATGTAAAAATTAGTTTTTTTTAATTTAATAGGAAAATCCCCCATTAAAGACATTGCCCAGGTTTGCTTGTCCCCAGGAACATGTATATATATGTGTATTCATTTATTTATAAAATTTATAGGATGCCAATTATAGTAACTGGATGGCTTGAAGTATTATAGAAGAAATATCGAACTATTATAGTTTGAAGCAGTATAGAAGGAAATCCTATATGAATCCCCTTATGTCCTTCTTATATCATGGGGTGAGAGGTGGCTGATGAAAGCTAACATTTGGTCTTAGCCTCAGAAAAAAGTGAACAAAATAATTTGATTTTTTGCACCAGATTCTAGATATTAAAATCAAAATATTAAAAAAGATTTTTTACTTTTAGATTCTAATTATTTATTTGGAAGTTGCCCAAGAGCCTGAAATAGAACTTGGTTGAAGTTTGGTCATGCAGTTAATTAAATATAAGTGGTCAATCAATTTTAGCATTCCTTAACCAGGTGACATATATATTTGTTATTATTAGTCTCATTTTTGCACTATTATCTTAAAAGTATAGATTTCAAAGTATTTTCACACTCTCATCTTTACTTATGAATTGTTGAAAAAGAGCATGAGTAGCAGCAGAAAGAACCTGTCTAAAATTTGAAAGCTAGAATGAAAAAAAATTATTTGTTAACAGCAACACCACAATCATAGCAATAAAGTTTCTATTTCTAAAATTTGTCTTAGTTCTTATAAAATTCATGAGCTAAGGCACACCATATATTTTGATAATCTTACACTAAAATATTGATAAATGCTTTCATATCACAGCAGTTGCTTTATTCATTTGATATATGAAATAGTCTTAAAATACCCACATTTGGAACAAATTTGGAACAAATTATACACAATAAATAGATAATTGCCCTTTAGAAATTCAAACTCATAGTATGAGTAATTTTAATGAAAACATTATTTATCTAAACTATCAATATTTTAGAAGTGTCAATGACAGCATAATATCCAAATCTCATCCCTGGGGGTGAGGATAGATAATATATGCAAACAACTCAAAGAATTTAGTCTCCATGATAGTGCCAGCCATGGCCAAGAAATACACAAAACTGCTGTGAAAATGTTCTGTGCAGTAAGGTAAAAATCACATGATGAGCCATTGGCATTCACTGTGAATTTTGTTTTGAATAATGACTATACTGAAGGAAGTATTTCTTCCTTCAGATGCTGTAACTACCACTGAAACAGAACTCACTTCCCCAACAAAAGTTTTCAATTCTCTTCTGCCTTGATATGATGCAGTGCAATAGCATACCTACCAGTAGTGTATTTAATACTTTATTTTTGTAAGCCACCTGGAATCACCAAGAATGAGTCAGATAGTCATGTAATTTTTAAAATAAATAAACAATAAATAAAATATCCAGAGCTGACTAGCAGGAGAAGGAGGATCCAGGCTGGCCAAATCATACCTCTGCCAGTCTACCTGATCTATCTCCATTGCTTTCCTGCACCATTGATTGCCAAGTAGTTGATTGGGACACCAGCAGCAATAACTTGACTCCATACCCACTTCTGACCCTCCAGATAACCTCCTTGTCATCTTAAGCAGGTAAGAGGTTCTTAGCAGGTGCCCTTTGTCCCAAGTTGCCAAAAGGACCGACAAGAGGCACTTTTAGATAGTAAATTCTCTACTGACAATGTGTTCTATATGCCTTCTATATGTCACTGATGCATTGCTTGTTAAAGACTAAGTATGAATTTTCATAACTGAAAGATTGCAAATCTTGACCTCCTAGTTTATAATAAAAAGTATTCTAATTCATATAATAATGTGATCTGTATTACACCCTGTGCTTTGCTACTGAACCCATAATCCTCATTTTTATTCTTACATGTTATCTTTTTAATCTGGTCAATAGTGGAGAGTTGCATATGCCTATAAAAAGTGGCTTAAAAATGTAACTCCTGCAATCCTTTCATTTTTTCATTTTAATTTGTCTCTTTTAAATTTATATGCAATCTAGAACATCATTTTATATGTGTACTTAACTCAAAAGTGGTGTACAAAATTGCTTCGGTTGGGAGAAAAGCATCTAAAAAAACATGTTTTTAAAACAAAATTTTATATACATGAAAATAGCATATAATGGACTTGAAGTTGGAAAAGTGAAGAACAACACTATCAACAGATTTGCCCATCTCAACTAGCACATGGCAATAAAGCAATCTGTATCAGGCACTTCTGAATGATGTATATGCTATTTATTCTTTGTATTGCCTTCTTCTGTGACATCAACAGATAAATACTTCAGACATTCCCAGCCTTTCTGCATCTTATTTAACTCGTTGTGAGTGGAGGTTGAAAGGAGTGAGCTACAGTTTTTAAGGAAGGCCTAAAATGTTTTGTGTACAAAGCTTTATGCCAATTTAAAATAATACATTATCAGCTGCAGGTAAAATTTGTGTTTAATATTTCCTGTTATGGAATGGCTTAATCTAGATATATTTAGATTTGAAAATCTAATGTACACAAATGAGGTTTCATAGGCAGCTGGGCGTAAAAAAAGTGGAGACTGGAAAGTTGTATCAAAAAATTCCACTCTTATGGTCACAGACTTTGTTTTGATGAAGAGATAAATTAAAACTTCTTAAAACTTAGCAAGCCTTTAACCAATCAAATATTATCTGAAATGCCTCCTAAATTTTAAGAGTTACTTTTAGGCTTCTCTCCTATTTATTCTTAGTGTTTGTTTTTCATTGTTTTCATTGTGCCTTACAATTTTATGGCTTTGCCTCATTCCCATCTTGCTACAAAAGATTGGTAGCAGACAATATCATCTCATCAGTTGTAGTTAGTATACTTAGTATACACTAAGCTAGAGCCACTTGGTTTGGAACCTCACAGTGCCATTAGGAATGAGTCCTAATGTATATCTCTGATCTTTTCTTCTTCTGCTGGAATAAATAATTTATTACTTAGCTTTCAGGAAGGCCAAAGTATGATTTTGTCAGTGCCTTCCTTATTTATTAATGGATAGAAGCTTTATTGATGGGTATCAATAAAGCTATCAGTCTTACCAGGTAGACCCGATAGGAAACACAACCAAGTGCTGAACTAGATTTCAGGTCTAGTTTCTTAGAAGGTTTCATGGAAGTCTTAGAAGGTTTCATGCAGGTCTAGTTTCTTAGAAGGTTTCATGGAAGTCAGAAATTTTGCCAAAAGCCACACCAAATCCTCTTCTGCAAGTCTACCTCCCTCTTGTTTGCATGCACCTGCTACTTTTTTTTTCTTGTTGTACATATCTTTTGCAATTTAATTTTTTCCTTTAATAGACCTTGGGTTGCTTGCCTTTTGTATAGTAAGTTTGAGGCATATGGAATTGTACTTTCTTGCCTGGTTATTGGTAAGACCCATAGATAGAATCTGTAAGTTGCATGGAATGGGAACATACCAATAGGAGTGTATTGCATTTTGTAAATAAATTCAGCGAGAGGCATGAAAACAGTTGTCTTGCTGGTATGAAATAAAGTATCACAAATATTGCTTATAACAATTGGTTAATCATCTCAGATTCTCCACTGGTCTTTGGATGTTGTGAGGAAGATGAATTAATTTTAATAATAATTAGGATTTCAAAAATTTCTAAGTGAACTGGCTTCCTCTGTCTGAGATCATACGATTGACCTCTATATCTCTATATCATGATTGATTCCACTATATCTAAAGACATGTTGCAAAGAGTTGGCTGGTTTCCTAGGCCATTGAGTGACCCTTGCAAGGAATAAAGTGAGACAATTTAGTAAATAAATCCACCACTACAAGTGTGTTAGTATACCACTGACTTGAGGCAACAAGATTCTTCTCTAGATTTTATCAGTGATGAAATCTAGAGCAGTGTCCCAGGGCTATGAAGGGTTTTTTGCAGCTGCAATAACCTAGCCAGATTCCCAGGGATTGTTTTTTTTCTATATGACAGATATGACAAGAGGAAACTTCTTTATGTTGGCCCAGACATGAGGCCACAAAAAGTTGATGTTAGGTTTTAAATACCCTCCATGTTCTGCTGTTTTGTTGTCATGACACAGTACCTTCAGGTATTTCAGCTATACCTTCATTGTGAAAGGCACAACAGTACTCTTTTGGTCTCACTAGAAGTCATCCACTCAGGCCTTGGCATATGTATCCTGCTGTTGCTGTGTCCTAATCTAATCAAAAAGATCAATATCCTGATCTGAGTAGAAATCCTTCCTGCTCCTTCCAGATTTTCATGTTGCTCTGATTATGGTGTGACTCAATGTTGCATGTCTATAGCATTGTTGCCAGATTGGATTTTGTAGAGATTCTGTAGCCCAAATTGTCTAAGGTCAGATGCACACTTTTCTAGTTGGACAAAGACCTTACTGTACTATAATTTTTGCAATACATTTCTGACATGGTTACATGAAAGGAAAAAGAATAAACTTTTATTCTTCAGAATAAACTGATATGTCATCTAAGTATAACCACCACATACTGCTCTAGAATTTCTGAAAATAAGTTGTTAATGAATCAATAAGTCCCTAGCTTCACATTTAACCAAGCCAAAAGGCATCACGGTGTATTGCCATGTCTTGAATTGAAGGTTGTTAAAAGATTGCAAGCACTTCTCCAGTCTAATTTTATAAAGATATGTACCTTTTGTAGCCAGCTAATAGATCTGAGATTAGTGGGATTGGATAGTCATCTCTAAATGCCATTCTTTTCAGGTCTTTGTAGTCATCAACTCTGTGCATTGGGGACTCTCTCCTTTTTTTTCAGAGTGGCTGCTGCTTTGCCTTATTTTGGAAGGACAAAAAATGTGGTTGTTGAGTTGGAAATGTGAAGATTCCTTTTTGATGTTGATATCCAAATATTCCTTGAAACTGACTAACTAATGAATAGACATAGGATACTGTCTCTTTCCTGGGATTTAGATTCTGGTTTCAAATTGACGGTGCAATTACATACCCGGTGGGCAGAGAGGTAACTCAGCTGCCTCTTCCTCTCAAAACACATCTGCAAAATATGCATATTTTTCTGGCAGTGCTGATTTTCCAATATTCTGCATTGGAGTGGGCCAGGTAAGCTTTCACTGCTTATAAGTGATGTTGCTGGCATTTAGGAATGGGGAATGAGAACATCTCTTGCATCCAACTTATACCTGGATCATGCAGCTGAAGTCATGTTATTCCCAAGATGATAGGTAGTTACAAGGAAGAAGTTACATACCATGTTATGAACTCGATGTGATCTTGGATTGTCAACTGCAAAAGAATCAACCCTACTGTTAGCTTTCTAGAGCTTGAATAAGCAATTTTAGTTTCTGTACTTTTTATGGCTATGAATTTAGTGGTTGCTCCAGATTCTACAAGGTCAGAGAATTCTACCACTTTGCTGGAAACTAAGGTTAAAATATTAAGAATGCTTGCCTGCTATCAGATGACAAATTCTTCTCAAATAGTAGAGAATCCCCCCTTGAGGGTTTAGGGGAGGGGAGGGCAGCAAAATTTCCCTGGTATGCTGCTTCAAAGCAAATTGGGCGCTTGAGGACTATGAACTCTGTTGATTTACAAGTTTTGCATTTCATTTCTGTGCCAAATATTCACACATTTACCAGACATGTTGTGGCTATTTTACCTGGTTGGGGTCCCAAGGTAAAATCATAGTTTCTGATCCCTTTTTCTTTACTTCTCTCCTGATGACAGGGAACCCTTAGATGCTCTGATTTGCATATGTTCTCCAGCACTGGATTTTGAGCAAGACATTTGGGATGGGGTAAGACAGACCCCATACCATTCCTTTCCTGTCTTAGCTTTCCTAGTCAGGCATCTGTTATTATACAATATTGATATAGTTCTTCTGGGGTATTTGAGGTGCCTTGACTTACCAGAGCATCTCTTAGGTCCTTGGTCAGCCCTTCTTTGAACTGATTAATCATTCTACCCTATATAGCCAGCAAGCAATTTAAAGCATGAAATATATGACCTTACTCTGCTCCATCCTGTTTCAGCATCCATATCCCTCAACTAGCAGTGATTCTCTGATGGGATCTTGAAGTGTCCTTTGAGTTTACACATGGAATCCTGATAGCTATCCAGCACTGGATTATTTCCTTCAGTTCATGTTTTTGCCCACTTACCTACTGCTTCCTTTAGCAAACTCAACACAAAAGTCACTGGTGCAATCAGTGGAAACTCCACCAGCTTGCATGCCATAAACATTTCATATTGGATGGTGAATGTTGAGAATTGATCCTGGTTCCCTCCAAACTTCTCTGACAAGGTATCACGGGAATGCAGGAGCATGTGATGAGCAATCATCTGTGGTGCTGTTGAAGGTTGGAGCAAAACATGTCCCAGCCTATTGTGTCAGTTGTATCATGGCATTCTGCAGATTGGTCATCAGGGCATCTATTTCCTACTGGCATTGCAACAACGCTGCTGCCAATTGCTTGGCAGATAAGGATCAGAGGACATTCCGGACTTTTCTCACTTTGGAAAAGGTATAGAGACTTCCAAGATTGATGTCAGCCTTATTAGGTAGATGAGGCAGGAAGCACAACGAGGTTCTAACTTTTTTTAATTGTAAGAGTATATTAATAGAATCTTGCTAGTCTGAAGCTACAATTCTCCCTGCATTTCCTTTACAGCCTAAGGAGTTTCTATTGAGTCTTTTGCCCTATCCACTATCCAACTGTAGACTATGCTGTCTCCTATCTGATTGTTCCCTAAGTAGCATCTCTGAGCCCAACCTTCCATTCCCATATACTGTTACAAATGCACCCGATATATTGATGTAGCTTGTCTCCATGCCTCCTTAAATCTATAGGAGTATCTAAGTATATTGCTTGCTAAGGAGCCAAAGGAAAGCTTATGTAACATTTAATATTGTGCAATATGTATCAGTTATCTCTCATTAAGATTCAGAAGACAAGAAAATATGAAGGTGTGTGGATTTCAGCATTCTTGCTGGAAATTTTGGGAGTTGAAGTCCACATAGCTTCCAGATGCCAAAGTTGAGAAATATTGCTTTAAGGAATTCATTCATTAAAATTAATGAATATAAACTACACAGCTCCTAACAAAGAAGTTCCATTAAACTAGAGGAAAGGTTCTAGTGTGACTAACCGGCAGAAATATAGGAAAACATAAAAAGGTCATGAAACCAAGGTCTGAGGAATAAGAAAAGGAACACAAGCTTTGGCAAAAGTATAAGCTGAAGGGATAGAGATTCTTTAAGATAAAAATAATTATAATTAGTAATGTTTATTTAAATTTATAAGATGAAGAAAAATGGGCAATAGAGTCAGTAATGAGAACTTTCAGTGTCAAAGATGTGAAAGATGTAGAAAAGCATATATTTTTGCCTCTTTTTGGTCTTCTTTTATATAACAATCACTCATATTTAAATGATTCTCCACTAGGACTCCAAGATCCCTCTCACAGTTACTACTATTGAGCCAGGTACCATCTATTCTATACTCATGCATTTGGTTAGCCAGATTTTAGACTGAATTTGGCATTTTTGCAAAACTATCAAATCTTTCCAAGGCAGCTGTTGTTTTTATTTTACAATGCAAAACTTCTGGTAGGTCAGTCCTAGGAAGCTCCTAGAACAGTTATGGAAGGGAAGGGCTAGCATGTCTGGGGAATCTTTAAGACAAAAAGTAACAATAAACTCTATATGATACCTAAGGTTTCCCCTCCCTATATTAAAGACACAAAGGAAATGCCAGTGATGAACAAAATAAAATATTTTTTCAACTGCTTCAAAACACTAGTGTTTCTCAATTTGAGCTTTACACACACATATTTGTTATTATAAAAGCATTATTTTTTGTGTGACCTTTCTTATAGGTAACACTGCCAATGCACCAAAAACCTCTCTAGAACGCAATTTAGGTTTTAACTATAAAATTGGTAGGTATGGCCACAACGACCAGCACTTTTGGACGCTGGTTGTCTACCAGAAGTCTCACTGATTTTATTATATTTTTTAGGCAAGTAGACTACATTCTACTAGCAGAAAAAAAATGTTGATTTTACCAGCAACTACAGCAAATGGCGCTCACCATTTCACTCCTCCCTACAACTATCTGAACCCAAACCAGAGTCTATATATATATATATATATAACAGAGTATATATATATATATATATAAAACAGAGCATATATATATATATAAAACAGAGTATATATATATATATATATATATATATATATATATATATATATAAAACTACAAGCTTCAGTATGTATTACAAATCCTCTGGAAAGTTATTGTAACTGACCAAGCTATATTAAACACTTTGCACAGTGCTACTCTGTCTAGTTCATGAAAATGAATTCCTTGAACTATATGCATGCTTGCTACTGAAGGCAGAAAATGCATTGGAGTTTTATCTACATGTCACAGTATTCATTTTAATCAGTCAGCTTTCACTTTCAAGGTGCTTACTCTAAGGATAAGTGCATTGTTGCATGGCTTATTCCTGCTATACCATATTAGGAAAAAGAAGAAAAAAGAAAACTGGGCAGTGATTTAGTAGAGGTAGAAGGAAAGCTTAGGGATTATGTCTAACCCAAGAATTTTCAAAGTCTCTTATAGTAAAAATAATTCTTCTTGTGCCTTAAAGCTACCATACTGATTATGGTATAAGCTTTTGAGGCTTTCACTTTATCTCGTTATGAAAGTTGGTTTCATTTCCCCCCCTATATTTCTAATTGATGTTTTAAGTAGGGACCTGACTTTCCTATTGTTATGAAATGTCTGTATACTGGGAATGCTATCCTGACAGTGTAAAATATAGGTGGTTTGTGAAGAAAATGTGTCTAATTGAGCAATCAGAAAATCTGGCTTTCAGTTTCAAAATACAACAGAAAAATGGGCCATCAAACAAATCAATCCAGGGTTCTCACTCAAAGTACAAATGACCAGACTCAAATTATCACACCATGCACATTTTAGGAAGACCTAGTTCTCTAGGGCAGTCTGTGAAAGGTAGATGGAAAGAGAATGGTCAACAGCAAGATGGATGGACTCAGTTACGCTGGCAATGAATGAGCCACTGGAAGATCTAAAAGGATCAGGTTGAGGACAGATCCTCCTGAAGAAAATTTATTGCTAAGAATCAACATAGGCTTGATAGCACATAATGAATCCCTGCTTTGCTTTTGGATATAGGCAGTTTACAAAGAAAAATGCATTGAGCAATCAGGAGATCTTGTTCTTGTGCCTTAAAACTATCATACTGATTTTGAATATGTGCATGTGTTAGTTGGAAAGGGCTTGCAAAGTATAATAGTATAAGTTATCTTTTTAAAAAAGAGTAAGAATGTTCTGTTTTGCAGAAGTTATACACATGGGGTTGTTTTGTTAACAACAACTTATTGCAAAATGAAAATAAAGGCTATAACTGTTTTAGCATGACTTATATCAAAAGATAAAATTACACCACTAGAAAACATGGTATCATGGTTCATTAAAGAGCCTCGATTGATGTGCCTTATTAATATGAAGAAATGTCAGAATGAAATATGGCAACACAATAATTCTCCATCTTTTTGAACATATCAACTTGATATTAAATTTGTGTTCAATTTTAACATTTGTTTATCTTTTCATCATTCAGACAATTAGTGAAAGCACAGTATTTGAAAAATACTGAGGTCTAAAACATATGAAAAAGAAGTTTTCCCCCATCTAAACCCAGATTCAATAACCATTCACCCTTCTGTTAACATAGTTTGATAACAGGATGCTATAAGTGGATCAGAGTTTACATCATGAGTATTAATTTTCCTGGGAGTTTTAGAGTCAGCCTGATTCTTCCTAATCCTGAGGGATTGTGAAATACCTGGTGCATAAGCCATCTTGAATGTCTTCATATGATAAAGGCTAAATGGTGCCTTAGAACATCTGTTCCTGGAGCTCCTCCAGCGGAGATTTCTTTCTATAATAGAAAAGCTTTGTGAAACAGTCTTTGGGAACCATCTATGTGATGTGAACTCCTCTCAGAAGGAGGAGGAAAAAAAAAATCTGTCAGTCTGGCTCTGCAAACCAAATGGGACACTGATATCTATTAAGCAATAACCACCACAATGGAAGGTCTTTAACGCAATGATCAAAGTTGCTGTGTTGCACAATGTTTATAGGCTAGGATATTTCATAGGGGAGATGTTACTTTATCTTTTGGGGGAGATGCGAAAGAAAGTGGAAAATTAGTTATTTTTCTCTTGCCAACGCAAAGCAGTTAACAAACCCGTCCACTGCAGAATAAAGGTCTCTTCATTGAAAATCATGGGCTATAACACATTGGTCTAGTGCAGGTTGGTAGATAGATTTTTATTTTTATTTTTTTTCCTTGTCTATGGTGTGTGCGAGTGAGTTGCATAAATTCCATCCCTAAAGGTGGTCTAGAACCTGGGTGTTCCTACTCTAATCCAGTACCTTAACCATTACACATATATGAGTCATATACTACCTTGAATATATCTCTTTGATTTATTCTATTAATGTAATATAATGAATATATTCTATCAATATATTTAACAGGAACAAAAGGGGCTTTTTTAAATGTTCAAAGAAATATTGGGAACACAATATTTATTTCAGTATTGATCTAATATCTGCCTCCAAAAATATTTGGTTCTCTTTAATTGGTATTTTGAGATTTGTAAGAGTGTTGCTTTAGTATGCTTTGTATAGTTCAATCAAAGATTAGAAGAGGAATTTTCATAGGGCTTTACTTCCTTTGAATGCACATCCTATACATCGTCATCAGGAGTTATCCAAAAAATTCTAAGAGATCATATCAAAATTCATATACCCTGATGGAAAATTCATAAAATTAGATTGAACTTTCGCCTAAAAGATGACATAAAATGCATTTCCAAATAAATATCTGTACTCTGGGCTACAATCATTCTCTGCAATGTCTGAAGACCCTCCATAAACTTGTACTCCATGCCTCTAAAAGACTGTCCCCCAAATCAAAACCTTTTTACAATAGCCTTAATATAGCAGGAAAAGCTGCAGAGAAAATCAGAAAGGCAAGCCTCATTAAGCATGCAAACACACACATACACACGTACACACAAGGACACTTTTCAAAGTAATAATGTAGTCCCTATTTGGTCCTAATCTTATCTGATGAAAAATTACCCTGTTAATACTTTATTAGTATATATTTGTTCATTATTCTGCTTCTACAGTGATCTCAGAAGAAACTTGTGCAAACTAACGGTAACTTTTAAAACATTACCCAAAATATTTATTTTAAGGGATTTCAATATATTTATGTTATAAACCTTAATGCCTCAGTTTAATTCAGATCTAATAATCCTGGCCATTGCATTTAGAACAATATTCCCCAAACTATGAAGCTGTGTTCATAGCTTTGCTGGAAATTAATTCCAGTCCCAAAAGTTTGAGTTAAGCACTTCTGAGTAGCACCAGTTTAAGAAAGACTAATTTACAAATGGGAGCATTCCTTTCCCTCTTTTCCTTACTGTCTTATCATACTGTTTATTAATATCATATGAATTTAAATAATTAGCTTAAAATACTGTTTTGAATCCTGTTTAAGAGAGAATTGTGGCTAGAGATAAAAGCCATGGTCAATGAAAAACTATGACATTTAAATTAAGACTAGTAGCAGGCAGTGGTAGAATGAGTTTGTATTCGCCCACAACCTGCATTCTCATAATTACACATGCTGTCAGATTTATAGGGAAAATACAAAACAAATTATAATTTATCTAATTGCATTTCTTATGAGCTTATTTGTATCTTATATAAAATTATTAAAACTTTCCAAACCTTGAGTTAAAGAAAAGGAAATTTGAACTTTAGTCATTTATCCTTTTTGGAATACCATTTTATACAGTGTGTTCTGTCTGTATCTGCATAAACTTACTGCATAAAATACAGTAAGGAAAAACTATTAGTAATTATTAATAAATAGCCCTTTTCTTAAAGAACTTCTTTCATTATTCAGAGCCCTATTTATTATCGGTTAACACTATCATTGTTCAATCAGTATGTATTTCTACTTCCTGTTTCTAGTAGAAATTATCTATGCATAAAAGAATTTTTTGTTATTGATTCAGGTCACTTCATTGTGTGGTGGTGAATTAGTAAAAGTAAGGTATTCCATTATGTCTTTAGTAGCAACTTTATTACATAAATTCTCTGTAATTTAAATTTTTGATTCTCGTATTGTATTTGATAGCATGGATTTCTCTTCAGCTATAGGCAGGTATTTATTTTCCCGTAGAAGAAATACAAGTAATATTTAAGCTAATTTACCCCAAATATTCCCAAGTCCTTGATGTTCCACATGTACATCTGAAAGAGGTTCTATATACAGATACAGTTGAGAATGCCTTAGGCAGGTTTTTGCTATCTGGAAGTCCTCAAGTGTCTTTAGTGGCATTTATTTATAGATTTTTAAAAAACATGCCTTTATACTGAATTCATGAATATTAAAACGAGAATCAAATGTGGAAGGACTTGGGACCAGAGTTTTGTAGCATGCCTAACATAGTTAAGTATATCTGCATCCAAATGAATGTTAGCAATGCACTTTCCTACCCAGTGTAATGACATGCATGTCTGCTCAGAAGTAAACTTCATTGCAATTGGCATTATACTATAGCTAAGTATGCATAACCCCAAATTATTGAAAAATAGCTGTATTATCCTATTTGTGTAATTAATCTTTGATAAATGATTAAAGACATTCCTCCTTTTCATACACTCTAAATTAAGAGAATATAAAATATCCCTTTCTTGCTGTTTGGCAAAAAGCTTCATAATCCTCTTTTTTTCTGAATTTGGAGAAGGAAGTGAATGACTTTTGCTTTTATTCTAATAAAGCATCTTTGTCTTTTTTCTAGTTCTTGCCTAATATAATTCTACAAAAACAAAAATCAGACAACTTTCATACCTGGCTCCTAAGAGGAATCCGATTGAGGTGTGCTGAAACTTTTCTTATATTTTTATTGGTTAGAAAGGTGAATCTACCCAATCAAAAACGTGTTCCCTGGAAATGGGAACAAAATATTTTTTAGATAGCTCATTAATTTTTGCATGTATGTTAATTTTCATGGCATTATCTCATGATCTAGCTATTGTAGGGTTTCTTAAGTTAAACAGTCAGAAACTAGTGTTTGCAAAGTTTGAAAACACCAGTTGTCTTCAGAATCCATAACAACATTAAAACATTTTTAAAATCCCATCTTAACTGCAGTGGCAATATATTAGTTTAACAACTAATGAATGTCTCTTTATTTGTCACTGAGTGCATACATAAAAGTTTTAAAATAGGGTTTCTATGTATATCAATCTCCATCATTTTTTAAGTCAGCTAAAGTACACAACATCCAAGTCTCAAAGAACCAAAGTATATTAAATTTGTACCTTCTCTGAACAAAGCTGTCTTGTTCAAATTTTCCAAAGGGAAGTTTCATATTGCAATGCCAAGTGTACCTGCAGACATGTGAACATATACTTAGGAGAAGCAAACAATGCTTTACAAGACCACTGTAGCAAACAGTTGTCTGTGTAAACAATGAATATAGGTATGTCCATATGTAATCATTTTCTTCCAGGTGTCTTTGGTTATTGTTCTGGAATGGATAACTATAGACATCAGCATAGTCACACATCTCTGCAGGAATGTTTGGCACACCTCATCACTAAGCTATTCACTCTGAAAGCTGATCCAGTAGCGGAGTCAAGAGCTATTTCTAAGACAGTAGTCTCAAGTTATGATTAAGAGAACACAGTAATATTGATTGTCAGCATGGAGCAGAGAGATCAAGCACAAAGACTTCTATTAGTCTTAATGAATGGTACACTGTTAAATCTCCTCGTTCCATACTGGAAAATTAACACAAAATGCACATGGAGTGTTTTTATTAATACACTGTTCATTACCACTTTCTTCTTCTTCCTCTTCTTCTTCCTCCTCTTCCTCTTCCTCTTCCTCCTCCTCAATTTCATCTGCTTCTTCTTCCTCCTCCTCCTCTTCCTCCTCCTCTTCTTCCCTATCTACTTCTTCATCCTCCTCTTCCTCATCACCTTGTTCTTCGTTATCATCAGAATAGTCCTCTTCTTCCTCCTCCTCCTCGTCCTCTTCTTTATCATCCATTTCTTCAGTTCCATCTGTTTCATAACATTCATCTACTGAAGAGTTGTCCGTTTTAACCACAAATGGTTTTCTTTTTGGAGCAGGTTCTTGGGGTTGCTTCTCTTGGGTTTTTCTTTTTTTTGCCAAAGGACAGCCATAAACACTGTTCAGAAAGAATTAATACATGTGTTATTATACCCTCTACCAGATCACCCGTCAAAAGGAGGGAAATGCTTTGATGCAATTTACTATTTTCTTTGAAATATATACTTTCTTACATAAAAACTGTAGGAGAGATGGAAATGTTTGGCAATGCACCTGAAATTAACATTGAATAGCAATTATGGAAATTCTTATTAACCTTTTGCTTTATTGCCTTTTTAACTAGAATCAATGCAAAATGTTTTACAGAATAGATATCATTACCCAGTGGGGCTTCCTAGGGTTCTCAATCATTAATTAATATTATGATTTCCAATGTGTTTTTCCTCAAATATAAGAGACCTGATCTAAAACAGGAAGTTTCAAATCACTAAAAGAGAAGGAAACCTGTATGTTCATTATAAAGCTCTAACATCCAACCAAACTTAAAAGTTTTGGCTATATGTGGTTCAATATAACTTTTCAGCAAACCAAGACACCAAATTTCCATCCAATTTACCCAGTCATGCAGAGAGTTCTAAGAACTATCTTTTATTCAGTCACCTAATTACATATTACTCCTGAGCTATAAATAGTAGCAAAATCCTATATAAGAAATACTGCTAAGTAGCATGTTCAGAAGTAAGCTCTGCTGAGATTAATGAGACTTATTTCCATGCGTGCAAGATTGCAGACTTTGTCATCTTTCTGCTAGCTGGATGATAAAGGGGTTCTTTTTTAAAAATAACAACAGGTATACACAGGCTGTAGAGAACCAATTTCAGCAACAAACTAAAAGTTTGTTGCATAACAATAGATAAGTTGATAAAAATGTTTTTTTTTTTACATAAATCAGATGATGGAAGAAAGCAAGCTTGGTCTTTTTTTGTGTGGAAACTTTCTTTAAATGCATGGTGCATCTATTCTCCTAATAAAATAAAACCTCAACTGTTTATGAATTAGAGTGGAAAGACACTCTTGTGTTGATATATATTTGTATACTTACACCAATGACAGAGTTATGAGTTCCCTGTTCTTTCAGTATGTGTTCCAAAAGACTCTTTGGAATGCATACTATGCAAATACCTTCAATGATTTCAGAAGATTAATGGTGAAATTATATTTGAGTTCTTAAAAACTAGAAGCCCATATGAGATTTATTTCAGAGTACAATATATAGGACCACAGCTTAAAGGGACCACAACTTTTATGCATGTCTCCTCAAGTGAAACTTAAACAGGTTTCATCTTTCTATTCCATTTAGTTCAATTACTTGATTTATAATGAGAGAAAATAAAAAGCAGGAATACCCTGGAACCAGAAGGAAACCCATTCAATCGTGTGACCAGTTTACTATTTCACCTATTCTTTCCAACTATTAGTGACATTAGAAGGTGGTTCAGACCTACAGTCTTCATAAGCAAAGAAAAAAACCAGCTTTATGCTGGGAAGAGTATGTTAATGTTTGGTTCATTTAGATGAATAAGGGAATTTATGGGATACTCCTATGACAACAGGAAAAACATCCCACATGGAGACGATTCTTGTCCATAGCAGTTCCAATTCAATTTGAAGAGCAACATTATTAAATTGAAGAGGCTGAGTCTGTGACAAGGAAACCCAACTTCCTTGTTCTTATCCCAAGGAATTTCTGCAGGTCATATTAACTAATTTCTGCAGATATACATCTCCCATGGCATGCAACATTGTCATTGATCTGAGAGGATTCTTAACTATCCAATGAAGAGACCAGGAGGGAGGAAATTGTATATGAATAGTTCTAAAATTAACCATGCTATTTCTTAGTCATTCCAAATCTGGCGAGAGCCAGAACGTTTTCCAGCACTGCATACTATTATGACTGTTTGACATTGCTGGGACTCAAATGCAAGGTATTAACTTGAGTTAAATGCCCCTTTGTCTTTAAAAATATGTTTTTTAAATGGGATTCTCTTGCAAAACACAACTAATGAAAATGTTGTCTGGAACATTATTCTTGTATGTATCTTATTGGAGAAAGAGTAAGTGTTGGTAAAAAAAAATCAGTACGCCAAATATAAGCTAGGCAGATATGACCTCGTTGATGACCCTCACTCTGCCAAGGACCTTGGAGTACTTATATCAAATGACCTAAGCTCACTGTAACAGCATTGTCAAAAAGGCATTAAGAGTTGTAAATCTAATCTTACGAAACTTCTCCTAATATTGAATTGCTATCTAGGGCATACAAAACCTTTGCTAGACCAATATTCAAATGCAGCTCATCTGTCTGGAATCCTCACTGTATATTGGACTTTAATACAATTGAGTGAGTCCAGAAGTATTTCACGAGAAGAGTACTATACTCCTCTGCTTGCAACAGAATACCCTATACCATCAGACTTGAAATTTTGGGCTTGGACAACCTAGAACTACACCGCCTATGGCTGGACCTAAGCAGAGTACACAAAATTATCTGTTACAATGTACTACCAGTCAATGACTACTTCAGCTTCAACCACAACAATACAAGAGCACACAACAGATACAAACTCAATGTAAACCGCTCCAAACTTGATTGCAGAAAGTACGAGTGGTCAGTGCCTGAAATACACTACCTGACTCTGTTGTTAAATTCTCAAACCTCCACTCCTTTAACCTTAAACTATCTACTATTGACCTCACCCCATTCCTAAGAGGTCTGTAAGGGGCATGCATAAGTGCACAATCGTGTCTACTGCCCCTGTCCTATTGTTCCCATTTATTTGTACCTATTTCTTGTATTCATACTCATGTTTATTCTTATATCTATTATCTTGTAAACAATTGACAAATCAAATAAATAAATAAATAAGTGCTCCAAAAATATGGAAACAGCTGGTTGTAGATTGGCTTTGAAAAATAAACTGCTTTCCTATGATTAGTAAGAGAGCACTTCAACCTGTAAAATAATGTGAGACTTCGTGACCCATGTAGTGATAGCAAAATAAGCACTTGCACCAACTCAGCAATTTATGATCTCTGCGTCACACAGAAATGTACATTTTTAGGTGGATTCTAAAGAGAAGCCATGAAAATAGTTTGGGTCCACAGACTTATCACAACTGAAAAATTACAAATCTGATTACCAACAATTGAAAGATTAAAAACCTGGACCATTCATTGTATAACTATGATATATACTGTGCTGCTGATTAGCTTAATGATCAGAATCAGGCAATGAGGTGAAGCAGAAAATCAAATTAATTCTGGCAACAGCTAAAAAAATTAAACACAACACACAGTAGCAAAAGGAGGAATAGGCTTATTTTGAATATTCAGGGGAATGAATATTTGGTGTATCATAAACATAGCATAATGTAACAACTTTTTTGTTATTAACTACATTTAATAAAATATTAACCAAATTTGACACAATATTGTGATGCACTGGATGGGCAAATATTTGGTGGCAATTAATATTTTGTGGAGAATTTTTATAGAGGTGGAATGATTACATAAACTATTATTTTATTATTGTTATTTAAATTTATTGAACATCTATTTCCAGTGGACTCTGGGCAGAAAGCAAACTAAAAAAAAAACATAAAAACAACTAAGCAGAATTTCTTAAGTTTTCTGCAATATAGAATGGGTTGGGTGGAGAATTTATTATTATAAACTATATTAAACTCTCTAGAGTTTTGGTTCCCTAATTTTGGAAAGTGTGCCAATACATTTTGTTAGCTTTTCCACCAAAATTAAAGACTTCTAAAGCCACAAAAATGATTTAGAAGTGGAATATAGCTGAGAAACTGGCAGAGAACATCAGAACAAAAAGAGTTCTCCACTCTACTCGTTGCAGAATACCTTATGCCACCAGACTCGAAATTTTAGACCTAGAAAATGTAGAACTACGCTGCCTTTGGTCCAATCTAAGTATAGTATATAAAATCATACATTGCAATGTCCTACCTGTCAATGAATACTTCAGTTTCAACCATAACAACACAAGAGTACACAATAGATACAAACTCAAGGTTAACTGCACCAAACTTGATTGCAGGAAATACGACTTCAGCAACAGAGTAATCAATGTCTGGAATACTCTACCTGACTCTGTGGTTTCTTCCCCAAACCCCAAAAACTTTAATCTTAGACTGTCTACTATTGACCTCACCCCTTTCCTAAGAGGTCTATAGGGGGCTGCATAAGCGAACCAAGGTGCCTACTGTCCCTGTCCTATTGTTTCTTTTATTTTTTTATTTTTCTTATATGTATCCATGTATTCATAACTATGTTTTTACTTATACCTATTATCTTGTAAGCAATTGACAAAAATAAATAAATAAATAGAGATCTTCCTTCCTTCTTTCCTTCCTTCCTTCCTTCCTTCCTTCCTTCCTTCCTTCCTTCCTTCCTTCCTTCCTTCCTTCCTTCCTTCCTTCCTTCCTCCCTCCCTCCCTCCCTCCCTCCCTCCCTCCCTCCTGCCCCCTAAAATTTAAACAACTTTAAACTTTTTTAATGTTAGGAGCTATTCAGGTGCTTGCACTCGGTAGTGTTCTAGGAACAGATAGGTAGAATCTATTAGAATGGCATAAACAAGCTTTCGGAACAAGAGATACAGACTTACATGAACATAATACAGCCTCTGTATATCTCTTATTTATTTGTTTTATTTATTTGTTTTAATTTATATACCGCCCCCCTCTCCCAAAAAGGGACTCGGGTCGGTGAACAGCCATAGTAAAACATACAATTAGAAATGTTAAAATAAATTTAAAAAGGTATTAAATAATGGCTGAGCCGATAAAACCCCATAAAATTTTTAAAATTGAATTAAAAATTTAAGACCCTTCTCATAACGTTAGGCCAGACCGGCCTGTTGGAAAAGGTGGGGTCTTTAGTGCGTGTCGGAAGGCTCGCAGGTCAGCAATGGCTCACATCTCCATAGATAGTTCATTCCAAAGGGAGGGTGCTCCCACAGAGAAGGCCCATACCCTCGGGGCCGCCAGCCGACATCGTCCAGCTGGCGGCACTCCGAGGAGGCCCACCCTGTGGGAGCGCACTGGCCGGCGGGAGGTCAATGGTGGCAGTAGGTGGTCCCTCAAGTACCCGGGTCCCAAGCCATGGAGCGCTTTAAAGATAGTCACCAACACTTTGAATCTCTCTGAGACCTTAAGGGAAAGTGCCCTGTATATGCCATTCTGATAGAATTCAAATGGTGTTTTAGTTCCAAAGTCCAATATCACTTTATATTTAAATATCAGACCACAAAATTTTCTCTGGCTTCCACAGATTTAGGTGAAAGTGGAAGAGTTTGCAAGAATAATAACATAACCTACATTTGTTAACATATTTTATAGAATAAATAGGGGATTTTCATCAAGGAGGACTTCACTTGAGGAACAGTATGGATTAGTATGGTACCGTACGAGGCTACATTAGCTTAAAGCAAGTGTTTTACGCTTGCCAATGTTTGCCTGACTAAAAGTAATAGTTATACATACATGGATGGAGTCCAAAGTGAAAGTTTAGGAGTATACTAAAGAGTTTTCAGCTGCACAAAGGTCTAAAAGAAATGCATGGTTACTGCCTTGGAAGAAAAGTGACAGTTACTTAAAAGATATTAAAAGATTAGTTTAAGTGCAAATGCTTCTCTGTCTACTCTGAGTGTTTTCACAGAAGGTACAAATATTTTCTAATGATATAAGACAGGATTTTATATCTTGAAAACATTGTATTGGTTCCTTTTGTAGTTTGCTTTTGTCAAACAGTGGCACATTTTTATCTGTACTAAATACCTGGCTTCCCCTTCGGACAACGTGTTGAACCCAGGGTTGGGTCTGCAAACAAGGAATGTGGAATGAACGTGGAAAGAGGAAAGAAAGAAGGCTTAAGCTTTGGGGCATGGTTACAGTATCCTAATTACAGGTAAGCACAATAAGATTAAAATAAAAAATTTAACAGAAACACAAGAGAAAGTTATTCTTTGATATATTATTCACTGAAATAATGAGCAATGAAATTCACTATCAACTGAGATTTTCTGCACAAGTCTACTATAAGGTGAGCAAGCAGTAGACTATGAGGCCTTTGTTAGATGCTAATAATGTTAACATTTAAAACCCCGGCAGCATCACAAACATTTTTTTTTTTTTTAAATGAGAGGTTTCAGTGAGGGTATAAATGCAGTCAAGGAAGGGATGATATCACCTTTGAGGCCTGAGAAGACTTTCAGTCCTTTAAAAAGGTCAACATCCTTATAATTTATTGCAAGGCTGGTATGTGCCCCCAAAAAACCCTAGGATTTGGTGGGGGGAAAAAGAGTGAATGCTAGAAACCCTTCCTACTTCAAATTTTGGGGAAAGGACTCAAGCTCAGAATGCAGATTATCTCTGTATTCCTCCTAGTCCTCATCAATCTCAGGTTTGTATCTTTTAATTTGAATCAATGTGACTGGTTTCAATCCACCATGGATCATCTTTCTGCTCCAACTCGCACTTAAATCTTTCCTAGTGATGGAATTAGACTAAGCTTCATGTCTAAGCTGAAAGGGACAGAACAGGAGAGGTGGGGGAACCACAGGCTGGACCTTCTACTAGAAATGCAGTTATCTTTACCTTATTCTTGCATAAGAATGTCTTTATTTATAGTCCTGATTGATTGGCTCTTAGCTGTTAAGCCATGCCTTGAATGATGAAGTGTGCATTTGACTATTCTAGGTTATCCTGTGAGATTTGTGTCAACCATGTGCCTCTGAAGCAGAAGTTTGAATCTTCATAAATCTGAACTATTTCATAAGAATCAGAGGTGAGATACAATGGAAAATTGTTCATTGTTCCTAAGGTATTATCTATAATTACATTGATTACAAATTCTATTATATATTCCTCTCCTTTAGTTTGTGAATTTCTTCATCATTTTGCATGCCTGCATTTTACAAGAAAATGAAATAAAGCTCAGCATGATTTCATACCCTTCTCAATTTGCTGTTAGTATTCAAAGACCATTTTCAATCAATCTGTATTACACTATATTTTCCAGAAAATAATGATACACAGAGAAATAACATCATTGTAATGCTCTTAGATTCAGCTATTAGAATAATTTATTTCTCCCAAAGTTCACTTGAAGAAGCAAGAACAACAGATGTAAAGTGAGGAATTTACTCTCTTGTGATACACCTGCTATTCACTAATGTTTCCTTAAGAATTCTATGATGATCTTAGCTTTAACCATAAATATTTCAAAACAGAAGTTGCTAGTTATTACCAAGGCCAATCTGATCATTATATTTTCACTAGCTTTATAACATCAAATACATATGTTCATTTTACTCATGTAATTGAAGAAATGAATGCATCCTAATTATGCTGCGATTGGGAAATAATTTTGGTCTTAAATGCATGTGTGTATGTATTTTTAGGATCCAAGAATGCAAATGGCTAAGTGGAAGAATTCACTAATAATCCAGTTTCAATACCAAAGTAGGTCTTCTCCAGAACTGCCTATCTCATTTCTCATCAAGTAATATTGAAGTAGTATGCCCTGAAGATTTTTGAATAATTTCCAGCAAAACTTTCAGAATTACAATGGTTTAATAATACTGTAGTTTTATTTTTAAATGCTGTAAATTATTATACTGAAATGAAAAAAGTTTTATTGCAGAAAGTATTGGAATTCATTCAGCTCCATTAGGCATCAGGGGTGAATTATTTAATTAATTCATTTATATTAGGGGTTCTGGCAATCAGTCTCAGTTGGACCAAGGAAATAATCTGACCACAGCAAAAGATGCAACAAAATACTCTCCATATCCTGATTATCCAACAGCTGCTCTAGGGCAAGCATAGAGTGATGGGGCTGAAATTATCTGGAATGAGTACATGATCACTATGGAGACCCTGACATCCTGAACCTTCCCATTCTCTGATCCCACCTGCAGAGTACAGGGTTGGAGAATGTGGGCCTTAGTGTTCTGTGGAATTCTACAGTTACAGCTTGCAAAACATTGTTTAATGTTTATTTATTGTTTCAATAATTTATTTGGCACCCATCTTAACTAGATAGGCCTGGGTGAATAACAATACGAATGTAGCATTCTTCATGCTTTGGATCCAACCACATGTTGGATCTCCTGGAAGGCCTTAACTAACCAGAAGGGACATAAATCTAAAACATAGGTGGCAGAATTCAAAGTCCAAAGATCCTGTCCGGTTCCTCAGAACTAACAGGCTCAAACTCTCCCCAGATAACAGGCAAGGCAGTCGATTCCATAGGGTCTGACCAGCCAGAATCTGAAAGACTTCATCTGGCAGATTCTTAGAATAACTGTCAAAGCAACCCTGCAAAAGTTGCTCTGGTCCTTTATCAGAAAGGACAGAATCACTTGATGTATATGTTTAACCTAGATTATTCTTTTTCGTTTTCTAAATCATGGTTAAACAAACTGAGTTAGTATGACATGTGAAAAAGCAGGCCATTGGATTTCTCTTGTTAAAAGTTAGAAATATCATGCTTCTAGGGGAAAAAGTTTCAACTTGAAATACAGTCTCCCAATTTGTCAAACATATACAGCATTAAATGTTTTAGGAAAAAAGGGTGAAACATTTTTGAAGTCAGTCACAATAACCTGAATTTGGTGGCTTAAAATATTGATTAAGAAAGCATACTTTGTGGTAAAGAAGAGTTAATATAGCTCAGACATGATCCTATTAGCCATATGTACTTTATAAAAGCATGATATGAATATAGACCAAATTTATTAGTAGATTTTACTAAACATTTCATCTTGGACTGCTACATTAAAGAACTTGAATACATAATTGCTTATGCTACACTAATAATATTATCTATTAGTTTCTAGATTAATCTCCTTTGGGAAATAGAACTATGACCCCAGGAGAGGAGAAATTCCCATTGTGTACTGCATGAGAACTATGCAATAGAAATAGCCATTTCTTCTAAAGCCAGCAAATCTCATGTGCTTCAACCTCTGAGAAAAGGGTGTTGCTTTTTTACCATTTTTTTTACTATCGAAAAGAAAGCAAAATAAAAACCCTTGATTAAGAACATAAAAAAAAGAATGCTGGAAAGAAGCACTCTTGAATACAGAAAAATCCCAAGAGCTGGTGTGCTATAAAGGTTATGATCCCAGACTAGAATTCAGAGACTCAGGTGCAAAACCACTCTGAACTATGGAAACCCACAGAGTTAATTGGAGTGAGTTATGAGTTGCACATTTAGTACTATTTCCCAAAATTGTTATGGGGGAAAATTGCAAGAAGAATTGCATGGGTGCTGCTTTGAGTTCCTGAAGGAAGACTGAATATAATTGAATGAATGGAAGGAAGAGGAGTAAAACAGGGAGGGGGAGGAGGGAGGAGGAATAGGATTTGCATTGCTTCAATCTGCTGAATGATTAACTTTCAATCAGTCAAGAAAATACAATAAATAAATAAAATAAATGTTGTTCTGCCTATACGATAACAACATATTTTTGAATTAATTGAAAGGGAAAGTGAAGAGATTCCAGCTATACGTGCTGTGATGTTTCTCAGATCTAAGGACCTGTCAAAGATAGGCATGTCAGACTATAAAAATATTTTCAGCTCCTGAATTTTCACAACCATTTCTTATTGCAGCACTCATAGTTTGAATCACTGCTGTGCACAGTACTGCATACTTATAAATCTGTGCATTTCAAAAATACTCATACGCACCAGACCTATTTAGGACTTAATATTCACTGTTTGAATACAATTAAAGGGCATATTTTGATACACAAATAGAGGTTATTTATGTGATAAAATTGTATATATTAATTACAGTATATGCATGCAAATGACACCTTGTACAGCTTCAAAGTTCTATTACACTCTAGTTTCTGCTTTCTTATTAGGGAGGTTGGCCCCCCAGTTAATCAGTCTTTCCCAAAAATTCAGTTTTGGTTTAATTTAAGGTCCTGCATTAAGAATTGGGACAAAGGAATCAACTGCTCCATTATACAAAAACTAAATCCAGACTGGAGCAACAGGAAAAAACACTGTGAGACCAATCTTGCCCATGTTCAACCACTGTTGAAAGAGGACTGTCCATTATAATAGCAGTGGAAATGGTGCTGGCCAGAATAAATCAGTGTTGGTGGGGGTGATCTTAGAGGTTCTTTGGTTTCTTTGATTGTTGGTCTGATATTAATTTTGGCGTTGATCTATGCTATACTTAACATAGTTTCAACTGGGAAACTGTGACCCATCCTAGACCAAGCCAAGTCCAAAAACTCTAAGGAATTTCTAGAAGCCTGACCGTATGACAAATGAACCATCAATAGACCCATAGGCATAAACAGTATCTTTTTCCTTCTTCCTTCTACGGCTATTGCTGAACATTTACAAACATCTCTGGATACTTACAGAAGATTAAAACAAGTGATAACAATTAAAGCAATAATAATAAACATGTCATTATGGATTAGGATAACCTTGTCATCTTCTTTATACCTCCAGTTTCCAAAGTGGAAGCAAAGTACAATGATCCAAGTATGATGATTTGGGTTATTTAAAGGAATGCTAATATATATATAAAAAACAAGCAATATGAATGTTGTAAATGCTCTTGTAAAAATACAGGGTAGTTGTTTTATTCTGTTGTTGAACCAATGACAGATTTCTAACACAAAGTATATGTTTCATATCTCCATTAGAAAAAAATATTGTTCAAAACAAATGTTTCCACATCCAAACCTGGTCTACAACTCCTACCCCAGTATAAACTTCCTAATCAAAAGTAACGTGATGGCAACAGAAATATTAGAAGAGAGACACTAGGAGAAAGCAGTGTCTGTCAACTGCTAAATGAAAGAAGATGAATTATGGTCATGGAAGCACCAGGGGGCTGCCATTGTCAGAAACTTTAGATCAGATCCTGTCTTCCAGACTTGCTACTCCATTCACTTTTGCTACTGTACAGGTGGACCATCCAGCAATAGCAATAGCACTTAGACTTATATATTACTTTATAGTGCTTCATACCCCTTACAGAGGTATGCATATCGCCCCCAACAATTTACAGAGTCAGCATATCGCCCCCAACAATTTGGGTCCTCATTTTATCCACCTTGGAAGGATGGAAGGCTGAGTCAACCTTGAGCTTGGTGAGATTAGATCTGCCAAATTGCAGGCAGCTGGCTGCAGCAGAAGTAGCTTGCAGTACTGCACTCTAATCACTGCACCACCGAGGCTCTTAAGCACTTTCTGAAACCATGTATTAACAATTAACTTCCACATATATTTTTTGATTGATCTTAGTAATGAACTTTGTATAAATAAGGGAAACATTCTTAATGTCCTGATGATACCTTTGATATTTAGGGATGCACATAGCGAAGGTCAAAAAAGTCAGGATGGCAGTTGCAGCTGTGCAATCAAAATCCTCCACATTTACAATCACAGCTACCATCTTGATGTCCCTTGGATGCCTCTGATAGAAACTGTGTTTTCAAATGTGTCAGAGGCATAAAACTTCAGTTCCTTTAGTTGACAAAAAATAATGAAATAACTGAGAAAGTCTTCTCCATGAGTCTTTGAAGTGACTGGACTACACATTATGCTAAGCCACAATGTTGCTTGATTTTGGTTTGTTCTATGAGCACAACACTGATAGTTTAGAAACTGTTGTTAGGAACTCTTTCAGGCTGATACTAATATCTGAATGATGTATTAGGTGTCACAGCCCAACAAGTATAATAAAAAAGTATTAAATTAAACACACCCATACTCACCCACTCACCCATGCCCCCTCCCCATTTCATCTCAGGATTTACATGAGCTTTTAGTAGTTTCAGTATAGTACATCAGTACGTCCTCACCCTTTTAGCTCACCTGGAAGGCCACTCGACCAAATCTTTCTTTAAAATTAATATTAAAATATGTATATCCTGCCTTCTGATTTATAACATCATTGACAAATAGTAAAAAATACAGGCAAGTCATAAACTTTATGGATGGAGGGATGGCATGCACAATGATGTCTCATAAAGAATAGGGGCGGGACGTGGGAGTTATTTATCTGCGTGGACTCCAGAAAATACAGATCGACTGCCTGCGTGCCCAGAATTTTTCATAAATATCCCACCGTGCATTACGTTATACAGCCGACATACATTAATTAGAGCATCCGACAGATACTGCAATGTATTACACTCACCCAAGTGGAATCTTCATTTTTCACATGCAGGGCCTTACTAATTAAAATCAGCTTTGCAATTAAATGTGGAAAATTGTGTTAAACTTTCAAGCATGGTTTTAAGGAGGTGGGATGGAGAGCCGGAGGGGGGGAGGGTAGCAAAATCAAGAGGAAGGAAATCATTTTTTTAGAAAAAAAAAAAACCCATTTCTTTATTTTCATGCAAATGAATCCCTCTCCCCCCATCAAAAGAAGAAAGAGAAGGTATGAGGATTTCCCCCTCCCCCGGTTGCTTTTTTCTCCACCCCTCTATTATACGTGCTTCTCTCTGTTGCAGAGGCAATGTTCCGCTATCTTCCTGCCAGTCCTTGGCCCAGTTCCAATGCTTTTAGTGAGTGCTATGTGTCAAGGCATGAATAATACAGCCTCTAGGCTGTCGGCAGAATCCAAATGAGGCATACATCAGGAAGCAAGCATTCGACTTTAGCTCCAGAACATGCTCCTGTGAAGACAGGCAATTATTCACCCACGGCTGCAGTCATGGCAATCAAACCAGTGGGTGAAAAGGTATAAGAAGCACAGGGGAGAGGGGAGGGAGAAAGAGGAATGGGCACAACGGCAGAGAGAACTCGGCAATTCTCGAATAAGAAAGGATTTTCTCATCAGAGAGATACATTCAGCTAACACTTAAGAGAAGGCTAGTGCAAACATAGCTATTCTATTTCACTCCATTCTTTACTCAGAGAGTTAAAACCTAAATGAATCAGTGTTTACTTTTAAAAATCAGTTTCCAGGATTTATTCTCCCACTTTCCTACCCTCTTTTTAAAAAGCCTAAATAGAAGGAAAGAGAGATGGGGTTAGTCAAATAAAACATTTATTTATTTAGTAAGGCGATTCTGTTGATTAAAAAGAGTGAAATGGGCCACAGAGATTTCCTCGAAGGGGGGTGGGGGGGAGACTGAAAAAAAGGATTTCCAAAGTGGCAAAGAAAAGGAATGACTGGTTTTTGCCACAGTTTTCTCCCTCTTTCTCATTTTTTTTTAAGTCTAGATTTGAATTCTGGGTAGATATTAGACGGGTTATTTCTTAAAAGAGAGATCTTTCATTTTAATTGCAGTTTTGCAATTAATATGCTTTAAAAAAAACAGAAGTAATTTCATAGCCTCTTTTTTAAAAAAAAATCAGGAAAAATATCATTTTTAAAGATGATGACTCGGGACAGTAAAAAGTATTCCTATACTATACTTTGGTGCCCTGTGCAAATAACTTCCTCAATGTATTCAGAGGTGGTATTCATCAGGTTCTGAGCAGTTCTAGAGAACTGGTAGTGGAAATTTGGAGTACTTTGGAGAACTGGCAAATACCCCCTCTGACTGGAGATTTTTCTTCCCCTGCAACGCCCACCAAGCTATGCCCACAGAACCGGTAGTAAAATATTTCGAATCCCACCACTGAATATACTGTAGTAAAAATTACTAGCGAATGCATATTTACACATGGGAGAAGAGACATGTATTCTCACTACCATCACCACCACACTGGTGGTTTCAATTGGAAATTAGTTCTGAGAAAACAAACCTCCTCTAAAATGAAAATAAGAGATGGGATAGAATTATTTAAATGAACCTGAAATCATTTAGGCCTAAATTCCTTAATAACTCTAGAATAATCTTCTACATTTTGTGTAATCAGCTGAAGGAGGCCCAATGTGTGTTCCATCACTAGGAGAAGTTTGGCTAATGGTTAATGGCAAACAGCAGGACTTAGTTTAGGTAACTCAGGGAAATGTTTTGGGGAAGTTTGCTTTTTTTTTCAGTTATAATCTCAGGACAGAGATATCATTCGGCCTGAAAAAAACTCACACATTTTTTTTCCTTCCCATCTTCTCAAAATCTTCCTAATACTGCTATCAACCCAAAAATGTCTTCTTCAGAAATTTACAGCTTCACTGGAATGGCCTGGCCACCCAAAGTTTACTCCATGTTTTGGAGTAAATCGTGAGACACGGCCTTTCCTTATCCCCTGAGGCAAGGATATATGGAGCCTTATCTCCAGTCTGTAATGGGCAACCACAAAAACCAGGAATGCAAAATTAGGGAAGACAATGTTTCATGCTATCTTTAATCTTGTCTGTATGAGTTTTATTTTAATTTGTTGTGATTTGCCAAGTCTCATTGAGACTCAGACAGGGCACATGTTTAATAAATAATAATAATAATTTCACGCGCCACTGTTTCTATCATTACGGCAAAGCTGGCTTCTAGCAAGGGCTGATTCAGTGGAAATGTTCCTTAGTGGCTTTGTGGTAAGCTCTTTGGCAACGAGTGGGAAAGAGCAGTAGTAGTAGCAGCAATAGTTTTAACTTTTTAATTGGAGTGTTGGCACCTTTCACAAACTTTCTTCATGAGTGCATTCACTTGAAAAGAAGTGAAGCTGGCACAGACCTGCCTGTATAATCACCTTATTCTTTAGAAAGAGATTTGCTTCAGCACCTCCTAAGATACTGCCAAGGAAGCAGTAGGAAATCTCTTATACTGAGATAATATCTAATCAGGATGACTTTGGCTAGACATGTCATTTATTTTAATTTATTTTTTTATAAAAATTTACTTATAAAATTTATAGTCTGCCTATCTTACCTCAAGGTAACTCTTAATGATTATGGCTTATTGTTATTTGTGACCGGACATCATATTTGATGGTTTAAATTATTATGTAATACGCTTTGTGAAAATGTACGCAATCTCCCTAATTCATTTTCACTTGATTACCCTGGGTTCCAGGGGAAATAGTTTCAATTTCCTCAGTTATATCCATCATGGGGATTTTATTTCAGTGTGAAGTCAAAGCAGACATTCTTCCTTCCATATGCAGAAAATTGGAATATCAAGGAAGCAGCAGTTTTGGTTAAAGTTCTTTCCTCTCTCTTCTTTTGCTTTTACCAACAAGAGAAAGATAGAGAAGATTCACTTTATCTGGATTGTTCAAAGGTATTCCTGTTTCCAAATACTTCTCTACTTACAACAGAGTAAAAGTAACAATATCAGAAAATAAAGGGAGTTATTTCATTTATTAGATGTACATGGCCACCCATCTCACCTAGGTGAGAAGGGAGAATGAAGAACATATGAAGAAGTAGAGTTTACAAAAGCATAAAAATCCCAAGAACAATAGAAGGAAGCACTAATTAGGACATGAAAATGGGTATAGAAATTACTGACATAATTTCATTTCATTTTATATGTATTGCTTTTGATTTTCTACAAATGTAAAGTAATACTGAGAACAAAGAGGTATTTGCAATATGTTAAAAAAATAAAACATTATTTAAAACAAATATTACATTAAAATTGTAACTGAAAACTTCTTTTTGTAGTCATATTAATAAGGGATCTGTTCTATGGACATAACTGATAATTAAAGTTTGTTAATAGCCAGGTCTACTCCTTCCCCCCATCGGTCCTTCTCCAAATAGTCTGATGAAATGTCCTCAAATTTCATTTAATTAACAGCTTCAGTCTGTTCTTGTATTGATGTAGCAGGATTGGGTCAAAAAAGTAAAATCATACCTGCAAATGAACTTAATCTCTATTACAAAATCCTAAATGGAAAATAGTTGTACACTTGAATTGCTTTTCCATCTTCTGCAACCATATGTTATATTTTAAAATCTTTGGAAACCTCACCTAACTTACTTTAAATGAAAGAATAGCACTTACTTTTAAGAATACTTCAAAAATTCACATGGTAATGTAATTCAACCAATAGCTTGATTTTAAAGTTTTTCGGAAGTAAGATTTAATTGTATAAATTAATCATCTATTTAATGGTTGTCAGCTGACAAAAATATAGCCAGCAAAAACAGAATTAAATAAATTTATGTCTCTTCTAACTTAATGAATTGTTTTGTTTTGTACAATTGTACCTACCTATACAATGAAAAAAAATAAACAATTTTTCTTTCAGATTGTGTTTGGAAAGGCAGTCTTCTAGGTGGGGTATAATTTTTTAAAAAGCTGAATAAATAATAGGGTATAATTTTAAAATCATACATGGTTTATAAAAAATTCCCCATTATTGAAAAAAATACAGACTTGGATCCTAATTTGTTATACTGTTCACAAATATTATGTATGATGCACCTTTATTTCAGGATTACCCTTAAGATAATCAAATCCCAGAAACAGATATCAGGGCCACATTAGCATGGAGGTAGAAAACAGAAAAAAACAAGAATTAAACAAGATGGACTCTGTGCAAAAAAAGTTATAACTTCTAAGCCTTTAGCTCTGAGGCAAAATTATTCAATTTTTTTCACAAACATTTTGACAAGGTCTAAACAGACATTCCTTTCCATTCCATAATTTTGATTGTATGAAATCATTTATGCCATAAAGAATTTATATCACTTGCCCTCAGTGATATCAAATGGGATTGGCCTAGAACTATCATACCATAGTTAGACTGCATGGTTATCATGTCTAAACAGAACTGAGTTATATGCATAAGAAGCATGGAATCGGGGCACTGCTGCTCTTTCCAATTTCCTTGCAAACACTGACTCTAAATCTCATGCTGAGCAACAATATCTTCAGGTCTTTTTCTTGCATTCACTTGAAAATGAATTAAAAACTGTCATGCAACAAAGAATATAGTTCGCCTGTCTGCAGAATTTGTTTAGATTTTGGGTTATTGTGTCTTCCTAGGCCATGATTCATAGTATCAAAAAATAAATATCAGTTTATTTTATTCAACTTAATTCTTAGTGCTCCAAGTAGCAAATTTATTTATCTGCATATAACTTATAACTATGCTCCTATTATATGTCTAAACTAGGGTAGTCTTCTTAAAATCTTTGTACTGCTTTCATAGGACTGAATTGTATGCCATGATAGTTACTTCGAAACACTTTGTGGTTAAGGGTGTACAGTCATCAAAGTTTATATTGCTTTCTTTATTCATTCCATCCTTCCATCCCAATGCCTTAAATTCCATTGAATTTAGAGATTTTAAACTCTGGCATTAGTGTAGTTTATTATAGGATTGGGGTTTTATTGATTCCTTTAATACAATATGCATATACATATTAGAAGCTGATGAACATCTGGGGTACTACTTATACATATTAATGTGCATGACAAAAATAATTTTGATTTCATCCTCAAATCAGTATACTCTTTTCAATGTTTTTTTGCAAAAACTTTGGCCATCGTAATGTAAAAGCAAGGATGAAGCTAAGAAACATAGCATATTATATATCCAAATTATGTATGCATGATTACTCTGTTCAATGTTTAAACACAAAAACCAAACCAAGGGAAAATGCATAGCAAAATTTCCTAGGCATCCTTTCTGGCAACTTTACCCACCTGCAATGACAAATAGGTCTTAGCATTCACTATGACTTGATAATGGAGAAATTCTATTCCCTAAATTTAGTTTTAATTGCTCTAACTGCAAGACTTTGAAATATAGCTTAGAAGAAATTGTATCAAGACCTGATGCACTGAGGAGTTAATAATATCCATGAATCAAAATATAATGGTTGGAAAACACTTAGAGAATAAGCACTACTTTGTTTATGATCCAACCCAGTGTTAAAAGTATTTTACCCATTAATATCCATAAATCTATATGCATTAAACTTCATACTCAATAGAGCTGCCACTTGTTGTCTTTATAATTTCGTTCTTTTGAAAAATTTGAAGGCAGCTTTCAATATTATAGGATTAGGGTTTGGCACTTCTGTGATAAGCAGGTAGCATAAATGTGCATTTTGAGTGTCAATTGGGCATATATCAAAACCATACCTCTGAAATAATCTATACACCTTCACTTAAAATACAGAAATAAAAATTTTGCTCTGCAAATATATAAATAATGCAATCATCTATATAAAATGTGGTAAAACTATAACATGAATAACATTTACAAATTTGTAATTCACAATTATATTAGTCTATATTTCTTAGTTCTAATTCTGATCAAATCTATGTGGTATTCAATGGTGCTTCCTAGATATTTTCCTTTCAACGTAATGCTATCCCTGAACTTTTTGTGCTGAAAAGCCTATGTTTTTATTTCGCTTAGGAACCAGATTAAATGACAGTAATCATGCTGACTGGGAAAAAGTCAGTAGCCCTATTTTAATCTGCTATATAAATTTGCTAGAACTGCATATCCTGCTTAATGGTAGAGAAGTAGGAATGTCTTGAAATAAAGGATATTTTATGGTGCTGACATCCAGGGATTGCCAGCATGATTGATATGTCTAATCAGAAATACATTTGATCAAAAAGTTAGTAAAGGACAATTACATTTCCTTCTTTGATCATATTGTAAGATCTCAATTTCTGGGAGAGAAAGTAAATGATTAGAACATTAGAATAAAATGAGACTGCAATTAAGTGCAAAGAGGCAGGAGCAGAATCCAAGTGCAAACAAATTTCTTGACGATACTATCAGTTTCCAGCCCTTACGACTAGGTCATTAAGGCAGTCAAGTCAGGTAACTTGCTTATTAGATGCCTTCAGTTTAATCCATCACTAGCACACAATCTCCACACACACACACACACACATTACCTTCTGTGTCTTGCATATTTGCCACTAACATGACCACTGCCATCACAGCCAGGAGTAGGGCAGCTATAAAAAAAATGAATTAATTATAAAGGTTTCTACATGCTGCACAGAAATTGTATTAAATGCAGGCAATAGGTGTTACAGAGATGGAGGGCAACAAAGAGAGAGAAAGAGAAATCAAATAACTGAAAGGAAAAAGGGAGGAGGGAATGTTTTTTATTAGCAAATCCCAGGGGAATTAATTTCATCAGTGCAGCAGGGCATGAGCAAGCCACCAATGAACTTGAAAGTGCATTATACCCATTAAAAGACATGAATTTTCTAAATTGCTAATGGGGATACATTTTACACTCAGCACACTAACCTGAACAGCTCTTGTATGGCTGGTTCCACGGGAACTGCAGAGAGATGGAAAATATATAAAAATTTATCATCTATTACAAGTACTCCCCCCTTCTGCTGAAAATTGCCCAAAAAGGCTGTTAAAAAAAAAAGCAAGGGTCACCATGCATCATGCAAAGAGATTCTGGAAGATGAAGGTCACCCTGAGCAGGGGCCTTGAGTGATTTACTGAAGCAAGCAACGTACCTCGAACACCTTTGGACCGTGTGCGATGGCGCTTCTCGTCTGCCTCCACCTCCATCTGGGAATAGATTAGCAGGCAGTCAAAGCTCTTATCCTGCATGCACAGACTATCAATGCACAGACAGATACAGGCTCTCATACACAATTTATTGACAATATTTTAATTCCATTTTATCCTGCAAGTAAACAGCCTGCACTGAAGGGTATTTTTTTTTTCAAAAGAGCTCTCAATATTTGTTTGAGAACAAAAGCCTACAGGGTAATTTCTTATATTAACTGTGTGTGCTCCCTTTTCACAACTCTTTTATGCATTAAAAAAAAAAAAGAATGGTAAATTCCTTCATTCCCACTTTCTTTAATGGCAACCCAATATTGGCAGAATATAACTGATTTTTTTACAACGTGAAACTGCCACACTGTACTGGGAGACTTTCAATCAAGATTGTTTTATTTTTTGCAAAAGAAGAAAGGAGAAACACAATGGAATATTGAGATTTGATGTATCTTCTGGGTTTTTACTACAGAAAAAAGAAAGAATCTGCCTACTATAAATATTTAAATAAATTATTCTTATATATCTATACATTGTAAATAATTTAAAAATAAAATGTTTTCCATTTTGAATTTATAGAAAATCTAAAGGTTTTCCCTTTTTGTTTAGAAATTCCACTCATCACAAATGTCAGTGCACATTATCTTTTTATCAGCATAAAAACATGACTGGGTTATAGTTAAAGCACATAGCAGATTAAAGATTACTGTATATGGATGAGTGACTTTTTAAAAGAAAACATTCATTATGGCTCATGTTTGACCAGTTTAAAATTATTTAAAATACTAGATTTAATAGTTCAGCATTGAAGCATTCAGTTGGCTAGAGACCTATTATGCTGTATTACTTATCATTAAAGGTACGTATTTGTGTTAGGACTATGCAAAACTTTGAGAGGCTACTTTGATTTAAAAAAGCATTGGTCAAATTCTGCTGAATCAGATTTGCACACTAAAGTATCGTGCTTTATAGGATTTTGAAACATTTTGCAGATTTGATGGCTTCTCCATTGTTTCAGGAATGATTACAATGCTTCAGTTAAACTAATACATACGGCCAGTGTAAAATGGTGTGGTGGATTTCTTGACATTTATTAAAGCAGTCTGACAATGACATTTATATTATGACTTGTTAAACCCTAAGCTTAACAATAGATGACAAGGCTAACCTTGAATTTATTTATTTATTTATATACCGTCCGTCTCCCGAAGGACTCAGGGCAGTATACAGCCAACCATAAAACTTTGTTACAATTACAAAAGTTAAAAAGAATTAAATATCTTAGGCTGTCTAAAATTATACCCTCCCCCAATAAATTATTAAAACTCAAATTTTAAAATCCCAATTTAAAACTCAAATACTAAATTACATTAAAAATCCCATTTCAGCCTAGGCCGGCCTGCTCGAAGAGCCAGGTTTTCAATGCATGTCTGAAAGCTCTCAGGTCGGTGTTATTGCGTAACTTTGGAGGCAGACTATTTCAGAGGGCAGGGGCCCCCACAGAGAAGGCCCTACTTCTAGGAGTCGCCAGGTGGCACATAGAAGCTGTCGGCACCCGAAGAAGGCCCTTTCTGTGGGAACGCACAAGTCGGTGGGAGACTACCGGCAGAACGCGGTCCTGCAGATAACCTGGTCCAATGCCATGGATCGCTTTAAAGGTCAGAACCAGAACCTTAAAGCGAACCCGGAAAACCACCGGCAACCAATGCAGCTCGCGCAGGAGAGGCATCACATGGGAGCTTCGTGACGCCCCCATAACCACCCGCACGGCCGCATTTTGTACCAGTTGGAGTCTCTGGGTGCTCCCCGCAGGGAGCCCCATGTAGAGAGTGTTACAGTAGTCCAGGCAAGAGGTGACAAGAGCATGAGTGACCGTACGTAAGGCGTCCCGATCCAGAAAGAATTGGGTTCTCAGATCTCAGCATCTTGATTGTAACAGTTAACAACAGTTGGATTTTGTTTTGCTGCTGAAATGTTTTATTTTTGTGCTAGTCTTGTCAATACACTAAGAGTTCACCACACTCTCAGCTATCTTAATAAAGCTACAGGATTGGGACAGTTTTAAATCTCTCCCCAGGAAGTTAATGGGCATAAGAGTAATCCTTATCGGCACTTCCCAAACTTTTTACAAGAGGGACAGTGCAGCTATGAATTCTAACTTCTATATGCCAATCTTTTTCTCTGTTCTTGCCTTTCTCTATGGAACTGCACTCAGCACTCTAGCAAAGTGATAGAAATTAATGTGTACAGGTAGTCCTCTACTTACAACCATTCATTTAGTTATCACTCAAAGTTACAACTGTTTTGTAGTGGCAATAACGAGGCACACACGGTTAGTGATTCAGTCTTTTTGTTTATTTACAGGAACACCGACTGACTCGGCGGCGCGGCAGCCCTTCTTTTAAAGGGCTCCCGCGCCTAAGTCAGCCAATGACGGGGCGAGGATCTCCCGCCGGAATGTAGACCAATGAACAGTAAGTATTTCAAATATAACCAATCCAGAACACCCCTCCCTCCTTGGTCCAGTCTGACCAATCAGGAGCCGCGCCTATGTTACGTAATCACGTAGATAGGCGGGGCTCCTGTGGGTCCGACTGGACCTGCGCGGCTCAGTTGCGTCGTTGCTATCGGCTGGTGCGGAAGGACCTGTTGCTCCTCTCGCCTCCGGCCCTGGAAACTTCGAGCAGGTCGAGCCGGCTGCGTCACTACCAACGGGCCTAGCTAGGCTAGTTGATGTGGCCATGCCACTCCCTGCCCGGCCTGGATTATCGTCGGTCCTGTCAGATGTTTCAGCGGGACGTTCTCCAGGATCAGGTGCGTAGCAGCGAGACCCGACCGGAGCTAGATTTGAGGGTGTGTGTGTGTGAGTTAGGGCGTCATTGTTTGTTAGTGGGCTTTCCTTATCTTGACTGCTTGGTGGTTGCTCCCCTTCCCCCCCAGGAAAATCGCAAGGTCTGGGAAGGGTGCGAGTTCTAAGTTGGTCGATGTGTCGCTTCCAGCTTTTGCCATCAGAAGTGGTAAGCCGGTAAGAACGGGGTCCGGTTAGATGTGTGATGGTGGCTGGCACCCATAAGGGGTGCCCTACCAGGTTTTTAGCGTAAACTAAATCCCCAATTCGGAATGTTCGGACTCTGGTTGAAGAATCTAGAGGCTTGTCTGTAGAGTATGTAGGGTGTAGTCTATCTAGAGGGGAACGTAATTTCCTCCCCATAAATAATTCAGCAGGAGTTTTGTTAGTAGTGCTACTAGGTGTAGTGTGTTGGATAAATAATAATTTGTTGATGCGTGCTTGTATAGGGCCCTGGTCTAACTTAAGAAGGGTCTCCTTGGTAAACCGGACCATGCGTTCGGCCCGTCCATTCGCTGCCGGATGTGCCGGCGCGGTTAGGGCATGGCGTATGCCCAAGCTTGCTAAATAACCCACAAATTCTGTAGCCGTGAATTGAGGGCCGTTGTCAGATACCAGGACGTCTGGTAATCCGTGGGTGGCAAACCATTGACTGAGCTGTCGTATGACAGCCTCGCAAGAGGTTGATTTCATTAGGCTTACTTCAAGCCAGTTTGAATAAGCGTCTACCAGAATCAAGAAGGTATGCCCCTTAGTCGGACCCGCAAAATCTATGTGGATTCTAGACCAAGGGCCCCTAGGTAGATCCCACTCAGTGGCTGGCACCTTTGGGGGTGAGGGCCAGGATGTCTGGCAGGACTGGCAACCCGCGACCCAGTCGGTAACATCCTTGTCTAACCCAGGCCACCATACATAACTCCTGGCTAAACTTTTCATTTTCACCACCCCGGGGTGTCCCTCATGCAATAGTCTCAATATGGGATTTCGAAGTTTTAGTGGAATGACCACTCGATCCCCCCATAGTACACAACCCTTTAGCACGGAAAGTTCCATTTGTCTCTGTTTAAATGGTTTGTAATGTTCTTGTAAATCAGAGTCTGGCCATCCCTTTATGATCCACCTACTCACGGTATGCAGTAGGTGGTCGTTAGAGGTTTCGTGCGCGATGTCTGCTGCTGTCATCGGGAGGTCGGGCAGGGTTTCAATCAAAAATGTTGAGGTGCTGGGGTTTGGTTCAGGATCAGTGTCTGGCAACGGGCAACGACTTAAAGCATCTGCGTGCGTGATGGACGGACCCGGACGGTAAGACAAGGTGTAATTGTAAGCGGCAAGGAACTCTGACCATCTTGTCATTCTGGGTGATAAAATGTGAGGAGTTGGTTTGTCTCCCGCCAGAATACCTAGTAGGGGTTTGTGGTCGGTGATAATAGAAAATGGTCGGCCATACAGGTATTCATGGAAACGTTTAATACCAGAAATTATGGCTAGTGCCTCCTTGTCCAGTTGACTGTAATTTCTTTGGCTTTTAGACAGGGTTTTTGAATAGAAGCCAATCGGAGCCTCTCTGCCGTTAGGTAGAAGGTGGCTCAGGACAGCTCCGATCCCAAAAGGCGAGGCATCACAAGTTAATAACAATGCAAAGTCTCGTTATATTGTATTAGTACCTTTGCTGAAGTGATCATGTCTTTAATTTTGTTAAATGCTGTTTCTTCCCGATTTCCCCACTTCCACAACGTGTCTTTGTCCAAAAGTCTATGCAAGGGTTCCGCCACCGTGGCTTTCTGGGGCAAAAAGACATGATAAAAGTTTATTAACCCTAGGAAGGCTTGTAGGTCAGCTTTGTTAGTTGGGGTGGGGGCATTTTTGATGGCATGGGTTTTTCCTGCTGTTGGGTGGATGCCGTTGCCATCGATTTGGTATCCCAAGAATTCTATTTTGTCTGTGATTAGGGTGCATTTGTCTTTTTTGACTTTTAAACCAGCCTCAGTAAATTTGGTAAGCACTTTTCTTAGGCGGTCTCGCAGTTGCAATTTGTGTTTAGCTGCAATCAGGACGTCATCGAAATATGGGATGACCCCTGGAATTCCTTGAAGGAGGTGTTCCATAAGAGATTGAAAAATGCCAGGTGCCACGCTAACGCCAAATTGGAGGCGATTACATTTAAAGGCGCCCCGGTGTGTCACAATAGTTTGGGCTTCAGCTGTTTTTTTGTCAACGAGCAGTTGCTGGTAAGCCTGAGCCAAATCGAGTTTAGCGAAAATTTTTCCGCCTTTGATAGAATGTAACAAGTGTTGTACGACAGGCACGGGGTATGTGCTCTGTTGTAATGCATGGTTAAGGGTCGCCTTATAGTCCCCACAAATACGAACCGACCCGTCCGCTTTTATAGGGGTCACTATAGGGGTCTCCCATTTAGCGTGGTCAACTGGTTCGAGGACCCCTTGCTTGACTAATTTATCCAGTTGTTCTTCTATTTTTGGCTTTAAAGCAAAAGGTACCCGTCTTGCCTTTAGTCTAATTGGGGCTACCTTAGGGTCTATGTTAAAAGATATCGGGTTACCCCGATACTTGCCTAATTCTTCGCTGAACAGGTCCTGGAATTCTTGAATGAGGTCTGCCTCCCAGTCAGCGTCTGTAATATGGTTGATACCGGTCATCCCTATTCCAAGCGGTTCGAACCATTCCAGTCCTAAAAGGCTTGGTCTGTTCCGGTCCACAATTGTTAGGGGAAGAATCTCGGTGTGGTTTTTGAAGGTTACCTGGAAATGTCCAATCCCTACTACCGGAATTTTGTTTCCCTGGTAGTCTTTAAGCGTTAAGTTCTGTTTGTCTAGTTCACTTCGCCGTATGTCTGGGATCAAGTCTTTGATAGTGTCCCACGAGACCATGGAAAGGAATGATCCCGAGTCCACTTCCATTTCACAATTTTTTCCTTCAATTCTTACTTGAACGTGGACTTTTTTAACGTTTTTTGTATTAGAGTGTCCAATTATTACTGTTTGGTGAGTTTCTTCTTTCTTGTAAGATGACTCTTTAAATTTTCTATTCCTTCCTTCCTGGCTCCAACGGTTGCTTGTTTTCTTTTCTCTCTCTCTTGGAGGAGGACTTTCTCTCCGCCTGGGGCTGTAGCTTGATCTGGCTCTGCATACTCTTGCGATGTGCCCTTTCTTTTCACACTTTCTGCATATTGCGTCTACGAAACGGCACTCTGATCTGGGGTGGTTTCCACCACAACGGTTGCATTCAAAATCAAACCGCCTGTTTGCCCGCTCTTTTTTCCCTCTCGCGGCTTTTAGGTGGCAAACCTTGTCTTCTTCACTACTGGTCTCAGTTTCCAGATCCTCGTAGTGTGTTGAGGTTTTTCCCCGTTCGTCTTCAGTTTTGGTGGCCTCTTTGGGATTGTGGTGTGCAGCTTGATTAATCTGTTTCATTCTTGCCGCCGATTTGTGAGCAGCTTCGGCTGCGGTGGCTTCTTCAATGGCCTCTGTGGCTGTTATCTTGGGTCGGTTTAGTAACTTACTCTACAATATTGGATCTTTTAAGCCTAATACGATCCGGTCTCTCAGAGCCTCGTTGAAATCCGAGAATTCGCACTCCCCTCCTATTTCTCTTAAATCTGCCACGAAATCAGCGATAGGTTCACCTTCTTTTTGATTCCGGAGGTAAAACTCATGGCGCTTAATCAGGCAGGAGACTGTGGGAGCGTAGTGTTTTCGCAGGATCTTTTCTAGCTCGGGCCAGGTTAGCGTTTTGACATCGATTGGAGACGCTAACGCCTTTGCCATCCGAAAAACGGCTTGGCCGCAGTGGGTCAAGAAAACCGCTCTCTTCCGATGATCCGACACTCCGCTCAGATCGCTACTCTCCAAAAACATGAGGAAGCGGTCCACATACGTCTGCCATTCCTCCTTTGCCGGATTGAATTTCTCTGGCGGGGCGTTGCTTCCGGACATGATGCCGCTCGCTCTCCGCCGCTATTCACTCTCTAAACGTGTTGCCTCGATCCCACCTTCGTCGCCAGTGTTTTGTAGCGGCAATAACGAGGCACACACGGTTAGTGATTCAGTCTTTTTGTTTATTTACAGGAACACCGACTGACTCGGCGGCACGGCAGCCCTTCTTTTAAAGGGCTCCCGCGCCTAAGTCAGCCAATGACGGGGCGAGGATCTCCCGCCGGAATGTAGACCAATGAACAGTAAGTATTTCAAATATAACCAATCCAGAACAACAACTGCACTGAAAAAAAAGTGACTTATGGCCGTTTTTCAGACTTACGACTGTTGTAGCATGCCCATGGTCATTGTGATCTGAATTTGAGCACTTGGCAATTGTTATTTATTTCGGACAGTTGCACTGTCCAGGAGTTATGTGATCAACATTTGTAACCTTCCCAGTCAGCTTCTGACAAGCAATGGGGGAAACCAGATTCACTCAACAATCGTATTACTAACTTAATAATTGCAGTGATTCTCTGAACAACTGTGTCAAGAAAGATTGTAAAATGAGGTGCAACTCACTTAACAATTGCCTCGCTTAGCAAGAGACATTTTGGGCTCAATTGTGGTTGTAAGTCAAAGATTATCTATATCTTCCATAAGTATTGAAAATGCTTTATCCCAACGGCTTGATAACTTAGCATTTACGCATATTGTCTGCCATGTTTATCTCAGTTCAATAGTTAAAACATGATGTCTTACAAATTCAGCTGTATAACTTTTTTTGTTCCCTCTCCCTGATTTTTTACATCTAACCTGGTTAAATGCCCTCAAGAACTTGAAAACTTGCACAATTTTATAGGTGCTAAAAAATACATTATTTATTTGGATTAGGAATTTATTTTCTACAATGATCAAGATTATATTTTCCTCAGGAAAATAAGAACTGAACAATTCTTAATTTTCAACAGCTTACAAACTCCTCTAAAGCTGACATTAATTGCCAAAGTTGGCACAGTCTTAGGAATGCCACCTTCTGCTTTGTAACTAAGAGAACATTATTTACAAACATTGGGAAGAAGAATATCAGATCTAAAATGCAAACAAAAGGTATTTCCTTCTATTGTAAAACCAACAATGTATGTGTAATTTTTCAGTGGTTTGCTATGCCTTAAGCCATTGAGAACAATTCTTATACAATAATATTACTTCAAATGCTAGGAGTTAGGACTTAAGAGCAGTCTTAGAATCATAAGTCAACTAAATACAAATACAAATTGTAAGGAGGAATGGAGCTAAACAATTGTGTTGATTGTCCATTACAAGGATGAACCTTTTACAATTGCAGTAATTCAAATGCATAGCTTTTTCTTTTCACTCTTCCTTTTAATTCGTGGATCATTTTCCTTGCTGCTTGAATCCGAGGACTTGTTGAGTGTTTACATAAGTAGGACTCTGGCCCGAGAACGCTCTTGGTCCTCGCCTTTACAGCTTACTCTTTTCCTCCTTATATGTTTGGGTATACTCAGTGGGTCTTTTTCCTTCTTACATCTTGACTTCAGACTCTTTGTGTAGTTAACTCAGTATTTGGGGAAGAATTCATCTCACCCATGAACTGCACGGCACATTTCAGGAGTGGGGGGTGCAAAACCAGTTCCCTAACTTTCAATGCTTAGTGTTCATGGTGCTACAGGTTAGACTAAGGTGGTGTTCATTCTTAGTTTTGAAACGAGCAAGCAGATGTCAATGATACTTTACTGGATAGCTATCACAATTTTATATAAAAGTTCAGAGCTACCTTTGACAATTTCACCAGGAAAGCAACTGCTAATCAGGAGAAAAACATGAGTATTCAGCAGATTTTCAGTTATATATCAAGGATATGTACTGGGTAGATTTTGTCCTGATCGACCAGTTTTAGGAAGGCTTTTCTGACAAACCGGGGGATGAATTAGTGTGACAAAGCTCATCAAAAACCAGTTGAGAGAGTTGTTCAACATTGCATGATGATTAATGGCAGGCTAGAGAAATTGAGGGACAAGGGAAATAACCGAATATGATTTCACAGCCTTTCTTCGGGCTTCTCTCCCTCCCCCCCCCGTCCCATTGCCTCCTTGCACTACAGTGGCATGCAATCCATTCAAAAAGAGACAATGAAAATATCCCTACATTCAGCAGAGAAACAACAAAGATGACACTTGAAAATGTGTTTTTATTGTGGTGCACATGGTCCCTTAGCACTGGCTTGCATTGCTAAACTTTCTTGCTCTGAATCAGCTGGAAAATGGCATACCTGAACAGATCCAGGGCACCTAGTAAGTAGACATCCAAACCACTCCAACACCCTGAGTTTGGAGAAATTCACAGGAGCTCAGCAGCCCACCACCCCACCCCTCAGTTAATTAAGAAGACTTTGGACTTCCAATACCAGGCAATTGCACTTTATAATCCCTATTAGCATTTGTGCTTCAATAGGAATGGAAGTCCAACTATTACTTCTTTGGGGTGACTACTAATTTCATAGATATGATGATTGTGTAGCAGCTGGGCTTGTACACACTACTGCTATGCAATTGGAGATAGTCAATGGCAGACAGAAAGAAATCATACCCAATCAAACATCACACAACTCCTTTTGGGACTGAGAATAAATATCCAGAAAGATGTATTTTAACTATATTTGACTACTACCCTGCATGTTTCAATTGTTTTGGACACAGATTGGCTATAGAGAGATGATTCTGATATATACTGGAACCAGTGACCCTTTATCTCCCTTGACCAAAGGCCAACACTAGTTGCAGGTATTTAACAGTTTCATCCTCTCTTCTGCACTGCTCTGCACTTGCCAGGAAAGTATGCAAAATTTGCCAAGATGAAGCTGTGATTTTTGCCTCCACCTCAAGCATGTGCCTTTGCTATCAAATAGTTGCCTGAAGCCCAGATCTAAGCCAGAAGACAATATCCTAGGTCTGCTCAAAAGTAGCACCTTTAAAAGAAAACAACTTGAAGAAAATATTTCTTTACCTTCCATGTCTGCAGCATTGTTCTTTTTCTAAAACAATGATATCAGTTATCCATCCAACCAGATCAATAGACAATTCAATAGACAGATCAATTCCAAGGAAGGCCATATTAAAAAATAAACAAAAAAACTAGAACAAATTATTAATAAGCTACAGTCTACACCTGACAATGATGCACCATTTTCTTAGCACTGGGTGGCAGGCTCTCACTTATATGAAGATACCACCTAAAGCAGATTCTCACAAGCATAAAATACAATAGAAGAGTCTTGTTAATGTGGCAGTCAAATACTGCAACACACTCAGATACCTACTTTGCTCTTACATTTACATCAATAGCACCAACACAGCCCCAATAATTTTGCATAGAGGATAAGAAGCACTTGTTCTTGCAATGTGATATATGCCGTTGGCTGCATCAATGCACCTCTTGATGGAACAAACAGGACAAAATTTGCACAAAAGAATTACTGGACACAAGTTTGACATGACTCTAAACAAAAACAAAATCTTTTACAGATTTCACATTAGTCCTTTTTAATAAAATAAACTTCATCAGAACAATTGAATGAAGGATTCTGAATTCAGATATGTTAAGTGGTTCCAGGCTATCTTAAAAATCTCAACATACAGAATGGGTTGTTTTTTAAAATTTGTATTGTATATAATCTTCTACATAATCATCTTGCCTGCCCCAGTTTAAATTCTGGTGGTTTAGCTGCTCCACGCATCTCTTGAAGTGACCTGCAGCTCATGAAATCTGATGCCTTTTAATAAAATGTGTTAATCTGAAAAGTTTAACACTTTTAATTTTTGACTACCTTAGACTGAGATGGTTCTTTCCCAACAATAAAAAGGATAATTTTTCTTTAACACTTATTCATGACTATAGACTTCTCAGTCCAGGAACCATTCAAGATCACTATCCACTGTCTCTTATTTTGGATCTGCTAGATTGCCTTCAGAGGGTATGTATAATTCACTAAAGGGTAATTCCCTAAATTAATTATGAAAACAGTTTAAAATTTAATTTGGATTAAGGTGAATCCTTTGACACATGTATAACTAGCTTTAATACATAGCAACTTTTAATTTTTTCTAATATTTCACTTGTATTTGTCCATAGTATATCTCTCTTTGTTGTTCTGAATAAATATATTCAGCAATTAGTCTCCATCTTGCATGTGCATCATAACTCAGGAGAATTAAGGGTATCCCACCACAGTGGCAGGTAGTCTTTGACAGATTGCCTCAGAAGAATGCAACTTCTGACAACTACCCCAGAGGGAATATAGCCCTGACTTGTAGCAGGCTCTCTCTACTCTAGTTTTTTCTATCTAGAGAAGAAACAACTCATCATAGGCTCACTTTTTAATCTTTTCCTAATAACATCAGTGAAATATATATCAACTAACTTGAGTTATACTTTCAAAAATGCCTCTTTTTGGAAAAAGACCAAGGTTTTATGTTTTTTTTAAAAAAACAACAACAATAGAGACCATTTAAAAGGCATGGATGAGGTTTCTTGATTTTTGATAATAGTCTGTATCTATACATAAAACAAGAATCTTGTAGCTCCTTTTTCCTTTATGAAAAGTTGGCATACTTGCTTTCCCAAACACTATGCAATGTTCATTTGTTTCTAGGAAGTGCCCAATGATTAAGATGAAAAGAATGAATAAATTATTTAATGTAAAAAGCTTGAAAATGCTCCTTTCTCAAGATACTGCATTTAATACTCTCTGGTTTACACCAATCAGATTATCATTATTTATAGACTCATTCAGGAGTTAGATTATTAATGTTTATCATGTGAACACTCCAGATAATCCCCATCCTTCAGTATTATTCCAATGATGGTTTGGGGTTGGCACTGCATTTGTTGTTACTCAAATGATGGTTTGCCTTCCATACAAATCATCAAAATGACATAAATGAGAACAAGGAAGGAGTTATTGAAAATCACTCCATCTTACCCCAACTGCTCTGGGTGGTGTAATGGTTGAATAGAGTTCATATGAATCCTAATTTCTATGAGAAGGTCATCATTTAAAAGAAAACTAGATTATAAGATTATCATTCTTTTTTGCATTCATACTACTAAATGATTGTGTGAGGCACACATATCTTTACTGTCCCATATCTGTTTGACCTGGTATATATATATATATATATATATATATATATATATATATATATATATATATATATATATATATATATATAGCTAAAAATATTTTATACCCTTTAATGCAATGCTTCCTAACAATTTCTTTCCAAAAATTATAGATTCATTGATAGAAAGCATTAGTGTTCACATATCTCAAGACCTATCATTGTATAACTTTGTGTGGAATTCATCTTCACTGGAAATCAGTGACAATGAACACTAAGGGATCCCTTAGCTGTTGCCAAAATTCTCAGCCTATGAACTGTTATCCAGGGATGACTCTGTAATTTCTTTTTCTTGGATGTTGAGCTATATATTGGCTTGTTTTCAATACAGAGTTTGTTTGCCAAGATCCAATTTAGGCAAACCTCAGCAGTATTGGAGACAATTCCACAATTAGAATTCAGTGTGTAGTCTGTGTATTTTCCAGCATGAAATCTATGTAGAGCAGATATCATCCATTGACCTTTATAGATCTACCAAATACACAATTCTACATTGGATAATAATCAAAATAATGTTACAATAAATTATACTTTCACCATCTTTTCAATGACCAAATCAGTAAAAACAATGATCTCTGTAAACTGGTTAACATTGTATTTATTTTTTGTTCCTCTCAAGAATGCAAGGATATTTTTCTACCTTTGTCTTTATGTTAAAATATCTTATTTTTATAAGATAAGATATTTTTATTTCAATAATTAAGATATTAACCCGTTTCACACATTGTACAAGTTTACATATACATTGTACAGTACTTTTTTATTAAATACAGTGTTTCCACATTTTGATGATTATCTTAGCAAATGTTATGATGGTGGCATTGTGTAGTGCATATCATATATACTTACAGATAAGCTGAGCATTTTAAGTGCAAAAATAAACCTAAAAATTTGCTTTGCCTTATACATAGATGGACTTATCTATAAATATATAAGGTAATATTTTTTAAAAGTAGCCATATTTCTGATATATACTTGCATAAAAGCCCATCAGTAGATAAGCAATTCTTGAATTTTCTATTGAAATAGCATGAAAAATGCAGGTTGACTCTATATTGATGGCACATTTTAAGGGTATTTTGATTAAAAATTCAAGGGCTGTGGTGGCCTAGAGGTGTGGAGCTCTTGCTTCACAATCAGAGGCTGGGAGTTTGATCCTAGGTAGAGGCTAATATTTGGAATAGACTTTCCTGGTCGAGCAGGGGATTGAACTAGATGACCTCCAAGATCCCTTCCAACTCTGTTATTATTCTATTCTACTATCAACCTATAGGCATATGCCAGGGTGGACAATTAATTTTTCCAAAGAATCACATGAGAAACTGGGATTGTTGTAGAGGGCCAAACCAATAGGTTGTAAAGGTGCATAGGCATTCACATGCATACAAACCTAAGCTTAAAAAAAACCCCAGTAGCTACCTTGAAAACAAAAGCAATTCATGCAGGCCATACAAAGGACCAAATGTGGCTCAGGAGCCGTAAAATACTCAGGTCTGGCTTATACACAAGTACATATAGTATTTGGTTAAATATGTCTGCTATAAATTTAAAAACACTTAACAAACTTCCTTGATCAATGAGTGGTTTACAATTTTCACCATTCCACATTGCCATCTTCAGTACCATGACTTCAATTTGGGACTCATTTTAATTAAGAATTCCAAATGACAGTAAATATATATATTCTCTTCTTCTTTGCTATGGAACTTTGTTTACTATAACACTGTAATAACAAAAGAAATAGCTACCTTTCTAAATCTCCTATGAATAGTTTTCCAAATTACCACATTTTGTGGTAATTCTAGGCAAAGAGTCAAGAAGTGACACACATATGCTTAAAGAATGCATTTTTATGATGTTGGGAGGAAATAAAAAGTGTTGTTTGGCCTAAAAACTGATTCTATAATGCAACTTAGTTTTCCACAGTTGTGTAGATTAGGAAATTGATGACAACTGTGCTGAGATATTTAATTTAAAAACACCAGAGCCAGAATGTGAAGGAAAACAACTAACAATGGTACAACTGTAAAGTTTTCAGTAACTAGATTCCATTTAAATGGTCTTCATTTGGTAACCAGCAACACTTAAGTGTTGAAAGATAAGTCTTTGAGACAATTAATTCGAAGTCTTTGAAAGAATTAAGTTAAAATTCAGTTAAGACTACCATGAGCCCACTCTCCAAATCAGAAAAAGGGGAAGGACTGGTGTGTAGGATTACACAGGCAGCCATTCATTCAGTATAAAGGTAGTCCTTGACTTATGATCACAATTGAGCCCAAAATTTATGTCACTAAATGAGACATTTGTTAAGTGAGCTTCGCCCCATTTTATGACTTTTCTTGCCACAGTTGTTTAGTGAACCACTGCAGTTGTTAAAATAGTAACATGGTTGTTAAATGAATCTGGCTTCCCCATTGATTTTGCTTGTCAAAAGGTGATCGCATGACCCAACCATCATAAATATGAACCAGTTGCCAAGCATCCAGATTTTGATCATGTGATCATGGGAATGCCACAGTGGTCATAAGCGTGAAAAGCAGTCATAAGCCACTTTTTTCAGTGGTGGTGTAGCTTTGAATTGTCACTAAATAAATAGTTGTACGTTGAGGGCTACCTGTCGCTTTAAGGTTCTGGCTTTGACCTTTAAAGCGATCCAAGGCATTGGACCAGGTTATCTGCAGGACCGCGTTCTGCCGGTAATCTCCCACTGACCTGTGCGTTCCCACAGAGAGGGCCTTCTTCGGGTCCCGACGGCATCCATGTGCCGTCTGGCGACTCCTAGAAGTAGGGCCTTCTCTGTGGGAGCTCCCGCCCTCTGGAATGGTCTGCCTCCGGAGTTACGCAATAACACCGACCTGAGAGCTTTCAGACTTGCATTGAAAACCTGGCTCTTTGAGCAGGCTGGCCTGGGCTGAAATGGGATTTTTAGTGTAATTTTAGTATTCGAGTTTTAAATTGGGATTTTAAAATTTGGGGTTTTGTTAATTTATTGGGGGAGGGTATAATTTTAGGCAGCCATAAGATATTTAATTCTCTTTTAATTTTTATAATTGTAAAAAGTTTTATGGTTGGCTGTACACTGCCCTGAGTCCTTCGGGAGAAGGGCAGTATATAAATATGTTAAATAAATAAATAAATAAATAAATAAATAAATAAATAAATAAATAAATAAATAAATAAATAAATAAATAAAATAATCATTTCCTTTCTCTGTTCTTGCTTCCCACTGATGGAGAAGCAACTGAGTCTGTAGAAGAAGCAGATAAGGATAGCTTAGGAAGATCAGATTATCCAAATGTGATCCATGCCAGGCATAACTTGATAGATCTCTCTCGTGCCTCATTATTTTTCACTCTAAACTAAATATCTAACTCGTGTGAACTCCTTCACTGAGGCAACCTTTTGGCATCTGAATGGCTCTCGACCTTTTGTTTTATCATACCAGTAATATCTTTGTTAGAGAAACCAGGCCCTTGTTTCTTTGTAAGATCATTTTGAGTTTGTGGGAATAAGACAATAAGACAACACACACATACATAGACAAAAAATCGCTGTCACCTCAGATTTACCAATTCTAATAAAAAGAAGGGCTTTCTTCCCTGCTTCTCACCAAAAGATAGAAAAATATTCAAGAAAAACAAAAGCAAAGCTTCATTTCATTTTTTAAATATTATTTTTTATGCCAATGTGTTTTTATAATTGCCTTCCTTAGATTAATAAGTATAGGTATATGAATATGTGAGGGAAGGAGTTGAAACAGTTTATGTCCAAGATGTGAGGGGTCTGTAAATATTTTCACAGCCCTCTTTTGGACTCCTGCAGTATACAGGTCCTCAATTGAAGGCAGGTGGGTAGTAATTGTTTTTTCTGCAGTCCTAATTATCCTCTGAAGTCTGTGTCTGTCCTTTTGGGTTGCAGAACCAAACCACACAGTGGTTTGAGGTGCAGATGACAGACTCAATAATCCCTATGTAGAACTGGATCAGCAGCTCCTTGGGCAGTTTGAGCTTCCTGAGTTGGCACAGAAAGAACATTCTTTGTTGTGCTTTTTTGATGATGTTTTTGATGTTAGGTGTCCATTTTAGGTCATGTGATATAGTAGAACCTAGAAATTTGAAGGTCTCTACTGTTGATACTGTGTTGTCTAGTATTGTAAGAGGTGGTAGTATGGGAGGGTTTCTTCTAAAATCTACCACCATTTCTACGGTTTTGAATGAGTTCAGTTCCAGATTGTTCCGGTTAGTCGAAGGGATGCTGCAACAGTTATTAGTGTCAGGAATGATTGTAAATTATTATTATTTTTTCAATGCTGTTGTAACTTTGAACAGACACTAAATAAACAATTGTAAGTTGAGGACTCCCTGCATCTTTGAACAGACACTAAATAAACAATTGTAAGTTGAGGACTCCCTGCATCTTTGAACAGACACTAAATAAACAATTGTAAGTTGAGGACTCCCTGCATCTTTTTGATTGTATGCATTTATCTTTGTCTGCTGTTGTTTTTCCTCATCTGTTTTGCTTCATTTTAAAACCTAGAATTGCAACTGTGAGATGTGAGTTACATAATTGGCTATAATAAAATGAATAAAATATATTCAGAGCACATTTTTCATATTTCTAAAAGTATTTTTATTATTTTTGAAGGCCTAATACATTAAGTGACTATAATTCTGTAGGTTCATATTTCTTTGTTACCAATATCTAGTTATCAATCATGATTTTTCCTTATCAGATGCATAATCCTCTGTAAAATTTATAGTACTGACAACTATGGATGGTAAAACTTTATATAGAAAAATTCAGAAAAAGTAAAGAGAGATGTATTAACTTAAAAAAGGAAAAAAAAACAGTTAATATAGAGGAGGAATGAATACATATTACAATGTTGTCTTATATAGCTACAAAACATACTATTTATTTTATATTTAGGATAAAAGTTTCTTCGCAAGTTTAAATATTTTATATGCTCCATTATTTCTAGGTTCAGGGTAGAATAATTTCAGCCAGATCAGTTATAAAGGAATCTTTCAAAATGTCACTATTTGTCCATCTAAATCCAGATAATACATTACTTTCAGAATCTGCCATGAAACTCTTTCTGTGAAAGACTCACCCAGATTCATATCATGCTTGAAATTATTCACATTATTATACTTAATATAATATATCCAGTAACTGTTAGCAGGAAATCTCTTAGGCAAGTCTGAGCACAAAAAAGTACAAAGAACAAATCATAACCACAGAGAGCCAAAAATTAGACTAACAAAGCTGAAGTGATCATCAAGGACTAATATAATACAGTCCTTTTGAGTACTATATTATAACCCTTTCTAATTCAATTACAGTCGTTACAATTGTTCTCCTCTAAAAGTAGAGGAATAATCCTGGAGAAGGAATGTACCAGCCATTAAAAACCACCTGGAAAGGGGAACATTGCTAATCATATCACCTCTAGTCCTTCTTTTCATTAAACTAGATATACCCAATTCCTGCAACCATTCTTCATATGTTTTAGACCTCAGTCCCCCAATCATCTTTATTGTGCTTCACACTTTCTAGAGTCTCAACATCCTTTTTATATCATGGTGGTCAAAACTGGATGCAATATTCCAAGTGTGGTCTTACCAAGGCACTATAAATTGGTATCTGAAATTCGGGGGTGTAAGAAAAAGAGAGTGTTGTGTATGGACTGAGTCTTCACTCAGGTCCGTGCTTCAAGCGGGAAGCACGGACCTCTCCCATTGGCTGAGCCGTTTGACAGCCGGCTATAAAAGGCGGCTGTCAAACGGCATCAGCTGTTGCCGCTCCAGCTGGCTGCCGTGTTAGCGCGGCAGTAGCGGTAACCCTCTTTACTTGTAATAAAGAGTTAAGCTTTTAGCCTTGACCTGGTCTCTGCCTGAGTTATTCCGTCGCTCCACAATACTGGCGACGAGGACGGGATACAAATAAAGGCAAGCCAGGCAAGGGAGAGAATTAAAGGAGCGAAATCACTACCTAGAGCTGAAATCGCTACAGAGTTGCAGACTCTAACCGCGAAGTGCCGTCTCTAACTTGCCTGAGGAGAAACTTCACAGCTGACAGAAGATGACTGCGAATCCGGCATTCCCGCCCTTCAGACCGGCTGCTGAGACGTGGGAGTCATACAAGAACCGGTTTGACTGTTTTCTTGATGCTTTAGACCTGTCAGAAATTTCTGAACATAGGAAGAAGTCTTACTTCCTAAGTTTTTGCGGAGCCACGGTTTTTGACACCGCATCAGCTTTACTGGCCCCTAGATCTATAAAGACTATTCCCTGGGAGGAACTGCAGGAAATTCTTTCAAATCACTACTCCCCAAAGCCTTCCAGGATTGCTAGGCGCCATGCTTTCAGAAGGCGCATCCAAACAGAGGGGAAAACAATTAATGATTATATGGCAGCACTGAGAACAACTGCCCTGCATTGTGGGTTCAGAGATTACCTGGACGATATGCTGCTCGATCAGCTGATTTGTGGCGTTAGAGACCCAAAGTTACAAAGACGTTTATTAGCCAAAGGGGATCTAACTCTTAAGCAAGCCATAGAGGAATCCCAGGCTGCTGAGCTGTCAGCACTCTCAGCAGCTGAAATTCAGGGAAAACCCAGCAGACTAGAAAATCCTACAGTATATTTTGAGGAAGCCTCCTCAGAAACTGGCCCAGAAGAGGCTACTGAGGTAAACCGCCTCAGACAGCCCAATGCAAATCAAAAAGAGTTCAGGCAAGGTTTAAGTCAAACCCCACAGTTACAAACATTATGCTTAAGCTGTGGGGGAAATCACCTCAGAGCATCCTGCAGATTCAGGAATGCCATATGTTTAAGGTGTCAAAAGAAAGGCCATCTGGCAAAAATTTGTCAGTCAGGAAAAACCTTCAGCCAGCCACAAAGACCACAGAAGCTCATTCAATACCCCAGGCAAATTGAGGACTGTTTCACTTGCTATCAGTTTAAAATTCAAAAAATTAATAAATCTAACAAAATTAGTGTCACTGTTTCTATAGAAGGTAGACCCTGCAAGATGGAGGTTGACACCGGCTCTGCATTGTCCATCATCTCATGGGACACCTTAAAGAAGCTACTCCCCAGAATGTCAAGACAGAAAATTCCAGCCTGCAACCTAACACTTCGGGACTACCAAGGCAGAACCATCCCTGTCATCGGAAAAGGCAAGTTCCTAGTCCATTTTCAAGGGTTTAAGGGTCACTTGCCTCTAGTGATAGTGGATGGTGTCCTCCCAAGCCTATTGGGACTAGATTGGTTCCCAGCCCTGGGCCTCCACATAGGGGGAATCCACGCCATTAACAATTCAGAAGTTGACTCCCTGTTCAGGGACTATGCAGACGTATTCAGTGAGGGCCTAGGCTGCTACGTGGAAACCCCAATATCCTTCAGGGTAGACTCCCAGGCAGTTCCAATTCGTTTGAAGCCCCGCAGAGTTCCTTTTGCAATTCGTCCTCAACTAGACAAGGAACTTGACAAATTAATCAAACAGGGCATACTGCAACCAACTGACTTCTCAAAGTGGGAGACCCCCATAGTAACTCCATTAAAAAAGGATGGACACTTGAGGATCTGCTCGGACTACAAGTCATCAATAAACAGATATTTACAAGTTAGTGCGTACCCAGTCCCTGTGGTACAACATTTACTCCATTCCCTTGAGCCTGGGTCCATTTTTGCAAAGTTGGACATGTCCCAGGCGTATCAGCAGTTTCCTGTTGACGATGAAACTGCTGAACTGCAAACAATAGTAACCCACAGAGGGGCTTTCAAATGCACACGTCTACAATTCGGAGTTAGTGTGGCCCCTGGAATTTTCCAATCCCTTATGGAACGAATACTGCAAGGGTTACCAGGCGTTGTGCCTTACTTTGACGATATTCTGGTATCTGCCACCAACCAACAGCAATTACTACAAAGGGTCAGAAGTGTACTTGACCGTTTCAGACAATCTGGTCTCAAGCTAAAAAGGGAAAAATGCACCATAGCCACTCCACAAGTGGAATTCTTAGGTTACAAAATTGATGCAAAGGGTATTCACCCAACTGAGTCAAAAGTTAAGGCCATTCACGATGCGCCTACTCCTACAAACAAAACTGAGCTTCAAGCTTTCCTGGGCCTCTTGAATTTCTATGCATCGTTCCTGCCCCATAAAGCTTCTGTTGCTGAGCCACTTCATAGACTTTTAGACAAGCATTCGCCATGGCACTGGGGACCAAGGGAAACTATTGCTTTCAAACAAGTCAAGTCATTGTTAACTTCAAAGGCCGTCTTAATCCAATTCAATAAAGACTTACCACTCATTCTAGCAGCCGATGCTTCTCCATTCGGAATCGGGGCTGTCCTGAGCCACAGACTGCCCAATGGTGCAGAAGCACCTATAGCTTTCTTTTCAAGGACACTATCTTCCACTGAACGCAACTACAGCCAGATTGACAAGGAGGCCTTGGCTGCAGTGGCTTCAGTGAAGAAGTTCCATGAATTCCTCTACGGGCACCATTTCGAACTGATAACTGATCACAAGCCACTGCTAGGCATTTTATCCGGCTCTAAACAGACTCCCCAGATTTTGTCCCCAAGGATGACCAGATGGACGGTTTTCCTGGCTGCGTATTCCTACACTCTAATCCATCGATCCGGGAAAAGCCTTTCCCATGCTGATGCACTCAGCCGCTGTCCCCTGCCAATGCCAGTCGTGGACCCAGCACCTGCAACCACAGTCTTTCTTATCGACGATCTCAAGCTTCCAGTCACTGCTGCTGACATCGCTGCCCATTCGGCCAAGGACCAGGTAATATCCCAAGTCCTGGACTGGGTAGGGAGGGGGTGGCCTACGGCCCCTTATCCTTCAGACTTCCTACCCTACAAATTACGCCAGCAGGAACTTTCCTCCTTGCAAGGCTGTTTGCTATGGGGAACCAGAGTAGTCATTCCCCACAAATTACAAACCTCAATACTGAAGGTTTTGCATGAGGGCCACCCAGGGATTGTGAGAATGAAGGCCCTCGCCCGCAGCTACGTATGGTGGCCAGGCATGGATGCCCAAATCTCTAATTGGGTAAATTCTTGCCAGGCATGCCAGGCCTCCAGGGCATTACCACCAGCAACCACCCCTATGACCTGAGAGGAAGCAAGTAACCCCTGGTCCAGGATACACATAGACTTAGCAGGCCCTTTCCATGGGCGCACTTTCCTGGTGGTAGTAGATTCATATTCAAAATGGGTGGAATTAACTTTAATGCACTCCACCACTATAGAGGCGGTCAGCAAAGCACTGACTAGGATATTCGCCACACATGGCCTTCCTGATTCTGTCGTGTCTGACAATGGCCCCCAATTCACCTCCTGTGAGTTTGAGATGTTTTTAGCAAGTTTGGGCATCAGGCACATACTAGTAGCCCCTTTCCATCCTGCCAGCAACGGGCTGGCTGAGAGGGCAGTTAGATCTGCTAAAGAGGTGTTACAAAAATTGGGTCCCTCTAACTGGCATGACAGGCTGGCCCAATACTTATTGAGCCAACACACTACACCCTGTGCCTCTACTAACAAGTCACCAGCCGAAATATTAATGGGACGCCGGCTGAGAACCACCTTGGATAGGCTGCACCCAAATTATGCCCCTTTGCTTCCCCTTGGGTCAAACAGCCAAGACAGAGGGTTCCTGGTTAATGACAAGGTATTTGTCAGAAATTTCACTGGGCAACCACTATGGTTACCAGGGCTTGTGTTAGCAGTAACTGGTCCCAAGTCTTACAGAGTCCAGTTAGCTGATGGGCGGACCTGGCGGCGTCACGTGGACCACCTGAGGAAGCGTTGGAGCACTGCACCCAGAGGTCATCTAGACGGGCCCCATGCAGAAGCAACCACACCATTCGACGAAACCAGTTGCCAACCCACCGGGGACGACTACCTACCAGATGTGGAAGCTGACCAAGGTGCAGACCCGACTCCAGACAGTCCAGCAGCCTCTCCATCGCCTGAAGACACGCAGAGAGCTCCAGACAGCAACCCAGCGCCATCTTTGACGGAGCCTAGAAGATCCGGACGAATTCGCAGGCGTCCGACGTATCTGAAGGACTACGCATGCTCCTCACTGGGAGGGAGGAGTGTTGTGTATGGACTGAGTCTTCACTCAGGTCCGTGCTTCAAGCGGGAAGCACGGACCTCTCCCATTGGCTGAGCCGTTTGACAGCCGGCTATAAAAGGCGGCTGTCAAACGGCATCAGCTGTTGCCGCTCCAGCTGGCTGCCGTGTTAGCGCGGCAGTAGCGGTAACCCTCTTTACTTGTAATAAAGAGTTAAGCTTTTAGCCTTGACCTGGTCTCTGCCTGAGTTATTCCGTCGCTCCACAACAGAGAGAGCAAGCGATATCATTACATTTTCAAACTTCCATTGTAGCACTTTATTGTTTTATAACAGGGGTGTCAAACTCGTGGCCCGAGGGCCGGTTGCGTCACATGCTGGCTCCACCCCCGTCCGGTTTAGTGAAGGGGGAAAAAGTCCTGATACGTCACCTGACACCGTTGTGATGATGCAAGTTTGACACCCCCGTTTTATAACAATAAAACAGAGTTCCATAATAGTAGTTGTGATGGTTCCATTTTCCTGATCTGGTCTAACTCAAAAGACTAAGACTAAAGCCATTTTTCATTAATTTAAAACTATCTTAGGAAATTATTTACCCCAACATAAAATATAAGTTTCAGATTATTATTATTATTATTATTATTATTATTGTTGTTGTTGTTGTTGTTGTTGTTGTTGTTATTGTTATTGTTGTTGTTGTTGTTGTTGTTGTTACATATTCCTGGATTTAGGGCTCTTAGTTATATTAGCCAAGGCTCATTCAGCTGTATATTCTCCAATGTCATACATGTCATTAGCTCTCCAAAATGCCCTTCTGCTATTCACATCTGATAAACTGAACTGTCTATAGCAAGATAATGAACATAAATCATATATTAAAATGGCAACCAAAAGAAACCAGAGGGAAAAGTTTTGCTATTATGGTGGGAATTAGTGATGACTTAAACAGCTTTTGACATAAAAATGTCAATATTCCAATAATCTCTGTTTTTAATATATTTTCGGTGACCTAGTTTCCTCCTTGGCTTTGGTTATGAAGAGGCTATTTAACATAAATACTATATTAGTAGCAATTTCTAATCCTTAGGATATTATGTAAGCAGTTGCTGTTTCAGCATTCGAAAAGGATATATAGTATATTATAACACCCTGATTAAGCGAAGAACAGACCAAGTTTAGAACTAATAATCTGATGAAATCTGGTTTCATGAATAATGAATATACAGCTGATTCATACCTAACTATTTAAAATGCTTTTTATATGCCTCAGTAAAAAAAGAAAATTACTCAAGGCATACACACACAAACACACTTATAAATGAGATAAGTATGATTGTAGAAAACATTATTAAAAATATTTGGAAGATAGGAGAACTGAAATGTTAAATGGCATATTATGAATCATTAGCTAACCCTTCCCAAGATCTTAAACGGTTTCAGAATTCCATACAAACAGTCTTCGACTTACAGCCATTCATTTAATGACAGTTCAAAATGATGGACGCCTCAGAAAAAGTTATTTACAACCTGTCTTCCAAGTTACAACCATTGTACCATCCCTGTGGTCATGTGATTGAAAATCAATGCTTGGCAATCAGTTCCGATTTACAGGGGTTGCAGTGTCTTGCAGTCATACAACTCTGATTTGTGATTTGCCACCTAGCTTCTGACAAGCAAAATCAGTTGGAGAAGCCAGATTCACTTAATGACTGTATGATATGCTTAATGACCATGGTACAAAATGGTCATAAAATCAAGTCTGTTCATGTGATGACTCACTTAATTACCAAAATGCTTAGCAACTGAAATTCTAGTCTCAGTTGCAATAGGCTGAAGACTACCTGTATTTGATTCATTGTAATGGTATTGTGGAAGTATATGTATTGTGTAATGGCAAGATTTAGCTGTTATGTCCCAATTAATGTTTTCCTGTATTAGATGACTTTTCCTCTGTACTCTTGGGTATATCATGTGCAAGAATGTGACCGCGTGGGTGGTGTTGGGGGTTCCTCGGGGCTCCCATGTTACGCCACTTCTGCGCGAGCTGCATTGGCTCCCGGTGGCCCTCTGGGTGCGCTTCAAGGTCTTAGTTATCATCTTTAAAGCGCTCCATGGCTCGGGACCAGGATATTTGTGAGACCGCCTCCTGCCATTATCAGCCTCCCGCCGACCGATACGCTCCCATAGAGTCGGCCTCCTCGGGGTGCCGCCGGCTGGACGGCTGGCGACCCCAAGGATGCGGGCCTTCTCATTGGGGGCACCCTCTCTCTGGAACGAATTACCCCCGGAGATGAGGACCATCCCTGATCTCCTGACCTTCCGTCGTGCGTTGAAAACTCATTTATTTCAGCAAGCTGGTCTGGCCTAGGGGTTTTTGAATTTTTTAATCTGGTTTTAACTTTCTTAATTCCCTTATTTTTAATCTTTTGTAAGGGCCAATGTATTTAATTCTTTTAATTTTTAAATATTGTATATGTGTTTTATATGTGTATTTTATTCTGGCTGTTCACCGTCCCGAGTCCCTTAGGGAGAGGGGGGCAGTATATAAATTTAAATAAATAAATAAATAAATAAATAAATAAGGTTCTCCCCGTCCCTTGCATTTTTTTCAAGAGAAAAAATTATCTTGAATTTTTGTTTGTTTGTTTTGGAACTGTAGCAAACAAAGCAATTGAAAATTGAATGCACAGGGTGTTTTTTTTCATATGGTTATTATTGCAAAGAAGAATCAGTATAGTAAGTGATAGTATCACGATAATATATTGTATGGAAGGTGTGTGTTTCCTATTTGTTGAAAATGTGTTTTAATTTTTTTAACTTATTTATAAAATTTATTTGCCACCCATTTCACATCCAATGATTCTGGGCAGCTTATAGCAATTAATTTATTAGCTTAATTGTATTTCTAAAACAGAAAAATAATAAGAAACATTAACTAATTCTATGCAAAACATGCATATAAATATTTCTACTATGAATAAAAGGAAAAAAGAAACACATATAAATTTCACATTTGTCTATACACACAAAGCAAAACATTTTATAGATGAAAGCAAATTCTATACCCAATTGTTACTTTGTAACAGACCTCCTAACCTGCTCAGGGCATTTACAAAATTAGTATTTCTAAAATTGCAGCAATATACTCCAAAAGATTAAGAATTTCAGGGTTGAGATTAGATTCTGAGCTTCAGAAAACAAGCAAAAACTAAATAAAAACAAAAGTGTAATCTCATTGTGATTTCTATTAACTTCTGTGCTCACAGGGATTATTTCTCCTTTTTCTTTCATTCTTATCCTCGTGTGTAGAACACTCTAATCTCTAGGATGCTAAAGAAATCTATTAAGGTTTTCTATTCATGACAATATTGTGAACTGCTATTGTGGGTGGAAGCATTTAAAGGACTCTACTGCTGACCATCATTCTCTCCTATACATTTGTAAATATCAGTATATATTTTGGAAATCATTGGATGGAATCTTTGTTTTTTAGGAAAATGTTACTAAGGAGATAAGTTAGAGTTATTTGCACATTAAATGACTATTATACAGTTGCCTAGAAAAAGAAAGCCAAACAGTGTATCGATGTACAGAAAGTCTTACTAGGATCAGGGTGGGCTTCAAAATTTTTAGCAAGGGGCTAAAAATGGGCGTGGCTGGGTGGGCGTGACCACCTCAACGCCACTCCCACCCAGTCACATGACCCCCCCCCCAACACCTACCAAGGTTTTGTTGCTCCTGGTGTTTTCTGTGGGAAAGGGTCTCTCTCTCTCTCTCTCTCTGTCCCCCTCCCTCCCTCCCTCCCTCTCATTTCTATTTTTTCTTTTTCCACCCCTCTCCCTCTCTTCTTTCTTTTTTTCTTTCTTCCTTTCTTTCCCCATTCTCTCTCATTTATTTCCCTCTCTTTTATTCTCTCCCTCCAGCTCTCTCATTTCTCTTCCTCTCCCCTTCTTTCTCTCATTTGTTTCTCTTTTTCCTCTCTCTCATTCTCTCCCTCCATCATTTCCCCAGTTCTCTTTTTCTCCCCTTTACTCTCTCTCATTTCTCTTTTTCTCTCTGTTTTTTTCCTTTCTTTCTTTCTTTCTTTCTTTCTTTCTTTCTTTCTTTCTTTCTTTCTTTCTTTCTTTCTTTCTTTCTTTCTTTCTTTCTTTCTTTCTTTCTTTCTTTCTTTCTTTCTTTTTCTTCCTTCTCTCTCTCATTTGTTTCCTTCTCTTTTTCCTCTTACTTATTCTCTCTCCCTCAGCTCTCTCTCATTTCTGTGTCCCTCTCCCATTTCTCTCTCTCTCTCTCTCAATTGTGACCGGCTGCTTTTTATGATTCCGTGCCCTTCATGGGCAGCTCAGCACCAGCCACAGTCCTCTTCATGTTGGCTCAGGAAGGGAGGAGCAGCTGCTGCTGCCACCGCTGAATGCAGGGAGGGAAGAGCTCTGGCTCTCCTGCGCAGTGTGGCCGGTTACTCAAGTGAGCAGTGGCAGCAGAGGGAGGAGGAGTCAACATTGCCGCCATCATAATCCCGGCTCAGGAGAGTATCCTGCTTGTGTGTGTGTGAGCACGCACACAAAAGAGAGAGAGATGAGAGAGAGAGAAGGGGAGAATTCCCTTTTCTCTCTCTCATCTCTCTCCTCCCCTCTTGTGCATCGGGGGGGGGTGTGAGGGACATCCAGGAGTGGGATTTGGGGGTTACCGAGCCCCCCAGAGTCTTAGCTAGGGGATCGTCCAAGCCTCTGTGAGTCCCCAGCAGCTACCCCTGCATAGGATACATTATCAGGATTGGGATTCTATAGGTTCACACCTATTCGCTAGAACCGGTTGTTAACATTCTAAGGAGTTCAGAGAACCGGTTGTTAGAAGAAATTACTGGCCTAATCCTGTAAGGAAGGCAGGAAGGAAACATTCTGGTGTTGCTTACAGAAACTGCCTCTCCGTTAACCCTTATTACATTCTTGGCAGGATTAGACTTCCTGTCTCAGGAACATCTCTGGAGTTTTTTTCCCCTCCTTTGCTGGTACTTTGCTTGTGTGGAGTGACCATTCAAAGTTACAATGGCACTGAAAAAAGTGACTTACGACCATTTTTCACACTGACGACTGTTACAGCATCCCCACAATCATGAGAGGCCAGGCAAGGAGATGCATGCCTTGATGTGAGTGATGTTGAGTTGGCCACGCTCAGCCAGTCACATGACCACCAAGCCATGCCCATCAACTAAGCCACGCCCACAGAACCGGTTGTTAAAAAATTTAAATCCCACCCCTGTACATTATATACCAGTAATTTAAAAAAAATCATTTCAAAAAGATATATGTATACTATATATCTACAATCCATACATCAATAACTGCAGACTTTTCATTTAAAATTCTTGAAATGTGACAAACTGAATACAGGAGGCACTGGCACAGACCTGATTTAGGCTGATTTGAAGATTTCTATAGTGTAACTTAATAATTTCACCCATTGCTTCTCTTGCTTCCACAAACTTCATTTTCCTTTCCTCTCTACCTGCCACCTGATAAACAGCCTGACATTTTCATTGCTGGGAAGCTGTGCCTTGAGGATTCAATTTGCTTTGATAGTTTCCCCCTCCTCCCTCCGGATTTCCCCATTGTTGCTTAGAAGCTGCAGTATTATGAGTATGCTTACGCTCTGTTTTGAAGTAGATAGATAACTGCTACTGTCATCAATTTCCCCAGGTAATTCATAATTCACTATGTTATCAGATTATTTTTAAATCCCATGAATGAATTATTTTTGTTCCTTTAAAATAAATTCTGTGACAGAGGGTACAACCATGTCACTGTTGTAATATTTATTGATCTTGATATGCTAAGAGATACAACTGGAGAGAGGCAAAGGGGAAAAGTCCACTGTGTACTCTAAAATAATTGGAAGATATTAGATTTTGCTCAAATTATGTTTGTTTCATCAGTTACATTTCATGGACCAAAGAGAGGTGATGATCCTTCCTGTTAAAACACAGTCTTCTCACTTCCCCCTTTCGACCACAATCACCTATACATGTCTGAATATACAGTATGTTCAAACATATGCGTCAAAAAATCTGTTCTTACAATGAGAACTTAGGCAACACTTTAAATGAAATGGAAACAAATTAGATCTTGGAAATGGAAATTCAGAAAGGTCCACTATATAGATGCTGCTGCAAATGTCTCATTCACATAAGTCCCCACTGTGTGTAATGTAGGACCCTATCCAGTGCTTCAAATAACTTTTCTCAACTTGCTTCAGAACCCATTATTTTTTCCAAGGTTTCCTGGAAACAACAATAGAATGCTTTATTGGCCAAGTGTGATTGGACACACAAGGAATTTGTCTTGGTGTAAATACTCTCAGTATACATAAAGAAGGAACATTCGTTAAGAATCAAGAATCATAATGTACAACACTTAATGATAGTCATAGGGTACAATCAACATCAAATCATACTAGGAAACAGAGGATACAAGTAACAAAGTTACAGTCACAAGTGGGAGGGGATGGTGATAAGGAGTGAACAAGCAAACAAAAATCCTTAATGTTTAATCGCTGATACACATTTCCTCTCTTTCTGGGAACAGGTAGGTAGGAAAGATTTGCCAGAATCAGGAAAGGCTCCGCTAATCTCCAGTAATGTTAATAAAAAACTGTCCTAAGTATGTTTAAGAATCCTATTTTAGGGAATGAACAGATATGTCTTACAAAAGAATTGGAAAGACAAATTGAGCAAAGTTTGTGGTCATCCTCATCTCCTTATACTGGCCAGATGACATAGGAAACTAGAAAGTTCACACTTTTCTGGAGAACATGATCAGTTGCTGGGTGGGTGTGGCCATGGTGGGAGTGGTCTACTGGAACTTCTGGGAGGACTGTTTTTCACCTTCCCAAGGGTCCGGAGGCTTCCCTTTGGCCTCTTGGAGGGCAAAAATGGCCTCCACCAGGCTCTGGAGGCCCTCTGGAAGGCAAAAACAGGCCCATTTCTGGACTTCTGGAAGGTCCTTTTTTCTCCCTCCCAGAACCCCATACGGACCCTGCACTTGCCTGCATTGAAAATGTGCCACGTGGAGATTCCTGGGAGGGAAGGAGCAGGGTGGGTGGGCCAGCCGATTGGTTCAAATACTGATTCAGCAAACCAGATGCAAATTTAACATCTGGTTTGTCCGAACCGGTAGGATCCCACCTCTGAACATGATCCTGAAGCATGTTCACAATGTTCATTTCCAGTTAAGTATAAGCCAGAAATTGTCTTTAGCCAGTAAGCAACATTGCCAATTACTCCTCCTTCCAAAAGAAAACAATGCCTTATTATTTTTTAATAAAAGAAGTGAACATGGGGAAATGTTTCAGGAATGGGGAACCTTTAAAATCCATGAAGGCAGATTATTTTTCAATTCACTTATGTTATTACTGTAAAATATGAAGAGTTATTCATCGGGCATTCATTGGGAATATTGACACAGTTTACACCACCTCCATTCTCCGTTCCATCCAATATCATTATTATAATGAAATTTTACTAAATAAGCATGCAAAGATTAACCATCTCTATTGCAATCTGAAATTCTTTCGGAAACTATTATGATTTCAATTTTACTTATCAAAATTAGGTTAAAATATTTCCCCATTCTATCTTGAACAGTTATGTTAAATTCCATTTTTTACATGTGACTATATTTATTTTCTGTCTAATTCATTGATAATATTAGTTTCATTCCAGTATGATTAGCTTTTATTTTAGATTAATGTAAGAGTCAATGGATTTAGGACGTCCGATGACGTCGTGACAGTACGAGGTAGGAGAACTCCGCTGCACTCTCCTACATTGGGGTTTTTGTTTGTGGGCAACCGTTTGAGGTGGGGATAGATCCTGGCAGGATCACCCAAGTGAGGAAGACTCTCAGAGCCTAACCGGGGAATTGCAATCTCAGAGGTAAAGAAGGAAGCCCGAAGCTCAGGGCAAAAGAAGTCAGCCTGCTGAGGCTGGCCTGAAGACGTGACGGAACCAATTTAAGAAGGAAGCAGAGAGAAGAGATCGAATTTGAGTCTGGGAAAAGTATTGGAGGCAAAAATTGGTGTTAGATTATAATTAGTGGATAGCTTGGAAAGTAATTAGTGTGTGTTTGGAACTCCGATGAGGAAGGGGGAAAGCAGAAAGTGGTGGCAGGACTGAGTTCTTTACCCCCAGCTCCAGATAAAGTGAAACTCACCTCTAAATAGGAAAGTGAAAAGGAAAGAAGAGCGATTATTGCTGGTGAAAACTTTTTATTTCTAGCCATACGAACAAACCGTGGCCAGAACTTTATAGAAAGACAAGAACTTTGAAACTTTGAAATTGAGTGGAGGAGTGACAATGCAACTTGCAGTGGCGGCCATTGAGACTGGCAATTCTGGGAGAGTGGAGGAAATCAGATGAAGTGACTGTTAGAACTGAGAACTGAGACCTCAATTTATTATTGGATATAGCCGGAATACCAAGGCAACAACAAGAAAGTAGGGGACTGTAAATCCTCTTTTTGTTTCTTTTTTCTTTTTTTATCTTTCTTTTCCCTTTTAGAACTGATTGGAGTGGCATAGCTTCACTTTATATTTATTTATGGTATATATTTAAGTATTAAGAAAATAAGATTGAGTGGTTATTTTGAAATAGGGTTTAATTTGAGTAAGTGATATTCAATCCCTCTGGAGTATATTCTATATCTCTTTTCTCTTCTCCCTTTTACATATATTTGATTGAATATAGATTAATGAATTCAATATACTGAATAATATAATGATAAATTAATTGATTGTTTCCTCCCTCTCTTTCTCATATCCCCCTTATATATGAGATATTGTGATTTACTGGAATATAAAAAGTATTAATTTGAATTTTGAACTTTTATTATATATCTAGGAAAATATTAGCTGAAATACAATAATCAATTTAAAGAAGTGACTGGGGTTATAATATTTTTATAAATCTAAGCACAGCTGAGTGGTATTTTTTTTAATCTGTTAAATGACTTAAGAACTGATGAGTTATTGAATTTATTAAGATTAGACATTGTATTAATATAAGGTAAGGGGAACACTTAGAGTAATAATAATTAAGGTGGGCTTGAAAGTCTGAATACATAATTACTAATTGATGATAACTTCCTTAATCTAATAATGTTAGGAAATTAGATTAAGCAGACAAACAGTAGTATAAAATATTCGATAATCAAGAAAATTAAATTGTAAAATACAAATAAGGTTGATGGTAGTCAGCAATCCAGCTTGGGAAAATATATTTAGGATAGTGGAGGAACAACAAAGAATTATCAAAGATATGACTAGTACAAATACCACCATTACAAAAATAGGAAGAAAATTGGTACCAACAACTACAACACCTACTCCCACAGTAACATTGACTCAAAAAACGATTGAAGGGATGTTGGTGCCAGAAAAATCTACGGTCCAGACTAATGCGCAATTGGTTCAAACTACATTACTAACTATCCAAAGCATGAAGCTGGCAATGCAGGAGTCGATATCTAAAAATCATACGGAAAGTAAAGCAGAAAGAGAAACAATGAAAGAAGAATTAAAAAATGAGTTAGGAGAAATGGGAAGCAAAGTTAAGAATTTGGATGGTAAGATAGGCCAAATACAGGAATTGATTAAAATAAATGAAGAGAAAATTAAAGAGATTGGAAAACTAGCTGATCAAACAGAAAAGAAGTTGGAAGGCATGGAACAAAAAATTATGAAACAGAATAAAGAGACAAATGAGACTCTGATTCATCTTGAGATGGATAAGGCCTTCTATTATTCCAGAATGTAGAGGAAGAGAGGGGAGAGAACTTACTGTTGGTGATGGCGGAGATATTGGCAGATCTTTTGAACAGAGATAAGAATGAGATGGTGAATGAGTTGGACGATGTATACAAAGTGTACACGAGTTACGTGAGATGGCACAGACTCCCCCGAGAAGTGCATATTAGATTTGCAAGGAGGCGAGTGAAAGATATAATTTATAGAGTTATGAGAGATGAAGGAATAAAATATAAAGATAGAGAAGTGATAGTTGTAAAACAGGTGCTGAGAAGAGTTCGTGAGCAGAGGAGAAATTATCGATTTCTCACGAATTATTTAATTTTAAAAAAATCATTTAGATGGATTACCCCAGAGGGTATCTTAGTAATATGGAAGGAGAAAAGGGTGAGAATAGATATCTTAACTAAAGCTCAAGAATTTTTTGATCAAATAGGAGGAATAGAGGAAGAATTGAGCAGCAGAGATGACCATGAGACCTCGAGTCAAGAAGAGTTACAACTTAGAAGTAGGGGGAGGGATAAGGAGGAGAGGGAAGGAAGTGAAGAGATACTTGGAAGAGAAGAAATAGGAGTGAGGACTAGAAGTCAAATGACGAACAAAAATACTGAGGGATAAGAAGTAAGAAGGGAAATGGATAAAGGAGTGAATTTAATCTATAAATATTAATGGGTTAAATGATCCAATTAAGAGAAAAAGAATATTTTTTAAGTTAGAAAAACAAAGAGCTGATATGATTTGTATTCAAAAGGTTCATATTAAGGTACGTGATCAAGGATATTTATTAAATAAAAAACTGGGGAAAATATATTCAGCATTGGCGGAAGAGAAAAAAAGAGGAGTAGTACTATATATAAAAGAGGACATACCCTCAAAATTGATCTATAAAGATTTAATTGGGAAGAATAGTAATAGTAGAGGTAGTAATACAAAAAGACATTATTAGTGGGAATATATGCCCTCAACAAAAATCAAAGTGAATTCTACAAAACTTTATATGAGAAATTAATAAAATTTGGCAACTCAAGAATTTGTATTATAGGAGATTATAATGCAATAACAAACAATAATCAAGATTATGCATGTGAACAAAGACAATATAAGAAACGGAACACACTGCCTAAGAAATTTTTAGAGATGGTTGAAAAATTAGAATTAGTGGATGTGTGGAGGAAGAGGAACCCAGGAATATCACAGTTCATTTTCTACTCCAGCCCACACAAATCAAGGTCTAGGATAGATATGGCTTGGGTAAATAGTGAGATTCAGGATATAACGATTTTGGCCAATATGAGGGCAGACCATAACAGTACAGATAATGGTACAGATAATGTGGAAAAATAATCTCTATAAAAAAGGTAGATGGACACTCAATTCGCAATTATTGAAGGAGGAAGAATATATTCAAAAAGTTAGGGAAGAACTGATCAGTTTCTTTAAATTTAATAAAAAACAGGATACCTCATTGCAGAATCTATGGGATACAATGAAGGCATATTTAATGGGAATATTGATAGCTTTTACAGCAAATAGAAATAGAGAAAGAGAAGGAAAATGAAAAGCTCTAACAAAAAAATAGAGAAAATGGAAAATAAGCAAATGGAAACCCTGGGGGAGGAACAAATTAGAAACGAATTAGCATTAATTAAACATGAAATGAATATTTTAGACCAAGAGGAATTAATCAAAAAATTACTATACACAAAACAAAATTACTTTGAACATGCAAATAAATCTGGTAGGTGGCTGGCATATAAATTAAGAAAAGAAAATCAGAAAAGAATGATATATCAATTAGAGAATAAAAATGGAATAATAGAGATGGATCTGGAGAAAAAAAAGGAAATCGTAAGAGAATATTTTGAGGATCTTTATAAACAAGAGGAAGTTGATTTAAATAAAATAGAAGAACATCTGAAAGAAGGAATTCTGTATCTATTATTGGATGATAAAAAAGAGCTGCTTAATAAAAAAATAACCTTAGATGAACTAAAGACAGCGATCCAAAACCAAAAAAAGAAACAAAATGCCATATCCAGATGGGCTATCAAATAAATTATACAAAGAGATAGACGTCATATTAGAGAACATGCTGTTAGAGGTCTGCAATGAGGTTTTACTTGAAGCCAAAATTCCAGAATCATGGAAGGAAACTTATATAACATTGATTCCAAAAGAGAGTGCAGATGCCAACCAAATAAAGAATTATAGACCAATATCCCTTTTAAATTCAGATTATAAAATTTTTATGGCGGTAATGGCAGAAAGATTAAAGAAAGTACTTAGTAATAAAATCCACTCAGATCAAAATGGTTTTCTTCCCACGAGGCAGATTAGATATAATACAAGAATAATAATAGACATATTAGAATATTATGAAAAACATCCAGGAATCCAAGTGGCTTTGGTCTTCCTGGATGCGCAAAAGGCTTTCGACAACTTAAATTGGGACTTTATGAAGAAGCAGATTAATTTGATGGACTTTGGAGGTAATTTTGTAAAAATGTTAAATGCAACTTATGCCACACAAAAGGCTAATGTATTATTAAATGGAGAGATTACTAAATCATTAAAGATAAGGAAGGGTGTCAGACAGGGATGCCCTCTTTCACCTCTGCTTTTCATAACAATTTTAGAAACTTTGTTGAATAGAATTAGATCAAATAAAGAAATTAAAGGAATCAAAATTAAAAATCAAGAGTATAAATTACAGGCTTTCACAGATGATATGGTTTTTGTTATAGAAGATCCAATAGACTCAGGACCAGCTTTACTAAATGAAATAGATAAATTCGGTAAATTAGTAGGATTAAAAATTAATAAGGAAAAAACTAAAGTGCTACTTAAAAATTTAACAAATAGTAAACAAAAAAAATTGGAAGAAAAGATGGGATTACAAATTATAAATAAGATCAAATATTTAGGCATCTGGTTAAGAGCTAGAACATTAAACCTGCGGAAGGATAACTACACCAAATTATTGAAACAGATTGAAAAGGACTTGGAAAATTGGAATAAGATTCAAATTTCATTATTAGGCAGAATAGCAACAATCAAAATGAATGTTTTACCTAAAATACTATATTTGTTTCAAACAATTCCAATATTATTGGATAATTTTTTTTTTCAAAGAATTAGATAAAATTGTGATAAAATTTATTTGGGCAAGAAAAAAAATGAGAAAAAAATATTTACAAGATAACAAAAGCAGAGGTGGATTTGGACTGGAAGATCTATTATAAAGCGGCAGCATTAATGTGGATAAAAGATTGGATCAATCTGAGGAACAATAGAATTTTAAAATTGGAGGGTCATGACTTACAGTTAGGTTGACATGCATTTTTGTGGAACCCGAATAGTAAAAACAATCTATATTTTACTAGACATGTACTCCGAAAGTCTTTAATTAAAATTTGGGTGGATATTAGAAGAAATTATTATACTAAAATTCCGAGGTGGTTTTCAATGATGGAGGCAATGTTCCACTTAAACACGATGGATAGCAATAAAAAAAACTTAAGTACCATCAAATATTAAATAAAGAGGGAAGAATTAAAATGATAAGGAACTAGAAGCACAAGGGATAGTTATTGATAATTGGTCATATCTTCAAGTAAAATTGAGATATAATAAAGACGTAAAGGAATATGGAATTGAGGTAAAAGATACGCATTTAGACAAAATACTTTCAAGTCCTAAGAAAAGGTTGATCTCTAAATTACTGTATATAACTATTTATTAGAACATGAAATGGCTGAGAGAATTGTGAAAGGACCTATCTTAGCTTGGGAAAAAATTTTTGGTTATAGCATAGATCTGGATGACTGGGAAGAAATTTGGCAAAAAAATCTCGTATTAACTAAATCAGTAGCACATAAGGAGAATCTGTATAAAATGATGTATAGATGGCATCTGGCATCCTCTAGATTGGCCAAAATATTTCCGACAGCAAACCCATGCTGTTGGAAATGCAAAGGGAAATCTGGTACCTATTTCCACCTATGGTGGACTTGTCCTGAGACAAACAAATACTGGTTAAAAATAAAAGAGTAGATAAAAGAAATCATAGAGTGTGGGCTGGAGTGGAAACCGGAACTGTTCCTGTTGGGAATGATCAAATGGGATTATACCTCTAAAGTAAGATATCTGACCATCAACTTATTAACAGTGGCATGGATTTCATTAGCACAATACTGGAAGAAACCAAATATACCACTGATACATGTTGCTATTCAAAAAACGTATGAGTGTGCCCAATTGGAGAGGCTCACACTCAAAATCAATGGGAAGGAGGATACAGATTACTACAGAATATGGGATAAATGGTATAACTGGATACATAATAAGGGAAAAACATGTAAATGAACCCAAGAAACAAATTACATTCAGCTGTGAAATGTATAAGAATAACAAAGGTTTTAAATCCTCTTTTCTCTTACTTTATTATCATTATATATTTACTATATCTTTTTATTTATTATTTAAATAATATGAATGTATTATTAATTAAATAATAGTTATAAACCAAAGAGAAGATTAGTAGAGTATTGTGAGTTATTTAGTGATTAAGTTGTGATAGTAAATGAAAATGCGATAAGTATCAGTTAGTACTGACTATTAGGACTTATCAAATTCAATATCAAATGTAAAGAGTTATTTACATACTATTGTTGTTGTTTTTTTAAATTTGTATGTTTTTAATTCTTGTAAATAAAATTTATTTGAAAATTTTTTAAAAAAGAGTCAATGGATTTATCCACTAGTAAATCTAGGGCAGGGTGATCAAACTTAAAGCCTGTGCGATGGATCTGCCCCATGGGGTGCTTAGATCTGGCCTGCAGGGACACCCTGAAAACAGCAAAGGATCACTGGCAGAGAGCTGCAGGAGGCCATCATGGCTGAAAACAGAGCCTTGACGAATGACGTTGAGCTGGCTATGCCGTATACTCCAGACTCAACAATTGTTAACAAGAAAGACAAAAAAGTTTGGATAGTGGATGTGGCAGTACCTGGAGACAACAGAAGAGAAGAGAAAGAACTGGAGAAAAATCACACAATACAAAGAAATGTAAACAAACATAGAAGAGCTATGGTAAAAGAAAGCAAAGATAGTGATAGGCACTTTGGCTACAGTCCCAATACATACTGTATGGAGTACCACTTGAATAACAAAATCACCATCAGTCAATTACAAAAAGCAGGTTTATTTGGAACAGTTTTTATCCTGAGACATACTTTTAACACAATGAAATAACAACATCTGCCTATCCCATGTCCTTGGGAAGGACTAGATAGGTGGATAAAAATGCCAAATCCAATCTTAACATCTGGCTGACTATAACCAACCATAATACTATCCTGTTTGGAATTGCCTATATTCTTAGACAGTAACTTAATCTTTCTTAGGTCCTTGGTTAGGATTGAATTAAGTTTCCAGCAGTTTTAAATTATGAATCTAATTGTAGATTGCCCACATGTAATAATAATCTGAGGAAGAAACCACTCCATGTGGAAGGCACTGCTTCTACTGTATGTCTAAGGAACACAATCTTATACTGTATCTCAAGAACAAGACCATGATTTTTGGCATTTTTTGCTAGAAACTGGCATTTATTTCGAGTTTCCAGCACAAAATGCCCATTGGGTATAATGGATTTGTTTAAGACTGCTTAATGACTGTAGTATTCACTTAATAGTTGAAGTGTTCATTTAATGACTGCTGCAAAAAAGGTCACAAAATGGGACAAGGCCACATGGTGAATTGCTTAACAACTACCATGACTTATAACCATAATTCCAGGCTTAATTGTAATTGTAAAGCAAGGACTATCTCTGGTTATTTATTAATGTTTTAAACATCTACAAGAACGTCAATAATAAAATCATAGTCATTCCTACAGAATTCTATATAGCTAGTAAAGAAATCGGCTGCTCATGTGGCATACTTGAAATTAAAAGTGATAGCTACAAGACATCTGTGAGCCTGAGAATAGAAACACTCATACCGAGATGTACCATTTGTGAAAATCAGTGCCTCCATATGGGATTCTTAATGTGATAGTGTTAACCCTACCAGCCATACGAGGATCTCCCACATGGAGCTGGTTGTCTCAGATTAGAGTGTTGTTGGCCTATAACCTAGCAGCAGCCCTGCACACGCCATACTCAAATGGGAATTATGTTATTTCAAAAGTGGGTCTGCAATTGTAGCCTCAATGCTTGCCTCCGATTCACTAAGGAAGTAGATAGGCTGATGGCTCTATAATGTGCATCAGTAATTTTCATTAAGCAATTTAGCCTGATCCATAGCCTAGAATGGTTCCACAGGGAAATACACTCAGCCACTTCTGGCTCAGGTATTTGGGTCATGGAAGATATTAGCCACATGCAGTCATGGAATACATTTTATGCTACCACTGCATGGTGCCTTGGAAGTCAGAAAAGAGGTTGTATTTGACTTTCCACCAAAAAAAAAAAAAAAGGAAAACATTGCCAAGTATAAAACACCTCAGCATGTATGGCAGAGCTAGTCCATAAAGCATATTGTATGGTCTCTTACTAAAGGTAGCTGAAGAACAAGTATTAATTCCTAACCACACTGTTCATCAAGGAGTGAATCTCTGGATCCATCAGAGCGCTCAGTAGGAAAGAAATAAAAATATGTTATTTTAGAAGACATAAAAATAAGAAGTTGAAAATGCACATTTATAATGTACTGTAGCTCCCTATCCTGCTGTATTTTTTCTGTTTGAATCAAGAAAATCACAGAGAAGGCAACACAACAGTGTGTTTAAATGGAAAAGATAATCCCACTGAGAAATCATCTAAATACTGTGGTTTCCATTCTGCTTATATTTCTAGGTATAAAAATCTCCTGTTAAAGTGTAAGGAATTTGTCTGCCTGCTTCAGATATTAAACTGCAGAAGTAGTGTTAAAAAGTGACCCAAATTTACAAACAGGATTCTAACATTTTTATTCTTTGCATCAGCTGCAAAAACATCAAGGCAAGCTTTTGGTGATCCTTATCACCATGAAGTAATGCCAGAATTTGGCAGTTTAATCCACCTATATGTTTCTATGTTTATTAAGTTACCATGCTGGAGAGGGCTCTTGCTAGACATTGAACCCCACAGCTAATTTCAGAAATCTTTGTAAGAGGTAGTTCAGACCTTGAAATACACTTCTGGGAGGAAAAGAAAGTAAGAAGGGGAGTGTCCAAGGGAAATGGAAGTTCCCCACCCAATGTTTCTTTTTATCTCTCATTAGTTCCTTAAGTTTTGCACACCACATCACCCTCCAAATATTACTGTGAGACAAGAAGCTTCCCTCAGCAGAAATAGGACAGTTCTAATGTAATAAGAGTTCTATGGTCTTTCATTACATGTTAAAATCAAATTTGACCTGAAGTTTTTTTATAAGACATGCTGTAAGTAGTAAGACTGTAGGGGGTTCTCCTCTATTATCTAGCAGACTCCTGAGTGTTTTTAAATATTCTACAAAATTAAGAATAGGTAATGGGAATACTTAAATTGGCAGCTGCATAGAAATAGGGAGAACAGGATAGTAAATCTAATGTGCCTCATGAATCCATAAATGGATCTCCAATTTAACAAGGAAACACAGGGACTCTTTAGAATCCTTATCAATTACTCTTCCTTCCTATGCCTCCTTATACATGCTATTTAGTGGAAATGATTCTTTCCCACAACATTTACTTTTAAAACAAGAAAATCAACTTAGTTTTGCAGCGAATCTAATAAACTTTTTCCAGTTTAATAATCCCTTTCATGGTCAGGGTTATTTGCTTGACCATAAATATAGTGAAATATTTGCTTAAATACAACTTATGTAGATTTAGATTGGGGGATTCAGAAGCTGTGGAGTGAAATTTGAACATTCATTTTTTTCTTGCCTTACTATATTTGTATGTATAAGAGTGTTGGAAGTTATGATTCACCCCTCTCCTAGGAAAAGAAAAGAAATTTTAAAATATCAAAAGGGGAAGGAAAATTCCCCTAAAAGAAAGGTGAAAACACAAGCAGGGTCAGCTCCATTAGCCCCCACCTTTGCATGGGATACAGAAAAAGCCTACAGATTAGCTAAGATCCTTTCCCATAGAAATCAAATAGATGGCAAGCTATAAAAAAACTTGTGAAAAGCAAACTCCAAAAGGAAAAAGGATCAAGACACAGGAGAAAAGGAAATATTCACAAAAACACAGTCATAAAAAACATGGCAGGAAGAAAAAGATTTAAAACCATGATAGCAAACTAAAGGCATAAACTCAGGATATTGCAACCTAATGTAACAAGCAGCTACAAAATGAACAAGCAGCTACTATAAAACAATTATTCCTACCAAGATCCCAAGAAAAGATCCCAATCTCAAAGAGACAGAAACTCATCACACACACACAAATCAAAGACTTCACATGCAAATCAAAGGACTTGAAGGGAATAAGAAAGGGGTTTTTCTACTCACAAGATTAGATTAGTCTCAGGAACGCTGTAGGATTTTTTCTTACCTGCCTTCCTATTAATAAACTGATTCTGACTTCTAATGCAGCTGACCAATCATTTTGCAATAAATCTCCCAGTTGGGAAATTTGAATTCACAAAGGAAAGAGTTTTGCCTTTTCCTCAAAGGGCAAGGCTCCCTTTTCCTTTCTACAGGAGCATAGGTTACACTGACTTCATTTCTGGCAATAATTGCTCTTCTGACAAAATTTAGTTGAGCTAATCACTGTACTTATACAAATCCTGGATTAAACCAGTGCCTGTTGTTAGAACACACATTTTGTTATTATTTATTTTTAATTATAATATTTAGAGATGGCCCATGTCACTCATGTCATTTGTTCTTGTCAAAGAAGAAATTGCCATCCAAAATCACTGCAAGCCAGTTATGTAAGCCTGTATATGGGGACCATTATAAAATAGTTACTGTATGAAAGATCCCCAAACAGACCATGTGATGAGTATAGAGTAGGAAAAAATTCCATTTTAAATACCTACTTAGCCCAGAAATGTGGGAGAAGGCATGTTAACTATCCGGGCAAAAGCAGAAGTTATCATTCTATTAAATGATGGAAGAGTAGTGTTTGGGATTTTTTTTTTATTTTTTATTTTGCTTTTTTTAGTGGATTGAGCAGTTACAGTCTAAAATGCAAGAGCTCAGCCTATAAACTATTTTATTTTGACAATAAAAAAGAGTAGATGATATAAATTAATAAACACTGTTCCTTATTACAGTGGTGCTGACAGCCTATAAGGTAGACTGGACTAAAAAAATATAGATGCCATGCAGATCTAAAGTTACTTTTATTAGAAGGCTGCAGGAAAAAAATCTTGCAAGTCTGAAGATGCTTCCCTTCCTCCCTCTTTTATCTTCAGAAGAATTAAAGTGGAGTGGGGAGGACCTGGTCTGAGGTATTTTTGTTAACCACTTTCTCAGCCTAGGTTTCAAACCTTTTTAAACTGATAATCGCCTTTGTAGTCTTCCATCTGTCATTCAAGGTCATGCTTTTTACTCATTGAAGATGCCAAGATCAGACAGCAACATCTGGCTGATTTTGGATGATTGTAAAAAAATGCTAATTACAAATCTGCTTCAATACTTAAACTGGAAATTACTAGGAAATTCCAGAGTTGTATTTTGCCAAGAAAATCTCTCTCTCTCTCTCTCTCTTTCTCTCTCTCTCTCTCTTTCTCTCTCTCTCTCTCTCTCCCCCTCCCTCTCTCTCTCTCTGAGACAAAGGAATAGCCATCTTGCTCAGTGAGTTTAAAAGGACACTAACTTTGCATACTTGCTTCTCTAATCACATTTGGAAATTTCTTTTTAACTACTTTTCATCTATTAGAGACTCACAGACTATTACCTTTGGAGAAAATGCGTGGAAGTTGCATAAATACAAGGGGAATTTGTTATCAAAATATATCTCAGTGAAGAATTTAAATTTACTTTGTAAACTATGAACTTTCAAACAAACCTGAATTCTATTAATTGTTGGTATGTGTCAACCCAGTGAAAGCCTTTTGCAGATTATGTGCTAAAATCACATATGCAGTATCTTTTCCTTCCAAATCTTTGAGACCATGAATGATTTTATTAGACAGAAGTCAACATCTGATTGATAATGTATATCTATTCCACATAGCTCTCCATCACAAGTGAAATTTAAGAGAAGTCAAGGACATGAAAGAAAGAAAAATTGCCAAAGGAATTCAGGTTTAAGACCACTTGTGTATCTTTTCTATTATTAAAGTTTTTTTCTCCTTTCTGTTCAATCATGTCTGATTCTCAGAGGCTGCTTGGACAAGTCTCTGCAGTTTGGACAAGTCCCTGCAGGCAAGGTTTTTCAGAAGTGGTTTCCCTTTGCCTCTCCTAATGCTGTGTGTGTGTGTGTGAGAGACTGGCTCAAGGTTACCTAGCTGGCTTTGTGCCTAAGGCAGGACTAGAATTCCCAATTTCCTGGTTTCTAGCCCAATACCTTAACCAGTGCACCAAACTGGCTGTATTATGAAAGTACTTATAAGTTTAAGTATATAAAATAAGTAAGAAGAGACTAAGACTAAGAAAGAGGAGAGGTTTAAGTTACTGCTATTATTTTTTAAAGAAGATATAATAATAACCCTGCACTAGCATTAGAGCCAAACAACTCAGTGTTAGAATTACATATATTATTTGAAATTGTTTTAAGTGCAGTTGAAAAATTCTGATATTTTAGTGGCCAATGTTTAATTGCATTTTTGTTGTATCTACAAAACTCTATGCATTTTGATTCCTACCATGGACAAATGGCTAGAAAAGCTAATAGCAGAGATGGCTAAATCGACCCTATTGATCAAAGAAAAGAATACAAGTACTTTTGTTTCTACATGGAGACTGCTTCTGGACTTTGTGCTTGAGGTGGAAAAAAATTGAAACTTTGCTTTTGCTTTTTACTGATTAGATTGATTTGTTGTTATAGAAATGACTAATTTATACCAGGGTATAAATGTCAAACTGGATTTCTTCGAGGGCCGGATCAGCATTGGTAGTTCTTATCTGTGGGCTGGCATCGGGGAGCGGGCATGCCTATTTTCAGGCTGTTTTTTCTGCCGTTATCGGCCCGTTTTTGGCCTGTCTTGGGCCCATTTTCCAGACATTTTGGACCCATTTTGGCCTGTTTTTGAGGCTGTTTTTTGCCTTTTTGGCCCAGTTTTTGTCCCTTTTTTGTCCCCTTTTCAGGCCATTTTGGCCTGTTTTGGGCCCATTTTCCAACCCTTTTTCAGCCGGCAGAGTGCTGCAGAAGGCCATGGAGGATGAAAACGAGGCGCAGGTAGGGGTGTAAGCAGCCTATTTTAGCTGCCAGAAGCACTACGGGTTGGTCCTTTTATAGTTCCAGGCTGGCCCCACAGGCCAGATTTATGTACCAAATTTATTATGGAAAAGTAAAAAGCTGAGGTTCAATGTTATTGCTTTATTTTACTGAAACAGAGGGATTGGGGAGTCATCACCTTTTTTTGCTTCCCTCCCACTCTCCTCCTCACTTCTCTTTTCCTCTTTTCCTCTCCACTGTGTCCTACTATTTGCTTTTGCATGTTTGTATTTTATTCTATAATCTAACAAAATGTTATAAAATCAGAAAAAACAAACTGTATGCAGTTTTTTTCACAGCTTGCAGCTCATCTACCAAATTTTATTTCCTAAAGTTGTTTTGAAAACCAGGGAACCACACACAGGGAGTGAACACATGCGTGCAATCCATTCCAAGGCAGTTATTGCGCTTACATTCCAAGGTTGAAGAAGGCTTCAAACCCATCACAGCCTCGGAAATAACTCAAAGTTGCTTCTGGAATGCCACAATTCCATGAGGCACCGGAGGCATACCAAGCAACTAAATCTATACAGCAGTTATAGCGATGCATCTTCTCTTCAGATTGGGGCAATCTACAAAGAAGTTGCTTCCTTTTCCTCTCACTCATACAGAAAGTAAGAATTTTCTTTTCTGATGCCCCAGTCCATCAAAAGCATTCCATATAATTCATACAGCTAAGTTCTTTCCAACAGAAAAACAAATAGGAACAGATAATTCAAAGCATTACTGAGTCTCACGGACACGTGGGAAGCAAGATGGCTGCTACCCAGAGTAATGGACTCCGTAACAGATGCAAGCTCAGGGTAATATCTGCCTATTTGCCACTCCTGCTAATCGCTGGCACTCTGCTGTCCAGGCACTCTGAAGGATCAAAGCTCAGCACTGCAAGATTACTGTCATTGCCACCATTAAGTGATACTCTCACTCCTGCATTGCAGTTTCTTATCTGACTGTTCCCTGGGCTGTATCTCTTGGTTCTGTCTCCCAAGGTATTCCCCACATGTCATTACACTATCCTCATTGGGTCAGGGAAGTATGGATTTTTAAAAGTTTAGTTATTAAGGAATAAATAACTACAGAGTAAAAGAAAAATGAAGTTAAAATGCAAAAAACAACAACAACAATATATTCACAGCTGAAACCTAGCATATCCAGACTATATTCAGCTTCAATGACTTCTTTTTGCCATAGCTGCAGCACAGAATCGGAAGTATGGAAATTAATAACAGATGTTCATACAGTGTTCCAGATTGTAGGGTAATTGTAATATTCCGCCAAATGTTCCTTCAATCTCTCTTTAAATCTTCTGTGCAACAAAGAAAGATTGCATCATGAGGCAGCATGTATATTCTCTTTTGAAAGCCTGACTATCTCTTTCACATCCAAGCAAATGAACATCTGAAGCTAACTAAATATGACTGATGATTATATCACCATAATCTACATTAATGACCTATATCAGCTGGTTGAAAATGGAAAGGCATAGAAGTCTCACTGGGATTGTGGCAGTCAAAACTTAAAAATCTTCTCCCAATTTATCATATTATAAACCCCACATTTTTTGTGTATTAAACAAAAAATAGTCTTCCCTAATTTTCAATGCATTCCATTCAACATGCAAATAGGGAAGGAATACAGGAGGGGTAGTACAACAAATTTGGAAAGACCCAGATTGGAAAAGTTATAGTAAAAGAGCTAAAACAATCCGGTTTGATCCTCAAGGGTTTTAACTTTAAAATCTTTTTAACTTTTTAAAGCTTTTTGTTTTTTACTTTTTAACTTTAAGGCAGAATATAGAAAAGTTCTGTTCTCTCTTATTTTTGTTAGAGGATTTCTTTAAAAATAGTTATTTTGGCTCACCTCTGATCTCTGCATGCATTTTTAATAATGGCAGTGAGTTACACTGCAGTGACTATAAGAAAGTGAATTTTCCTTATTGTAGTGTGGTGATACACAGTACTTCTAGAGCAGATCACACAATTTGGTTACTACCTTAGGCAGGCAGTTAAAATAATTGCCTGTTTTAGCAATTCTTATGCTGATTGCACACTAAGTAGATGGGAGCATTTTGGTCTCATATGCTGACATAAGGGGCTTTATGTAAGTAGAAGCTAGAATTTTACACACACACACAAACATGCACACAAATACAATAGTCTCGGCTTTATTACTTTGTTTATATGCCACCACAAAGCATAATTATCCTGTTCAAAAGCTGGGGACATTTATTCTCAGCCGGTCATTAAACTTTTAGGAAAATGAATGAAGCAAGAAATCATGTAGAGGGAAATCAGAATTCTGGTTTTCATTCATGCAGTAATGAACAGGGGTGTCAAACTGGCATCGTCACATGAGGTATCGGGACTTATTTCCCCTTCACTGAACTTGCAGAGTGGGGCCAGCACGTGATGCACCTGGCCCGTGGGCTGCTAGTTTGACACCCCTGTGCTGGAGTGAAATCTAATGCTTTATTATACAAGCTTTTCATAGACTTTTCTGTGTGTATAAACACATATGCAAAAGTCTAAAAATATTATGTTTGTGCATTGTTTTATATCTTGTTGCTTTTAAAAAATTACATGTACTCCTTGAATTACAATTTAGTAACCATTCAAAGTTACAATGGCACTGAAAAAAGTGACTTATGACCATTTTTCATACTTACAACTATTAAAGCCTCTCTGTGATCATATGATCAAAATTCAGATACTTTGACTGATATTTGTAACAGTTGCAGTTTCCCGCAGTCATATACATATCCTTTGCGAACTTCTAACAAAGTCAGTGAGGAAGCCAGATTCACTTAACAAACAGAGTAACAAAGGTGCATAGTAAAATGGGGCAAAATTCCCTTAACAAATGTCTCACTTAGTAACAGAAATGTTGGGCTTGATTATGGTTGTAAAGACTATACGAGAACTACCTGCATTATTTTAGACTCTGATATACCTTTTTAACTGACTGTACCCCACTCTTCTTATGCTGGTCTAAAACTGGAATTAAGATTCGATTGGCCATCTGTGATAATATGTCATGCTTGAATTGCCTCTCAAGCTATCCAGTATTCTCTTTTATTTATGCATTTATCATTATTCATTTTATTTTTTAAAAAACAAAATGCTTCTGCTCTAAGTATGAAAGAATTGCACATTAATTTACAAACCATAGATTATAATCCAGATTAACTATTTTCTACTGTGCTATCACTGCTAGAGTAGAATAGAAGGTAGCAATGCTTTTAAAGCCCAAAGCTCAATCTCTGGCAGTGTTAAAAAATGCTTTAGATTCTGGAACTGATGGGAGGTCGAAGTAGACACCATATCTCTCACTTAGTTTACCATTTGTTTTTTGTTCATTTCACACAATGCAAGATTTGCATCTGGAACTAAACATCTATTTCTCTCATTAGATTTGTTGCTAGGGTTTCTAGTTAAACCTTGCAGGAACAGTTTCTCCAGTAAACACAGTTATAAGATTTGATACTATAACATCTGAAATATCACTGTTCATACGTTATAGCAACATGATGGAATATCTCAGGGACTCAACCATGGAGAGAGAGGGGGGAAGAGAGAAAGAGACGGAGGGAGAGAGAGGGAAAGGGAGAGAAAGAGTGGGAGAGAGAGAGAAGGAGAGAGAGAGAGATATGAACAATTTATAGGTTTAGTAAAATAGTTTTCATGTAATTCTACATCACCTATACAAGATACGTTGTTTTGTGTGTATAAATCTCTTTGGTCTATTTTTAAATCTCAGTTATTTCAAGAGTTTGAATTAATCCACAAACCACTGTACCAAATATAATGTGATAATAGCTGACCTGGTACATTACAAAAAGCTATTATGCCAGAAATGTGGAAGTGAGTAACTCACCTATGAGGTGCCAACTGTTTCCTTGGAGATAAGTAGTTTGATCCACTTCCGAAAAATTGTGCCAATATGTGTAAGTAAGGAAAAGATAGCAATGTAACAGCTGATAGCAACACTTGTCAGCAAAGAATTTTGCTTCATCTTTTCATGAAACAAGGGAAAACCCATCCAATTGATGGGCAAAGGCCAAAATTTTGGCAACATGAGGGACCAAAAATACACTTCAAGTAATTAATTATTAAATGATGTTCAGTTTTCAGAGTGTGTGTGTTTGTGTGCCAAAGCATTTATTTCCTGAATATATATCAAAACCTGAAGAATGTGAAATCATTTGTTTCAAAATACATCAAATTAATAAATAATGGGTGAAGGACAGAGGTTTTCTCAAAACTAGAAATACTTACGTTTGCATAAGACTATGTAAATGACCAAATGATAATAAATGATTGAATGGAGTAAAAAGGATTTATAGTACAGGTAGTCCTCAACTTACAACAGTTTGTTTAATAACTGTTCAAAGTTACAATGGCACTGAAAAAATGACTTATGACCATTTTTCACATATGCACCCCCATGTTCACATGATCAAAATTCAGATGCTTGGCCACTGACTCATATTTATGACAGTTGCAGTGCCCCAGAATCATGTGATCACCTTTTGCAACCTTCTGACAAGCAAAGTTGATGGGAAGCCAGATTCAGTTTAACAACTGCAGTGATTCATTTAACAACTGTGGCAAGAAAAGTTGCAAAATAGGGCAAAATTCACTTAAACAAATGTCTCATTTAGCAACAGAAATGTTGGGATCAATTGTGGTTGTAAGTTGAGGACTATCTGTAACAGCACTTCAACTTCCAAGAACCCAGAATAACATCTCTCCTCCCCCCAGTTTCATGTCATTCCTGATGATTATATGGATAAATCTATACAAACTAAGTAATGTTATATCAACATTAGGTAAATTTTTATGGTAAAAAAAATCCATATACCAAATACAAGCTAGATGGATATGACCTTGTTGATGACCCTCACTTTGTCAAGGACCTTGGAGTTATCATATCAAATGATCTAAGCGCCAAAGCTCACTGCAACAGTATGCCAAAAAGGCTTTAAGTGTTGTAAATTTAATTTTACGAAGCTTCTCCTCTGGTAATACTCTTTTGCAAACTAGGGTATTCAAAACCTTTGCTAGATCAATACTTGAATTCAGTTCTGCTGTCTGGAATCCACACTGTATATCAGACATAAATACAATTGAGCGAGTCCAGAAGTATTTTACCAGAAAAGTACTACATTCCTCTGTTTGCAACAGAATACCCTACACCACCAGACTTGAGATTCTAGGCTTAGACAACCTTGAACTACGCCGGCTAAGATTGGACTTAAGCATAGTACATAAAATCATATCGTCTTAACAGTTAATGAATATTTCAGCTTTAACCATAACAACACAAGAGTACACAACAGATATAAACTTAATGTTAACCACTCCAAACTTGATTACAGAAAGTATGATTTCAGCAACAGAGTGGTCAATGTCTGGAACTCACTACCTGATTCTGTTGTCACCTGCTCAAACCCCCACTCCTTTACCCTCAAACTAACCTCTATTGACTTCACCCTATTCCTAAGAGGTCTGTAAGGGGTGTGCATAAGCGCACAATCGTGCCTACCATCCCTGTCCTATTGTCCCCAATTATTAGTTCCTATTTCTTGTATTTAAACTTGTTTATTCCTGTTTCTGTTATATTGTAAGCTTTTGATAAATAAATAAATAAATAAATAAAATGTGTCCAGAAGTGGTTGACTGTTACCATTTCCCTAGGGCTATGAAAAAGTGACTGGCTGTAGGAGAAGGCGTGGCAGAACCTGGGGTTGGAGTCATAAGAGGAATCAGCCTAGAGTCTCTATGAAGCCACAAATGGACTAAGTCCAATTGCTCTTGAATTCCATTGACTATTGTTTAGAGCCAAAATACTGCTGCTACTTGAATAGATTCTGTGCATAGATATAAATAGTAATAAATCAATTTAATTGGAACTTCATATGTGATCCTGATCTTTTGCGCCTGACTGGGCCAGAGCCATTCAGTTGGCTTTCATGGACTAGAGTTCAGTTCTCCTGCTCCTAGTCTTAATAACCAGATCAAACTGCCTCTCAAAATGACTTTCACTATAACACCTAGGGTTCCTTTTATTTTCAACACTAATTTTTGCCAGAAAAAAGAAGATATTTCAGATTTATGCAGCCAAGATATAGACCCTGAAGAAATATGGATGAAAACTACTGCATCTGAACCCAGGAATTGAATGAGACTTTCTGGGGTAATTGAGGAAGGCAATTGTCATCACCTTGGCATACCACCTCCAGGTGCCATGGATTATCCAGATGAGAGCCATACTTCTGTTTTTCTAGGGAAAATACTTCATTTAGCTTAAATACCTTGGACTGACTTTCATTGGCCTCATCAATGAAAATTAGATGAAGTCTCTTTTGTGAGGTCATGTCCTCAGCAATTGCGAAGTGGGACACGGTAAACATGATGTGTAGATGAGACTTCAGATTACTAATGGTGATCAAAATTAAATCTTTTATTTATTTATTTTATTTATATTTCATATTTCTAAACCACCCATCTCTGTTCCTCTTTTTTTTAACTGTTTTGTTATTTCTGAATGTTATGACCTTTTTTTATAATCATAAGATTGCACTTCCTGCAAATAAATAAGTTTAAACCACCAAAATACAGTGATTCTTATAGGTAATCCCCAACTTTTGAATGTAATGGAGTCTGGAATTTTAAGTCATGACTGTCATACGTCGAGGCATCCATATGACCAGACCTAACTGTACTTTTTTGCAGTGGTCATTGAATGAACACTGCAGTCATTAAGTGAATGCCATGCTTATTAAACAATTTAGTGAATTCTTATGGGTAGTTTTGCTGGAATCAGCTGAAAAGGCCAGAAAATGGCAACAAATGTTGTAAATCATGGTTATGTGATCATAGAATACTGCAACCAGCCATAAATGTGATCTGGTTGCCAAGCAACTAAAATGCAATCATGTGACCATGAGGATGTATGTAGACATTGGAACTCTGGAACCAAGTTCTAAGCAACTTTTGGAAGGTCTGTCATAACTGCATCCAAGTTAAGCAAGAACTATCTAAACTGCGAAAATAACAAAGATAACATCAAGAGTAGCAGAACATTTGAGACTAAAGTAGTTAAGAAAGATCAGAGGCCGAAAACTTTGACCCTAAAAATAGATTTACAACAAAGAAGTGTCTTCACTACTTATCAATTATTCATTTGTGAGTAGTATGTTTTGGAAGAAAAAAAAAATCTCCTGGCAGAATTCATATTAGCGGTATACAATACAAAAGTGACCTGCATGACTTTCTTTTTTACTTTGAGAATATTCCTTATCTGAAGTACAATATATATTTCTAAAAAAATATTTGCAAACAAAAGAAGAACCAGAAAAGATGTGGCAGATGCAGGTGGCAGAAAAGGTAATAAATAACAATTACCTTTTGTGCTGTACTCTGTCTTGATGCACTGAAATCGAATGTCTGATGTCTATTATACTATGGCATAGTATCTATGCATGTTGTATACAACTCACTTAAATAGCTTGTCTTTTTCCAAGATGGGCAAAACAAACTCAGGTAATAAATAGGAAGGTTATAGAGACAGGTTTCATAGAATCATGCCAGATTGCCCATGAAAATTACTGAGTAATACTGGATGTATAGTTGTTGTGCCTTTGTCGGAGTCTGAATCCAAGAAGGAAGACGAACAGCTGACAGGGTGGGAGTGTGGCTCTGTTGGAAACTGTGGAAGGGCAAAGTCTGGCAGGGCAGAGCAGGGAAGAAGTAGAATAAGGGAGAGGAAGTTCAGAGGAAGACCCAGGCCCACTCCTTCTTCATCCTAGGGCACACAGGGAGGAATGGAGAAGAGAGCAACGTGGGTTGCTTGGCTTACGGGACAGGAAAGGGCCCTGATTCCCTTCATTAGGCACACCTGGGAAGAGAGTTTAAAAGAGATGCAAGCTGAGTGCGGCATTTGCTGGGAACAAATGTGAGTTTATCTTGTGTTGACTTTGGTTATCTGCGTTTCTGACATCCTCCCAACTAGGTTGAATTACTGCCGTTCCTTCACGTCTGGAATTCCTTCTCTTGCCCTGCCAGACTAATTACCTCATCATGCCTTGATTGGACTTATAGTTACAGTTTTTGTTGACAATGTTTTGGACTTGAATCTCTGCAGCCAAAGGCTGGGAAAGTTGTTCCTGGGATAGTTCTTTTCCAACCCAGAAGGTAACCAGGATATTGGTGACAAAGTTGGAGCAAATAAAGGGACTCCTACTTATTATTTGACTGTATTGCCTTTGTGCCATGCCCCGGGTCATCACAATAATGTTCTACTGGAATGAAAGCCAAGGGATGTCAATTTAATTATTGGATAAGTAATACCAAAAGTGACAGCGGTGGTTAATATTTATGTAACTTTTACAGGCATGAAGTCACTGGCAATGAGCTAAAATGAAATACAATTATATTTTTATAAATCACATTATATAAATAATGTATGAATTTGCCAGCATACAAAGCATCTCTAAAATGATAAGTGAAACTTAATTCTGACTGAGATTAGGGAAAGGAGCAATAAAAGCTGGCAAACTTTTTCACTTTAGCCTCCCCAACTTTAAATGTAAAATAATTGCAGTTGTTATTTTGATCGCTCCAGCTTTTAGTCTGATAATGAAGCTTTGAACAAATTATTTAAATAAAGATTCAAAGTATATCAAAGATGTACCAAGTGTCTAAGTAATACTTAGATGCAGTAGAAAAACCTACGTTTCTACTCTATGAAGTTGGAACAGGGTGGCACTGTCTATTTTGTGATAGAATTCGTGCTTTGCATACAAGGAATCCCAGATTTCATTTCTCACATTCACCTAGGGCTGGGGAAACTGAAAGACTGCTCTCTGAACAGCAGATGAAGAACCAGAGATAAAAGTGGTTGATTCATTAAAATGCAGTTTATACAAATGCTGATGGGTAAGGCTTTCAATGTAAGAAACCATTAGTCCCAACAAGTATGAGAGAAGGATTGGGCATCTTTTTTACCAACCACACCAGAGTATCACACTTACAAGCAGGAAAAAGAAGGATTCTAACATGGAGTCATAATTTGGGATTGTGGTTACAATTTAGCAGATAACTATGAAGCTTTGGACAAAGTATGTAGTAGAACTTCATAGGTGCTCAGTAATTTGTCCATATTGCCATTGTCTGGCAGTCTAGGTTTTTATGTTTAATTATTTTTTTAAGTCATATCCAGTGAGTTGGAGGGCTATATAAAAAGTTATATATACTGTATATATAGAGAGAGATGTTCATGACAGCTCATTCTGAACCAATTGCAGCTTCTAGATTATTAGATCAACTATTTTTCAGACTCTTTTTACCATGCTGGCAAATGATTCCCCCCCTCTTTTATATTAGTGGTTTTAGTTGATACCAAAATGCAGAATAAAACTATTCTTATTATATATTGAAATGAAACAACTATTAGCCATTTGGTACTTTATTCTAAGAGAAATATAGAAGAGCTAGAAAAAGTAATGGCCACTAAGTGCTGGAGATTGTGATACAACTTTCAAAGAAGAGTAGAACATACTAATGTGAACAGAATCATGTGAAAACTATGAAATTCAGAAGTCCCATCATTCTATTCTGTAAATGATGTTTGTTTTGTATATATAACTAAGTACAGATTTGTACTTAGTTATATATACAAACACAGGAGTGTTTTCCATATGAATTTTTCCTTATGATATATCCAAAATATAAATATCCCATTATTTCTTGTGGGTGATATTCAATTAGTTACACAGGCAATTGCTTAATTAATGATTTTAAGGATTAAACTATCAATTCATTCCAAGGCTAGTAGAGTGGCAATCAAACTTCACTTACAGTATCTTAATAGATTAATAGTTTTGTATTTCCAGAAAAATCCAAGGTAGCTTTGCATTTCCATTATCAAAATAATATCCCAAAAGTGCTTTTTCAAAGGGCAACTGGACTTTCTTCATTTTTCCTTGAAGCACCTAAAGCAGCCTTGGGAAAACCATGACCTGGATGATTGAGAATCTCCATAGACATTTATCAAAATCATAGTTTCTATTTGTATTCCTTTTTAAGGTAGCCATAGTTTATTTTTTTAGTATGTTGGCTGTGTAAAACATCTTTTAATATATAATAGTAAGCCAAATTGTTGATGTGTAACTATTAACTAATAAAAGATTACATATTCTAGCTCTTCATATAGTACTATAAATTACCCAAATGGGCAGAAAGTTAACCTCAAGGTGTAACAACATAGACAATGAACAAATTTCATAGCCTCCAGGGAAAAGTTTGCATTGTTATATATAACATTATTAATTGGAAAGAAGAACAACAGCAATAAAGTTCATAACACTTCACTGAGTCAATTCATAGTATAACAAAATCTTCTTGCTTGTAGCATTCAAATAATCTTATTTTTTCTTCAAAAATCTCTAAGGAAAGAGATTTTAGTTTTCTAGGTAATTACTTCCCATAGGTCTTAAAGGCAGAATCATCATTTTTACATTTAGAATAGTTTAATTTACTTTTCCTTAGACTCTATGGAGGTTATGGAAAATGTAATAATTATGAGATAAAATATGTTTCAAATCTTGTATGAAATTTAAAATAACTGTTCTGAAAAATAACAGTGACAATAATGATATAGTTTACCTGAAAGAGAGTGTTGTGAAGTTGGCAACCCAGTAAAATAATGAAAATGAAGAACTATTCAACCTCTATGATGGCCCAGATTATTGGGGGGAATATGATGACCCTGTGAACCCCTTAGAGAATGATGGAGCGGTATATAAGTCTAAGTGCTATTGCTATTTCAGCACAGCCTTATGTGAGAATTGCATGTACATTCTAACAAGCAATGTGAAAAGTTGATTTAATGGCCACGAATTCACCATACTTGATAGAAACATAGTCAAGGATTTATCATTGACAAAAGTAAAGTGATTGTATTTGATCAGGAAGCACTTACTCATCTTAATAAGTTCAGCTATCCAGTGGCAGATGAGCTACATCCTCAGAGACTGAAATAACTTGTTGTTTGCTCAAACTTCTACATATTATTTTGTTTTTCCAAACTTCTACATATTATCTTAGAAAAGGGCTAAACTCCCAATAATTGGAGGATGGTATGTTAGATCTCTATCTCAAAGAAGGCAGCCCAGAGAACTAGAGAACAGGCATGTTGACCTCAGTAGTAAGAAAGATCCCAGAGCAAGTAATAAATCATTCAAAACAAGACAAGCCCTTTGAAACAATGCTATTATTAGTAGAAGTGTGTATGGATTTGTTAAGAATAAATATTTCTAGTTTAATCTCCATGTTCTCTCTCCTTCTCCCTCTCTCACACACACATTTTATATTTTCATCCTGCCTTTTTTAATATATATATAAATAACTCAAAGTGGGGAACATGCCTAATAATCCTTCTTCCTCCTCTTTTCCCCACAATAGTAGGAGATACACATACAAACACACAGACCTTTATTCGAAAGATCACCCAGCACTAACACGGGACTACCATTGAAAAGTATCCAGAGGTTTCAACTGAAACTTCTACACCCTTGACAAAATTACTTGTAACCTATCAAAGCCTGTGCTATGACAAATATATGCATATTTATATGCCTCAAAACTCAGTTGCTTTTGCCACTTCAAAATAATAAAGCTACCCTGCTAGCTTTTGGAAGATGTTGAGGTCATTAATTAATTTACCAATGTTAAACTCTTTATAATTATAAAAATTGAGACATTGCCATTGGGAATGAAAAAGCAATAGTACCTCTCTTACACTGTGTGATTTTTAATATATGAAAACACGTATCATATAAGTTAGGATTTTCTTCTGCATGAAGTGATAATGGAAGAACAAACACCTTGGACTGAGTAAAAAGCATTCAGTTGAACCACATGATCTGAAATATTTGTTACTCAATAATAGCATAAACTGCTTGTGGTTTAAAATATTAAATGGTGCCTGTGTATAAGTAGGGACAAAATGTAACGTGAGGCAAAACTGGGTTTATTTAAACAAAAAAGCTTAAGTTATTACAGATGCATTTAGGGAATAAAGATATTATAAAATCTTGTTCTACCATCCCTTAAATGCTTCATTTAAATATTACTGCTATCTCCTGTATTATTTATATTTGCTAATTTTAAATAATCTCATTTAAATATTACTTGTTAATAACAATTAATTGCTTATATATTTTTATTTACAAACAATTAGCAATTATAGGTAATTTTATACTCTCTCCAATTGTCAGCTTGCCCTCTTCTGTCTCTTCAATGTTTCATTATAATTTGTCTCCTTTATAAACAACTTGTCATTTAACACTACTATTTTATTGTAGGGGAAATCAGATGTCTTATTTTCTGGGGTCCGAAAAGTTTTACCTTTACAAAGCTATCATCAGATACAACTGGTTGATCAAGTGTTATGGCAAAGGTCAATATAAAAACTGTGGTCAGTCAGAAATCAGGTCTGGATTATTATGGGCAAGTGATTACATACTGCACAGGATTATTACAAACTTATTCCTCAAATAACTCTGCCACTGCAGATAAATTTGTTCTACTAACCTATATGCCAACAAAATAGTGCTATTGTGATAGAATTCTAAAACTGTCTTTGAATTTGCTGAGAGTTAGTAAATGGCTGAGCTAATGCATTATTATTCAAGCTGTTTGCCATGCAATGGATATTCCATAAATCAGTATTTTTCAATCTTAGCAACTTTAAGATGTGTGGATGCTGGCTGGGGAATTCTGGGAATTGAAGTCCACATATCTTAAAATTGCCAAGTTTGAAAAACATTGTCCTAAACCATCTTTCCCTGCTATACAAATTCTTGGCTCTATTGATATATAAGAATCATATATATATGGATAAGAGATTTCTTTGTGGCCTCTTCCGCTCCAGAGATAAGTGGAATTTAAAAAGAAAGATAAAAAGTAAAACCTCTAGTATTTGAAAATTAAATTAAAAGAACAGTTTATGGAAGTGAATGGCAAGCCACTTCTGCAAATCTTCTGAAAATCTTGTCAAGAAAAGTGTAAAGGGTTGTGCAGCCCTTTGTGTCACCAAGAAAGATATATATGAGTGTACACAAACATACAAGAGATATAATAATAAACTCTGCAGTATTTTCTCAAAAAACTGTAGTAATTGCTACTACTGGCTTTCTTCGAAATAAACTATACTTTAGTAACTTTTAAAATAAAATAAGAAATAAAAAAGCCAGCCTGATGATTGTCAGATGAGAAAATATGGGAGAGAAAAAAGTATTATGATGATCATCATATCTTGTAGGGTGGGGAGAAGTTATAATTTTTTTATAAGAGTTTATTATTTTCTTTGTAATTTATTGCAAAGATAGATTAAGCAATATGGGTTGAGGAAATTGGCAAGTCAGTAAGATTGAAAAGTGAGATCTTAAAATAGGTAGTCATCAATTTTCCCAAGTTTATTTCTCTGGAAGCTATAAGTTTTGCTCTGAGTGAGAAAGTGATATGGATTCTTCTACTCTGACACAGATAATTAGGCTAGGTTTTAAGCACTAATGAAGATAGAGAATGCCAGACCCGAGAGCTGTGCATTGAAAATAGAGACCCAATGGTCTTCTATCTGCGACAAATCTCAAATGATCAGAGACTTTGAACGATCTCCAGGTCAGCCCTGAAAATTGCAATTTGGAATGTTCCAATCTTATATGAGATACAAGCAGATTATAATTTGATTTAATATAATAATGAATAAAACATTTTTATAGGGCAACTTGATATATTAAATGAAGAATCTTGGTGTAGTTGTTGGACTTTGGTGCTTTGAAGAAGGTAAGAGTGATGCCAGAGGTTCAATGGTACTGGACAGGTCTCATAAAAGGAGCCAGACAAAGCGTATCTCCCATAATCAATATGGTAAAATATAATTTACAGAAGCCCATATTGGCTCCATCATTGCCCAGGTTAAAAAGGGCCACATTAGGTTATTGGAGTTTCTGGACATCCAATCACAAATATTTCCTGGACATCTAGTCACAAATGAGCTATAGATAAAAGAGAATATTTGTAGCTTAGAGTTGAACACACTATCGGGTCCTTGGTACCCTCTGAGCTTGGTTGTTTTCCTGCAGATGTTTCATTACCAAACTAGGTAACACCAATACTGCAATGAGCTTCAAAACTCAGGACCGTTGGCTGAGAAAGCAGCCAAACTACTGGAAGAAAAGTTGTTTACTCATTACAAATATACAAAGACTGAAAACAAAGAAATAATTACCTGTTTTTTATATATCATATCCAGGGAGAAGAGGTATCTCAAAAGAATGCACCAGTTCAAGGAAGGAAAAATATCCAGGATCAGAAATAACAGAGCAGAAGCTAGGAGACCAATACTGATTTATAATATGAAACAAAATATGTAATATGAAATAAAGTAAGCAATATTGGAAGAACTGTAAAGTTCTACCCAAACAAAGAAATCGAAGCTTTGCCACAAGTGACTCAGCCTGTAGAGGCAAACCAAGCCAGCATTGTTATTAAATCATTTTCACTCGTGATCCAGGCACCCTCTTCTAGCTTTCTCCTCCAAAAGAACAAAACACACTACACTAAAAAAACGTGGGAATTTAAACAAAGAATAACTGGACATCTAGAACAACACAAAACCAACAGATTAAGGTTGTCTGCATTGAAACTTGTTCCAAAGAAACAGCCTAGTACAATGTTAAAAGATACCAATACTGTGTTATCAAATATAAGCACCAGCTCACTGCAACAAACAAAGCAACTCATGTACAGTATGGCTGCAATTGTAATTGAATGCCTTGGATACAAAATCAACAAATTTAAAAAAAAAGTCAAACAGCACACCACTAAAATCAGACTAGATAATAAAATCAGCATGCTAAGATCAGGCAAGAAAGCTAGAGTAGATGAAAGAAAAGAAGCCGAAGAACCAGAAGACCAAGGAATATCTGATGAAGACATATCACCTAGAAATGAGGAAGATTAAGGAAGGAATGGAAATATTAAAGCAGCAAATAACAGCTATACCCAAGATAAGGAGATATGAAAATCAAATTACATACTATAGGCCGAATCTGCCATTTCAGTTGAATCAGAAAATTTCTACGTGACTATCTGCCAATCTATCACCCCTCCTTTACATGGATCATCTGAAGCTGTATGGAAATCAGCATCTGAAATAGAATGGTTGCTTAAAACTATGCATAAATACAGGGAAGATATTGCAATGGAATTTGGATTGGACTAAATGTGCCATTCTCACCATCAATAAGGAAAAATCAATTACAACTGAAGGAATCAAGATGCCCTATGGAAATAATATCAAAAGTCTGGATGGGCATTCTTCAATCTGACAACATCAAGCACACTGAAGTCAAGAAGAAAATTAGAAGGGAACACATCATAAGAGTGAAAAAGATCTTAAAGTCCAAACTCAGTGGAGGAAATACCATCAAGTCAATGAACATCTGGGAATTTTCACTCATTAGATACACAGCTGGAATAGTGGACTGCACTCAAGTAGAATTAAAAGCCCTGAATAGGAAGACGAGAAAAATAATGACAAAGAATCATGCCATTCATTCACATAGCAATGTTAACAGATTCTACTTACCAAGGAAAATTGATGGCTATGGAATCTGCAAGTAATACTAGATTGATTAAGAAGAAAAAAGGCATTGGAAGAATATCTGAAGGATAGTGAAGAAGATGCACTGAAACTAGTGTACCAGGAAGGCTTACTGTACTCAGTACTGTACTGTACTGGAGAGACCAAACTGGCCTACAGAAAAGCCTAACGAGGTGTAGGAAAGAGAAATAGCAAGACAAAGTATTACATGGTGAGTACAAAAAGAAAACCATTTAGCTAACAAAACAGATAAGATTTGATAAGGACTAAGAGCAAGAAAACTTAAGAAAGAGATGGAGGGGCTAATTCTGGCTGCACAAGGCCAAGCCTTAAGAACAAATGCATACAAAGCCAGAATTAAGAAGATAGCAACAGACAGCAAATGCCACCTATGCAAAGAAGATAAAGAAACAATGGATCACTTAGTTAGCTGCTGCAAAAAAAAATCATGCAGACTGACTATAAACAACAGCATGACAAATTCGCAACAATAATAACTGGAATAGCTGCAAGAAGTGCCATTTGCCTGTAAGCAAGAACTGGTGGAACCACAAAATAGACAAAATAATCAAAAATTATTTGATTATTATGAAGAAGCTAAAGTGCTCTGGGACTTTAGAATTCAAATACTAACTACATAGCATTCCAGATCTTAACAACTGTTGATAAAAAAGGCCAAAAAACAAACAAACCAAGAAAATTGATGAAAATGCATTAAGTATTCAACATACTTAATATTCATATTCAACATGCATCCACACAAAAATCATCAAAATGACATAATCCCCAATTATAGCTTCAAAAAAGGCAACTATGATCTTATAGACAATGATCTCTCATCCCTTGATTGGCAATTTCTATTCACTGGATGCAATACTGTTGAAGACCATTACAACATATTTTTACTTGAAGTCAAAAGAGTCATCAATCTATATGTACCAATAAGAACTCCCAAAAGCAGAAAAAACAGATTACCCATAACAATAAGGAAACTTCAATCCAAAAGGAGATCACTTTGGTGGAAAAACAGATCTGGTCACATTGCCAACTTCAAAAGCCGATACAAAAATTTATGCCACCAGATAAAGGCTGAATGCACCAATTATCACATTAAACAAGAGGAAAACTTTCTATGCATCAATTCCACCCGTGCTTTCTACAATTTTGTAAACAACAAACTAAAAGACTCAAGGTCCATCCCACCCATGAAAGGATCAAATGGTAAAGACTGCAATGACGACACCATTAAAGCCAACCTCTTTAACACATTCTTTGGCTCAGTATTTATAAACAGCAATAGTTCATGCTCAGTATTTCCTAGTCAAACCATAGGCAACTACAATGATCTTATACATATTGATTTTACAGAAGACAATGTTGAAAAAGCACTATGCAATCTAAAATCATCTCTATCTATTGGTCCGGACGGAACATGTGCCTACTTCTTAAAAAAGCTATCCACTGCCATAGGCGAACCTCTAAGCATAATTTTTGAAAAATCTTTCAGGACCAACTTCTTGCCTAACCTATGGTCACAAGCCCCATCTTCAAGAAGGGAGACCCCAGCCTAGTTGAAAATTACAGACCAATCTCTTTATGCTGCATCACCTGTAAAGTAATAGAATAAATTATTAACCAATCCATTATCCTCCACTTAGAGACAAACAACCTACTCTCTAACAAATAATTTGGTTTCAGAAAAAAACTATCTTGTAATCTGCAACTCTTACATTGCAAAAACATATGGACTATACAACTTGATCAGGGCAAAGCAATAGATGCAATCTACATAGACTTCCATAAAGTCTTTGATTCAGTGGTACATGACAAACTACTAATAAAACTAAAATCCTATGGTATCTCTGGACACCTGCATAACTGGATACAAGCATTCCTGTCAAACAGACAACAAATGGTCAAAATTGGGAGCGTCCTATCAAATTCTGTACCTGTCAACAGTGGTATCCCCCAAAGCAGTGATCTAGGACCAACTCTCTTCATACTCTACATAAATGACCTCTGTGATCATATTAAGAGCAACTGCGTTCACTTCGCTGATGATGTAAAGCTATTCAACACCACAGACAATGCTGCTACCCTTCAACAAGACCTCAGAATGGGTCAGAATGGTCAAACAAATGGCAACTTCAAATCTCAACAAATAAATGCTCTGTCTTACATATTGGCAAAAAAAATATCAGAAAATAAAATACAAGCTGAATAGTCAAGACCTTGTTGATGATCCAAACTCTGTCAAGTACCTTGAATTTCTTATCTCAAATAATCTAAATGCTAGAGCCCACTGTAACTACATAGCCAAAAAAGCATTAAGAGTTGTTAACCTAATCCTACGTAGCTTTTTCTCTGGTAATATCACACTACTAACTAGAGCATACAAAACATTTGCTAGACCAATACTCGAATATAGCTCATCAGTCTGGAACCCTCATTACGTATCTGATATTAACACAATTGAGAAAGTCCAGAAATATTTCACAAGAAGAGTTCTACCTCCTCTATTCATTGCAGAATACCTTATTTATTTATTTTATTTACAAGATTTATATACCGCCCCCCTCTCCCTGCGGGACTCGGGGCGGTGTACAGCCATTAAAAAATATAATAATTATTATTTTAATTATTTTAATTTTAATTATTTACAATAATTAAAAACAATTAAAAAGATTAAATATAGTGGCTGAATAATAAAAACAAAACAAGGGTTTAAAAATAAAGACTAAAACCAATTAAAATCGAATTTAAAACCCCATAAAACCCTAGGCCAGACTGGCTTGATGAAATAAATAAGTTTTCAACATGTGCTGGAAGGTCAAAAGGTCAGGGATGCTCCTCATCTCCGGGGGTAATTCATTCCAGAGGGAGGGTGCTCCCAAAGAGAAGGCCCGCACCCTCAGGGTCACCAGCCATCCAGCTGGCGGCACCCCGAGGAGACCCACTCTATAGGAGCGCACTGGCCAACGGGAGATCGATGGTGGCAGTAGGCGGTCCCGCAAATACCCAGGTCCCAAGCCATGGAGCGCTTTAAAGATGGTAACTAACACCTTGAATCACACCCGAAAGACCACCAGGAGCCAATGCAGCTTGCGCAAGAGTGGCGTAACATGAGAGCTCCGAGAAGCTCCCAAAACCAGCTGTGCAGCCACATTCTGCACCAGTTGGAGCCCTCGGATGCTCTTCAAGGGGAGCCCTATGTAGAGTGCATTGGCGTAGTCTAGGCAGGAGATAACGAGGGCAGATGTGACTGTGCGAAGCGCATCCCGATCCAGAAAGGGCCGCAACTGGTAGATCCTATGGACCTGATAAAAAGCCCCCCTGGCGACGGCCACTATATGTTCTTCTAACAACAGCAGTATGTCCAGGAGGACACCCAGATTGCACACCCTGTCTGTGGGGGCAAGAATTCCCCCCCCCACAGCCAGTGATGGAACAAGCTGGCTGTATCGGGGTGCCGGAAAGCACAGCCATTTGGTCTTAGCTGGGTTGAGCTGAAGCCTGTTCTGCCCCATCCAACCCTGCACAGTCTCCAGGCACCGGGTCATCACTTCAATGGCTTTGTTGGGGTGGCCTGGGGAAGAAATGTACAGCTGAGTATCATCAGTGTACTGATGAAACTCTACCCCAAAGCCATGGATGATCTCACCCAGCGGTTTCATATAAATGTTGAACAGCAGGGGTAAGAGCACCGATACCTGAGGAACCCCACAGATCAAGGGCCTCAGGGCCGATCTCTGCCCCCCTGCCAACACAAATTGCAAACGGTCAGAAAGGAAGGAGGAGAACCACCGCAAAACAGTGCCCCCCCCACTCCCAACCCCCCCCCCCCAGCCACCGCAATAAGATACTTTCGACAGTATCGAAAGCCGCCAAGAGATCTAACAGGACCAGGACAGAGGAATAACCTCTGTCATGGGCCATCCAGAGATCATCCACCAACGCGACCAACGCCGTCTCCATGCTGTATCCGGGCCTGAAGCCTGATTGGCATGGACCTAAATAACCTTATTCCACCAGACTTGAAATTCTAGACCTAGAAAGCCTAGAAGTATGCCATCTTCGGTCCAATCTAAGTATAATATATAAAATCATATATTGCAATGTCCTACCTGTCAATGAATACTTTAGCTTCAATCATAACAATACAAGAGCACATAATAGATACAAACTCAAGATTAACTGCACCAAATATGACTTCAGCAACAGAGTGGTCAATGTCTGGAACACTCTACCTGACTCTGTGGTTTCTTCCCCAAACCCCAAAAACTTTAACCTTAGATTGTCTACTATTGACCTTTTTTTAAAAAAAAATTTGCATTTATATGCTGCCCTTCTCCGGAGACTCAGGGCGGCTTACAGTCTATAGAGCACCATGCTAAGTGCTTGGCAATAGCCTTCATTCCATTGTATATGCCTGCTTATTACTAGGGCTTTTGGACCCCCAAGCGGCATTTTTACAAAGTCAGCTTATTGCCCCCAACAATCTTGGGTCCTCACTTTACCTACCCCAAGAGGATGGAAGGCTGAGTCAACCTTGAGCCTGGTGGGATTCGAGCCTGCACTAATTGCAGGCAGCTTGCACTAAGTGCTAGATGATTAACAGCCTGCACCACCAAGACCTCACCCCTTTTCTAAGAGGTCTGTAGGGGGTGTGCATAAGTGCACCAACGTGCCTACTGTCCCTGTCCTATTGTTTCTTTTCTTTTTCTTATATGTATCCATTTAATACATTCATAACTATGTTTACGCTTATATGTATTATCTTGTAAGCGATTGACAAATCAAATTAAAATAAAATAAAAAAACTATTACAGCGCCATAGAAATGGAGGCAGAGGTTTACTTCAAATCAAACCATTGAAGAAGAAAATCCTGCATTGTCTGATTATGTAAAAGACAGCCAAGAAGAAGCACTGATACTAACAATTGAAACTTACTGAATTTACAAGAAACAAAACATGAATATCAAAATAATGTAATGAAAATACAAGCAGAATTCTGGAAAGGAAAAGCATTAATTCTTACAAGATAAGAACTAATAAATCATAAAATGATTCAAAGTGCAGATTGTGCAAAGAAGCAGATGATACAATAAATCATATACTCATCTTGTGTGCAAGAAGATGGATTACAGGTAGTCATTAACTTACAACAGTTCATTTAGTGACTGTTCAAAGTTATGGCACTGAAAAATATAACGATTTTTCAGAGTTATGACATTTGGAGCATCCCCAGGATCATATGATCAAAATTCAGATGCTTGGCAACTGGTTCACATTTATGATCATTGCTGTGTTTCAAGATCATGTGATCATCTTTTGTCAAGCGAAGTCAATGAGGAAGCCAGATTCACTTAACAACTGTGGCAACAATGGTTGTAAAATGGGGCAAATGTTTCACTTAACAACAGAACAATTGGGCTCAGTTGTAAGCCAATGACTACCTGAATAAACAAGAAGATAACACAGTAGCCAAATAATCACTGGGATATTTGTAAAAATTATCATGTGACTAATGAAAAATTGGTGGGAACATAGGATTAAGAATGTAGTTGAAAATGACAAGGTTAAAATATTGTGGGATTTTCAAGTACAAACTGATGCAATCTTGACTCATAATACACCAGATTTAACTGTGACTGAAAAGAAGAAAGTGTGAATAATTGATGTAGCAATATGAGAGAATAATACAATTGGAGAAGGTCAAAAAGTATCAAGAAAACTGAAAATTGAAACTGAAAGATTATGGCATAAACTGGCTGGGGTTGTTCCAGTTGTTATGGGCACACTGGGTGCCATATCAAAAAATATTGGATGGTACTTAGAAAATCTGTACATTGACAAAATTTCCATCTGTCAGTTAGAAAAGGCCACACTGTTTGGATCTGCATATACACTAACGCCAATATATTATGACATCCTAGATTCTTGGAAAGAACTTTATGCAAATGGAGGCCAACACCAGAACTGGCAGATATGACTTCAATTGTAAACAAATCATCATCATCGTACATTTTAAGAAGATATTGGATTGATATATAGGATGCTGGCAGCAACCTGTATCAACCATTAGCACCAGTCAATGATATCTGTGATAAATTTTTAAATGTTCAGTTGATTGAATTTCATGTTTAGTGAATAAAAGTTTACAATAAATAATAATAATAATATTTGTGATACATTTTTATACAAATTTTATACAAATTTTATATGTTTTATACAACTTTTAAATATAAATTAATAATGATCAATAAAGAAAATACAATTAGCATCGCCACTCTGTCAATATTAACTTTTCCAGATTCATGCCACTGTAGCAGTTGAAGATGAGGAAACAGACAAACTGCTACAAAAAGATTAATAACATGCTACAATAAGCAAAAAGACATGAATTATCTTAAGTTGAAGATTCCATCTGAAATTGCTAAAGAGAACATATGAATATTTGATAAGTAAATATGGCTTAGATGCTAGAAATAAACATTATGACTATCTCATGTTACATTTCATGTCTTTATGTTCATACTAATTTGATTCTTCCATTAGAGATGGGCAGTCAACCATACAATGTATAAGGATTCATCTTTCTGCTACAATAAGCATCATATAATCATACCACTAAAGTTTGGAGTTGCTTCTAATATGAATTTAGCTGTGATGGAAATTATTTTGGGATGGTTCTTATTTAAGCAATAAATATAAAATAATTTCAGAGCAGCTCCAAATTTAATTTAGATCTGTATCACAGGATTAAACAAATTAATAGATTTAGTTTGTTACAGAAACTGTACAATTTCTGTTACAAAAGCTGATCATTTGATATGAACAATACAACAATAGTATAACATGCTATACATTTATACGTATTTGCAATTCACCTTGGATATGCATTTAGAATCATTGCAACAGAAAACTTATGTTCTACTGCTGCTTCCTCAAGGGATACAGCAAAAGATAAAATCAGCTTTTGCTATCAAATATTGTAATTCCTAGTCATGTTTAGATATAAGAATTTGAGTTGAACACAACTAGACAATATCAGTATAATTCAGGAGTCTTTAATTAATCCAAACTTGGTAAAAATACTCCAAAGTGTTTTGTGATTATGTTAAATAGAATTCTTTACTGGCCAAGTGTGATTGGACACACAAGGAATTTGTCTCCGGTGCATAAGCCCTCAGTGTACATACAAACAACAAAGTGATAAGTCATAAATCATAAGATGCAATCAAAAATCATAAGATACAAAAAACAATTGTTAAATCATAATATACCAATAGGACAAGGTAGTAAGAAAGATGAGAGGTAAGAAAAAGATGAGAAGATGACGATAATACAATATAATTTACTACAAAGGTAAATATCTTTAGGCTTAAGACAGAGGCAGAGTGATGGCATGGGGGAAGGAACTATCTTTGTGTCTAGTTGTTTTGGCACACATATTTTCTCAGCCCTCTTTCTGTTTGTGCAGTGTATATAGATCTTCAATGAAGGTAGGCTAATTGCAATTGTTTTTTCCTGCAGTCCTAACTATCCACTGAAGTCTGTACCCATCTGTTTGGTAGCTGTGCCAAACCAGACAGTTATTGAGATACAAATGACAAACTCAATAATTCCTCTATAGAACTGTATCAGCAGATCCTGGGACAATTTGCGTTTCCTGAATTGATAAAAGAACATTCTTTGTTGTGCCTTTTTAATGGTGGTTCTAATGTTAGATGTCCATTTCAAGTCCTGGGAAGTTATACAACCCAGAAACTTGAAGGTTTGTTCCTACTGTTGCTATGTTGTGGTAGGTGGTAGAATAGGAGGCCTTCTCCTAAAATCTACTATCATCTCTGCAGTTTTAAGAGTGTTCAACTCCAGATTGTTCCAGTTGCACCACAAGGCCAGTTGTTCTACCTCTTGTTGAATGCAGACTCATCATCATCTCAAATGAGACAAATGACTGTTGTGTCATCTTCAAACTTCAGTTCTTTTACAGAGAGACTCTTCGAGATGTAGGCATTGGTATATATAGAGAAGAGTGATTGAGAGAGCGCACAGCCCTGGGGCGGGGGGTGGGGTCCTGTGCTAATTGAACAATGTGATTTTTTACCTAGCTTCATTTCCTGCTTCCTTTTTGTTAGTTTATAGTCTTCCTGCAAGTGTGGTTAGGCACAGCTAATTGAGTCAGTTTAGAGAGAAGGATTTCTGGAAACTCCAAACTGTAAGTTAGATCAATGATTTTTTAAAAACTATATTAGGATTGTCTTTGTTTTAACTGAATCTTTTCTATGTACTGACCAATAAGATTATAGTGATCCAGGAAATAAAACAAAAATCCATTAGTTTAGGCTGGGATTCATTTTGACATGCCGGTTTAGTTTATAGGTTCCCTATATATTTCTCATGCCATTTATGAATGCAGATCCACTCATATTTACCACCATCATATCTAGTCAATGTGGGCAATTATAAGAATGCATGAGGGAAAAAAAAGAGCAATATAACCCATCATATAAAACAAACATCATCATCATAGAAACAACATTATAACTCCAGTAGATCCCTAGAGAAGGCAATAGTTATACAATTTAAATAGTTTATATGTAACATAAGGGTGTAACTATATTTTCATTTTATTTAAAAAAAATTAGACTTATTTTGACAAATATTATTTTTCCCAACATCAGCTTTTTTAACATGGTCACCTCCAAATGCATTGGCAATTCAAATCCCAAATTTACAAACTAGTTGGTTGTGCTGTTGGGAAATTCTGGGAATAATGAACCCAGCATAACTGGAGAACACTAAATAGATGGTAAATTATATAAAGAGAAAATACTTTCAAAAAGGTGAAGCTCTATGTCATTCTTTTTTTCTATGTTGCTTCTAAATAGATTATAAATAGTAGGCTAAAGACTGCAGGATTTTTTTTAATCAGTAGAATTAATGCATACTGTAGACTTTAGAGAACTTATTTACATACACTCTCCATTCCTTGGTTGGCTACTCAAATGCCTGCAGCTGAACTCTGCATAAACTTTGTATAGATAATTGGCTTCTGCATCTCTTGCTGCCAGAGCTTAACTACCTATGAAGCCAATCTCCAGTTTTTCAGTTCTGAAGCACAGTGTCAGTGGCACTGAAACTTACCAATATTTTTCATTGAATTCAACACTGTCTTATACATTTAATAAGTTTCTTTGAAGATGTCCTCAAAACTTAAGGATTTGATCAAAGGATCATTCTGGATATTGAAGTACACTCTATTAACTGGTCAAATCTGGCACAGCAGTTGAAATAGAATTAGATAAGTGCTTTCTGATTTTGATTATTTTGTTGCAGACATTTCATTACCCAAACTAGGTAACATCATCAGTGCTAGTGGGATTTTCTCTCAAGTTTATATGGTGGCTTGCCCTGTTGGTGGAGTTGGTCTTAAAGGTTCTTTGGTTAGGCTGTTTACTGTTGGCTTATTTGGCAGTTCCTTGATTGGGGTATCATTTCCTTGATTGTTAGTCTGATGTTAATCTTGGATTTAATCTCTGCTCATCTGGGTACTGATTGGTAGGGAGCGAGGGGTTTTGGACTTTTTGTTCCCTTTTGGACTTGTTGATTGTTTCTTTTGCATAGATATTGTTTATATCTATGGGTCTATTGATGCTTATTTGTCAGAATGCCAGGTTTTTAGAAATTCTCTAGCACTTTTGGACTTGGCTTGGTCTAGGAGAGTCATAGTTTCCCAATTGAAACTATGATTTAAAATTGAAATTATAAAAATTAATATAAGACATGGGTATTCAGAATCGATAATAAAATGAAAGCTATTGATCATTTCTTCAACTTGGCCAGAAATTTCAGCTGTTTGTTATACATACACACACACACAATTTTACAAAGCAAGAAAAAATATAATTTTTTTCAACTTAAATTCTACCTCATGCTTCTAAAGAAATCTTCAGACAGCTAATAACAATTAAAATGTCAGTCAATACAATATAATAAATAATTTCAAGATGACAATAAAAGCATAAGGAAGGAGCATGTCATTTTCTGAATCTTCTACAGAGTCTTCAAAGATAATATTCAAACCCTGTTAATTTTGGTGTGCTTAATATTTTTATATTCTTGTTTTTATTGTGTTGTAAGTTGCCCAGAGATGCTTCAATAGTGAGATGCCCAACATACAAATTTAATAAATAAATCATATATTGCAGATGCTGAATGCTGACATTAGGAAAATATATTAGCATGGGTTCAAATGATCTATTTAAAAATTGCAAGGCTGTAATGTTCATCATTCCAACTGGCAGAGTGATTAAAATTTCTGTTTCAGTATTTCAAGTTCATTCAGCTTATGTGTGTGCCTTGAAAGCAAATTTATATTCCCATCTACATTGTGAGGTCTCTCCCTGTCTCTCAGGCATCATGGCTCAGGAAGCCTACATGGAAAGTGACAAGGATGCTCCTGGTGCTAAATATAACAGACCTTTTAGCCTGGTTTCAAAAATTGACAGTCAGTTGGAAGATGGGGATTACCAGATTACCATTGAAGAAACAAACCATGCTCTTAGTTTTAAATGTAAACTTTAAGTTTACAGTTTTAAATTACATTTAGAATTTAAGCCATATCCAAAGTTATCTAAATATATATCATATTTTATGATCTATACCTCTTCCTCACTTCCCACTCCCCAATTTTCTCCAGCAGAATCCCCAATCTAAATACAACAAAAGAGTAACAAAAGAGTAACATCAGTTGGTATAATTCCTAGATGCTACAAAAGTGTGTGTGTGCATGTTATTTATTTTACTTAATTTATATCCCACCTTTATTTTGTAAGTAACTCAATGTGATGGACATACCTAATACTCCTTCCTACTCCTATTTTCCCCACAACAACCCTCTGAGGAGAATTGAACTGAGAGAGCCACTGGCTCAGATTTTCATGGCTAACAGATTCCTGATTTCTAACCTGACGCCTTAATCACTAGACTAGACCAAATATATTTATTTGTGGCCCTTGATTTGTGATGTATTTTTAGAGGAGTGCCATATACTCAGTGTGTAAAGAGATACAGAAACCTGAAATATATCTGAATATCTTACATTACATATGACCTCTTATATATACCGTAGAAATCAGCCTATATAATTGATGGGGAACATTTTAGGGACCCCTCCCACTGGGCTTTTATGCTCAGAACTCAGCAGGTGAGGGGAGTGCTTCCCCATGCCGCCCTTTATTTCTCTTGGCCCTGCTGGTGAGGGTAGAGGAAGGCCAGGCTTGGGGGATGGCCTCAACCCTACTAGATCCACCCCCACCATTCTCTCCCAACCCTCTTTGCTGGTGGCAAAAGCAAATTCCATGACAAAGGTAGAATCCTGTTGCTGCGCAAAGGCAAATGCAGGGACTCTTCGCTCCTGCACTACGGCTTCACAACAGAGTGACAGCTCTTCCATCCCTCTGCCACAACAGGGTGACAGGGAGCCGCAGCAGAGGGGTGAAAGAGCTGCATGGGTCGCATTGTGCCTCCATGTTGTAATGGGCTTTAGGAGGAGGTTGGGACCTTGCTTCCCCCATTGTGAAGTGCAACTGAAAAAATTTACTCAAACAATTCCAACTTTGTGAGATCTTTTTCTTTCATGAGAAGTTGGAATTGATTGAGTGAAACATGATGGAGAAACATGATTGGAGCTGGGCTGGGGCGACGGCATGTGTGCCCACAGAGAGGGCTCTGCATGCCACATCTGGCACACATGCCATAGGTTCGCCATCACAAGCCTATATGATCCTGTTTGAATTGGTGATTTATGACAATTCAGTTAATGCCTTATACCAATATACTAGCCATTGGTCATTAGACAAAATTCATGCAAAAAATTCATGCAATATCACTCTGAATATTTTATTCAGCTCAGTATTATGTATGTGTGGCAGAAAAAGTGTGTAAACATAAGGTACTATCTCAGTTATTCACACTCATGTAGCTTAGATCCCTTAGAAACAGTGAAAGAACAATGGATACATATTTTATCCAGCAGAAACCACTAAATCCAGTAAAAGATAACTTTAATATCAAAGTAAGACTGCTCAACATTTTGTCTGGGCAGAACTTCAATTTACTGACTGTATTTTAATCTGTCTCTGTCTCCATGTTGATAACATCTACTCAGACTTTGGATAATTTCTCACAAGTGTTTGTTCTACATTATTGTCTGAGAAATAGAAGCTGCAGTTTGAGCATATCTGCAGGGCCCCAGGATGAGAAAGGCAGAAACCTGCAGAGCTCCCGATGACAAGATTGAGACACATTATTTCCACTTTCTAGGATGTGTCTTACCATAAAAATAAGAATTATTTCCAATTTCCAGTCCATGTCGATTCAGAAGGATACCGTGAAGATTGATACAGAAAGCGGCTGACATGGCCCTATAGATGAACAGTCAGTATTCATGTTTTTTCCCAGTTTGAGTCTGAGTTAACTAAATTTACTAAATATTTTATTTTCTACAACCAGTAACACAGCACAGTCAATATATATTTAATATCCTTTTCAAAGGTGAGGCATAGGATGCAGAAGTGGTATTCAGCAGGTTCTGATCAGTTCTGGAGAACCGGTAGTGGAAATTTTGAGTAGTTCAGAGAACCAACAAATACCACCTCTGACTGGACATTTTACAGTATCTTTCTTTTGCTACGCCCACCAAGCCATGCCCATAGAACTGGTAGTAAAAAGTTTTGAATCCCACCATTGATAGGATGGTACTTAAATAGATCCAGGGGAAACATCAATATATTTCAGTTGAGGCCTTATTGCTTATTTAGGGAAAGTTGTCGTCCCTAAAAACTGTATCAGCAGCCCTCCTTAGCTGGAAACAGTTCTTTAAAAATGGTTGACATCTCCAAAAAGTCCATTAAAGTAAAATTCAATCAGCCAACTGATTGGCACATTTTTATATATTTTATAAATATATATTATATAAAATATATATTTATATACATTTATAGTACAATTATTGATAATATATTAAATGTGCTAATCAAATGGAATAATTAGTTTAATGCAAGAAAGCAAAGCAACTCCATAAAAAGGCCAAAGCAGTTTCTTTATTGTTGTTCATCTATTTTACAAGAATCTTGGGAAATGGGAAATAAGAGCTTCATTAGTCTGGCCTTTGTTGTTTCCTCCCACAGGGTGACTCCATGCTGCAATTCCTCTCTATTCTCCCCTCTCCTTTGGATGGTGATTCTTTGGACTTGGGCTTCAGGTTCCTCCTTCGAACCATGGAAAATTCTTTTCAATGAATTCTGAATCAGAAGTTTAAAACAGCTTTACCCCTAAAATAAATTATAAGCCATTGTGGTTTTTAAAGGAGATGGAAAAACAGAATTTTATTTTTTTCTCCTTCCATTTCCTACCCAGCCAAATATAATCTGATTTTTAAACAACAACAAAGTTGTTTATTGAATATAAAACATGTAACCAATGCAAATCAAACTAGACAGGATTTGGGCATAATGCAGCAACAGAAAACAAAAATGACAATCAAAATAAACAGAATTGAATGCTTATCAAAATGCTCGCTTAATTGATAACTGAAAATTCTATAGTAAATTCCAATATGGCACTTGGCTTGAATGTTCTTTACTCTTTATCTAGTAGGTACTCTACACTGTTTTTGCAATACAGATAATTTTGTTTATTTCACACTAAAACATTTTTGGCTGATAAAGTACAATGTGAAGATGACAGACAAAAAGGTGCCATTATGACACTTAAAAATGGTAATGGCCTAGAGGGCCACTTTCCCTTTAGCCTAACAATTTAGATCTCATTAACTTCAATTATTGTAACAGCTGAATGTTGTTCGTTGTTACTTATATTCATGAAATTTATGAAGACTGCGGTTCCCAGTGAATAAAAATTCTGACAGTATAAAAATACTAACAGTATTTTTTTAAAAAATGTTTTGTTGAAGCATTTTTTTCAGAACAACAAATGCACAATAATGGCAATCCATCAGGAATACTGAAACCATGAGGCATCATGATAAAACGGAGTAATATTGCTGTGCCCTGCATTGCCATTGTTTCATCACATTTTCTTCTCTTTCTGTTTACTATGGATGGAACAGATGATGAAATGAAATGAGTAATAATTACGGAAAGGGAATAAATAAATCTCCTTAGATTTATTCTGCTTTGTGAGAGACAAAGTAAGACATAATCCCCGTATCTATTCCCTCCACCCTCTCCTAACCCGAATGGCTGCTTTTATGGAGCATCAGAGTAGACTGTAGATGTCACTCCCACCCAATGCATAGATTATGTCAACAAGAGAGACAACTTTATAAGTCAACCATTTCATCATATTTTATGGTTCTTGTTTACTCTCCAATTTAATTTACTTTTGTGACTGTGGTTCATCTTTATATCAGTCCCCTTAAGTCATTCAGTTTTGGACTCTATGCAAAGTTTTTAAATATTTGAGATTTTAAAGAATCTTTAAAGAATTTTTTAAAAAGAATCTTTAAAAATATATCTTTTTTTAAAAAAATTAAAAGACATGACAATTTATTAATGTGCATTTTATCTTAATACTTTCCTTAAAATGTATCAGGAATAATAAATAGAAGAACACTTTTTGGATCTTCTTTTGCAGTTTTATTGTATACATCAAGTGTTTGAAAGGGCAATGAAAAATAAAAAAATAAAAATTTAAATAGATTGGCTGTCACTCTGTATAGCTTATGTCCTTATAGTTCACAATTGTTCTATTTTCTAGTTTAAATTAATGCATACAGATAGTCCTTGACTTACAGCCACAACTGAACCCAAAATGTATGTTGTTAAGTGAGACATATGTTAAGTGAATTTTGTCCCACTTTATAACCTTTCTAGCCACACCTGTTAACTGAATCATTGCAGTTAAGATAGTAACACGATTGTTAAATGAACTTGGCTTCCTCATTGACTTGGCTTGTCAGAAGGTCACAAAAGGTGATTACATGAGCCTGGGACACTGCAGCCATCATAAATCTGAACCTGTTGCCAAGCATCCAAATTTTGATCACTTGACCACAAGGATGTCACAATAGTCGTAAGTGTGAAAAAAAGTCATACCTCATTTTTTTTAGTGCCATTATAACTTTGACCAAACGAAATGTTGTAAGTCAAGGACTACTTGTATTTATATACTTTCACATATATTTATATATTTTTATATATAAGCAGTAGAAATCAAAGTTTGTATTTATGTAAACAAAGAGGAAAAAACACACAATAATGTAAGTAGCACTATTTTTTTTTAAATTTATATTTACAGTCTTTAGAGCACCATGTTAAGTGCTCAGCAATAGCCTTCATTCCATTGTATATGCCTGCTTATTACTAGGGCTTTTTTTTTTTTTTTGGCCCCCCCAAGCGGCATGTTTACAAAGTCAGCTTATTGCCCCCAACAATCTTGGCTCCTCAATTTACCTATCCTGAAAGGATGGAAGGCTGAGTCAACCTTGAGTCAACTGAGTCAACTATCTAACTATTTTAGTCCAAAGTTTAATTAAAAGTTTTAATTTTAAAAAATGCATCTAATATTCCTTATGAATGGTTTTATCTACAGTACTATTACATAATTTATTGCAATCGTACATTTACCTGTTGGAATTTTTTAAATACATCTGAGCATATAGGAATGTATACACATTAATATTTCATATCTGAACTTTCTTTGATTAAAAAATGAAGATTATAAACATTCATGTCATATCAAGGAATCCCCATAGTTCTTTAGAATATAAACTCTGGAGATAGTGTGTGAGATCAGATTTAGTAGGGACAATAGAAACAACTATACTAATCCTAAAAAGAGCAAGTGGTTTTTTTTAAACAAATGTGTACAATCAATTGCTGATTTTAATTAAATATAATTTATTTAGAATATAGTTTTTCAAGCATGCAAACTAAAGGATGTTCTCTACAGTCACTTGGAAATAGCCAGTTCTTTTGTGGCTCGTAAAGCCAGCACTGTGTTTCTTTCTCTTTTAACTTTGAATTGCCTGGCTGGGTTTCTTCTGCTTTGGGGTTTTAGCAAATACTTTCAAAAATACTATAAAGAGTATTGCATTCCAACAAAGTTCTTCCAGATGTATGATAAACCCATACTCATGACAACAAAGGTGGTCTGAGCCTGACACAGTTGGAACACAGACAAAAACTAATGATGCAAGGCATGTTCAGTCTGGCAAGGAGGACAACTGTTGTGGCAACCATATGACCCAGAGGGGCTGAATCAATTTGGCAGTTGTGCAGCTTTGATTATGGCTGTCATCTGCTGGAAAAACAGGATGCACAGACCAGTCTTCTGGATTCCAGAAAGATAATGATGAACAGGAAAGGTGAGAAAAGAGTTCTTGCTTACAGAGACCACAACAAGACGGGCACATCAAAGTGCTATCCTTTAGTCTCTGCGCTGGCAGAAAAGCATACAGGCACAAATTGCATTCCTTTGTTTGCCAGTCCATATTCTGCCTCAGTAATGATGCCAGAGGAGGGATGTGCTGTCTTTATTACTACAATGTGGAATTAGTTAAGGAAAGAAAATGGTGAATTTGTCTGGATCATTCCTCCTCCTGTCAAGGATTACCTGCTGGAGGGGAAAAAATAACTGCTAGTCGTTGGAGATGTTCTGGATGAATTATGTATCTTACATTCTTATAAAAAATAGCTAGGACTGTACAAAAGGTCATAGATGCAGAGGAAGGATGAAGTGGGAGGAAGCGACTGATCAAGAGCAAGGGCTGTTCTTCTCTATGGCTGCAAGACAGCAAATGACTAGAGATGATAAAATGGATTGGAGTAGGCAACATAGCCCCAGACTATGCAAAGCGGAGTTCTACTGCCAAAGTAGCAACAAAGTCAATGAAAAATTATACCCTTATCAGCAGAAGCACTGTGAAACCTATGCTATATTCTTTGGAGGCAGAAATAGTAATACACAGCTCTCTTTAAATGAATCGTCTTCTTAAAAAAAAAAAAAAAACAATTTGGAGCTTTATTTACATATTCATCATTTTTACATGGTCAACATTCAAGAACTCCTGGAGGTTTGCAGAATTATATCAAACAGTGCAAGATTCCATTTATAGCCTTCCCATCCTTTCTAAAACTTGTCATCCTTTTGAGGAAAGAAAAAAAATGCACTTGTGATTTATGGGGCTGATGATTAGGAAAGGGACATTGTTGAGAGAAGGAAATTATGATGTAATCATAGAGAGAGAGGGCGAAATATAAATGCATTTATAACCAATGTTAAAAAACAGAAGCTACTTCTTGTAATAGTTCCTTTTCTCTTTCTCTTTTTTCATATCTTTCTTTTTCTTATTTCCTTTCTTAACTATTCACTATTTTTTTTACTCCTTTTCTATAATTTATATTTTTATCTGGTTAAAACTTATTTAATAAAAAGATATTTTAAAAAATCACAACTGGATTGAGGTGGCTTACCAATTATAGCACAATAAACATTGAATTAATTCTGGTTTGAGATAAGTAGATAAAATTGAGGTGTTGAATGTAAAGGGCTCTGATTGGGCAATGTGTCTGAATCAATGAAAGATAGCAGAACCAGTAATGTAATTATGTACTTCAGATAGAGATTTCCTCAACAGTGGAACAAGGGCACATTAAGGAATGAGTTGATAAACTTGAAATAACAGGACTGAAAATATTCCTTCTGGTATGTTTAAGGATTCTAATTCCACATGAAAAGGTTCCATTTAACAATAATAAACAGTACTGAGCCTCTTCCTGACATCAATAATCCCTTATCAAGCATTCATGAAAATAGGATCCAAAATAATAGGCTGAATCCAGGGTCACAGAGCAATTGTGATTCTGTGAAAATTATGCCTGGGACTGATAAATTCAGTAATGAGAAAGCCAAGGAAGTATCCAATCTTTGCAAGAGAGATGGATCTCAAGAGCAAACAATGAAAGTTACAGTATGACAGAGGTGAAATGGAGGTGAAAGGCACTGGGAAAAGTCAGAGAGAGGAAGGACCTCCAACAAAGTTGACATGTGTTCTGTCCTCTTATTGCATGGTTGACCCTGAATGCTTACAAATCTATGTTTTATGTCACAGAAATCCCATACACATTTTGAATGATGAACTACTGGCAGTTTGATTTCTATGGCTCATTCCAAAATGATTAGATCAAGTGCCATAGGAATAGTTGAATAGATGGGAACACTATAGTTATTCCAAAGATTGGATCAGTTGTGAAAGGAAATCTATAGACTTCTGGATGTGCTTCATGATAGACCAATGAACAGAAATGATTCCTCCGAAAAAAGAACTTAGAATTGAGACAAATTATTATGACTGATGTTTGGTTTCATATAAAAGATCTGAAGTCCCAGATCTTTAGATGCATAAACCTTAGTTCAATTTCTTATCTGGGTTTGGCAGAAGACTCATAGTCATGGTTCAGCTAGATTTGAATTATTATTTCTGATAAAAATGAAGTTTCACATCCAACAGTAGAGAGATGGCAGAAATTTTAATGGTTTCTAAAGGAAGTTAAACTTTAACTTCTCCCAGCCTTCCCATTAATGAATACTTGGCACATCTTTTGTTGTCTTGGGTGATTGTGATATTTTACTTAAAGGTTATCTCTAGCCTGGCAGCTTCCGCTTCCCATCTCATCAGCTTTACTCCATGTGCTTGGTGTGTTTGGTGAACTTATGAAAATTAGGCAAGTATTTACAATACCACCCTCTCAAAGGCAGATATGACACCTGGAATGCCTGTCTGCTGAAGATCCCTCACACTCAGATTTAAACCATGTCTTAAACTGAATAGTCATAAGCTTCCCAAAAATATAACAAGAAGTCTCATAATTAATATTGCTGATGTTAAGACCATAAGGTTTTTTCCTTTTGTTTCTCAAAAAAAAAAAAAAAACTAAAGCAATTGACTAGAAAACTGATTAAAAATAAATTATTCTTTCACCTACACTACAGTATTGAAAAAGACATGATAATGCTGCTGCTATAGCAATCACATCAAAACTGATGAAAAGAAAAGAACTACACATAGGGCCCTGTGCAGTACAGACGCATACCCTTCCCATTAAATTCTCTTCAGTTTTTCAAGGTTCCCAACAGTGACATTTCAGGGCCATGAAGAAGTGTTGTGCTAATTATCAGCTTCCATTGACAACTGAGAGGCCTTATTTAATACGTGATGTCTAGCTACTCTGTTTTACACTGAACTCTTCTTGTCCTCACTGGATTGTTCAATTTCTTTACAGAAAAGGCAATCAACTATTTCTCCATTGCCTATTTCTGGAATTAAAAGTTGAACCATCAATACTGAGCATTCCTTTCCTTAGTTGGTGAGGAAAGTGTTGTGTTGTTTTCCTAAGATTGCCTAATTGCAAATACACACCTGCTTTTAGTACTGCTGAATATTGACATCTTGTGTGGACCATTCAGATGGCCTGCAAATCTTAAGTCCTATCTACTCTGAGTGCTCCTAAACTTTCTTATATCTATAACATAATCCACTCCCCTTAGCATTAATAGACGAGTTAAATTAAGCTTTTCACACATTTTTGTTTGGTCTCATCAGCTTCAGTTACAAGTGGATTGTATGAAATTCTTGGCTAACTACTGAGGCGCAAAGAGTTGGGCAGGGGAATGCTACTAATAGCTGGGCAGAATCTTGTTGAAAGTGAGGCCAATGGGCTGCTACCCACCGTCTTGGGATTCTGCTCAGGATCACTGCTTCTTCACTAATACCATCCTACTGGATAAAAATATCTGTTTTCTTACATCTTGCATCACTGAGAAAATTTCAGAATTGGTAACAGCCCAAGACAAAAATACCGTAGCAAGCCAACTGAATTGTTGACCTTTCAAAAACATGCAGTCACATCTTTAATGAAGCGCTGTCATGATAAACATGAATGTTTATTTTTAAGTTTTAAGTGTAGTTACATGTTCATATTCAAAATATTTTAATGACAAATCATAGCTGTTACATGACTTGGATTAAAAGAAGTAAGCACTATGCAGTGCCAAGGCAGACGGAAGCAGTTAGCTTGTTGTTACTTATCATGCAAAAGCTAAAATCATGTGGAATTTAGATACTTGGATGGGAAGCCATCAAGAAATCTGCCCATGAGGGCTTCCTTGCAGTAACCACCATTAAGAGAAGGATGATGATGATTCATCATAGTCTATATAACTCACCAAGCTAAGCTAATGCTTGTATGCAATTTAGGGAAGCAATGCAGGCAGTGGGTAGTGCCTATTAGACTGATCCTTATTTCAGGGACAAAGTAGCAGCAGAGAGAACTCTTTTGCAGACCTTCTAATAAGCAGGAAGGAAAAAGAATTGTTATAGGATGACAATTTTTAGTAAGGAATCGTTTTAGTAAGGATGGGGAGGTTACAAATGGAATCTTTTTTACTTTTATATAATTCGGTAAACTTTCAAGAGTTCCTGAACATTGGCTGTGTAAAAGTGATGGTGATAAATATATAAATAAAGTCCAGGATATCAAACCTAGTATCAACTAATGCTTTCCCTATAACCATTCAGCATTTTTTGTGTATGTCCAGGATTTTTAAATCGCAATTGTCATTTTTTTCCATAACAATTTTTATAATATATAATTGACTAGTGTTAGCCTACTTATAATTTTTAAATTTCTGCTGTATAACATTGCTATTTATAACTTTTCCTTACTATGTATTCTCAACTAAAAGTAATATTATCACCCCTTATTAGTTATCTATGCAATGACAGAAGTTAAAGAAATCCATCACTGGGAAAGAATACTGAGTCTGAACATCAAAATAGAAACACACATACATACATACATTTATGTATATATAGGTATAGTGATTAAGGTGATAGGCTGGTTCCAGAGCAAGACTAGGAGGAAGTCCGGTTTTAGTCATGGAAGCTTACTGGTTGAGTTTGGGTTAGTAATTCTAACCTCAGCTCACAGAGTTCTCCTCACAGGGAAAAATAAAATAGGAGGAGGTAGTGCTGTGTACATTGATTTGAATTCCTAAACAAATGAAATTCAGTATGGGATAGGGATCAGGAGAAACTTTCAGACCCTATGAGCTATCAGACAGTGGAAAAGGTTGCCATATAAAATGGTAAGTTCTCCATCATTGGTGATCTTCAGAGGTTGGCATGTTATGTGTCAGAAATTCTGTAATGGATTCTGCACTGAGATGGGGTTGGACTCAGAGGTGGGATTCTACAAGTTCACACCTATTCACTAGAACCGGTTGTTAACATTCTAAGCAATTCGGAGAACTGGTTGTTAAAAGAAATTACTGGCCTAATCCTGTAAGGAAGGCAGGAAGGAAACATTCTGGTGTTGCTTACAGAAACTGCTTCTCTGTTAACCCTTATTAAATTCTTGGCAGGACTAGACTTCCTGTCTCAGGAACTTCTCTGAAGTTTTATTCCCTTCTTTGGTGGTACTTTGCTTGTGTGGAGTGACCATTCAAAGTTACAATGGCACTGAAAAAGGTGACTTATGACCATTTTTCACAATTATGACTGTTGCAGCATCCCCACAGTCATGAGAGGCCAGGCGAGGAGATGTGTGCCTTGATGTGAGTGATATTGAGTTGGCCATGCCCAGCCAATAATATGACCACCAAGCCACACCCACCAACCAAGTCACACCCACAGAACCAGTTGTTAAAAAATTTGAATCCCACCCCTGGTTGGACTAGATGCTAAAATCTCTTGTAACTTTGTGTGAGAGAGAGAGTGGGGAGGGAGGAAATGAGAGAGACAGAGAGTGGGATGGAGGGAGAGAATGAGAGGGAGAGAGAGAGAATGAGAGAGACAGAGAGACTGACACAGAGAGACAAAGACAGAATATAAATCAATGTGTAGTGGTTAGATACTTCACTAGAAGCAGATTCTAATCCTCCTTACTAGTCTACAATTGAATAACATTTGATTGATTGATTCTAGTCCCCCCCTTAAGTATGCAAGCTAATTATGTGCCCTTGAGCCAGTCACTATTTCTTAGTCCTAAAAACATGTTTAGATATCTACATATGTATGTGCACGCACACATACATAGACACATTGGTGGGATTCAATTTTTTTAACTACCGGTTCCATGGGCATGGCTTGGTGGGTGTGGCAGGGGAAGGATACTGTAAAATCTCCAGTCAGAGGTGGTATTTGCCAGTTCTCCAAACTACTCAAAATTTTCATTACTGGTTCTCCAGAACTGGACAGAAGCTGCTGAATACCACCTCTGACACATATTCATTTACCGTGTTTCTCACAAAATAAGGCAGGGCCTTATTTTTTTTTGAACCCCGAAAAAATGGCTAGGCTGTCTTTTCAGGGGTAAATTAATTTCTCTCTGCCCCCATCAGCAGGTGGGCAGCAGCAGTGTTCCCACCAGCACGACAACAGCAGCAGTGCCGGCGGGAACGTGGAAGCATTTCTGCCGCTGCTCGGGTGTGTGCGGAGCTTCTGCACACACCTGAGCAGCGGCAGAAACGGTTCCACATTTCCACCGGCACGACAACAGCAGCAGCGCCGGCGGGAACGTGGAAGCATTTCTGCCGCTGCTCAGGTGTCTGCGGAGCTTCCGCACACACCCCAGCAGCGGCAGAAATGCTTCCGCGTTCCCGCCAGTGCTGCTGCTTTTCTCGTGCCGGCAGGAACTGTGGAAGTCATGGTGGCAGCTCCCCCGTCCGAGAAGCAGCAGAAATGCTTCTACACTTCCTGCTGGCGCGAGAACAGCGGCAGCACCGCGCAGGGCACTGTTAAAGGCAAGTTTCCCCCCCCCCGCCTGCCCTCCCAGTATATTTTAACCCCTGCCCTCCCCCCCAGTATGTTTTAAACTAGGCCTAAATTTGGGGGGAGGGGCTTAATTTCATTTCATGCCTAGAAAACATGCTGGGTCTTCCTATTGGTGAAGGCCATATTGTTGGAGAAACACAGTAAATATTGGGGCAGACTGCATTAAGAGATTTGACAGAATTCTTTTCCATTAAATACATATCCCAAACTAGGATGGTATCACAGAGATATTACTTTTCAACTACATTCCTTGAAGTACATATTGTCTGGTTTAATTTTTCAAATAATTAAATTTGTCTTCTAAGTCTCTGTTACATTTGTTCAGAACATCTCAATAATATTGAAATATCATTGGCCAAAGGACATCATTATACATTATCATTATACATACAATTATACATTGTAATACTATGATTAATTTATCAATTCCAAACATTAGATAGCATTGATGGATTTTTGCTAAGCATCTTTTATACACTTTTAAAAAATGTTTTCTAAGTGAGCTTTGCGGAAAATGTGAAATTACAAATAATAAAGTCATTTTTTTTTCAGGAGGTTATCAGAATGGATGTATTTCTGAACTGTTGCAAATCTTTCCATTTCTTTGGTTGAAATGGCATAGGGTTTCCTACTTGAGCAGGAGATTGGACTAGAAGATTGCAAGATCCATTCCAACTCTGTTATTTTGTTACCAAAATAAAAGCCTGTTTTATCTATTCAAGAGTCATATTTCAGCTTAAAAAAAGAACTTATTGTACTTTGAAAGATATTTGACTTTAATTTCACTAGTTCTACAGATTAGTCCAAACTAGCAAACCTTCAGCTTCTAGTTACTGGTGGTCCACCAGTTATAAAAACTTTATTTAAAGTTAAAAGATACAAAACAATTTATATTTGTCTCAAAGTAGGAATAATAAATTAGAAATATATTCTTCATTACAACTACTGTAATTTTTTAAAAAATACAGTACGTAGAGTACTATTGTTATACTAAACAATATAATAGAACATTTAGGTTGTCATCGATGGACAATACACAATACAACTTACTTTACTCAAACAACTTGAATAATCTAAAAGCTGTTTTGTGTTGCAGTTTCATTTCACAGAAATCTCATACTTTGTCATGCTCATGTATGTTTAAGTCAGAATCAGGAATGACATGAAACATGCCTTTAATATCTCATAGGTTTGTAGATTTGTACAGCAAATGTACAGATTTCATTTCCTGCCTTTGTCATCTCATCTTTATGTAATTTAATTATATTTTCTCATACTCTATTTTTATATAAAGCCAAGCCTGAAGTGTGCCAGCTACAGAACTACACTAGAAAATCATCAACATGGTAAGTGTTGTATTTATGGCTTTCACAGAAGTCTAATAAACAGATTAATAAAAATTAGAATAATAAAATTTTTGTGCAAAATTTTAGTTTGCACAAATTCATTATAGAACATTTTGTAGTCTGTCTCAAATATTTGAAACAGGGATCAGGTGTAGTGCCACTCCTAACACAATATTATCTGTAGCGTAAGTCTGTACAAATGAAAAGGTACAATTTTGGTACCTCAGTTCAAAACTTAGAGACTAAAAGAACCTCTGTGTAACAATGAAGCACCAACAGTAAAACTGTAGATTATCTTCATTCTACACATTTAATTGTTTATGTTTATTTGTTTATGTTTATTTCATTTATATACCGCCCCCTCTCCCATTTGGGACTCGGGGCAGTGTACAGCCAGACTAAGAACAACAATACAGAGAAATATAAAATTTAAAAACAAATTAAATAAGTGGCTGAGTTAAAATTGCTTTCACATTGCAAATTTAAAATGAAAGTGTGAAGATATTGTAGCCTATGTTTCCGTGGCGTCATTCAAATACTAAAATAATTAAATCTGGCATTAGGATTTGCATATGCAAGGATCAAAGCCTACCCAAGAGCCTATACTTTCACTGCTGAGTGAGCACTATTGCTTTTTCCCTTCCAAGTAACTTCAGCAATCAAAAACAAAAAGTTGATTTTAAAGTTAGTTCTTCAACTATGGCCACCTTTCTAATTCTGCAGCAGCAATGTTTGTCAATAAGTTTGTTGCTGGCTGTCCCTTCTTCACAAGGTCAGAGAAAGTGAGGGGAAGTAATTAGAGCCATGACCTGCCCTTGATTGCCCAAGAAATAGATATCCTTTTCTAGTTCTAGCAGATGCGTCACTGTCGATGGGATATCATGACCTCTGCCATCATGGGATTGGGGGCTTCACAGATGCTAAGGCCTTTGTCAAGGAGAGATCCAGACAGACCTGACAAAATTTGATGCCAGCTCTGGCTGTAATTGAGAAAGCTATCTCAGTATCTATATGCAGACTAATTCAATTGCTTAAACTGTTATATGGATTTTATTTCTATACTACACTTTTAGATCAATATTTCTTTCTTTAGTGATGATTTTTTTAAAATGTATTCAATTTGTATGCCTTCATACTATCAAAGGATTCCTGTTGATTGACAACATATTACAGTAAATATTTCCAAAATGTCCATATAAGAACATCATAAGGCACAAAACAAAGCACTGAACAATGAACATAAATAATAATCACAGATAGCATCCTCCCACTTCAATCCTCAAAAGCCTTCTGGAAGTAGGAAAGGCATCTCTTCCTCCAGGCAGGGCTACAATTAGAGCATCATCAGAAACTCAGAAAAGATCCTCCTGTCTATGATTTCCAATTGCCCATCAAGCAGTATCTATAGTTAAGGAACAACCCTAGACATGAACCTGCTCCCTTGAATAGTGTCTCTTCATCAAGAAACAATACCAGAGTGGACAGAGACTCAGAATAAACAAATAGCAACTGTGACTTGATTAGATTTTACTTTAGGTTGTTTCGTTAGGGTTAGGGGTACAGTCTCTAAACACCAAGGTAAAACTCCAAAAACATCTCTGGCTTAGCAATGCACAGCAGTGCACAACTGGGTATTTCCTGAAAATATATTCCATTCCAAACTGACAGATATCCTCTCACAGCACTTTCATATAGATCGTAAGGAGAAAGGGAAAGACAACCAAGTCCTTTGGTGCCACACACTATCGTGGCTACTTATCCAATCTCCTCTCTCTACAACCCAATAAGGAAGGATTAGAACCCCTGTAAAACAGTGCCTCTAATCCCTAACCTTTGCTCATAGATGCTTTGGTTGATGGAGTTGAAAGCTGCCAAAAAGTTTAATGGGAGGAGGGGTGCCTACTCCATCCAGGTCGTGATAAAAGTCATCCACCAGAGCAACCAATACCATTTCTACTCCAGTCTATTCCCAGGTCTGAATCTTAACTGTGTTACAAACATTTGCTGCATTTTGTACAACCAAAAATGAATTATACATAAAATAACACTGAGTCTTCTCTTTCTTTCTTTCTTTCTTTCTTTCTTTCTTTCTTTCTTTCTTTCTTTCTTTCTTTCTTTCTTTCTTTCTTTCTTTCTTTCTCTTTTCTTTTCTTTTCTTTTCTTTCCTTCTTTCCTCTTCTTTTTCCTCTTCTACCCTCTTCCCCCTCCTCCCTCCCCCACCAGGTGCTGAGGAAGATACATTTAACATTGAGTAAAATACTTAATGTAACTAAAATATTTAAAACTACCATATTTAAGGTCTTCAAATCAGGGATAGGATCCTACCAGTTCGGGCCGGTTCGGGCAAACCAGGTGTTAATTTTACATCCAGGTCGGCGAACCAGTAGTTCTGAAGAACAGGCAACTCTGCCCACCCATCCCCTCTCCTCCCAGGAGTCCCCACAAGGCCCATCTGGCTCCCAGGTAAGTTTAGGGTAGCCTCCTGGGAGGCTTGCTAGGCTGAAAATGCTACCTCCCCACACCCTGCTTTTGCTCCTAGGAGGTGCCAGGGATTTCTAAGCACCGTTTTGGGCCTAGGAGGCCTTCGTTTAGTCTCCTGGGAATATCCAGCCATCCAGTATGCCTAGATTCAGTGTTTAGCCAAAAAAACATTTGGAGCTAATACAGTATTGATTACATCCTTGGGAATGTTCAACGTAAACAAAACTGTGCAGTCTCCTAAAACTATTGGAGCCAAGCTTCTTCCTTTCATATTCCATATCTTCCTCTTTAAAACTAGTAAGTTGCTCTGCTTTTTCATGCCAGGCTTAGTGTGATAAGTTCAGAGTGGGTTTTGTAGAGAACAGCATACCTTTAGGTCTCATTTGCTCAATTTCAGAGCATACATTACACAATTTCCAAAGCACAATTCAAACTATTCAGCAGTTTGCCTAGTTGCTGCTTCATTACTTCTATTGCTGTCACAGCCTTTATGGAGTCCAATGGTCTTTTAAATTTGACAAGGAAAAAAACACAGTAAATATTTTTCACAAATATTTTCCCTCTTCCACTTTGTGGTTCAATATTTAACATACAAAATTATGTGCTGTGTTACTATTCAGGCAGTTTGCAAACTTGTGTTGTTTGTTGTTGGAAGGCAATTCTTTAATTTGAAGATGGTGGAAAATTCTTGGTAATAAAATGGCAAGTAGAAAGGCTCAACTTCTACTTGCCATTTAGAAAGGGCTAGAAAGAATGAGAAGGTTAACCTTTGCTTTGTTTCCAATCCCCTTTTCTTGACTTGGTCTTCATAAAAAGTAGCTTTGGAATTGAAGCCATATGTGTTAAAAACAAAATTCTTACTGTTTAAGTAGAAGTATGCAAAAAGTTTCAAGATTAATCCAAGATCTCTAATGGTTTTAAATATCTGGGTGTTGTACTAAGGTTTAAGTTAGAAGTTTTCAAACTTGGCAATTTTAAGACTTGTGGACTTTAACTACCAAAATTCTTCAGCCAGCTATTGTTAAAGTGAGTTTCTATCTTTTGACCCACCTAGTCACATGACCACCAAGCCACACCCAGCCAGCAAGCCATGCCCAGCCAGTCACATGATCACTAAGCCACACCCACAAATTAGGCTACGCCCACAGAACCAGTTGTTAAGAAATTTGAATCCTATCCCTACTTAAAATGTTATCAATGATGTTAGCCCTCTTATTTCAATAGTAAGTGTATTCCAAAGCATGAGGACAATTGAAGGGAAAGTGAATCCTTGAAATATTGCCAGGCAGGCCAACCAAATTTGTACGCAGACCTTAATAGACGCCCTTAAAAAAATTTAGGTGTAAAACATAATAAGGTATTTTCATATAATTTTGGTATGACAGGGGACTTTGAAAAACGTCCTATTTTTATCTAATTTTTATTCATTCATTTATTATTGGGTAAAAAAATGGAGACCAAACTTCATAGATATCAGTTCAGAGACTAAAAATATTGTTTTAGTAGTGGATAACTAGATGCAAAGAGCTTTGCTAGAAAAATCTGAAGTTCTTTGAACTATATGGTCACACTCACTAATCTCAGTATGTTTTTTGTTACAAATGCTTGAAACAGAAAATAATTCTGTATAAGTTATTTCCTTATTTCTCTATGAAGATACATTGTGCGTATCTTCAATACATTGTGTGTATTTTCCAGCACCGACTGAAGAACCACAGCTGTTTATTTACTTAACAAAAAGCTGGCCTGCCCCTCATAATATTACAATCTATACCCAATTCCTAAACAGGAAAGAATTCCCCTGTGTGATTAGTTAAAGAAAAGATTAACTGCCTTGAAAAGTGCATGCAAATAAGCAAAGAGACATGTGTTGCATGGAAAACATCTCCAGCAAAGCAGAACTGATTCAGTCTGCATAAAAGGGGGTTAAAAACAAATTGGTTATATTGTAATTTAATTTAATTTTCTGCCATTTCTATTTACTTGATACAACAGTCATATATGAAGGGGAGGGGTCAGGCAAACCCCGAACATTGCAGAATTCTGTTGCAGATGGGAAAAAGAACACGACCAGCTATTTGCTTGCTACCCACAATAAAGTTTATGAAAGTTTATGACATAAAGTTTATGTCAAATATTGCTCATTGATTTGAAAATCAATGTTAATCTTCCCATGGGAAGAGAAGAAAGAAAGATAAACTCATGATTCTTAAACATAACAGGTAGATTTAGAGGTGGCCTTGAATCACATGGCAGGTGCCATATAAAATTAAGTAAATCAACAAGGCCTGAGATAACATTTGGAAAAGTAAGTATTATGTTCTTGTTTTGTAAGGAAAGATTCAGTGCTTCCTATGGAATAGCAGACAGAATTTCATTATTTATTTGAGGAGGGAAGGAGGAAGTAAAAAATTAATAGGTACTAAGAGAATATAGATAATAAGTGGCACCTGTTTTCCTTTCAGGAGACAGAAAATGAGATGAGAGATATATGAAGAGCAAAAGAATGCTGAAGTACTAAGTTGGCAGAAACAATTTTGAGCAAATTTGCATTTGCTATATGGTGATGCTTAACATTAATAATGCTGCTTTACATTTAAACAAATAAAACTGCAATTTGAACATAAACGAAAGAAAAGTTGATGCAGGTATTAATGTTTTTATTACTTTTATAATTATATTTTATTAAACATATCACTATATTTTTATTCAGTAAGAGAGGAGAAAGTGATAGAAAAAAGAAAGGAGGAGAAAAATAAAACAAAGTAAAAAAAAATCAGGAAATTAACCTGCATATAGATCTAGGTTAAATTTTTCAATATTCCATTAACTGTTTTTTAATAAACTTAATACAATATATCATTTTTGAAACTATAGGTCGCTGTTAAATCCAGGCAATATATAAATATCAACCAATAAGTAGCAACATTTTGCAATTTATAAATTTATTGGCTTTTTGTTGAATGAATTTCTTGTCCCCTCCTCTTTATAAATATAAGACAAGGGAGGTTTGGATGGAACCAATTCTTTTTTCAATATGTATCCAAAATGTTTAATATGCTGTTGATTATTGTATAATATCTTATGAACAATTTATTTCTGTTCTATCAGAAATAAATTATCTGAAATTCCTGTTCAATTATAGATATTTGCATAGACCATCTGGCATAAATAAGCTTAAAGTGATATAATTCAATCTGTGATCCAAGTTAAACAGCTAGCTTGATTATTTAGTTTGAAATTTGGAACTCTCCTCATTCTTTTGAATCCTGTAGTGTCTTGAATTAAATCCTTGGTTATTTAATTGGACCATATATAATTTGTTATTGCTCTCCACCAATCATTAAATACCTGTTTTTTAATTTTCATTGGATTCATCAGGAAGAGAAAATTAATTCTTGATAGAATATTCATTTTTATACCTGCTTTTCTTCATAAGACATCTTGAAGAGTTCAGCATTATATTTTTTTCCAAATCTGTGAATAATTCCTTTGAAATAGATTTTTATTATTTTGTATCAGATAGATTCCTAGGTATTTGACTCTTTTAGCACCCTTTGAACATTGTTCATTAATATAAAAATTGATTTTAACTGTTACGTTTCATTCAATATTTGAATTTTGTCCTTATTAACTTGCTAACCTGACACTGAACTATGCTATTGTTATGTATATCCATTATCAATTCTAATGAGTCCTTTGGCTAAATAACTATAAGTACAATATCATCAACATTTAATTTCAAATGTTCTTCACTTTCTAATTCAATTCCTGAAATTTTGTCTTTTTAGTATAGCTTCTTTGCCAGTGGCATTAGTGCCAAAAAGAATTTTTTAAAAAAGAGAGAGAGAATAGCTTTAGTATGACTCCTTGATTACAGGTAGTCTTCAACTTACAACAGTTCATTGTTGTTCAGTACATTTTTTTGAAGTTACAATGGCATTGAAAAAGTAACTTATGACCATTTTTCACACTGAGGACCATTGCAGCATCCCCATAATCACGTGATCAAAATTCAATCTCTTCGCAACTGACCCATATTTATGACAGTTGTAGTATCCTGAGGTCTGTGATTCCCTTTTGCGACCTTCTTACAAGCAAAGTCAGTGGGGAAGCCTGATTCATTTAACAACCGTGTTACTAATTTAATACCTGTAGTGATTCACTTAGCAGCTGTGGCAAGAGAAGTCATAAAATGGGACAAAACTCACTTAACAAATGTCTCACTTAACAACAGAAATTTTGGGCTCAGTTGTGATCATATGTTGAAGTCTATCTGTACAGTGTTGTTTTGCACCGCAAAATGAGTAGCAGATAAATTTAATAAATAAATAAACAAATAAATAATATCTGCTGTGAACTGGTTTTTGCCTAATTTAGAAAATGCCCGTGCCTAAATAGCCTAATGTCTGTGAATTCAGAGATACGTAGAATGAAAATAAAGTTGAAAACAACTGTATGTATCTAATTTCAAGTCCTACTGCTCTCATCATAATACAGAGCATTAACTCAAGGATAAAATTAGAGATCACTTCTGCATATGAGTAAAATATAACATGTCCAAAAACCTAAGAGAAACTAGTAGCTGATCAAAGCATTTAAAAAGGAGTCCCTTTAACTTGAAACTCAGAAGCGCTTTCAGTTCTGTTTTATGAAAAATGCACTGCTTTAATGAATGTTTACTGTACAAATTGCTAGCAGTATCAGCAGCAGCTTTCTTTTATAAAGATAATTAATGGCTTATTCATTTTTGTTAAAACCACAAAAGATTCACATCTCCAACTTTCTGGGTAGCTAGGTAATTCTGTACCTTTCAGAGACTGGAATTTAATTTGATGTTATAACCTATCAAATATTTAAAGTGATTTAAGTACATGTTTGCTGGTGGGCTAAAGCTGTGCCTTTTCCAAAAGCATCAGTAGCTTTTCTTCCTTTAATTTCTGTTGGTTTGTTGTGCTACCATATCCCGATAGGCCATTAGTGCTCTCTTTTGCCCGCTGACATCAGAAGAGCCTAAGTGATTAATCACAACTGACAATCTCCTGAGATTGAAGCAGTCAGAACAGCTAAGGGTGCAGAGATGCTGTCAGTGTGATTTTTTCTAAATCACACTTTTCCATGGGGAAGAGTACAGACTGATTATTTACCCACTAAAATATATACTTTATCTATAATATATAAATTTATAATATTTATATAATATATAAAATATAATATACAGTATATAAAATATATACAATCCCAACCACAAAAAACTTCGCTCAAGACCAGACTTATCCATACTGCAAAGAATCTGCTCGCGTGAACTCCACGCTGAACTCAAAAACTGTCTAGACAATGGAGAAAAGGACCTTGACTACAGAGCTGATTGCATCAAAAGAAAATCACACAACCCACAACTCCGCATCCAACCCCACTCCATCTAATCCAACATCATTCAAAACTAGGCATGCACGCCCCTAACTACCTCTATTCCAACTACAACTGGCCTTATATGCAAGCTACTCAATGCAAGAAGCCTTGTAAATAAAATACCTGAATTTCTCTTCTTACTAAATATGGCTAAATTTGACATTAAATTTGTCTGTGAAACATGACTCAACGCATCTCTCCCTGACTCCATTACCACAGTAAGAGACTATCATGTTTACTGATCAGATCGTGAAATCCGTAGAGGAGGTGGTGTTGCTATCTTCTATAAAAAGTCCCTACATCTAAAAAACATCCAAGTTACCCAGGAGCTTGCTATTCCTGAGACCATTGTCTATGAACTGTCCTTAAATATCACATTTCGGTTCTTATTATGTTACAGAGCCCCTGATTATGACATCAAACATGCAAACAAACTAAATATACTACTAACATGGGCAACATCCTGCCCACACGCTTTTATCTTTCTTGGTGACTTCAATCTATCTCATATTAACTGGATCCTTAACGAATGTACAACTGAACCCACACATGCAACCTTCTACAATGCAGTAACAAATCTGGGACTAGAATAACTAGTAACCAACAATACTAGCCTTAGCAACTGCCTCGATCTCATCTTCTGCAATAGTTTGATTTCAATTTATGGAATACAAATTAAAGAACCTTTTCCAACAGTGACCACAACATGATTGACTTTTGTCTCAACATACATCCACACAAAAATCATCACAACGACAGAATCGCCAATTATAACTTCAAAAAAGGCAACTATGATCTTATAAACAATGACCTCTCATCCCTTGATTGGCAATTTCTATTCTCTGGATGCAATACTGTAGAAGACCATTACAACATATTTTTACTTGAAGTCAAAAGAGTCATCAAACTATATGTACCATTAACAACTCCCAAACCAGAAAAAACAAATTACCCAAAACAATAAGGAAGCTTCAATCCAAAAAGAAATCACTTTGGCAGAAAAACAAATCTGGTCACGTTACCAACTTCAAAAGCTGATACAAAAATGTATGCCACCAGATAAAAACTGAATGCACCAATTATCACATTAAATAAGAAGTAAACCTTCTACACACCAATTCCACCCATGCTTTCTACACTTTTGTAAACAACAAACTAAAAGACTCAAGGTCCACCCAACCCCTGAAAGGACCTAATGGTAAAGACTGCAACGATGACACTATTAAAGCCAACCTCTTTAACACATTCTTTGGCTCAACTATTTGTAAACAGCAATGGATCATGCCCAGTATTTCCTAGTCAAACCACAGACAACTACAATGATCTAATACATATCGATGTTACAGAAGACAATGTTGAAAAAGCACTATGCAATCTAAAACCATCTCTATCTATTGGACCGGACGGAATATGTGCATATTTCTTTAAAAAGCTATCCACTGCATAAGCATAATCTTCACTGTCTAAGTATAACATTTGAAAAATCTTTCAGGACCAGCTCCGTGCCAAAACTATGGTCACAAGCCATGGTCATCCCCATCTTCAAAAAGGGAGAACCCAGCCTAGTTGAAAATTACAGAGCAATCTTTTTTGCTGCCTTCACCTGTAAAGTCATGGAATCAATTATTTTATGCTGCCTTCACCTGTAAAGTCATGGAATCAATTATTAACCAATCTATTATCCTCCACTGAGAAACAACCTACTCTCTAATAAACAATTTGGTTATAGGAAAAAACTATCATGTAATCTGCAACTCTTACATTGCAAAAACATATGGAACTTGACTACACAACTTGATCAGGGCAAAGCAATAGACGCAATCTACATAGACTTCTGTAAAGCCTTTGATTCAGTGGTACAAACAAACTACTCCTAAAACTAAAATCCTATGGTATCTCTGGACACTTGCATAACTGGATAGAAGCATTCCTGTCAAACAGACAACAAATGGTCAAAATTAGGAGTGTCCTATCAAATTCTGTATCTGTCAACAGTGGTGTCCCCCAAGGCAGTGTACTAGGACCAACACTTTTCATACTCTACATAAATGACTCTGTGATCATATCAAGAGCAACTGCGCTCTCTTCGCTGATGATGTAAAGCTATTCAACACCACAGACAATGCTGCTACCCTTCAACAAGACCTCAGAATGGGTCAGAACGGTCAAACAAACTTCAAATCTCAACTTCAAATCTCAACAAATAAATGCTCTGTCCTTACATATTGGCAAAAAAAAAAAATCAGAAAATAAAGTACAAGCTGAATAGTCAAGATCTTGTTGAGGATCCAAACTCTGTCAAGGACCTTGAAGTACTCATCTATAATGACCTAAGTGCTAGAGCCCACTGTAACTACATAGCCAAAAAGGTATTAAGAGTTGTTAACCTAATCTTACATAGCTTTTTCTCTGGTAATATTACACTAATAACTAGAGCATACAAAACATTTGCTAGACCAATACTCGAATATAGCTCATCAGTCTGGAACTCACATTACATATCTGATATTAACACAGTTGAGAAAGTGCAGAAATATTTTACAAGAAGAGTTCTGCATTCTTCTACTTGTTGCAGAATACCTTATGCCACCAGACTCGAAATTCTAGACCTTGAAAACCTAGAACTATGCTGCCTTCGGTCCAATCTAAGTATAGTATATAAAATCATACATTGCAATGTCCTACCTGTCAATGAATATTTCAGCTTCAACCATAACAACACAACAGCAAATTAACTTAAGGTTAATCGCACCAAACTTGATTGCAGGAAATAAAACTTCAGCAATGGAGTGGTCAATGTCTGGAATACTCTACCTGACTCTCTGGTTTCTTCCCCAAACCCTAAAAACTTTAACCTTAGACTGTCTACTATTGACCTCACTCCTTTCCTAAGAGGTCTGTAGGGGGCGTGCATAAGCGCACCAACATGCCTACCATCCCTGTCCTATTGTTTCTTTTATATTTTATTTTTCTTATATGTATCCATGTATTCATAACTATGTTTTACTTATACCTATTATCTTGTAAGCAATTGACAAATAAATAAATAAACTGCTAATTTATGTAATCATGAATTTATTTTTTTATAAACAACAGAAAATCTAATATTGATTATATAAAAATAAGTAATTAAATGAGGAAATGTATAGATAACAAAAAATAAAAATAGTAGGAAAAAGAAAATGATTGAGAATCCAATGAAGAGCAATGGAAAGGAAAATATTAAGGCAAGCAATGCACTTATATGTATTGTATTTATATGTATTATATGTTACATTAAAACTTTTGTTTTGAAAAACACTCAATATGAGTAAAAAATTTTTTACTGATTAATATCTTCACAACATATCAGTTATATATTTTATATAAAACATTTATCAAACAAAAGAAAATAAGGATAAGAAATAGATTGGTAACAGCAGTGGAAAATGTTAACACCAGTAGTGGCATTCAAATTTGTTTACTACCGGTTCTGTGGGCATGGCTTGGTGGACACAGCAGGGGAAGGATACTGTAAAATCTCCAATCATAAGTGATATTTGCCGGTTCTCCGAACTACTCAAAATTTCCGCTACCGGTTCTCCAGAACTGGTGAGAACCTACTGAATACCACCTCTGGTTAACACTTCTTACAATCAACCAGATTAATACTGTGTGTGTGTGTGTGTGTGTGTGTGTGTAAGAGAGAGAGAGAGAGAAGAGGGAGGGGGAGGGGGGAGGGAGAGAGAAAACTGATAGAATATGGAGTGTCCATTAAATATGAACCTCTACTGAATCTGAACATATCTTATTTGCAACAGTTTATATAATTGCATGATTATATAATTAATGTTAATAATGTCATTTGCAATTATATCTCAGTTTAATGGACAAAACCTAGATTTCACAGTGGTCCATTAAATGGAGGTAAGATATCAGAAAAAATTGTATACCCCCAAGGTACAACAGAACAACTCCTATAAACATGGATTATATAACAGTTCTGCAAGACAGACTAAGATACATACCGGTACATAAATACACACTGAATAGAAAGGTAGAAGTTGATGGTTCTCTTGGCCCATCCTTACAGTACATTGAATTAGTAATTGCTAATGCAGTCTAAAAGTTTATCTAAATAGTTCCATTATACAAGTCTTATTTTATTTTCACTGCACACACAGGCAAATTTGCAGGAATATATTTTCACCTATTAAAGGAAGCAAGCAACTATTGAACACTACTCTTGAAATGATTTTTTTCTTTAGAAATTCTGTAGACATTTTATATCCGGTTGGTAAAATTATAATGATATGGAATGTTGGGAACAATGTTGGGAGTTTATAAGATCAGTTAAGGGCCACACTTATAAAATCTTCTATTTCTTTTATAAATGCTCAAAATGTAAACAGCACTGGAAGAAGTCTTTGTAATCTGAATCTTCCAGATATTATAGTTATCTGTGTGATTCATCTGGAAAGAAACCATCTTGGGGGGATGGGATTAGTCATAAATTATTAATTTGTTAACTTCAAAGGTAGACATCGCAAGCCATAAAATAATCTACGTAGTCCTATTAAGATCCTCTTCCTCTGTTTGTATAGCACAATCTCTTCTTTCCAATTCTTCTTCTCAACCATCAAAATTAAATAATGAATTAGTTCATTGATTCATTAATTCATTCAATTTAGAGGCTCCCCATTCCAGAAGACCCTGGGCAGCTAACAACATTAAAAGCAGGAAAACAGACAAACTACGAGAACAAAAATGACATGTATCTGGCAGAAAGACTCAACCAAGTAAAATTCTATAGGGGCTTGATACCATTCTATCAAAGGCCAAGGGAAACAGCTAGATTTTCAAGGATATTTTAAGTGTCATCAAAATGGGTACTAATTGAATTGAGAATGTCATTTGCAAGAGCAGATGTCACAACAGAGAAAGGCATGCTCCCTAAATAATACCATATTAAACAAAAAGTATTGTTCAATATGGTATAATTAATATGGACTCTAAATTGGAAAGAGCCAATAAACTACTGAAGAAGAGCAGAGGAGAAGACCAAGTAAACTTGCTTCTTAAGAAGTGGCTGTATTAAAACCAAAGGTAGTAACTTCTGCCTTATTCCCAAACCTAATCAAGTGTCTAAGCGTATTCCTAAATTATCTTGTGCCTTATTTCTTTTCTTACCACACTTTTCTTTCTCCTCACAATTTTTCTTCACTTACGGTACATTTTTTACTCTGTTAATTTAAGGATGAAGTTATTTATGATCATGTTTAGTTGAGAGGGAAAAGATGTAGGCACATGCAAAACGGAAGTGAATTGTTCCTTTTTTCTTATTACATAACCAGGGGTGGGATTCTGCCTGGTCGCACCAGTTCTATAGAACTGGTTGTTATGATTCTGCGCATTTCGGAGAACCAGCAAATCACACCACTGGCTGGCCCCGCCCCTCCCCGCCCTGTCCACTCACTCCTTACCTGGCTTGCGCACCATCAAACTTGCCTGCATTGTGCCTTCGCCTAATTTTTGGTAAGTTGCTATTTTTCATTTTTTGTCCCCCGGCCATCAGCTGTTCTGACTATCAGCTGTGCTAGGAGATTTAGATTAGCTAGAAAGCAGGAAATTGTTTGATTTCTTTCTTTCTAGCTAATCTAAAATCAGAGTTGAACTTTCCTAGCTTCTATTTTTCAGTGCAGACTCAGGTAGCAGAGAGCAGAATGGTAGATCTCTGAATGAATCTGTGATTCTGTGAGCAACTCAATCTGCCTGCCTGCTTTGCCTGATTTTGGGTAAATAAAAAAATTCAACATTTACATCAATATTTACATACAAGCCACACCCAGCCAGTCACCTGACCACCAAGCCACACCCAATCAGCAAGCCGTGTCTATCCAGTCACATGACCACCAAGCCACACCCACAAATTAGGTCACACCCACAGAACCAGTTGTTAAGAAATTTGAATCTCACCCCTGGACATAACTGACATAAATTATTTTTCTTCATTCTAGTGGGTAAAGTTTTTGATCTATGATTTTGATCAATAACTAAAGTTATGATCTTTAACTTGGATTACAACTCTATGAGTGCTTTTATAATTTAAACAATATATTTTATTGTAACAGATTTTTAGCAAGATATTAGGTCCTGAATTAAATATTAAAAAGTTTACATTCTGTCTGTAAAAAGTAGATCTGCAGAAGAGATCATCAAAACCTTGCAAAATTACAACTCAAACTAAAGAATACAAATAAAATAGGACTGAAAACCTACAACTTCAATAGTATGCCATATGATTATGAGGCAATGATAAAGAAAAGCTGTAGTTAATTATATTTCACAAATATAATAGCTTGAGGTATAAAATTCATGCTATCGTTAAAAAAGAAAGTAAAGAAAAATACAACCAAAGGATAGAATTAGGAAAAAAAATGCAAAATTGGTTGAGATGGTAAAAATTGCTAAAGAAATGTAGAAAGGAAAAGACAACACTGACAAAAGAAAATCTGCGCAATTGAATACTGAGTTCCAAAGAAGGGGCAAAATGAAATGTGTTATATCTAAATAAGCAATAATAAGAAACTGAGGAAAGCCATCAGATGGAGGGACAACATATTTATTTAAGGATATTAAAGAAATCAAGAGAAGCTTTTTAGAAAGACAAGCATGGGACACCCGCCCCTCCCCCAAAAAAGGCAATATCACTAGAAAAGATATAAACAGATGGTACCCATATAAGGAAGATCTGTGTGAAAAAGATCTTGAAATCAGTGATTTATACAATGGCTTGATCACTGAAGCACTGCCAGACTTTCTGGCAGGTGAAATTAAACAGGCCCTAAGAAAAGATTGCTAACAACACAGCTGCAGGAATTGATGAAAACCAGCAGAAATGATTAAAAACTTACAAATGATGAAGTTAAATGGCATATGTGGTTTCTAATTAGTTACAGAAAAGTAGCAGTGGCCAATGGATTAGCAAAGATAAATTACATGCCAATACCAAATCAGAATAGTAGTAAAGATTGCTGTAACAGTTGAACACTTCTATTTATCTTTTATATTATTTAAATAACGCTCAAGATTTTGCAACCCAGATTTCAAAAATACATGAAAACTTCTGATATACAAGCTGATTAAGAGGCAGAGACATCATATGGCTAATATAAAAAGAATTGGAAAAACAAGTTTCAGAAGAGTTTTCCTTTTTGATTTTACAAAGGCTTTTGATTAAAGCAAATTAAAAGCCTGAGTGTTCCAGGCTATCTCACTTGCCCATTGAATAATTTCAAGGTGACCAGGATATAGTTATTAGAAGAAATATGCAGTGACTAAATTGTTCAAGATTGGGAAGGATATGCGCCCAGTATATTGCTCACTTATGTACATTAACTACATTAACTTATGTCAGAATATATCATGAGAAAGGCTAAACTACAGCAAATAGAAAGTGAGATTAATATTGCTGGTAAAAACATCAACCTCCTCAAACATGCTGCTAATACTCCTTAGATGGCTGGAAATAATAATAATTTAAAAAAAACCTACAAAACTATTTTGTTGAAAGCAAAAGACAATAGTGCCAAACCTAGCCTGCTGCTCAATATTTTACATAAAAATATTTTTATATTTTATGTAAAAAAAGGAAGTTATGTCAATAGGAAGGTCTAACCCAATACAGACAAGAAGTTGAAGTGCTCACAGACTTTGTCTTCCTAGAAGTAGCAGAGATGAAATAATCAACTGCTACTTCAGAGAAAGATTATGCCGTAGCTAAGTCAAACTGCAGAAACATTGCTTTGACAACAGTGGTAGATATTGACCAGGCCACAATTTTTATAGTTGTAATCTTTGAAAGTTGAGGCTTGTGTAAAGTCTAAAAACACATTTCTGAAATACTGAAATAATGTTCACATTGTGAATGATCAATGATGCTAGAAATTGAAGGTATTTTAACTTGATCTAATAATTTTAAATTGATATATTTCAAAATGTATATAGTTCATTTTCTAAACAGGGAGAAATCAATCAGAAAAATGTCCCATAAAGAAGGCTTCCATGAAAAAATAATAATAAATATATTGTTTTGTTATTGCATTTATATTTTTCTCAAAAATTTAAGATTACTGTGTAAAGTGTGATGTAACTCGGATCTCTCTCACCCAAGTTAGTGGTGGAAACAACTTCAATAAAGTAAGAAACACAAATTCACATATTGTGTTACGTTTATTTAAGTGAAGACAACAAAATGGTCTTTATAAAAGCGAACATCATTATTCCTTGTTGCAAGTATAGATTAGATACTAATGATAGATTGCAGGAACGCATTGCTAGGTCACATCTGAAGCAATTAGATTCAACCTGTATCCTATTATATATACAGTATATACAGGATTATATGAAACAATTGAAAATGTATCTCTCTGCCCTCCTCTAAAGATCACAGATCAGGTACTATATAGTCTAACTTCCTGCAAAATGATGTAGCAATTCTTTCAGAAACTTCATCCCAAAGTGGCAATATAAATAAGGAGTACCTTATAAAAGCAAATTTCCTAGCACAATTATGTACATCTTCATTTCTATTTTTATATTGTTGAGTGTCATAAACCCACACAAATTAATCTCTGCTTTCTAGAACTACTAGAAAAGTATGCTCACTACAGAAAGAAACACAACGAATTTTCTGTGCGTGTGAACATGTATATGTGAGCACGCATCCATATTGTAAAAGAAATCCTGAAATCTCCATATATTTCTGCTTGATATTTTCCCACAATTCTCATTTAGAAAATGCTATGGTAAGTTAACACTATTTGAGAATTGATGGTCCTTTATGCTGTTTATAACATCAATGTATAATATATGCACATACAATATTTTGTTTAATATGTTAATCTTGATAGTGTGAACTGTCATTTTATGAATGCAGCATCTTAGAAACAGTCACATATAGTCACAGTGGGTACCAAGAGTAGCAAAATAAAAAAGCACAAAGAGATTGTTGATTTTTGTCAATAAACTCTCAATAGTATATTGTTCAATTGTACCTGAAATTGTTCAGTGAAATAATTGTTCTTTGGTCCAGTCTCTGTTTTCCAAGCCTCTCACTGCGTTGGATTCACCAATTTTCCTCCAAATTCATTTTCTGAAATAAAAACAACAACATAGAATTGACAAACAACATAGAAATTATTTAGTGGATCTTGTTGCTTCAAAAACCCAAATCTGGATTTCGGAATGAAGTTTAGGATTTTATATGAGGTTAAAGAAAAAAAACTGAATTAAAATTTCATGCAGAAATAATACTGTATGTTGTTTTCAGACATGGAAAATTAAATTCGACTGAAGCAAATTTTCATATTTTTAGTAATTATCTATTTCCCCAAAAAAAAGTTACATAGGAAAAAATAATTTCCATATACCACAAGGGAATGTAAGGTATCTTGAGAGCTTTGAGGGACCTGAAGTACTCATAGGAACCCATCTGTTACAATGATTGTTAACAAAGTTGAAAAACATTTTTACTTTCATATTTGTCTTGTACAAATCAATTTAATATGCCTCTGAATATTTAATTAACATGCAATAGTACAAATAATGTTGAAAGGCAAGATTGAAATTAAAGGACCAAATGTTTAACCTGAAAGATTACTGAGCTCAGAAACTGATCAAAGGCAGGACATATGAAACCACGTTTGTCTCAATCTCAGGCACTCTTCTCTCATCATGTTGACTGACATTCAGGGCTGATGGCTTTCTAATCTACATCTCTAGTCAGGCCACTCTCTTAAGTATTACCTATTGTTAAATTTATGTTTTGCTGTACTCCAGTTTGATGCAAATGTAATACTCCAATCTTGAACATGATGCATGTGTATATATGAATATACATAGACATTTTATTCTATTCTAGTATTGAAATTAATCAAATATTGATTTAAAATAACAAATGAGTCAAAGAAGTCCTATATACAGTAGAACCTCTGGTCACGACTATAATTTGTTCCATAACTTTGGTCGCAACCCGATTTGGTTGTGACCCAAACCTAATTTTGGAAATTTGGCACTTAAGGGGAAATTGGCCATGAAAAAAAAATCTTTTGTGAATTTTTTGAGTGGAACCTGATTTGATCATGGTCAGAAGCATTCGTGACCAGAGGTTCTACTGTGCAAGTAATCCTTGACTTATGACTACAATTTGGAACTGAATTTCTGTTGCTAAGCAAGGTGATTGTTAAGTCAGTCACACCCAATTTTATGACCCTTTCGTGCCAAGATTGTTATATGAATCCTTAAAGTTGTTAAGTGAACAGATTTTTAAGTGAATCTGGCTTCCACCATTGACTGCTTGTCAGAATTCAACTGAAAAAGTTGCAAATGATGATCACATGATCCCAGGACACTGCAACTATTGTAAATATATGCCAGTTGTCAAGCACCAAAATTTTGATCATGTGACTGTGAAGATGTTACGATAGTTGTAAGTGGGAGGATTGGTTGTAAATTTTTCAATGCCTCTGAATAGTCGCCAAATGAATAGTTGTAAAACAAGGACTACCTTCTGCATGTGCTTCTGCATGTTGCAAAGCATCTCTTTCAAAGGATTTATGTACCTCCAGTTCTAGCATTATTGACCATTTTTCTATAGAACTATAGAAATATATAAGCTTCCTGAAGATACTTGTGGCTCTCGCAATACACAGTCTACAAATAATTGTCATAGATGAGTTCTTCAGTGTAAAGTTTTCTTACAATAGAGATGTTAATGTTAATTTTTACGCTGTTACAATCTGTTTGGGAGTAATGTTTAGAGCAATTATTTTTTTTAAGACAGGACTTACTGTTCAAGGTTACAAAGCACAAAGCAGCATTAAAAATTCCAAACATCTGTGATAGAGACTTAAGAAGCATTATTAAAACAAGAACAGGTGATTCATTTAAACCTTTTGTTTCTGGTATAGAGCTCTTGTTCAAATGTACTAATTAGACACTATATATGACAATAGGAGCAGATATATTAATGGGCTGCAGTGGAATATGTCAGGAAAATAAAGACATGTTAGAGACTCAACAATCTATTTATGAGCAACTGAATTGCACAATGTAACCATACCATACATCTTCTGAGCTGATATTTTATTAGGTTGCTTATACAATATTTTCTTTCAAAGAGTTTGCTTAAAAATGAAAGAACTGGGACTGAAGATGTTTCCATGTCCTAATTTGCCCTTAAGAATACCAGAGTAAAACAAAACTAATAACAACATTAACATAGCTTATTTTAATATAGTCTATGAAGATTAAACACCTGGATATCTAAATTGTTTTAGGTACATAATTATAAATGCCCACTAGAATTTTTTCCCCAGTGCCTGTTCATGAAAGATTTGGTGAAAAAAATGATTTAAATTTTATTTTTCAAAATCTATTGCAACTCTAAAAAGTTGCTTTGCGTACAATAATAAAATAAAGAATTTTACATTTTCCAGATTTTCAAAGTCCCTTCTGAAATGGTTGAACTAGTTAGCATGTACATATTATATATATATATAATCCTAGTCTCCCTTATTTATTATTTAAAAAATTATCAGCTTAAAAACCTTACACACATGTAAAGAAAAGACAACGAAACAAATAGCTTTCTGTCGGTATGGTCTCTGGTGATGAGCCGAAAGACAGAAAAGAAAGCAGTATGCTTTCTCCCTTAATTGGGGCTTAACAGGGTGTTGTAACACAAAGTATATACTTATTCCCCTGCCTCTGCTGATAAGGATAGAGCCAGGTGGTGTAGTGGCAATTACAACTGCCTCACATGTAATACTTCCCTGGTTCGAATCCCAGTAAGGGTATGGCTAGCTGAAGAGAGCTAACTAGCTCAAAATAGATCTATCCTAGTCTCCCTTATTTATTATTTAAAAAATTATCAGCTTAAAAACCTTACACACACACACACACACATATATATATAAGCAAATGCAAATATATTATAATTATATTATATTGATTTATTAATACCAAATAATTAATTAACATATTAATTTATTTAAATGCAATCAAGTTTATATAATCTTAGGAAATTTCAGAAAAATAAGCAAAAACCTCAATTTTTTCAATTATTCCAGAACCAGTTTAATAATGGTATGCACACTGTCTGTGAACCCCCTACTTCACACATTTACATACATTTTTTCTCTTTGCAAGTCAAATCGGAACATGTCGTCTACTAAAATAACTGTGCTTACATACATTCCTGTGTATATACGTCCATTGATAAGATGCACAAATATAGGCACTTTGTATCAGTGAATTGAGGAAAAGTTACTTTTAAATGGAGAATAACTAAAACAAACAACTATCCTATTTCAAAAATTTCAAAACTGCTTTCATGATACAACTAACCATTACAAAAGAGAAAGATGGTGTATTCAAAAAACGTTTATGAATAAAATCTAAAAACAAAAGAGAGAAAGAGAATTACATCAATAGAAGCAATAAATAAATAAACAAACAAATCAAGATATTAGAGAATTTAGTCTTTGCCACCAAAAATGAGTGAAGGATAGAAATGTTTTAAAGAAAATATTGGCTATTTGTGTTAAATGATAATCCTTATCTGTTTCATGTCTAAAGAAATATAAAAGATTTCAAGAAAAGATTGTTTATAAATAACAAAAAAAAAAACATTAGGTAGAGGCTGTCTTCTAGTCTTTCAAATAGTTGGAAAAATATAACAGGTAAACTGGTTTGGTATTCCAATTTTTGATTAGCAACAGAAACTTTGAAGCACTGAGAACTAAAACACTGTTGAAAGCACCTATGTAAAGACAGAATTAGAGATAAATGAAAGTAATACTGTTATGACAGTCAAGCAGTCATGTGAGATCAGCTACAGGCCTTTCCAAACGTTTTCATGTGATAATTGATGTTCAACAAAGCTGAACATTATCACCATTGCTGTTCATTTTCATCATGGATACCAACATGCAAGAATTGCAACGTGACATCCCCTGGACCTTGCTTTATGCTGATGATATCATGCTTGCAGCTGCCTCCAGAGAAGAACTGCAGCAATATGTGCAGACCTGGAGCAACCACCTTAACCAATATGGCCTGCACCTCAACAGATTAAATACTTAGGGACCAGCCCAAGCAACTTTATCATACAAGTTAGCAATGAAGATCTAGTGAAGACCAATAGATTTCATTCCTTAGGAGCCCATTCACAAAATGACAGCAGCATTAATGATGAAGTGTGTGCAAGAGTGAACAAAGCATGTTGCAATTAACAGGAAGGATAGCCAGCAGAAAAATTGCACAAGAGGGGTCCTTGGTGCTCTCTGAGCTTGTTTGTTTTCTTGCAGACGTTACATTACCCTAACTAGGTAATATCATCAGGAGTTCTATTTGCTTTCACTTTATATTCTGGTATCTTGCCTGTCTGTGTGGGTGGGGACGGCCTTAAGGCTGCTTACTAATGGTTCTTTGGCAGTTTCTTGATTACAATATTGCTTATTTGATTATTGGTCTGAAGTTGATTTTGGATCTATGCTGACCTGAGTGCTGACTGTGGGTGGAAAGGTTGCATAAAGGACACTTGGGTTAAATGAAACAAAATGTTAAAAAATTATGATATATATGTAGTTACCGTACTTGCTAAGCACATCTAAATTATAGTAAAGTAACCAAAATATTTTTACAATCCCCAAGGTACTTTTGAGCACACCTAATGTTTGGAAATTGATAGCTGAACATTTTTTCAATTTGACACAGCCTAAATTATGATAAGAAGGTCTGACTTGAAATGGGCTAGGCCATAGTAAAACCACCACAACAAAAAAGCTCTCAGTAAATTTAAGGTGACTAGGAGAGCTTGTTGTGTACCAGTTGCCAGTAGGTACTCTATTTCTCTTATTTTTATCTTTAAGTGCTTTGGTTTTATTGTATTGCAAACAGTTGCTGGGGTGCATCCACATTTTCGTTGTACTTGTACAATGACAATAAAGTTCCTCCTCCTTCTCCTTCTCCTTCTTCTCCTGCTCCTTCTCCAGTTGCCAGTAGAACTTCTGCCGGAGAAACTGCAGGCAATGGAAGCTGCACATCCCCAATAATCAGGAAACTTAGCTACCGCTCATCTCCAAAAATGAGGATTCTGAACTGACACACCCTCCCAGTGCAAGGGCTTGCTGTGCGAGGAAGAAAGCAGAGCAAAGATGCTGTACAAGGCTTTGTGAAAGAAAGGAGCTGTGTCTTCCAATTGAGGGTTGCTTCTACTTAAAAAGAGGGATGAACTCAAAGCTCTCCATAAGACACAACCATTTATTCATGCAGATTCTATGTGCCTTGATTCCCAACTTGAAATTTCATGATTAGCCTCTGGATCTGGATAAACCGACCAAACATGTACAACAGTTGGACCTTTGGATTTCACTTAACCACTCTTGTCTCTGCTAGAAGTTTAAGGCAAGCTTTTTGGATTTTGTTAAATTTATTTTTTCTACTGCTTATTTATTTGCTTCAAAAACTTTTCAATAAATTTTGCAACCATCTCTTTGAGTGTTTGTACGTGCATGGCCTGAGACAAAGAGATATAGTGAGTTTTCACAGTCAATCATCTAAAAACATTCTCTGGATTGTCCAATGTGTATGAAAAAATTTTGTGTAGAATTGATCACTTAAAATACCATATTCCAACTCTTGATTTCAGAATTCTTGCAAATAACAAATACTAGGCAACCTGTAACCAGTTGTGTCATTTCAGAGATATTTTCCTACCTAAATAGAGAAACACAATGGCAAGGACAAAAAAAACAGTGGTAATGGGAATAACTTCTGCTGGATTGATCATGGCTGACCACTGGCAGCAAATGGTCTCCAGCCTCCAGAAAGCTAGGGTGAGATCATTTTTCACTCCAGGAGTGAAAAATGGAGCTAGTCAACTCAGCCTCCAGAGGGCTAGGAAAAGACTGGTTTACTAGACATGTGGACAGCAGCCAAAATTTGCCAAACATCAATCCCAAAATTAAGTCATGAATCCTAGAAGATGACTGCATTCTGTAAGTTAGGCCAGCTGAAGTACCATGGCCCAAAAACTGTTACTCTATAATGCACCATTACAGTCAGTTACAGTTTTCAAACATAATAATATATAAATTCACTCCTTATTTTTTATGCTTTAACATGATTCTTTAATACCATGCTATTAAAATGGTCTTTAATTGTTTATAAAAACATATTGTACACTTTGAATTATACATAGTACCATTTTGTAATTGTAGCCAATCAAAATTGCAGTAATTCAAAAGGTTTAAAACTTTGACTGGCAATAAAATATTTAGCATAAATACCCCTAGTTTTCCTTAATTCCTCCACACCAAAAAGAACTTAACTGCTTTTTCAAACTGTCCCTGAACATAACTTTATCATTTGAATAAGCATCATTTGTAGAAGTTATACTTTACTGCATCTTCCAATAATCTCTTGCAACCTTTTATGTAGAAAATACTATAGGGTTATGTCTAAAAATAGAATCAAATACCTGACATGTTGTCAAAGTGGTTACATATTTTTTTTATTCTGACTGTAGTGATTTTTTTTACTTGCTTTCTTGTATTCCATAGAAAATTCAAGTAAAATTATATGCCTAAAATAAATCTGAAAATCAAGAAAGTCAAAACTCCATCATTTGCAATAGTCATAATTTAAATCATATATTTTCATCTCTGAGATGAGAATTCATTTAATAAATTAAATGAAACAAGTTCACATTTAAAAATATCCTTTTAATAGGAAATATGCTCTAAGGATCCATAGTTTGTATTGCATGTTGATTTTAAATAGCACAGTTCCCTACTGTGATCCAAAGAATGGAACATTTGTAATTTCATCAGTGATTGATCAATAAGCCTTACAAAAACCTCAATCAAGCAGTGATGTAGGATATGTCTAGATAAGAAAATACTGAAATATAAGAACTCTAAATGGTTCACTAAGAATGTTTTGGAAGCAATGTATTTGAGTATTAATTTTTTTATAGGCTGACAGAAATATGAATATATATATTGTTAGATCTTTTCAGTCCATAATCCAGGGTTGTATATGGAAAAAAGGTAGAAATCTGCTAGGATCTTTTAAAATATTTCTCTATTCAGAAGTTATTTATAAGATTTATACATGTGAAAAAGCCATTATGTCAGCCTCTTCTTGTTTTGCTTATAAACTGTCCACAGAATCCTTGTAGATGTTTTTCATTTTTATTTGACTTTATTCCTTCTATTAACAATATTTTTAGTTGTTATCAATTAAGAGGGAGAACATAAAGGTTAAGAAAACGAATCTCTCTTAAATTGTGCAACCCTTTCCTGGCAAAAGTTCTCATAGAAAAGAGAGCTCTTTCTTCAGCTACACATCATTTCAGACCTTAAATCACAAAGGAAGCAGATCTCTCTTCCCTTTTACTCTTCACAAGTCAAGAAATAGCCCACTAAAAATTGTAGTCCTAATGAAACCATTAACCCTTTGCAATCCTCATTCTGGCTTTAGAGACTGCCACCAGAAGATAAAGCAAGTTGTGCAAAGCGATCTTTATATAAAAGGCAAATGTCAAAAGAAAAGCTCTGATATTTGGTCGAGCTTCCATTTTTCACACAGGCATTTCCTAAATCCATCTTTGATGAGCTTCCCCAGCTATAAATTCTGCAAATTCCCTCTGGAGCACTACCGTGTGTGCTTCATGAAAATGTCATCTGCCAGTGCTGCAATTACTCACACTCTAGCAATCATGTGCACAATGCAGAATGGGTCGAATTCAGGTGAGAATGAGAACCAGCAATCAAGCCTCAGAATGGAGAACAAAGCCATTTTCTTTCATTTGCCATCAACACAACCATCAAGGCCTTAATTACAAGGCAAGTGTCAAGCCTAGCTGCTGAAAGGCTTATTATTATACAGCTCAGCTTCAGATCAGTTCTGTATTGATGAACTAACCAAAAAAAAAAAAGAGGAGGAAAGCCAGCTTAGCAAGGGGATGGCTTTAACTGATTAGATGATTGGCAGATAAGCAGAGAACAAAACTATTAATATTTTTAGGTGAAAATGAAAATTGAGTAAAAGGTTAAAAGGCAAAGTACCAGAAATTTCTACAAATATATTCTTCATTGACTTGTCTAACAATATCTGAATAGTTATTTTAATTGATATTATATTAAACAGTAAAAAGAGGTCAATGGAATCTAACAGCAAATTCTAATATCAGATAGAAAATTTTAATTAACAATACTTTGCTTTTTCCAAAACCAGTTTCTTTTAAATAATAAAATGAGTTCTTTCTTATATATTTGAGCATTTTGTTTGCTCTGGCAGTCATTTTTTTAGAATAGATACTGTTTTTCACTTTCATACTATCACGAGCAAAATGGAACAGGATGAGAGATTTAATAAATGTTTTTATATCAAGTAAATTGAAATTAGAATGTTTTTAGTCATGGAATCATTACAACTTTAAAATATCAAAGATAAATTTGACTTAGTTTTCTAACTGATATGATGAATTATATCAAAATTCAGTTAAACACACTTTTTCAAAACTCAAGCATTACATTTTTAAAAATTAAAAATAATTTGTTTAAAAAATTAAATATTTTTTTAAAAAATCAGTGTTCTATTCATTTGATTTATATTAAACAGTAAAAAGAGGTCAATGGAATCTAACAGCAAATTCTAATATCAGATAGAAAATTTTAATTAACAATACTTTGCTTTTTCCAAAACCAGTTTCTTTTAAATAATAAAATGAGTTCTTTCTTATATATTTGAGCATTTTGTTTGCTCTGGCAGTCATTTTTTTAGAATAGATACTGTTTTTCACTTTCATACTATCACGAGCAACATATAAATACTTATACAGAAATAACCAGTGACGGCGTTCAATTTTTTTTACTACTGGTTCTGTGGGTATGGTTTGGTGGGCGGATTTAGTGGACACGGCAGGGGAAGAATACTATAAAATCTCCAATCCCTCCCTGTTTCTGGGGGAAGGTTACTGCAAAATCCCATTTCCTCCCCACCCCACTAACCTGCTTTCCAGCTCAGTTCTCTTGTGCAGGCAACAAAAGAAGACCCAGCCAATCAGCTGTGATTTGGGAGGCAGAGAATAGATGAGGGTGGGGCCAATCAGAGGTGGTATTTGCTGGTTCTCCAAACTACTCAAAATTTCTGCTACTGGTTCTCCAGAACTGATCAGAACCTGCTGAATGACACCTCTGGAAATAACTCTTTAAAATGCATGATGCAAACATATATGAAAATATGAGTCTTATAGGAAAATCTGCTTGTGCGTAATATCTGCTTGTGCGCCCGGCGGCTCGGCGTTCGGCGGGGGACCGCGCTCGGCGCCCGGCGGCTCGGCGTTCGGCGGGGGACCGCGCTCGGCCCCCGGCGGCTCGGCGTTCGGCGGGGGACCGCGCCCGGCGCCCAGCGGCTCGGCGTTCGGCGGGGGACCGCGCTCGGCTCCCAGCGGCTCGGCGTTCGGCGGGGGACCGCGCTCGGCGCCCAGCGGCTCGGCGTTCGGCAGGGGACTGCGCTCGGCGTCCAGCGGCTCGGCGTTCGGCGGCGCAGTGTTCAGCAGCCCATATTCGGCGTCCGGCGGCCTGACTCCTGGCGGTTTTAGTGACCTGAGCTCGGTACCTGATGGCCCGGCGTTCGGCGGCTCGCTGAGTTTTCCCCCCCCGGATCCTCCCCACCTGTGGCAGGGGTGGAGAGGGGTCCCGTGGGGGGGTGGGCAGCGTTCGGACCATGACGTGACGGGTCCGGCGCTGCGTCCAGCGGATTGTGTTCGCCGCCGGACCGCTTGGCGTTGGGTGGCTGGCGCTGTGCCCAATGGACTGCGTTTGCCACCTGGCGGCTTGGCGTTTGGCGGCTCAGCGTCTAATGGCCTATGTCCCACCTCTATGTTGGCCTCCAGCAATTCTATCAATTTCATCAGCTCGAGCCTGGCGACTGATGACCTGGCGTTTGGCGGCCCGTTGGGTTTCCCCTCCCCCCGGTCCCTCCCACCTGTGGCAGGGGTGGTGAGAGGACCCGTGGGGGGGGGGGGCAGTGTCCGGGCTATGGCTTGGCAGGTCTGGCGCTGCGCTCAGTGGTTGTCGGCTGGCGCCTCAGGAGATGGCGTTTGGCGATCTGGAGGGGGCTTGGAGTTCCCCCCCTTTGGGTCCTCCCCGCCTGTGGCAGGGGTGGTGTGGGGACCCGGGGGGGGATGGGCAGCCCCCGTTGTAAAGGCCCCAGCTGAAATTAGATTTGCCGCTGCGTTTCGGGCGGCTGGAACTGGACTCGAGGGACAGCTGCCGGGGCGGCCGGAGGACTGTCGCTGTGGCGGCTGGAGGACTGCCGCTGGGGCTGGGGCCATTGTAGGGGCCCCAGCTGAAGTTGGAGTCGTTTCCGTGGTCCGGGCGGCTGGAGTTGAGGCCGGAGGATGGCCGCCACGGTTGGAACCGGGACGACAGGTGGACTGTGGCTGTTGCCGGAGCTGGGGCCGGAGAGCTGCCCCTATAGCTGGAGCCGAGGAGGGAGGATGGCCCTCACGATTTTCACCCGTTTGGAGGCGGCAGGGCCGGCCTGGACTTGGAATTGGCCAACGAAAGGAGAAGACCCAGCCCGGGACATCTTATTCTATGAGTGATCTATGGGCCCTGAGACATGTCCCCCTGTCTCGGGAATGGCCCTCTACTCTCTCGAGGGCCCATCTCAAGGACGGATTATGGAATCCGGAGAGATGGTGGGCTTTTAAAAAACGTGGGAGGGGGGGGTGTTTGATTAAATTTTTAGCTAGGTTTTTAAGGGGGTTAGGTAGGTCCGGGCGGGTGTTGGGGGACAACTCGCCGGAGGCTGGGACCAGGCCGGGGGTGGAGCGTGGCCGGGAGAGTCATAATCCGGACAGGACTGTATTAAGGATGGGGGGGGGTCATTGGGGAGGGTGGAATTAAATCAATTGATACGGTGAGCGGGAGGGGCAGATTTGGCGGTTGTAGGGGGCCACATTTTGTGTTGGGAGCGCGCCCCCGCTGTTTACTTGCTGTGGCGCGCTCCGACCCCCTTGTCATCTCCCGTTCCCCAGGGGGTTTGAGTAATCGGGCCCTGGGCCTTCGGCTGATGCTGTGTAACGCCAGGTCCGTCGTTAATAAAGCCCCCCTCATCCATGATTTGATCTGTGAGGGGGGCGCGGACCTGGTGGGAGTTACCGAGACCTGGCTGGGCCAAGAGGGGGGAGTCCCTCTGGTGGAGATGTGCCCAGCCGGGTTTCGGGTCTTTCATCGGCCGAGGGCCCAGGGGAGGGGAGGGGGGGTCGCGGTAGTTATTAAGGAGGATCTGTGTCCGAGGGAGGCCACTGTATCTCAGACGACCGGGTGTGAGCTCCTTTTCGTGAAGTTCGGTTCCACGGTTCAGGTGGGCTTGCTGGTCGCATACCTGGCTCCCTGCTATGCGGCAGCGGCCCTGCTTGAGCTCCTTGAGGTTATAGCTGGCGTGGCGGTTGGGACCCCCAGGCTTATGGTCATGGGGGATTTCAACCTGCCATCTGCCGGCGGTACCTCGGGGATTGCCCAGGAGTTCATGGCTTCCATGACGGCCATGGGCCTGACCCAGTTAATTCGGGACCCTACTCACGTGGGAGGTCACACCTTGGATCTGGTTTTTGTCTCTGATCAGTGGCAGAGTGATCTGGGTATAGGGGATATAGTTGTGGAACCCCTGTCATGGACGGATCACTCGCTCCTGAAGCTCGACTTCCGTTCCGCGCCCCCTGACCGCAGGGAGGCGGGGCCATTAAAATGGTACCGCCCCAGGCGCCTGATGGACCCTGATAGGTTCCTGACGGAGCTTGGGCCATTTTCCGAAGCTCATTCACACGACTCGGTTGAGGGCTTGGTCGCCACCTGGGATAGGGTGGCGGCTGGGGCCCTTGACCGAGTCGTGCCCTTGCGGCCTCTGACCCGGTGCCGATCCCATCTGGCTCCTTGGTTTTCTGAGGAGCTAAGGGAAATGAAGCGCCGGAAAAGACGCCTAGAGAGCAGTTGGAGGTCCAGCCGCTCTGGGTCTGACCGAACACTACTGCGTTCTTATATTAAGACGTATCTAGTGGCAATAAGGATGGCGAGGAGGTCTTACCTCTCCACCCTTATCGCGTCCGCGGAAAACCGCCCAGCCGCCCTGTTTAGGGTGACCCGCTCCCTCCTGGAGGTGGGAGCGCGGGAGGACCCCTTACAGGGACGGGCTGAGGAGTTTTCTAGGTTTCTGCAGGACAAAATCGCTCAGATCCGGAGCGAACTGGACTCCGACTGGCCATCTCCGGGTGGGGGGGCGGGGGTGGATATCGGTGGAGTTGGTTGGGTTGAGTTCGACCCTGTTACTCTAGAGGATGTGGACAGGATACTGGGGGGGCTTAATGCCACCACCTGTTTGTTGGACCCGTGTCCCTCCTGGCTGGTTTTGGCCACTCGGGAGGTGACACGAGGCTGGTTCCAGGGTATTATAAACGCTTCCTTGAGAGAGGGGCGGCTACCTGCTGCCTTGAAAGAGGCGGTGGTGCGGCCCCTCCTCAAGAAACCGTCCCTGGACCCAGCACTGTTATCAAATTATCGTCCCGTCTCCAACCTTCGTTTTGTTGCGAAGGTTGTTGAGAGTGTGGTGGCACGTCAGCTCCCGCAGTGCCTGGATGAAGCGAGTTATCTTGACCCCCTCCAATCGGGTTTCAGGCCCGGGCACAGCACGGAGACGGCTTTGGTCGCGTTGGTTGATGATCTCTGGAGGGCTCGGGACAGGGGTTGTTCCTCTGTCCTGGTCCTATTAGATCTCTCAGCGGCTTTTGATACTGTCGACCACAGTATCCTATTGCGGCGGTTGGAGGGGTTAGGAGTGGGGGGCACCGTGTTACGGTGGTTCACCTCCTTCCTCTCCGACCGTTCGCAATGTGTGTTGACAGGGGGGCAGAGGTCGGCCCCGAGGCCCCTACTATGTGGGGTTCCTCAGGGGTCGGTGCTCTCGCCCCTGCTGTTCAACATTTATGTGAAGCCACTGGGTGAGATCATCCGTGGCTTTGGGGTGGAGTTCCATCAGTACGCTGATGATACTCAGCTGTACATCTCCACCCCGGGCCACCCCAACGAAGCTGTCGAAGTGATGTCCCGGTGCCTGGAGGCCGTGCGGAGTTGGATGGGTCGTAACAGGCTCCGGCTCAACCCGACTAAAACCGAGTGGCTGTGGTTTCCTGCGCCCAGATACAGCCAGCTGGTTCCTTCGCTGGCCGTGGGGGGAGAGGTTTTGACCCCCGCGGAAAGGGCGCGCAATCTGGGTGTCCTCCTGGATGTGCGGCTGTCTTTAGAAGAGCATATTGCAGCCGTCGCCAGGGGGGCTTTTTATCAGATACGTCTGATTTACCAGTTGCGGCCCTTTCTGGATCTGGGCGCACTTCGCACAGTCACGTCCGCCCTCGTCATTTCCCGCCTGGATTATTGCAATGCTCTCTACATGGGGCTCCCCTTGAAGAGTCTCCGGAGGTTACAGCTGGTCCAGAATGCAGCCGCGCGAGTGCTTGTGGGTGCCCCTCGGAGCTCCCACGTTACTCCGCTGCTTCGCAGGCTGCACTGGCTTCCTGTGGCCTACCGGATTCGATTCAAGGTGGTACTGATGGTATTTAAAGCGCTCCATGGCTCGGGACCTGGGTATTTACGGGACCGCCTGCTGCCATCGTCAACCTCCCGCCGCCCAGTACGCTCCCACAGGGTTGCCCTGCTTGGGGTACCGCCGCCTGACCGTTGTCGGCTGACGGCCCCGAGAGTTCGGGCTTTCTCTGTGGGGGCTCCCTCCCTATGGAATGATCTTCCCCCGGAGATACGGTCTATGACGGATATCCTGACCTTCCGGCGCGCGGTGAAAACTTTATTTTTTAATCAGGCCGGCCTGGCCCAGTAACTGTGTTTTAGGTTTTTAATTAAATTTTAATTGGGGTTTTAGTTTTTAACTTTTAAATTGAATCTGAATTAGACAGCCGGATTAAACTATTTAATTTATTTTTAACTATATTTATTGTATATCTCGTATGTTTTAGTAGGCTGTACACCGCCCCGAGTCCCTTTTTTGGGAGAGGGGGCGGTATAGAAGTTTAAACAAATAAATAAATAAATAAATAAATAAAGAGACTTTGTTTGATTTCACTAAGTATATTTACTGTCCTTGAGAGTTCCAAAACCTTCTAGAATAGTAGACATTAATTAGAATGTTTCCATAGGTTTTTAAAAAAGTAAATTTAGAGGTTATTTAAAGCTCATCTTTGTTTTAAACTTTCCCAATTATAATAGAACAAGCTCTATAAGCAGAAAGTAGAATGGATGGAGGAGGAGAACTAATCTTATTTTTTACTCTTCAATTTAAAAAGTGAATATATTTCAATTTTAGTAAATAAAGATTACACTCAAGGGTTGACAAAATAGAATTTCAGTCCAACAAATGAGCCAAGGTGAGCCACTGTCCAAATAAATAAGATGGATTCAAAGTTATTGTAAGTGTGATCTATACTATTACCATGCAAATCATGCCTTTTATGAAACATAGATCTATTTATTTGTAAATGTTTATAATCTTTTCCATCCCAAGGGAGTCTGTATAACCTACATTATAGTATGAACTCAGTTTTGAAACACAAGACCTCTGTTCAAATTTTACTTCAACCACTATTCTTCTAACTTTTTCTCCCATCAGCTTCCTCCCTCCAAGACTTTGATACAAGAATGCTAAACAATAGGGAAAAAGAATACCAGGTGATTTTGCATGGATGAATTGGAGACAGAAAAGAATGTGTTGCATGCACTGCTGAGGCACAAAACTTCAAATGGTCCTGTAGCTATGCTTAATTCAGTTCATCACAAGATTTCTTCCACTTGTTCATATTAACATAGTCTTTGTTACCATGTAGTAGATTTGCTTCTGTGACAGGAAAGAGTACACTCCCTATATCCACAATATCATATTAAAAGTGGGTGCTGGTACCAGTTAGGAGAAATCAGTAGATGTCATGGAGAAAAAAATACACAGGAATATTTCCTGGGCTACTTTAGTGTTAACAATGAGATTTCCACAAAAGAAGAAAGTTAGGTTAATTTAGATCAGGGGTCTCCTGCTGGCTGGGGAACTCTGGGAGTTGAAGTTCACAAGTCTTAAAGTTGCCAAGGTTGGAGACCACTGATTTAGATCACACTTAAAATTACTTTGGTTAACCCAGAAATGCTGGTTAATTCAGATGCTTAGACAGGAACAGGAGGTGATATTGCTGCAGAATCCTTGTATTGTCCCAGCTATCAAAAGCCAGCAGCCTGCACTGAAAATTAGTTTACTATTGGGTGGAGCATCTGGTCAGCAAAATGGAATTCCTATAAATCACACCAACTCCAATTCCTCACTTTCCATTGATTAGCAGTGACCTTAGCAGATGAACTTCCAACCTTTACTCGCAGCCATGTGTCTAGATTAGATACTGGATCAGCATTTTCACAGAAAGCTAAAACCCGAATAATAGATGTGTTACTGGCAATTGATCTGGTTTTAAAGAACAGGACCTATAGCTTGGAATGTGACCCTTGAACTATCTAAATCATATCTTAAAAGAACAAAAGTCCAATGTCACTAATAGGATAAGTATAAAATGTTTTAACCAAATAAGAAATAAGGATACAAATAAAACATTTAAAAGTGGTTACCATGGCTTCTATAGTATTTAGAGGAGTCAAACTATTGGAAGGCAGTGCAATTAGAAGGAAACATTACAGCAGGGATGTCAAACTCACAGCCTGCAGGCCAGATGAGTCCTGCCCAGTTTACTGAAATGGGGAAATGTCCTGATATGTCATGAGACACTGCTGTAATGACATGAGTTTGACACCCCTGCATTACAGTGCTTTCTGATACTTTTCTCATCTTGTTTCTTTTTCTGCAAGCGCTATAAGATTGAAAAAGTATGGCTCTATTTTCCCTAGCCTTTAATATTCAAAAAGAATTTATTTCTGCCAGTATATGGGGACTAGGGGTCTGAAAAAACTTTAAAATCAATTTTATTTAATTACCTGGCAGATAAATGTATTTTATTCAAAATGATGAGAGTACAATGTTTGAACCTTGCATTTAAGGAAACTTCAATGGGTGGGGATTGGTCTTATTTTCTTCCATGCATCTCAGTAGTTTTCATAGGATCACAGTCCTCCTGAACTTTGAAAAGCAGTGAATCTTCCAATATAATGGAAACTCATGCAAAGAGTACAGTAGAAGAAAATTGAATCTACCTGCTTATGTTGCTGCTTTACTTATACAACTTTACAATGGTCCTCATCTTGAGAATATCCTGATTTTAGGGCATCCTTGAAGAACATATTTGTTTATAAATCACCATCTGTAAATTTAAGAATCTTTCTTTGTGCAACCATGCTGGTTTCTTTTTAGATTTCTTGTTTTTCTTTTTCAGTGATATTCTATTGGACTGGGCTTTAGGGATCATATTTTTCAGAGTTTCCCATTTTTCTTGAATTGTTTTCTCTTAAGGATTTTTATCCATAGAATTTTTCTTAGGCTCTCTCTGAGTTTGTTAAAATTAGCTCTTTTAAAGTTTAGGACACTGGTTGGACTATATTCTATTGCTTGTGTTTGTATTATACTGAATTGCAGTATGATATGGTCACTCTCACCCAAGATTCTGGCAACCAACTCCATCTATCTCTTCTTCTCTATTAGTAAAAATTAGGTCCAATATAAATTTTCCTCTAATTCACTCCTCTACCTTTTGGATGACAAAATTGTCAGCTAAGTTGGTTAGGAATCTGTTCAATTTCCCACTTGCTGCAGTGTTTGTCTCCCAGTTGATATCAGGGTAGTTAAAGTCTCCCATTACTAGTGTGGTATGTTCCCTACTAATAATTGATTAATTGATTAGCATAATTGATTAATTGATTAGCAAAGAGTTCATCTATTTCTTCTGCTTGGTTGGGTGGCCTGTAGTATACACTTACAGCAATGTCATTCTTTTTTCCTTTTAAATTGACTCATAGATTCTAGGAAGTTTTCATCCTTAGTTCTGTGTATTTCTGTAGAGATGTAGTGATCTTTTATATATAATGCAACTCCACCTCCTCTTTTGTTAGATCTGTTAGAGAGGAAAAAGTCTGAATAGAGAAGCCAATTCAAAAACAACAGTATTTATCTACACAGATCACTTGTCTGGATGTCAGAAATGACATATTTATATTGTCTTTTTACATCTCTCTTTCTGAGGATCTCATCAAATTCATCCATCCATCCATCCATGGCTTGCTTTTTTCCTCTTCTCTTCAATCAATTCAGTCTTCCTACATCTATTTGCTCTGAAATTCATTATATTACCAAACTACCTCAACATCTTCTTTTGGAGGGATTGAAGAGGAAGGGATTATAAGGAGATAACTAGGCACACAATGGAGAATACATATTTATTTATTTATTAGATTTTTGTTGATATTGATGTTGTTTGCCATCTAATGTCTTTTGGGATTGGATCAGATTATACAAGGGGGAATAAGTAAATAAATAAAACTTATTCATTATTTTTATTCTCATACAATGCGTGCCAGAAGCTTATAAAAAGGGACCACATGACTCCAGGACACTGCAACCATTATAAATGTGAGTTAATTGTCAAGCATTTGAATGTAAATCACATGACCACGGGGATGCTGCAATGGTCATAAATGTGAAAAATGGTCACAAGTCACTTTTTCAGTGCTCTTGTAACTTTGAATGGTCACTAAATGAACTGTTGTAAGTCGAGGACTATCTGTATTATCACATTTAGCAAGCTGACTTAAATTACATTATCACATTATCACCTGATTTTTCTAAATTAAGAAAAATAAACTTGTTTTTCACATTCGTATATTTTTGTATGATCTGATTAGGCCTAAATCATTTGAAAGCAGTCACACAGTATCTGTATGATGATAGTAGCATGGATAGGTTAAGACAATATTTTTTAAAAAAAATAAGACTATAAAGATAAAAATATAAGCTTGCCCTGTCATCAGTGTTCTGTAAGTGTAAAATAGAATGACAAGAGAAAAAATTTTTAAAAATGGAAGAGGATGAGAGATTTAATAAATGTTTTTATATCAAGTAAATTGAAATTAGAATGTTTTTAGTCATGGAATCATTACAACTTTAAAATATCAAAGATAAATTTGACTTAGTTTTCTAACTGATATGATGAATTATATCAAAATTCAGTTAAACACACTTTTTCAAAACTCAAGCATTACATTTTTAAAAATTAAAAATAATTTGTTTAAAAAATTAAATATTTTTTTAAAAAATCAGTGTTCTATTCATTTGATTTATATTACTGTCCATTTCATATACAGTAGAACCTCTGATCACGACCATAATTTGTCCCATAACTTTGGTCGCAACCCATGACTGCAACTAATTTTGGAAATTTGGCACTTACAAAAAAAAAAAAATGGCGCAGAAGGGAAAATCGACCATGAAAAAAAAAAGTGCTTTTTTTGAGTTGGAACCCGATTTGGTCGTAGTCAGAAGTATTCATGACCAGAGGTTCTAACTGTACATGACTCTGGGCTGCTTGTAATAAAATAGATAAAAACAAATGTAATATGTAACATAAAGTCCCGTAATACTTACAGGACTGCCTGCTGCCACCATCGGCCTCCCGCCGGCCAGTGCGCTCCCACAGGGTGGGCCTCCTCAGGGTGCCGCCAGCTGGACAATGCCGGCTGGCAGCTCCGAGAGTGCAGGTCTTCTCTGCGGGGTCACCCTCCCTCTGGAATGAGCTACCCACGGAGATACAAGCCATCACTAACCTGCGGGCCTTCCGGCGTGCACTGAAGACCCACCTTTTTCAGCAGGCCGGTCTGGCCTAGTGCCATTAGAAGGGTTTTAATTTTTTAAATTTTAAACTTTTATTGGGTTTTTATTGGTTTTTATTCTCAAATTCAGCCACTAATTTAATAATTTTTAATTTTATTTTAATTTTTTATGGACTGTATTGTTTTATTATGGCTGTTCACCACCCCAAGTCCCTATTTGGCAGAGGGGCAGCATAAAAGTTAAATAATAAATAAATAAATAAATAAATAAAAAACATGCTGAGCATCATAAAATAGCTATCAAGAAAACTAAGAGAATGGCTCCACCACATTCTGAGGCCCTAGGTCCAGGTAGAAAACCAAGTTCAGCAGAGGTAAACCAATCTCCTGAAATTATGTTCCACAGACTGGGCACTTTATAGAAAAGATAGAAAAGACTGGGCACTTTATAGAAAGCTTCCTGGGTCCCTGACACTGCTTAACCCATGGCATTCAGAGCATGCCCCTCTTGCCAGGCCAAAGGAAAGGTTACAAACAATTGGCAAGCGATTATGTAGTGAGACCTTATTTCCATATTGTCACTACATTCATTCTTCCTTTAAAACTGATTGAACAACAGACTTTTATTAGGAATTTAAGCATGGTAACTTCTTATAAAATTCATTGTAACTTAGTTCATCCTGACTCCAGATGGCATAAGTTTAATTTGCCTCACTGTTTTTTTCTTTAATAGAAATAGTGATCCTCAACAACAATATAATATAATGAAATAAAAATACTACAGTATCTTCCCTTGCCGAGATTAAATAGCAAATTAATAACAGCAAAGTAGCATTCTGTAGTAATAATGGCAGTTGGATACCATTGTAGAAATATAACAAATGAAGTTGACCATAATACTTATAGTATACTATTATTCTTTAAAATATTAATGTAATCCATGAGTGTTCCCCTGAACCCGGTGCCAGTATATTTGGAAGTTGAGTCATGGAACTAGACTTCTTCTCTTGTTGATTTGAAAAGTTTCACTGCTTATCCAAATAGATTCTTCAGCCTTGGATAAGTAGTAAAACATTTGAAACCAACAAGAAGTCCAATTGCCATAACTCAACTTCCAAACAATTGAAAATCTTCACTGACCAGTGCCAATATATTTGTCTATTCTCAGTACATAATAGTTATTGATATTTTCTCTGTGATGTTTTAGAGAACAGAATAGCTGTGATTTTTATTTCTGAAATATAATGATGGTAGATAACGGTACCTAGAGAGAAAAAAAGTGTGTAAACTTAGTATGTAAACCTTATGGAGTACTTAAATACTTTATTTATGAAATTATTAAATTTATATGTGTTCACCTCCCTGATAACGTATAGTTCATACTTAATCATTTTTTTCATTTTGAGAACGATCCAATGAATCAACATAAAGAAAAAGACACCATTGCCGTACATTTAGTGATGAAACAATCTTTAAAAGATGTGCTGCTAGAGGTAATCATTTTGTTTATAGATTATAAAACACATATTCTTGTTTTCCTTCCTACTACCTTACTTGAATGGATTAAACTGAGTAATTCAAAAAGTCGCACTTCAATTTTAAACTGTTAAACAACATATTTAAAAATTTGTTCTTTAAGGTAAACATAAAGATTCCCTTCTTAATTGCTGTTGATATATGCTAAGGGCTACTGTTTTGGGGTAATGGTGTGGAACCAGTCTGGGATCTTTTGTTTTTCCTTCCAGTATAGAGTTCAGCCCTGGAATTATCTATTAAGGCAATTTCAGTTCCTCTACTTCTTAGGTTCTGAGCCCAAACCAATCAGCCAAAGCTGCCACCAGGTTCAGAACAGCAGAAATTAGCAGAAGGAAAATGAGGGGAACTTAGTTCATTAGTGAAAAAAAAAATCCTATGATATTCCACAGACAGACTTCTGAATAATCAGTTAAGTAACATGGCTTTTCAATGGTTTTCCTAAATGCTTTTTTTGATGTTATTGAGGCATCAACAAAAGTAAATAAAATAAAATCTATAGTAATTCTAACACAAATAAAATGTAAGAGATAAACTAAACTTTATTATGAAAAACAGCTTCTTTTCACTTCTGATGATAAGGAGTGATATTTTGCCCTTACTCCAAAACTATATGTATTCCAAATGTATTTTTTTGAGTTAGGGCAAATATCACTCTTTATCATCAGAAGTGAAAAGAAGCTGTTTTTCATTAGCTATCATTGCATCTTCAAAGAAGCTAATTTGCAGACAAAAGAGGATTGAGACATCCAGTCCAAGATCATTTAGGACTCAATTTATAAAACCAGCTTCTGCTTTGGGAGAACAAAATGGGAATGTACAATGTTGTTTAAGAAATCATAAATTACATTTCCTAAAACTTGAAAGCAGTTTTGGGGTTGCATATTAAGCAAGAATGTTGAGATAAATTCCACAAAATAGTATTGTATATAATATGTGTTAGTAATAGAATCTGATTTGTGGCCAGTGCTCTTTTTCCAAAATAGATGAATACACATCTTTTGATTCTCAAAATTTAAACTTTTGTGAGTATGTACTTCATTTGGGAACAAATACTGTATATTTAGAGACCACCCCAGATTTATGATAATTTCATTACACATATTGTTATGCCATGCATACAAAGCATAGCAACAAACGAAGTACCAGAGCTGTTGGAAGGAAGAGGAAGAGGAGGAGAAAATAGTACAGCTGTGCAAATTTTTTAAAAAAACATGAAAGATGGGTTTTGCCTCTTACACAAACATATCATTTATCTGATGTTCACTGAAACAGGAAAAAAAAACAGGCTTTCCTACAGAATTGAAAAAACAACAACACTGCTTTAATAGAGTCGTGGATTTCTTAAAGCAGTGGTACCTTTTTCCAGGTTTGCATATTGATGGATAATCTTATCCAACAGCTTCATGTAGATGAGAAACAAAAGGGGCAAGAGTCAGAGTACCAGACTGTCCCTCACCCTCACATTAACAATGATGGAAACTAAAACATATGCCTCCCATTCTCTGCAGTCAGCCCTGAAGGATACTCCAATTGAAAGCATTGAAAACCAATCATGGGGAACAAAGATATTTGTATCACATTACCCCAGTTCTACCACAGATCACTGAGAAGCAGTCACTGCCATCTTTATACTATTCCCAGTCTGTAACATAACTGAAAATAATCCAGATAAACTACTATACCCAGAGCCCTCTGAAACTTCAATCTGACAGTTCTCCACAACCAGTTAAGAGTCAAAAATTTGCAAGTACTGGGTTCAGAAATGGCTTCTTGAGGAAAGGACCAGTCCACCACTTCCTTCAACAAAGGAACCACTTCTCACTGGGGAATGCATTCATCATCACACAAACTCCACTGTATTTCATGTACTATGAATCTAAGGGACAACTAGCCAGGCTAACACTCCCAAGGATCCTATTCAATTTCTCAAGGTTAAACACTTTCCAGTTAACAAAGCAATGTCTTAGTCAATTCACACATACTCAACACCTAGACTCTACCACAAATTTATCTGACAGCATTGAGAGTATTTCTCAAATGGCCCTGAAAATATTTCCACGACTTTTCTCCCCAGAAATAACAAGTCTCCTAAAACAAGGGCATTCATTGGTTGTAGATGTGATAGTAACAAAAAATGAACATGTTTTGCTACCTTTATCACCATAACGTAATCTCTAATGTGGAACCTTATACCTGTTTAGTTGGATTCACTCTTCACTGTCCTCCATAGACCAAGATACCTGTCATTCCACTTCCCCAAGCCCCTAGAAAACCAGGGAGTCCTCTTGGATCAATAGAAGGATGAGGCCACAAAGGAGAAATTCGACCCAAGGCCCACAACATCCCTTAATTCCAGGTACCAATGGCTCAATTTGATTGCCCATTAGATCCCCAGGAACAACTCCAAAAGCCTCTGGAACCCATTAGGTCCATTAATTGCTTGGGGTAGGCCAATCAAACCCAAGCTCTACAAAGAAGCCAATGGTAAACCACTCCGGGAAGGAGAGGGGGGAAATTGCCAAGAAAACTGCAGAAACATGTCCAGGCAGTTTCTGAGAATCAGACACAATTGAATGGAAGAAAAAAATGCATAAAATATTGTAACACTGATACCTATTTCTGTCTTGCAGGTCACACTTAAGATACAACATGCCCCCTATACACATAAGCTCCCAATTGTGCTTTTATTGTGCTGTAATTACAACATCTTAGTTCTAAAAATCTAGGGTTGTATTAATAGTGATGCAAGGCAGCATCCCTTCTATGAATGGTTAAGTAGCATCTCTGGAACAGAGGGCATGGGAGAAAGTTTGATGAATTCAGTGGGGCAGTATGGAGCTAATATTTTAGAGGGCAAATGTTGATGTAAGATAGTGTAGTCCTTTTCCTTTCTTCCCATTTACATGTGATCTTTTCTAAGCAGGAATCCAGTTTTAGTATGAAACTATTGATTTCAAACAATCACCTTGGCATAGACACAATATTAGGAACTAAGGATTATTTGGTGTTTGCTATAGCCCTTTATTGGTTGATATAAAAAACAAATGGCTTACAAATTGCTTCAACAAGCTGTCAGATGTTTACTCTTCCATTTTTCTAAATTTCATATATTTAATTGTTCTTCACTGAAAACATATTCCTGCTTTTTTCATTCATAAATATATGTATCAGGCAGCCCTCAAATTACAGTCATAATTGAGCCTGGAATTACAGTCATAAGTCATGGCAGTTGTTAAGTCACCATGCAACCATGCCTGATTTTGAAACCATGTTTTGTGGCAGTTTTAAGTGAGCATGCGACTATTAAGCATATTTGTTTTCCCCAATTGGTGCTTTTCACTAGAAGCCAGAAAAAAACCAAAAAAAAAATTGTGGTCACGAGACCATAGAACACAGCAAAAAGCCGTAAATGCGAGCCAGTTGCCAACTGTCAAAAATTTGATCATGTGATCACAGAGGCAATCACCAGAACTTCAAAAATGGGTCTTTAGTAGCTTTGGGGAGGTTTATTGTAACTTTTAATAGTCACTAAGCAACCAGTTGTTAAGCAAAGACTACCTGTATAAACTACATGTGTATAAGTTTGGTATAGTACACATTAGTCTGATAACAAATGTAGATGCCCTAGTGGCCCTTGAAAAACTGATCATTCATCATACGTATTTTACAATGAAAGAATATTAGATCTTTAAAGCAGTAGGTGACATGGGACCATTAGAATTCTGATTTTTAAAACATGCAATGTACAAAGGATAACTACAGAAAATCTTGTGGGCTTTGTTTTTGTCTGCATCAGTGAATCCAGATCAGGGGTAGGCTTCAAAAATTTTTGAAAAGGGTTCTCTGCCCGGTTTCTGGGTGGGTGTGGCCATGGTCTGAGTGGCCTAGTCAATCTCCTGCACCATGGCAGGGGGGGCTTTTTCCCTCCCAGGCTCTGGAGGCTCTCTGGAAGCCGGAAACGGGCCCATTTCTGGCCTTCCTGAACTTCTAGGAGGCCCATTTTTCACCCTCCCTGAGCCTCTGTGCACAGCCTGCACTTACCTGCATCCAAAACGGGGACCCCTGGGAGAGGCACGGGTGGGGCAAAACCAGCCAGGAGTGGGATTTTGGAATTCTCCAAACTGCACAGAATCTTAGCTAGGGGCTCTCCCGAACCCCTACGAACCCCCAGCAGCCCAACCCTGATCCAGATCCAGTGAATCTTATTGACCAGGTTACCATGCAGAAATGATAGTTAATTATAAACATGCCACAGTGCTGAAGCCAGAGGTATACCTGTACTAACACACACGATTTACAAAATTAAGCAAATATTACCATTGTTAATTGGAATGGTTTGATATGGTGTCAAGAGAAATCTCTGCACATAAGAGACATGGTTTTACAACAGAATGTTATTGCATTATCTTGAAAATTCTAACTACAGTAGTAGTTTTTCATTTATAATCCTGGCCTAATGAATTTGATATCAAAAAATATAAGCTTCTTTGTACAACTAAAATGGCAGCCAAGTCTTCCTTTAAGTCTGGCGATGGAAAAAGTGTTCTCTACCACGTCTGAATGTGGCAAGTTATCTTAAGTCACCCAGAGAGTACCAAATGAAATGATTTTCTCTCTCTTCCAATAACTTGCTGCCAGATTTCAGAACCCACTGAGACAATTTACCTCATTCTATCTTCTTCCTTCAAAATGGTAAGCAAGGAGAGACAACCTTTCTCTATTGCAAGCTGCATTTCTTGGGATCAATCTGTAGGAAGGGCACGTCAATGACGGAGGGCTTAGGCAAACAATAGATGAGACTACAGCCACCCATTCTTTCAGTCTCTGACATCTCATTCCCCTTTGTCTCTGACATGTTTTTCTCCTTATCTTTTTCTTGATCCTCATGCAGCAGGCTCAGATATTTTGCTCTTGTCAGAAATTAACTGCTTGCGGTTACTTGTTTCTGATTTTTTATTTGTTAATTCTGGAGATGTTATTCTAAAACAATAGAAGTAAATTTAAGTATGGAAAATTTAGCTTTTAACAGATTGATCATAAAAATAAGTTAAATTTAAAAATGAAATGTGTGCATTTAGAACTGTTATGGCCACATTTTGCATATTCTCTAGCCATCAGAAAGTAAAGTCTCCTTCCATCAAGTTTGACTCTTGGTGACATAATGCCTATGTCCATGCAGTTATAAGATCAATCACTCAGAAATGTTTTTCCAGTGTCTTCTTCCACGATATTGATTTGATTTCTTTATCTAGTCAACAGGGTGATTTTATATCCAAGTACTAATCAAGTCTAACTCTGCTTAGCCTTTTGAGATTAATCAACATTCAGGCGATGCTGCAACGTGGTTTAGATTTGAGATTATAATTTGTTCAAATAATATATTGTCCAAACATTCAAGAGAAAAGATTATTAGAACAACCATGTTGCTTAGTAGACAATGCTACCTTTGTTGGAGAAAGAGTACAAGGGTCTCACTCTGTAAGGCATTTCTGGGAAAATACCTTCTCTGCCTTGCAAATTCACCTCTCTCTCTAGCCTTACAGGATACATAAATTCTTACATAGCACTGAAACGCTGATTTTTGCAGTAGGAATTTCTATACCCTAGATCAGGGGTCCCCAATCTGTGGGGTATGACCCACTAATGCTCCATGAGGGTTTGCAACTGGGCCAGGGAAATAGCCAGTGAGTGTGCACATCCTCATTAACATGAGCGGCGGGCGAGTGCATGCGCTACATTTAAGCAAGCAGCAGGCACATGTGCATGTTACTTGCATAAATGGAGCTGCGTGTATGTGTTTGCCAGCCGCTCATGTGGAACTATCGTCTTACCTGCCATCGCCAGTCCACAAAGGTGGAAACGTTGGAAAACTTTGCCCTGGATCAGTGATGGCGAACCTATCAGGACATGCATGACATTTTGAGCAACACACCAGCATTCACTAACATTCAACAACTATTCTTAAAAGCATGAACAATTTTTGGAGGCTGTAGAGGCCTCATTAGAATGGGGTGTATTCTCATGCAGGCTCCAGACCTTCCAAAAGTCATGCAAGTGGGTTATGCTCCAAACATGATCTTTATTTGTATTTGTATTTCATTTTTGTAGTTATTTGATGTTTCTTTATTAATACATACCATATTATTGTACTGTATTTTTAAAAAATGAAAAAAATGAAAATATAAAGAATTTTATCTTGCTTGCTTGGTGTGTGTATGTGTTATGTTCGTGTGTGTGTGAGAGAGAGAGATGCCAGCAGAGTCAAGTTAGGCAATTTTTGAATTTTTGACATATGGGGCACAAAAGGTTTGCTACTGCTGCTGCCCTAGGTTCTGTGACGGGGAATCTTTTATTTAATTCTGAATTCTGTCAACACACAAATACATTTTTAATCCGGGTAATTGCTAAATTAAATAATTATCTAGTTTTGCTCTTCTATTTTCAACCCCATATTATGATTTATATACTTTACTTTTTACCTTATATCCTGCTGCAAGGATATTTAATGCTTTTTACTGGAAAAGTCATTTAATTATCTTAACAAAAGAATGACTAACAAAATTGGAATGTACTTTGACATCTAGAATAATTTCATAGAGTAAAAGTAAACCTTACAGAAAATTTAACTCAAATTAGAAACTATTCCTAGACTACAATTTAATGCATGGATTTGTATCACATCCTAAATTTGGTTTTTCTTCATTTAGGGACTATATTTCAGTTTTAAATGATTTTCAAATATAAATTTAGCAATATTGGTAGAATTTATTATAATTTATGACCTCACTTGATATTTTATACTGCTTTTGTTTTTTAAAAGCGTAATAATGTTCATTAGTTTTTAAAAACAAAATAATATATTCATTTACTCAAATAATTATATTTTGGGAAACTATAACCTCCATAATATTTATAAATATATTGCTTATTCATTTGTATTTTATTCTTTTATCTCTTTTCCTGAATAATTTTTGTCCAATTATACATATATATTTTTAAATGTTTGATACAATAAAAACCACCTTTAAAACTTAAAAAATCAACTTTTAAAAAACCATTCTAATAGGGAAATATGTTGTTTTTACTTTTAACTAATAATTCATTTTCTTAGCAATATTCGCAAAATGAAAAAAGTATCAGAATAAGGAAATATGTTCTAATTTCTGGAGATTTTAATCAATAGAAAGCTAGGGATGGCTCTGTCACTTAGCACCATTAACATCAATCAAATGAAACTTGTATCTTGGTAGATAATGAGACTTCAAGTGAATAGTATCCATAGCATAATTTCTGTGCCTTATTTACATGGAGTCATTCCACATTTACATTGCTGGGCACTAAAGTCAAAATTGCACTGAAGACCAACCTGGATATCCAGATATATATTTGGAAAACTGAATGTGCACATTTGCTTTTCACATAGCTGGAAGCAATCACTACCCTCAGCAAGGAGAACAGTGTAAATTATTTTTTGTATTGCTATTATTTTTTGTATTGAAGTCAAGCTGCAGCGACTCGCCTTTCAAATATTCTGTGGCTCCTGCACAGGGGCAGGTGGAAGCTGACTTGAAATTGGCTTGCCGATATATATTTTTAATTATTATTAGCAAAGGCAAAGCCTATTTTCCTTTGTGTTGATCTCCAGCAGCAGGATGAGATATCTAATCTTGACACGTGATCCATACGGCCGTCAAAGAGCTCAGATGCCAAGTTGTAGAAATTTCTCTTCCAGCAGTAGCATCTGGCTTCTCTGTGCGCTCTGCAAGCAATGAAGCTGACAGCTCTGAAGTTGCCTGTGGGTTTGTCATGCAGTTAGGCTGCTAACTGAGCTGACTTTACCCTACGCAGTGCCATTTTTCTTTGGTTTCCCTTTGATTCTGAATTATTTGCATATCATTAGGCAATGGAGAAAGCTCCTTTGCAAACCTAATACCGTATGTGAATGTGAAACTTGCAATGAATGTAGTTCTATACATATACTCAGTTTGTGCACAGGTGCAGTATGTTTTTTATGAATGTATTTATATGAAATAACTAGGCCACACATTCTGTATTGATTTTTGTAGTATAAACCATTACTGAGAACTATACTTAAGGCAAGCAATTAAAAACTCTTGATAAATCATATCAGGCCTACTAATATGAAAAATGAATGTTCTTCATAACCTTTAAAAGTTGCACATTTCACAAGGTTGTTGCTAACAAATGTCAGACATAGTATTTTCTGTTTATTAATTATTTTTACATATTCAGTCTTATAGTTGGACTACCGGCATAATCTGAACACCAGAAATAGAAATAATGAGGGGGGAGAAAATGGAAGAACATTAAATGGAAAAGGGACAGGATTACAAAATCAAACATACACTGCAAGAAGATACAAGAATCTATCTAGCTGGCTAGCATTTTCAAAAATTATCAAAGACTCAGCCTCACACACAAATTAAATGTATATTTCTTTTAATTGATATGTTTCTTTTTAAATATTTAAATATATATTAGCATTTATTTCAGTGAGGTAGTTAAGCATAAAGTTAAATATGACTTAAAACTGTTTTATATCTCAACAAGGTTATAGCTTTAACCTTAGGTATTTGTGTGGCCTAGCTTTCTTCAAATATCCTAACTTTTATTTAAAAAATTACTGTAATTTCCAGAAAAGTTAGCATGTATTTCCTTCCCCGGCAATCCCTACTTTAGATTAGAACAGCACACACATCATATATACATATTATTTGCTTCCATTTGCTTCCTAGATAAATTCAGTGCTACAGGTGAATCTGATTTGCCCAAGTATCAAAATAATGCAGCTTGTTTTGAGTTATTCTTTCCTTTTCCTTAAAATAAATGCATGAGTTTACTTCTCTAGTTTTTAAGTCCTTTACCTCTTGTACTAATTTTATATCCCAATATCATTTCTAATTGTATTCAACAATTTAATATGTTCTTTTTTAAAGGGCATATGCATAAGTTTTGCATATCTATAGATGAATCAGTCTAACATTAATACCCGGGAAGATACTGGAAAAGATAATAAAAAAACAGATCTGCCAACATCTAGAAACAAGTAAAGTAACAACTAGCAGTCAGCATGGGTTTGTTAAAAACAGATCATGCCAAACCAATTTTATTTCATCCTTCAACATAGTGACTAAATTAGTAGACCAGCAAAATTTATTTATTATTTATTTATTTTATTAAATTTTTATACCGCCCCTCTCCCGCAATGGGACTCGGGGAAATACTGTGGATTTAATATATTTAGATTTCAGCAAGGCATTCGACAAAGTAGACAACAACCTACTTCTTGGTAAGCTAGAAAAAGGTGGAATAGATAGCACCACCACTCGCAACTGATGGACTAGATGGACCCGCAATTGGCTGACAAACCGTACTCAACGAGTTGTCCTTAATGGGTCTAAGTCTACATGGAGGGAAGTAAGCAGTGGGGTGCTACAAGGTTCTGTCTTAGACCCATACTCTTCAGTATCTTCATTAATGACTTAGATGAGGTAATAGAAGGGGAACTTACCAAATTTGCAGATGATACTAAGCTGGCAGGAATAGCCAATACCCTAGATGATAGGCTCAAGATCCAGATGGATCTTGACAGACCAGAACACTGGGCGTATCTAACAAAATGAAATTCAATGTGCAGAAAAGTAAAGTCCTACATCAATATCTGCTTTTTACATGATGCTTTTGGTATAGAAACAAAAAAAAATTCTTACTATGAAAACATTTCATTTACAATTCCTCATGAGAACACAAACTGAATAATCACTTGTGGCTCTATTACTGGTAAATAGCAAACTAGTAATGTACCTGCTTTATAGCTTTCATCACTATTATTCTCATCTTAATATGAATTTTTCTGAAGTTGCTATTTTTCTGTTAATTATTGTCTACTTACCTGTGAATATACTAACCAATAATGCCTGCTAAATCAAATTTCAGAAAAGCCCACCAGCTTTGTCTCAAAATTCCCAAGTCATTCACCACAGTATTAAAAAATAATGTATACATGGAGACTTGTGTTCAAATATCAGGTCATTTCTGAAGTCTCTGAGATTTTGTTAGAGCCAACTTATCTTCAAGTAACCTGAGGCATGTTTCACGAAAGCATAATTATTACCTAAGGACCGAAGAGTCAAATAGTGACTTACAACTGTAAATTATAAGGATGAGCCAATTTCAGGGAAGGAAGATTGGAAACCTAAGGCCAATTCCCTTTTCATTCCATTCAATCTGTTTCGTGCTATGATGTAATGGTATGTGGGAATAAGGTTGGTAGACAGAAAGAAAAGCTACAGTCTAGACAACATTCTGTTAAATAAAATCTGAGTCCAAAAAAGGGATGAGGATAGAGACATGGCTCCCTAGTTTGGCAGAGAGGAAAAGTAAGGAAGGCGAGATTCTGCCACAGTAAACCTTATAAACAAGGTATAATCAACTCATGGTTAGTGCTTCTTGTTTGGACTACCTCAAAGAGCTTGACTAAGACCAGTGCCATGGAACTCTGCAATGTTAAAGATTTAATTGGTTCTTCTGTCCAAGTATCTGATGGCTCTGTTTGGTTTCTAAAGAGGGCTTTAGGGATTTCCTAAGAGCTTTGTAGGTACTTCTGTTGATTGGTTGATTACTGGAGTATAGAAACAGTAAAGAGTTTGATGGAATTTTTGCTACCTTAGTTTAGAGCTCTAAGAGATGTATTTAAAAAGAGATTACTGGAACAATAATGATAGAAAGAACAACCATGGATGCAAACTCAGGTCTGAGCCTATCCTATCATTATCCACATTGCAGCAAATTATGACAAGTAGTGGTAGATTGAGAAACCAAATCTGGTTTGCAGTTTAAAGGTCCTCTTGGACTAAGAATTTCTGCAAAAACAAGAGGTGGTGGCCATGATCACCAGAGTCTTAGCACAACTGAATCACTTATGCCCAATCCTGGGCATCAGTTGTACCCAATCCTGGAACTGAAAGCTTTATTGAAAGTCACTTATACCTTTATCAGTTCCTTTCTATACAAGGCAAGTACTTAAAATGGAACAGGACTGATAGTTATGCATTAACTTATATTAGGCCATGTGGCACCTTTGCTATGATAACTGTATTGATAGCTAGTTACTTTTTAATGAAATTTAAACTGCTGAGTCCTATATGCTTCAGGGCCTATGTATCTCTTGAGATGATCTCCTTTGGTAGAATATGCCCATTCAGTAACATCAGGGAAAAGATATAGATTAAGGGTCCTTCATCCAAAGCAATGTAGCCATTTGGCACTCCATGTTTGTGCCTTCTTGGTGATGGCCTCTTTCTTCTGGAAAACCTTCCCCCTGGACAGAACATTAATTCTGTCCCTCCCAAGTTTCAATAGAATAGTTAAATCTTGACTTTGGGGGAAGGTTTTGAGGATGGGACAGAAGAATATTCTTGCTTCCAAGAGTGTGGGTATACTAACAGATAGGGTGGGATTATGATAGTTTCTTATTGTTTTGGGATTTCCTGTATTGCTTTTAATCATACTTATTGTAGGCTCAGAGTAATACTAAATAAACAAACAAAAAGATAAATAAAATTATAGATCAAATTCCATTGCTGGAAATTTTGTATCACTTTATAGCTCTCTAATAGTTAACTGGGAATGCTGTTCACTGTAATTCATTAAATATTAAGAAATGACATACAGTATACAATGGTATACATACATGTGTGAATTACCAGCTCATTCTTTAAATATACTATAGTGGGGGCTATTTTACTATGAATACAAGGCACTAATTAATACTAATATTTAATCTGCTATGTTGCTGACTTGCAGCTGCTATGCAAGTAACCATCTATTTAAATGTGACTTGACCATTACAAATGCAGTTAAACACTTTAAACATTTGGTCACCTTGTCTAAAGATCACAGATTACAGTTCCTTGCTGATTAACAAGGATCTTGATTTCAGAGTTATTAAAGAACAATCCAGATAAACTTTTATATAAAATTAGCTGAATACCCATGCTTCGTCACAAAACTATGTGATTGGGCTATGCAGGATAAATTCGGTTCACAATCCATTGGCTCAGTGATGGTCGGTGATTGAAACACATAAGCCTTTCTTTTCCTTTCTTTCTTTCCTCCTTTCCTTTCCTTCTTTCCCTTCCCTTCCATTCCTCCTTTCCTTTTCTTCCTTCCCTTCCTTTCGTTTCCTTCTTTCCTTTCCTTTCTCCTTTCCATTCCTTTCCACCTATTCATCTATTTATCTATTCAGCAAAAGTGTTGTTAAATACAATCCTCCAACTGTTATCCCAAAGATGCTTTTTTTCAGGAGACAACTAGACTTTCTGGTTTTTCTTTGAAGATGTTTTCCTTCTCATCCAAGAAGCTTCTTCAGCTCTGACTGGATGGTGGGTAATAAAAATACTATAACATTTGATGCCAATGTAGTTTCCTGTTTGGAAGTGTAGTTTGCATCCTTTTAGAGAGTTGTTGATGCAACTTGGAGGTTTGTCTGCATCCTCGGGCCACCTGAGTGATACAAATACCAAGGTAACGGAATGTGAGACAACTGGCAGTTGGAACAGATTTCTTTTCAGATGGGGAGGGGGAGTAGAACTCCTTAGCATCAGAGCATGTTAATTACTGTATTAAGAAATACTAATGCTCTGATGATCATTTCAAAAATCCTTTCTTAGAAAGCACCTAGAAGTCAAGAGGAACAATGTGCCAAATTTCAAGTTTGTAGGCTTTACGGTTCTGGAGATTTTGTGATGCTGCATGAGTGGTCTTTCACACACACACACACACATATTGACCATTTTTTTTCTTAATTCATAATATTCAGAAATACACACATAATACATACATTTATGTATGTGTGTATGTATATACACAGAGAGACAGATACAGAGAGAGACAGAAAGAGAGAGAAAGAGATAAACAGACAAAGACATATAGCATAAACAGACAGAACCCTTGATAATCTACCAGCCTATTCGTTTAAAGGAAATCAGTTGCAAAGGCATCCAGAAGCAAATTTATCATTTGCTGCAAAGAAAATAATCTGGAATCCCCAGCAAATTGCTTTATTCCCATCACTGACACTTATCTTCCACAATCAGTATTAATTTGGTCTTATTACTTAGGATGAACAGGATAATCAGCAACAATATGCCCCTATTTTGAAGTCATATGCTAATTTGCTGAGAAACATTTTGCAAAATCAAAACACATTCTTTTATAGCAGATAGATTCATGATTCTTGCTGATTTCAGCATCATTTCAATGGACACTGTAATGTGCCCATTATATCAGGATTAGACCTTATTCTAGAATAGATTCAGAACTACGAATTATAGATGTATCCAGAGAGAGAGGTCACCAATTTTCAACTATTAGGACTGTCTGATATTTTGAATATGTCATCATAATAAACACGTTAAACCCATTAAGGCTGAGAATGCATTGTGTTATTCAGTACCCATATGCAGTGGTGGGATTCAAATAATTTAACAACTGGTTCTCTGCCCTAATGACAAGCTGGGGTAGGTGTGGCTAGGTGGTCATGTGGCTGGGTGGGTGTGGCCAACTCGATGTCACTCACCATGCCTGGCCCCGCCGCCCAGCCACTTGCCTCAAAGGCCTTAGTAAGATGCAATCTTACTACTGAACATCACTTAATGTTGGCAAGGAAAAAAATCACAAAATGGATCAAAACTCACTTAAATCTTGCTTAGCAATGGAAATTTTGGCTCAGTTATGGCCATAAGTTGAGCATTACCCCTAATAAGAATGTATGATAAGGAGACTACTTTGCTCACCCCTTCGGGATGACTTTAAGAAACATTTCAAGATGAAAGATTTTAGGCACAGGTGGTGGTCGTGTTGTCGAAGCGGGTCCGCCTCTCTCCCGATTGATAGAGCAGTCATGCTTGGCTGAGGGCCATCAAAAGGAAGCAGGGAATCTGAACAAGAACAGCGCTTCTGGTGAGAAAGCCATTTGGTTGCTTCTCGCGCAAGGAGAGGGGAGTTACCCGGCTGCCACGGGAATGAGGGGGAATAAAGGGGCCATCTGGCAGGCCACAGGTTCACTCACTCACTTACTTTGCTCTCTTGCCTCCACTCCTTCAAGCTGCTTCTTCTCTTCCTGGTTCCCCTCATCCCAGAAGCACTCCTCTCTCTGCTCGAAGCCTCCCCCTTTTCCCTCTCCCTCCTCACTGCAGGGCGATCCATTGTAAACAAGGGGGCGGCCACACTTTTTAAAAATGACTTTCAATGAAACCTCCAATGCAGCAGCCAAACCTGAACCAAAAAACCCAGCTCTCCTCTCTCCACCTGGCGCTTCTGCTTCATCTTGCTAAATTGGGACTAGAGCCTAGGGGAGAATGAGAAATTTAATGGGCGGGAGGGGGGAAGGATGGAAAGGCAGCAGATCGAGGTTCTTAAAGTAAACTCAATTTTCTTAGCTTGGACCAGCAAAAGGTGGCAGGAGGTGGCAGGGAACACAAAGGACAACTGCAGAGATGACGCAGCATTTGGCCATCCAGGCTTCAAAAAAAAAGTTCACTTCAGGGTAAGGGGTGCAACCCACTTTCTAAAACAGAAGATCCTGCTAAGCTCCAGATCCTACAAAACAAGCCATGGTGTTCAGTCCACCTCCTGCCTTTCTAAAGGGACACCCCACCACCACTTCACTTGCTCCTGCATGTTTCTACCGCAATCCCACCCTTTGCTGCCTCAGCTCGCTTACCTCAGCCCTATTTCCCCTCTTTCAGAGGAACCTTACTCTCTCCCCCCATTTCTTCCCGGATGATCGCCTCTTTCAGCAAAGCAGTGGTCTTGGCCTCAGCGTAGCAGTCTCCTGGATACAGAGCATTTCTCTATTGCAGCCTGAATGTGGAACCTGAGGCAGAGGAGAGGGCAAGAAGGCAGCATGCAGGCAGAGGTGGCCCTTCAGCCAAGTGCCTTATCTTCACCCTTTCCTAATATTATAATTTGAAGTCATTCATTATAATAGAAAAATCTAAGTAAATAAGATATTAAACTGTGGCATTTGTTCCTACAAACTATGTCTATTATTTGAATTGTTTATACTTGCATTTAATGATTTAATTGGAGATAAAGATATCTATATCTATTAATTATGTTGTATATAGTACTCCACGTGTATAAAATAGTTAAATCTCCTAATTTTAGCTATTGCAAAATACAATTGGTGAGTCCTCTAGTTTTGTAAGTTGCTATAGTAGGTTATTGTGAGAACAGAACATTTGAATTTTCTACTAATCTTACAGTCTGAGCATGGATAAAGTATTAATAAAACAGTAAACTTGTAAATATTTTTATATACTTTAAGGCAAAGAATTACATTTATTTAGCACATATGGTTCAAATTTTTAGAAATCTCAGCTCTGCCTTGACTTCGACTCAAGGACTTCAAAAATATTTGAGCTTCGCTGCTAAGATATTCCTCTTTGATTCCACTATCTCTGAAGCTCCTATAGAATACCAGGTGCCAGCAAACTGATCTCTAAACAGGATCCACATTGTCAACTACAAGTTGTCTTCAACTTACAGCCATAATTTAGATAGAAGTTTCCATTGCAAATTGTTGTGGTTGTAAATCAGATCCAATTTTTACAATTTTTACAGGAGTCCTTAAGTGAATCACATGGTCTTTAAGCAAATAGATCTTCTCCAAATGATGTTTTATGCTGGACAGCAGCAAATTGTGATCACGTGACTGCAGGACACTGCAACTGGTTTTTAAATACAAGCTAGTTGCCAAGCACTCAAATTGAAATTATGCAATCATGGGGATGGTGTGACAGCCATAGTGCAAGTAAAGGTTACTTTTTTCAAGGCCACTGTAACTTTGAACCATTGTTAAATTAATCGATGTACGTCGAGGGCTATCTCTATGCTCTGTTCAGCTTGCTGTGAGTTCTGATTGTCTTCGTCTTGGTGCACATAAAACTTTCCTTAGCTAACCATCATGGGATGCCTTTGCTGAGAACACGAAGAACATTAATTTGCAAAATAAATAAATAAAATAAATTCCTAATAACTTTGTCGACACATCTATTTATTTCAAAATATACTTCTCCTTTGACCAATCTGGAGTGGCTCTCTTTTGAGAGAAAAAAATTAGCTTAGTTTTATTTTATTACTTTAGATTTCTATTTGCAACATAATCATGGGCTGCTCACAAACGAGTAAAACAATGAAAACAGTTTTTTTTTTTTTAATTAAAAAGCCCACAAGAATCTTTTGGCATTCCTAACAAGAAGATATCCCTACGCCAGTGGTGGCTAACTTTTTCGGCTTCTGTGCCAAAAATTGCATATGCGCCAGCATGCACACACTTTTGTGCCAGCATCCAGAATGCAATGCATGCCCCCTCCCCATGCCCCCTGCACATGCATGCGCAATCCCCACCCCTTACCTGCACTGACCCTTACAGCTGATTTTTTGGCTGGTTTGAGGCCTTTTTTCAACCTCCCAGAGGCTTGGAAAAAGCATCTGCAAGGCTTTTCAGGATGAATTATAGGCCCGTTTCATCATTTCCGGTATTACGGGCCTATAATTCGTCCTGAAGAGCCTTTCAGAGGCTTTTCTCAAGCCTCTGGGAAGCCGAAAAAGGCCTCAAACTAGCCCCCCAAAAAAATCAGCTGTGAGGCACGCGCATGCTGAATGAGGTAAGTTTGCCTGTAGCTCATGCGCCAGCTCAAATGGTTCTGTGTGCCACGTGTGGCATGCGTGCCATAGGTTCGCCATCATGGCCCTATGCATTCAGAAGAGGAAAAAAAACTTCACAGTTTTACCGGACTCAGTCTCACACTATTCCAAGGTTTGTGGGGAACAGCCAGGTTGTCAAGGATTTTCAGAATGCCAGGAGCCTGCTATATCTGAGTGAGAGGGTTTTCTAAAGGGTGGGAGTTTCAGCTGAGAAAATGCTCTGCCTTGATCCTTCTAGATGACAGCATTTAATCAAAGGAATCTGAAATGGGCCTACTCGATCAGATATGGTGGAATGACAAACATCATTAAGGAAAGGCAGTCCCACAAACAACCTAACCCTGTACCCTGTATTCAGGGCTTTAAAAATGATAGACTTACCTTGAATCACACCCAGAGAAAGTAGAAGCCAGTGCAGCTGACTCAACTGTGGAATGCCCAGTTTGAATCAGTTATAATTTCTGCATGCTCTTCAAGGGCAACCCCATGAACAGTGCATTGCAATAGTATGACTGGGAAGTGATATGTGCAAGACTTATTATAAATTGCAATTCTTCATTCAATTTACTAAAATGTCGCACCAATTTTTCTAAGCAGAATAAAATTTGTTGTCCCCCATGCCATAACTGAATCCATCACTTGAAACCATTCCCCATTCATGTTTTTGAGGATCAATGCCTTGAAAAGTAATGTTTAAAAATGAGCTGTCCTAACTGTCTGTCCTAATAATACCTATTCTGTATCTTATTGTATTCTAGGCTAATTCATAATGAAGAGTTGAAAGCTAGATATTATGAAAGATATTGTAAATGTTTATCTTAGTGTCAAGATGGATGAAAAGTTGTTTAGAATATTATAGACATTTACACAAAGAAGAACATTAAATAATGTTCACTAATATGTATCTTGCATAATTCAGTGTTTTATTATAGCTAGTTTGAGGTTTTTGGCTTCTCAGAGGCTTAACAGTATTCTAAACACATCCAGTCTGTAAATTCTGCAACCAGCCAATTATATTGCTTGCCTGTATTAGCGTCAATTACACGTATCTATTTCTCTCCACAATTCTTCTGTAGGGTATACAAGCAGTCAGGTTATTTTTTTTGTTTTGAGTTTTAGAATCACAATCAGAGATTTCAGATTGCACCAATGGAGCAATGGTCATGTAAACAGTTTGCCACTGTTTCCATTGGCCCCTGTTTCTGATAATGTGTTACCATAACTTACAACAGTTTAACATCAATTTTTGATGAAGTATCAATGTATTAGTATAAACCTACAGTACAATTGTATTCCCTATAGCTGATCTTATTTTTTTAAGAAATCTAATTTAAAATGCATATTGTCAAGAGCCCAAACTAGATGCATCAAATATCCATATAGCCTTTTCTCTTCTAGAAACTGATATTGCAAGAAGAAAAATACAACTTTGCAAAAAGTATTTAAATTCCTTTTCAGTAAAACTTGTTAGACATTTGACAGATTTATCATTAATAATGCTTTCTGTCATTTAATCCAAAATTAGTTTTTATGCCTATTTCTTCAGAAGTAAATTCTAGCACATTCTATGCATGTAACAATACTTTCTTCTTAGCAATTCTTTCTATACCGTACTTTAGGTTAAACAATAGATAAAATATTCCTCAATGATTATTTTTTATTCATCATCTTCCTATCTAGTTAATATTTATGCTAAAAATCAATTCTAAACTTGTATAATAGCACAATCAATGTTAGGTTTTCCAAAGAAATAAACACTAAAACATTTTTTTGTTTTAATTGTACCAACTCTATACTGACACACCCTTTGGCTTTTCAAAAGTTTTATTTTATTTTCTAATTGATCAGAATTAGTTTTAGAAATTCCATGGCAAAGCATTTCAATTGAGCCATCTTTACAATACTGTTGTATAATGACAAAAATATTAGAATAATTCCAGAAACTCCAATTTATGTCACACATAGAATATTGGAACAAGCAGACATATAATAGAGAGTATTTTCCAGCCACAAAAGCATTCAGTTCAGGACTAAGTTTACAATGCCAAAGTATATTTGATTTCTGTCACTCTAGGTAACAAATTGCATCAAACAAGTATCTTCATGACCATTGCCTCCAGAAGCTTGAGGACATTTTGTATTCAAAGTCCTAGATATAGTCAATTTCTAGCTGAAGTAGTCATGGCCTTTATTTTTTCAGGATATTGGTAAATACTGTTTTTTATTTTTAATCAAACGAGACATGCCAAGTGTTTATCAAAAATTCAAGCACTATACCAAATAAACCAAGGGTTACACAAAAATGCTTTCTAATGACACTTCACTAAACTTGTTTTGATAAACTTTCTGAATTGTTAAAATTACCTGAAGAGACAGGAACTGTATGAAGTTTAACAACCTCAATCAACAATTGAATTGTAGGTATCTCAATTCCAATTTTACATAGTGATTATTTCTTACTTATTGCAAAAGCTACAATATGCATCAGTACCAGATTTCAAAAACAGTAATACTCTCTTACTTCCCAGCTCTGTCAGTTAAAAAACAATAACATAATAATAGAGTTGGAAGGGATCTAGGGGGCCTTCTAGTCTAACCCCCTGCTCAAGCTATACCTATACCATTCCAGACATGTGGCTGTCCAGTCTCTTCTTAAAAGCCTCTAATAGTGGAGCACCCACAACTTCTGAAAGCAAGTTGTTCCACTGGTTAATTTTTCTCATTGTTAGGATATTTCTCCCTAGTTCTAGGTTGCTCCTCTCCTTGATTAGTTTCTATTCATTGTTTTTCATCTTGCTTTGTGGTGCTTTGGAAAATATGTTGACCCCTTCTTCTTTGTGGTAACCCCTCAAATATTGGAACGCTATTATCATGTCACCCCTTGTTCAATCGCATGCTTTTGCTGCTGAACTCTGCATTTCATTTAGAATCTCTCTAATGGGACCCTCTCAATCTCCAGTCCATCCTTAAGTGTACTGCTAGATATAGAGAGCCTCCAAGTACTTGTTTGCTGAAATAACTGTGGTACTACTAAAATATAGTCTTCACTTTCAGATACATTTTTAACATGGATCTCGCTCCTTGGTACACAAAGTGCTGCATTCTTGATTGAAATTGTTATGCTTGAGCATTTATCTCAATGAAGCTTGCTTTGAGGATAGCATGATTGACCAGAGCAGCAACAACTGCAACTACTACATTTACAACTAGTCCATGTTCCGATCACATGCAACCCCTATATGAGCCTTCCCGATTTAGCTAGTGTCTCTATTCTACCTTATCATGGTAACATCTCATTTCATCTGTTCATTTTAATATTTAAAGTTTTTATGTTTTGTACTTTTGCTCTTATGATGCTGTAATCTGCCAGGAATCACTTGACAGTAAGATGGGTGGCAAATAAATAGATAGATAGATAGATAGATAGATAGATAGATAGATAGATAGATAGATAGATAGATAGATTAATAATTAGGGTTCACCTTTTGAGCATCAGCAAGAAGAATGTAACCAACAGTGGCTTAAATAATAGGAAATACAGTATTCACAATATCTGTAAATAGTTTGTAATGTTCAACTTATTGTCTGAACTTGAACTTCTCATCAAGAATCTAATTAAGCTTAGTATGATTTCTATAAAAGGTTCTGTAACAGAAATAAACAAGGTTTGTATCTTATTAATCTCTAAGGTATTGCTTAGAACTGAGATGCAAAAGGCCAAAAAAATTTGTGTGTGGGGGAATTATATTTTTTCTATTATTTTCATGGGCCTTTATATTTTGAAATATAGAAATATTTCTGCAAAAAAAAAAAGTATTTGCATAGTTGATAATATCCTACTGAAGATATCCAGCATAGATACTAGAAATCATACAGTGAACTTAAAGAGCTCTTTATTCCAGGAGAATTTCCATTTGTAAAATGTTGGTTACTTTCGGGAATAGCGGCTTTTGTTAGGCTAAAGGAAAGAGTAAATTAGCCTCATGAGATGCTTGTGTTCCAAGGCCAATTTCTCATTTACCAATTCTGGTTAGGTTATTACAACAGGAGGCATTCCCTGCAGAAGTATAATGAATCCCAAGAAGATAAAATCTGTGCCGGAAGAGACTAAAGCTCTAGCCAGTATAATATTATTTCTACAATGACTAATCTGATGGTTATGGGAAGCTCAGAAGAATGTGAATGAAATAGCATGCTCTTATTTTTCAGGAACTGATAGTGAAATATACTTTTGTAGAGATACAACAGAGAATTCAAGATTTATTTTTCTAACACCATTATTTAACCACAATTTGGGTGGTTTCTTAGACAAAAAGATTAACAGATGAGAACAAAATACTTGATTTTCATGACATTTACATCTTGTATATGCCTATTTTTGTATTTAGAAATAGTAAATTTAACTGAAATGGGAATGTACAGTAGTAACTCTTATAAATAGAGGGGAAATTGTGACTTGTAACTTTTAGGCATACCAACAAGTTGATAGAAAACTTCAAGACTCTTGGTACCTTTCTTACTTTAAACTGGGCTTGGACTAGACAATCCTTAAAAAAAATGATTGTCTGCTAACAAATATTCCTTTTATAAAGAAGGAAACAAACATAAGCCTACGCATAAACATAGAATAAATTTGTCTACTCATATTAAACTAATTTGAGCTACTTGCTATTCAGGGCAGCAAGTCATTCAAATTAAAGAAAATCTACAAGATTTGGTGGGCGTTTCCACATATACATAAAAACAAAAAAGAGATCCTGTTGAGCTTTTCCCAACATATACGCCTGTTTGATCTGCTTGATTTATAGAAAAGGAAATAGCAGTTTTGAATTTATAATATAGTTTAGCAATGTTTTGGTTATCTTTTTAAAATATTCCAATATAGAATTTCATTGTCAATAAAATTTGAAGTGTGAGTATGGAAAATAAATACTATGTGATTGCTATATGAGAGTAGCACTTTAGCTGGGAGATTTTGGGCCAAATATTCTTTCTCTGTCCTATGAAGAAAGGCAAGGGCAATGTTTAGAAAAACATTGCTGAGAATACCCGCATAGACTTAACAGGGGGAACCAGGAATCAAGACTGACAGGAAGGCCTGTGCCCGCATAGACTTAACAGGGGGAACCAGGAATCAAGACTGACAGGAAGGCCTGTGCTCACATGCACAAAAGATCTTTATAAAATTGAAATTACCTTTACCTATGATGTATGTAAGAACAACATATCAAGAGATTAGCTCTGTCAGCAGTCTCTTGAACCTGACAATAACTGAAACTGTCAAAGAGAATCATATGAGATTTTAGGTTGAGCAGACACAGTATTTAATCTGATGTAACTTGGGATGGTGTAGGAAAGAGGTGAAGAGGAGAGCACAATATAATGAGAACCATGGGATTAATTAGGAGGAAGATCTGAGTCTTGCACACTTCCTGGAAACATAGAGGCTTCCTTCTATTTTATAGGCCATGTCTGTTTGAATAGGTTTTTGTATATCAAAGCTTAAACTATGATTAACATTTCTTTCAATAGATACTAAATGTTAGACCTTTTTATCAATGCATAACTTGAACAATGAAAATGAATTTTACACCTAAAACATCACAAAGCTGATCCTAGACACTTTGATTCAATTATTTGATTCCAATGTGCAAAGTCTAAATGTAGCTCTATGTGTTCTGTTTGCCAGAAAATAGAAATTAGCTATTCAGAATTTCGTTGTTGAGTACTAGGGTCCTGCAAATCCAGTAAAAGAGCAGTTGTACAACAGGTTTGATAAATACAGGGTACCTATCACTGGATCAATAAAGTACAGGTAGTCCTCGACTGACAACCATTATGGAACCCAAAATTTCTGTTGCCAAGTGAGATGGTTGTTAAGTGACTTTTGCTCCATTTTACAACCTCTCTTGCCACAGTTGCAAGTGAGTCGCTGCAGTTGTAAAGTTAGTAACATGGTTGTTAAGTGAATCTGGATTCCGCACTGACTTTGCTTGTCAGAAGTTTGCAAAGGGTAATCACGTGACCCTGGGATATTGCAACCATCATAAGTATAAATCAGTATTATCAAGCACTCAAATTTTGACCATGGGGATGCTTGCAAGAACTGTAAGTCAGGGGTGGGATCTGACCGGTATAACTACCAGTTCGGTGATTTATGATTTGCACATCGCATGCATGTGAATCGTTGTCAGCTTGCTGCCTGGACAGCTGAGCAGCGCTGCACACAGGTGCACAGCAGTTGAAAAAGCACTTTTTTCCTGCTTTTTCAACCTCAGCTATACCACGCAAAGCAGCTGCGGTTGAAAAATCAGGAAATAAAGGTCAGGTAAGAGCCCAGGTGGGCAGGTGAGCCAAAACAGCAGCCGACATAGAACCGGTTCTATGCTGCTCTTCAGAGCTACTGGTTCTACAGAGCCGGACAGAACTGGTAGAATCCTACCCCTGCTTTAAGTGTGAAAAATGTTCATAAGCCCCCTATTTTCAGTGCCATTATAACTTGAACAGTCATTAAACGAATGGTTGTTGGTTGAGGACTACCTGTAACTGCTTTTCTTCAGTTTCATGTAGTTGCGTCATAAGCTGGTCCTGGCTGTCTGCAGTCTGTGCATGCAAACAGAAGACAGTTGAAAGAAGATTACAAAGGAGCCATAAATGGATGGGTTTCTGTATGGATTCAGATAGGTTGGTTCATACTGAACTTATATATGATAGTTTCACTATTCTCAAGATGCAGTTGAAGACATTTTTTATACTTCCATATGTTACATATCCCAATAGATTTGTGAATAACATCCCAAAACCAGAAGGGAAAAAATGAAGTTCCTAAGGTTTAGCAAGGCCATCTCTACTCTTTTCCAATAGGGGAACAAAAAAAAAAATAGAAGATTGCCATGATGGACACATTTTCTTAGAGTCCTTTTTCTATCCAAATCCCATAGGAAAGATAAAGGATAAATTGTCTTATAGTCCATAGGGCTTATTATGTCCAAAATCAGAGAATGGAGACATATGTAGACACATAGACACATATGTAGACACATAGACACATATGTAGACACATAGACACATCTCTACCCCGGGCTACCCCGATAAAGCCGTCGAAGTGATGGCCCGATGCCTGGAGGCCGTGCGGTGTTGGATGGGGCGGAACAGGCTTCAGCTCAACCCATCTAAGACTGAGTGGCTGTGCTTCCCGGCACCCCGATACAGCCGGCTGGTTCCATCGCTGGCTGTGGGGGGGGAAATTCTTGCCCCCACAGAGAGGGCCCGCAATCTGGGTGTCCTCCTGGATGTACGGCTGTCATTGGAAGATCATGTGGCGGCCGTCGCCAGGGGGGCTTTTGGACAGGTCCGTAGGATCTACCAGTTGCGGCCCTTTCTGGATCGGGATGCGCTTCGCACGGTCACTTCCACCCTAGTGATCTCCCGCCTAGACTATGCCAATGCTCTCTACATGGGGCTGCCCTTGAAGAGCATCCGGAGGCTCCAGTTGGTGCAGAATGCAGCCGCGAGGGTGGTAATGGGGGCACCTAGGGGCTCCCATGTTATGCCATTTCTACGCGCGCTGCATTGGCTCCCGGTGGCCCTCCGGGTGCGCTTCAAGGTCTTGGTCACTATCTTTAAAGTGCTCCATGGCTCGGGACCAGGTTACTTGCGAGACCGCCTCCTGCCACCATTGGCTTCCCACCGACCGGTACGCTCCCATAGAGTGGGCCTCCTCGGGGTGCCGCCGGCTGGACGGCTGGCGACCCCGAGGGTGCGGGCCTTCTCATTGGGAGCACCCCCTCTCTGGAATGAATTACCCCCGGAGGTAAGGGCCGCCCCCGATCTCATGGCCTTCCGTCGGTTGCTCAAAACGCATTTATTTCGGCAGGCCGGACTGGCCTAGGGGTTTTTAAATTTTAATCGGGTTTTAATCTTTTTAATACTTGTTTATATTTTATTAGAGCCATATTATATTTCAGTTTTTAAATTTTAATATTCTATGTTGTCTCATATTTTGTACCTTGTTATATGTGTTTTTATTGGCTGTTCACCGCCCCGAGTCCCTTCAGGGAGAGGGGGCGGTATATAAATCAAATAAATAATAATAATAATAATAATAATAATAATAATAATAATAATAATAATAATAATAATATGTAACATAAGTAAACCCTAAAGATTTCAAAATTCTAATTTAAATATGATTTCTGATAACTCAAGAGCAGCAGATTAAACACCCTGGAGGTATCTACAATCATCCATAAACTTTGCCATAATTGGTTTATTTTAATTAGTATTAATCTACATACAGGATTCAAACGCACACACATACACAATATAAAAGAGACATGCATTTTAGCAGAGTGCATTTTTGGAATGCACAGTAGAAAAAAAATACCAAAAAAATAATAAATGACAAGTTTTATGTTTCTGATTGGGCCAGAATTTGTTACTGGACAGTATTTACCACAATCACTGACCACTGAGTATATACTATTAAAAACAAAATTAAACAAAATTAAATTGGGAAAAGCTCAATTTGTAGTAATAGGTCTCATTCAGGAATAACTTCATGGAAGCCAAAGTTACATAGTTAAAATTAAATCAAGATTTCTCATCAACCTTCTAAATGCATCCCTTATGGACTTTCAAACTTTTCAACACTTAGTGCTGAAATCTATGCTCCTTTTTGATGTCAGGGGTTATGCTAATTACAGCTAAGGAATGATGCTCCTATTTACCAAGTTTAACTGGTATTAAAACAGTGGTTTTATTTAAAATATGAAGGGCTTTTATTTTAATAGAGCCTGCAAGAACTGTTTTTCTTATGATGATTGCTAACCTGCCCTGTTTCTTTCAAGGCATTTAAGAAAAATGATATAGTGCAGCTATGATTTTAAGAAAGGGATTAAGAGCTGGAAGTCTTCCAATGCTACCCACCAGGAGTATATGGATCCCAACAATTTCTCTGAGCTGTTATTCTCAGTGGTTAGCCATATAGAGTTAAAAGTATACTGTTGTGAGCTATTCATTTTCTTGCTTTAGCAGAGAGATTGGCTTGCTCTCATACCATGGTTACCAGCTTTGTTCCTGCCTTTCTTAATCAGAAACAAGGACTAACCACTGCCCACAATCTTTGACCACTAGAACTTCTATAGATACTTCATCCTGTTCTCTTTTTTTAGAAAATGAATGTTTTGTCCTTCATATGGTAGTGCCAAGATTTTGACTCTTATTTCAACAGTTCGAATTATTTGAATTTTCCCCACATGCATACCGCAAGTTTGACTGCTGAAACCTAAGGTCAAACCTATTTGAAGAATTATGCTTAATAATTCCCTATAAAATAGTTTGCTGGAAGTACGAGAGCCACTACAGGTCTGTAAATAATAGTATTTATCATACTTTCACTGTAAGAAAAGACTAACAGGGTCAAAGATTTCAAAAGTAACAGGTGTAGCTACAGTCTCTGTCAACCATGTTTTGACTGGTCTTCATACATTATATTTTTAAATCCTTTGTACGTATTATATAGAAGCAAACATTCTTCTCTAGATTCAAGACCTAGATTCAAGGAAATGATGTATTTTTAATCTTATTTCTGTATGTAGCACATGAATTTTTACAAGAATAAATAGATATTTGCCAATACTTCTAGACATAAGATTATTTCGAACAAACCAGAGGTGGTATTCAGCAGGTTCTGACCAGCGGACATTTTGAGTAGTTTGAAGAACCAGCAAATACCACCTTTGACTAGAGATTTTACAGTATCCTTCCCCTGCCACGCCCACCAAGCCACGCCCACAGAACCGGTAGTAAAAGAATTTGAATCCCACCACTGGAACAAATCATAGAGGAGACAAATAATTCATACCCTAATATCCACCCTGAATGTTACAAAGTACTGATAAAAAAGTACTTATTCATTGTTTCTTATTGTAAATGTATCATGTTTTACAAATTCATTAAGTTGAAAAACAAAAAAACAAAAATAATCAACATTAGGCAACTCTCTCCTGAAAAACATGACTTCAAGTAATATTTTGAATGACAAAGCCATAGAATTCAGTTTCACAGTATAGCATGGGCCAAGAGGGGCTCAACACACTGAAAGATCACTTTCTTTGAAACAAACTTAAAGTAGAATCCACACATATACTACAAAGTAGATTGAAAACATTGTGCTTTATATAAAATTTTTCAGCTTTGTCTCTCAATGAATATCAGTTATCCCTTTCTTGGTTTAAATCCAACAATGCCAACAGAAGAACAGCTGTACCTCAGGATTGAACTATGGTGTTCTTGATTTTCTCTGAATTGATTATTTGCTTGAAAATGCAAACATTCATTACACTTGCTCTGCAATGGCACAATATTGTTTTTGTCATTTTAATGAAAGGTTTGGATTCGATAGATATTCTGTCTTGCAACAGGCTTCAGCTGAACCCAGACAAGGCAGAATGGCTGTGGATGCAAGAGACCTCTGGATCTGATTGTTTATCATCATTAACTCTGGATGGGATTGCACTACCACACACAGATCTGATGCACAACTTGGGGGTCCTCCTGGATTCACAATTCCTGCTCAAAGAGCAGGTGACAGTCATGGCTAGGAAGGCCTTTTATGTTGTGCAACGTTTGATCCCTTAACTGTACCCTAAAGCCTGAAGGAATTGAAGCAGACGGAGTCAAGGAAAAGAGCCTTTTCTGCTGTGTCCCCATTCCTGTGGAACATTCTATCTCTGGAGGTGAGAACTGCCCCCTCCCTTTTGGTCTTCCAGAAGAGTATCACAACCTGGCTTTGCCAGCTGGCCTGGAGCCTCAAGAGGGGCTGTCAGCAATATAGAGGTGACTGATGAGGTAAGATCTCATCATCCCCATCACATCCAATTCTTAGCTCTCTTACTTCCGTTTTAATATACAGTATTTAATAATATAATTTCATGTTGTTTTAGTCTTTTAACTTCTAACTATTTTACAACCTGTAAGCTGCCCAGTTACCTAGTAGGGAAAAAATTAAATCAATAAAATTTTATTCTAATTTGTGCAAGGGGGCATCCAAAAGCGCACCAACGTGCCTACCATCCCTGTCCTATTGTTTCTTTTTATTTTTCTTATATGTATCCATTTCATGTATTCATAACTATTTTATACTTATACCTGTTATCTTGTAATCACTTGACAAAATAAATAAAATAGATAAAGTTGTTCTGTTTATTCTTTATTGAAGAAAATGCAGCACAAATAAACTCAATACATGTGCTTCATGTGTTTTTAGGCTGAATAGTATTCAGTTTTCTTTAATTTTCTCTTACCTATAAAGATACGATACAATCATAAAGTCACATAAGGCAATAATAAAAGTTCAGTCCTGTCAACAGCGATGCTGGATATGTACTAGCACCAAGCTTGCTGTAGTTTGTCATAGCTTTTTGACACCTACAGAAGTTTATAAACCTTTTACATTATGCAGCTATTTTTACGTGAAACAGAAGAGTCATAGTTTCTAGACAAGTGTGAGATGAACATCAGTAAATAGGTTTCATCTAATAAATGGATCCCTAAAGACTTTGTTTTCCCTATCTCCACCATATACCGGCACACTGCTAACACATTTGATCTGCATGAACTAAAAACAGATTGGGCTTTCTTTAGTAAACCATCTAATGCAAGCTATGAAAGCCTACCAGATTTTCTAAATTACTTCTTTTTAAAACATTTAAAACATTGTTTATTTTCCAAAGGCATTTTTCAAGCGTCATTTTCTCATTCTGTAGATATTTGTGACATGTTGGAATCTGTAGTCCTCAAAATGCTGCTAGATGCATGTTTCAGTGAGAGAGTACATAATTCTTAGGTCACAAGTAACTAGTGAGTTTCCTTGTCCCTCCACTTTCTTTTTACCTCTTAGATGCCTCGGTCTTCTTCCCAATTTTACAAGGTTTCTAAAAAGTAAAATAGATTTTTTTTTTAGCTTTTTAAAATGCAGATCTATCCATGATCTGCTGCACTGAAATATAGGACAAAAAAAAGAACTTCTGCTTTCATTCCTTCCAGGTTTATTAATGAAAATAACATTAATAAGTGCAGCATTCAGCTACAAAAATGTTAGCAGTCTCTATTTTAGTTAGGCATAATCCTTGTTTCTAAGTAGTGGGCATTTCAACTTCTTTTCCAGAAGGGCATGAGGGAAAATTCAGCTATATTCCAGTTAAAGGACGTCCTTTAGCTTTTGTCTCCACCTCTAGATAGAGAAAGATGCACCCTTATAAATTAGCTTTAGCAGCACTCCCAATATATTTGCACATGACCTGAAGCCTTTTCCCATAAAAAAACAAACAAAAACAAAAATATGCTGCTAGGAAGCGGGTGACATTTTCCTGTGCTGGGACTGATTTGCAGAAAAAGCTAATCTTCCTTTTCACTCATTTAAAAAAATAAAATAAAATGTGGGTCATTTCTGATTAACTGAAAGTGAGCCTGGAAGACCTCACTGTCTAATTGGGCTTATTTCTTTAAAAACTACTATTCACTCAAAATATATTTTCTTGTTTTATGTGGATTTTCTTGCCATTCAGTGAGGGACAAATGGGAGAATTATTAAAATAACTGCTAAACAAACAAACAAACAAATAAATGGTTTGGTTTGGCTGAAGACCTATCCCAAGATCTAACCATTTATTTGATAAACTGTAGGTCTGTGCAAATTTTAAAGGGATGCTGTGATTTGGCAAACTTTCAGCTGAAGTGCTAGGTTAGAACATTCTCCAATACATTAATCCAGGTGATAAAAGTTTTTTCTTCCTATGTGCATATGCCTAGAAGATCCTCTTTTTAAGATAAAAAATGATGTGCTTTGATACTTTGAATCTAAGTCAGATTACTCTTTTTCAAGTGTCTCAAATGTCACTTCGAATCTGATTATTTTGACAGATCAAATCAAAATAATTATTCAAATTGTTTTGAGTTGTAAATATTTTAACTCAATGAAGACAAGTGCTGCTTGGTTTTTTTTTTAGTATCTTATATGGGATAAATCTCATAATTTTAGCACATTTTTTCTCACTTTGCAATGTTGCCTGAATAAACATGTTACCCTGTTCTATATGGGCTTGAAATGAAATTATTTTTAAATGTTTTATTTACTATAAAAACTTAAACAGATAGTTGTCACTAACAGAGATAACAAACTAATAGCTCCTACGGAGATTTAGTGAACTAAAAGTTTTTCTAATTCTATAGTTTCATTTTTGTTTTTGATGCATTGTTCTTATTAACCAAAGTATATTATTTTGTGTAAAATAATTCCTTACTGCCAGGTAAAGAAATCACCCAACCTCGGGTAGATGCAAATAAGATTAACAGCCATATTGAAGAAATGATATTGAGAGGGTAGGTCAAATTCAACAAAGTTTACTTCCACCACTGTAATTCAGTCACAAATTTTATTATATAATAATTAATGCTCAGATGTAGATATATATTTATGAATTATTTCTGGTCTTTTGAATACATAGGACAACTTGGGGATGTGGATACAAAGTAAACTGCATACTCTTAACAGTTATCAGATAATTTGTAATTAAATTTGTAAAATTCAGCTACTACTTCTAGTTGAGATGAACGACTATAGAAATCAAATAAATAAATAAATAAATAAATAAAATTATTGCTCAATGTTGCCCTTGCTGACAAGGCTTCACAAGGAGTTGTGGTAGCGCAGTAGTTAAAATGACGTTTTGCAGGTTAACTCTGCTGACAGTCAGAGTTCAATTCTGACCAGCTAAAGGTTGACTCAGCTTTCCATCCTTCTGAGGTCAGTAAAATGAGGATCCAGATTATTGGAGGCATATGCTGATTCTGTAAACTGCTTAGAGAGGGTTGTAAAGCACTGTGGAAATATTGCTATTTGAAGGGTTGGAATCAAAATCAAAATACACAGATTGCTAGATTCAGGTAGAACCATAATATGCTAGCGATAGCTATTTACAGTGAAGTAATATTAAAATCACAGTGAAATTCATTTAATAAAAATGAAGGCTAGACTTTTCCACTTTCCTTCCTTCCTTCCTTCCTTCCTTCCTTCCTTCCTTCCTTCCTTCCTTCCTTCCTTCCTTCCTTCCTTCCTTCCTTCCTTCCTTCCTTCCTTCCTTCCTTCCTCCCTCCCTCCCTCCCTCTCTCCCTCCCTTATTTTTCTTGATAGACATATATACATTTGCTCTAGTTTCGTTAAGTTTAACACTAACAGAGATACATTCTTTATCCCTTCTTTTATAAATCAGAAATTTTAGAACAGCGTGTGCCTGGAAAATGAAGAGTTAATTCATGTCAAGTTAAAGGGCATGTAATTTTAAGTAGTCTGGACAGTCTTTTGTAATAGTCTTTTGTACAACAATTTAATGCAGAAACTATGTTTAAGTACTAGATGTGAGGAGAACAGACCACTGCAGAGAATATAAATCCTTATGTTCACCCACAGACATAATTCTATGTGGGTGGATACAGCACAAACAGTCTTATGCAACTACCTGTGTGGATGACATATTCACTGCAATCTTCCAAAGCAAAAGCAGTCATTTCAATTCCCTTCATAGATCTTAAAATTGCTCTTGATTAATATTTGCAGCCTACATCAAGACAGTAAAGCATCCTGTTGCTTTATCACCTCAGTCTACTCACAGTCCAAGCAGTACTTCTCTCATTCTAATTGCTCTAAGACTATGCCTACCTACATTTTTAAAACATAAGAGGTGAGAAATTTTATAAGGTCTATTCATCAGACAGTATGAAGTATGGGTGGAATAATTACACCAGATACACTATTTCCAAAAGCAATAGCACCACATTCCAAAAGAAATTACTCCAACCTTTACTTATTTTTCATTTGACTATTTTTACACATTTAATTATACCATATTCTGCACAAGGTATTCTCTATTTTATATTTCATCCATATTTAGATTAACTACACTGTTACAGCAATTGGTAATATTAAGTTTATTAAAACAAAAAGTATAAGTAGTGTCAGACCTGATTAGTATTTAGAAGGAGCAGCATCTACCTAAATAACATTCTGGAATATGGAATAGCAGACCATTTCCCTAATGCCCAAGAAAACAGTTGAAGAAAGGGTTAGGGCTTGTCTTTGAAGTTGTGGCTGTTGCAATGCCCTGCAATCAAGTACTCAAAATTCAGGCACTTGATAGCCCTGCTGCATTTATATTCAGAGGGTATACTTCAACTCCCTTCACTTGCCTATCTCCCCACATCTCTACCCTTTTAGCCACCCTGCACTTTGCCCCCACTATCATCCTCCTTTTTACCATCACCCCTGCACTTCACCCGCATTACCCTGCACTCTCACCACCTGAACTCCACTGTCTCTGCTGTTTTACGCTCTACCCTGCACCCCTTCCACCCAGCACTCTGCTTACCCTGCTGCCTCCTCACCATCTTCTTCCTTTCATTGGTCATGAGGTAGACTCAGCCTGGCCCTTTCATGAGGCAGCTGCAGCCTCAAGAAGTCCCTAGGTAATCCGTGCATGGCTTTGGGAAGAAGGCCTCATGTGGCCGGTAGTTACTTCACCAAGTGCCAGGCCAGAAATACCTCAGGAGAAGCAATTGGGGGCAGCAGATCATAGGGCAGCAGACATGGCAGAGTGCAGGGCAGAGATATTGGTATTGTTTGAGCTTCACACCATAGTTTTGGAACAGCTGCAGTTGGAGCAGATGGGACTTCACGCCACGCTGGTGGCTGGCAAAGGGGGTGGTTGGGGCTGAGATAGTTGGGGCTTTGCACCATGACACTGAGGTGGCTGGTACAGCACAGGACTTGAGGCAGCACTCCTTTACAGTGGTGCAACAGTGGTGATACTGGGGCTGAAAAAGAGGTCCAGGGGTAGCAGTGATGGCTTTAGACTGCTGAAGGCCTTGGGCCTCTACTTCAGCTGCAATAATGCAGACAGCACTACCACTATCAAGAAGAGCCACTAGGCAGACCAACCAAAAAGGCAGACGGGGTGGGAGGGAGGAGTACTTGAAGTCGATGTATTACCTTGGATGAATCAAGGCTCAGAGCTGGGAGAGGCCAAGCTGGGAATGCTTGGATTAGAGTGGAACTTCATCTAAAAGCTAGATAGGATATCCTTAACTGAAGAACTGCTATCACTAAGCATAATATCTTGCTTAATTATAACATTTAGTGATGAAATTGCCAGTCCCTATAGTGGTTGGTAAGCAAGGACTACCTATAGTTGTTTCCATTAAGATATCATTTTAATTGTGTTTTATGTGATAGAAAATATTTTAAACTAGTTCCCTCAATTATTAAAATTCTGTGTGCTCTTTAAGTATTGTTTTATTAAAATTATCCAAAATTTCTAAACTACAGAGACTCTAGAAATCAAATTAGAACAAATTAAATGTAATTTTCACTAAGAGAATCATTGGTTTCAAAGCAGTAATCAAATAACACTTCATGTATGATAGTGAAACATTTTACAGATGAGCTAAAACATATTTTAAACTATAAATGTTAAAATATATGTCCTAACAGAGAAATTAACAGAAATTGTTTTAGAAACACTAATTATTTCATCATACATTTTAAAACTAGGTAAGGCCACACAACTTTTGCTTAGAACCACTTTATTTTATTTGGTTTGTTAATTGCTTACAAGGTAATAGGTATAAGTAAAAATATAGTTATGAATACATGGATACATATAAGAAAAATAAAAGAAACAATAGGACAGGGATGGTAGGCACATTGGTGCACTTATGCACGCCCCCTACAGACCTCTTAGGAAAGGGGTGAGGTCAATAGTAGAAAGTATAAGGTTAAAGTTTTGGGGATTTGGGGAAGAAACCACAGAGTCAGGTAGAGTATTCCAGAAATTGACCACTCTGTTGCTGAAGTCATATTTCCTGCAATCAAGTTTGGTGCGATTAACCTTGAGTTTGTATCTATTGTTTGCTCCTGTGTTGTTATGGTTGAAGCTGAATTATTCATTGACAGGTAAGTCATTGTAATGTATGATTTTATATACCATACTTAGATCAGACCGAAGACTGCGTAATTCAAGGTTTTCTAGGTCTAAAATTTCAAGTCTGGTGGCATAAGGTATTCTGCAACAAGTAGAGGAGTGGAGAACACTTCTTGTGAAATATTTCTGGACTTTTTCAACTGTGTTAATATCAGATACATAATGTGGGTTCCAGACTGATGAGCTCTATTCGAGTATTGAATAGCCTTTTTGGCTATGTAGTTACAGTGGGCTCTAGAACTTAGATCATTAGAGATGAGTACTCCAAGGTCCTTGACAGAGTTTGGATCATCAACAAGGTCTTGACTATTCAGCCTGTATTTTATTTTCTGATTTTTTTTGCCAATATGTAAGACAGAACATTTGTTTGTTGAGATTTGACGTTGTCATTTGTTTGACCATTCTGATATATAGTCAAGGTCTTTTTGAAGGGTAGCAGTATTGTCTGTGGTGTTAAATACCTTTACATCATCAATGAAGAGGATGCAGTTGCTCTTAATATGATCACAGAGGTCATTTATGTAGAGTATGAAGAGAGTTGGTCCTAGGACACTGCCTTGGGGGACACCACTGTTGACAGGTACAGAATTTGATAGGACGCTCCCAATTTTGACCATCTGTTGTCTGTTTGACAGGAATGCTTCTATCCAGTTATGCAGGTGTCCAGAGCTACCATAAGATTTTAGTTTTAGAAGTAGTTTGTCGTGTACCTCTGAATCAAAAGCTTTACAGAAGTCTATGTAGTTTGCATCTATTGCTTTGCCCTGATAGAGTTGTGTAGTCCATATGTTTTTGCAGTGTAAGAGTTGCAGATTGCAGGATAGTTTTTTTCTGAAACCAGTAGGCTGTTTGTCTCTTAGTGGAGGATAATGGATTGGTTAATAATTGATTCCATGACTTTACAGGTGATGCAACATAAAGAGATTGGTCTGTAATTTTCAACCAGGCTGGAGTCTCCCTTTTTGAAGATGGGATGACCATGGCTTGTGACCATAGGTTAAGCAAGGAACTGGTCCTGAAAGATTTTTCAAAGATTATGCTTAGAGGTTCGGCTATGGCAGTGGATAGCTTTTTTAAGAAGTAGGCACATATTCCATCCAGTCCAATAGATAGAGATGGTTTAGATTGCATAGTGCTTTTTCAACATTGTCTTCTGTAAAATGGATATGTATTAGATCATTGTAGTTGTCTGTGGTTTGACTAGGAAATACTGGGCATGATCCATTGCTGTTTACAAATACTGAGCCAAAGAATGTGTTAAATTTTTCACACTTACAACTGTTGCAGCCTCCCCATGATCATGTGATGAAAATTCAGATGCTTGGCAACTAGCATGTTATTTATGACACATCATGTCACAATTTATAGCACTCTGTTGGTCATGTGAATTAGAAATTCTGAGAGTTCTAGTGCCAACACTGCTGGAGAGTGGCAGTAAATCAGAAAAGCCCAATTATTTAATACTAATATACTAATGTACCTCATTTAGGATATGACACAGTAGAATCACCTCAAACTACATTTCCCTCTTAAGATCCAGTACTTTGCTGGAACCTAGGTTCCAGTCATTTGCAAAATTTTGGTTAAATGAAAACTTCTATTCCATTCTACTTTAAAAGTTATGACAAAACATTCATACGTGCATACCTATTATAGTTTTCTGCACAGACATTTAGCCAAGAACTAAAATAAATGTAAATGTGTAAGTTCCTAAGGCTGAACAGGATTTTTGAAGTTACTGGTGCTTTAAGATCCAAAAATCAAACTAAAATATTGCAAAATATTGCAAAATGATCTACAATTATTTCCCCAAAGGTATATTGTCATTTCTAAGAAATCTTTTTCATGCATATATTGTTAGTCATACAAATAGAGTTCAAAACTTTATTCATGTTGTTGCATGCACCCAAACTGTAGATAGAATAAATATTGCAAACCACTTCAGCTTTATTACTTATCACATAAGTAGGGTTCTTCCCCCCAATACACATTAAAACCACTTATATGTGTCAGGAGTTATAGAGACCATTTGCCTGTGAGTAAAATTATAACAGTTATTTGCAGCTTGGGCTGATAGAATTTGAAGTTCCAAATATCTAGAATTTTCTAGTTTGTTAAGTGCATAGGCATATCCATTTTAGTTCTGTTGCCCCCCCCCCCCAAATATGAACAATAATTTATGGAAATTCAAGTAACTTGCCAAAGGTTTTCACTAGGTAGGGAGTTCTATTCCAATTTTTATTATTCATTCCACAATAAACACCATCAACACTTTATCTCTTTTAGAAGATCAGGATGGTCTCAACCAACTGGCCTTTGGCAAGACTCTAAAGACCTGGTTGTGGGCCAGGGACCTCTGAGTATATGCAGAAACCTGTTTCCTAGTTGTGATTATGGGATATATTTTCTTCACTGGTATGTATTTTAATTTTTCTAGTATTACAATTGTCTTCATTTTATTTCAATTTGTTTGTCACCCAGAGTCACTTGTTAAAATGGGTTGCATACAAATTGAATAAACAAGTAATAAAACAGTTTTAAAAAACACCAAATATGACAGACAGTCTGCATTAAAACCAACCATAACAATAAGAACACAACAGTGACCTCACAAACACATTAATCCCAGACTTGGCAACAGAGTCAGCTTTTAAGGGCCCCAACAGAATGGGATTTAATACGTTGGGGTTGAGATTAAGTGAAAAATACAATAAAATTTTAAGGAAGGGATTCAGAATGAGATACAGGTGGAGCTAGCAGCATATTTGAACTATAGTAAATTACAATTACTTAGTGGAAAAACACAGAAAAAGGTAAGAAGAATCTGGACATCATGACAGGGAAAGAGACAGACAAAAGGTCACAGTGGTACTAATGGCCAAATGTGAAGTTCTTAGTAAAGAGAAAAATTAGATTAGATTGAGAGATAAATTTAAAAAAATCATTAAAAATGATGGAACAAAAGATGATATCATTCCATTTCTTGGAACAGCAAAAGTCTAGCCATGTAATTACAGAGATGTAGGTAGTGCTTCTTAAACATACTGCAAGGAAACTTTTATCAGTTATGATAGGCAAAATGCCTGGAATTATTTCCTATTTATACCTAAGAAAGCATTTGCTACTTTGCTGCTCAATTACTGTGTTCACATGACATGCTTATTGGTGGTTAACTGAACCATGTTCACCACCTCTCTAGGTTCACATCACATACTAGTTAAAATATAGAAGGTCTGTGATTCAGTATACTATGTGAATATAGCCTCAGTATGTGAGCCCATACTACAATGCTAATTTATCATCAAAAGTGCTGCTTCTATTATTTCAGATGATATGTATAAGTGCATATCAACTACAGGTAATCTTCATTTAGCAACCACTGTTGAGACCAGCAACTCAGTCGTTAAGCAAAACTGTCACTAAGTGAAAAGTCACATGACCACTATTGTGCTCACAATTTTACTTCAGGTTTCCTTTGCTGTACAGCATCAGAAAAATATAACCTCAAGTAGCCAGATGAACCCAAATAGCAGGGAAGTTTTCCTGAATTTGACTCACAAAAAGCTGAGTAAAAGGACAAATCATTTGGAATGTTCACCCGGCACTGGATAATTTGCAAGAAAAAAAATTTATTTGTACTTATATTCACAATGAATATAATGAAAGCAAATATACAATATGTGTTCCAGGATAATGTTGCTGGATCCAATTTGAATTTGTCAATAAGACAGATTTATTCTTCCAAGCTTTCGGACTGTTAGAGCCCATCCTCAGGGAACCTCTCTCTCTCTCTCCAGAATGTATTTACTTTCATTGGAGAGAAAGGGATTACAAGAGAGTAAGCAGGTACACAACGGGGAATGCATTCCAAAAAGAATGTGCTAGCACCAGGTGTTTGCCTAGCATGCTAGGGATTGAGAGGTAGGAATTGCATAGGAGGCGAACAAAAGTCTTTAGCATGAAACTGATTAGGATCTTATCAGTTTCAGATAGCAACTAATTAAAGTCTGAGCTTGTTAACTTGCAGTTAGCACTTTTTAGGGACAAATTGCACTGCAGAGAAAAGCAGTTCAGAAAGAAATAGCTTGTTTAGGCAATCTCTCCACCCTGCAAGAAGGTGAAAAACAAAATTAAAAAATGGGTCAGACAGAGAACAATGTTTACTGACTGTAATGGCAAATGTGTCTGAGAGAGAGATGCTGCAAAGGTGCAATTACTTTTTCATTACCATCATAACTACAAATGATCATTATTCAAGGCAGTAGATAAATGAGAACCGTCTGCATTAACCAAAATTTTAGATACAACCAATTCTGATACCAGGAAACAATTAGTTCTACCTTGGCTTCTCCTTTTCCAGGTGAGGCTGGGCTGACCTAATGAATTTCATGGATGTTATTTAGTGGGAAATCAAACTAGTTTTGATCCTGTGCCACAGCAGTGAATACACTCATAGGGCCATGGTTGTAAAGGAGACAAGTGGAAGGGATACTGGTAATTTTTCAACAAGTTCTCAAGAAACAGTTCAGAATGGTTAAACAACATTCTACTTAACTTTTGTTTCTAATTTTTGTTCTAAATTTAGGATTTTCTAACTTCTAGATTTTCTAACTTCTAGATTTTCTAACTTCTAGATTTTCTAACTTCAGCCTTCTCCACATTTTTTCTTATCAATAAAAACGCATTGGTTTAGGATGTATTTTTAGACATTGAATATTTAATATACACTTGTATGTAAAAGTCACAACAAATCAAAGTAGAAAGACTGCAGTTCTAATTGCATAGCTGTCTGTATTGAAATTACCTAAAATGAGAAATGACAAAATTAGGAATATAGGTTGACTTCAAAGGATTTATGAAAGGATATATTTTAAAATTATTTCATTTAGATTTTTATCAAAAGATGTAGAAGAAATTAAACATTGTCTTTCAGTTTTGATTGCAAAACATTTTCAAGTTTATAAACAAAAAGCAGCATTGTAGCATTTTTCATAAATAAAATAAATACCACAATCGAACAATTTTTATTTTTTTCTACGCACTCTTCATTACAGATTTAAAAATAAAGAAATTCCAATATAATCATCCACTATTCAGACTATTTTAGAATAATAGATTTTCACAGTGAAAATCCTTTTTAAAAAATTGAGATCATAGCATTTAATTTGTATTCTGATCAGAAGAGACTGCCAGGTTAACAGCAAGTATTATCATACTACATAGCTTGTGGTGAGCTAAATTAGTTTTGGCACAAGGTATTGAACCATGGCTTATATCATCTGCATCCAGAATTAATATGTGGCCAATTTGTTTATTTTGACCCTTGAAAATTAAAAGGATAGAAAAATAATAATGTGGATTTAGCCTCTTAAAATATAGCTATTCTGAGTTTCCTTATTCCAGCAGGGAACTTCACTATTTAGATGCATCTAGATTAAACAAATCCTTTGTTTAAGTCAATCTTAAAAACTATAATATTTGATTCCAAATGCTTATAAATGTTTACCTGTTACAGCAGGGGTGTCAAACTCAATTTCATTGAGGGCTGCATCAGGGCTGTTTTTGACTTTGGGGGGCCAGGATGGGCTTGGCCAGCTCGATGTCACTTGGGTCAGGGATGCCTTGGTGGCCTGAGGACTCTGCCAGCGAAAATGAGCTCCTGAGCTCCATTTGGGGATGCGTCAGCCTCCTGCAACTCTGCCAGTGAAGACAAAGCTCAGGAGGCTCTCCCGAGCTCCATTTTTGCTGGCAGAGGCACCGCGGGCTGGTCCTTTGCTGTTTCCAGGGCCATCCCACAGGCCAGATCTAAGCAGCCCGCAGGCCAGATCCTGCCCCTGGGCCTTGAGTTTGACATCCCTGTGCTAAAGGATAAAGCATTGGTCTCTTTAATGTGGTAGGGCACAATTATGACCTGATGCTATCCTCCATGGCCATTTTGGCTTGCACTGCAGGACAGACTAAATTTCTGCCTTCTTCATATCACATGGACTCTTATTGGTTAATGTTGTTCCCAACACGTGTAAGACCTGATTTTTAAACACAGGTTTAGCATTCTTTGAAAAAACATTAGACCTGTGTTTGGGAAACAGTATGACTGATAGGCCACAATCACAGAGGATAGGTTTTCAAGGAAATTGTTGGTTGGAGATGTGTATTTTTGGAATTCAACAATTATCTGCACTGACAGCAATATTTAAGTATAACAGACATGTCCTGAACATTTCTATTCTGCAATTTATTACAAGTAAGTTTTAACCTTGGTAGGACCTGGAGGGTAGTCTATTAAGTTCATAAAATGGTATAGAATAAGTAAAATGTTATGGGAAGAAATGAAACCAGTGGGGCTATGCCAACCCTCTTGTAGGAAAACTATAAGACTTGCATTGGTGTCAGACACAATAACATACAGAATCTACATAATGTAGAACCTGGCATAATTTGTCTTTCTGTCAACCCAAGAATTGCATATTTTGTACGCTTTTCAATTTAAAAAAAAAAAACTTATCCCATTTTTTAGAAGTTTTCTTAGAGGTACCTAAAATTTAAGGAAATTTTGGGAGAAAAACCTGGGAGGTTATAATTTTGATTCCTCTGCATTCCTCCTAATTACCATTTCTCCTAATTGAAAAGCCACTCTTTTCTTAAATTTGTGAACAAAAAAATCATTCTATGATGGCCATGGGCACCTACATCCCAAAACAAATCAGCCTCAATTAATGGGAAGAAGATAATACAACATATTTAAGTTAATTCAAAGGCTTATCACTTCTGAATCCAACAAATATTTTGAATACTCAAACTTTCCGTTTGCAATGACATTTCTGAAAATGCACAGAATGTTTCTTTGTTCCCTGGATACTCCAGTTTTTTAAGGCAAAAAACCCATATGTTCTGGACATTGCTTCAAGTTCATTAAAGCTTGGGTTAATGGTAGTTAGATCCCTGGAATTGGTAAATCAAAGAATTAGTGAATCAAAGATTCTACGATTTTTAGGAGGCAAATGCCAAAGCATATTGTTTTTAAAGAATTAAAAAACACAACCTTCTCACTAAAAATGCATTGATACTCAGAGTTCAATTTTTTCTATATATTACAAAGTATATAGCAGATGGTTCATACCATGGTTTAAGAATTACCCTGTCATTTTTTAAATTCATAGAAAGAAAAATATGAAGCACTTCCTGGGATGATTTCAGTACAGATTATCTTTCTGGATACCAGTTTTATTCTGTTTAAAAAGCCTCTATTTTTCATTTAGCAAACGTTGTCTGTACTCAGAATACTCTTAAGGCAGGGCTGTCAAACTTGTAGCCCATAGGCCGGATGTATCAGGTGCTGGCCACGCCCACACCCTGTTTAACAAAGGAGGAAAAGTCATGATACATCATGTGATGATGCCGTGACGACACAAGTTTGACACCCTTGTCTTAAAGGAACCTTCAGTACATAAGTGGTATCCCTTTTTGGTTTTTACAAATTGTCTCTGTTGGATCATAAGGCACCCTATAATTGCAGACCCCAAATACAGTAAGCATTCTGAACAATCTCAAAGTCATTGCTTAAACAAAGAAAAAGAAACTCAGAAAAGAGAAAAGAAGGAGGGATATGCTTTTTCAAGAACAATTACTGTCTTTTCAGTTTGTGGATATGGGAACAGCAACAGGACAATACCATGTTGTCACATAATTTATCCCCAATTTTAATATTCACCTAAGAAATCTTATAAGCAAATTGTGATGACCCGGGGCATGGCACAAAAGCAACAAAGTCACAAAAGTAGGTAAAGTCCCTTTAATAACTCCAACTTGCCCCCCAATGTCCAGTTATCATTGACTGGAGAAAAAAATTATCCCAAGAACAGTTTTTAAAAGGGAAGAAATTCAGTCTGAACCCAAAGTACCTATAAATTATAAATAAAAACCAACACAAACCACGCTGCAGCAATTAACGAAACAGGGCAGGATAAGGAATTGCAGGCTTCAAAAGATAATGAAATACACACAGTTGGGAGGACGCCAGAACCCAGATAAGACTTGACAAACCAAAATAATTCACGCTTTGCTTCCAGCAAGGTGCTAGGCACAAACACCCTTTTAAAATCCTGTTTTCCCAGCTGCGGCTAATGAAAGGAATCAGGGCCCTTTTCTCTCCCTAACCCTGTAACTCATTTTGCTCCCTTCGTTCCTCCCTGCGTGCCCTAGGATGAAAAGGGCATGGGCCTTGGTCTTCCTCTGAATGCCCAGCCGGACTGTGCCCTTCCCCAGTTTTTTCCACAGCCACTGGAGCCACACTCTCACTCCCTGTCAGCTGCTCGACCTCCCCCTTGGAATCAGATTCCAACAGGGGCTTGACACAAATAATGCAATTGGTTCATAAATAGAAGAGAACAAAATAGGAGGGATAGGGAAGTAAATAATAAGGGAATAAATTGCAAATATTGATATTAGGATATGGATATTGGGAGATGGAGATAGCCTAAAATATCTGTAGGAAACTGTACCCATATTAGAGAAATATGGCTCAAAAATTTATACAGGTACATATACAGATTTAAACAAAGGGTGGTAATCATCATATCTCAGTTTAACATTTTGATTTTTCAATAAGAAAATATTTCCTACAGTTATATCAGAGGTGGTATTCAGCAGGTTCTGACCAGGTTCTGGAGAACCGATAGCAGAAATTTTGAGTAGTTTGAAGAACTGACAAATACCAGCTCTGACTGGCCCTGCCCCAATCTATTCTCTGCCTGCCGAGTCCCAGGTGATTGGCTGGACCTTCTTTTGTTGCCCTGCACAGGAGAAGAGAGCTGGAAAGCAGGTTAGTGGGGTGTGGAGGGAATGGGATTTTGCAGTAACCTTCCCCCAGGAGTGGGGAGGGAATGGAGATTTTGCAATATCCTTCCCCTGCCATACCCACCAAGCCATGCCCATAGAACCGCTAGTAAAAAATGTTGAATCCCACCACTGAGTTTTGTCTTATGTGTGTGTGTGTGTGTGTATGTGTAATTTCCAGGATGAAAATTATTACATTGTATTTATACATATGGCTCATCCATTCCAGTTTTGATTCCGACCCAAATCAACTGGTGTTTTTTTTCCTAAAACCAATCCACTCAATTTTATAACTTGTGACCTTATCTGGTTGCCTTCCTATCATAGCCTACAAAAGGGCTGTCAAACTGGATTTCTTCAAGGGCCAAATCAGCATTGTATTTCTCGCAGGCTAGCTGGGGGGAGCAGGAGGGGAGACAGGACAGACGCCTCCTGCAGCACTTTGCCAGCCAAAATAGGGACAGGGGGCCACACGCTGCCCCCCACAGTCCCTTTTCAGCCTGGATGGCCTCCTGCAGCACTTTGCCAACCAAAACATTTTAGCTGCCAGATGCACCACATTCCTTTGCTATTTCCAAGCTGGCCCCGTGGGCCAGATTCAAGCATCCTGCAGGCCGGATCTGGCCCACAGACCTTGAGTTTGACATCCCTGGCCTACAACATTATTGCAAATAGGTTGTTCCTCTTGTTAGAGGAATATCATGATTCTTCAGAAATTCCTGATCTATTGACCACATAGAGTTAAGGATTTGCAATATTGGTGAATATCTGTAGCTCGGATGTAGGATGAGGGTGAAGATTCGTTCTCTGAGCTTGTGGACTGGTTTCCAAATATTTTGTTACCAGGCTAGGTAACATTAAGTTAAGGATTTACCCAGAGTCCCCTTTTTATCTTGATCTGTTCCTTATTTAAGAGCTTGCTAACCTGAGGTCACTTTCTTATGCCCCTTCTCCAGGAATACCAGGGCATCCATTATTCTTCTCCTGGTAGCTACCTGCTAGATCTATCCCTCTAAAGAAAAGGTGCCAAACTCAAGGCCTGCAGGATGGATCCAGCCTGCTGAGTGTTTAGATCTGGCCTGCAGGGCCGCCCTAGAAACAATGAAGGAGCGGCCTGCACGGCCTCTACCAGCGAAAATGGAGCTTGGGAGGGCCGCTCCGTTTTCTCTGGCAGAGTGCCCAGGCTACCACTGGTGTCCCCAACATGAGTGATGTTGAGCTGGCCATGTTCACCCAGTCTCCTGAGGTCAAATACAATCCTGATGTGGCCCTCAATGAAATCACGTTTGACATCCTACTCTAAAGTATTCCCTCTAAATAAATCTCTTTCTTTTATAGGGTTCATTAATCTCTGTTCAGGTTAGGTCCCCAAGAATGTTCATATGACACAAATAAACCTTCAACCTCCTCTAAGGAAGAAATAGGAAAACATAATGACCCTTCATAGTACTCATTGCATAATAAAAGGATTAACCAGACATGGCCAAAGTTTTTGGAAATCTTGTTCCAATTAAAATAAGCTTATTCTACCAAAGGGGCATTGGTCTTACCTGAGATGCCTTTTCTCTTTGGGTGGAGATAGCATCCAGGATTGGGTAGTCAGTTGCTGCTAGCTGATTGGACTAAGTCTGTCAAACTAAGTCACTCCTTTGTTACCAAGGGTCCCCAGAAATTGACAAAGGATTAGTGACAGACTGACGTGTTTTCTTGCTGTTGTTGTCGTGTTCTACTGGATTCGGAACGGACCTCGATCAGGGTGGGGCTGGATGCTATCTCCACCCAAAGAGAAAAGGCATCTCAAGTAAGACAAAAGCCCCTTCTCCTTTGTGGTGAGATAGAATCCAGGATTGGGATATACCAAAGCTGGCTGTTCTACAGGTGGGCCTAGTTTGGTCTGGATCTCTTAGTCAGGGTGGACCTTTTGAAGAACTCTCTGTCCAAAGGCTGCCTCCGCCGAGGAAAAGGAGTTCAGCTTATAGAGCTTAATGAACGGGGAAGGTGAGGCCCAAGTGGCCACCCAGCAAACTTCTTCTAGAGAAGCCTGAGTGGCCCATGCCGCTGACAGAGCTGCACTTCCTGTGGAATGGGCTGTTGTTTTAAGAGGTAGTACAAATCCCTGGGATTGGTAGGATTTAGAGATGTACATTCTGATCCATCACCCCACAGTTGATGGAGTGATCTTGCAACCAAGGGTAGAAGATTGAAATGATACAAAAAGAGATTCAGACTTCCTGAAGGGAGAAGTTTGTTTAACAAAGGGCCCTCGATATATTTAGAGTGTGCCACCTCTTTTCTAATACATGGACCGGTTTTGGACAGAAATCAGTTAATAATTCCTGGGCCCTGTGGAACCATGAGTTCACCTTTGGCATGAAAGAAGGGTCCAATCTTAAAACAAATCGGTTGGGGCAAAAGATACAGAGGTCCTTTCTGACAGAAAGGGCAGCCAAGTCCGAAATCTGTCTGGCTGAGGTGATGGCTACCAGGAAGGCCACTTTGCAACACAAAAATTGCAGAGAAGTAGATCTCAGTGGTTCAAAGGGAGCCTCGGTTAGCAAATTCAGTACCTTAGAGAGATCCATGTGGGGAATCGATAAACCACTAGTGGCCACAGATTTGTCACCCCTTTAAGAAATCTGTGGACTGTAGGATGTCTGGATAGGGACTCTGAGCTCCCCAAAGAAAGTATAGAAGATAAGGCCGGCATCTGCCATTGTATCATGTTCTTCTTGAAGAAATTCCTGCACCTGGGCAACCGAGTCCTCTACAGGATCCAACCCAGATCATAAGCCCCATTCACAGAAGGCTTTTCAGGTTGCGTTGTAAATGCGATTGGTGGAAAGCCTCCTGGAGGCCTGAATGGTTTGTATCACCTTGGAGGATTAATGGTCCCAGATCAGAGATACCCACTCAATCTCCAAGGGGTCAATTGAAGCCACTGGGGTTCTGGATGTAATAAGGGTCCCTGGCTGAGTGATGCTCTGTCTGCCAGTATCCTCCAAGGGCTGGTCACAAATATGCTTACCAAGTCTGAAAAGCATGGCCGTCTGGCCAATGAGGAGTGACAAGTATGAGCTCTGATCTCTCCCCCAATAATCTTTATATCACCCTCGGAATCAGGGGCAGTGGAGGAAAGGCATAGAAGAGTCCCCAAGGCCAAGCGCTGCGTAAGGCATGCATCCCCTCTGCCCCCGAACTGCAAACCTAGAGAAGAATCTCGTGAGTTGTGTGTTGTCCTGAGGGGCGAAGAGGTTTACTGCTAGTTGTCCGAAGCGCTCCGACAGCTCCTGAAATAAAACAGGGTGCAGATGCCACTCTGCGTGGTCTGTAGTGGCTCTGCTAAGCCAGTCTGCTTCAACATTGGATACACCATAAATATGCTCAGCCCTGAGCGAGACATGATGTTTTTCCGCCCAGAGGCACAGTTGTTCTGCCTCTAGCATCAGAGGTCTAGAATGAGTTCCCCTTTTGTGATTTACATGTGCCTTAGTAGTCAAATTGTCTGTTAGGATTTTCTGATACTACATTTTGGAATTGTGTCAGGGCCAGATGAACTGCCCTGAGTTCTAACCAATTGATATTATGGTCCAAGTTGGCCCAGGACCACTGTCCCTGGACCATCATGGATTGGAGATGAGCTCCCCAGCCATAAAGGCTGGCATCAGTGGTCAGAACCAGCCAGTTAGGTTCCTTGAATTGGTTTCCTAAGAAAAGAACTCGTGACAACCACCATCTAAGGGATTTAATAACTTCCGGTGGTACCCTGATTTGGGAGTGGGAACAACTCTTGCCTTCCCTTTGAAATGGTAGGAGAAACCACTGGAGAGCCCTGGCTGCAGGCTTGCCCAGGGCACCATAGCAATACATGAAATCATTTTGCCAAGGAGTCTTGAGAGCAGAGCCAGGGGCATCCTGTGCTTGGATTTCACCAGAATAATTAATTCCCTGATGCTCACCTGACGCTCCTGGGATAAGAAAACCTTGCATGCCAAGGTATCTATTACAGCTCCCAGATGGAGTAAACGGTTAATGGAGTGAAATGGCTTTTGGCTGTTTATAGAAAACCCATGCCCCTGGAGCACCTGGATAGTGATCCTCAAGTCCTCCACCATTTGAGATGCAGAAGAGGACTGGACAAGGATGTCATCCAGATAACATTGTACTCTGACTTCCCTAAGATGAGCTGCTAGGGCTGCTAACAGTTTTGTGAATGTTCTAGATGCAGAAGAAAGACCGAAGGGCAAGTCCCTGTATTGAAAATGTCTGCCATTATAGAAAAATCCAAAGAACTGCCTATGGCCAGGTAATATAGGGACATGTAGGTATCTATTGCTTCTGTTAAAGCAATAGAAGTTAGGAAGTCACCCTTCCTAACTCCATCCAGAATAGACTAGAGAGAATGCATATTAAACCACCTGTACGTTAGTCGGTGGTTCAGACGCTTCAGATCCAGAATTGCCCTCCATCCCCCCCAAGGCCTTTGGAATGAGAAACAGGATGGAATAAAATCCCATCCCTTGTTGGTCGTCAGGCACCAGCTGGATTGCATGGAAAAAAGAGAACCCTTTTTTAGAAACAGGGCAACGAATGAAAAGCCTCAAGGGTCTGGAGAGGAACTCTACAGAAAGGCCCAAACGAATCATCTCCAGAACCCAGGTGTCTGTGGTTACTTCTTTCCAATGCCTGACAAACAAGGCCAGATGTTCCCCAATGTGAGAGTTGACAGAGTATTTATCTAGAGCATCAGAAGGGACAACCCTCCCACCCCTTGAAAGGGCCTCTTGTTCTGGAACTGATGGTTTCTACCTGTGCGGTCCTGTTGCTGATCCTGTATGGGGATGAAAGGTCTCTGGGATCTAGAAAATCCCACCCCAGTTTCTGTCGCCCTGAAAGAGGATGGCAAAAGTAAGGAGTAGAGCAGAATTTGCCAAGTCTTGATCTTCCCCTTGTCTTTGGAGTCCACCAGAACCTTGTCCAGAGCTTCTCCAAATCATTTATCCCCCTTGAAGGGGGCAGTAGCCAACATCCACTTATGTCTCATGTCTGCCTGCCATTGTCTGAGCAGACAGTGAGAGGCCACAGAAGATTCTTCACCTTCAATGTGAACCTGGCTGCACTGAGGGTGGCATCAGCAGAGAACTCAACAGCAGCCAAAAGTTTATTGATGTGCTGTTGAGATCTCACATCACTAGCTGAAATTCTTTCCTGCAATTCATGCAGCCAGATGAGGGATGCCCTGTTGAAGAATGATGCAGCAGTGGAGGCCTTCATTGCAGGCTGCTGACTGATGAGTTCTTTGGAGTGTTTGCTCCATCCATTTGCCTTCTGCCCTCAAGGTGTCTTCACACGGACTAGGAATATCAGAATTAGACTGCAGAGCAGCCACCTGGGCATCTACTGTGGTTATTTCCAGTGTTCTGGAAAGATCAGCCCCCACATTGAACAACTTCCTATCAAGCAAAGATGGGCTTGGTCATGACCCAGGAGAAGACCATTGCCTCTGGATTACATTAGTAAACATTCTTGGAGGTGGGATGACATCTGTAGTTATTCTCTTCTCTGAAAAAAGTGGGTCATTGGGGTCTTTAGATGCATCTGCTGGCTCTGGTGGTGCCAGAACCCTACCTTGCCCTGTGGCATTTTTTGCCTTGAAGAGGAGCGATTTAAACAGGGCTGGTTGGAAAAGCCCTGAAACTACTGGGTGCTCAGAATCCAGGCTGTCATCATTTGAAAGGTCTCTCTTTCTATCTGATCCCCCATGTCAGATGGGATAGAGTGGGCATATTGAGATGGAGCATAAGAATCAGTCTCTGAATACATAGATAGATCATCATGAAAATGGGACATTTGTCTCAGGCTATGTTTTGAGGAGAAACATGAGGCCAGAGAAGGTGATCACCTGGATTGCTTTAAGGCAGCTGATATACCCTGCTTCACTGCCTCAATTAACAGAGCCTGCATATTATGCTGCATATCTGGTTCCTGTCCCACTGTTGGATGGAGCTCTGCAACAGTGGGTGTGAAAGTAGCCTCTGGAGCCACTCTGGGTCTCTGGACAGGTGTTGTCAACTGCTCCATTGCTGGGAAGACAGAGAAAAAAAATCCTTCCCTCAGAAATGTCAAAAGGTATCTCAGGCTCTTGTAATAGAAACTGCTCTTCAGCTCCCCCAGTGGCTGATTCCTGCAATTGCCTCCTGTCCTGATGAGACCTAGCTCTTCTCTCCAATGGCCGCTCTTCATTTTGGCGGGAATCTGTCATGGTGCTGTTAGGAATAGCTTCTGGGCTTTCTTGGGCTGCTTCTTGTTTCCCTTAGCCCACAGCCTGTTTAGTGCCCTGTCCCTGCGATGCTCATCCAGCTCTGCTGTCTTGGAGCTCGTTCAAGCCCCTGCAAATTTGGCTTTTGGCTTGCGGGCTTTACATGATGTTGAAGCATTTTGGGTTGTAGGGCTGAGAGAGCGTAATGGCCTGCAAGCCATTTCTTCCGCTCTCCTATTTGCACGGCCAGCATTTTTCATTGAATCCACCATTTTCTCTGAACTGACAGGTAGCCTAACTCCCCAAGGAGTTTGCTGACCTGTGGATTCGAGGGTGCGAAGTGTCCACCAGCCACTTAAACAAGGGCAATATCAGGAAAACTGTCAAATTTCCAATCTAAGATGACAGCTGTTTTCGTGCCCCCTTTTAAAAACACCACAGTGGTAAATTAAATTCCGAGGCATTTGAAGCCACATGAAACTCCTCCCAAGCTTATCACGATAATGGTGTGGAAGTCTGCTCTGTCACACAACCATGGAAATGTCTCTTACTGTGATGTAGATCGGCCCTTAGCCAATCTGTTCCCAGCCGATTCGGGCCAAAGCCCCAACCGATCGTTCCTTTGCCAGCCACTCAATTGGTAGACCAGGAACCAGCTATCACTTCAATAGCATTCAGGATTGATTTTACATTATAATTTCTCTATTTAGTGTCAAATTTTTGGAGCAATCAAAAACATGCCGTCCTAGCTGCTTGACTGAGTCAATTTCTGGGGACCCATGGTAACAAGGGAGTGTCCTCACCGATCTGATAGACTCAGTCCAATCAGCTAGCAACAACTGACTACCCAATCCTGGATGTTATCTCCACCACAAAGGAGAATAACATTCTTTTCAGTCATTGTAATATGACTAAATTAACTGAAATCCACTTCCCTTCAAATGAATTACTTAATTCAATAGAAGAAAACAGGTGCAGTTCAGAGTTGAATCATGGAGCCCTGGATACTCTCTGAGTGGAGTTGTTTGCTTGTAGATGTTTCTTTACCCAAATAGGTAACATCATCAGTGCCTATTTCGGTAATGAAACATTTGCAAAGAAACAACCAAGCTCAGACATCATTCTACAAAATTACTGAATGTCCCATTAACTTTATTAATTATGGAATTCCTAAAATTTCATACTTATTATTAATAAAAATGTTGAAAAAATCCACTAGTCACCCTTCGGTTACCATCCATATTTCTAAAGAAGCATAAAACAGTGAAGTATGGTAACTAGATTGACTGTCAGAATACTACACATGAAGTTCAGAAAATAAATGTGAGTGAATGAACTTTATCAAATGCTGTTCCTGCAATAATTCCTTACAATGATGTAATGGGAATGAATGAATAAACAAAAAAAGAAATCAAACAAAAAACTTACAGTGAAGGGAGCATGATACCAGCCATACAACCATACTAAATGCTTTTCCCATTTTCAGTCATTTCAGAAGAGGAAAGAAAGTGGGTAAACTTTAGGATATATAATTCTAAATTATCTCAATGGGTAAGTCATAGGTGTAGCTAGATTGAATATCTATATAATTTGACTGCTAATACTAAAAACAATATGAACTTCTGGAAAAAATATATAAGGGAGCCCAACAATGTACATTACAATTAAGGATATGCTATACCTTAATATATTAATATTGCTTTCCAGAACAGAGTGCACCAGTCAGTCTGATTTTCAACATTACTTCATTCTAAAGTTTTGACTGTTAAAATAAATAGCCTTTCAATAAGAATGAAACAGCAATGAATATCTAAGCACAGCAATCCATTAAGGTTTATGAACACAATCCATAAAGTACAAAGGTTTGAATATTAATCTTCAAGGATATCTTGGCTTTTAAAATAGCTATTGGCAAATGAAATATTTTTCTATCTTGAATTATTAGAGTTGAATTTCTTTCTTCTTACCATTGTTAGAATTCTTCAAGGACAAAACAAGGACAAAAAGTAATAAAAAAATGAAAAATCTTTGGGGAAGATTACTTTTTTATAATATTCCTTGACCCTCTATGTACGTACTATCAAGCTTTATGATAATAACACTATAGTGTTTGCAACAAACAGGAATTAAGGAACTATAATATGACTAAGATAGTAGGACATGAACCCTGAAGTGCTGAGTATAAGTCATAATCTCTTAAATTTAGAAAGAATTTTAAGAATGTTGCTAATAATTTTTAAAAGCTCTAGCATTGCCACCTTGTTTGCAGTAGAGAAAATCAATGCAGTTCTACAATGGAACCCTTATTATAATTCTTACAAGAATTGTTGAGTTTATGGCATTTATCAAAGGAGCATTACATTAAAAGCACTTTGTTTTTATATGCTTTATCATATTTTTCAAGTAAACCATCTTTTAATATTGTTTATAATGCTTTAAATACTCTAATTTAAAGTCTATACAAAATGACAAAATGAAGTTTTAAAAGGGGAATTAGAGGAGAACAAATGCTTAGTATTATTATAGTATTATCAATACTATGGCAAGAACTCAAGAAATTATTTCAGGCATCCAAAACATTTATTTGGTTATTGAATTTATGTCATCCCCCAACAGTTTAACTCATCTAAGTTAACATTTTAATACATGAAAAATATATTTAAAACAAATTTTTAAAACAATCAGTAAACAGTTTTCATTTAATCAATTAAAATTTTATGTATCAATCTGGATTCCCCCCCCAAAAAAATCTTAATAATAGAGTTAATATAAGAATCAAATTCATAAGCAGATTGGAAAAAGAAGAGTGTGACAGTTTTGTAAGTAGTGCCCAATAACCTCAACATAATGTTTTTAACTAATTACTGAATTACTGAATTTTCTTCATTTTCCTCTCATAGAAAGTATGCTATCAAAAGATTAAACACAGCAGGATATAATTTAAGATATAGTTTTAATGGCAGATCTTAGCGTGGCAGGAAATAAATCTGTATTTCTCAACCAAGCATCATACTTTGGATGGGCTGTGGTTTTCAGGCAGTCATTAGATGACCCTTTTATGAAGGAATCAACTTGGTAGTTATATTCCATAATCTTAAAACATTAATAGTAATGTACATACTACACATCCAACTATTAGTTTATGTAGTTACAATCAAGTTTTTACCTTGAGTAATCTGTACTTCCAAAAGTACAGTTTAAAAAGAAATGGGAAGGCACACAGTCACTTCAACAAATACCATGACTGTTTCAGATATGGTATTCAGCAGGTTCTGACCAGTTCTGGAGAACTGGAAGCAGAAATTTTGAGTAGTTCGGAGACTTGGCAAATACCACCTCTGACTGGAGATTTTACAGTATCCTTCCCCTGCTACGCCCACCAAGCCACACCCACAGAACTGGTAGTAAAAAAAAAATTAATCCCACCACTGGACTGTTTCCAGACAGGTGGATGTGAAGTATTTGCTATGTGAAAACATTTTAGCTTATCTTAATGGTTATGAGTGAGGTGGGGATGGGGGCAGTCAAAACATGCTGAAGCTGTTAAAATAAAATCCCAAAATTGCTAGCAACTGCAGCTCATCTGTGTTGAACAAAATAAACACACATGCCACACAAACCAATTTGAACTGTATAAATCCATTAAATATATAATAAACATTAAATCAAATCATGTAATCATACTCTAATCTAATGTTTTAGATATGCCTCATCTGAATAAACATACATATTTTTTTGCTATCTCAAGATTAAGAAAAACAAAGTTTTAAGTTTCTCTTACACATGCAAGAAAACGGAATATATTTTGTAATTTTAGATAATTATACATATTTTTTTTTAAAAAAAAACTGTATTGGCAATGAATCCTATTAGAAATCTATGTACTCATGCTGCCTTAAAAGCTGTAAAACTGAAGTGGAAAATTGTACAAGCCATATTTCAAAATGGAAACCAGAGTGAATTTGTACTTCTAATTGTATAGATTTGGTCATAAAATTATTTAACAAGTACTTTGTTATTTCAAACTAGAAAAGACAATCCTCTTTTTTTTTCCTTTGATAGCTGAGGAAATTTTAAAATAACTTAAAGAGTTGTCAGTCTGTGTTATTAAAGTAAGCAGATCTTGCCACTTCTATCCAATGACATACACACATAAGCATACTCATTGCCTTTACCAGAAAAAAAGATGAGATTCAATTGCAAAGCCTTCCCTAAGAAAAAAATAAAGGAAGGAAGGATGACTCAGATTACAGGGCTTATCCTCTCCCATTAGAAATGATGACTACACAGTAAAAAATAAAATCAGTGTTTAAAATTAAGACAGGGATAGAAAGGCTATTTCTTCACCTCAATATATATCCTCAAATATCTTCCATTTTAACCATATCTGCAGGAGTCAGCAATTTTATGCCCACAACACCACTAGATGGCACCCATGACATCAAAAGAGAGATTGAGATTTTGATATGTGTATGTGTATTTCAACACAGATATTTTGAGATTTGGCTTTCACATAGGATCTCATTCATTTAAAAAAAAAACAGATAAGGGAAATACTTGTATTTAGCATTGCTAAATGATTTTAATTTGTTTAAAGAGATACAATATATTCAATAAAATGTAGAATAAAAATAGTATAACAGTTCAAAATTGTTATACTATAATTAGATTGAGAATAATTAGGGCTGCTGATACAATATAAGAAAGGCCTCAACAAATAAATAAATATTTATTTCTGACTAAAGAATTTCACAGTGGGTACTCAGAGATTTAATGTCCAATGGAAGGAAACAATCTGTGGCATGGGCCACATAACTGAATTGAATATCAACATGCTTTGATCATCTGATCAATATTTTCTGAGCATAAAGTTCAACAAACCTATATTCAAGAAGATTCTTCCTTCAATAACTTTCTGTTTAGCATTTTAAAGCACTTGTTGAAAATGGTTGCAAACTGATTAGTTGCCAGAGAATCGCTTTGAAATTAAGCATTATATGTCTGTAATCAGTAGTTTTATAAACAATTTCAACTATGATCCATAATTCAGTCTTTTATTTTTTCATTACAATGAACAGGCAGAACAAAATGGATCTTCAGGACTCATTAGATTTCCAAGACTAATAAAATATATCCTTCTCAGCAAAGGTTAGGATCCTGAAAAAAATTATTTCATTGAAGAAAGTTTTTTCTACTTTCCCTACTGTTCTACAATAACATTTCTACTGGAGGAAAAATCAAATCTGGACATGGGTAATCATTACAAGGTCAAACAAAACGATTTTTGATAACAAAAGGTTCTTGAGTGAGAGCTTGTCTCTCAGATACAGGTTGTTAGAGATGATACTGATTACCAATCCATTTCACTCAGGCTCTTGGCTTTGACTACTGATGAAATACAGAGGAATGAATGCAAAAATGCATTGTAATTACTACAATTGCTGTTCTCAGTGGCATCAATATAATCAATTATTATATTCTGAGTCACTTGGCTAGAGTGAATTTCTGGTGGAAGTAGCCAAAGCCACAAGTAAGATGTGATTATGGTGTGCATTGCATGAAGTACTATAACTCACTAGGCCATTTTTCTCATGCATGAGCTTTGTTAATTTATTCTAGAAATTTTTTTATGACTGCCCATTTTAAATAAATAACTCTGAGTGGCTACAAACCTATATACAGCAGAAAAACAGTATAATAAAACTTCCACAAGGAACAAAAATCCCATATAAAAACAATCGTAATATAGTAACTAAAGCATCATACAAATTAACTGACAAATAAATAAACAAATAATATGGAATATGGTGCCTTAGGATAAGGATGTTAGTAACGTCCAGCATATATTTATTATAATAAATAATTATTTATTATATTTCTATGTCATCCAACTCCCAGCAACTCTGGGTGGTCTACAAATTGTTAAAAACATTTATTATCAAGGAACAATACAAAAACATAAAAACAACACTACGAATGCTTATTTTAATGGCTACTCATCTTGTTAAGCACTTCTTTGGATGTCTAACAAATATGTAAAAAAGTACAATGAAAAAGGAAAAAAACAAAAACGATAAACAGCCACTGAAGAAACCATACAACCAACAAATAGGGGTTCATCTACTCTTCTAAGCCTTGGAAAATGGGTAGATTTTAAGATCCCCTAACAGAATGACCAAAGTAACCCAATAGAGAACTAAAGAAAACTTCTACCAAACTTTCATGTATTTTTTCTAATATCACTTTTTTTATTATTTACCAATTTAGTTTTGTCTATGCAGGCTGGGCTTGGTGAAGTAAACAATCCTGATTTAGTCATGTTTTGTTAAAAAGTTACATTAATTGGAATCATACGTTGTGATATGCTATAAAATAGGGTTTCTAAAGTAGTGCTTGATATATATAATGCATTAAGCCAAATCAAATAGATTTATTGTATTCATGGCATAATATAATGTATGAATTCAATTAATAAGGAATTGTTATTGTTAGTTTGCAGTCATATTCAGTTTTATTATAGGAAAGCTAGGAATAAAATTAGGGAGTTCCGTGTGTAAAATTGCTCTTCTCCCACTGAGCTACAATCCTTTAATTTATCTAGAAAAGTACTGTGAGTTTTTGCAGTAGAGTTGAAAGCAATATCTTTGGTAAAGGATTGGGAGAAATGAATATATTTCACTAGGATTTATTTACATTTATCCATAAAATATGCCAACAGCCTAGATAACTAGATAAAAATGCTAAAAATTGTCAGATAGTTCAAACATATACCCACACATACACACAGAGAGATTCTGGTATAACTCAAAGTCTTTCACGTACTGCCGAACTTTTTTGCAAATGTGTATAAATAGTGTGGACTTCCTTGACTGTAGAATAATTGACAGGATTTTTTAAAAGATGTAACTCAGCAAAAAATATTTTTTAGAAGATTTGAGTTAAAAATATTAGAAACAGTTTTTATTCCTACCTTTTGTTTTTTTTAAAGAAAAATGAATGCCTAAATATATTTTTATAAAAAGCAAGTCAAATGAACAGAGAGAATCGTTAGCACTGATGATGTTATTTAGTTGGGTAATGAAATGTCTGCAAGAAAACCACCAAGCTCAGGGAGCACCAAGAACCCCATAGTTCAATCCTGAGCTATAAATATTTTCAATATCAATATTGAAAGAATATGTTGACTTTTAGAAAGACTATGAACTTGCATATTTTCTTAATCTTAAGATATGAAAAATATAGCTCAAGAGGATGTCCACAGATTTTACTGCTTCTAGATATTTTATTAGGGATCCAGAATTTTCTAATAGAACATTATAGTCACTACCACAGAGATGCTTTATAGCCTTTGGTCCTTGGAAATGATATGCAATTTCACTGGGTAATATATCTTTTAATATTGATAGTTGAAGTCGCTGAAAACAATCATCTAAAGGTTTGAACTACTGTTTGTATACCCTCTCTTTGGTCTCCATCTATTAATCCCATAGAAAAGTGACTGCTTCTGAAAAACTTTTGGATGCAATTCTATAATAGATGAAAATGAACAAGTTAAAACAATCAAGACAATGTAGATGTTGCATGTATGAGAAATTGTTAATCAATTGTCTCTAGATTGGAGAATGTGAGTTATTTCAGGTATACATTATTGAGATGTTCCTAAACTCAGCTTTGCCTGTTACAGATGGCAACAAAATGGCATTTATCAATTTCAACTTTTATGCCAGACACTCATGCCATGGGAATATTCAGACTATATTGCTATAATGTATTCTACCCACTGGAAGCTTTGGAAGCTTCTTATAATGGAATATAATAATAACCTTGAGGAGAGGAAAGAAAAGATGCTTCCTAGGAAACATTCAGACAAGAGAGGCAAGAGAGGCAAGAGCACCCAATGGTCAGAGAAAGAAATTTAGGAAGGATCCACTTTGATGGGTCAAACAGTTGAAATTGGCAGCGGGAAGTTTGGGCCTTCAGACATGCAAGATTCTATTATTGTAGCCTTACAATAAAGTAGAATTAGTTCTTCTCGCTAGTTCTGTCTAGCTTACCAGGGAGGACTGACATTTCTACAGGTAGAAAATGTAGCTCTATTGATTTTTGTTCTTGTTGTTGACAACTTCAAAGCAAGACACTTTGCTCCCATCCAGTGCTGGTCTGGATTTAAGAGCAGAGTATTTGATAGATCACTTGCACATACCCAATCCTGAACTTGCAGAGGCTATAATCTGGCATGAAAATATTTCTCACTACATCTCTATTTATAGAATTCCTTCTTTGTAAAAGAAATAATTTGGACTATTCTTTGCTTTGTATTATAGATTTTTTTTAAAAAAATGTTTCAATATACATTTGGTTTTGAAGTTTATTACTTTTATTTTAATATTAGAGATACAAATTGTTTCACTATTATATTTTTGCTGTTTTATGCTCCTTTTAAGTGATTGTATTTGATGATAATTTGAATTTATTATAATTTATTACTGCATAGTGGATTATAGGGTTTTTTTGTTATTCTTTTCAATTAATTTTATTGTTTCAAAAAATACCAGTTATATTTAAAATAAGTATAATAAATATATGAAGAGATAAGTCACATGAAATCAAAACCTGCAAATGATATGGATATCTTTAAACAATTTCCAGTTTTAGATCCAACAATAGCAAGGTCATATTTGGATAGTCTCACAATAGCTGGGCTATGCACTAAAACAAAATTTTATTAGCCAAAATTCAAGGAATAAGTTGGAATAACTAGGTCTATCCAAACTGCTAGGCCTTAAACCATGGTTTACAAACCTTAACAGTAATAGTATAACTTGGAAGGGACCTTGGAAATCTTCTAATCTTGCTCAATCAAGAGACCCTATACCATTCCAGATGAATGGCTGACCAATCTCTTCTTAAAAACCTCCAGTGTAGGTGTACCCACAACCTCTGAAGGCAACATTCCATTAATTGTTCTTGCTGTCAGGAAATTTATTCTTAAATGCAGATTGGATTTCTCTTTGCTAAGTTTCCAAGCATTACTTCTTATCCTGCCTTCTGATGCTTTGTAGAATTTGTTGACCCCCTTCTCTCTGTGGCAGCTCCTTAAATATTGGAAGATTGCTATCAAATCTTTGTCTTGGTTAGACTAGATCAAAGGTCTTCAAACTTGGCAAGTTTAAGACTTGTGGACTTCAACTCCCAGAATCCCTCAGCTAACAAAACTGGAGGAGGAATTCTGGGAGTTGAAATCCACAAGTCTTAAAGCTGTCAAGTTTGAAGACCCCAGGACTAGACATACCCAGTTCCTGTAAGTGTTTATCATACTTGTTTATCCTCCAGTCAGTTCTTTAATAATCTTTGTTGTTCTACTCTGCACTCTTTATAGAGTGCAGAGAAGCATATTTTTTTTGTATTGTGATTAAAAGTGGACATAGTATTTCAAGTGGGGTCCTACCAATGCTGTATGAAGAGGTACTAACACATTGTGATCTTGATACCATTCCTTTCTTGACGCAGCTTAAAATTGACTGGCTTTTTGGCAACTGGAGCATACTGCTGGTTCATACCTAAGTGGTTGCCCACTAGGACTTGTAGACCCCTCTCAGTTACTATTGTTGACACCTATTCTACATCTGAGTATTTGGTTTTTCTTACCTCATTATAAAACCTTACTTTTCTTACCACTGAATTGCATTTTGTTGAACAGGACCTAATGTTCAAGTCTGTCAAGATTCTTCTGGATTTTAAGCCTATCTTCTAAAGCAGGGGTTTCCATCCTGGATCGGGATGCGCTTTGCATGGTCACATCTGACCTCGTCATCTCCCGCCTAGACTATGCCAATGCTCTCTACATGGGGCTCCCCTTGAAGAGCACCCGGAGGCTCCATTTGGTGCAAAATGCAGCTGCGCGGGTGGTTTTGGGGGCTCCTCGGAGCTCCCATTTTACACCACTTTTGTGCGAGCTGCATTGTCTCCTGGTGGTCTTCCGGGTGCGATTCAAGGTTTTAGTGACCATCTTTAAAGCGCTCCATGGCTTGGGACCTGGGTACTTACGGGACTGCCTACTGCCACTATCGGTCTCCCGTCAGCCAGTGCGCTCCCATAGGGTGGGCCTCCTTGGGGTGCCGCCGGCTGGATGGCTGGTGACCCCGAGAGTGCGGGCCTTCTCTCTGGGAGCACCTTCCCTCTGGAATGAATTGCCCCCGGAGATGAGGATCATCCCTGACCTTTTGACCTTCTGGCGTGCTTTGAAAACCCACTTATTTCACCAAGCTGGTCTGGCCTAGAGTTCTGCGCAGGGTTTTTAATTGGTTTTAATTGGTTTTTAATTTTTATAACTTTTAACCTTGATTGTTCTTATCTATCAGTTATTTATCAGCCACCTAATTTGATCTTTTTAAATTGCTTGTAAATATTGTATTGTATTTTCTATTCTATTTTATTCGGCTGTACAACACCCCGAGTCCCTTCGGGAGAGGGGGCAGTATAAAAGACTAAATAAATAAATAAACTTAAAGACTTGTGGACATCAATTCCCAGAATTCCTCAGCCAGCAAAGCTAACTGGGGAATTCTGGGACTAGAAGTCCATAAGACTTAAAATAGCCAAGGTTGGAGACCTCCGTTCTAAAGTGTTGGCTATTCTCACCAGCTTGGTGTCATCTGCAAATTTGATGAGTTCCCCTTCTATCCCCTCATCTAAACCATTTATGAAGATGTTGAAGAGTACTGGGCCTACACATTGAACAGTTGGTCCACTAGTTACAAATCTGTCGAGTGGTGATTTTTTTAAAATTAAATTTGTTTGCCACCCATCTTGCTGAAGGTGACTCTGGATGGCTTACATCAAAATGATATTATCTATCCCACATATTTTGCCAAAAAGTAGGCTGTGGTTCACTTTGTCAAATGCCTTACTAAAGTTCAAGCATACAATGTCCACAACGTATCACTTATCCACTAATTTAATCAATTTTGTCAAAGAATATAATAAAGTTTGTCTGGCATGATCTGTTTTGGACAAACCCATGTTGGCTTCTAGTAATAACTTTCCTGGTTTTTAGATCAGTTGCTTGACTATCTTTTCCAGGATCTTCCCAGGTATGGGAATATGTGAGGCTGACTGATCTGTAGTTTCCTGGATCCTTCTTCTTCTTCTTTTTTTTGAAGATGAGATCCACATCAACTCTTCTCAAGTCTTCTGGTAGTTCTCTGGTACTCAAAGTCTTTGAAAGATATTATTCAGTGATTCTAAGAACACATCTGGAAGCTCCTTCAAAACGTCTATAGGGGGCGTGCATAAGCGCACCAATGTGCCTACCATCCCTGTCCTATTGTTTCTTTATTTTTCTTATATGTATCTATTTCATGTATTCATAACTATGTTTATACTTATACCTATTATCTTATAAGTGATTGACAAATCAAATAAATAAATAAGTAATAAATAAATAAAATGTAATCCATCTGGCCAATGTGATTCAAACGCTTCTAGAGTAGATAGCTGTTGTCTTACCATTTTCTTGCCTATTTTGATTTGCATTCTTATTCTGTTTCCTATGTTTGTTGTTTTTGATAGGTTGTACTATTTTTCCCTTTTGTGGAAAGGAAGATCAAACAAATTAAGCAGTTCCACTATTTTGATTTGCATTCTTATTCTGTTTCCTATGGTGTTGCTTTTGATAGGTTGTACTATTTTTCCCTTTTGTGGAAAGGAAGATCAAACAAATTAAGCAGTTCCACTTTCTCTCTACTGCCCATCACCTGGTATCAACTGGCTTGATATAATTCATTCACAAACCATAACCACAGGATGGCTTAGCATGATGAATGAACTCAGTTATGAATGCTGAGAGGCGATATTGTTTAAGAAAAAATGTAGTATGGCAGATAATACTAAAGTCCTTGACTTACAACAATTCATTTAGTGACCATTCAAAGTTACGATGATGAAAAGGGACTTATGACCATTTTTCATAGTTACAACTTTTGCAGCAGCCTCATGATCATGTGATCAAAATTCAGATGCTTGGCAACTGGTTCATATTTATGACCATTGCTGTGTCCCAAGGTCATGCGATCACCCTTTGCAACCTTCTCACAAGCAAAGTCAATGGGAAAGCCAGATTCACTGAACAACCTGAATACTAACTTACCAACTGCAGGGGTTCACTTAACTATGGCGAGAAAAGTCATAAAATGGGGGAAAACTCACTAAACGTCTCATTTAACAACATAAATTTTAGGCTCAATTGTGGTCATTAAGTCAAGGACTACCTGTATTATATTGCACAGAAACGTTCCAACAGCCATAGTGCATAATTTCCTTGCCTGTAACTTTTTAGACTAATTCAATGATTTCAGTAGGAAAGTTTGGGAGAATATGTTCTCAATAGAATTGTCTTTCTTCCAAACTTCCCTGTTCAGCTTTGCAAATTTTAAAGCTGGTATAGGAAGTCTCTCATCCTCCAAATAATGCTCAACTATATTTTCCAACAATCCATCCAGTATTGTGAAAAATGGTAGTAAAATCAGCATCATCTGGTGGACCATACTCTCTCCATGAATAGTTTTTAGTCCATACGGTCTAGACTGGACTGCAGAATTTTAAGCAAACAAAATCTTATTACTGGTGTTAATCTTCCACGATCTATTTTGAACATTTGGGGATGGCTAGACAAATAAAACATATCTTAAAACAGTTCATTTTAAAATGCAGCTTTAAAATCTAGTAATCTCAATCCGCATAATCATTTAACATGCTGTCCACAATTCAGAGGCAGATGATTATACCAAAAAAAATCTCAATATGCTAGCAAAAAAAAAAAGAGAGATAACAAATGAAGAGCAGTTTAGAGCCAGAGCACTATCAAGGGTTGTTGTTTTTTTAATTATCATATAAAAAACTTATCATTATCTAAACCTATTTTATTTGCTAGGATTAAAAGGTTAACATTATTGACAGTCTTTTCAGTCTACGACTGTTTTGATCATTAGTGATTCTTTCTAATTTGTAAACAGGCAAAATAACTTGCCCCTGGAGGGGAAAAAATGAGAACATTTCTTGGCCTGCTGTAAGTGTGTAGGTATCCTATGGGGAAATGCTGTTTTGCATAGATGGTTTATCAGAATATTTCCAAATGGCAATACATTACTTTTTTGGATTCATTTTAATCACCAGCAAGTTTAAAGGGTATTTAAAAGCTACATGTCTAGTAGATAAATTCTGTATTTGTGGTCAAGATAATTCTTGTTCCAATTAAGTCAAAAATAAACAGAGTAAAATGCAGATTCTTGATTGATCAGTAGATTTCTGATCTCTCATTGTCTAACATTACCCACAGTTAGAAGCTTTTTAAAAAAGAAATAATTCACTTAGGACACCAGAAGTTTTTTGCCTGAAGCAGTTTGGACTTATACTAGTATCACTGCTGATCTCTGCATCAACCATGTATTCAGAAGTACAGTGTACTGTTCCTTCATTCTCAGTAGTTGTCTACTTGCCGTGTTTCTTTGTATTTGGCTTTGACTTGTTGGTCTCTTGGACTTAGTAAAAACAAAATTGTTCCTGCAGCGCTGAAGTCTCCCACCACTGCACTATATTATATTTTCTGTTCAAAGAATTAACCCTTATTGCTAATTAAATACCAAAGTTAATAAATGCTAATTAAAATAGATCTACAAAAATAGAATTAAGGACTGGAGGCTAAAACACATGAACAATGGTTGCAGGAATTGGGTATATCTAGTCTAGTGAAAAGAAGGACATGATAACAGTGCTTCAATATTTGAGGGGATGCCACAAAAAAAAGGGGGGGAGGGTCAACCTACTTTCCAACGCACTAGAAGGCAAGGCAAGAAACAATGGGTGGAAACTAATTAAGGAGAGAACCAACCTAGAATTAAGGAGAAATTTTCTAACAGTGAGAACAAGTAACCAGTGGGATGGCTTGCCTTCAGAAGTTGTGGGTGCTCCATCACTAGGGGCCTTTAAGAAGAGACTGGACAGCCACTTGTCTGGAATGGTATAGGGTCTCCTGCTTGAGCAGGGGGTTGGGCTAGAAGACCTCCAAGATCCCTTCTAACTCTGTTATTCCATTATTTCAGAATGAAGAATTTCAAGAATTTGCAGCACCAATTTCAAATAAGACTTTTGCCTGCAGAAGGAAAAAAGATTAAGCCTTGAATCCATTTCCCAAGTGTTTATGGTTGAGTATGGATTTGAAATAAATATTTCCTAGCCCTCAGAGTTACTAATTCTTTAAAATTATAGCCAGAGCAATAACACCAGTAGTCAAAGTTTTCAATTCAGACCCAGCAAACCATACCTATCCTATATGTATGGATCCTATAGGATTTTACTGAAATTCTATAGGATAACCTAAATTTACAATATTGAAATATTCTCAGATGAGATCTGCTAACATCTCAGAAGTGATATTGTTGAAATATAAAATTAGGAAATCTTGTTATGTAAATCATTATTTTTAATACAATCACACCACTGAGCATAATTACTTGATGACACTTGCTACCTAAAATGATAGCTGTCCTTAAATCAATTAAATCAGCAAATGAATAACTTTGTTTATATTAAAGCTAAAGTTATTTTTTGTTGTTGTTTCCAATCATTAGGCCCCTTCATTGTTTTCATTTGGGCTTAACTTTCACAGATCAGTGTCTGCTCCCACTATCATTTTACAGAGATCTCCAACCTTGGCAACTTTAAGACTTGTGGACTTCAACTCCCAGAATTCTCCAGCCAGATGGCTGGAGAATTCTGGGAGTTGAAGTCCACAAGTCTTAAATTTGCCAAGGTTGGAGACCTCTGATAAGAATTATGTTTTCTGAAGATTATTTTTTAAAAAAAATCATGTAAGACGTGGCCTGTAAAACTTCTAAAATATGACCAGCAGTATGAAAGAATGAGCAGTGATTTTATTTACATTTGATGGTGTATGTAAGATGTTTGGATCATTTAGGTAGTTACCACAATAAGAAAAAAAAAACCATGGTATAATTGCTTATAGCTTTTCACATGATAAAAGCGCACAACAGGCTGTCATATATACTTACAAATGCTCACCCATCTTTTCAATTGGCTATAATATGAAAGATTTTACTGACCCACTTATTTATCTGCATAGCACCAATGTTATTTATGTCAGAGACAAAAGGCACTATGAGTCAGGATAAGCCAGGTTTCCCTTTCTGTTTATCCATATTTTATGTGAGGTTTATTATGAAAGCAATACTAGAACCTCAGATCATAATGCCACAGCCATTGTTTTGGAAGTATTGACATCCAGGTTTCTTCTCTGAAACAATTGAATCTACATCTCTTTGGTTTATCTTTTCTCCTTTTTCTGTTAGATGAGTTGCCCTTCTCAAGCACAGCATATATCAGAATCTTCAGCTGTGATCAATCACACATGGCAGAATCGTTATGTATAATCTAACAGGATTTTTTTTTTAAAAAATATAAACAAAATATAAAGAATCCCAACCAGATTTAGAGTTGAGTTGGATTGAAAAAAAATATAATCCTACATACCGGTAATTTTCTCAAATAACTGTTCTTATATCTACTATCGTGTTGTAGTGGGTTCACTTTAATTGGAAGAAAATGTTTGAGAGCTGACAAGAATGAACTGTAACAAGATACTTATTTGCAGCATGTTAGGGGGAATAAGCGTAAAGCCAGGGATAGGATTTTATTCCTTTATAATATGTTTTAGTTGTAACCAGAGATGATAGAGGACAAAATTTCTCTTGGGAGCAAAAGTTGATACTTAGTCTCTCTATTCCAGTTACTTTTTTTGCAACTATTCTCAAAATATACTAGTTAGCATACTATGTGAGATACTTTTCATATACTTTCTTGTGTCAGATATCTCAGACTTAATCTAACCTTCCAACAACCTACTTATTTGATGCCTCTTGAATTTCTATACCAAAAATAGCAATAAAGCTTGAAAGACAGTGTTATGCATTTGAAAACATAGGGTAACAAACTTGAGAAAAATACTGAAATTCATGTCTATCAATCAGTTTAATAAAATTTTAGTTTTGTAACAATAGCTAGACAGACATTGGGAACAAAGAAAGTTGTGTTTAATTATGCTGTTTGCAGAATAAAATAATTCTCTAGCTCAAAACCTATCACAGAAGTAATTTGAAAAATAGCACTTCATTTGGCTTCCATGGCCCTCTCATGCCAAAAGCAACAAGCAACACTACTCAAAACTCCTAAAGAATTGGATTATTGCCAAATGAATATACACCATGCCCCTTTCTAATCAGCTTCCCAATTCAAGAGACCCATGCTGGCATGAGGTATGTCCTGCTGGCAAAAGTATGAAAGAGCCAAGCTTTCAAATGCTGAATAGCTTTAAAATCTACAATCTTACAGCTACTTTATGAACTTGTTTAGTACTGAGCTATAATCAGTTTGCTTATTCCTAACTCTCAAGATGTATTAAATTTATCCTGAACAAAACGGGTGTCTGAAACCAATTCCTCACACTCATTGCCAATGGCCCAGACTCGTGGGAGTTTCAGGAACCAAAGGGCCTACTGTTAGATGCAACATTGATTTCTGTATGTTCACAATTTACCAGACTGTTCCATAGTAGACTTGATTTGATGGCTCTCCATGGGGTGCCCTGCAGCCTTATTTCACAGCCAAGCTGGCTACCATGGTTTGTGGCAAATGTACATTTGTAACCTTTTCCAAGGAACAATATTAAACTTTGATATATATACCATAGCCAGCAAAATTAAAAATTTAATGGCATATTATCTGATCTTTCCTATGATATTCAATACTTCTCTGTTTTTATATATTTTATAATTCTCTAACTTCTACTTCTGATAGTTATTGGATCAATACTTCAGATTGGTATTGGACTGAAATATGAATGAGTAGAAATTAAATTTATCAACATGCAATAAATTGCTTAAAATTTCTTGGACCATAGTTGACCTTAAAGGAGAATTTACAAAATGTAGACTCAACCCCAATTAATAAGTGATTAATGTAGCTGCTCCTTTGTTTATAGATATTTCATATCACTTCTAGGCCTTTTCTGTGCTTCAAAGAAGGGATGGGCAACTAACATTAAAATGTTAAGTTCTGATAAAGTATAATCACAAGAGTCGACAGCACTGAAAGTTATTTTCCCTGATTCATATGCTATTTTGGGAATTGAGATCAGTTATTAAATATGATTAAAAAATATAAGACACCTGATAAAAGAACTATATTTTGAATTATAATTGGGTCAAGAAATGTAATAAGCATGTGGCTGTTTAAATAATTTCAATAATATAAAATTGATCATTAATAACATTCAGTAAATTACCATGCTGTGAAAGTATAGAGTTTTTAATATAGATGGCTCATTTTTATATTCATTTATATATATATAATAATTAGGAGTAGAAAATAGTGGCATCTATTAAACAGAACAAAATAGATATTTAATTACATGTTGTTTTAGGTAAAAATATAAGAATAGTAAATTTCATAAAAGGCATGAACAATCTTCATAAATCTATGAAGTTACAATATAAATAACTTCGGTGGACAGTCTGGTCCTTTCTGCAATACAGGGAGTATACTTGAGCAGTAAATTCAAACACAAAGGAAGTACTGTAGCTGGCAAGAAGCAAACTGCCTTGCATTCTGTTTCAGCTTAATACTAACACTGAATAAACATCTCCTTCACTACTCAAACTACAAAATTAAGATGAGCATTAAGTACTGCTTTTGCAGGGTCAGAAAATTAATTCTGTTTTTATTTTAAATTACTTATTCTTTTTCTTTGTGTGAGCTTGGTAATACTCTTCATTCCCCCCCCCCCCAAGTGGAAACAAATGGCTTCTGTCACAATTGTACTTTTTCTTTGTTTTTCTTCAGTCATCTTTGTTTTCCATTATAAATACAGTAAACTCATTATAAATATATAATAAGACATAGCCATAAGCATAAAATAATTTAACTACATCACAACCACCAAGTTCAGGTCCAGCATTCAAACTTACAAGTGAGCAAAAGTAAGCTATGATAATCAGGGTTAACTGCTTCCTTCAAAAATTATTTACTTAGGTTATGAATTTGTGTTCATGCTTAGTTCTTATGTTTATAATTTATAAAGGTATTCTGCTACATAAATTTAAAAAGTCAAAAATTTTGCCACTTTGATAAACATATCTCCCCTGAAAAATAGGTAAGAAATAATTTTATTAAATATTAAGGCAAAATATCTAAATACAAAACTTGTAATGTACAAGGAATTAAGAAAATGCAATTAAATTATAACCTACACTTAAATTTCAACCTCACAATATTTGTTTGGTTTAAAAAAAACAAATTAGTAAAATTAAAGAGCTCTATTTTAAGATTAGAAGCATTATGACAGGGTAAAACTATTCCTAGATTACAAAGATAACAAATACATATTCTGATAAAAATTAAAATATCTCTACAGAATTATATAATAAACAAGTAAGTCAATTACTTACTAGAAGGCTTCATTATATTCAGGTTGCTAGAGAAAGACTTTGGAGGAACTGAAAGAATAGATTTTGGTGCCTAGATTTAAATGGGTTTGATTTTGCAGTGCTGCTTTTCTTTTTCTATAGAGAGTATCTTTCAGCAATATAAAAACAATATTTTGCCCTTTGCAGGAACTTGTATCAGTGATTTGTTAAAATTATCTAAGTCACTATTAAAAGTGCAATTTCATTTGTAAACTAAATATGTATATACATTAAGTATGCCCTCCAAATTCTACCTTCTAAGCTTTCTCAGTAAAATAACATGAGATTTTAAGAAAAATGTTAACCAAATGTTCTATAATTGTTACTGTATATATCAGAAAAGAGTGTACTGAACTCTTTGTTTGACCTAGGAATAGAATCTGAATCTCTCAATAATTAAGACTGCATGTATCTGAAGAAAGCCATGTAAAATGTCTTCAGAAAAAGTAAAAATATGTAATTATTTTGTCCCTTGTTAAACAATTCAAGTTTCTTACACTTTCTAAACAGAAAGATCATGTCAAGTTCAGTGAAGGGGAAAAGGCATATGCTTACCTGAATAGAATATCAGTTGGAAAGCTGAAGAATTGCAAAACAAAGTAGTCCAAATGATTTGTGTATGCACACAGTCCAACTTTGTACTTTCAAGTAGGCCAGACAATCAAACTATCATTTCAGCATCAGCCAGCCTGCTTTCCATGTTAAGGGATTCACCCAGAAAAGTGAGAAATCTGCTTCACGATAAACAGCAAAAATCCTTGCAATGCTTCCAAATGCCCACCATTTGTTCACCATTCAACCAGTCAACTTTTTCAAATGCACCTCTTCTCTTAGTGCATTTCCAAGGTATAAGAGATGGGAATTGCTTCTTATCGGTATGCTAATTATTTTGCCACAAAGACAAAGGTCAAAATGTTTTCAGACAGGAACAATGGACCTAAAGTTGAAAGCAAGAAATAAAAGCAAGTTGATGGGGAAAGAGGTGCATGAGTGCAGCATTCTGCTTGCTACATCAGCAGTAGCCTCCATTTGAAAGCACCAGCAGCAGCAAGGCAGGCAGCAGGCTACAGAATAGCCTAGCTGGGTAGTATATGCATACAGCACAGGTTCCCTTAGAGACCACATTACTGCAGCAGAATAACATCAGTAGCATAGTGCTGTTTTCCCTGTCTCATTCAAGATTCCTTCATAGTGTATTCATTTCTTTCCTAAATTGTAGATGGACTCCTTAACTACCTTTGACTCAGATTCCTCCCCCCCCCCTTCTAGATTATAACAATAATTTTGAAGTCTTCTGTTTACTAGCCTTGCAGTAGTCAGGCAAGATTGAAGGTACACACTAGTGTATGCTGTCTACATTGTACCCAAAGGTCCCTAAATCTCTGGAGGGGCAGAATGTGTATCATGTGAAATGCTGTATTTAATGTAATAGATGGGAACCATAAAACACCATTCAGGCTATTACCAGCAATCCAGTAGATGATGTTTTCTTTTAAACTGAAGTCTCATTTATGATTGGTGACATAGAAAAGCCAGCTCTTACTAAAAAAAAAAAGAATGCCAGGAACTATAGCAAATGCACTACCATTTTGACCTATTTCTTTTGAGAAAAAATTTAAAACATCTGAATGCAACAAATTTAAAGTTACCTTCAAGTATCCCTAACTCATTCGGGTCAGTACCTGAATATACATCTTTAAAAAGAGAGAAAAGGACATTTTGGGCTAAAAAAAAAATGTTTGCATATCTGAAGAGAGACAACAGTAAGAATTTGGATCTACCATACCTTCATTAATTGAACTTTTTAACAAACAAAACAAACAAAATGTCAGCTCAAAAAGTATTTTAGAACACTTGTTAGAAGCTTTTCCCAGTTTGGCAAAAATGCACCCACATATAAATCTACAGTATATAAAATTTCTGCTACACTTTCTTTCTGAATCTAGCGAAGAACTGTTTTGAATAGTTTTCTGACATGTGCCTCTAAATTAAACCACTTCAAACAACCTATATCTTACAAACCACAAATTACACTTACTATTAGCAAATATTTTGGCTTAAAGCATAACAGTTTTCTGCAGCAGTACTGTACAATGAGTTGTGAGAATGTGACCCTATGCTAAAAAGGTCAACATCTGCAGGCCAGTCCCTTCTCTTGGGAGGGGAGCACACGTCTAAAACAACTTTTCTACATTTGAATTCAAAATACCTTCCACATTTCAGTCAAAAAATGATGAATTAAAAGCAGCTTCAGGAACCTTAACCCAAAACACTGGAAAACTGTAAGAAGGCTGAGATGAATGTTAAACCTTTGATAAACTTTTTCCCCAGTATTATTTGTTTTTATTTATAAGACTTATGTAAATATTGGCAATCAGTTCTCACCCACCCTCAGTTGGATAGAGCTACAAAATAAAAATATTTCTTTCTTGGGCAATCTTAATTTTCCTTGGGGGTGGTGGTGAGAAAGTTACCTTAATTTCACCTGTCTTTTCCTAAACAATATTACCGTCTATCTCGCATAAGAGCACCCAAAGCAACTCACCCTCATGTTCTCCCTCACATACAGCCACAGCACCCTCACCAGTTGGCTTTCTACGCAGTAAACAGAAGTCCTCACTCACTCTCCTTCCCGAATCCCCATCTTTCCTCGCAGCCTCCCCTCGCGTACAATCCCGCCCCCCACCCCACCACACACAAAACGTTTCCTCTCAGATGCAGCCTCTCCTCACAGCATACCCAGCCCAACCTCTCCTTCCCATCAGACAACCACAACTCTTCCGCCGCCTCTCTCAGATACCATTGTCCCCCCTCCTCCTTTCTCCCCCCCGCACAATTCTGTCTCCCGCAGCAGCTGAAACACGCACCACGGCTGTCTTTTTTTTTTCTCTTCTTCTTCTTCTTCACGCGGGCAGAGCTCTATAGAACACCCAATGCCCAGCCTGAGCTCGCAACACCTTTATCGCCTCACCTAGATAAGACCCACACCGCTTCCCCCCGCTCAGCATACCCGAATCTCTCCTCCGCCTCACCCCCCCAACCCAGTTTCTCTCCCTCCACGAGCCCAGCGCGCGCCCTTCCCCCCACGCGCGCGCGCGCCGCCGACGTTGTCGAACTGCAGCCTTTGCAAAAAAAGAGAGTGAGAGAGAGTGTGAATGAGAATACTGACCGCTCTTGCGACGGCGGAGGTGACTTAAGATGACTCCCCGCGTGGGAAGTCATCCGGCGCACACCTCCTCCTTCCAGCCTGCCCGAGTAAACCCTCCCCCCCCTCCGCCGCGCTTTCGTGGCAGCTTGACGCGCTGGGAGAAGCCCGAAGCGGACGCCCCGGCCAAGGCGACCGAGAGTTGTTGGCAATTCCCTTCCCAGCTAGCACTGCAGTCTGAAGGGAAGAAAAGCCTTGCTGGAGCCCAGCCCGCCCTTCGCTTTCCTCCTGGGCTCTCCCGACAGCTCCACAGACAGCTTCTCTGCTGAAGGCAAACTTTGCTAACAAACCCCGCCAACCTCTCTCTCTCTCTCTGTGTGTGTATTTGCTTGCACCTCAAAAACGTGGCAATAGAAGCATCTCTCTCTCTCTGGACTTGAACAGGTTAAAGGCAGGACAACCGAAGTGTTTCCCCAAGAAGCAAAAAGGATTTCAGCCCTCCCTTCCGCTCGTCTGTCCCCCCCCCAACACACACACACATACACAGAGAGAGAAACACACCTGCATCTCTTTCACCTCCCCCACTTCTGACAACATCCTCGGATCCTCTCGGGGCTTCCTTTATTACGCCAAAAAGCTTAAAGTAGTCTGGCTGGAGAGACAGCCCTTATTTAGGGAAAGGATTGGAGAAGGAGGCTTGTTTTTAATGAGAGATTCTGATCTAAAGACGGTAGAAAGCCCAGTTCTCAGGCATGCTTCCTAAAAAACAGGGAGCCACTGAGGTCCTTTGACTGTGCTCCTAAAAATAAATGCATATCAACTGTATTTGGAGGTAATCGGGGATCATCAGACTAAATGGAGTTTTTAAATAAATGCACTTAGAATCTTAGATTATTGACTAAAAAGAGGAGATATCGTTAAGTATCATATGAAACAAATAGTTAACTGTTTAGATAAAATCTCACTCAGTTTAATAGTGGAAGAGCAATTTCCTGTGTTTACTAAAATTAGGAATCTTGGGATTCGCACTTCTAGCTGGGAATCACACTTCCTGTGACCTAGAATCTAATCCCAGATTGCAGGTATAGAAAGAAAGGCATCGGGCACTGGCTGGGATACTAAGCCCCACTACTTAAGGCTAGTTCAAAGGTCAAATTCCTTATCTCATCCTAGATGATTCTAAAAGTAAATTCACAGGTGAAATTTACAAAACGAGACTGAAGTAAGTATCTAGAAGTAAGACCTATTGAATTATCTAGGGTTTCGAGCAGTAGACTGATATAAATTGAATTGCAGCTTGCAGATGGCAATTTAGTGTTTGTGAGATAAATTATGTGATCTCTTGTCCAAATCTACAACTTAAGCAATGGGAAGATGGGAAGGCATCTGATCCAGAAGTTTGAGATCAGTCCTACTTTTCTTTTTTCTGAAATGCTGATGATAATTTAAAATAGCATAAAGGTATTAAAATCCTGTTTTTTACATATGTCCTTATATTACCAGTATTTTATTTTTGTAAAATATGATTAGGAGTTTGGTGCCAAAATTATAACTTTTCCAGTTCTTCAGAACTGATAAATGCTACCCTGAAACCATGAAAACCTTTACTTTTCTCTTAATGATACACACTAAATCAGTATTCAGAATCATTTTCAAAATAACATTTTGCTACATAATTGTAGCAGATGTGCAGATTCAGCCCCATCACTAAACATACATTGCAATGGTGGAGTAATCTTGTGGCCTTTGTTATTTGGGATGCAATATGATGGGTATAAAGAAACAGGTAAGTAATTATGAGCATTCTTTCTTTGGTTTAATATAAAATTCTTTTTACTTGTAATTAAAAATTACTTGAAAAGGAAACTAGTTCTCCTCTTGAGGAAATGGTTTTGAAATTAGCTGGTGGCATTCAAAAAATTGGTGGGGAGAATTTAGCTTCAAATGAGACAGGATAGTGATCCCCAAATAAGGGCCACAGAACTGTAACCAGCCCAAATAAATTCCTTAAGAAAAAAACCCTGCATATGCAATAATCCTAAATATACCTTGGACATCTTTTACCTTTTGTTCATATACCTACTTGCAGTGGTCTCTTCTCTCCAATCTGCCAGATAAAATGTAGGGTGTGCAGAAAGTAGGTGAAGAGGGACAGAGGTAAATTATGCAGCTATCATGAGAAAGCAACACCTAGTCTGATGGCCACGCAATGTGGTTAATAGTTTATTTTATTCAAGCTTATGGTTGAAAACAGTATTTCCTTTATGCATGAGAAGGCCTGAATAAGAGATACCCCAAAATTTCAATTCAGAGTACATATGGGCTGCAAAGGTAAATCTGTATGGGAATGCCCAGCTGTGAACATTAAATACCAAATATCAATATCAAAAATATATTCTATATGCCTTTCATGTTTCTTGATATACTATATTCTCAATGTTGTGTGTGCACACAACTAGTCACAACCCCAACAACATAATATGCTTAATACTACTGAGTAAATGTATTCATAAACCTACTTTTTATTCTGGAGTAAATATATAATTAATTTGCACACTTAATTGCCTCCATAATTGTTAAATTCAGAGAAAATTCTAAACATGATGGAGTTTAATCAAGGCTTGAAATATTCAGTATAGTGGCACATTTCTTGAAGAACAGAAAGGATATTCAAAATAGGTTGGAAAAGTTACTGCACATGCGCAGTCACAACATCTCATGATAAAGTAAAGCAGCAGACAGTTTGGTTGATCATGCACGGATGTACTCAAAGCATCATATTTCGAACAGCATTTCTGGATTTAGCTGGGGATTTGAATGGAGTGAGTGGAGCATTAGCTCTGCACAATGAAAACCTAGATCCATTTCTGGAAACAAACATCTCTGCTAATATTTTGCTGAATTGTTGAAATGTTGATGTAAACAGAATCTCTCAGGTTCAATCAATATGGATGTGAATGGATTTATGACAGAGACATTCTAGCAATGGGAGGGGGAATGACATGTAAATGTGGTGAGAAGCCATCTATAAGAGCCCTGGCTGATAGAGAAACAAGAAATTTTGAAGAGCTGAGTTACGCCAGCAAGGCTATTCATATATGAAGGAGAAAAAGGAGTGCCGTTTTTTCAAAATGGGCTCTTCTGAAGAAATGAAAAGCTATTGAAGGAAAACCGGAGAAGTAACTGATCTTGTCTTATGTTACAAGGGTGAAAGAATAGGCAAATTCTACAATATTATCAACCCAACATTTTATAGGCTACATAAAAACAAAAGCAAGGGGAAGAAATCAAGGATAAAAGTGAACGTTTCATTTTTTCTCCCTTCAAGTGTATGTATAGTGTTAGTGATTAGGTATTTTCCCATGGTTAACCTGCTCTTTGTAGCAAATCGTTAAGGAAGGTGATGAAAGTGAACTACTTTCTTATTTTCCAGTAAGCTAATAGGAAGTCAGGGCTCAAAGTAATTACTATCAGCAGCGGACAGCTCCTGGTGCTGAAAGGAGAAGAAGGCAGCTCAAACATCCTTTCGAGGAGGAGGGGGGAAATCACAGCAAAACTGAATGAGGTGACAAGCACTCTGAAAAACACTATCTGCAGAACAATGGCAGCCAACTCCAAATCCCTCCATAATCTCATTAATGAGATTAATCAGTGAATTAGCAGCAGTCAAATGTCAGGGTGGCAAGGAGGAATCCAACTAAGCTTGGTAATTAACTTTTATGGGGGCAGGGAAAGAAAACCAAGTGCATTATCTCTGATGGTTTTTCTTTTAAAATATTGTATCTTTTCCTTCATTCTTCTTTGCAAGGCGTTTGAACTAGCTCACAGCTTACACAAAGTGAAAGTACTACACACCTCAAATAGTTAAAAACCAAAGCTCTCAAGACTTTCACAAAACTGTTAATTTTTTCAAGCTACTGCAGCTGTTACCAATTGAGGAGAGTATGATTTTTCATGCTTTCCCTCTCAATCTGTTCAGCCTTTATTATAAGACATGCAGTCCTATACCACTTACCTGGGAGTAGTCCTATAATTAATGGGTCTTACTTTTGAGCTTACATGTAGGATATCCAGCTTAATATATTGATAAAATTGTTCAAACATAAGTTATTCCACAAGTTAAATATAGCTGTCTTTGTATTTGACTGATGGTGCCAATGCCAATGGTGTTCCATGCACCCAAGGTGCCTATTAGTATTGGTACCATATATATTTTTGCTAGTTATTCTATTTCTATTTACAGGTCTCTCTCTCTCTCTCACTCACACACACACAGTGTGTGTGTGTGTGTGTGTGTGTGAATATATTTGTTATATTTTATGGTTCCACCAGTTTTTGCTTGCAGGGAAATGGTATTTCTTGCAGATCTTCCAAAGCACCATTGTTGCTATTTTGTCATGCTATTGTTTTAGTCACAATCTTCTTGCAAGCAGCTAACCAGGTGGTCCACTGTTTAGTTTCTTCTCAGAGGCCTTCAGTTTCTTTTTCTTTTTTAATGTTCCAATTATAAGCCATTGGCAGTTTTTCATTATTATTTTATTAATTTAATTTATTCAATTGTATTAATTATTATTGACTTCCAATTACTCCAGGTGGATATAAATAGAACTTAAAAACAAGGAAAAATGTGACAATAGACAAAAATGAAGAATAAAAATATCAAGGATGACAAAAAAAAAAATAGATGGGAATGAAAATAAATAAAGCCAAAGAATCCAAAGGGGGTATCACTCAATCTCAGCAAAGAACTTCATGAAACTGAACTTTTTTTTAAACAGTAAAAAGGGACAGTGCATATATTGTGAAAGAATATTTACAAAATTGGCATAGAAATACTTTTTATTTTGACATTTAAATAATAATAATTATATTGGGTTGTATTCAGATAATCATAGCCATTATTAACTTATCTGGATGATTATAATGGGTCTATTTAAGTATGACCAAGTCTAAATCCAATTCATTGTCTCCCTATTTTATGTACAGCAGTAACAACTTTGTTCCAGGACCATTTCAGGAAAACAAAACTTAAATTACCTTTTGGTATGTCATCTTTTTTATAGCAAGTTCAGCAAGAACATCGCTTTAGTATTAATGCATCATTCTATAAACACATAATTCTGTTGTACAAATAAATCTAAATAAAATTTTTAAATATTTATCACATAGATCAATTTTATGATAAACTTATTGTAAAACCCCAACTGTTTTTAGTATGAAAACTGCCAAAATCAAGAATTTAAAGAAAATAGCTTAATTTCACACACAATGATGACTGAATTACATTATTTTTCACTACACAAAACTGACTTGTATGCATGTACTCTGTTTTCACTTGTTGACAAATATGTAGGCCACTAAACTTCATCAGAGCAGTTTTAAAAACCTGTAAGTTAGTCTAAAGAGCATAATCTGTTTTTAGTAACTATAAATATAAACTGTGAACTTAGTAATGTATAACAATATAACAAATATATTAAAAGTTCATATTTTAAGGAAATATAATTTTCAAGTGATCTAGGAATATCTGTGCAGTTTTGCTGATTTGTTTGGTTATTAAGCAGTTAATCTGCATAATTTGATATAAGAAAGAAACTTCATTCATGCAGATAATATTTTGATAGAATTATATTTTGCCATTATATTACTTTAGGCTTTTTCTGAGACCTCTGGACAGCCCAGCAAATACCCTGTTCAAAATGAGAGAAATGGGGAGATGAAGTAAACAAGGCAAGTATAAAAGATCCCAGTAAGTGAAGCAAAGCAAAGTAATGCAAGATCTAGACTTCTGGATTACTTCAGGGAACAACCCCTCAGTTGAACGTGATTCACAACCTTCATCTACCATCATAAGCAAAGTATATGAAATGTCAAAATGGTAAAGGAAAGCAGGGAGGAAGAAAATAAAAGAAAAAGTAAAAGGAACAATAAAAATTTGAAACACATCATGAAGAACTCCAAGAAAGCTTCCCCCTTCACTGATTACTAAAATGAAAGCCTATACTTCAGAAATTTTTAAAGAAAAAAAAAAACTGAATGTTTCCCTCAACTAAAAAATGGAGGAGAGTGCTGAAGAGAAAATCAGCCTTCTCACACACATAGTTTAGTGTGCAAATATGAGGTGTGTGTGTGTGGGGGGGGGGGGGGGGCAGAAGAGTAACATCTCCCTGGTAGGGATGACAAATTCAAAAGGAAAGACAAGTAGGCCTAAAGGGATCTGTTTTACTTCCACATACACCCCCTAATCCACATACTCTCCCTCCCCCCTCTACTTTTTTTTTCACCAGCTCCAAATCCCCGGCATATGACCTTCTGTTAAATAGATAAAAAAAATTGCTTATCAGTCATGCAAATGAGGCTGAATTCATTTTCCACAACAGATGGCCTCATAGATAATGATGATGGAAGAGAGAAAATTGAATGTCTCTCACAAGGTGGTCATGGCAACCGAGAAGGGAATAATATCAATAATAAGCCTGGCTGCATAATAAGGTTGTCAATCCCACAAATCAAAGTCTCTGGCTGAATCAGGTAGCCCAACCTCCACCCCCACCCCCAAAGCTACTTATCAGGTAGAAAGCAAAGGAGGAAGGAAGCGAGGAAGGGCTGCAAAGGAACAAAAAAAAAAAAAAAACCACGTCAGCAGATGGGAGGTACACCGGGCAATTCCTCCGAGTTCAGAAACCAGGTCTCCCCACATCTCCCTCCTTTTCTTCTAATTGTGCGCTATTTCATTATTGGGGCAGCGGCGAGTCTTTTCCTTAAAGGATTTCCTCTCCTCCTCCTCCTTCCCTTTGACTCAACCCCTCTCCCAAAAAAGGTAACCCAGAAATGCTAGGGCTTTGAACTGGGTCTGCCAGTTTCCCCGCCTGGTTTCTGAGGTCCTGAGGCTGCAGGAGCAGCTCGCCCCAGAGGGATCCCGACGAAGGAGATTAAAACGAGAGTGGCAAGGCTCAGGTACCGGCAGACCTCGGAAGCCTGCCGCCGATCCCATGCCCTTGGCTTTGGCAAGGCAGCCCGCTCAATGTAGCATCTCTTCATCATGGCTTCCCGTTCGTCTTTTTCGCCACCTCCCTTCCCCCCCCTCCCCCCGCCCCGGAAAGATGAAAAGGGCCCAGCAGCACCACCCCGCTCCTCTGCCCCCGCCTCCGCATAATGGTTCTGATTTCCCCTTCCTTCCTTCCCTCTGTCTCTCCCCCCCCCCCCCCCCCACGTCCTTAATTGTATATTGTTCACAGCTACAGTCTGTCAGGCTGACAAGCAGTTATTGTAAAAAGCTTTCTTTCCGGAGTTTTCTCCCCCCCTCCCTTAAAAAAATCCGCTGGAAGACGCTTCTATTAACATGCTGGAAGGAATTATTGCCAGCTCTTAGATGGAATACACTATTAGATGGAATACACATTTCGAGGAAAGGGATGGGAGGAACCAGCCCGAATAATTTCAACGCCACATCCTTCTGTGGGGAAAAGGAATGCAGAAAATATGCGTGTGGGTGTGGGTGGGCGAGAAGTGGTGGAGCGAGAGAGACTAGGTATCTAATGTCGCCGATTAGGCACCAGAAGCATCGCCGCCGCTAATTGAAAAAGCAACTTGTTACTGCAACACCCTTGCTGTGTGTCCAGCATGCACATTCAAGATGCATAAAACTCCAGGGATGCCTTAAACCTCAGCTAGCTCATTGGAGGCGGGGGCTGTCGAGCGTGAGGAAAAGGCAAATAAACCTTCCGCATTAGGCAGAGACATGGGCAGAGAGTAGTGAAAAGGCGCCATTCGATTATTTGAACGGGAATTATTTAATCCGCCTTTTTTGGGGGACGTATTTCCTACATCCAAGCGGTTTGCCATAAAAATGATATGCCTTCATGCGTGCCAGATATTTTGACGGTGGATGAAGTGTTGTTTTTTTTACTCCCCCAGCTGTTGCGAGCCATTTTTTTTTATTGTAGGCGCATCTCGATTAAAAAACAGTGCGCGTGCGCCTCTCCATCAGTGTGCATACAGCTACAAGCGTGCTGCGCATATAAATATATTTATATATTTAGACATATATTAATCCAAAGCGGACGCACACATCTTATTTGTCATGCACCCGCACTGCTTTCTTTTAAAGCACGGACCCATGTGTTCAACCTATGTGAGTAGCCCGTATGAAGACCTAGTCCTATCTACCCACAGGCTCGTATTCGGGCTACCCCTATTTCTCAATCCATCTCTCTCTGTGTATGTCTGTTTCTCTCTCGGCTTTTCCTTCTTTTTTTCTTTCTGCCTATGCTCCAGTTGGGCTGCTGCTACCGCTATGGCACGAATCGGAAATCAATAGCAGCGCTCTAACGAAGGCTCCGGTCAGGAAAAACCTCGCTGCAGTTGGCAGCGATTAAAACCTGGACGCACGCGCGCCAGCAGAACTTCAATGACGCCCAAGCAGCCTTTCGTCTGATTGGGCGCCGCATCGGATGTTCTGCGGACCCAAAGAATGGGAATCATCGACATTCCGCTTCCATGAAAAAAATAATTGTTTTTTAATAAAAAGGTCGTTCGTATTTTCCTGTCTCCAGGAGACCGAGGGCTGATTTCCCATCGCCATCAGGCGACAGTCAGCGAGCAAGGAAAGGTGGCTGAGGCCAGCGCGTGTCGTCACGGAGGAGGAATTAGAGTCTCTTCCCGCCACCGCCGCCAAGACTGGCTTCCTTATAAATGGCCGTGATATCCGGAGCTCCGTTTCGCATTGAACGGGGCGGGTGATTCCGAAGCGCGCATAAGCTAAGCAAAAGGGCAGCGGATGCGATATTTTTAAAATAGCCTTAAAGGACTCCTTCTCTGCCTTCCGGGTGACTCAGATTCAGCTTGTTCTCCTATTTTTTACCTCCTTCCTTGCTTGGAGTCGTCTGCACAAGGGCAGACACCCTCCACAAGAAGTCCATCTGCTAAACCCTTGGGGTTACTGATGTAATTCCATTTCAGTACAATTCAAACCTTTATTGTCAAGGCACAACATGTGTACAATGAGATTGGCTGAGCCTCCCTTAGTGCACACAGACACACACACACACCAACATAATACATCCCAATAACTCACAGTGAAAGAAAGAAAATCCCTAACCACAGTAATGCTCGAGTTTGCAAATGCAAAGCCTGGCTTTTCACCCCCCTCCACTTTATCGGTTCAACTTCACGCTGGATCGGGCTCAGCAAAGGCAATCTAGTGCTTTCAACCACCAACCCATCTTTATTCTCTTTAGGAAGGTAGCATCCCTTCCAGGGTAGCAGCAGCAGCAATACCGCAGCACGCCTCTTTCCCGGTCTCCTCCCTCTTTCCCCCAGCCTGTAAATGTTGTATTTCAACCTCGGGATATTGACAGCAACCGCCCTCGGCTCAGTCTGGCTCCAGCGAAGCATTTATATATTCTTCCTTCCAACCTTCCCCGCTCCACCACCACCAGCCCCCCCCCCCTTTCTCCATCCCGCGCATCTTATTGCAGAGATGATGAGCGAACCGCCAGCCCCGGATCAATTCTGAACAGCAGAGAGAGAGAGAAAGGAAAGGAAAAAAAAAAAAAGGGGGGGGGTAATCTCGGGAAATGAATGAATCATAAGGCTATATTGCAACGACACAAGTCGCGTCCCCGGCTGTTTGTGGCGGCTCCTTTTTGGCAAGCCAAGTTCCCCTCGCCACTGCTCCCTTGTGCAAAGCGGACGGGGGTGGTGGAGAAGGAGAACCCCCTTCAGAAGGCGGCTGAAGGGGAAGCTAACCCAAGGTAGCCTGGGACACTCTGGTTGAAATCCCAGGAAGCATTTCCCCTTCCCCCAGTTAGCACTGTCTGCGGCGAAGCTTCCTTCTCATTCGGCTCCCGCCGGCCGCTCTGTCTCAGCGCGTTTGTTCGTCCCCCCACGTTTCAGTTTTTCTATTATGTATAGCTGCTTTCTCGGCTGCTGTTCTGCTTGCAAGCGCCAGCCCCACTCCCCCTCGCCCCTGAAGAGAGACTGCCCTGGATAAGTCCCCTCGATTTTGATTAGCTTTCCAACCCCACCGCTTTGTATGGCAAGGAGGCGAGGTTTGTGGGGCGCTGAACAGCCGCCATTTTGAGTACACCCGGCTTGCCTATTGAAAACGACGGAAGGAGAGCCCGGCGCACCTTTGGGCCTTTCCTTGAAGGTGACTTAATCCTTAGTCCGGCAATTTGTAATACCGTAGAGAGGGAGGGAAGAGGTAGATCTGGTATCAAGTTGGTTGCTGACTTAAATAAAATCAACTTGTCCAATGGGAGGTAGCCCTTTAAAACACCCAGGCATCTCTCAAGGTAGGTAGGGGTAAGGTGGTGGTGACACATAATCTCACGTTGACATGGGGAAAATGCGGACTTTTTTTTTTTTTGGTCTCCCAGCCAGCTATTTTGTTAGCTGAGGAACACGTTGGTCGTTAACCAGCCTTCGTGTCAGTTACCTCTGCGCTGGGAAGGGCAGCGGAACCCGACGCTCGGACCGTTAAAATTTTAGGCCAGGGGTCTCCAACCTTGGCAACAAAGCTGGCTGGGGAATTCTGGGAGTTGAAGTCCTCCAGGCTTAAAGTTGCCAAGGTTGGAAACCCATCTAGTCTAGTCGAAGAGAGAAAAATGCTTTTTTTTTTTTTTTTCTGCGGTGGGTCGGATGACAGGAACCGGCCGTAGGGTGGACATTGTAGTAAAGCCGCGTGGCTGCAAGTATCACCCAGCACCTTTTTTCAGCCCAGTACATATTTTGTGTTATCTGATGAGCCGGACTGCAGCTCACAAAGGTCGATGCCTTTTAATAAAACGTGCAAATCGATAAAAGGGGCTATCTATCGGCCACTTGATTTTTTATTTATTTTTGGTAATAAGGTTACACAAGACTGAGTAAAATGTGGTGGCAACTTAATACTTGTGAATTCTGCGTGGGGGAGAATCATATGTGTATGGGAGGGAGCACTATTCGCACACCCTGCCGGACAGGCAGGGCTGTTTTAACGGCGGTGCGCCGGCAGAACGGTTGGCGCAGAAGCCGAAGCGTAAGCAGAACTCCCGGAGCCCCAGAACGATCCCCCGCATCCTGCCGCTCTGCGGCAATGCAGGGCGAGGATGGAGGGGAGGGCGCGCAGAGCTCCCTCTGTTCCTAGCTGCAACGTCGAGGTTTGCAACCCCACGGAAAAGCCGCCAGCGGAAAGGCCGGGAAAGCCGCTAGGGTTCCCCAGGGCTCGGCTTTCACTAGTCGCTCCGGCCCCCCCACGCCCTACTTTCATCTGGAGCTGCGGCGAAGCTCCTCCTTCCTCCCTGCCTATCTTGTCCGTCTGCCCTTTCCTCGCGCGCCCCTCCTCTGCTGCGGCTTTGGGGGACTCCTTGCTGCACGTGAAGGTTTGTTGAGGTTTGTTGAGGGGGTGAGGGAATCTGCTGGACCCTTGTGATCCGTCTCTCCATCCTGTATTTTTACTCCCCTGGCTAAACGGGAGAAAGGATTCAGATGGCCAAGGGAACGTGATTAACTATCCTATGTTGTAGTCTCAAAGTGGCTTAACTTCCCTAGGGTATACCAGCACCAAATGCGGGCTAAGAAAATACCTTTTTTAAAAAAAGGATATTTGTAGCAAAATGTGCTTCTTTTCACCAGGTGCTCTATCGTTTAAATTTGTTTGCTTGTGTGAGATTAATACCCTGCTGATGGTATATAGATAATATAATATAGATTACTTATTGTCATTGCACCTCCTACAATGAAATCAAACACCATCTTCAGTGCACATCATGACTATGACCATGAAAATAAACACAAACACACATCTTTCACTCTTCACACATTGAACCGGAAATCCTCGACACCACACCAACACTGCACTATACAGCGGAATTCAAAAGAGCTACTGCCCTGGGATAGAAGCTGTTTTTCAGCCTATTTGTCATTGTTTTTATTACTCTGTACCGTCTGCCAGATGGTAATAGTTCAAAAAAAGGGTTCCCAGGATGAGATGGATCTTTGAGAATGTTTTGAACTTTCTTAAGGCAGAGGGAGCTATAAAGCTCTTCCAAAGAGGGAAGAGGGCAACCAATTATTTTCTGGGCAATGACATTAACCCGCTGGAGTGCTTTCTTATTTTATTTATTTGATTTGTCAATTGCTTACAAGATAATAAGTATAAGTATATACATAGTTATGAATACATGAAATGGGTACATATAAGAAAAATAAAAGAAACAATAGGACAGGGACGGTAGGCACGTTGGTGCGCTTACGTACGCCCCCTACAGACCTCTTAGGAAAGGGGTGAGGTCAATAGTAGACAGTCTAAGGTTAAAGTTTTTGGGGTTTGGGGAAGAAACCACAGAGTCAGGTAGAGTATTCCAGACATTGACCACTCTGTTGCTCAAGTCATATTTCCTGCAATCAAGTTTGGTGCGATTAATCTTGAGTTTGTATCTATTGTGTGCTCTTGTGTTGTTATGGTTGAAGCTGAAGTATTCATTGACAGGTAAGTCATTGCAATGTATGATTTTATATACCATACTTAGATCAGACCGAAGATGGCGTGATTCAAGATTTTCTAGGTCTAGAATTTCAAGTCTGGTGTCATAAAGTATTCTACAACGAGTAGAGGAGTGGACAACTCTTCTTGTGAAATATTTCTGGACTTTCTCAACTGTGCTAATATCAAATACATAATGTGGGTTCCAGACTGATAAGCTGTATTCGAGTATTGGTCTAGCAAATGTTTTGTATGCTCTAGTTATAGTGTGATATTACCAGAGAAAAAGCTATGTAGGATTAGGTTAACAACTCTTAATGCCTTTTTGGCTATGTAGTTACAATGGGCTCTAGCACTTAAATCATTAGAGATGAGTATTCCAAGGTCCTTTACAGAGCTTGGATCATCAACAAGGTCTTGACTATTCAGCTTGTATTTTATTTTCTGATTTTTTTTGCCATTATATAAGACAGAACATTTATTTGTTGAGATTTGAAGTTTCCATTTGTTTGACCATTCTGATACATAGTCAAGATCTTTTTGAAGGGTAGCAGTATTGTCTGTGGTATTGAACAGCTTTACATCATCTGCCACTGTGCAATTGGCAAACCATATAGAGGTGCAGTATGTTAAAAAGCTCTCTATGGTGCAGCGGTAGAAGGTCACCAGCAGTTTCTCATTCAATTGTTGTTTTCTGAGAAGCTTCAGGTAGTATAATCTCTGCTGGGCCCTTTTGACCAGGGCTACAATGTGGGCACCCCAGGTCAGGTCCTCCTTTAGGGTAACACCCTGAAACTTAAAACTGGCCACTTGCTCCACTCATTCTCCATTGATAAGCAAGAGCTGGATGTCTGATCTGTTCCTTCTATAATCCACTATAAGCTCCTTATTGATGTTGAGGACCAAGTTATTGTCTCCACACCACGAAAGCAACCGGTCCACCTCATCTCAGTAGGCAGACTCATCCCCCCTGGAGATAAGTCCCACCACTGTTGTTTCTATATATATGACAGATTACATAATATTTATTTGTATCCCACTTGTATTATTTGCACAAATAACTCAAGGCTGCAAACATGGCTAATGCTCTTATCTCTTCCTATTCTCCCCATAACAACAGCTCTTTGAGGTGGGTTAGACTAAGTGAGGGGAACTAGTCTCCAGCTTTTTAACCTGGTGCCTTAACCACTAGACCAAGCTGACTCTGTGTTCTCTTGTGCTTCCTGGCATAGGCCAAGGGTGTTTTCAATTAGCTTGTTTTGTTTCTTTTCTATGTTTTTAGCTGCCTTTGTTGGAAAGGCAGGTTACATCAATCCAGGACTAAGACATTCATGGCAGGTGTGAGACTTGCCTGGTTCGAGCTAGTGGACATATGGATATTTTGTCTGTAGTTTGCCAGCCCAGCTTTGAAGCATAATTGAAATGTAAAGTAACAGGATTTAAAATCTAATATAACAGAAGTACAACAATGCATCATAACACTTTAAGACATATTTGTATATAAATACATTTTAAAGTCTGGTTGCAGAAGAAGGAGAGATGGTGTGAAGAGTGTCTTCATCTAATAAGAATGGTCTTTCTGCTGGCTGTCATCTGACAGCACCTTTCTTCCTGCTAACAAATATTGCAGTGTTCAGAAATCCATTTCTTTTTGGTGTGCTCTTCCCTAAATAGTTTTACTCAATCTGGAGATTATAACAACTATGTCATAGTATAAATTGATGCTTCAGTTTACTTGTTCTCTTCTGCCATTCTCATCCTTTTTTCTTTTTGTAATATTTTTTTAAGATACTGCAGGCAGCAAATGTTTTGATTGTAATTCATGTACAAGATGGTGTGTGAACAAAACTAGATTTAGCACTCTAGCACTGCGATACCTAGTTGAGTAATGAAATGCCTACAAGAAAACAATCAAGGTCAGAAAGCATCAAGGATCCCATAAAGTTGATTTCAGGTCTGCTTAATTCCCAATTTTCCCAGATGAAAAAAGTAGATCTTGATTTAAAGAACTAGTCTTGGAGAGCAACCATCCTATTGGGAGGAGGGCTCAAGCAGGGAATTAGCAAGGACTTGCTATATAAATACAAGAAAACAGTCTGACACACACACCATGCCTTTGAAACTTTAGTTTTTTCCCAGGCAAAAACTATCAGTGTGTTTAGATTCCTGTTTGATTGGCAGGGAACATTAAAGTAGCTAGATTGAGCTGTACATGTGTGGGTCTGATTGTTTCCCTCTGACAAGTCTGTAATTAACAACATGATCTTATCCATATCTTCCCAAAAGTAAGTTATATTTAATCTTGTAACACTCAGCCCTAGGTAGGTTGCAATAAGATGGCTAACCCATTTCATATAATAAATAGCCCGAAGTAGAATTAGTTTTTCCTATAAACCATGAATAGTGAAGTAATATCCTAGCCAGCAGGGAAAACTGGGAGATAAACATAAGCTCAAAAAACTGAAAGGTGTCCATTGCCAATCCCAGTTTGATGGATATTAAGGCATTTATTAAAATACATCACTGAAATGTCTTAAACCAAGGGTCGCCAACCTTTTGGACCCCAGGGACCACCAAACTCATAATTTTAAATCCCGGGGAACACTAATATGAATTTTGACTGACGGTGGCTTGCTGATGTTGGTGGGGGAGAGAGAGAGAGAGAGAGATCTGATCTAATCTCTCTCCCTCCCCCCCCCTCTCTCCCTCACACACAGGCAGGGGTGGGATTCAAATTTCTTAACCGGTTCTGTGGGCATGGCCTAATTTGTGGGTGCGGCTTGGTGGTCATGTGACTGGCTGGGCATGGTTTGTATGGAAATATTATAAATATTTATGTAAATATTGAATTTTTTATAAAAAAGAGCATCTTTTACCCAAAATCAAGCAAAGCAGGCAGACAGATTGAGTTGCTCACAGAATCACAGATTCATTTTTGAATCTCTTTTTTTTTTTTGCATCAAAATTTTGTCAGATTTTCAGAGGACTCACAATATTCCCAAGGAGATAGCAAGACCACCGGATCTCCATGGATTGTAATGGGATCATTTAAACGGCGCAGGCAGCGCAGAGAGAGAAGGCAGAGAAGGAGCTGCAGAGTAGGAGTTTTAACTTAAAGAGACAGCCACACAAACCATCTTTGCCAAGTATCTTTCTCTCAAACGCTTGGTCACTCCTCAATAAAATGGATGAGATTAATCTGATGGCAGCGAGCAATCACATGATAAAGGACTGCTGTGTGATAGTTATTACAGAGAGCTGGCTTCACTCAGCTATTCCCGATGCCTCACTACAACTGGCATGTCGTACCATCCACCAACAAGACCATAATAAGGACTCTGTTAAGACTAAAGGAGGTGGACTTTGTTTATACGTTCATAATAACAGCAGTGTAATAAACAGATACTGCTCTCCTGATTTAGAGGTGATGACAGTCATGTGCAGACCCTTCTATCTACCTAGAGAACTGACAGTGGTGATTTTTACAGCTGTTTACATACCTCCTGATGCAAATATTAGTACTGCACTTGCTTATTTGCATATTACAATAAATAAACAACTTAAGGCTTATCCTGATGGGGCTCATATAATAACTGGTGATTTTAATAAGACATGCTTAAAGACTGTATTTCCTGAATTTACTCAGTATGTGACATGGGCCACCAGGGGAAATATCATACTTGATCATGTGTATTCTAATGTAAAGCATGCATATAAAGCAGTGTACCTTCCACATCTGGGACTTTCAGATCATTTATCACTGTTCCTTATACCAGTATACACCCCCATCAGAAGGAAAAGTAAGCCTGAAATCAAACTCAACAAGATTTGGCCGGAGGGGATTAGGATTGGGACCTGATCAGCTGTTAGGATTGGGACCTGATCAGCTGCAGGATTGTTTCTCAAATACTAATTGGAATTTATTTGAACAAGAGGATTTGGAGGAATATACAAAAACTCTACTGTTTTACATCTTGACCTGTGTGGATATGGTTATTGTGAATAAGCGCATCCGGATTTTTCCAAACCAGAAGCCCTGGGTGAACAAGGATGTGCAATTACTTCTCAAGACACGTGATATGGCATTCAGGTCTGAGGACAGGGTTTGGTATAACAAGGCAAGAGCGGAATTGAGGCAGGGCATTAAGGAAGTGAAAAAGGACTATAAAAGGAAGATTGAGGACTACTTCACAAATAATGATCCACGATGGGCTTGACAGGGAATTAAACACATCACTAATTCCAGGAGCAGCAACCCCATATCGATCAGTAAGGATGCATCACTGGCAGAAGAATTGAACTGCTTTGCCCGATTCGAACTGAATAGGTCTTCGAACACACTGCCTCTACAAAACACCAGTACTCAACTGTTCACAGTACAAGAGTATGATGTGAAGCAGGTGCTTAGAGCAGTGAATGTGAAAAAGGCTGCTGGTCCTGATGGGATACCTGGGAAGGTACTCAAAGCATGTGCTGACCAGCTCACAGGTGTGTTTACAAATGTTTTTAACCTTTCTCTTACACAAGCCATTGTTCCATCTTGTCTCAAAACTTCCATTATTATTCCAGTTCCCCAAAAGCCCTCCCCTGATACTTTAAATGACTATAGACCAATAAGCTCTCACACCCATAATTATGAAGTGTTTTGAAAGACTGGTCTTAAAATATATACAGGATTGCCTCCCATCAAACCTTGACCCATACCAGTTTGCCTATCGGAATAACAGATCCACAGAGGATGCTATTGCCATGGCTCTCCATGTTGCACTGAAACATCTGGAGCATAGTGGGAGCTATGTAAGGATGTTTTCATTGATTACAGCTCAGCTTTTAATACCATCATTCTGGATATATTGATTAAGAAGTTGCTAGAAATGGGCCTCTCCTCTCACATCTGCTGTTGGATAAAGGACTTTCTTTCTAACAGACCCCAAACTGTTAGGATTGGGAGCTATTTTTCCTCCACTCTTGCTCTCAGTACTGGCTCTCCACAGGGTTGTGTGCTGAGCCCCCTTTTGTATTCACTCTACACCTACAACTGCACTTCCTCTTGTCCCACTAACTCCATAATAAAATTTGCAGACGACACCACATTAGTGGGTCTCATATCAGGAGAAGACGAGACGGCCTATAGGTCAAAAGTTCTCAAACTGGTCTTGTGGTACAAGATTCATAACTTTGCCCTGAACATCAAAAAGATCAAAGAATTGATTATAGACTTCAGAAGATGCAAAGCAGAGCCTCACCCTCTATATATCAATGGAGACTGTGTGGAAAGAGTTCATAGTTTTAAATTTCTAGGAACTCATATTTATGACAACCTTACTTGGTCAGTCCACACTATGGCCACTGCAAAGAAGGCCCAACAGCGCCTGCATTTTCTGAGGCTGCTGAAAAAGAGTGATCTGGGTGAGAAGTTGCTGGTTACTTTTTACCATTCTACCATCGAAAGCATTTTGGCATACTATGTAACGGTATTATATGCTGGATGCTCTGTAGTGATAAGAAGATGCTCCAGAGAGTTATAAACACAGCACAAAAAATCATCGGTTGCTCTCTTTCTTCTTTGGAAGAGATTGCGAAGACCAGACTCCTCTCTAGAGTATTAAAAATCTCCACAGACCATTCTCATCCTGGACATTCATTAAATACTCTGTAGTGTGATTGTGATGTGATGTTTGGGGCACTGTGCTGGAATAGCTTTCAAATTTAATTGTATTTGTAGAATGCAATGACAATAAAGGTATTCTATTCTATTCAGAGATCTGTGTTTCTGCCATTGGCTACCTGAATCTGTCACATAAAATTTGCTTGCAAGCAAACTCATAAAATTTGCTAGCAAGCAAACTCACAAAATTAACTCACAATATACCATGTATGTAAATATTGAATTTTTTATAAAATGAGCAACTTTTACCCAAAATTAGGCAAAGCAGGCAGGCAGATTGAGTTGCTCACAGAATCACAAATTCACTTAGAGATCTATGATTCTGCACTGAATAATAGAAGCTTTAGTCATAGGGAAGGTTTGGCTCTGCTTAAAAGCAGAGCTGAAGATCTAAAGATTAGCTAGAAAGGAAGAAATCCAATGGTTTCCTGCTTTCTAGCTAATCAAAATCTCCTGGCATAGCAGAACAGCTAAAGGGGAAAAAACGGAAAAATAGCAAATTAGCAAATTGCCAGGTAAGGATTGAGTGTGTGGGGCGGGTTCCCGCATCAAAATCTTCTCGTGGACCAGTAGGCTGCGGCCCACCGGTTGCGACCACTGTCTTAAACCACAAATATATTTATTTTCTAATTACAAAAAGATGAAGATAATCAAATGCACAATTGTTCAGAAATTAAGTACATTAAAATCTCATTTGATTGCTAAGTCTGCACAAAACAGTTGCTTTATAGAGCAACAATGGTACTGGTCAAATACCAACATGGCCTTACTGTTGATAAATCCAAAGAATGAAATCATTTTTTAACTGATAGAAGAAAAGGAAACTGCAGGAAGGAAGGAAATCCTTTTCAAAGCTATGTTTTTTCACTTGTTCATCCAATATTTGAAAATCTGACAATTGAAGTAGTCTGGGTTAGCAAACTGACTACCTCAGTAATCATATTTTCAGATCAATATATTTAGAGTGTTTAAAACAGAACAGCAAAGAGCTAAAAACACTGATTTAAAAAGTGTCCGGTGCAATAGTAGCTCTACTGGTGCATGGTTCTATCAAGGTTGGATTTATGTATTCTTGAAAAAGAATATGATACTACTTCAAAAGATATAGAAAAAGGTATTTGATTTTATCAAAGAGATGGAAGAAGACCACTGTGAAGGAAAGGTATAACATTTGAAACTTTTCAGTTTAGGAAAAGAAAAATGAAGTGGTAAAGAATGATGCATCTCTCTCTCAGAATTGGTCAATAGTCAATAGTCAAAGTTGACTATTGAGAGATTGAAGACAGAACTGTCTTGTAGAATTCATTGTTATAGATACAATGGCCACTAGATTAGATGATTTAAAATGTTAGATTAATTCATGAAAGGTAAGCTATATCCACACAATTCCTCACATTGGCTCAAAGATTCCTTGCAAACTGTTTTTTAGAGGATACATCCTTGCGATCTCCATCCCATTGCTGAGACTACCTATCTGCATAAGTCTTTTCTATCTTTTTCTACTTTTATTCTATGCACAATGAGTGATGTTTTGGTGAGAACTCTAGTGATGATGAGGCAAAGGCTAAAATCTGTCCAATTGTTGTTGACTACTGTAGGCACCTCCTCTCTTCTGTAGTTGCTGCTGATTTTCTTTATCACTGTTTTGACTTGGACAATGGCAGAGTACCTGCCAGCACCTGTTTACTGCTCCTGGTCAACTGTGTTAGACAAAGCAAGAGAGACAATGAGCAATCTGAGTGATTGCTAGAGTGAAAGAACACGAGAGACAGAGGAGAGAACAAGCAGTAGAATGAAAAAGAGTGCAAAAGACAAGATGAGTAAGAGCAAGTGATAGATAGCAATAGTGCAAGCATTAGAACAAGAGACAGATAAGTGAGCAAGAAGAGAGAGTAAGAGAGAGAGATAGAACAATAGAGCAAGTAATAGTACAAGTGTTAAGAATGTGAGATGGTTCGGAGAAAAACTCAGAGAGCAGAAGCTAAACCAAGGGACAAAGAGATGAAAAAAGTGCGAAATAAGAAGGGAGATATTCTCCTTTTATCAGGAGGCCCATTTTACCCCCATATTGGATTTAGACAGATAGTTAAAACTGGATCTAACTGTCAAAACTATTTCTTCCCAGCCCCAGATCTATTGCAAGTTAGGAAGAACTGTTGGTGGATGCTTATTCTTCTGCCATCTGAATTAGTCCCACAGGAAACTGTTAGGTAGTACCACATGCCAGCCTCATTATCAAGACTGTTAACTATTGCAGCTAAGCAAATTACAATTGCATTCTTTTGTGCTGGCCAAAAACTGCAGAAAGCCTATTAACCTGGTTGTCTAATAAACCGGAAGACCATCAATAATTTTCTGATCATCATGACTATATGTTACTTTTTATAAAGGAAACTATGCCTACCAATAGTTGTTACCAGGGAAAGAGAAAAGGCATGACTCTTATTCTGCTTAGAACTGCATTTTAGGTTTATGTCTAACTGCAGTGAGGACGGGATACTGATTTGGATAGATCTCTGGCCTGAACCTGGGATCCTTTATTAGAAGATAAGACAGGGATATGGTCAGGCTGATTTGAGCAGACTTAATTAGCAGCAGGACCTGCAATTCCAAACACGCCTTTTGTTATAATACATTTTATTTGTTATTTTATTATGTCTTATGAATATATAGAACAACCTTTAACATGTTATATACATTTCAAAACATTTTTCCCATTAGAATTCTGAAACCTATTCAAAGTATGATGGCATTCAGTGGTTATAAATTGAGTTTGTTAGGGCTGTTTGTTTGTTTTTTACAAAAATTGTATCAATAAAACAGCTCATTTTATTTATAAAAATATGTTGCCCCTATATATAACTTTATCAAATTACTTGCTTTACTTTCTTCTCCCCATCGCATGTCACCTTATGAAAATGGATCCCTGCCTCATCACAAGTGGGCATAAATCTTTCACCTCCTCTGAATTGAGTTCTCCTCTCTCGCTCAAGCGGCTTTGAGAAAGAGCTGCAGAATAAGGATGGCGCTACCTCACTTGTCCAGTACAAAATGAAACTTCTCATTCACAGCCTGTACCAGCTGTGGCTAATCCACAAAATTGGACACACACTGACTTTAGTCATAAACTGAAGAGCTCCTTTAGGCATGGTACAAAGACACACACACACACACACACCAAAGCAAGACTTTTTCTCTTTGAACTGATACCACAAACTAGGTTTGAAAATTTTGCTGAGTGGCTGTGCAGTTTTGGAATAGGGCATTTTAACAGTAGACTTAAATTACTTTCAGGTATTCATTAATTCACAGGACAGCAAATTCTACTAAGTTTCAATTCAATGCATGTTATTTAAAATTAAAGTTATTACAATATTTGAACACTGACATCTTATTTCCCTATGATAAAATTAAATTCAAAGCAATTTAACAAATTAAAAAAAAAGGTTGCAGCTTTTCCATAGGGAAACAGATTGAAAGATGCAGGCTTCTGCTAAAATTGTAGAACATTTTATATCTAAGGAAGTAACAATAATCCTCAATGAACCATTTATGAAGCAGGACCATCACCTCTGGATCCTAAATATTGGACACAAGTTTTAGAAATACAGGATCTTCATGCTTTGCTTCTGAATATTCAGAGATATTTACAATTACAGAATTCAAGGATAATTAGATTGCTTACTGGCCATTATAGTTACTTCTGTGTTTTCAGCATATTCATTTACGTATCAGCAAAAAGTATCTATATAGACAAGGGCTGTCAAACTTGTCGGCCGTATGTGTTACGCACTGGTCAAGCCCATGCCTGGTTTAGTGAAGGGAAAAAAAGTCATGATGTGTCACATGATGATACCATGAGGACACAAGTTTGACACCCCTGGTATAGACATACCGATATATACAATATGCATACATAGGAATTTCGTCTGGTATCATCATAGCATTTAGAATAAGTCTATTTACAATAACATATAAAGGCATATTTTTAGTTTTTTTTAACTACAGTAAAACACCTTAAGCAGAACAAGAATTTATCAGGCAAGTGTAAAAAAATAGGGATTTACCTAAAATGTTATTTTTTTCCCACAAATCAATGAAATAGATCTAGTCAGGATAGTTTGAATATCTTGAGCATGTTGCTCTGTAATATTGGTAGACCTCCCAAATAAAACAGTACTGCTATAACAACTATTGCTATCCTTTGTTTTGTTTATCTTTCCTTTCAAACATATCAACCTTTTATTTTCCTTAAAAATAATGTTTAGATTGTATTAGGTTTTGTTTTCATTTAGATTTTCTCTGTTCATTTATCCCTCCTATAAGTCATCATTTCCTTGTATAAGTGAATAAAATTGTAAACAACACATGATTGTTTATATAACACACACTTGCATGTAAATACTAAAAGCTTTTCTTTTGTTCTTGTTATTCCAATCCATATTGACCTTTCCTTCCCTCCCTTCCACACCATTTGTCTGTTGCCCACTTCACCAGATTCTGGCCACTTTACTACAAAGATACATAAAATCTGAGAATAAAATCAACATAGGGCTACATTCGCCTAACAGCTGAAAACATAACCCTCAAGTGCAATAGCATCCAATATTCTTTCAACTCATCTTCCAAAGCCTTGGCCAAGGTGGGTGGTTTTCATCTGCTATCAGAATGTCATGAAAGAGTGGGCCATTCTCACCTCTGGGAGGAGGAAATGCCAAAGGTTGGCACCGTTACAGAGAAAGCTTGCTTCCCAGCTGCCATCCCCCAGACCATCTGGGGAGTGTGATCACCAACTGTTTTCCCCAGAAAAGCATATGCAGGGCAGAAAGTCTGCTTGGAGAAGGCAGTCTCAGAAGAAGTCAGGGCCTAGGCCCTATAGTATTACAGGAATTTATTGGTCACAGTCACCACTTTGAATTGTATTTGGAGACCTATTGGTAGCCAATGCAATTCTTGCAAGATGTCTTTGGTTTATGACCACTCATTCAGTAACCATTCCAGATTATGAGAGTGCCAAACAAGGGAGATTTCAAGCTAGTCTGCAAAGTTGGGGCTGTCATGTCCCCACAGTCCCATGATCATTATTTGCAACCTTCCCTGCCAGTTTCCCACAAAGGAAATTCCCAGGGATCTCATGCCGTAGCACTCACCTGCCCTCCACCCCAACACTCACCTGTGGCCCTTGCCAGCTGCCTGCTCTTCCCAGTGCCTACCTGCTGCGCTTGCCAGCCAGCCTATCTTGCCAGCCAACCCAGGACTCGATGGATACCCCCCAATCCCCCTGCACTCTTTAGCTGGGACTCCTGCCTCTTCCTGGTTAGCAACGCATGCAGTCATGGGGTTATAACAGCAACAGGGACTGCTGGGATTGCTGTCAGAGATCCATTGGTTAACGGTGGTTATATCTGTCCCAACTGTCGTAACCCAAGGACTATCTGTAATGCCGCTGAATTGGGACTGGTCTATGAAAAGCTAGACAAACACATTTTGAATCCCTGCAGCTTCAGAATAGCCTTCAAAGCAATGCATTTAAGTAATCCATATGATACGTATTAAGAGTATGAGTGACAGTTGCCAAAGACTTACGTTTCAAGAATGGTTGCATCCATGTCTGGTCTCCACTTGCTGTTTGAACAAAGTTTGAATCCTGGAAAACGTCCAGATCTTTACCCAATTCCTTCCAGAGAAATGTGATTGTGAACCAATGTAGTGTATGCTGCATCTATGTATATGTGCACATCAGGGCACCCACTCTTCTGTGCAAGCTGTGGATGGATATTGGTGAGCTTCTGGGTTAAGTTCAAGGTACCAGTTTTCATTAATAAAGCCCTTACATGTGTGAATATTTCTTTACGATACCACATAGCATAGGGCCAGGTTATTTAAGGGACAGACTCTCTCCCATTTTATAAGAGCAGGCAGAGTGGGCCTGCTCCAGGTCCCACCAATTAAAAGAGTGCCATCTTGTGGGGTCCCAGAGCTGTGCTTTTACAGTGGCCATCTCCACTCTGGAATCTGTCCCTTGGTGCTTCATCCAGGCTGAACCTTACAAAAGATCTGAAACCCTGGCTTTTGAAACAGCTCAGGTGCCAGGATAACTGGTCATCCCAATAAGCAAAGGAGGAGCAATTGGCATTTAGATGCACCAAACTTACTGATGTGGTGCTCTGTGGGTTTCTATACATTTTCTGCATACCACCTGGAGCTTTTGAATTTATCAGCCTCTAATTAAATAATAAACTATAGAAGTAGCCATTTTATTCTGCCTTTTTACAAACCCAGCAAAAAGCCACTGTGTTAGGTCTCTAGTTTTGCAGAAGCAGAAAAAGAAGATGACTCACTATGGTAGTAACCACTACTCAATCTGCTGAGTTGCAAAGCTCAATACCAGCAGTTAAGTGTCCCCACTTGCGAAGCTCTCAACGTCAAAAAAAAGGTATAAGAAGATAGAGTATTAAATCACAATTGTAAACATAAACCCCAGCAAACCTACAAAAGTCAACCCAGTAATTGTGGCATTTTCATTCCACTCTAAAATTCAGTATCAACAAGGCATAAAAGTATACATAACTAGCAAAGTAGAAGAAATCAACAAGGAGCCCTTTGTTGGAACTTTCTGTACTATCTTGTGTATGTGCAGGCCGCTCCGCGACTGTAACACATACACAGAACAAAGAGGAAAGATAAAAAGAGATTCACCCCAGCAACAGTTGCCCAGCCAGTGAGAACCGCGCACGTATAGAAAGTTATCATATCTATATGTGTTGCTTGAACTCCTTTGTTGCCTTCTGTATCCTCCCACCTTTTGTTAATAAAAGGGGGTCCCGGAGTCAGCTCTGGGCTCTCATCCCGAGAAAGCTGCCTTGTGTGTCTTTCCGCGTTCGGACCCCACATGAGAAGCCCACCAGGAAAATTACAGCCTTTTTCATTTATAGTAGCCTCCTGAAAGCTCAAAAGCACTCACAAAGACATGATTTTCACACTCATAACGTGCACCTTAAAAATGTCAGCCATACTTGCCTTATGCACCTTCAAATATGCCCATTTATAGTTTCCTAAATCTAAACAGGTATCAATCATCATTGCAAGTCATGCTGAGCTTAGCTCATCATGACTACATCCATGCAGCTTTCCTTGCAGTATAAGAATCATGGGTTGCTATTGCCTTCTGGGATTGTTTAAAGAACATTTCCCAGTCTAGCTAGCAGTCTTGAAATTCTCAGGTACTTCTTATCCATGTATTGAACTAACTCTGTTTAGTTTTTAAAACTAGGTATTGCCACCTGCTGAGACTCTTAATGACTATTTGCATGAAAACAAGAACTACAATGAAATGTATACAAGGAATGCAACTATGCACCTATGCAGCAGCAGCATTTCTTCTGAGTTAGGCTAATATAATTATGGTTTTCCTCTCAAAGCTAGCCCCTCCTTATACCATTCAGTCTCAGCCAGGGGTGGGATTCAATTTTTTAAACGGTTCTGTGGCTGTGGCTTAGGTGGTGGGCGTGGCTTGGAGGTCATATCGGCTGGGTGTGGCCAACTCAATATCACTCACAGCGAGGCACACATCTCCTCGCCTGGCCTCATGACTGTGGGGATGCTGCAACAGTCATAAGTGTGAAAAATGGTCATCAGTCACTTTTTTCAGTGCCATTGTAACTTTAAATGGTCACTCCACACAAGCAAAGTACCAACAAAGGAGGGGAAAAAAAACTCCAGAGACGTTCCTAGTCTAGTCCTGCCAAGAATGTAATAAGGGTTAACGGAGAGGCAGCTTCTGTAAGCAATACCAGAATTTTTCCTTCCTGCCTTCCTTACAGGATTAGGCCAGTAATTTCTTCTAACAACCGGTTCTCCAAACTGCTTAAAACGTTAACAACTGGTTCTAGCAAATAGGTGCGAACCTGTAGAATCCCACCCCTGGTGTCAGCCAATAGCAGTAGAGATAGAACTGTTCCGCCTTTCTGTAATGAATAGACTGATCTCAGCTCTAGGAGATAGACCAGACTAAGAAATCAATAAGATATAGGCCAGGACCACTTTTATTTAACAAATTCTGTACAGTAACATAATTGTGCTTCCCTCTAGTCCCCTGATCTTTGGGTGAACCAGGGAAGTGCTTGTCTGAGATACTTTTTCCAAGTTATTTTATTGATTCCGGCTGAAGCCCTTTTTATCTTGGCAGTATCTCTTGCTCCTGTTCTTTTGGTACATTCCCTATGCCCTCTGCAACTGGAAACTTTGAACAAAAAAAAAAAGAAGAAGTTGGATTCAAATGTTGGAAATTCTAGAATGAATAGAACAGCACTGTTCAAAATATCCCTATTTTAGTCTGGGGGCAGGGCAGTCTCAATGTGTTTTGTCTTGGTTCCAGAACTTGTGGTACCCAAGTGTTTTGTTTCAAGTTTGGAACATATTCAACTTAGGTCTTTCTAAAATGAGTGACAACCAGCTAAATCCTCTCCCTCTGGACTAACACCGAGTAAATAAATTGGATGGTCCATGCACAGCCCTAATTATAATCCAGATAATTACTGAATTCAGGAACTTAAAGTAGTTGATTAATTCTGAATTCTGCTTCATTAGTATAGCCTGATGGAAGAAATTCAAATAAATAGGAAACTACCTTACGTTCAATCAAATCTAGTATGGTACTATTTATGTAGCTTGACAGCTGCTATCTAAAGTTTCAGATGTAACCTTTTCCAGATCAATCTGGAAACGCTATAGATTAAATCTAAAATCTTCAACTTGTAAAATACATGAAAATGCTACTCTTTTCCAGCTTAGCTTTCTTTAGCATGTCAGTTAGTATCAACACCATATACTGTATGCGTGTTACACTTCTCAGGTGTTTGGCATTTTAAGAATTAATTAGTTGTGTTATACAAATTTTCATGGATTATAATTCATTTCATAGAAAATAGCTTCTTGGAAAGAGAAAACAAGAGAGAGAATCTTTAGAAAGAATGCAGAGAAGGGAATAATCTACAGAAGGGAGAATGATGAGAAGAGAGGACAGATTTATTTTGGAGATAGGAGATAAATTACTTACATCATGTCTAGAAATTTAAAAAAGCAAACAAAAATTGTGTTTTTTGGAGAAGAGTAAATCTATTGCACTGGACATGATAATGCTTCTCAAAATCTAACCTATTAAATATATATGGTTATTCTCTAAGAAAGAAGTACAGTACATATCATACATTATACTCCATGTAAGAAAGAAGAACCAGGTAAGGAACATGACTACATAAAAAACCAGTTGGACATGCCACAGAATAACTAGTTAACACAAGCAATTTGATAAGGTGTGTACACGGAAGCCTTGGATTATGTTTAATCTATGCAAAATTGTGTTGAATGTTGAAACGGAATTTCAGCTAAGCTGTTTTGCAACCTGATCAGGCTCTGATTCTTTTTTTCAAGTATTGCCACCTTGAGGTCTAAAATGGAACATCCAGGGAGCTGATGTGTTTCCCTAACTATTTCTGCATATTTACTCTGTTCAGAAATGGGAAGTTTTGATAGATTTTCGCAAGGATTGCTTCTCTGTTAGTCCAGTTGATAAATCTGTTAAATATTTTTTTTTCTTTTTAATCCCTTTAATCTGGGTAGAATTGGGGCAAGTGAATGGAGCTATGTTTACTGGCCGGATGCCCTTCCTCATGTCTACGCAGTGTTTGCAGCGAATATTTTCTCTTTTCTCCTGATAGAGAAACATCTATTGCTACCTAGGATTGAACTCTCAACTTTCCAAGTGGGGGACAAGCACCTTCCAAGTGGGAGACAAGCATCTTCAACATGCCACTCAATAAATCTGTTAAATATAATCTGTTCAAAATTCATTTGGAAGCAATGTTATTCTAACACAGTCATTAAAATAATGGTGTTCTGTTGTACCATGTGTGCCCAGAGTTCTGCCATGAACCCAGAGATTTCCCCCAAAATTGAAGTAAATGTGAATAAGTACTAAGTTGTGGCTTCCCGTGCTTTAGTTCCATTATGACCAAGCTCTTTTAAGTAAGTAAGGGAAGGAGGGAAATTGGCTCAAAGGTTTTGTACAACCTACCAGCTTTTAAGAATAGATCATAATAAGGAACAGTTTTCCTTCTCTCCATCCAGCACTTTCTGGGATGTGCAAAAAAGGCTCAATCATATGCACTTGAGTAGGTCTTCTGTATTCACTTAGTATCTGACCCATCATATGAAACAATCTGAGGCTATACAAACCTCAGGTTGACACCTAATTACGATACACTAATTTATTTTTGCAAGCGTTGTATGGTTGTTTGTATATGGAATGCATGTGTGTGTGTGTTCATCCCTCCTTCTATTTTTATGTCTCCGAACTGAGAAAACGGAGGACATGAATGAAATGCAGAAACTGAATATGGGCTCTCCTATGTTGGTCAGCTCCCAAGGTGACTGTTCTTGGGAATGAAAGAGATTCTACCAGTTGCCTTTCTTAAGTGGTTTAATTCCAAATGATGAGTCCATCATATAACTTCTACCTTGGAATTGTGTTGGTATATTCTATACAAGGAGATTGTGCTGTATTCAGGCAGGATCTCTGATGCCCTTTGTTCCATCTAGAGCCCTCAGAACAGCATGTCCTGCTGTTGATTTTAGAAGGATCCTTGATCCAAAAACATTGACTCCTGTATGTGAGAATCCATGATCCCATGATGGTGTTCTTTGTTATAAGAATCTCTTTCGTTCCCTTGCCATTCCAGATGGACCACTTTCTGAAAATAGCCTGGGATAATATCTGATTATTTTCATTCAATTGAATTCCATTCCCATCTACACAGCTATATTTTCCCTAGGATAGGAGATAGGATATTTTTTGTTTCGTGTGTAGACTTGAGTTTGTTTTTGTTATTCATAGCTGCTGTTCAGAATCTTCCTGAAAAGATGCATTCAGCCTCACTTCAGTGAATTTCTACTCATTCCTTCATCCACACAGTAAAATACAGCCTAGTGCATAATATATAATATGCTTGTGAGCTTGTGCCTACTAATTAATCCATCTGCTGTCTCCTGACTAAATAAAAGTCTGTTCCTAATTGTCCTACTCTGCCTTTGGTCTGGATATCAGGAAAATCTGATGACCACTTGACTACAAAGTGATATTAGAAGAAATTAGGAGAAACAAATAGAATCTGTTAACTCCTTAACTATGCAAAGAAGTTAGTATCTGGTCCTTTCTTCATTAGAAAGAATTCTAGTCCTAGAGGCTAGAAGATTCTGATATCAATTTCTGCATAAATTGCATCTGACCGACTCAGAGCCTGCTTGCTTTTTTATTAGCAATCAGCTGCCTTGTGCAGTCCCTGAATAATCACAATTAATCCATGGTTCTCTGTTGCAATTTGGAAAAAAAAAATAAACCTCTTAAGCCACAAACAGAAAAATCACTGCTTTTCTGGTGGACGTACAGGTAGGGTATTATTCTACTGTAAACAAGCTACTAACAATTTTGCTCTACAAAAGCCATCCCCACTGAACCCACAAAAGTGTTAGCATTGGTTAATCCTGGAATGACATGGGTTATAGGAAGCAGTGGGGCAAAAGATCGATCTTCAGAAAGCATTTAGCACCTTGTCATGGTTTTTGAAAGTATTCTGAAAGGCCTTGGTTTAAATAAAGAGTTGATATTATGTTATATGAGATCAGCTAGTCTCCATAAATAATAAGTACATTGAGGTAAGAATATATTGGTCTATCACTATTGTGTGTGGCAAAAGGAAAGCAGGTTTAATGTGGATTGATTGCAAATGCACAGAGGCAGAATCTAACAGCTTGGTCAAATGACAAAAGAAAAAATGAAACATCATGATGCAAGCTCTGCCCCATACTTACATGCATATGATAACCTATAATCCTCATAATCCACATACAAAAGAGTTTGAATCTCAATATTAATCTTATCCCATGCATCCCTATTCTCCCACAGGCATCCATGCCTCCATATGATGGAAGTCCATGCAGCCATGGCCCTGCTCTGATGAACTTTTTAATTCTTTTCTGAATTTTAATTCTGATTTTTCTTTATAGGTTTCTGAAAGACAATTTCCTTCTCCCAAGACTTCCCTTATTATTTGGATCTTCCCATTTTCAGAATCCACTGCTGTTTATTGGAAAACTAAATGCTATAATTTGAATAAGGCACTCAAGAAAACCTGAAGTGGTAGCTTGCTCAGTGCATGGATGGGAAATTATAGTGCACGAAAGGACAAATATGAATAATTACATAGTAAAAGAGATTGGGATTCTGTTCTGATAAAGCAGGGAAAATGGCTGAAAGGTAAAAGTACTGTTTGTAATAACAAACAGTGAACTGGTTGAGAAATAGATTGTAACATTTCATTAGCAATTAATAAAATTTCATTAATTCAAGCAGAGAGATGGGATAACAAGTATTATATCTAAGCTTGAGCTAGAATAATATCATGTGTCCCCATTTTGTGCTATGAAACTTTTTTGCTTTATCTGCGCCCCCCAAATTAGATAGAGGCTTAGTGACCCAGGATGAAAATAGAGTTGGGGAGAATTAGGAAGGGAGGGAGGGAAGACTTGCAGGTCTGCTTCAGGGACTAAAATACCACAAATTATTTCTGGTTCCTAATAGCGCCTTGATAATAGTGAAAAATTTATTTAGTTTAAATTTTGGCAGGGAGACTTTTGAATAGTTGGGTAGAACAATGTATTTATTCCTGAATTATATTGGCACATTTCTGAGCCCATTTTCAGGGTGCCACTCGGTTTTTCTCCTAGTCAAGACTAGAACTAGAAGCTTTGTAGGCTTTGATTCAAAGATGCAGCTTTTTAATAGGTGTGTGGAGCACAAGAAATAAGAAAACTGGTAGGAAGAAATCCAGCAACTGTCAAATATGAAATACAAGCCCTATTTATAATGGAAGAAAGATTCAGTTCTTGCAACTCTTTTTCCAACTCACTTGGAATAGTGAGCTCACAAGTAATTGGATTATTCACTGGTCTGTCTTTCCCCAATTGTTTCTACCCATCCTATCTGATCCAGCAGGAAGACCATACTCTGAATACCATTGGCTTCAGGGTGCTGGCTGGCAAGGTCAGAAAGACAGCCTTTTCTCTCATAGCACCGTTTGTAACAAATGGGGAACTATGGCCCTTTTATTACCTTTGGACTTCAACTCCCAGAAATCCTGAGTCAGCCATGCTTGGTTTTGTGCTCAAGCCTGGGGCCTTGGACAAGAGTTAGAGCCTCTCCCCTGGTTCTGTGGATGATTGACTAAATTATGACTGGCTGCTTAATGCTTTATTTTTTATAGTATATTGTCTATTTTATGTATTTTATTATAAATTGCTGAGAATTATATAAAAGTGAAATGGGCAGCTATATAAATAATACAAATAAAGTAATTTAATAAAAAAAGTCAGGCAGGAGAAACAGTTGCCACTGGTGATCAGTTTGGGATCTCAAAACATTTTGCATTTGACCTTGCTAGGTCTAGTCCTTATTCTACCATTAATGCATCAAATTCCTGCATGAATAGAGAAGCAATTATGAGATTAGGAAACAAAGATCCTTTTCTGTGGCAGCAGTCACCTTTGGAATACCTTTCTTCAAGAAAATTAGCTGGCTAACATTACAATACTTTGGCATCAGATCAAGACATTCTTACTTATTCAAGCATTTTAATTTATTGATTGATTTACATTGTCTCTGCAATTTTCTCTCTCTCTCTCTCTCTCTCTCTCTCTCTCTCTCTCTGATTTATGCTTAATGAAGACCGAAGAAGATAACTGCACAGTTTCATACAGGTGTATATATAAGTAACAATTGTGAGAAGTTCCTAACTTTGAACATGAAAGGACTAGTAATAAGGGATATTAGACAAGTTCAGAAGTTTACCAAAAATATCTCTTTGGTCCCATATTAAAAGTTAAAAAAAAACAGGCTGCATACAGTAAATGAAGTACAGTGAGAAAGAACATGGTCAGCACAATTTATTTTATTTTATTTAATAAAAGAACAAGTTTATAGTAACAAGTTAAGAGTATTAAAAGGGGAACTAATGGAAGTAAGGACAAAAAGTTACTGAAATTAAAGGAGCTGAAAAGTCATGAGGAGAACAAAGGGCAATGTAATTTCTCCGGATTTACTTACTGAAGAAGATATGAATAATTTACAGATGACTGTTTGGTCCTAAGCCAAAAAACAAATTCATGAAAAACAGCTCATTCTGCATCTGACTTTAGTTTTTGGAAAAGTGAAAGGGGCAAGGTGAGTTTTACCTCTTTGGGGATCCAAAGCTGAGACAGAAACACTCCAGGATAGAAAGAACTTGTACCAACCTGACAGCCCTTCAAGATAGACCAGACTAGGAAATCAATGTCATGTAGATCAGTATTAAGTTTATTGTAAAACTATAGAAACAGAATCTTGAAAATCTGAATATGTATCCTCCTTCATTCTCTAATGTGTCTTTATTTGTACTAGGGAGGAGTTTGTCTGAGGAGTTTACTCATGTTACTTTCTCATGTCTATTTTTTGCTAAACCATACATTTTTTTTAATTTAAAGTGCTTCTGCTGTTACCTCAGTTGACAATGGAGGCATATAAGTTGAATAGAGTTTTAATTACCTTAGAAGAGTCAATCAAAGTTGCATTTTAGGCCCACTTCTGTTCAATCATTATATTAACAATTCAGTTGATTATTTGCACAAGCCAGATCATCATTCCCCCAAGCTGCCATATTTCTTCTATCTGTTTTGATGCTGTGATCTTCTCTGGGACTTCAGTTGGCCTCAGCTGAACATTGCAAGCGAGTGCTCAGTATTGTAAAGAGCACCAATTGCAAATCAGTTATTCTAAAAGCAAAATTCTAACCTTTGCCCCAAAGCCTAAACATATTATTTCTACATAAACAAGGTTCATACTGTGCAAGTCTCATGCTAAAATACAGGGGGTGTGGGTGGGTATTTTGTGCCTCAGGTAATGAATGCGTATGCGGCAAGCATGCTCTTAAATCATTCTAAGCCAGGTTTTGGGCTCAGCTAAGACCATACTATAGACTGTAACTTAAATCATTCTCCAGTTTTGCCTCTTTGGAATAAATCCAGTCAAATTCTTCGAGGTGATGTTTCAGGTGCCTTGTTGGGTTATTAGTGAAACAGCTTGAATTGATTGTTAATTGATCGGTTATGTGCCTTCAAGTCATTTTTCACAGGCATTGACCACATAGATTTTCTCCATGACAATATATTTTCAATCAGGTATGATAAAAGTAGAAGCTAGAGACTAATTTTTTCTTATTGACTGAAATTTGGCATCCTTCCTGATGGCTTTGCCCTCTTGATAACAGGAAATCAGTATAAGTATAAGGAGAGCCTGTTTGATCTAATGATTAAGGCACCAGGCTGGCAACCAGGAGACTGAGCTCTAGTCCTGCCTTAGACATGAAACCCAGTGGGTAGCTTTGGGCCAGTCACATTCTCTCTCCAACCAATTCAACTCACCAGGTTATTTGTGAGAAAAAAAGCGAACTTTAAAGCGAACTTGGAAGGCCACTGGCAACCAATGCAGCTCGCGCAGGAGAGGCGTCACATGGGAGTATCTCGATGCCCCCATAACCACCCGCGCGGCTGCATTTTGTACCAGTTGGAGCCTCCGGGTGCTCCCCGCAGGGAGCCCCATGTAAAGGGCATTACAGTAGTCCAGGCGGGAGGTGACCAGGACATGGGTGACCGTGCGTAAGGTGTCCCGATCAAGAAAGGGCCGCATCTGGCGTATCAGGCGAACCTGATAAAAGGGCCGTGATGTGATCTTCCAAAGACAGCTGTACATCCAGGAGGACACCAAGATTGCGAGCCCTTGGACAGCTCCCTTGAAAATAAACAACATATAGAAGTCCCAAAGGTGCTTTTTAAAGAGGCAACTGGATTTCTAGTTTTTCTTAGAAGACGTTTCACTTCTCAGAGCTGAAGAAGCTTCTTTGGATGAGAAGCTAAACATCTTCAGAGAAAATACAGTTGCCTTTTAAAAAAAGCACCTTTGGGACAACCATGACCTGGATGATTGAGAATCTCCATAGATAACATATAGACTTATTAAAGACATGGATATGATCAGGCAATCTCATTTATAACCTTTTAAACCATTTAATGCCTTCTAAATGTTAAATGGAAAACTGATCTTGGCTGAACTCCTAAATTGCTGGTGGACCAATGCATGAAGTACCTCTTAAAACTTACCTCAGACTTTATATATTTGGTTTATCTGGGGCATAGAAGAAGGCAAGATGTGGTGCTCTTCCCACAGCAATCCTAGAGGGGAGATATTGAAAAAGTCCACAAGTTAGAACAGTTGTGCCCATGTGAGGATAAGATGTAGAAATAACTGAGCAAGTTCTGTTTTCTTGTCAATATTATAATCATGTGGAAAGTACCAGTAGTTATATTACTCCATTGCTAGTAGATTTCCCAGATCACCCTCAGCATTTTTATATATTGTCTGATAAGAACTCTATGACAACAGATAAGTTGATAAAATTGTGTGAGGTGGCACTGGCTCCCCCCAAAATGTTTGCCAAAAATGTTTTTCTCCTCAATATGCTTGTCCTTCCTTATTATAACACCTTTTCTATTTTTTATACTTTAATTTGTTTGTAATGAAGTAGGACAGAAAATATGGGGTCATATCCTAAGCTGATTCAATTCATCTCCTGAGCATTAAAACCCATCTTCTCCTGTTTGGTTAAGAATATATTGTTGATATTTCTGTGGTTAATAATTGACTTAATTTTATATCAGACTTCCTCTGAAAAATAAAAATATTAAATATTAGTTAAGTATTTACACTATATCACCTAACACAACTCCTGAATGCTTACCGGGGGGTGGATGGGGAATTCCTGAATGAATGAATGAATGAATGAATGAATGAATGAATGAATAAATGAAGTCAGGACAGTTCCAAACATCACCACCTGGAAGAAGGTTAATAAGGAAGATGCTACAAAATACAATTGAATGTTGATATACAATTGAATATTGTCAGTATACCAATGATACTTTTCCTAAAACATCTCAACAATTTCTGTCAGTGGTTTCATCTAAATGTTAAACAATAGTGGAGAAAGGACTGTGTTTTGTTATTCTACACCAGGAAGGCATCCATGGAGATGAAAGATAGCCTAGCACTTCATAAGAAAATGAATAGCAAAATTCACTGAAACAGGTTCTGTGGAAATGGTTGTTTATGTCACTGTAGTCTCTATAAATAAGCTTTGGAGCAACACTGTAGAGTACCATGACAATTTCTACTGCTTGCAATTTTTGGGGAAAAAAATCAATCAGTATCTATCCACTGGAATATGACATAAAATAAATAGAAGGTACATGGATATGTGTTCTTCTAAGATCTAAATTGGTTGTTAGTTTAGCTCATTTAAAATCAGGTAGAATTAGATGTGAATAATCAGATCCACAGTTGTAAGGTTTAAGGTGAGTATTGTTCTCTGCCTGTTATGCAGGAATCTTCCCAGACTGGTAGCTTCCTCATGGGAACTGCGAGATAAGGTCTTAAGTCATGCAAGGAAGATCAGTTCTAGCTCTCTGATGATTTATCTAGAGAGTCCATGCTGAAGCACTTCTTCCAGCTGGAACAGTTGGTTTCCAACAGGACCATAAATATATCCATGACTCCTATTATAACAGGTACAATTTCCTTCCTGAGGCAAGTGCACTACATGTGCTCCTTAGCTGAGTAAAGAGAGGTCCACAAATATGTGTTAAGGTAAATATTGTAGGTGGAAAGAAAGAGGATGAAATTTGCTCTGGCACACAAAAGAGAGGCATGAAACAAAAAAACATACAATGGGGAGAAAAGAAGCCACAGAGATCAAATAACAGAAACAGCCTGTATTCCATGAAAAAGCAAGATGTTCAGAAAGAAGTAGTTGAAAAAAAATGAAACTATAAATTTGAGAAAGTATGAAAAATGAAACAGACTAGAAGGCAACTTGGTATAATTAAATAATCATGCTATAATGAAGAATAATATTCTTTTTTCATTAGTCTGCTGCATATATTTTTCACTTTTCTGCTTTAGTTTATAGTTATTATCCATTTGGAGGTAGCATTTGAGAATATTTGAAAGTGCTAGATTTGAAGACTGTCTAAAGCTGTTGGTGGCCTAGCCACTAACACCAAGGCAACATTTTTTTGAGCTTACTAGTCATTAACAAATTTTTTTGTATCTTTCAGCTTCCATGCATACATGTCTTCCTGCTAGAACAAGAATAAACTGTAAAATCAAATGAATAAAGAGTATATGTATAAAAGTCAGGATCTCTAATTTAGAAGTCTTTATTTTACAAAATGTCTGCATAATGTGAATGTTTTTTGCCGTTTTATCCTTCAGTTTTATAGCTAAAGTATACTCCCAATTGGATAAGAAGTGAACCAAGATTAATCATGATGCAAAGAAGCACTGAGCCAGCTTGGATGGATGGAACACTTTCTTCCTTTTCTTTTTTAAAATAAACCAACATACCAGCTCCAGGTAATCCTCAATTTATGACCACGATTGAATCCAAAATTTCTGTTGCTAAGCAAGACAGTTGTTAGATGAGTTTTGTCCCATTTTATGACCTTTCTTGCCACAGTCGTTAACTGAATCACTGCAGTTGTAAGTTATATGTTAAGTAGGTCTGGCTTCCCCATTGACTTTGCTTGTCAGCTTTTGCAATAATCACATGCAACCATCATAAATACATGCCAGTTCCCAAGACTCCAAACTTTGATCATGTGACCATGAGAATGTTGCAATGGTCATAAGTGTGAAAAAACATTCAAGTCACTTTTTCAGTGCCATTGTAACTTTGAATGGTCACTAAATGAATGATTATAAATCAAGAACTATCTGTACTCCCATCTTTTAAAAGGAACCAGTGAAAATGAATCAGTCTCCTGGAGCACGTTGGCATTACTACCAAAGGTTCTCTATTTTCTTGACTTCTTGATTATAAGGAATGTTGAAAAATGTCTGCTTTCAATCTTTTTCCAGTAATCAAAATGTTTGGAATGGCAATCTAAATGTCACATTTCTAATTACTGTAGTTTCAAAACACTTCTTATGGACGAGATATGTAAAATGCTCTTTTGCATTACACAATCAAAATCTAGGAAGTTCAGATTTCCTTGCAGTCATAGTTAACTCTCCAGCACAAAGCAAGAGTGGCTGATTCTGGGATGCAAAAATGGCAACAAGAACAACAGGGAGTGAAGCTGACTAAACTTTGGTTAGAGCCATTAATAAGGCCCACTTCATGGTGATAAGAGAACCAAACTTAACTTTCTACTCATATCATGCCTGCTGACAGTTAGCTGGTTATCCTTGCTTAGATTAACCCAGTCTCTCTTCAGGAAAGTAGAACTTGCAGAGTTGCAACACACTAGGCATTTGTCAGCTAAAGTTACCCAAGTTTTCTGGCCTTAAGGCAGATCCTTTGGAATTGAGGGAGTCATGATCCTACTTGGCCACTCGGGATGAATTTGATCCTGTTGCATCCAAGAAATTGAACAGGATTCTTAGAACTATAAGCTAAGCCATCTGTGTAAGCTAAGCCATCCATGCCTCTAAGTCTGGAAGTTCTCCTGAACTTGGGGTTCCTGTTTAAGGAACAAGTGGCAGTCTTGGCAAGAAGAGCTTTTGCATAGCTTACAAGTTTTATGCCAATTTGTACTTTTGTAGATCAAGAAGGACTGCTAATGGTCACTCAGGTCTTGGATCTGAACTAAACTCCCAACTGAACTACCACAATGTGCTTTAAATGAGGCTCCTTTGAAAAACATCTGGAAGCTTCAGCTGGTTCAGAGAGTGGACCTGACCCTCGGTCTCCCTCAAGCCAGCCCAAAACTTTCATTCAATCAATATTCATAAAGTTTATGGGCAATTTTATGAAGATTTGAATCTCAATACTGCCTCCATAGCACGGTACAATTGTAACAGTAGAAAGTTTTACTTTTCTACTGTGCTCTTCTAAGGTTGGTTAATGTTTAAAATTATTTTAAATGTTTCTATCCCATTATATTATCCCATACATTACAGTCCTTCCTCCTCCTGTTTTCTCCACAACAGCAACTCTGTGAGATGAGCTGACAGAAAATGACTGGCCCAAGGTCATCCAGACAGCTTTCTATGTATGCCTACGTAGGACTAACACTCACAGCTTGTTTATTTGTTCGTTTGTTGTTCATTTAAATCCTGCCTTTTATTACTTTTACAAACAACTCAAGATGGCAAATATATCCAACACATTTTCTTCTTCTTTTTTTCCTCACAACAACAGCTGTGTGAGGTAGGTTGCACTGAGAGAGAGTGACTGGCCCAAAGTCATGTTGTCCCTTCCTTCCTTCCTTCCTTCCTTCCTTCCTTCCTTCCTTCCTTCCTTCCTTCCTTCCTTCCTTCCTTCCTTCCTTCCTTCCTTCCTTCCTTCCTTCCTTCCTTCCTTCCTTCCCTCCCTCCTTCCTTCCTTCTTTCCTTTCTTCCTTGCTTTCATCTGGAATGAATAAGAATGGAGTGATTCTAGAGGATGAAGAGCGGGAGAAGCATACACCAATGCCTTTCTTCAAAGAGATTTGTTTGCAAGAGAATGGGAAAATATGAATGACTAACATTGTTTTGCCTGTAGCTTCAATATTTATTGATTGCATTACAGGATTTTTTTTCTGTGAATAAGAAAATGATTGGTATTCTTTGTCATCCTGGAATTCCTAGCCAAGGCCAAGCTTATCTTTTACAAAGTTCTCTTCAGTAAGTGAGACCTATTCTAATTTGGCCTGTCAAAGTCTATGAATGCCACTGGGATTATACACACGTATATACACAAGTGCACAAATCCACCACATTCTTCCATTTCAGGATAAGCAAGATTACGATGCAGAAAAAGAAGAGAATAAGCCAAAGAAATCACAGGTATTTAGATAAGGAAACAAAAAGCAAACACAGCCCAAATTAGATTCCACCAGCATCATTAAATGTATATTTCATACCCTTTTATCTTTACCTCCTTGCATGACTTCCCTCTAGTCTAAAGTTCCCCATTTCTCTCTTTCTCAGGATCTCAGCTCCATCCATCCAAACTTGACTTTCTTGGTATTCCCTTTCCTTTCAATCCACTTTTTACTTTTCTTACATGTATTCATTGTATAACTGGATCCTCCTTCATTCCTTCTATGTGATCAACCACTTCAATACATGTATTTTATACTAGACATTCTTGTATTCAAGGGACATTCATGCAGTATCCATACCTTTCTGATATTCTCCCTTTTCATTTTATGATTCATAATTAAGTTACCCTTTCCCACTGCAATCTACTTTCATGTTCCTTCTGTCATATCCAGCGGTCACCTCTAGGTAACTGAAAGGACAGAAGTGTCCTCTTCTACACGGCCACTTTCAACTCCAGGTAACTAAGGGGCAAGAAATATGCTTTTATAAGCAGACATTTTCACCACATTTATTACGGTATTATTCAACAAACCACAAGCTACCCACTATATTTCTATCCGCATTTGCATAGCACATGTTGACATTTCTCCATGCTGTTGTGAAACTATTTTCCTTGTCAGCTGGCAAGAGACATTCCTAATAGTGATTATCTCAAGAAGATTGCAGACCTACAATCGGTGTCTTTGTAAGGAAGAGCTGCTGCTCGTTGTATAGAGACAGGTTCCTCCATCCTTTCCTCTCCTAGGGATTGTGGATTGCGAATTTTGAGGCTGTATTGGATTCAATTGTAAGAACCCACCTTTTGGAGAAAATCAAGATTTTGACTATTAAAAAAGCCAAATGCTATGGATTTATAATATATGTGTATTTATGCATATGTGTGGGTATGCAGGGGTGGGATTCTACCGGTTCGGTCTGGTTCTATAGAACCCCCTGTTAACTTTCTAAGCAGTTCGGACAACCGGTAGTTAAAAGCAATCTCCTTTTCCTTTTTTCCCACCCTTATTACATTCTTGCCAGAACGCCTAGACTTCCTGTCTCCGGAGCTTCTGAGGCTTGGCTTTCTTAAAGGGGAAGGGTTGTTTTAAGTTTTTTACACTGCTGTTGGGAGGAAACACTTCCCTGGACAATCAGCACTTTGAAGAAATAATTGAATAATGAAGCAAAGCTTTTAATGACAGGGGATCAAGATGAATGACATTCAGCAAGGCTTCTTGGCTAGCTAGAAAGATTGACATTCAAACATGAGTTTACATACCCTTTCTGAGTTTTGGTCTAAAACTGGTTTTTGGTGAAGATTAATTCTGTGCTTGGTGACATTTAATCCTGTGTTTATTGATGGGATAATTTTCCCTATTCAGCTTCAACAAATAACAGCTACTATTGTGATTTAATTATTTGTATTGTGTTTGAATTTTTTTCCTGCCTCATGGTTTCTTTTTCTATCTGGGGAGGGGGGTCTTCCTCATTTCTTTAGTACTATCTGACACTGTCCTTTTGGGATATACTTCCAAGAGGCAGGATGCAAGCTTGGCACTGATTTTTTTTTACTGCTGACCTTTCCTTAAATCTGGATGATTTCCTTAGGATATCTTGTGAGGTGAGTGAGACCAGCTGGTATTTTTAAGTGGTGCAAATGGATCTAAGGATTGCTTTTTCTGGGTGTGCTTTTTCTGGAGAGCTTAAATCACCTCACTGCTAAAGGGTTTCACTTTATGAGCAAGAGCTGGCTGCTTGATAGTTATCACTGCATTTTAACTATTTTCATTCCTCAAGGTGCTCTGGCACCCTGCATGATTTGTAACTCTGGCTTGCAGGTATTTTTAATCTAATGATTGGTATTTAGGGCAGCTTTTTGCAAACGAAGAAGCTTTTTGTATTTTTGTACAGGTAATCCTTAACTTACAACAGTTCATTTAGTGACCATTCAAAGTTACAATGGCACTGAAAAAAGTGACTTATGACTATTTTTCACACTTAGGGATGTTTCACACAGTAGGGATGTTGCAGCATCCCTACTGTCATGAGAGGTCAGGCGAGGAGAAGCGCCCCTTAACATGAGTGATGTTGAGTTGGCCTACCCAGTCACACAACCACCAAGCCACACCCACCAACTAAGCCACTCCCACAGAACCGGTTGTTAAAAAAGCTGAATCCCACCCCTGTGTGTATGTACACACACACACACACACAAATTTGGCTGGGGAATTCTAGGAGTTGAAGTTCACAAGTCTTAAAGTTGCCAAGTTTGGAGACCCCTGCTGTGTACCAGTACAAAGTGAGATTGGACTGGACAGCTTTCCAGTGGACACCTGAAGGGATACAGCAAAGATCATATTGGTCTTATTTGTGTAACATGTATATGCATTCACCAATACTCTAAGATGCTTGTAGGAATTTGATTTATAAGTTCCCAAACTGGTAGAAAACTACCTGCTAATCTTGCTGCATGTAGACCAGGGTGTGTAAAACTCTTCACGCGACACATCACGATTTTTTCCCCTGTTGCTAAACCAGGTGTGGGCATGGACAGCATGTGACACATCCAGCCTGCAGACTGTGAGTTTGATGTAAATGATGCCCCCATTGTCACTGATTCAAATTGGTCTAAGGAGAGCTTTTAAAACCCTGGGGTTAAACTGCAAAGAAAGAACAGCTGGCTATCGTGGATCAAAGAACTAAGTTATGGTGTACGGAGAATTAACAGACTGTATGTTAGATGCTACAAATACCTGGAGTAGCCTTGCAGTCCTCCCAAAGGACAATCACCCAGCTGTATTATTTTCTGCTAAGCTCCAAAGAGCATGACAGCTATTTTAAGATTCCATTGAAACAGGAAGGGACCAACAATCCTGCTGCCATTAAGGAGTTTGCTTCAAAGCAGATGCACAATTTCTTTATGGGGCCCCTTTTCCAACTATGCTCCCTACAGGGCAGAAAAAGAGATGGGTTTTTAGTAGCCTCTTTCAGACATGTTCCCAATGGAGAATTAAGATTAAAAACACATCTCCCAAAATAGAAATCAAAGCTTAATAAATGTTATTTATCTGGCTAAAACTCAGTCTGGTGACCAGAGAAAAATAAAGGCAAAGGACTCCCTATGGATTTTACTCTGGTAGTCATTGCCAACTACTAGGGGAGCAGACATTTCCATGGTCATGTGGCCAGCATGACATCACGGAGCGGAGAGAGAGAGAGAGAGAGACTTTATTATTAAAAAAATGATTTATGATTTAATCTTCTATTAGATTCACAGTCTGGGACTGGCTAAGTTTTTACCAGTTCAAGTCCTAACCAAGACCCTAAGAGCTGTTAAGGTAACGTCTGAGTATATAGCATTATTATTATTATTATTATTATTATTATTATTATTATTATTATTATTGTTGTTGTTGTTGTTGTTGTTGTTATTATTATTATTATTATTAAAACATCATCATCATTAAAATTATGGACCATCAATTATGGAGGCTGTTTATTTAGCCCTTTTTACTCACTTCCAATACATTATTTTTCCATTCCATTGAATATTCTCTGCCTCTTTTCTCTATTCACTATTCTTTTTACTACGTTCTTTGCAACTATTTGGTTTGGTAGACATTATGTAACACCCTTCTCTCATTCTCATTTCTTGACACTGTCATTTTCTTACACGTCTTTTTCTTATCCACAGTCTGCCTTGTATTCTCTTGAACTTTCTCATAAACAATAAAATCCATTATATCGTTATATTTATATGCATTTTTCCCATGCCTGCATATAGGGACTTATATCTAAGCCACCTATTCAAACCAGATCTTTTTCTAAGCAGGTATTCAAGTAATCACCTTTCTCATTCATTCTTGAATCTTTAGAGGGCCCAATCATGCATTGTCTTCTCTGATTCCCACCCAACCATTCATGGAACCTAGTAGAATAACTTTCCCTCACTTTGTTACACTCATTCATGATGTTGCATAATTTATTCCAAATTTATCTGGTTCTTCCATTTTCACCATTCACTGGGACAATGAGTATAATCAGTCTATGCATTCCTACTTTCTTATACATTCATAATAATTTAAAAAAAAACAGTTCAGACTTTCTGCATACATTTTAACTCTTCCATTCATACACCGTCACTTCTGTGCATATATTGATTCAGAATATCAGACCACTATCTTCCAGATCCACAACATTCTCTTAATTCTCCTTTCTCTTAGTTTCCTTTTTTCCTTTCATTTATTTTTCCATTCCCTTTTGTCTTATTTTCAAAGAAACAATAGAGTATTTAATTTTGTTCCTTTCATTCATTTGATAACTGTTACTCTTTACCTTCTCTTACATTCCCAGGTGCAATCTACCATATGCCATGGATCTATACGCCCCCACAACTATTAACCTGCACAGCCCACCATATCTTTGGTCAGTGAGGCTTTCACATAATGCTTTTTAGTAAGGGTCACTAAGGTGCATACTCAGTTATCAACTTTAATAATGTCTCTGCCAAATAGAGCAACCCCTGCTAATGATATGGACAGTACTGGTTAGTTTGGGTATATTTAAGTCAATATGCCACAAGCTAAGCAACTGGTTTTACTCCAAGTATTATTGTGCTATTTTCAAACTGGGAGCCATGGTGGTGCAGTGGTTTATAGTGCCTTACTGCAGGTTACTTCTGCTGACTGTCAGCTGCCTGCAATTTGGCAGTTCAGATCTCACAAAGTTCAAGGTTGACTCAGCTTTCCATCCTTCCGAGGTGGGTAAAATGAGGATCTAGATTGTTATGGAGCAATATTCTTATTCTGTAAACCGCTTAGAGAGGGCTGTCAACACTATGAAGCGGTATGTAAATCTAAGTGCTATGGCTATTGCTATCTCTCATCTAAATTACTTTCCAAGAGTTGATATACTCTTGCCTATGTTATAGCGTCTAGGAGGTTTTGTTTAAATATTAGTTAAACCTATTTTATATTTGCAATGAAACATGATACATTGCAAACATTCATTCATAGCATGTAGCCCAATTGTCTCTATATATATCCAGGAAGTTTAACTGGGTTTGCTCCTGATGCGTTGATGAATATATATGGGCTGCAATGGCATAATTTATCGTAGCAGTTAAGAACATAACCAATGTTATAGGAGCTGTTTAACTCTCTTCATCCCACTCAAACTATCTAAACTTGGCTGTCTTTTGGTCCTCTGGAATGTACTCCCTCCCTCCTGGAAGCCTAGACTGCATTCCACTTACTCATCAGCCCAGTTTCAGGCCAGTTACAAAGCTAGGATGGCTAACTCTTGCCTTTTCAGATCTTGCCTTACAGATGCTTCAACTCAGTAGTGCAAACACATAAGCCTTCATTAGGCTGCCCAAAGAGATATGCCAAGTCTACACACTTCCAAGCAGCCTGGTCCCTACATCTCTTATTGATGAAACTCTATAAGTGAGGAAGCCCTTCTTGTGTAGATTTATATAGTGTGCAAACTAAAAATGGTTTGCAGACTATACCATACACTAAACATGGTGTAATAGATCAAATCAATTGATACATATGCATTGGAATAAGACAATGGATCAAGACATTTAGAACCCAGACATGTTACAAACCTTGAAGCTCCTCAGATTACATGCCACTTGCTATTGCACAGAAATTTTCATACTTGAGTTTGCTGTGCCGTCCTTTAATGCATTCACAGCTAATCTCTTGTGTCTCTCTATGTTTCAATAGGCAACACACATCTAATGGAAGTTCCTTAAAAATGTAGTTGGTACAGGATTGTTGGCATTTTGTACTATTTGCACGTATACAAAATCATCAATTGAAATATGTTTAGGGTTACCTTCAGCTTCATATTTTGCTGCAGTTTCTCATCAGATTGCCTTTTGCTGAATCCTACCACTTCACAAAACTATTTAATGAAAATATTTGCAAGGGAAGGAGAAAACGTGGAACTGATTTTAAATACTTTGCTCCTTCCAAGATGTTCGGCTTTGAAGAACTACCTTTTCCATGACATAAGAAAAACAACAGAGTAATCGTCAAAAACTAACATATTTTTTTCCTGGGATATGTCTTTCTAGATTGATGTCTACTTATCAGATCTGTGAAGTGTTATTCTGAGGTACAAGCCTAAGTGGCCACAAACACTTGTAGCTTAATACATTTTTATTAAGAGGCCACAATATTCTGTTGTTGTTGATTTCTGCAACAGATTAACACCATTGGACTTTATTGCAAAGAAAGAACCACTCAGAACACACTCATTCTGACACAGGCCAAGAGTTTGATAGGCATGTGGGAGCAAGTTTATGCACCAGAATACGCTCCCAGAAAGAAGTAAAAATAAGAGGGTAAATCACAGAAGGATTTCTGAAGACTGATATTGTCCAGTTAGCAAAGGTAAAGAAATATTTATTAGGAGACTATATTTAGATAGTCACTAGTAGATATTAAGTATATGATGTAGCTACTGGTATTTCTGGGTAAAAGCTATTCTGAAAAGCAACTTAGCCTATGACACAGAACTTTTTCAACTTTTTTAGGCTGTAGAAACCATTAAAAATTTCCCAGAACCCCTGCTGCCTTCCTTTTCAACCACACAGGGAGGAAGTCATCATTATGAGTACAAATACCCCAGCAGGTGGGAGTGGCATGTGCTTCTGAATGTCGGCCAACAAGTCCCACCCTTTATTCTGTACCTTAGAAAAATGCTATGGACTCTGCAGGACTCTGCATTTGAGTGATTTAAAAAAATTTTTTTTTTTATTTTTGCCTTTAGTCTCTCACGAAGCCCATCAAGTTCTTGGGGAAACTTAAGGTTTAAAAAAACCATCTGCAAGATCAACTTTAACCTCTGAAGAGCAAGAAAGAGACCAAAAAGAGATCAAGGAGCAGGAACCAGAAGTGATGACAACTGTGCTATTCTCACATTCTGTATGGCATTCAGGGCATGCTAGGTATAACAAAGAGGGAAACCCTGACACTAATTTTGACTATTTCTAGCTACCCTTAGTAGTTAGCAGGATAAGAAAGCACAATGAGAAAATTCATGTATAAGTACGTCTTCCAATACTCCTTCACACTGCTTATGTATCCAGCTTTGGGTAGTGGGTGAACAAGTCCCCACCAGAGGTGGTATTCAGCAGGTTCTGACCAGTTCTGGAGAACCGGTAGCGGAAATTTTGAGTAGTTTAGGAACCGGCAAATGCCACCTCTGACTGGAGATTTTACAGTGTCCTTCCCCTGCTATGCCCATCAAGCCACACCCAAATTTGAATCCTACCACTGGTCCCCACCTCCAGGCCATGGCCCACTACCAGGACTCAGCCTATTTGGAACCAGGCCACGTGAGCAACAGGCAAGTATGTGCATGCACACGGAGCTCCCCTCATGTGCAGCAGCTACATGTAATCACATGTGAAGCTCCCCTTGCGTGAGCAGCTGCTGCTTGCATTCACACATGAAACTCCCCTCACACAAGCAGCAGCTGCTTGCACCCATACACAAAGTTCCCCTTGCACAAGTGATGACTGCTTGCTCTCGCATGTGAAGCTCCCTTTATGCAGTGGCCACCGCTCGCATTCATGCACAAAGCTTTCTTTGTGTGAGTGGCAGACACTTGCATAAATAGAGCTGCACACTCTTGCATGTGCCCACTTACCACTCACAAGGAACTATCCCCTCTCCCCCCCACCCCTCCACTGGGCCACCAAGCCAGAAAGGTTGGTGACCGCTGTTTCAGAAGAATTGAGGCAGTTTCCACTGCTAATTCTCTTAGTACCCTGGCTGATACCTGGAATAGTGAAATTGCTAAGGCACTCCACACAATTGTTCCTAAGTGTTCTTTCCAACCTACTTCCAACCTACCTCCATGATACATAAAACAACTCTGATTGAGATTAAATGGCAAGATGTACAGTTGGATCATAGTTGAAAGAAGATCCACTTTGAATCTAGTAAGGTGCAGCCTGGAAGCCAATTCTGTAGCACTATATACAGCAAAGGAGTTTCCCTTGTACATTTTGCATCTATAAGTTAATGACTTGCTGAGTTGTTATGGATTGTGATAAGGTTGACTTAGTTTTCCAGATTTCTCTTATAGAACCCATGCTGGGTTGGTGTGATGCTTCCAGAGAGTTTTTTTTTAATTTAAATAATTCATATTTCACTATAGTAGTCATAGAGCCCTAGTGGTACAATAGTTACATAGCAGTATTTCAGGCAAACTCTGCCCACAGTCTGAGGTTCAATCCTGGAGAACTTAAGGTTGATTTAACCTTCTGTCCTTCCGAGGTCAGTAAAATGAGGATTCAGATTATTGGGGGAAATATGCAAATAATGCTTTGACATAAAGCACTATGGGGCAGTATATAAGCCTAAATGCTATTGCTATTTGGCCAATATGGATGCCATCTTCAGTGTAAAGACATGTACAGGGACATTGCTGTAGTGTGGGACTAGATCATTTGGACAAGTAACTTAGAGCAATATGTTTGAACGCTTGTCCTCTGGATATCTGCCCAGCTTGGCTGATAATTCTAGTCAGGAGGTTATTTCAAATGTCATAGTTAACACAGTAAATGTCTCTTTGGGGAATGAAAGAATGCATGCTAGTTTAAAGGAGGCAGTTACTAGATCTTTCCTTAAAAACCTCTCCTGGATCCTTCAGAGGTGACCATGAATAGATCAGATTCTCTAAACTCCTATGGTTAGGTAAGGCAGTTGACTCAATCTTCTATCCTTCCAAGGTTGGTAAAATGAGGACTCAGATTATTGGAGGTAATATACAAATAATAGAGAGTGGTGGCTTCTTAAGTGCAGATGTTTCTGAAAAAAGCAAATCCTTGTGACTCATTTCAAACTAGCTTCAGGGCAGGTTTGGGTATTAATATTGCTTTGGTCAATCTGGCAGATGATCTTTGTATGGAGACCGACAGACTGTGATTCAGGGTTATTTATTTTTTTTTAAAGAAAAGCTTTCCTTCAGTATCATTGATCATGTTATCCTTTTGGATCAAGCTCACAGATGTTTTCTCTCACACAAGGAGATTCCAGATAGTTTGGAAGCTGCTACATGGTGTCACTCAGAGCTCCATCCTGTCTCTAATGCTGTTGAATATGTGCATGAACTGTCTAGAGAGATCAGAAGAGACTTGGAGCTGGGTGCCATCAGTATTCTGAGGACGCTCAGATCTATTTCTCTCTGACATTTTCAGGAAATAGCGTGACTCTTCTGCCTGCAGTTAGCAATGGGCTGCATGAAGGATCATAACACCAAACGGATTCCAGATAAGACAAAGAGGCCATAATTCTACCTGTTCTAAAAAGGATTAGACTCTGCCAGAAGGAATAAATATCCAACTAGAGAAAACCCCTGACTCCAATTTCTCCCTGATTTCCCAGATTGAGGAAATGGCTAGAAGTGCTTTTTATCACTGTCAGGTCAATCACATCACTTTCTGGAAGATAATGATTTTAAACCGCAGTGCACGTGCTGTTAACTTTTAGATTTGACTATGGTAATGGACTCTATGGGGGTTACCTTTGTCTTCAGTTGAAGAAATGTTGATTAGTACAAAGCTCAGCAGCTAGACTGACCTTGAGAAGAGTCCTGGTGGCACAGTGCTTAGAATACAGTATTGTAGTAGCTAACTCACTGCTGACTGCAAGGGGTTCAATCCTGACTGGCTCAAGATTGACTCAGCTTTCCATCCTTCCAAGGTCAGTACAATGACCCAGATTGTTGGGGGCAATATGCTGATTCTGTAAACTGCTTAGAGAAGAGGTGTCAAACTCACATCATCACGATGGCATCACATGATGTATCGGGACTTTTCCCCCTTCCCTAAACCGGGTGTGGGTGTGGCCAGCATGTGATGCATCCAGCCCATGGACCGGGAGTTTGATAGCTCTGGCTTAGAGAGACTGTAAAGAACTGTGGAGTGGTATATAAGTGTAAGTGCTAGTGCCATTGCTATGAAACACATCATAGTGTACATGTGCTGAATGCATTGCACTAGTGACCAATTTGTTTCTAGGAAAAATGCAAAGTGCGAGTCATCACTTTTAAAACCCTACATGTCTTTGGTCCAGACTGTTGAGATGAATCCTTTTTGTATGAAACTGAGGATAAGCACTATAATTGCTGCAAGGTGAACTGTTGGCAATCCAAATAATCACCATCCCAGACTTTAGAGTGAACAGTTATAAACTCTCATGCCTTTGTCAGTCTTTAAAATGTTTGTTTGTACTGACTTGTAATTGTTGATTTTAACTTTTTGTCATTTTAACTTTAACATTTATGCTGGTTTAATTTACTTGAAATCTTAGCATCTAAATATCTTGGTTTTAAATTTATTTAACTGTACATTTTGGTTCACTGAGCTAAATAATTTTTTTTTTTTAAAAAATGAACATGCTTTATACATGCTGCGGCTTTTTTCGACTGGGTACCCTGAATGCGGCTTTTGTTACCTTTGTGCCTTGTGGTTAGACCAGGTTCATTGATTGCAAAATCCAATATCTTGAGTACCTAAGCAAGCTCTTGACATGCTGGAGCTGCTACTTCAGTAAAGGAGAGCTTGTCTGTTTTTTGCTAATCTAATTGAGAATTCCTTCTCTATAATTCAACCAATTGCCATGGTAAACTTTTAGTCTGTTCCATTTCCAGCCCAATTTGCATCTACATAGCCTAATGGAAGAGAGGATCTCTGTTTGCAGATAACATTGGTTTCTTCTCAGAAAAAGCTCGATATGGGACTTCTGGAGGAAGAAATGGCAGAGTGAAGACAGCTCTGCAAAAAGCTAAAGCAATGGCCATGGCAAAGAATGAAGAACCAATGAGTAGACTGCTTTTTGTTGTTCCTCTCTGGACAAGGAGAGGGCTTTGAGATTGTCTGCACATGTTCCAGTCAGCTACTCCTCACAAAAAAAATCCAAGACAGCTCTGGGAGAAAATGGAATAGCCATCTTACTTCAACAATGATTCTGCCTTTCAAAGAAAACTAAGTTTGCATACTCCTTTTTCTAATTGTTTTAGGAAATTATTGTTAATTGCTTGTAATTATTGCAATCTTTGGATCAGGAAATTTTACAGCACTGGATGAGTTTCATTCAATACTTAGCAAAAAAAATTTTAACTACAAGTTCAAAAACTTAAAAAAGATTTTTTTGGAATAACAGCAAAAAAATAATTAAAACTTTTATTTCAAAAAGTATCAAATAGAGTAAGGGTCCAGATAAATTTGAAATAAGAGTTTAGAATTAATTCTAAAGAATCTTCCCATGGGAAAATGCTTGTTTTGAATTTCTTTTTTAAAAATTAACATTTCAAAAATAGGACAAGAGGGAACTAGTGGGAACTAAAGATTACAATTAAAGGAGAGGAACACTTAAACTCAACTTACATTTACAGAATTGAGCAAAATATTTTAACATTGGACATTTGAAGAATATTTTTGAACAATGTATCAGACCTTAATTGTAATAGCATCCGCCTCTACAGATAGACGGTGGTTAAAAATGTTATGGAAGAGGAACACGTTTTACCTGACAATATTTCTGAATGGAAAGTAGATTTAAAAATGACTAAGAATAACATAGAAAAAGATGTTGTAGTGGATATACAAAATAAACCAGTGGATTCTTTAATAATCAAAAGAAATATATAAACAATTTAAGAGAGTAACCTGGGTAATTTCCTACATGGGATTACAAAAGTGACTTGTTAACATTCTGAAGAGGCCAAATGTAAGAGACATGTTAAAAATATTGTCAGAAAGTACAAATAAAAGAAAAAAGAAAAGATGGAAATTTCCATGGCATTGTTTGGAGGGACTACAGATTAAAGATAGAAGTAAATATAGGAATATAAAGTTGGTTTATTTGATCAATGTTAAAATAGATATGCTGTTATCTCTTGTAACCCTTAATGGACTTTTGGGCCAACAGGACTGAAATGAAGTGTTCTTCTCCTTTAATTGTCATTTTATTGATTTGGTTATAGATGCCGTGAGATATGGAAAGAAGATATCATTTATTGATTTTTAAAAGAAGGTGATAAATTAGCAAAATTGTTTATACTTGTGATGAAGATGGGAAGTTCTATTTATTACCTATCATCTATCTATCTATCATCTATCATCTTTTTAATGTATTATTTTTTCTTTTTCTTTTTTCCCTTTCTAGTCCTTCTAGTCTTTCTATCTTTTCTTTCTATTCTTTTTTAGTTTTTACTATTATAATGATAATCTTAAATACAATTACAATAACATACTCCATCCCAGGATTCATACTGCTGCAATATTTGGCCTGGTTACAGTTGAGATATACAGAAGCTTTTGAATTGCTATTCTATATGGACTGCTGCTTTACAGAGGCTTACAGGTATCATGGTCTTTAAGGAATTTCATTTCTGTTGCAGTATCCACTTCATTAGCCTCTGTCAATCCAAGGTATCTATCAAGTCCATCGCCTCCTGTTTCTGGTTAAGAAAGAAACCTTCACCTTCTCCTATAATCTGTATTCCAAGGTGATACAAAATCTCCTCCAGTTGCTTCATCTCGTCGTTTTTACTTTTTTTTAAAGTAGGCAATAATTTCTTGACTATTCTTCTCATCTTGGGTGCTCAGAATGAAATCAACTATTCATCACTTACCTCTATATCTCAAGGATAAGCCAGGATCATCGTCACCTATAAAACGCTCTCAAAAAAGCATTTGGTTTAGCTTTTCACTCCATGCTCTAACAGCTTGCCTCAAGCTATAAATGCTCCCTTACTACTAGCACACAAATCCTGCTTTCCCAGGTTATTTGAACCTTGCTGTTTATTGCATACAAATGCTTTTCTTAATGTCTCCATATAGGAGGGCTGTCTTCACATCCAGATGTTGGACATACATTTTTCTTGCTTCAGTACCGCTGAGAAGGGCTCTGATGGAAAGATGTTTCACCATAGGTGTGAAGGTTTCATTGTAATCTTTTCCTTATTAATGGGAATGTTCCTTAGCAAGTAGCCTGCCTCTCCATATCTGGATATCCCCTTCTGCAACTTGTTTGATAGCGAGGATCTTTTATATCCAATGATCTTTCTCCACTTTGATATCGCTACAGCGGTTCATAATTTATTTTTGTACAGAAATTGAACCTCCCCTCTGCTGATTTGTGGCCATTTTTGTGCTTTAGCGTCCACCATTGTCTTAGCAAGCAGTTTATTCTCAGCTCGGTTTCTGTATCTCCTTTTTAATGCAATCCCCGTTTCTTTCAGAAAGCATAGCAAGTTCTTATCGGAGCAGCTGCACCGTCATTGTACAAATCATCTGAAGTGGTTTGCTCATCCAAAAGCGCCCTCTACCCCTTTGAAATCCCATCCTTGAAGCTGTAAAGCAACCACAGATACTTTCACGGTTGCTTTGAAGCTCTCTGAAAGTCTTCCGATTAAATAAACATTCAAGACAGAAAATACCAACAAGAAGAGCTGGTGAAGCAAATGCAGTATTCTAAAATCCATTTACATTTTAAAATGCATTTTAAATATTTAAACTGCCAACAAAATGTTGGCAGAAACTGCCCATTGTGGTGTCTTCCAGATCTGTTGACTTTGTGATTTGCAAAATTCCCAGTCTTCAATGACAACATCCCTAAATTATACAGGTTGGAAACGTAGGATAATGTGCCAAGTCTGGAGAATACCACACTGAGGAAGGCTACTGGGATCAAGAGCTCACTAGATTTCCTTAAATAGCTGATAAAACATTTATTTAATGCCTTTGTGTCAGTTTTTGACTCTTAGCTACTATCTGAACTAGTCGCTACAGTTTTCTTGACAAGGTTTTTCAGAAATAGTTTGTCATTGCCTGCTTCTTAGGCTTGAGAGAGAAAGTGACTGGCCCAAGATCACCCAGCTGTCTTTGTGCTAAAGTGGATCTAGAATTTACAATCTCCTAGTTTCTAGCCTGGACCCATAAGCACTACCCCAGTCTCTCAGCATAACAATATTATGTGCTATTTTAGGAAGGGAAACAATTGAAAATTTTTCCACAAAAACAATACTACTGGAAATAAGATTAATTTTGTTAGATATCTTGCTGAAATCAATTGTGATCTTGTCATGACAGATAAGTTATTTATAAACAATATTTTAAATAAAAATAACCCCAATTGCCATACAGTTATTTGGAAGATGCCAGAATCAAAGTAATCACTGGGAAAATTATGGAGCCACAATGCAGAAATATCAGTTTCATATTTATTCAGAAAAAAATGGGCTTCTAATTTACTATTTCCTAACCAAATGTTAAGGTACTGCAAGTTCCTGAAGTTTACTTCAAAGAGTGACACATAACATACTGCACTTCTGATGCTCAGACAGACAGACAGACAGATATCAGCATCAGAAATCCAATACTTACGTTTTATTTTAGTTATATATATAACTGGCATGATCAATGAGGTACCAATACCACCAAAGCAATAATAAAGATTGGGAACAAACAACTAATCAAGAGGCCAGTTCTTGTACCATTTGGAAACCAGATCTGCTAAAGACCAATCAGCATTTGGATATATATGACTATAAAGACTGGAATCCAGCAGAAGTGGTATTCAGCAGGTTCTGACCAGTTCTGGAGAACCAGTAGCGGACATTTTGAATAGTTCGGAGAACCGGCAAATATCACCTATGACTGGAGATTTTACAGTATCCTTCCCCTGCCACGCCCACCAAGCCATGCCCACAGAACCAGTAGTAAAAAAATTTGAATCCCACCATTGGAACCCAGTCACTTTATGCCTAGTTTGCATAGCAGCTTACCTCGCCTCTGAAAATGTCAGTCAGAGTTGCTGGTGAACATCATAAAATCTTTTGTCTAGATGTTTTGTCACTAAACCCTGAAGCCTAACACTGCCTATTCCATGCTCACTTCTGCCAAATTGCAGCTCATCTAAGTGTTCTTCTGAATTCAATACAGCTTGGTTGGGTTTGAAATTTTTGTTTGTCCGATATTTACTTAAAGTGGTCACGTGTTTTCTTTGCTACAATAAATAAGTAAAATAAAAGGGATATTGGCCCTCTTTCCATACAAAATTAAGTGAGCTAATGGAAATTGTTTATATTGTGAAAACACCAAAAGGACGTAGATTAACCAAGTCAACTAATCCTACAGTTCAGTTTAATTCAAAATGGACCCAGTTGTGCTTAAGAATAAACTAATTCTATCACTTCAGTTCTACTTTTTGGAATGTCTAAATCCAGTTTGTAAAATTAGCCAAAACAAACCATGAGAACAAGTGGCTGAAAGATCCTTAGTCAAATTTAAAATTATAATGATGACCTCTTAGCAACCACTGAATATGCCTGAGATAAGAGTTTTAGAAAGGTTAGGAGAGCATAAAAGATTAACATGTGGAAGACTATCAAGTTACAGACCACTCTAATATGGGAAACTAGGTAATCACTAATCTAGTTTATAGCTCAGGTCGTTATTTGACAAATACGGGGTGCTGTTGCATAGAACCTGGCAACATCGTATGTTCGTGGTTAATTTTCAAAAGCAACCTAACATCCAGGTTGCCTCATGATAAGGAGGGCATAACCTATCAGGCAGGTCTAATTAAGTAAAATTGAAATGTGCTTTGCAGCTGGCTGAGGAATTCTGGGAGTTGAAGTCCACAAGTCTTAAAGTTGCCAAGGTTGGAGACCCCCTGCTTTGATGAGCTTGATTCTAAATTGTTACAGCCAACAGGTGGTACGATACTAATAAATATTGAATAAAAAAGGCTATAATCCTTGTAAACGTACAGTGTTTTTGTAGCTAGAATAGAATGCAGCCAGGGATTTTGACATATTCAGTTCCACAGCTGGGCGGATGGGTTAAGTTTTCCTGCCTCTTCCTTTAATAGAGCCCTTAATGTTCTACTTACTCTGAGAAACTCCAGGGACAGGTTTCTCAAGAGCATTTTCCAGCAATCCCTGGACAGTTGTCCAAACAGTTCCATATTGCCACAAAAACAAAAATTGTCCATTCTTTGTTAATTTGTTTCAACCCATCAGCCAATGTAAACTTTCTGTCAAGTGCCCGGGAAATCAGGCAGTTCAAGTGAGTGTACAAATTTATTGCAAGCTTCAGCTCTCCAGAAGAATCTGGCCAAGTGACGATTGAGGGAAATTGTGCAGGAGTTAAGAATAGAAAGGAATTCAAGGTGGGCTTGGACTTCGATCTCTTGCCTCCGTGAAGGGACTCATGATTTATGACATGTTTAACCCCTCTCTCGGGCTCAGTCTGCTCATCTCCTACACTTTCCTCTTCTTGAATTCTTTAATGAAAATAAGACACCAGCAGATGTTGCCCACCAGATGCCAAGTACAGACAGTCCTCAACTTACAACCATTCATTTTTAGTTACAACCACACCGGAAAAAAGAAACATACGACCGTTTTTCACACTTACGACTACTGAAGCATCCCCGTGGTCATGTGATCAAAATTCGGACACTTGGCAACTGGTATGTATTTATGATGGTTTGCAGTGTCCGGAGGTCATGTGATCACCTTTTGCAACTTTCTGACAAGCAAAGTCGACAGGGAAGCCAAGTTCACTTAACAAGTATGTTAATAACTTAACAACTCCAGTCATTCACTGAACAACTGTTGCAAGAAAGATCGTAAAATGGGGCAAAACTCACTTAACAACCGTCTTGCTTTGCAATGGAAATTTTGGCCTCAATTGTAGTCATAAGTCAAGGACTGCCTGCAGCTTTCCCTTTCCAATAGAAAAACATAAGAACAAGTAGTTAGAGTAAGTTGCTCCAATCGTAAACGGAATGATTTGCCATACTCTGCGGTTACCTGGATATGGCAACACTGTGGGTTAAGCAGGTCCATGAGCCATTAACTTCTAGCACAGGTTACAGGTAGGGAAAAGCACTTAATAGCATGTCTCATCAGCTGTCTATGAGGCCTTTCAAGTACCTAAGCACTTCTGCAGCCTCTCCTGTTCTGACTGACATGCCTGGGATTGCTTCTGCTTTCTCTAAATCCAGTGCCTTTCAAGCAGAAGGAAAGGATTGTCTGTGATAGACACCCAGCTACAGTGAGGAGCTCTTGGTGGTCAGAGCTTTGATTCACAGTGCTCTGTAGAAGATTTTCCGTGCGTTGGGCAAACTCACTTCTGGTTTTTCCTCATTTATTGTGTGTCAGGAAGGGTTTGTGTACGGCTTGCAGACTAGCACAGATTTGACATCTGTAAATGCCTTCCATCTTCCCTGGTATTGTCTGTTCTAGTACTTGTTCTACAACAACTCCCATTATTTATACATAATTTTGATGGAATGATCCTCCAGGAACACAAGAAGCCAACTATGCTGCTGCTTTCAAGAGAGAACACAAAGAAAGCATTCTTTTTACTCCATTTACACATGGTGTTAGCTTTGCTTCAGTATTAGGCAGATAAAATGTGGTTTTTGTCAGCTTGAAATAGATACTAGTAGGATGCAGAATAGGGAAATGAAATGATGAACTCCAGGAAGCATGGAAATGAATTGTTCCATTTTGGTTTTGTTACTGATTTTTTGATAAACATCAAAATATTTATGCTGATTGTTTTCTAATTCGAGGATTGTAGTTTTAGTTATGTAAAAACCAGTACATTAAAATAGCATGATTAATACATTGATAAGTAATGAGGAAAATTTCAGATAAAACTAGAGTTTTAGACAATTATTCATTTTTGATAGACTAAATAATGTTAGTTTTCCAATAGAAACAAAACAAATCAGTCATATTTTTCTAACATAGACTACATTTTTTGCTGTGGTGTTTCCTGAGTCCACAAAGCATGCTTAGGAGAAGCTTTGTTTTATTTCTATTTAAATATTTTAGTTTATTTATTTATTTGTCAAATTGCTTACAAGATAATAGGTATAAGTAAAACATAGTTATAAATACATGGATACATACAAGAAAAATAAAAGAAACAATAGGACAGGGAAGGTAGGCACGTTGGTGTGCTTATGCATGCCTCCTACAGACCTCTTAGGAAAGGGGTGAAATCAATAGTAGACAGTCTAAGGTTAAATTTTTTAGAGTTTGGAGAAGAAACTACAGAGTCAGGTAGAGTATTCCAGACATTGACCACTCTGTTGCTGAAGTCGTATTTCCTGCAATCAAGTTTGGTGCGATTAACCTTGAGTTTGTATCTATTGTTTGCTCTTGTGTTGTTATGGTTGAAGCTGAAGTATTCGTTGACAGGTAGGACATTGCAATGTATGATTTTATATACTATACTTAGATTGGACCAAAAATGGTGTAGTTCTAGGTTTTCTAGGTCTAGAATTTCAAGTCTGGTGGCATAAGGTATTCTGCAAAGAGTAGAGGAGTGAAGAACTCTTCTTGTAAAATATTTCTGGACTTTCTCAGCTATGTTAATATCAGATACGTAATGTGGGTTCCAGACTGATGAGCTGTATTTGAGTATTGGTCTAACAACTGTTTTGTATGCTCTAGTTATTAGTGTGATATTACCAGAGAAAAAGCTATGTAAGATTAGGTTAACAACTCTTAACGCCTTTTTGGCTATGTAGTTACAGTGGGCTCTAGCACTTAGCTCATTTGAGATGAGTACTCCAAGATCCTTGACAGGGTTTGGATCATCAACAAGGTCTTGACTATTCCGCCTGTATTTTATTTTCTGATTTTTTTTGCCAATATGTAGGACAGAGCATTTATTTGTTGAGATTTGAAGTTTCCATTTGTTTGACCATTCTGATACATAGTCAAGGTCTTTTTGAAAGGTAGCAGTATTGTCTGTGGTGTTGAATAGCTTTACATCATCAGCGAAGAGAGCGCAGTTGCTCTTGATATGATCACAGAGGTCATTTATGTAGAGTATGAAAAGTGTTGGTCCTAGAACACTGCCTTGGGGGACACCACTGTTGACAGGTACAGAATTTGATAGGACACTCCCAATTTTGACCATTTGTTGTCTGTTTGACAGGAATGCTTCTATCCAGTTATGCAGGTGTCCAGAGATACCGTAAGATTTTAGTTTTAGGAGTAGTTTGTCGTGTACCACTGAATTAAAGGCTTTACAGAAGTCTTGCTTTGCCCTGATCAAGTTGTGTAGTCCATATGTTTTTGCAATGTAAGAGTTGCAGACTACATGATATTTTTTTCCTAAAATCAAATTGTTTATTAGAGAGTAGGTTGTTTGTTTCCAAGTGGAGGATGATGGATTGGTTAATAATTGATTCCATGACTTTACAGGTGATGCAGCATAAAGAAATTGGTCTGTAATTTTCAACTAGGCTGGGGTCTCCCTTTTTGAAAATGGAGATGACCGTGGTTTGTGACCATAGTTTTGGCAAGGAGCTGGTCCTGAAAGATTTTTTTAGTTGTTCTACTAAAAGCTTGCAGGGTTCCACACAACAGAGATATAAATGAAATTCAGTAAAATGATTTAGGTGATTTAAAAACTGATTTAAAAATCAGTTAAAATAACCAATTAAAACATCTTAAAATTAATGAAAATGAAACTGATTTAAAGTTATGGCAGTCTTCCTAGACCTAGAAGGATAGTTTGGTATAATAGTTAAGGTATATCTCTAGAAACTGTGAGATTGACCAATCTCTCTCTCTCTCTCTCTCTCCCTCTCTCCCTCTCTCTCTTTCTCTCGTCAAGTCCAAAAATATATTTTTATTTAGTTATTCAGGTTCATTTATACAGTACTTGTTATTCCTGTTGCAGTTTTTAGTCTTTGGACTATTGTTCTAATTTACTTACACTATTACCTTGAAGAATAATTGGCAAGAAAACGTAATTACAAAATTTTAAATAAATAAACAATTAGAAGGGGATCACAGGTTGTTGCATTTGAAGGCACTGGGCACATTCTAATTTTTGACAGCTAGGAATTAGGAAAAGATAGAGGAACAATTTGAAAACAGAAACTAATAACATTATAGGAAACCAAAGGGACTTTAGATTTAGATGACCTCTTTCATAGTCACAATTATCTGAAAGTAAAGGTAATAGGAATATCATTGGTACAAGGGTAATAATAATCAAAATGGTGATCATGATTGTTCACATTGGAAGCCTTGCCCTTTATGTGGATGTGTTAATTTCACACACACATACAAAGGGACAGGCTTTTGATTTGCCGTCTCAATCCATTCTTCATATTTGTTACATTAAATCTACATTATTCCTTATGATTTAACAGTTAAACTTTATATAAGCTATACATTAAGGGTCTTCAAACTTGGCAAGTTTAAGACTTGTGGACTTCAACTCCCAGAATTCCCAAGCTAACATGACTGGAGGAGGAATTCTGGGAGTTGAAGTCCACAGAGCTGTCAAGTTTTGAAGACTCCTGCTATACATGAACTGTGATTGTTTCATAGCCTAGATCAGATTTTTCCCACCCTACTTACTCATTCCAACTGGGAATTAGGGAAGTTTTAATGTAACACAACTGGAGGGCACTTGGTTCACCTGCATATACGTATATTAGGAAAAAATGAGAGAAGAACCAAGGTATCCTTTGTCTATTTGTCGGTATCCATCCATCCATCCATCTATCCATTCATCCATCCATCCATCTGTTATTTTCCTATGTATCTATCTTCTGTTTGTCTATCCATTTATCTGAGTCTCTGTCTGTCTGTCTGTATCTGTCTATCCATCTATCCCTCTTGATGTCAAGCTTTCCCCAATAAATTTTAATCCACACAGGATCAAACATATGGAGGGGACCAGATGCCCTGGCAGGGTTTTAGTATGTAGGTGTGTTTGTACACACCCTACCCCTTTCATGAATGATACTTGTTAGTGACACTCTATTTTCCTTGTAAATGTAATGTTTTGAAGGGATCTTTTCCTCCAGATAATTGTACAGGAGGTTGGGGGGGGGGGGGGGGTGCTGGAAAAGCAGACACGTCCTGTGCTGCCTCTGGATGTGCTGTGAATATTGGCCAGGTGCTGCTTCCACACACCCCCACCCTGAATAACAAGCTGCACCTGCCAGGATGCTCTCTTCCAGGCAACCATTACAATCACAGGAGCCTTTTCCTCATTTGTGTCTGCTCTACCTCATCCCACCAGGAAAAGTGTGCGAATCCTGCTCAATTACAATTCAGAATTTAAAAGGAAAGCAATCTAAATAATTAACTACATTAAGAAAAAGAAAGAAAGAAAATTATCCCACTCATAGATCTGATCTATAACATATTCTTTTCAGTTCTGACATATTTTTCCTCCCACAAGATTATTCCCAACAGGCATCTCCCTCTGGAAAATATGATATTGAATAAATGAGAGATCTGTGAATCTATACATTTCCTGGTCAGAGTTCTTGCTCTGGTTTGAGGGCAATGTTTGTTCTGCATCGTTCTTCCCATCTTTCTGTCAGCTACTTGTGAGATGTGCTTAGATGGTTAAGACTCTAATTGAGCAGTTCCTAATCTTTCCTCTATTCAAATCTGATGTTCCTCCCTGCAATCTTCTGAATTCTGGACAAGAAGACTAAACTCTCAAGTGAAAATGACACATCTTTGGAAAACTCAGAAGATTTGAGGCATTTTTATTTTAAAATATTGTTTTAACATTTATCCCAGAGATTCCCAGAATATGGTTGGTTTGGGGGCCTACAAGGAAAGACAGCAATGGCACTTATATATAGATTAACAGAGTTAGAAGGGACCTTATAGGTCATCTCGTCCAACCCCCTACCCAAGCAGGAGACCCTACACCATTTCTGAAAAATGGCAGGCCAGTCTCTTCTTGAAAGCTTCCAGTGATTGCCCTTAGCTAAGGGGAGAGGGGAGAAGAAGATGGTTAGTTAGTCTGACTTGGAATAATGTCTGTCCTTCCCATAAACAATACACTAGTCAAAGATATCTTCTAAGGAAGATTACACAGTGAATAGTTTGGCTATACACACACACACACGTACACACACACACACAGAGAGAGAGAGAGAGAGAGAGAGAGGCTTAGGACGGTTACTGATCAATCATTACTGTCTCAGCATTATATATGAAGCAGGGCAATATGATTATTAATAACCATAATCCCTGCAAGATGTAGCAGCATTGGAAGTTTCTAATCCTTTTCACTTTGCTGTTGCTCTTTTGTTAGGTAGCACATGGTTCGGCATGAAATGATGAGCACAGTTTCCACAGGTGGCTGAACAGGTACTACTATTTTTAATATTCTGAATCTTCAAATCCATTGCAACATCCATACCCTGCAAACATTTCATATGGTTAAAACATGCAGCTGGTCCCTAAAGACAAGCCATTAATTTATGAAAATAGAGAATAGTTGGAGGGTGCCACAGCAATGGATGATGAATGAAAGGGAGAGGCTAATGCTGGCTGGGGAATTCTATGAGTCCACAAGTTTAAAGTTGCCAGGGTTAGATACCTCTGTGTGCTAATGTCAGAGACATTCTTGCCAGGTTCATGAGATTAAGTTATATGGAATATTTTTTTTAAATAATTGCAAAATGAAATGAAAAACTCAACAGCAATAATTCAAGCCTGGAGGGTGTGGGGTTGCTTTTTACTTCTCCTTAGTGTCATTTAATTAAACTATTATATCCTAGTATGAATTTTTATTTTGGAATCAAGTCTCACATATTTTAGAGTGGGTTTCTTAAGAAGGTAACCAGAATATCTCAAAGAGCCCGTAAACTTCCATTATGATGATATTTGCATAAGAATAGCTCATTTTCTTCAATTCTCTTTTCCAGTCCCTTCCTATCTGTGGTATGGAAGTAATCTTGCAATTTTCTCCTGGCCTAAGTTAATACACTTTTATCATCTTCAACGAAACTGGAAATTCATACTTGGCATCATGTCTGAATAGGTCAAGTGTGGGAATCCAACATGACTAGTGTGGAAAAACATATACCCAAAGTGGTACATGTTCATCTACACATGTCTGCATTTCTAGATAGAATCCAGGAACTGGACATGGGTTCTCCCCTGATAAACACCCAATTTTTATAACAATGAAACATTAGCGTTTGTTGACATATATGTACACCATGTTAAACCATTTGTATAGTCAGGTAGTCCTGTTCTGCATGCTCTCTGAAAACTTTTCAGCTTGCTTGGTTGTGCTGTTGTCAAAATGGGCAGCTAACCGTTACTGGAAGAAAGAAAGAGACAATGCCACCCTATATAAATTCTCCACCCACCATCAAAGCAACCTGGGTGTGTGTTTTTCTGCTGTACTTTCAAAGGACACTTTCCCATGCTATGCCAACCTTGAATGCTTGGATAGTGTGCTTCGGTAAATGGGCTGTTTTGAGGTTTCCTCTTTAAAGCTGCCTTTTTACCACAAGTGCTAGGAGTGTGACAGCTCACAAGGTTTTAGAAGCTGGGCTGATAAACAGCAAGCCCGTGGTTTGAGACGTAAGTGCTGCTATGTGATGGGATGAGTAATTGTCATTCGCTCCAGCTCCTGCCTACCTGACAATTCAAAAGCATGCAAACACACGTACCTAAATAGGTAACATTTTAGGGTGCACATTAACAGGGACATGAAAGGAGTCCCCAATTGGCATCCCCTGGGCATGGTGATGTCACCGTCTAATCCTTTCAGCTTGGAAGGGCCTGGGTGCTTCCAACACAAGAACAGCAACCACAAGTGCTATAATGCTAAACATTTTTATGCCTAAGGAAAGACTAAAACTCACTGTCTCCTGGTTTGTAGCCTGGTGCCTTAACCACTACACCAGCAAGGTATCAAAGTGTCTCAATCTGTCTGGACAGGGCTTTCATAAACCAGCTTAGAATCAAGCTAGCATGAGTGCAAGTGAGGAGCACCTTAAATTGGTATGTGTAGCTATGTTTTGACTCTCCCCGATCTTCTTACTATCTAATGCTTTTAAATGCATATTGCAGGTATTGAATTTATTTATTTAAGAACATTTATAACCTCGGATGTTTTGTATTCCTAATAAGCTATAAATGTTCCCTGTGGAGGCAAAGCAAAGAAAGCAGGCAAAAAAACACTGGCTGTTTAATTTCCAATAAACTGAAAAGTATCTAGGGAATATAATTTAAACCAGTCTAATAAGGTATCTTGGAAAATATATATATTGCCTCAAGTTATGAAGCCTGGATATTTTACATGCAGCTTAATCAACAATTAAATGTCTAATTCCAATTATATGTCATTAGGGCAGGAATGAGGTACAGAATATTCTACTCTGTTAGATCACATTCATGAAGAGAACCAGGAATGTATGTAAGTTAAGGAAATCACAGTTAATGACCTCCCAGGTAAAAAGGGTTTCTCTAGCATTGAAGTCTGCTTTTGACTTTTCCAGAAGACCAGGATCTAGAAGGCTCTAGAAGTCCTACTTTTTAAAAAGTCATTTTGAATTATTAACTAACTTCCCATAAGTTTCCACTTCGAATCTTCTTATTCATTTCCCCTCTGTATCAATTCAAGAAACTTTCAGAATGTTCTCCTTTTGTGGTAGATTGTAGTGGCTAAGATTATATACCGCAAGCATCTTCAGCTGACGATTTTATGGAGATGGCATAGCCAAACAGCTTGTACAACACACAAAAACCCAAATTAAACCAACCTGTGGCTTAATTGTGCTATACGATTTGTAGCTAATTCTTTATGTCATCTAAGTTTCCATGATGAATCCAGTCAATGTCACTGCAATTCACTCTCTTTTAAAATCCCTGGAGCTTAACTATACCATTCATTGGCCACAAAAGAATGTACCTTTTACAGGTGGTCTTCCATTAAGGACACACTCCTTCAGCATCCATTTGAAATTACAATACCACTGAATGAGTGGTGGCTACAATTGGCCCACCAAGTTCCAGCTATCCCAGCAACCCCAGCAACGGGCCATTGGTTCTCGTGACACTTGCAGTAGCCCACAGCCACATGATTGCAATTTGCAACCTTCCCTACCAGCTTCCCAGAAGCAAAGTCAATAGGGAAGCCAGCAGGGCAGATCACAAGTTGCTTGAGTAAGTTTTCCCCAAGTGTGCATCGCCCTGAGCCTCCCTCTGTTTGTGCTGCTATTTCCCAACCACTTGTGCACCCTTATATAGTTCCCCCCACTGTGTAGCAGCCACCTCAAGCCATGTCCCACTCATGCCATGCCTTCCTGGCCTCCTTGCTCCCTTTCCAACTGGCAGCTGCAACTTATCTGCCTATCTGTCTGCTCACTTGGGAATTCCTGATGGCTTCCCTGTTGACTTTGGTTGTTGGAAGCCAGTAAGAAATTACAAGGAAGTGCACACTTCACAACCTCTGATCCTCACTTAATAACAGTAATGTGATTGCAGGGATTGACATAAGTAATGTGGTCACATGACATAATGCTCTATAACCTCATCAATTACTGAAATCCCTGCAATCTATTGCTGTTATTAAGTGAGAATCATGGGCTGTTGTAATTAAATGACTAATGCACTATCACCATTTGGCATAGCAGTGAAGGGGGGGAAGTAAGGGGATCAACTTGAATGGTCACTAAATCAAAGGTTGTAAGTCAAGATCTACCTGTAGATTTTTTTTCTTTTAAGAAAGAAAGTGAGCTAAATCATTTGGATGTTCTGTGTAATATAGAAAACTCTATGAGACTTGAGGCATTAGATTGCTCAAGCTGGCTTCCTTCCTTCCTTCCTTCCTTCCTTCCTTCCTTCCTTCCTTCCTTCCTTCCTTCCTTCCTTCCTTCCTTCCTTCCTTCCTTCCTTCCTTCCCTCCCTCCCTCCCTCCTTCCTTTCTTTCATCTTTCTCTTTTTAACCTAAATAATTTTTTTTTCTGATGTTCATTAAGTAGAAATCTCCTCCTCCAAAGATCAGGGCAAATCTGCTACAGCACAGCTGGAGTTGACACTGCTAAATTAACAGAGAACCAAACAGAACCAAATAATCAGAGCAGTATAAAAAGACACTCAAATATATTGCCTGAAAAGATACCCATATTTGCATCATATTCTATTTCCCCCGCATGAATAAAACTAGAAATCCCCTTTATTTATTTAAACAGTGTGTGTGTGTGTGTGTGTGTGTGTAAGCAGCACAGAATTTGGTATATAATCAGGGAGTTGACGTTCAACGTTATTGTCTATTTGTCCAACGTATGTCACACTGTTTAGAGTGAGCGTGTTTATTATTCATGTTGTGACCAACAGCCTAAGAAACTTGAAAGTGTTGTATTATGTACTATGGGAAGTTCAAAACAAAGTGGGTTTTTGATCATCATCAACAACAACATCATCCCAAATCAATTCACTGCAAAATGAAAGGGCCCTCACTGAATGTTTGGATGCTCATCTACCACACTTGGAAGTGCACATTGGTAGACGGAATGGATGGTTTTTTGACTTCACAGTCTGGGACTGAGAGTTACTATCCCAAAGTCAATGGGCCGTTTCCTGAGACTCGCACACACGACTCGGCTGAGGACCTGCCTGGGATAGGGTGGCAACCGGGGCCCTTGACCGAGTCGTGCTCTTGTGGCCTCTGGCCCGGTGCTGATCCCATCTGGCTCCTTGGTTCTCCGAGGAGCTGAGGGAGATGAAGTGTGGGAAAAGACATCTAGAGAGAGGTTGGCCAGCCGTTCTGTATCTGACCGAACACTATTGCGGTCCTACGTTAGGACCTATTTAGTGGCGATAAGGGTGGAAAGCGATCGTACTTTTCTGCCCTTATTGCGTCCGCAGAAAATTGCCCGGCTGCCCTTTTTAGGGTGACCCGCTCCCTTTTGGATGAGGGAGCGCGGGAGGACCCCTTGAAAGGACGGGCCGAGAATTTTTCTATTTTTCTGCAGGACAAAATCGTTCAGATCTGGGACGGTTTGGACTCTGACTGGGCAACTCTGGGTGGGAAGGCAGGGGCGGATTTCGGTGAGGTCATTTGGGGGGAGTTCGACACTGTGACCCTGGAGGACGTGGACAGGATACTGGGTGGGCTTAATGCCACCACATGTTTACTGGACCCGTGTCTTTCCTGGTTGGTTGTGGCCACCCGGGAGGTTATGCGAGGTTGGTTCCAGGGCATTATCAATGCTTCCTTGAGTGAGAGGTTCCTGCCTGCCACCTTGAAAGAGGTGATGGTGAGGCCCCTCCTCAAGAAACCATCCTTGGACCCAACATTGTTATCAAATTATCGTTGGGTCTCCAACCTTCGCTTTGTGGCGAAGGTTGTTGAGAGTGTGGTGGCACGACAGCTCCCTCAGCACTTGGAGGAAGCGGTATATTTAGATCCCCTCTAATCGGGTTTCAGGCCTGGGCATAGCACGGAGACGGCGTTGGTCTCATTGGTGGATGATCTCTGGAGGGCCCGGGACAGGGGTTGTTCCTCTGTCCTGGTCCTCTTAGATCTCTCAGCGGCTTTTGATACTGTCGACCACAGTATCCTATTGTGGTAGTTGGAGGGGTTGGGAGTGGGAGGCACCGTGTTACGGTGGTTCTCTTCCTTCCTCTCCGACCGCTCGCAATTTGTGTTGGCAGGGAGGCAGAAATTGACCCCGAGGCCTTTGTGTTGTGGGGTGCCTCAGGGGTCCGTGCTCTCGCCCCTGCTGTTCAACATTTATGTGAAGCTGCTGGGTGAGATCATCTGTGGTTTCGGGGTAGAGTTCCATCAGTATGCTGATGATACTCAGTTGTACATTTCTACCTCGGGCCACCCCAACGAAGCCGTTGAAGTGATGACCTGATGCCTGAAAGCCATGCAGAGCTGGATGGGGGTCAACAGGCTTCGGCTCTACCTGACCAAAACCGAGTGGCTGTGGTTCCCTGCGCCCAGATACAGTCAGCTTATTCCATCGCTGACCGTGGGGGATGAAACTCTGGCTCCCACAGAGAGGACGCGCAATTTGGGAGTCCTTGTGGATGTACAGCTGTCGTTAGACGATCATATATCAGCCGTCACCAAGGGGGCTTTTTATCAGGTCTGTCGGATCTACCAGTTGTGGCCCTTTCTGGATTGGGGCGCATTGCGCACAGTCACTTCTGTCCTCGTCACCTCCCGCCTAGACTATTGCAATGCTCTCTACATGGGGCTACCCTTGAAGAGCATCCGGAGGCTTCAGCTGGTGCAGAGTGCAGCTACGCGGGTGATCTTGGGGGCTTCTCGGAGCTCCCATATTACACCGCTCCCGCGCGAGCTGTACTGGCTCCTGGTGGCCTTCCGGGTGCAATTCAAGGTGTTGGTGACCATCTTTAAAGTGCTCCATGGCTTGGGACCCGGGTACTTGCGGGACCGCCTACTGCCATCATCGGCCTCCCGCTGGCCAGTGTGCTCCCACAGGGTGTGCCTCCTCGGGGTGCCGCCGGCTGGACGATGTTGGCTGGCGGCCCCAAGGGTGCGGGCCTTCTCTGTGGGAGCACTCGCCCTTTGAAGTGAACTGCCTATGGAGATGCAAGTCATTGCTGACCTGCGAGCCTTCCGACGCGCACTAAAGACCCACCTTTTCCAACAGGCCGGTCTGGCCTAACATTATGAGAAGGGTCTTAAATTTTTAATTCAATTTTAAAAAATTTTATGGGGTTTTATTGGCTTCAGCCATTTATTTAATAACTTTTAAATTTATTTTAACTTTTCTAATTGTATGTTTTATTATGGCTGTTCACCGCCTCGAGTCCCTTTTTGGGAGAGGGGGGCAGTATATAAATTTGATTAAATAAATAAACAAATAAATAAATAAATAAATAAATAAATAAATAAATAAATAAATAAATAAATAAATAAATAAATAAATAAATAAAATAAAATAAATAAAATAAATAAAATAAAATAAAATAAAATAAAATAAATCCTAAGAGAAGGCTAGAACCTACATCTCCCTCCTCCTAGACCAGTACCTTAACTACGTATCTCCCTTTACTACTACTGCACACACCATTCTTAATTGATATGGTGCAAATATGTAAATATTTAACTTCTGAACTTTCAGGCAGATTCACCTGAAAGTTTAAATAACAGGTCTAGTGATTCAAGGGAGAAACTGATGAACAACATATTTAAATAAATGCATAAATTTGTGAGTCAATGTTTATTTGCCACCAGACTTACTGCTGGGTCACATGTGCTGGTACTAGAGAACTGGCAGTGGAAATTTTGAGTAGTTTGGTGCCCCACCGATTCTCTGCCTCCGGAGTCCCAGCTGATCAGCTAAGTCTTCTTTTGTTGCCCTGCACTGGAGAACGGAGCTGGAAAGCAGGTTAGTGGGGTGGGGAGGGAATGGGATTTTGCAGTAACCTTCCCCCAGGAGTGGGGTGGGAATGGAGATTTTACAGTATCCTTTCCCTGCCATATCCACCAAGCCTCACCATGCCCACCAAGCCACGCCCACAGAACCGGTAGAAAAAAAATTGAATCCCACTACTGTTCTGCGCCCTACCATGAAATATGATGATCCAGCCTAGTGTTACGTACATCCACTCCACCAGCACAATGTTTAGGAAGATTCTTCGTCATCCAGGTCACGGCTGTCCTAAAGGTGCTTTTCAAAAGGCAAGAGGACTTTCTTGATTTTCTTCTGGGATACATTTCACTTCTCATCCAATAAGCTGCTTTGGTTTTTTTCAGAAAGTCCAGAAACACAAAGAAAGCCCAGTTGTCTTTTGAAAAAGCACCTTTGGGTCCGCCAGCACTGGTACATGAAAAGATGCTTTGACATTGTAAATTTATAACATAAATATCAGAATGGGTGGAAATTTCTTACACTATAGTTTTTTGTAACTTTTAATGTTTGAGAGATGGTCTGGTTTAGTGGTTAAGGTACCAGAATGGAGGGACACAGAAGATTCTTGGGTGACCTTGAGCCCAAATTTATGTCAGGCTGCATGACAAGCTGACTGAGGAACAAAACCCAGCATCCCATTCAGCTTTGCTGAAGGATCTAGTACGGTGGTGGCTAACCTTTTTGGGCTCCTATGCCAAAAATTGTATGCGCTCATACGCTCGTATGCCAGCACCCAGAAGGCAATACCCTATGAACCCTGAACATGCATGCGCAATTCCCCAGCCCCCCCTTACCTGCACAGCTCCTCACAGCTAATTTTTGGCTGGTTTGAGGCCTTTTTCGACCTTCCAGAGGCTTGAAAAAAGCCTCTGCATGCCATATAGACCTGTTTTGTCATTTTTGGTATTACAGGAAGTGACGAAACAGACCAATTCGGCCTGCGGAGGCTTTTTTCAACCCTCTGGAAGGCCGAAAAAGGCCTCAAACCAGCCAAAAATCAGCTGTGAGGCACATGCATGCTCAGTGAGGTAAGTTTGCCTGTGGCTTGCGTGCTGGCACAAATAGCTCTGCATGCCACCTCTGGCATGCATGCCAGAGGTGGTATTCAGCAGGTTCTGACCAGTTCTAGAGAACCGGTAGCGGAAATTTTGAGTAGTCCAGAGAACCAGCAAATACCACCTCTGACTGGAGATTTTACAGAATCCTTCCCCTGCCACGCCCAGCAAGCCATGCCCACAGAACCAGTAGTAAAAAAAATTGAATCCCACCACTGATGCATGCCATAGGTTCGCCATCACGGATCTAGTAAGTGCAGTGCTAAAAACGAATGGACCAGGTGGGACAAATGCTAAGAAAAAACAGCAGCAGCAATTTTAGTTACAAGGGCTTTTTTTTCTCTCTTCCTGATTTCATAATCATTCCTTAATTTTTATTCAGGAGAACTAGAAGCTGGTTTCCTTCTCCTGAATTACCTAGGTTCAGCACCTTAAGAACTTTCAGGTATTTAGATTTGTTTCTAAACAAGGCCATTCAAATAACTTCTGAACAGATTTTTGCTGCTGACACAATATTTCTTTCATACTTTCCTCCTAGAAGGCTCATTACATCCATCACCACCCACATCCACATTCTTCCTCTTTTTCCCCTCCTGGACCATTCTTAGGATTTGATACAAAATTTCTGGCACATCAATTTGGTATGTCGATGTTTGACTACAGATGGGCAGGAAGACAGAAACAAGAGAGTCCTATGCGCTGTGGGATATAGAGTATAGAGGTCGCATGCTGAGACTGAAGGCCAACTGTTGATGATGCTGGAGTGTAGCGACCATCTACAATGTCACATGTGGTCAGGAAGTATCAGGTGGTTCTGCCTCTGACAGCTCAATAAGTGAGTGTGTGCAAGAGACACACAGCTGGCAACTGGGTCGATGGTGTGAATGTAATCCTTTGATCATGTTCCCTCAATTTTATACCTCACAAAGAATGAAGCAGGAGGCCAACAGGAGAACTACAGCAGAGATCATGTTTTTTTTCCTCTTTCTAATTCATACATGGAATGATAAATAATAAACGTTTAACATCTTTCAGAGATAACTTTTTGTACCTGATATTACCTTTAATATACATATTTATTTATTTAGAAACCTGCCTTTATTATTTTTATAAATAACTCCAGGCAGGGAACATACCTAATATGGTATTTATACAGGATGGCATGCAACTATTAATTTGCAGATATTAGTTCAATACTGCATTTTTCCCTAGAAAAGGGGATCTTCTTCTTGATTGTTGGTTAGATGTTAGTATTTTTTATTTAGAGTTGGCTACTGCTGAACAGCCTACAGACATCAATAAACCTTGTAATAACATCTTGCAGTGTTATTGGGGATGTAGGAGATGACCATGCTAAGCCTGAGGGAGGGGTCAAATGCATCATAAGACACAAGTCCCTGTGCAGTGGCAAGAGATCTAAGTCCAGTTCACCTTGAATACCCTTTTTAAAATCTCCTGCTCATTTCCCTTGACCGTTAGTAGGTCAGATTCTTGTAGAGAGCTTAAATTGCAATAAATCTTTATACTCATTTGAACTGCTTGAATCTCCTGATTTCTCCAATAGGATTCCTTTTGGCCTGTGGAATCTGTTGGAATGGAGACTGGAGAGAGTGTGGTCTATTATGATTTTCATGACTTTGGGGCTGCTTTTGTGTTCCTCCTGGCTTGTTTAGGGGAGCAGATTTTCTTTGATCAAGGAGATTGGCAACCAACAGTTGCACAGTCAATAGTTAGTAATAAAATGAGATTATTGGAGTGGGTGCAGCCAATTTTTAAAAACTGTTCTTGGTCCTTAGAAAGACAGGAGGGGCTTTGAGGGCAGGGGAAAATGGGGAGAAATTTGTCACCAAAATTGGCTTTTAATGCAAAAATCTAATTAGCAAATTCTGGTGGCTGCTCAGGGTTGCAAAATAAAAATAAAGGGATACTTGTGCTAATATTTACTCCATATATTACACTGACCAGAATACAACTGAGTGGAATGTCCATTATACTCAGCTAAAGTCTGTTTAACCACAATCAATCGGAATTTAGTAGATTTACACAACAATTGAAGTCAAAATCAAATGAATTGTATTCTGGTGTACTGCAAATGACTATTCCTTCTGGAACAGAACTTACAATATGTTGCAGTGCTAAGTTAATCCAAACAGAGTTAATTATGCTAATTAAAATCAGAATATCTATAAGCCTTGCTTGGGCAGTTCCTTCTTTCCATAATATTCCTATGGTTTGTCTTGGTTATCTTTCACATATTAAAGGAATTGGAGAAACATGGCTTTTCATGTTCTAAAGTTTAGAATTTAAACAATTATGGAGACTCTTCTGCTCCAAATTGTGGGTGATAATGGAGCCACATATGATAAAAAAGATTGTGGCAGAAAAGAAGACACTAATACAGTCCAGTCCCAAAGGTGCTTTTTCAAAGGCAACTAGACTTTGTTTTTCGTGGAAGACGTTTTGCTTGAAGCAAAACATCTTCCAAGAAAACCAAAGTCCAGTTGCCTTCTAAAAAAGCACCTTTGGAACAACCATGACTTGGATAGACATTAATACAGTCCAGTTTCACCCTCATACATTTCAAATTTTAATAACAAATGTATGGGAATTTTAATACATATTTGGATTTCCACAGTTTCAGAGAGATCACTGTTCATTTCAGTAGTGTTAGAAGCAAAATCCATCTGGTTCAGTTCCAAGCTGGGAGAAAGACACTGGAAACATGTGGTTCTGCTTAATCAATAAACCATCTTTCCAATCAGCCTCCATGTTTCCAGTATCTTTCTCCCAGCTTGGAATTGAAGCAGATGGATTTTATTGGAAAAATTGTTGGAAGGAGCAAAGAAAATTTGTAGCAAAGAAAATTTCACCTATACATTGTCCTTGCCATTACACTTTTTCTCAAAGCTGTTCTTGGAATTTCTCACCAACCCTTTCCCCAACCAATTAATTCTTAGATACAGAATTCCTGCAAATGTAAACTAATTTATTAACTTAATTCAATTTTATATACAAACAATGGCACATTCAGGAAACATTATATGGTAATACTAAAATTGAGTTTGATGATATTTTGAAAAGTCAGATATCCAAATTAGTCTTTTTTGAAGGAATTATGATGCTGGCAAAATAACATTTTTCACATTTATACAAACTTGGATTGGTCTATTCTTACAATTGTCCTGTAATTGTACCTGGCTGAAATATAGAAATAATAATATCCAAATCAAGTAAGGCTAAAGTTTACCACCAAAATTTACAGCATTATTTTCCTGGACAAATCAAGTTCAGATGGTACTGTTTAGCAAGCACTGCAGTGACAGTCTATTTTATAATTTAGATAACTTCATCTAAACAGAAGTAGAAAAATAAGGTATTCCTTTAAATACTTAATGATGAGCTGTAAATTGTAGGCTAAGAAGGCAGCTATTCAGCTCAACTGTCTTTTAAAAGTCAGAGTATATATTCCTGCAATGATTGTTAATACGCTGTCATGTATCTCACCCATTGAGATGGGTGAAATCAGGTCTGATTTCATTATCTGTCCTTACCGTCCATCCTTAATTTTAATTTAAAAATAATTGAAAGCAAGTCCAATGATTTCCATTAATCAACAAGCCCCTATAACAGTGAGTGACATAGGAACCAAATTAAGGAGGCAAAAAGATTTCAAATTTTAATTTGGGAATTTCAGCAAGTAATAGTATCTTCCTCTCAAAAGGTTTTTGGTTGGTGGAGAAAATAAGTTAAAATATAAACTGATTTCAGCTAAAGCATTATAGTTCTGTTCTACTCATAGTTATAACTGGTAGCATTAAATATAAATAGGCCTATTTTAAGAAGAGACATTTAAGTCATTGAAGTCTTAAATACTGTAAATGGTCATATTCATAGCAAGGTCCAGTTTGGGTCAGTCATCAAGACCAGAGGTTTTGTTTTCTGAGCTTTCAGATTTGTGCTGGAGCCTATCCTCAGGGAACTTTGTGTACTTAGGGCTGTTCTGTGTGTGGTATTTATGTGGCGCCTGTTGTGTGTAGTTTGTTAGATGTAGATTGGGGTATTGATGGCTGGCTATTAAATCATTGGCCATTGTTTCCTTGTTTTGCTAAACTCATGCCTCTTAAATACTTGATAAGCTGGGATTAAATCAGTACTCCTGTTGATGAGAGGCCTGTTTCCCAGGCTTCAATCACTTCTCTGGCTGTTTTTGGGCCTGCTCGTCCAACAATCTTAGTAGCTGCAAAATTGAATGTTTGTCCTTGTTTATTGCCATGTGAGGTTACCAATGAGTTTGGGTCTCTTCATCTGACCACTCACTTGTGTTCTTGTAACCTGGTGCTTAGCTTCATAGGGGCAACCATATAAAATAGTACATGTAAAATATGTGAGCACTAATTTCAATTATCTTTGCTCAGGTCCAAATCAGCCTGTCTTTACAACTGACTTCTGTAACTTGTTGGTTTTCCATCATGTATGAAATTTCTAATTAGAGGGTCAGGTAGAATGGTAAGGATCAAACAGATTTAAATGGCAGCAGTTAAAGCCATTGAAATAAACTCAGTTCAAGAGACTTTATGTGGTAACAAAATTTATGGTACTTGAAGACCTTTTTACAATCCTACAGAATCTGACATAACAGGGTGAGCTCCCATTACTTGTCTTAGCTTCTGCCAACCTGGCAGTTCGAAAGCATGTAAAAATGCAAGTAGAAAAATAGGGACCACTTTGGTGGGAAGATAACAATGTTCCATGTACCTTCGGCATTTAGTCATGCCGGCCACATGACCACGGAGACATCTTCGGATAGTGCTGGCTTTGTAATGAGCACTGTCCTCTAGAGCCAGCTAGCATGTATGTGCGAGGGGAACCTTTACCTTTATCTTACAGAATCTAACTCTTTCTTGTGACCCTTTTAATAAAAACAGCTGAGTTGTCTTAGAACAGATATGCATTGTTCTGGATATAAAACATTTGTTGAGCTATGCTGTTTTTTTCTCAAGTCAGTTGCTCCCTGCTCCTTGCAACTGACTGGAATAATCTCCTCGTGAATTCTTAGAGATATAGCCCCAGAATGCTTAAGCCATTTTTGCTTCTATAGGATCTGCTTTCCCCCAGTTCCATATTGCTAATCATTTCTGTCTGTAATAAACATAGAAATTATTATCCGGACCTTTCATAGATTCCCGTGACTCTACAATCAAATTAATAACCCTTGGAACAAGGTCTTTTCATATGAATGTGTGTGTGTGTGTGTGTGTGTGTGCATGCCTTCAAGCTGGTGTTGATTCTTGACAACTGCTTGGACAAACCCCTGGAGATTTCTTGGCAAAGTTTTTTGGGAAGAGTTTTGCCCTTGCCAAACTTTTTAGGAATGAGACATATACACGATTGCAGAATTTCATTTATTGGTAGGCAATAAATGGAAATGTAAACCAACTTATCCAATCAATTAGAGCACCATGCCATGTGTGTCAGTTGAGAAATCCTATTACATTCAGTCAAAATAGTGCTCAGGCTTAACAGTTAAGGTACAGATGAAGTAATAAGAGTATAACATATCAGTATATCAATATTGTAAATTATCTTATGTTATATACTATTATACTGTGTGTATACCAGAGGTGGTATTCAGCAGGTTCTGGCCACTTCTGGAGAACCGGTAGCAGAAATTTTGAATAGTTTGGAGAACTGGCAAATACCATCTCTGACTGGCCCCGCCCCCATCTATTCTCTGCCTACCAAGTCCCAGCTGATCGGCTGGGTTTTTTTTTCATTGCCCTGCACAGGAGAACGGAGCTGGAAAGCAGGTTAGTGGGCTGGGGAGGGAATGGGATTTTACAGTATCATCCCCCTGGAGTGGGGTGGGAATGGAGATTTTGCAGTATTCTTCCCCTGCCATGCCCATTAAGCCATGCCACATCCACCAAGCCATGCCCATAGAACCAGTAGTAAAAAAATTTGAATCTCATCACTGGCGTGCACGTGTGTGTATAAATACCTAGTCAGCTTAATCTATCTAAATAGAAATGTCTTCTTTTGTTAGATAAGACCATGCAATATAACCTGGCTTCTAGTAGCAAGGAGTTCCAAAGTCTGAGAAGGCGTGTTTCATATTTCCATTGAATGTGTTTCTGGTAGTCATTGTATAATGGAAAAAATTAGTCCTAAAAATTGTAGAACCCAAAAGGGCTTACTGAGTAGTCTTTCTGGTAGTAGTTTTTCAAGTATATAGTAATAGTAGTAATAGTAGTAATCTTCCAGGTATATTATTCCCATAGGTCACAATGTACTATATAGACTATTAGCAGCACTTTGATTTACACTCAGAAAAAAAATGAGTTATAACAAACCTTACATTCCTTTTTACTGATCCCAGTCTTGTTACAGCTTTCTGGAATAGCTAAAAATCCCAAACCCCGTCAAAGGTAACTCCAAATGGGATAATTGACTGCCAAATGCCACCCGGGCTGATTAACATTGTCTGGGCTTCAATTACTTATGTCTATTAAAGGTTTCCTTCCTACAGTACAGAACGGTACTATACTTCATCCCCTCTAGCGCTGCTAGATGCAAAAAAGAACAGGGCTTGTACTTCTATGTGCAATACCACATGTATAATAGCTCCGTATATGAGGAACCCACAGAATCGCTTGCTGGAATGCTTGCTTTTCTAATTGGACATCCCACTAATTACACAGAATTTCCTCTTCACAATATCGCCGCCTGCTCTAATTCTCAATATTTCGAATACCCCTTCCGTAAGTCCAGGAAGTGATGGGGTTCAGTTTTCCAGAGATTGATCGATCTCCTGAACTGAGATTTGCTGATAACCCTGAGGCTAGCCTGATGAGAGTTGTTCCTTTGTTAATCGTTTTGAGATAAAATTAAAGATGGGATTAGAAATTATTACATGCTTCTTTACCAAACATTAGATATGCACTTATGTTTAAATTTTTGTCATCCTCCTTAAGTGCATAAGGAGTGTTGATTATAGAAAATCAGATGGAAACCAAGCTGGATTTGGCAATTAAAAAACTAACAAACCTGGAAATCTGATTGGGGAATTCTGGGAATCCCAGTCTTAAAGTTGCAAAGGTTGGACATTCCTGCAAAAGCTTATTAGCTACCTTTTGAAATAATAAGGGTTTAATGTTTTCAGGATTGCTCAGCTCCTACATTCTGCATTCACGAGACCATCCTGAGAATTGGATTTGTAGGAGGGACAATTTATTATTTTAACTTCCTGCTTCTATGCAATGCCTTGGGTATCTGTAGTTTCATTGAGAAGAACGAATGCACAAGAAGAAAGAGCCATAAAATGCAATTACTCCTGCACCACCACAAATCTGAAAGGCTTCCCTGAAATGTGAAATTGGTGATTATCTGCTGTACATGAGATTTTGCTTTCATTACCCCAAGCAGAAGAAAGGCAACAGTTTCCCAAGACAGAGCTGTTATTTTCTGCAGACAAGCATGGTTTTTGGGCCCCATCCATTTAGCCTTTGCATTTCTTCTGGGATCGACAGAAGCAGCTTTACAAAGAATGCAGCTTGATCTTAAGCAGCTTTATGCAAAAGGCCCAGTAGGTTTTATAGGGGAAATCTCAGGGAACTGGGCACAGGAAATCAACTATTTGTATTGTGAGCAAAGGAATGTGTCAGAATTAAAGGTAAAAGATCATCACAACGTAGACAAGCCTGTCATTTATGACTGTAAATAATGGCCTTCTACGCATGCAAGAGCTCATAAAATCAAGTGCTGCCTTTGCCTTATTATATTGTACAGGGTTGTGGTAGTTGTGGAGAAAATAAGAGGAGGAAGTTGTGTTGGATATGTTTGTTGCCTTGAGTTATTTGTGAAAATAATAAAAGTGGGATATGAATGAATGAATGAATAAACAAACAAATAAAAACATCATTGTGGTTTATTCAGAAAACTGCCACTGTGGTTAAATCACCTGCACACATTTATGTACAGTACACCTATCAAAGAGAGAGCTTCACATACAACTGATATGATGCCAATGTTCATAATATTTTCTGAGATACTGACTTCTGATACTGAGATATTGACACAGACTCTGCTAGATAGAAGTTCTCTGAGGATGGGGCTCCAGCACGACTCCAAAAACTTGGAAAACAAAACCTCTGGTCCCAGGGACCGACCCAGATTGGATAATGCAACATTATCTTGGGACACATATATATTCGGCTTCATTCGATACTGACTTCTGTCCATAGAGAAAGCTGTATAAAACTCCAATAATTTCTGGAATCCTGATCTTAGACTTCAGCTCTTGCCAAGCATTGCTAAAATGGACACTTTAAAAAATGAAATAGCCTTGCCTAAATTTTAAATGAACATGTTTAAGAATACCGGTTCATTTAAAATCAACCCCCTGAGCAGTTAATAAAGCAACAACAGCATACCAAATCAAAAAATAGATCCAAATCCCCAGAAGCAGCAGAAACAACAACTTGACATCCTGAAAGGGAGGAATTTATTTGGTTTTCATTTAAATGCAAACCTACCTAATTCATATTTCTTGAACCAATATACAAAACAAATTGCAATTATCCTCTGGTATTTGCATTCCTCTGAACTTTGTGATATAGTTCTCTCATTAAAAAAAAAAAACGAATAGAAAAATTTATTAGGAGAAAATGGCACAAGAATGTGTAGATTGGCACAAATAACATAAATAAAGCTTAACAGGATTATTGTATATATGCATAGAGGTGGAAAAATATGTATACATATAAATTAGGGGAAAAGCATAAGAAAATATATATACATTTTTATGTAGGCTTTTTAATAAAAAAAATTGCAAACTAATATAGAAATCTGATTTTAAAAAAAGTAACGTGGCGAAATGAATGTGTTTGTGTGTGTGCGTATGTGTGTGTGTGTGACATTGGCAGATCGATCCATTTGCACTTAGAAGTGCCACCCGCTGTGTTTCAGTTTGCATGTACATAAGAGATTTCTCTCCGCAAAGGCAGGAGGGACAACACTTTTGATAATTAAGTATTAGATATTTTTGTCAACCACTGCCCAGGGTGGAGCAGCCATGTAATCATACCATCTGAGAGACGCTGCAGGACTTTCAGAGCTTGGCGAACATTAATATTGTTTGTGAGAGAAGAGAGAATTTCCTCTTTCAATTTTTGGGTGCTTTGATTCAGAATCCTGATCTGAACCTGGGGGGGCCGGAAAAATTCCGTGGCTGCTGTCTCACTGTTTTGCCTGCTGCATTTCAATATTGCAATTTTAGAGGCGCTCTGACAGCCAGGCAAAATGGGGTTTGCAGATGACAGAAAGCCACTGTTCCCCCCCCCCACAACCTCCTCCTTTGCATGATGAGAAATCACGGGGCTGGATCCAGGGTCAAGATAGAAATACCGCGTACTCAGCACGATTGTACTACAGTTGCCAGTCCCAGAAAAAAATGCAGTTGTAGGATGAAATGAGACTGCTGAGAAGTCTTTGTTAGAGATCCTTATCTTCTAGAAGGAAAAAAAAAGAGGAATTTGACTTACAACATCCTGGCCAGTTACTACCTCTTGTCTGGCCTGATTTCTCAGGATGATATCATGGAGTTTTCCACCTTCTGCCTGGTCAAACAGAACATGCTAGAGTCTGAATCCAACCCCCTCTGTACACAAAACATGTGCTCCAGTATTGATTTGCACATCTCACGTTTAGCAAGAGAATGCCTCTAATCCAGGTTCAATCTGTGACAGAGATATGCCTCAGTTTATGACTGCAAATCCTTTCTAGTTAATTGACACATATATATCCAAGGCTTCACTGTAACCAGGATTGTCAGAACTAACAATTATCTTATTTACCACTTATTCTGTTCAGATTAGTACCAGGTCTCTCATCCCAAACTATATCACAACATATTGAAAACTGTAGTCTTTGAGAAAGTCTAATGTATCAGAAACGATTATGGATTCATTCCAAATAATAATGTGCTTTTCGCTTAATAACTTGGCATTACATGCTATGCTGGCTGGGAATCCGAGATGGTATATTTATTTATTTATTTGTTTGTTTGTTTGGTTGGTTGGTTGTTTATGTCAATTGCTTACAAGTTAATAGGTATAAGTAAAAACATAGTTATGAATACATGGATACATATAAGAAAAAAATAAATAAAAGAAACAATAGGACAGGGACGGTAGGCACATTGGTACGCTTATGTATGTCCCCTACAGACCTCTGAGGAAAGGGGTGAGGTCAATAGTAGATAGTCTAAGGTTAAAGTTTTTGGGGTTTGGGGAAGAAACCATAGAGTCAGGTAGTAGATATTCAGCAAGTTCTGACCAGTTCTGGAGAACTGGTAGCAGAAATATTGAGTAGTTAGGAGAACTGGCAAATACCAATTCTGACTGGAGATTTTACAGTATCCTTCCCTGCCACGCCCACCAACCCACGCCCACAAAACCGGTAGTAAAATAATTTGAATCCCATCACTGCTGGGAATGTCTGGAAGTCAGAAGCTAGCATATACAGTATATGGGCTTTCCATTGGACAATGCAGCTGCCATTCTTAAACTAGTGGTTTTCGTTATTATAGGCAGCATATCTCATTGTTGATTGTTTGAAGATGCATAGACTTCAATTCTCAGAATTCCTCAGCCAGCATGCTCCCCCAGATGGTAGCTGGGGAATTCTGGGAGTTGAAATCCACATATCTTCAAGTAGTCAAGTTTGAGAACCACTGCTATGGAGCAGAGATGGTATTCAGCAGATTCTGAACAGTTCTGGAGAACCAGTAGCGGAAATTTTGAGTAGTTCAGAGAACCAGTAGTAACCTTCCCCCAGGAGTGGTGAGGGAATGGAGATTTTGCAGTATCCTTCCCCTGGAGTGGGATGGGAATGGAGATTTTACAATATCCTTCCCCTGCCACACCCAACAAGCCACACCCAACAAGCCATACCATGCCCACCAAGTCACGCCCACAGAACTGGTAGTAAAAAAAATTGAATCTCACCACTGCTATGGAGCATATGAATCAATCTGGACTTTAGATATCTGAAGCAGTTTTGTCATTTCAGAGTAAAACTTGTAAGAATCTAAATTTATGGAAAGACAGGGAGTAGTTGCATTCAAAAAAAGAATTGGTGGAAGGATAAGTGCTCAGAAACGTAAGGACTAAATAAAACCACGCCAAAAAGTAGAAGATGCTACAAGTAGAACTTGATATTCTAGAAAACTAGCCATTTTGTAAAATAACTGATGTTACTTTTCATATTTAAAGTGACTTTAATAACCAGCATATAATAGCCAAATATTCCACCATTTCAGAAATATTAATTAGCAGGTTGGCAGAATGATGCTCTTCCTAAATATAAATACTCCACTGCACAAGCAAAACAAGCAGGCTCTCCCATTTGCAGGTCACACAAACAGGCATAAATGGGAATTGATAGCTTCACTGAACCAAAGGCAGAATTCAGGTTCTGTAAAGCAGAGAGGCTGAGTTACTATACCATAGTTTCTCGCCACTTAAGCTACATATTTACCTGTCATTTGGAAATATAAATTCTTACACCATTAAATATTTTTGGGTGAGTGGCCAATATTTTCATTAAAAATTTCAGCTTTCACTTTTAATCAACCTGGAAGGTTTGCATGCTTCGAAGTCAAACATCATGACACACTATGACCCTAATTTAAAAATGCTTCCAGAGCCCATTTAGTTAGAGGAAGCCCTCAAGTTATGACCACAATTGAGGCCAAACAGTTCTCTTGAGGAATGAGACAGTTGTTAAGTGAGTTTTGTCCCATTTTATGACCTTTCTTGCCATTGTTGTTAAGTGAATCACTGCAACTGAGAAATTAGTAATACTTTTTTTAAGAGTGACTCTGATATTTCCCCTCGCCCATGGACTTTATCAGAAGATCGCAAAAGGGAAACATATGAAACTGGGACAATGCAACCATTATAAATGTGAACCAGCTGTCAAGCATCTGAATTTGGATCATGTGACCATGGGGATGCAGCAATAGTCATAAGTGAGAGGACCAGTTATAAGTCACTTTTGTCAGTACCAGTGTAACTTCGAATAGTCACTAAATGAATGGTTGTGAGTCAAATACTACCTATACAGTTCACCATTTTTTTAAAAAAATCCCACTGAGACATACCATAAACAAAGAGAAAATGTAAATTGGGTGGGTAGGGCGTTCCTGGATGGTGATAGATAATCCAGAGAGTGAAAGGGTCTTTTTTAATGTCATATGTGTGTCCATGTCATCTCTCTTTGTTTTTCTTTAAGGCATTGTTTCTATTATCAGATATGTTAATCTCGTTTTCTGTGGGTTTTTTTTTTCTTTGTTGCACTATACTTAGTAGCAGGTCTGTTTGTTTTGGTGCAATCGGTGCTTTATTTAGCTGTCTCTTCCTTATGCACTGGACTCAGATCTGTTTGAACTGCAGACTAAGAAGGCTTAGGGCAGGAACTAAGCTTTTTAAAAAAACACTTTGGTAAACATGGGGAGCTATTGTGCAAACATAATTTAGTCCAACATTAGAACTGTTAACTGTAGGGACACCCAGTTGTTAGAGAGCAAAAGCAGAACCAGACTCTTCTCTCTCTCTCTCTCTCCCTCCTTCCCTCCCTGCCCTCCCTCCTTCTCTCACACACACACAACATAACCCAGGGAGGAAGTCCTAGAATGTGAGCTCCTTTATTTAGGTATTTGCTTATTAAATTAACATGCTGCTTATCTCACTTTCCAGCGATTCTGCTTGATCCAGCATGACTCCTAATAGCAATAGCAACAGCACTTAGATTTATATCCTGCTTTACAGTGCTTTACAACCCTCTCTAAGCGGTTTTACAGAATCTGCATTTTGCCCCAACAATCTGGGTCCTCGTCTTACTCAAGGATGGAAGGCTGAGCCAACCTTGAGCCTACTGAGATTCGAACTGCCAAACTTCTGGGCAGCCAGCACCTGGCAATCAGCAGAAGTAGCCTGCAGTACTGCATTCTAACCACTGTGTTACCACGTTACAGGAAATTATGTATTTTAGCGGCAGAGGCTACTTGAAATACTTTCTGGACAGAAAGGCAAGATGTAAAGTCCCAGTCATAACAGTATGAATTGAGATTCTAATGAAACCAGGAAGGGTTGGGGTTCTCTGCCAGATGTTAGACTTTGTAATACTGGGCATAAGGGGTGATCACCTCTTGAGGAAGACAAAAAACATGTAAGAGCTGATTCTCAAAGTCCAAAGATTCTGGTCCTTTTTAAATAAGTCACATTTGGGGTGAATCATCCTCAGGTGACTGGTCTCGATCTGGAATAACTGAAGCTGATCCCAGTTCTTATCAGATGCGAAATGACTTGTTTTAGAACAAGGAAAGGCAAACAAGTTGGCTGGTGAGCACATATGGAGCAAAGATGGGCATTCAGCAGGTTCTGACCAGTTCTGGAGAACTGGTAGCAGAAATTTTGAGTAGTTCAGAGAATCGACAAATACCACCTCTGACTGGAGATTTTACAGTATCCTTTCCCTGCCACACCCACCAAGCCTCGCCCACAGAACCGGTATTTAAAAAGTTGGTATGGAGAGCTCTTGTGCTGTCGCAAAAGATTCCCTAATTGTAAAACAACTACTATAGTTTCATTAGTGCTATTTACTGTAACTATGTCTGATGATGTTGCATCCAACCTCCCATAGGCCTCTGGATGCTGGTAATGATGATAATGATTAGATTTTTTAAATACTGTCTTTTAAAATATATAACTCGATACAGCAAACATGCCTAATATTCCTGCCTCCTATTGTTCCCCACAACAACCCTGTGATATGGAGAGAGAGATTCGTCAAAGTTAGCCCCCTGAACATTCCCCCTGAACATTCTGTGTTGTCTGAATTTTACTTTGGAAAATTAACACTTTGAATGAAACTCTAGTAAACACAATCAGATTTACAGTTTGGTAAGCATTCATACAATTGCAGTATGTACAACTTACTGAAATTGAAGAGTGTCCCTCTTAGAGAGTAATGAATGGAGAGCCCCTTCCAATCGAGGGAGTGGGTAAGTTCTAAAAATAATTATTCAGAGCCGCAGTGGCACAGTGGTTAGAAAGCAGTATTGCAGGCTACTTCTGCTGACTGCTGGCTGACTGCAATTTGGCAGTTCGAATCTCACCAGGCTCAAGGTTGACTCAGCCTTCCATCCTTTGGAAGGTCAGTAAAATGAGGACCCGATTGTTTGGGGCAATAGGCTGACTCTGTAAACTGCTTAGAGAGGGCTGTAAAAGCACTGTGAAGTGGTACATAAATCTAAGTGCTATTGCTATTCTCATTATTATTATGGTTGGTCCCACAATCAGCCTCATGTGCAGACTGGATTGGCATTTTTATTCAGCTATTCAGTTCTTCCCCAAGGACCTGAGATAGACATTGATGGTGTTAAATGTATTGTTGCAGGATGTAAGCGGTTCCAAGTAAGGGTGCCCTTTGCAATTGACTGATGGTGTTGATGCCGATAATATTCAAGTGGTGCTTCAGACATTCTGGGTTTTGGGATTGCATCCAAGGCGCCTCCTACTACTGGTAATATTTTTGCTTTCTTTCACCACAGTTGTTCTACTATTCTACTATTTGCAGATCTTTGTATTTCGTTGCCTTTTCCAGTTTTCTTCTCTTCTCTTCTGCTGTTTCCAGGTACAGCCAAGTTCATGCTCCATAATTTTTTGTCTATTATTATTATTATTATACACAAAAATGACAGTATACACAGCAGACGAGATAACCATGCTGGGTTTCGTATCGCAAATCCCAGTAAGGTGGCCTTCTGCAGCTGATCAATGGTGATCTTGTCAGCGCCAATTGTTTTTAATTATTATTATTTTAATATTTTAATTATTATTGTTTTTTAATTATTGTTGTTGTTGTTAGCCACCTTCTTTTGTACAACTCAAGGCGGTGTACGTAATGTTCCTGCCTTCTATTTTCCCCATAACCATCACCTGTAAATTAGGCTGGGCTCAGAGAGAATTATTAACCCAAAGCCAGTTTTCATGCCTGCGGGAGACTAGAACTTGCAGTCTCCTGAATTTTAGTCCAACACCTTTTTGCCACATAGGTTCTCCCAAATCTGCAGCATCTGCCCGGAAACATTTTCTATACTGAATTTTTATAGCCTTGGCATATGTAGTTTCCTCTTCCCCCTCTTCCCTCACAGAAAATATTACCCTAGCAATGAAACAACCATCTTTCTCTCTTATTCTGTAAGGTGAAATAGAAGAAAAATGTAATGAAATATAAAAGAAATACAAACACGTTGTCATTCAACAATGAGAGATGAAATGCAAATAATGTAGTCAGGTTCATTTCACATTGCATTTGTAGTGTCCATTACGCAGCTCTTAAGCCTTTGTTCCACAGGTCTCTTTGAAAGGTGCCTATAAAATTTCATTTCACAGCGTGCAGCTGGGAAGCAGGAGCACTGAGAACTGACAGTGACTGCTTCATAAATGAGACTTGGTATTTATAGGTATTTATATTCTAAACACTTCAATATTTTATCGAGGCCATAATCATTTTGTGGGAGATTCCACATGGTAGATGCGAATAGCACTTATTAAAAGAGACAACATTTTGAAAAATCTGTTTTTTCCCCCCTTAAGGAACAGAAGGGAAATGACAAATATAAAAACAATTGCTTTTTCTTCCTGCAGAGGAAGAAATGCAAATGTCAGTATCCCTTCAGTTGCATAAGAGACAATGTCATAAATCTTTCAGCTAATTAAAAGATTGGCATCCTACATTCATTGTGGGCACTAGGAATAAAAAAAAAAGTTTTTAGGTGTGACAATAGATTTAAGATTTCAGGTATTCACACATGCAATTCTGAATGCTTTATTTAGGATTGGGTCTTTCTGTATTGAGATTACCTGAAGAAAAAAAAAGTAGTAATTCCAATCCACCTGTTACCTGTGTTTTTTTCTTCAACCACATTCTCTTTCACATCTTTGTTCCATCAAGCAATTTTCCCATACTTTCTATTTCTGCAATTCAAGATAGTTTTGTGGCATTTTATAACTTTATCATTTTTACTTTGTTTCAAGCTGCTTTGACATCATCTTTCCATGTGTCCACTTTCCATCATTTTTTGTTGAATTCTCCATATGTTTCAAGAGATACTTGCAACCTCCTTTGTAGAAATGGATGAGAAACCTGGCCTGTACTTGCTTATTGATTGATTGCTTGCTTATCTCACCATCGTGACCAACTCTTGGCAGCTTATATATTGCAGTCTGTACGAAGGTTTGTCTCTAAAGCCCCAATACACATTTTATTTTATTTTAAATCATGCCATATCAAATTATTTCAGTGATTAGTCATTTTCCTTGATGAAAAGGGGAAAAAATTGTGTTGATGGTGAAGGCATGCTTGGGGCCAGCAGTCAGTTGCATTGTCCACAGGAGACAAAGCATTTGCAATAAGAATAAAACCAGACCAGGTTGTTGTGGCAGTAAGGAGGTTGGGGTGGAATATGGGACAATCCTGGAGTCTTAGGAAGGCTCTGGTGAGTGCTCTGGGTCAGAGGCAGAGATGGGGTCAGAGCCATCTGACAGTTATTAGCTGCCTTCAGAGTCGGGCATCAATGAGACAGAAGAATAGCTGGAGCCTGTTCCCAGTGTGCGCCTATGCAGAGCTGCCAGAAGAAGGAAACAGCTAAGGAACAAGGGTCGACTTCAGAGTAAAGCCACAAGTGGACGGTGAATGGCCCCTCCCATAGGGAATAAAAGAGGAGCGAAAGGGGAGTGGGGTTTTGCAGGAGACAGTTCATTTGGGTGAAGATCTGTTTCTACATTCTGCTACAGTGTTGCATCTGAAAGATATCAGTCTGGCCATACTATCATCCCTTTCAGGTAGGCCTGGTCAGGATCATCTCAAGGATTAAGGGATGTCCCAAGGGTGCCTTTTTCAGGCGGCAACTGGACTTTCTTGTTTTTTCTTTTGAGGACATTTCGCTTCTCATCCAAGAAGCTTCTTCAGCCAGTGGTGGGATTCAAAATTTTTTATTACCAGTTCTGTGGAAGTGGCTTGGTGGGCGTAGAATCCTGTAAAATCTCCAGAGGTGATATTTGCCGGTTCTCCAAACTACTCAAAATTTCCGCTACTGGTTCTCGAGAACTGGTCAGAACCTGCTGAATACGACCTCTGTCTTCAGCTCTGACAGAATAGTGGGGAATGGAAGGATTATCCTGTCTATCCTGTCAGAGGATGGAAAAATTATCCCACTATCCCAAGGGTGTCAAACTCAAGGTTTTCAGGGGGGGGGGGGGCGGGTCTGACCTGCAGAGTGCTTAGATCTGGCCTGTGGGGCCGCCCTGGAAACAGTGAAGGACAGGGCCACAGGGCCTCTGTCTGTGAAAACGGAGCTTGGGAGGGCTGCATGGAGCCTCCCAAGCTCTTTTTTTCACTGGCAGAGGGTTGCAAGAGGCCATTGCAGCCAAAAACGGAGCTTAGGAGCCCATTTGTGCTGGTAGAGTGCTCAGGCCACTACAGGTGCCCCCAACATGAGTGTCGTCAAGCTAGCCATGCCCACTCTGGCCATGCTCACCCCGGCCCTGATGTGGCCCTCAATGAAATAGAGTTTGACACCCCTGCACTATCCTGTCAGAGCTGAAGAAGCTTCTTGGATGAGAAGCAAAACGTCTTCAGAAGGAAAAAAAAAACAGAGAATCCAGTTGCCTCCTGAAAAAAAGCATCTTTGGGACAACCACAACCTGGATAACTGAGAATCTCTACAGACTATTAGAGCTAATTTTATTGTTGTAGGGTATCATAACAGGATCTGGAAAGCCGGCCATCTTCCCTCTGACAGGCACGCTCACTTCCATCAAAATCAGTAGTTTAAATCTGAGAAATGACGTGTGGAAGGGAAGCTTTCGTGTGTAAACGTGTCAAGCTTTCCTTTTAAAATATTTGCCTTTGTCTGATGAATTTGGATTCCTTCCTGCAGGGGGAGTTGACCTTTCTCATTCTGATAGAGCCTCAGCTGCTTCCACCAGCATTGTAGGTTATTCACCTTTTGACTTAACCTGCATATGTGACCCTATAAAGGACTCACATTCCCGTTATCATTACTCTTTGGAGCATCAACACTATTGAAGCGATAAAATCTTGAGAAGAATTTTAAAGGCATATTCCTCGATCAATATTTTCAAAGACACCTATAGGAAACATGGCAAGCAAAGAACTGAATACGCCTTCAGAAATCAGCTGATACATAAAAACTGCTGCAAAATATTTGCCTGCTCATGTAATGGAAAATAATTGATAAGTAGCATAAAAGGAGAATTTGTAAACCAAAGTGACCCACAAACCGTAAAAGTTAAAACCCAGCGACATTTAGCAAGTTGTTAGGTCAAATGGATAGGACCAGCCATTGCCATAAACAGCCACATGCTAGCTCAAGAATGTACCACGTGTGAATTTTCTAATCGCATGACACAATCTTTTATTTCTATGGGACTCTGGGGATTTGTTTGCTGAGGAAAAAAAATCAAGGCTTTATTTTGTGTTGGTCAGCCCGTATACACATCACATTCTTCTTTTGGAAAGAAATCAATAGAAAAGCACAGGCCTCTGGGATTTCACAACCGAATTTAGAACTTCTTCAGTTTCTGTTGCCGGGATGTTCTTCGTGCTTCTTCTTCTTTGTGTTGTCTGTGGGCATTTCCTCAGGGAACACAGCAAAGCTAAAGATGAATCAAACATGGTCTTTGGTGCATTCCTCGTCCCGTTCCTCTAATCTAAAGCCAATAACCAGCAAAGAGGGAGAAAAAAACATACAAGGTCTGGATGTGCTTGGCAGGGACACTTTAGTTGTTAACACCATAAAACAACATGTGACACAGTATTGGCTTTAAAAATAAATGCTCATGTATTCCAATACATTAGCAATGCACTTGGGAATGCTGTACCCTATTGCTATTGTGTTTCTAAAAATGAAGGGCAATCTTGTCAAAAATCAGATTGTTTCCATTGAAAACCATGACATATAGAATTGAAGGGAAACATCATCATCTATATAAGTAGTCCTTGACTTACAACAGTTCGTTTAGTGACCTTTCGAACTTACAACGGCACTAAAAATAGTGACTTATTTTTCACACTTATGACCATTGCAGCATCCCTATGGTCACGTGATTTATATTTGGATGCTTGATAACTGACTCACATTCATGACGGTTGCAGTGTCCCGCAATCATGTGGTCCCTTTTTGTGATCTTCTGACAAGCAAAGTCAATGGGGAAGCCAGATTCACTTAACAACAGTGTTACTAATATAAGAATTGCAGTGATACACTTAAGAAATGTGCTGAGAAAAGTTGTAAAATGGGGCAAAACTCACTTAACAAATTTCTAACTTAACAACATAAATTTTGGGCTCAATTGTGGTTGTAAGTTGAGGACTGCCTGTACTGCAATAAGGAATAACCTTACACTTGCAAGCTGAAAGTCTTAACATTCCCTATCTACAAGTAAGCCACACTAAATTTTATGGGATTTCCTCTCAGCAAACATGTATAGGATTTTCCAGTAAATTTACCTAATTATCTCATCAGAGTTAAATACATTAAAATTACCTTGGAAAAACAAAAAAATTAGACCTCTACTGCAGAACTTCATTGAAACATTGGATTGACCATATTTAGCCTATTGGGAGCAATATTGCACCAAGTAGTTAACTGTTAACACATTTATTAGTTATCCTTAGTAAAATTCCTTAAACCTGGCAGGCAATATGTTATTCACAATTAAATACTTCTTATTCTTGTTACATTCCTAGCATCAAAAACAGCCATGCAGTTAAAGATTTAGCTTGTGTATTGAGGATACAACGATGTCTTATGATGTCCATTTCTAAATTAATAATAACAAATAATCTACTTCTTGTTGAGTACCTCAAAATTATTGCTTTGGGGAACTTGACTGATGTGCCAGTTTGAGAAGTCTAAATTAATATGCCAAAATCAGCGCTTATAAGACAGCTCACAGTGTCATAAGTTCCATTGCAAACATGGAACTGTTTCAACATACTATTGGCCTGATATATATGTCAGGGCACATTCTGGGTAAAGGAGCCATGTTTTGTCATATTTGCAAATCTCGTAAAATAGATCAATAGATTAAGGGGCTCTAAGGGATTGTCCTGTTGCTTTTGTCAATGCCATGTTCCCTCCACAGAATGCAGGCAACAGGGCATTATCTTTCCTAAGACAGAATTATTTTCTGGCTCTAAAGAACCCAAAGGGGGAAGGGAGGGGGGAAGAAGATAGAACGGCTATCATCAAAATAAAAGGCTTTCCCATGGGATATCCCGACAGATGGCAGAGGAGTGGCCAAGCAATCTCCCAACTACCTTCATTGGACCATGTGATCAGTGACACCTGGGGAGGAAATATTTGCTCTTTTAATTGGGACGGGGGGGAAATGCGGAAACTTTTAGAGTTGGTTTTCACTAGCTGTGCCGATATGATGTATCCAATAAACATGTTGTTTGAGGATTGTCCCTGCCTCAGAGTTCTGCTTTTGGTGGACACATTACTTGGAACCCTGACCTTGACCTTGATTCCTGGTGACACCCAAAGGTGCTTTTTCCAAGAGGCGACTGGACTTCCTGCTTTTTCTTTGAAGATGTTTCACTTCTCATCCTAGAAGCTTCTTCAAAGAAAAAACAGAAAGTCCAGTCACCTCTTGAAAAAAGCCCCTTTGGGAAAACCATGACCCGGATGACTGAGAATCTCCATAGACATTCCTGGTGACGGCATCCATTTTTCTTGAATGGCAATGAAGGAATCATTGCCAATAAAATAGAATCCTGGTAATCTGCCAATCCAACCAACAGACCTGGAATTCCCAGGCCCTGAGACTAGTTAAAATCAGCTAAGTGCTTCTGTTACCTGTTGAGACCTGACTCTGGGGACAACTTAAAGCACAAGAAGAGAGGCTGACACTGATAGTTTTCCTTTTTCCCAACCTCATTTCTGCTACGAGACTACAAACAGCAGGGCTTGGGATTCCTTAGGGAGCTCTGTTGTTTTGTTAAAATCTGATCTGGCTTCATTAAGTCAGACCTGCTTTCGGCTAGTCGGTCCTCTATTTATTTAATTTTTTTATTTATTAAATGTCTACACAGCGACTCTAAGACTCCACCTGAGTCATGCTATTTTTTCCAGCTTCTCAGAAGGCTTCAGTCTGTTTTTCAGTTTTGATTTATTGTTTTATCTATTGGCTTTGATTCTCTCTCTCTCTCTCTTTCTCTCTTCCCTTCCTCCCCCTCTCTCCCCCCCTCTCCCTCTCTATCTCCCCCTCCCCCTCTCCCAACTCTTGACTTATCCAACTATAATCAATGCCTAAAAATTATTGCCAAATCACCAAACACAAGAAGCCAACACCACCAAAGAAAAGGACAGCCGAATACCTGTAAAAGAAAGAAATATAAGGGACAACCTTTCTTTTAGGTTCATATTGTATTTCTTATTAATGTGTTCCTAGGAAAGGTACAATTCTTTCACACCCTGATGATGTGTATAACTGAGGAGTAGTACTTTCTACCACAAAGCAAACATTTTAATTCCTTTTTTAAAAAAATTGATCCAATAAAACTTGCTGTGTACATATTTGGAACTGCAGTTGTACTTATGTGTACTGAGCCAAATGGACAGCAGAAGAAGAGAGGATCAAATAAATAGAAAAGGCAGGGCTAGTGTGTTTTCCAGTTTATTACAGTCAGCCTAGCCGAGCACCCTGAACCATGGACAAAGGAGGAAAGAGACTATCGTAAACACCTCATTGAAATCTAAATGCAATTAATGCATTCCGTGGAGCATATATGTTTTCTAAGCAAAATTGCAGAGCTGGAAAAGATGCAGAAAAGGACAATCCAAGAGACCAAGGATCTGGAACAGCTTTCCTACCAAAAAAGCTGGCCAAAGATAGCTTTAGACTTAGAGAGATAGGGTAAAATATAAATGTATTTGTAACTGCTGTTAAGAAGGTCAGAAGCCTTCCCTTCCCTTCCTTCCCTTTCCCTCCCAGCCCCTGTCTAGCCTTGACTTGCCTTACCTTCCTTGCCTCCTCTCTTTCCCTCCCTCCCAATCCCTGCCTTGCATTGTTGTCGCCTTGCCTCACCTCCCTTCCCTTCCCTCTTCTTCCTTCCCTCTCCTTTCCTCGCCTCCCTTCCCTTTCCCTCCTCTCCCAGCCCCTGCTTTCTTCTCTTCTCTTCTCTTCTCTTCTCTTCTCTTCTCTTCTCTTCTCTTCTTCTCTTCTCTTCTCTTCCTTTTCCTCCCCTCCCCCCTCCCAGCCCACCCCTTCCCCTCCCCTTCCTCCTCCCCTTGCCCTTAACCTCCCTTCTCTTCCCCTCCCCTCCCTTTCCTCCCCCTTCCCTTCCCTTTTCCCCTTTCTTTGCACTTTTTTCACCCTCTCATTACTTTACTTTAGTGTAGAAAAATGTGAGTTTCCAAGAATTTTTCAAGCAAAGTAGTCCTGAAAAAACTCTCTATAAAAGAAAAGAAATCAATAAATACATAAAGGGACATTACATTGCATAAATAAAATATTTTCTGAAGATTTTCTGGGGTCAGGAAAACAAATCATTGCTGATCCTTTAGTAGCCAAAATATAAAATCTAGTAGCTGAAGTAATTCTGGTTTCTAATCTTACATGATATAAGCAATTCCCCAATAGCTGGAAAATAGAAGAGAGATAAGCAAAGCCGTCTTTATATTCACAGATAAACAGAGTTGCTGCACAATAGATTTCATCCAAAGAAGCTGCATTCCACAAAGTGGAACTGCTGCTGTAGAGTTTAACTGTTCTTGTGTAACCTTCTGTGTAGGTGAAGAGTTGAGGCTGATATGGGTGAACCAAATGCAGATCGATATCTTCAAATTTTGCAACAGTGCACTTCTATACTAAATATATAGTGGAGGAGGAGCGGGGAGGGGGAGGAAGAGGAGGAGAAAGATTAACGTGATGTTTCATTACTTATTTACCTACTTACTTTTCTTACAAGGTGGTTTAGAACAGGGGTCTCCAACCTTGGCCACTTTAAGACTTGTGGACTTCAACTCCCAAAATTCCTCAGCCAGCAAAGCAAAGCAAAGCAAAGCTGGCTGAGGAATTCTGGGAGTTGAAGTCCACAAGACTTGAAGCGACCAAGGTTGGAGACCGCTGGTTTAGAAGATAAAGAACAGAAATAGGAGACGGAAAACCTAGCTTCAAATCCACTCTAAGCCATAAAACTCATGGGACAATTTTGGGCCAGTCACTCTCTTCAAATCAGTGGTGGGATTCAATTTTTTTTACTACCAGTTCTGTGGGCGTGGCTTGGTGGGCATGGCAGGGGAAGAATACTGTAAAATTCCCATTCCTCCCCACTCCTGGAGCAAGTTACTGCAAAATCCCATTCCTTCCCCACTCCAGTAACCTGCTTTCTAGCTCCATTCTCCTGTGCAGGGCAACCAAAGAAGACCCAGCCGATCAGCTGGGACTCCGGAGGCAGAGAATAGGGGCGGGGCTAGTCAGAGGTGGAATTTGCTGGTTCTCTGAACTACTCAAAATTTCCACTACTGGTCCTCCAGAACTGGTCGGAACCTGCTGAATGCCACCTCTGCTTCAAATCCAATGTATCTCACAGGGTTGCTCTTGTGAGATAAAACTGGAAAAGAGAGTGACCTACACCACCTTGAGTTCCTGAGGGAAAGATAATAGTACATGTCTAATAAATAAGCAAATAAAAACAATCCTATATTTTAATGAACTGAAAACATTGGTTACATTCCATCTCAACTCTTGGTTTTCATTTTACGTATCCAGGTTCTGTGTACAGTGCTGCAAAATGCTAGTCCTTATAACTTGATGATGGTGATAGTACAGGCACTCCTCGACTTACGACCGCAATTGAGTCCAACATTTATATTGGTAAATGAGACATTTGTTAAGTGAGTTTTGCTCCATTTTACGACTTTTTTTGCACTGTAGTTGCTAATTTAGTAATACGGTTGTTAAGTGTTCAGTTTCCCCTTGACTCTGCTTGTCAAAAGTTTGCAAAATGTGAATTGTTCACATGATATCAGGACACGGCAACAGTCATATATATGAGCCAGTTGTCAAGCACCTGACTTTTGAACACATGATCAGGAGGATGTTGCAACGGTCATAAGTGTGAAAAACAGTCATAAGTCACATTTTTCAGTGCCGTTGTAACTTTGAACTGTCGCTAAAGGGATTGTTGCAAGTCGAGGACTACCTGTAGTCATATCTTCTCAAAGGAGGAAAAAAAAACCTAAAAGTGAGTCCCCCTTCTGATTACAATCTCCTTCCTGAGTGCAACTTGGGAGTACTTTCAAATCAACCCTTGAAAATATTTCTCTTTTCCATTGATGTCAAAAGGAAGACCGAAGCATTTTTCCCCGTTTTCCTCCTCCCCATTTTTCCTCCTCCTTTGCTGTGCTCAAAGAAGCCATTAATCAGGGTTTCTCGCATGTCCACCCAAAGGATTGCTTCTGTAATTTACCCAATCCTTTTCTGAAGGTGGGGGAAGAGAGCAAATTATGCATTTTTGTGATTTATAATGTTTAAATGGGTCATTTAAGATGTGCAATAAATGAAATAATTATTCACAATGCCAATAATTCTCTTGAATGTGATGTTAATGCAATCAACCATTTATTGAAGTGGTAACAGGCTAAGCTGCCAACTAGTAAACAGGTAATTAAGTGTCTAACTATGTGGTCAAAGCTTTGTGAGAGAGAGATGGTTTTTCTTTTTTCTTTTTCTTTTTTCTTTTCCCCATTGGAAAAGCCTTTGGAAAGTTCAAGTTAAATATGTTGCCATTAAACAGTATTCCTCTTCCTCCCTTCTCACTTCCCAGGCATCCGCTGGATATAAGAATTTTAGTACAAGTATCTCAAAAGTCTTTTTTTTAATTCTATAATGGCTGATTGGTACTAGGAAGGAAGTCACGAGGAGAATTAACTGAAAAGAGCAGCTGAAAAGCAAGACTTACAGCATCTCTAATAGGGACAGGGAGAATTTCAATTCATGGTCAGATAAAGAATACACAAATAGGAAAACGTGTTGTTATTCTGCCCAGGAGAGGTCATCTAACAAGATTTACCCCAAGAGTGAAGCATACAATAATCAATAAGGTCTCAAAGAACTTGGGATCATGGCAAACAATCTGTTGGTTATTCTGGCCTTATAATTCTAATGGTAGTTATTCATTTATTTATTGTTTATATAAGAAATCCAGTTTGATGTAGTGGTTAAGGCATAAGATAAGAAACCAGGAGATGTAAGTTCTAATCCTGTCTTAATCACAAAGCCAGTTGGGTGTACTTAAACAAGTCACTTTCTCCCAGTTATAGCAAAGAGGCAATGGCAAGCCACTTCTGAAAGCCCTTGCCAAGAAAATTGCAGGACTTGTCCAAGAATCAGACACAATGGAACGGAAGAGATAAAATTGTTTATATAGCTGATTTTCCTGAACGGATTCAGAGTGTTGCACTACAAAATTCAGCATGCTTTGAGATGAACATGGTAGTTGGGGCAGTTGTCAGTTGTCGTTTAACAACATCCAAATGGCTTCAGGTTCCTCACCATGCCCCAGTGTATTCTGGAAATCAGGGTAGTTTGGTTTGTTCCCATCATGCTTCTGAACGACACTGACTGTGGAAATGGAGCAACTGGTTAACAGAGATAAAGCCTCAATGCCTCCAAATTGAAATATTTTCTTCGCTGAGGAAAGACTCTCTGGCATCTTCTACTAAAGCAACTTGGATTTTCTAATTTAGGGAAAAAGTATGCCATTTTAGAATAAATCTGAAAGGACTTTATGAAACTATGAATTATGTCCAATAGAAAATGAACAGACTTTTTTCTGTTCATTTTTATACAATTTTCATTTATATGTTCATTTATATGTCTATACAATGTTGGGTCACAAACCATGATGACTAGGAAAACTTAATAGCAATAGAACTTAGACTTATATACCGCTTCATAGTGCTTTATAGCCCTCTCTAAGTAGTTTACAGAGGCAGCATATTGCCCCCAACAAACTGGTTCCTCATTTTACTGACCTCGGATGGATGGAAGGTTGAGTCAACCTTAAGCCAGTCAGGATCGAACTCCTGGTTGTGAGCAGACCTCAGGATATTGCAACTGTCATAAATATGAGTCAGTTGCCAAGCATCTGAATTTGGATCATGTGATCACAATGATGCTGCAATAGTCATAAATGTGAACACCTATGTGTAAGTCACTTTTTCCAATCCTGTTATAACTTTGAACGATCACTAAATGAACTGTTGTAAGTTGAGGACTACCTGTAGAGATAGGAAGAGTCTTAAAACCCTTAGCCCCTGTCCCTTGCCAGGGTTGAGCCTGCTTTTGTTTACCCAATTTTCATAGACTTGAGGCACTGGGAAAGAATCCAAATACCATCATATAGTTAACCAGAGCAGAGATCTTCAGGTGAGAATATTGGTGTGTTGATGATCCTTTAAACCTATTAGTGGGGAACCTCAACCAACCGCTTCCTTCAGATCAGGGATGGGCAAATATGGCCGCTTTATGATCTGTGGACTTCAAGTCCCAGAATTCCTGAATCAGTATAGCTGGCTCAGGAATTATGGGAGTTAAAGTCCACAGGTCATAAAGGGACCATATTTGCCCACCCCTGTTCTCGATGGTAGACGTGCAATTAGCAGTTAAGAGAAGGTGATCCATAGTGTGAGAAAAATGCAAACATGCTAGCAAAAGCAAGAATGGGTAAAAATATATGGAGGCTCTTTTAAATTTTTTAAAGGATATTTTTAATGTGACAACTATCATTAACTCTGATTTTTCCCCCTTCTTGGTGCATAAGTGACAGGAAAATGAGCATCTCGTACCCACATATTTAGTGTCTACTTCACTTTCCAAAAATAAACAGAGGAAAAGTATCTCATATCTGCAGCAACATACATTCTCTCAAGATATAAAATGTTACATTTGTTTCCCTATATTTTGTGAAGTTATAATTAGTCCTGCAATCATCAAATCGGAAGACTTGTGTTTTTTTTCTAAAACTTAAGTATTTCTGGATAGTTTTCTTTTCTGCTCTATTTCTATTACCCTCACCCATTACTACCCCATTGCTGTTTTTGATTTCTTTCAACAACATCATAAATCCCTAATACATTCTGAATAAAATCATTTATTTTATCAAACAGCAGAGTAATATGTAACCTGATCAAAGGAGCTATTCATCACAAGCTTAATGTCCTGAGATATTGTAGTATAGGGACCTTGGCTTTCAGAATAGCTACTTAGAACTTACTATGCTTTCTGGCAATTCTGGAAGCTGTATTCTCAATAAATTAGTACTGATTATATTATGGATCATCAAACTCATAAATCATTTTTTTTTATTTTCAGCAAAAAATCCATGGAGTTTCCAGCCACTAATACATGTACTTGCTGTCGACAGAAGAGAATAGCTCAGGGTTGAGCTGTAGGGTCTTTGGTGCTCTCTGAGCTTGGCTGTTTTCTTGCAGATGTTTTATTACCAAACTAGGTGACATCATCAGTTCTCCAACCATTCTTCCATTGTAGGTATTATGGAATCTTTCCATTTTTGCGCATGTAATAATCTTGCTGCAGTTACCATATATAAAACCAAACTTCCATGAGCCTTCCATTAGATCAGGAATGTATTTATTTTCTTCGTGTTTTCATGGTGGATGTTGCATGGCAGAGATACAAAGTTGTGAGAGAAAAGAAAGAGGAAGTTTCTCTCTTTGCTCATAACCAATAACTGTGAGCTTTATTTGCACAGCAACTTATTTGCAACTTGAGACTAGAGGCTTTTTATTTTTTTTTATTTTTATTTAGCTAACTTGACTGCTTTTAAATTGTTTTTAATTTCATTTCCATACTTGTAGGGCAGATTGTTTTGATTCCATAAGCTAGAGGCAGGTAATGCTACCTGGAAATCAGAGCCACAAGCATTGACAAGTTTAATATGGCAAACCATTAAAAAACAAATTAATTAGTCAGGAGGGACTAAATTTAATTTATGAGGGTAAATTTTAATCACTGGAGCAGCAAGCTGGAGTATTAAACCTACTGCAAAAAGATTTTGTTAACTAACAATCAACTATAGTTATTTTTAAGCTGTTTGGACACTCTATTTCAGGAGTGGGATTCTACCAGTTCGGACCAGTTCTATAGAACCGGTTGTTGCGATTCTTCACAGTTTGGAGAACTGGCAAATCACACCAATGGCTGGCTCCTCCCCTCCCGCCCCACCCAGGAGACTTCCCTGTGGCCCAGTCAGGGATGGTATTCAGGGGGTTGGGGAAGGGAGAAGTGGCCTGAGAGCAGAGCTGAACCTTCCTTAGAATTGAAGCTTCTATTTTTCAGTGCAGACTCAGGCAGCAGATTGCAGAAAGATAGATCTGGGAGTGAAGCTGGGATTCTACAAGCAGCTCAATCTGTCTGCCTGCTTTGCCTGATTTTGGGTAAAAGTTGTTCTTTTTTAAAAAATAAAAAATTCAATCTTTACATATATATTTACAACATTTACATACAAGCCATACCCAGCCAGTCACATGACCACCAAGCCACACCCACAGAACCGGTTGTTTAGAAATTTGAATCCCACCCCTGCTCTATTTCTTTCAATATCTTTAAAATACATATATTGAAAATTTTCTTCTATACTAGGTTGTTAAATTGAATCAATATATTAACTCAAATATTGAATGGTCTGACTTAATTAAAGCCAACATAAAATAAAATCAATACAAGTATGCATTTACATAAAAACCCCACACTCATCCACACTCCCCCCCAACAAACACCCATTGTGCAGCTAAATAAAAATCCAATGCATTACTGTGTGTGAAGTACTGTAATTTATTGTTCATCTAATTTTTGGCAAAGCTATTTACTCTGATTGATTCATATTGCAATTCTTTCTATGTTTAGAAGCATGCTACATCAGACATACTACATGAAATAAAGCACAAAAAGTCATTCTAGGATATAAAACATGAAGGGTCAATCTATCCTACATGCTAGACATGTTTTAAAAAAAGCTAGAAAATTCTCATCTGAATATGGATAACAATACAAAAAAAATAAATATTAACATACAGCTGAAATTAGGTTTTTTTTTCTGTTGGGACTTGTGGACAATCAATTAGAAAAGACTCATGAAAGAATGCTTTTATATATGATAATTGCAAGTTTATAATAAGCACAATGATGGAAAAGTTAAAAAATGTCTACAATGGAGGAATGGTTGGTGAAGATGGCATAATTTGCAGAACTGGCAAAATTTGTTTGATTAGAAAAAAGACAAGTTTATTTATTAGTAACTGGAAACTATGGACTTTTTGGCTGAAAATGAAAAAAATTAACTGGTGATTTATTAATTTGGTGATTACAAAGGATAAAATATGGAAAGAAGAGAATCATGATGTAAAAAAGGAAGGCAGACAATAAATTTATTTATAACTGCTCTAAAGGTTAGAAGCTGCTTTATACTTTTTTCTTTTCTTTTCTTTTTGTTTCTTTTATTTATATTCACCACTTTCCTTCACTGTTCTTTTTCTTAAATTTGTATCATTTTTACTATTATATAAAATTCTTCAAAAAATATTTTAAAAAAAAGAAATATGAGAAATATGAATTGCAACTAATGCTAACCTGAAAAAAAAATAAAAGTAGAGGTCCATGGAAGACAAAGTGCAGCTCATGTCAGGATCCTGAAGTCTGGGGAATCTGTCCAAGGATGCAAACTTTCTAGATATTTGTAGCACATCAAATATTAAATATTAATAGGAAGTAGGAAAAGTAGGAAAAGAGATAAAATTACCCAAACTCCTTGGGAACTCACAGGTAAAGGCTAAGATCTTGATTAATCCTGCTGTTACTTGCCCTTGAGTACTTCTGTGAAGGTTAACATGGAATTAATTCTACCTACATTTTGCAAATAAATTAAACAGCATCATGTTCAGTTGTTTCTTCTTTATTTATTGGGATCTTGTATTCTATCTATTATTCTATGTATATTACCTGTTGTGATAAAAGTTAGTTTAACTCAGAGAATGGGGATCAGAATACGAAGCCACTGTCCAAAAGAGTCCCGGGAAAGTAGAAAACATGAGAGAGATAGAGATAAATAGAGATAAATTGATCTTTGACAGGTTTCCAAGATGTTTTTCCAAGACTCTTAGCAACTCCTGTTTCCTCACCTTGCTTATCTCAAAGAGCTCTCACCTGATCAAAATCCATCAGGGATGGGATGGGGAGATCTAAATATTATAAACTAATATAAAAAAATAAAACTGAATAAATTGAATCTTTAAAACTGTGTATAGGACATAAGAAGCAAGGAGGCAGGTTCCAAAACACTAGAAATTATGATGGGTTCTTGGTGGTCTCTATAGCTTGGTTGTTTTCTTTCAGATATTTTGTTACCCAAACTAGATAACATCATCAGTGCTAATAAGGAATGGGCAAATCCCAGTCCTTACTAGGACTGATGATGCTACCTAGTTTGAGTAATAAAATGTCTGCAAGAAAACAACCAAGCTCTCTCATTTCAACCCTGAGCTACAAATATTTGCCTTTATTGGTGCTATAAATTGTATAAATATGTAAACTGTGACAATATTATTACAATATGCAGGAGCATCAAGATGTCTGATTAAACAAGAAGAACAAGAGAAATAAATAGATGGAAAAAAAATCCGCTATCCTCTCTGATATTCTAATGTTTTCAGACCTCCAAGTTCATAGGTTATCAAACTCATTATATTTGGGAAGACTTAACTGTCATCAGAGAAGTCCAGATACAAGCCTGGTTTTCTCTTCTTGCAAAATTGGACATTTCCTTCATCAAAATGGTAAGTTTGCCAAACCTGTGTAAAGCATAGAGCCTTTCAGAGACCCACACTACCTTAAGATAGTTTTCTGTAATATTTCCATTTCTCTGCAAGCAAGAGTGGAGGAGGACCTGTGCCATAGCAGTCTTGTTAATTACAGGGCAGTTCCTTTAAAAGCAGCAGCTATTAGACATGAGGGGAGGAAAGTCAGAAACCTACAAAATTAAGGGCAGCCTATCAAATTCACAGCAGTGTTCCTTCCAGCAAGCCTGGGGAGAGCTTCTAGTCCAAAAGAATATAACTATGCAGCTGAGAAATCTGCATTTCTGTATCTCGGGCTCCCTCATCATTCTAACCATGCAAGTTAGCACAATGAAAACTCCAGGGTTAGTCATATTTTTCCTCTCTCTCTCTCTCTCTTTCCACTAATTGTCTGTTCTGATAAAGAGCTCTTGAAACTTGAAAAATCTGCGGCCATTTTGTAAAAGTTCAGCTTGTCCAATAAAGGAACCACTATGGAGGTTGAACCAAGGTGGTTCTAACAACCTGCCGATCGTTTTAGCCTGAACACTTCAGGATTGGATTAACAGCTTGGTCTTGATCTCTGCTATCCTAAACTCTGTTTCTTGTGATCCTCAGAAAGATGAATACACATAATCTATAAGAAACTATAAGAAACTAAAGATGCAGTTCTATTCCCTGGAAAGACAGGTTTGTATTGTATTGTGTTGTATCGTATCTCACCAAGTCAAAGAGAATGCTGGTACATGGAGGATGTGATTAGAGATAGAAGTATCCCCAGCTCTCACACTGGAGAAGGAGTCAGTGAATATTTCTGGGACATGTCAGGAGAAGCCGTGGAAACACTGGATCCAAATCTTTATCCCCACCTTCCCCTGATAGTGATATTTTAGGCCTCTCTTGCTACAAGTAAAACTTTTTTTCTCTTCCTGAAGCAGATTTTTCTTTTTCTTCTTTTCCATATTCACCCTGGCAGGACCTATTCATAGGTCCCAGTTCTCCAGAATTGAAGTTTTTAACCTATAGATAAAAATGGCCTGCAATTAAATCACATATAAAACTCAACACAAACACATACCTGGAAAATCTTTTGCTGTTTGTAATAAAACAAGTGAATTAGCTTTTGGTTCTTCCTACAATGTGTCTGTGTTGGAATATAGCTCTGCTTTATCTATCTATCTATCTATCTATCTATCTATCTATCTATCTATCTATCTATCTATCTATCCATCCATCTATCTATCCTGTCAATTATTCTATAGCACAGGGATCCAAATCCTGCCATAGATACATGTACACAAATAAATGGGTTACCAAATGTACTTCCCGGATTGATTTAAAGTTCTGGGCATTATTACTTACAGATAATATAACTTACATTATTAACTTACATTATTACTTAAAATTAGGAGATTAATTTCTTAGATAGTTTTGCTCCTGCAAGTGCAGCTGTGCACGTGTGCACATGCATTCACTTACCGCTTCTGTGGCCCAGTTCCAAACAGCGAGTAGTGGGCCAGGGACCACTACTCGCACTAAAACACTAAAGCATCTTTGTTAACCATCCAGAGTCCCATCATTTGCCAGCCTGTTCCATTGGCTGACAGCTCTTACAATCCAGAACTTTCTCTGGAGGTCTAGCATGAATCTGCTTCCTTATAAATTTGACCCATTATTTCTGGTCCTGCCTTCTGGGGAATACAGAATCAGTCAGTTTCTTTTCTTGTGTTATAATCCTTTGGATATTTGAAGACTGTTGTCAACATCTCTTTTTACTGGTCTTTTTTATTGCTTAAACATACTTAGTGTTCTGGTTGGTCAATTCATATTTAAAATACTTACCATCCATTGGGTCAATTCTGGCGGGAGTTTTCGCCCTCGCCAGTGGCTGGTACTAGGCGCGGCCAGCCTTTAAAAGGAGAGGCTGCCGCGCCGCCAGCCCGAGTCGATTCCTGCAAATAAACAGAAAAGAGCTATCTCACTAAAGGTGTGCGGTCTCGTTTATTCCCGCCGCAAAACACTGGCGACGAGGGTGGGATCGAGACAGCACCAGTAGTGAGTGGATAGCGGCGAAACTCGAGCGGCAACATGGCCGGAAGCAACCCCCCACCAGAACGTTTCAACCCGGCAAAGGAAGAATGGCAGACGTACATCGATCGCTTTCTCATGTTTCTAGAGAGCAGCGAGCTGAGCAGCGTGTCGGAACACAGAAAGAGAGCGGTATTCCTAACTCATTGCGGTCCAGCAGTCTTCAAAATGGCAAAAACTCTGGCATCACCAACGGATGTGAAGACGTTAGCCTGGCCGGAGTTAGAAAAAATCCTGCGAGCACACTATGCTCCTACAGTCTCCTGCCTTATCAAGCGCCACGAATTTTACCTCCGAAACCAGAGAGAGGGTGAGTCCATCGCGGATTTCGTAGCAGAGTTAAGAGACATTGGGGGGGATTGTGAATTTTCAGATTTCAATGAGGCTTTGAGGGATCGGATCGTACTGGGGCTAAAAGACCCAATATTGCAGAGCAAATTACTTAACCGACCTAAGATAACAGCTAACGAGGCGATAGAGGAAGCTACCGCAGCCGAAACCGCTCAAAAGTCGGTGGCAAAAATGAAAAAAATCAATCACGCCGCACTCTGCAATAGCAAAGAGACGATCAGACCTCAAAGCGAGGGAGAAAAAACCACGACACACCATGAGGACCTAGAATCCGAAGACAGTAATGAGGAAGACGAGGTATGCCATCTAAAGACTACGAAAGGGGGAAAAGAACGGCCAAGCAGAAGGGTTGATTTCGAATGTAATCGATGTGGAGGGAATCACCCCAGATCAGAGTGCCGTTTTATAGATGCCATCTGTAGGAAGTGTGAGAAAAGGGGTCACATTGCCAGAGTATGTAGAGCCAGGACCAGTTACAGCCCAAGACAAAGAAGAAGCCCACCCCCAAGAGGGAGAGAGGGAGAACAGATGACCAGTAGCCGTTGGAACCAAGACGGGAGGAATAGAAAATACAAAGAATCATCTAACAGAAGACAAGAGACACACCAAACAGTGATAATTGGTCATGCAAATACGACAAACATTAGAAAAGTACACATTACAGTTGAAATTGAGGGGCGAGAGTGCGAGATGGAAGTGGATTCGGGTTCGTTCCTCTCCATGGTTTCGTGGAACAACATCAAAGATTTAATCCCAAGCTTACAGCGGAGCCAACTCTCGAGACAGAAACTTATACTGAAAGACTACCAGGGAAATCGAATTCCGGTTGTGGGAGTTGGGCATTTCCAAGTAACTTTCAAAGATCACACTGAAATCCTGCCCTTAACAATAGTGGACCGAAACAGACCAAGTCTTTTGGGTCTAGAATGGTTCGAGCCGCTAGGAATCGGGATGACCGGCATCAACCATGTCTCAGATACAGATTGGGAAGCAGACCTCGTGCAAGAGTTCCAGGAGTTATTCAACGGAGAACTAGGCAAGTACCGGGGAAACCCAATATCATTTAACCTAGACCCTAAGGTGACACCTATTAGATTAAAAGCTAGAAGGGTACCATTCGCCTTAAAACCAAAAATAGAAGAGCAGCTAGATAAATTAGTTAAACAAGGGGTCCTCGAGCCTGTTGATCACGCTACGTGGGAGACCCCTATAGTAACCCCCATCAAGGCGGATGGGTCGATTCGGATCTGTGGGGATTTTAAGGCCACCCTTAACCATGCGCTGCAACAAAGCGCATACCCCGTTCCGGTGGTACAACATTTGCTACACTCTATCAAAGGCGGAAAAATTTTTGCAAAACTCGATTTGGCTCAGGCTTATCAGCAACTACCCGTAGACCAAAAAACGGCTGAAGCCCAAACCATTGTTACACACCGGGGCGCATTTAAATGCAACCGCCTCCAATTTGGCGTCAGCGTGGCTCCAGGCATTTTCCAAGGGTTAATGGAACGCCTCCTACAGGGAATACCGGGGGTTATACCATACTTTGACGATGTACTAATTGCAGCTAGTAACAAAGAGCAATTGCGTGATCGTCTAAGAGAAGTCCTTACCAAATTCACGGAAGCGGGGCTCAAGGTTAAAAAAGAAAAATGCACATTGATGACAGAAAAAATAGAATTTTTAGGATATCTTATTGATGGCGACGGGATCCACCCAACCGAAGGAAAGGTCCGTGCCATCAATGACGCCCCCACGCCAAACAACAAGACTGAGCTGCAAGCTTTCCTGGGACTAATAAATTTTTACCATGTTTTTCTGCCACAGAAAGCGACAGTGGCGGAACCTTTGCATAGGCTTTTGGACAAAAATGCAGTTTGGAAGTGGGGCAGTCGGGAAGAAACAGCATTTAACCGAATAAAAGAGCTTCTTACTTCAACTAAGGTGATTATACAGTATAATGAAACATTGCCGTTGTTACTAACTTGCGATGCGTCGCCTTTTGGGGTCGGAGCCGTTCTGAGCCACTGTCTACCGGATAACAGAGAAGCCCCAATCGCATTCTATTCAAAAACACTATCTAAAAGCCAGAGGAATTATAGCCAATTAGACAAAGAAGCTCTAGCCATAATTGCTGGTATTAAACGTTTCCATGAATACCTGTATGGCCGTCAATTTTCTATAATAACTGATCACAAACCGCTGTTAGGACTCCTGGCTGGAAACAAAGCAACTCCTAATATTTTATCCCCCAGAATGACAAGATGGACAGAATTCCTTGCAGCATATAACTACACTTTGTTTTACCGCCCCGGCCCATCAATTTTGCACGCTGATGCATTAAGTCGCTGCCCATTACCGGACAGTGACCCTGACCCGAATCCTTGTACCACAACATTCTTAATTGAGACTTTAACCGATTTCCCGATTACGGCAGCAGACATCGCTCAAGAAACCGCCAACGACAACTTACTGCATAAAGTGAGGGGTTGGATTGTAAAGGGATGGCCGGACATTCAGCTACAGAACGAGTATACACAGTTTAAACAGAGACAAATGGAACTTTCAGTAATGAAGGGGTGCGTACTTTGGGGTGATCGAGTGGTTATTCCAAAAAGACTACGGACTAAAATTTTAAGACTATTGCATGAGGGTCATCCAGGGGTAGTTAAAATGAAAAGCTTAGCAAGAAGTTATGTTTGGTGGCCGGGTTTAGACAAGGACGTCTCGGACTGGGTTGGGGTTTGCCAGCCATGCCAAACATCCCGACCCTCACCCCCGAAAGCACCAGTCACAGAGTGGGATGTTCCCAGGGGGCCATGGTCTAGACTGCATATAGATTTCGCGGGTCCGACAAATGGTCACACATTTTTAATTCTGGTAGATGCTTATTCAAACTGGCTAGAAGTAAGCCTAATGCAGTCAACCTCTTCCGAAACTGTCATCCGACAGCTCAGGAAATGGTTCTCAACACACGGGTTGCCAGACACCCTAGTATCTGACAATGGGCCACAATTCACAGCAATAGAGTTTGAGAGTTACCTCGCCAGCTTGGGCATACGGCATGCCCTAACCGCGCCGGCACACCCGGCGGCGAATGGACGAGCCGAACGCATGGTTCGTTTCACCAAAGAGACACTACACAAACTAGGCCAGGGCCCCATACAGGCTCGAATTGACAAATTACTATTCTTACAACATACCACACCTAGCACTATCACTAACAAGACCCCAGCAGAATTACTAATGGGGAGGAAACTACGCTCCCCCCTAGACAGGTTACACCCCACATACTCAACAGACAAGCCGATTGATTCTTCCAGTAAAATAAGGACATTCCAAATCGGAGACCTAGTCTACGCAAAAAACTTGGTCGGACATCCCTTATGGGTGCCAGCCACCATAACACAAATCACAGGCCCACGATCATACCGTTTAACCACTTCGGATAACAGGACTTGGAAGCGGCATATCAATCAAATTAGATCCCGCACCTTACCCAGATCTCACGATCACCCGGGGGGGGAAGGGGAATTACCACTAAGCAACAACAAGACAACAAACCCACAAATAAACAACGACGACCTAACTCACACATATACACCCTCAACACTAGCCCCGGTCGAGTTTCGCAAGTACGCACCTGGGCCTGGTGAACATCCAGATAGAGACCTTGGCGAGACCGACGATAATCCAAGTCCGGGAGGGAGCGGCACAGCCACATCTACTAGCCGAGTTGGGCCCGCCAGGAGTGACTCGGCCAGCTCGACCTTCCCGAAGTTTCCAGGGCCGGGAGCAGGAGGATCAACAGGTCCTTCCGCATCGGCCAACAGCGACGACACGACTGAGCTGCGCAGGTCCAGTCGGGTCCACAGGAGCCCCGCCTACTTACGTGACTACGTCACGTAGGCGCGGCTCCTGATTGGTCGGACTAGACCAAGAGGGGAGGGGTGTTCTGGTTGGTCAATTCATATTTAAAATACTTACCATCCATTGGGTCAATTCTGGCGGGAGTTTTCGCCCTCGCCAGTGGCTGGTACTAGGCGCGGCCAGCCTTTAAAAGGAGAGGCTGCCGCGCCGCCAGCCCGAGTCGATTCCTGCAAATAAACAGAAAAGAGCTATCTCACTAAAGGTGTGCGGTCTCGTTTATTCCCGCCGCAAAACACTTAGAACAATTAATTATTCTTTGTAGGACATGATTTCCAAACTCACTATCTCATAGATTTCCTCTGAACTCACTCTAATGTGTCAGGGCTTTTTTTTTTTTTAAATAGTTGCTCTGAACTGGGGACATTAGTCCAAGTGGGGTCTAACCAAAGGAGAAAAATGTGGAACAAATATTTCCTGTGATCTGAATTCTATGTGCCTGTTACTGCCCTTCTAGAAAGTACTTTTCTTCTTATCCGCTGCTTGCTTGCTTGATTTATATGGCTGCCCATCATGCTGTGATCAGATAGCTAACAACCCATTAAAAACACAATGCAAAAATAAACATCCTGCTTGCCTTGTGATCAACAGGTATACCCAGATATTTCTTTGCCTTTTATTTCTCCTATCCAGATAAAGTACTTTATTATTCATCCTGTTAAATTCCATTCTATTTTTTTTTTTTCCTGTCTACTGCGGAAGCCTGTCTAAACCCTTTTGAATCTTTATTTGACTTGTTAGTCACCTTCCCAGTTGTGTGTCACCTGCAGAAGTTTATAGTGTCCCATCAGCCGCCATAACACACTCTGATAAAACATGTTGAACAAACTAGAAGGAAAAGCAGAACATTTTCAGTCTGGTCCCTGACTGTGGAGCTCCCTGCTGTGTGAAATTTGTCAGCTCCCTCTTTACTGGATGGGTTTTAAAGAAGTGATTAACTTAAGTCACCCTTTTAATATGGAATATTCTTTTATACTGTCATTGCTTTGAAGAACTCATTTGTCATGATTTACTGGTTTGTTTTGAGATGATTTCACTGTCAACTGTGAAAAGAGTGCAAATTGTTTACTGTGTTGTGAGAGGTGTGTTCAGCCCAGTGCCAAAAACTCCAGGGCATTACCCGGCTCCCAGAGCCTTCTAAAAATTCCTATCAAGCTCTCAGGTTAATAAAATGAAAAGGGAAAAATGATCAAATATATCCTGAATAGTTATTCTGTTGGAGATCTTGGAGGTCTTCTAGTCCAACCCCTTGCTCAAGCAGGAGACCCTATACCAGCGGTGGCTAACTGTGATGACCCGTAGTGTCCCAAAAATAACACAAAAACTAAAACACGAATCAAGGTCTTGCAATGCCTTCAACTTAAACTTAGTTGTTTTATTAGTCACAGTTTAAATTCCAAAAGGAAATAATGAAGCAAAAGGGAACCAGAACAAACTGTATTTTCCAAAGCAAATCAAGATAATTAATCACACATTCCAGGAAGATAACGGGGGAGAGTCCATGGGAAGAACGCCAACATCCAATGAATACACTAATTTGACTTCAGCGTCTGTGAACACGCAGTTACAAACTCTTATACCGAGCTCACAGCTGCAACCCATAAGGAGGATCATGGCCCTCTCCTCCCGAGTAGATTACGCTTTTCCCTGATCCTCTCCTCCCTGTGTGCCCTAGGATGGATAGGGGATGGGCCTGGATCCTCCTCTGATTGCTCAGCCGGCCTCTGCCCTTCCCCAGCCTCCTCCACCACCTCTGGAGCCACACTACCACTCCCTGTTGGCTGTTCCTCCTCTTCCTCAGAGTCGGTCTCCACCAGGGGCATGTCACTAACCTTTATGGGTTTCTATGCCAAAAATTGCGAGCGCGCCAGCATGCCCAAACTCGCGTGCCAACATCCAGAATGCAATGCACGCCTCCCTCCCCACACCACCTGGGCATGCACATGCAATCCCCACCCCCTTACCTGCACTGCACCTCATCAGCTGATTTTTTTGGCTGGTTTGAGGCCTTTTTCAGCCTCCCAGAGACTTGGAAAAAGCCTCTTCAAGGCTTCTCAGGCTGAATTATAGGCCTGTTTTGTCACTTCTGGTATTACAGGAAGTGATGAAACGGGCCTATAATTCAGCCTGAGAAGCCTTGCAGAGGCTTTTTCCTGGGAGGCTGAAAAATGCCTCAAACTAACCGAAAAAAATCAGCTGTGAGGCGTGAGCATGCACAGTGATGTAAGTTTGTCTGCAGCTTGCGTGCCAGCACAAATGTCTCTGCGTGCCACTTGTGTCTTGTGTGCCATAGGTTCACCATCACGGCCCTATACCATTCCAGAGAATTGGTTGTCTTAACTGCATTTCATTAAAAAGTTATTTAAACTTATTATTTAAGTTTCATTATATGTAGTGGTGCTAGTCCCGTCCTTTTTTTTTTTTCCTGGCACCATGACCACAATTGAGCCCAAAAATTATGTTGTTAAGCAAAGCAGTTGTTAAGTGAGTGTTGCCCCAGTGTATAAACTTTTTTGCCACAGTTGCTACATGAATTGCTGCAGTTATTACGCTAGTAACATGACTTTTAAGTGGGTCTGGCTTCTGCATTGACTTTGCTTGTCAGAAAATTACAGAAGATGATCACATTACTTGAGGACACTGCAACCCTCATAAATATGAATCAGTTACCAAGCTTCTGAATTTTAGAACCACCGTTAATTTGGAAAAAAATGTATTTTATAAAGACATCTTAAATGAGAATGGTGAACTTAAAACTAGACAATAACTACAAAATCAAGGGGTGGATTTAGCTTGGTGGCCGCATTTGCAAATACAAGAAAGATGCCAAAACATGGGTTTTTTACAAAGAACCAACAACACTTGATAAGATATTACTAGGGACAGATGAAAAACTGATCAAAAATGTGTAACTACTTATTAAGTTATAAAATGGAAGAGGAACAAGTCAAAGAAACAATGATTGTATGAGCAACTTTTTTTGTTATACTATAGAATTAGATAAATGGCAAAACTTTGGCATAGGAATTACAAATTGACAATGGCTACTGCATATAAGGACAATCTCTACAAAATGTTTTATAGGTGGCACTTGCCACTGGCAAAATTAGCAAAAATGTTTAGCCATATGTCTGCCAAGTGTAGGAAGTATAACCAGACCCCAGGTACTTATTATCATATGTGGTGGACTTGTATGAAAACAAGAAAATATTGGACAAAAATACATTCATAGTTGGAAAAGATGATTAAGCAACATATAGACCTGAAACCAGAAATATTTTTTTGGGGTATACTGCCAGAGGGCTATGCTAAAGGGACTATATATCTAATTTTGCATATGTTGACAGCAGCAAGGATTGTATTTGCACAACATTGGAAAAATGAGAACACTCCATCAGATGAGGATGTAATTCGGAAAATATTAGACTGTGCAGAGATGGATAGATTGACATTAAAAGTAAAGGACAAAGAAGACACAGAAACTACCTAACATGGAATAGATTTTATGAATGGTTAGAGATGAGGTAGAAATTAGATGAAGAAAGATTATTGCTATGTATGAATTAAATATAAAGATGGTTTATAATTATAAATATACTAATATAACCAACAGAATTACAAATAAGCTAATATAAAGAGAAATCTAGTTTATTCTCTTACACTATTATTGTTGTTACTAGTATAAATGTTGATATTCCTTTTTGTTCTTTCTTTGCTTTTTGTAAAAAATATGCCCTGACAATACATTGTATTCAAAATATTTATGAATTAAAAAATGAATTTTTGTCACCTGACCATGGAGATATTGCAAGGGTCGTGTGAAAAACAGTCATAACTCACTTTTTCAGAGCTGGCCCAAATGACCATTTGAAGTCAAGACCACTTTATTTATTTATTTATTTAATTTATATACCACCCCCTCTCCCAAATTGGGACTCGGGGCAGTGCACAGCCCAACTAAAACAGTACAATATCAGATATAAAATTTAAAAATAGATTAAAAATGGATTAAATTTGTGGCTGAAAGATTAAGACTAGAATAAAATAATAAAAACAGGGTAAAAATTACAAAATTAAAACCTTCCAATAGTACTAGGCCAGACCGGCTTGTTGGAAAAGATGGGTCTTCAAAGCGCGCTGGAAGGTTCGCAGGTCAGGGATAGTCCGCGTCTCCAGGGGTAACTCATTCCAAAGGGAGGGTGCTCCCACAGAGAAGGCCCGCACACTCAGGGCTGGCAGCTGGCATCGTCCAGGTGACGGCACCCCAAGGAGGCCCACCCTGTGAGAGCGCACTGGCCGGCGGGAGGCCGATGGTGGCAGCAGGTGGTCCCATAAGTAAGTCAAGGACTATCAGTAATTTGTGTGGTGGCCTAAAGCAAGACAACTAAAGGTCAAGGGGGGGCCATCAGCCCCCCAATGTTAAAACCTGTAGGGTCACCCTTGATACTGGAAGGTGGCACTTTGCTTTCTTCTAGAGCACACATTCACATCTGTTTTTAAATATTCACCTAAATATAAAAGTAATGAAGTGAATGGAGAGACTAACAAGGACATGGATAGGTCGACACATTTGACCCCAAGATGCCCACCCCAGGATTAAGGAAGTATCTGAAGGCCAGACATTGGGGGATGAAAAAGCAGTGGGTTTAATGGGGTCAAATGGGGTTTAAGTATTGCTGTCAGCTGCTCTACGACTCTTTGATTCCTCAAGAATTCACAGCTAAACTTTATGAAAATCATCTAGGGAGATTTATGCAAATGACTAGTTGGAAGAAATCGGAACATATGATTAGTTGTTCACCTTTTCAGTGTTTATCTAAGTTGTCACTCAAAATGCTTTTGATGTGTTTCTTAATTATTACAGAGATATTTTAAGCATGATTGGCAAGTCCCTTTAAATCTGAACTGATGATTTGCACACTCCTATTGAAAGAAACTATTTTTTATGATCACCACTATAAAATAATGGTTTTTAATGTTGATGGACTGTTAGGAATACTTATCAATGAGAAAGTTATTGTGATGCAACACTTGTTTTGAGGTGAGTTATGCCAATTCTCCACAGTTCCAATAAACTTTCAGCTACTCACTTTTAGAAATTCTGAACTGTAAAGATCTGGGACAAGTCGCAGGATTCTATCCAGAGGCTAAATTGGCCCAAGTCTCTAGGCCAATTATTGGCTGGCCCTCTAACAAAGGGAGAGTCCTCTAGAGGGATTGTTGTGATCAGGTAATATCCTTTGCAGGCATCACTGAGAGCTTATTCTGTGAGAAAGAGCCACTATTTCCAAAAAGGTATCAAACAGGGCTCAAAACTGGCATGCTGGTGGTAAGCAGAAGAATAAACTATTGTCTTGTGTTGATGATAGACGATCTGTAGATAGATGATAGAGGGTTGATAGATAATGAAATATTAAATATATGGTAGATGATAGATAAATGATAGATGATAGATGACAGACATACATACATACATACAGACAGACAGACAGACAGACAGACAGACAGACAGATAGATAGATGAGAGAGCAAAGAGATGAATAAATAGATAAAGAGGAGGGGTTACTGGATGGCAAACCTGACTTGTTTGTTTATTTATTTAAATGTATTTATTTCTTTTCCAACAGGCTTTTAACAGCCTTGAAGTGGCTGGAGTTCCTGGAGCTCAGCAAAAGCAGAGAAATGAAAAAGGCATAAACCCTGACTTACATAAACCCTTACTGCATAATTTTCATCAACAAAGTTTAGCAATAAGGCTTCCTATCTCCATGATTAATGAAGACGCAATTTATGAGTTACCTTGGGAATGTTTGTCTCATGCTTTAATTGTGCATGTTGGAAAGGGAGTCACTTGTCAGAATCATGTTATCAGTTATTGCAGACCCAAACAGATGGATAAGCAATCATTTCAAAGCACCCGAGGTCACAGGTAGCAACCACTGCACTCAGCAGTGCAATACTACCAATCTTTTACACAACATCTCCCATCCTACAGCATTCCTCAAGGACTGCAATTCAGCAACACAGGACGTGCCTTGCATGCAAAGGTATTCTGGTGTAAATCCAGGCATTATCAGGTAGGACTAAGAAAAACCTCTGCATGAAATGCTAAAAGATGGCATGGAGTGAGGCTGCTGTTAGCCCATGGGGCATTTTGTTTCTTATTTAAGGGCAATGTGCTTAGGTCCCGGGAAATTAGATTGATTGAATGAAATGACACCGAACAAGGAGAGAGGTAGGAAGCTTAGGTTAATAGGTAAAATGGTTCAGACAGATGTTGATGGACAGAATGGAAGGGTGGATGTGAAGGAAGGTAGGTCACTAGAGAATGCCTGTTTATTATCCTGCCGCCATGTGTGGGGAGGAAGAGATGGAACAAGAAGCTTGATTGTAGCCCTCACATTATGGCATGCATTGCCCCCAGAGGTTAATTTGTTGCCCTCACTCCAAAAAATACCTTTGACAAATATCATGCAGAGTGAGGATGAAGGGTTGCCATCTGTTTAATTTAGATTGATTTTATTATATTGGATTATTGATGTGTTCTCAGAGGCTTGGAGATCATCCAATATAAAAATCTCAATAAGTCAGCTGGCTAGCTAGCTAGCTTGATGATTGCTTGTGGAGGTAAATTCTGGTAGGACTTAGAAGATTTTTTCCATAAGCCTTACTTGACCACTCCAGCAATGGAGTGGGAGGGAAGAGGAGAGGAGAGGTGAGGTGAGAGGGTAGAAGAGAGGAGAGGAGGCAGAGATGGGATTCTACCAGTTTGCACTTATTTGCTAGAACCAGTTGTTAACATTCAAAACAGTTCGGAGAACCTATTGTTAGAATAAATTACTTGCCTAATCCTGTAAGGAAGGCAGGAAGGAAACATTCTGGTGTTGCTTACAGAAACTGCCTCTCTGTTAACCCTTATTACATTCTTGGCAGGACTAGAATTCCTGTCTCAGGAACTTCTCTGGAGTATTTTTCCCTCCTTTGCTGATACTTTGCTTGTGTGGAGTGACCATTCAAAGTTACAATGGTACTTATGACTGTTGCAGCATCCCCACAGTCACGAGAGGCCATGCGAGGAGATGCGTGCCTCAATGTGAATGATGTTGAGTTGGTCATGCCCAGCCAGTCACATGACCACCAAGCCATGTCCACCAACTAAGCCACGCCCACAGAACCGTTTGTTAAAAATTTTGAATCCCACCCCTGAGAGGAGGGGAGGGGAGAGGAGGGGAAAGAAACAGGAGGGGGTGGGAGAAGAGAGGGGGAGAAGGGCGGGGGAAGAGAGGAGAGGAAAGGAGGGGAGAAGAGGGGAGAAGGGGAGAGGAGAGAGGAGAAGAGAGGAGAGGGGAGCAGTGTTTTCTTTCTTCCTACCTTAAATAATGCTATACCTTTTATTATGAATCTCTTTATGTGATTTATGTGAATTTCTTCCATCCCTCATTTGTGTATGGAGAATCAGCTCTAGAAGTCTATACAGCAAATGAGGCAAAAGCAGATGCATTTCAGTCAACTGCTGAAAGCACTACTTATGTCGTTTGATGTCAGCTGCAAGCACATCATGCCAGATCTCTTCTGCAAGACTAGCAAAAGAGGCATCATTTTGACATGGCTGCCAGTCCCTTTCTCCCTTGCGTAAACGACAGGCTTCAGCCTTCTCCTTCCGTTTCTCTGTGCCAGTAACAAAGCCAGCTGCAAGAGAAGGCTCTCCCTGATTCTTTACTGAAGGGTATCAGAGGAGCTTTGTTTTTCCTCTTGGAAAAACAACAGCACTTCCTTCAAACCAGGTGGCACGTACGCATGGCACTCAGGGCTGAATTTCAGAGAATGGAGAGTAGTTTGGGGACCCAGGTTCCCAGTTGTGCATTCAAAAAGAGAGAGACTGTGTGAGCTTCTATACCATCAGGGAATGGCAAAAGACTGCACAGCTGGGAAACTAGAAGAAAAAAATACGGTTGCTGTACAACTGTGATATCATTTGGAAGATTTTTTTTTTATCCCATTAGTCTCTGCTAAAATTAGAAATCTCTGTCCCCACACCCATCCCAACCCTCCCAAGACAAAACTCATTATCCCCAAGACCAGCCAAATGATTTTGGCACCGAGGCAGAAAAAATTCCACAGACCCTCTTTGGGTTCCTGGCAGCAAAAAATACAGCAATGACAAATTGGATAGCTAACATCCTACTGCCCTTTTGTGAAATGCTAAATCAGCTGCCTATGGGAGTTGCATCATTTGGCCTAATGATAAGCCAGTCCCTGATCCATTTGTAATGTTTTCTCTACAGTTTGTATGCTTAGTGGGGGTTTTTTAAGTCATTATAAGAAACAATCTTAGGAAGGTCTCTAAGATTGAGAAGGAAATTTATGGGCAGAGAGACTTCCAACCTGTCATCTATGGAAATTCTCATCTACCAGATTATGGTTGTCCCAAAGGTGCTTCAGAACTGAAGAAGCTTCTTGGATGAAAAGGAAAACATCTTCAGGGAGAAAAGAAAGGAAAGTCCAATTGCCTCTTGAAAAAGCACCTTTGAGATTTCCAACCTATTATCAAAAAAGGTCATCATCGGTTCAATTGTTCCAACAATTTTCAGGGATTGGAACTGAAATTGCAGAATTCTGGAGGCAACTGGACTTGTTTTTTCTTTGAAGATTTCAGAAGTTTCTTCAGCTCTGACAGGATAGTGGCGAATGGAAGGATTTCTATTCCTTGCAGATAACTGGTCATTTGCATTCTTTTAGAGAATCATTGAAGCACTTGGAGGTTTATCAGTGTCCTCAGGGTCACCTGACTAGTGCTCCCGGTTCCTGTAGTCTGCGATTTTTTCCTCTGGAAATCCATTCCTACTTCCACACCATTCAAAGGGTGTTCATTTGAATGGTGTGACCCTAAGGACACAGAGAAACCTCCAAAGACTTCAATGACCCTCTAAAACAGGGGTGCCAAATTAGCAGGCCAGGGACCAGATGCATCATGCACTGGCCACTCCCACATCCATTTTAGCAAAGGGGGAAAAGTCACGATATATCACATGACAATGCGAGTTTGACACCCCTGCAAATGACCAGCTGACCAAATGTCTGCAAGGGGTATAAATCCTTCCATTCCCCACTATCCTGTTAGAGCTGAAGAAGTTTCTTGGATGAGAAGCGAAACATCTTCAAAGAAAAAACAAGAAATCTAATTGCCTCCAGAAAAAGCATTTTTGGGACAACTATGATCTGGATGACTGGGAATCTCTACAGACTGAAATTCCAGAAATTTCCCCCACCAACAGGATTCTAAGACCTATTATTATTTTATGAGTACATCTAACATAACTTTGAACATAATTTATCAATTCCCAAAGTTCCCCTCCCCCCTCTCCTGCTACATAATCTCCTCATTCCTTCCTATACATTAGGTAGAACATTCTCTAAGAGGCATCATCTGAAGAAGAAAAGTATTAAATGAAACTGTAGTTAAGGTGTCAGAACAATTTGGGATCTCAACTAAATGTCAAACAACCTGTGGCTTGCAAAATTGATCCCAGTATTTTATGTACCTCTCCTTTGGATAGTGCAAATAACATCTCTCTTGGTATGTAACTTTATTTCCTGTTGCAGGGACTGGCTGTTGACCTAAGAGAAACCAAGTCACTAACCTCTTCATTTCAGCCATTTGTTCTTCATTCATTTTCTACCTTAGCTGCTGCCTAAGTAAAAGTATTCCTTAGAAAGCAGAAAGTGAGAACATTAAGATTCCAGACACTAGAGAACTAATCTCTACAATTTATTGTGAGAGGAATTTTAATCACTGTTATTGATAATATGTGTTAAAAGAAGAATGTCTTAATGCCCTTAATGATTCATTTTTGACCCAAAATCTAAAGCATTTCTTTTGCCTTTTTTTTTTTTATCCGTGGACAGGCTTTTTGGCTTATTGAAAAAAAATGCTGGATTTTTAGCTTTGCTGTTCAGATGTGCTTATGCTTTTACCACTAATAATCAAGTTATCTGTAGAAATGGGAGGAAGAAATAAAGATGGATGGTGATATCATCATCATAAATCTCCGTGTAAATCTTTGAAACTGGGAATTGATTTATAAAGGTTTTCTACAAGAAATAATGAACAATGATCATTACATTTAGTCCTTAGCTGAGCTACCTTCTAAGTGCCTCCATTACCACCTAGGGATCTGCTATTGCTCATCTTGTTAATAAAGTCTAGAACTTCTCCACTTTATCTCTAGTTAGTCTCTGGCTTTCCAATTCTTTTACCAAATAATAACAATAACAACAACAACAATAACAACAACAACAACAACAACAATAATAATAATAATAATAATAATAATAATAACTGAAGGCACAGATTGCTGCCTGACATCTTCCTCTATAAAGGTGGGTGAAGGATTATATTCTGTTTTCCTACAATCTTCATTATGGATGCCTGAGGCAAAGAAGGAAGCTTGGATTCTTCCAGTATCACAACATATAGTCAGCTTAGCCAATTCTGATGGATGCTGGGAATTGTAGTTCAGCAGCATCATTTAACAAGAGACCAATAAAAAAAAATCAGCAGTTCGGTTCACTTCAATGCAGCAGCTGCTAGAGACTTTCCCTGCAGATGTGCTTTCATTGTATTGAAATTTGCAACAAAACATCTTAAAGAGAGACTGCTTGTTTCTTCAATCTTCTTATTCCTCCTTAAATACTACCAAAATTTACCTCAGTTTATTTTCTGATTAAATTCCTGAAATTTACCTCACACCCTTTTATTTTCTTTTTAATGGAATACTAGCATGTGTGCGTAGCATGCAAATGAAGATTTCCTTTTAAAAAAAACACACCCTGTTTTTAAATCTACCAATACAGAATGAAATATTAACCATCTGATGAATAGTTTTATTTTTTAACAATGTTTCCTAGAATAGCTTGTCCTAGGAGACTACACAAGCTTCCACAAGCTTAGTACTTGAATCTGAAATGATAAGGCAGAATTTTGTGTCTTAATAATGTTACATTTTTTGCTATGATACATAATGACATTAATCATAAGATGCTTTTGTGGCTTAAAACTATTGTGCATTCTATTAAAAAAGATATTTTAAAAAGATTCTGCAAATTCTGACATTGAGCTGAAAGGAATACAATACTAGTGGACCCCTCCTAAGAATAGAATAGAGTGGAGTGGAGTGGAATGGAGTAGAGTAGAGTAGAGTAGAGTAGAGTAGAGTAGAGTAGAGTAGAGTAGAGTAGAGTAGAGTAGAGTAGAGTAGAGTAGAGTAGAATAGAACAGAACAGAACAGAACAGAATAGAACAGAGCAGAATAGAATAGAATACTTTATTCGCCAAGCGTAATGGGACACACAAGGAATTTGTCTTGGTGTAAATACTCTCAGTATATATAAAAAAAGATACATTCATTAAGAATCAAGAATCATAATGTACAACATTTAATGATAGTCATAGGGTACAATCAACAAATCATACTAGGAAACAGTCAATATAAATTGTAAGGATACAAAGGGACAAAGTTACAGTCCTACAATCACAAGTGGGAGGGGAGGAGTGATAAGGAGTGATGAGAAGATTAGCAGTAATAGTAGTGCAGGCTTTGTAATAGTTGAACAGTGTTGAGGGAATTATTTGTTTAGCAGAGTGATGGCTTTCGGGAAAAAACTGTCCTTGTGTCTAGTTGTTCTGGTGTGCAGTGCTCTATAGCGTCATTTTGAGGGAAGGAGTTGAAACAGTTTATGTCCGGGATGTGAGGGGTCTGTAAATATTTTCACAGCCCTCTTTTTGACTCGTGCAGTATACGGGTCCTCGATTGAAGGCAGGTGGGTAGTAATTGTTTTTTCTAAGTAAGGTTCCTCATTAATAATCTAGAACCAGCCTTCTAATTTTGTAAATATGAATCGGCTTCCCATTTATACAGGGATGGGCTTCAAAAATTTTAGCAACAGGTTCTCTGCCCGGTTGCTAGGTGGGCGTGGCCATGGTGGGTATGGCCTAGACAGCCTCTTGCACCACAGCGGGGGGAGGGCATTTTTACCTTCCCCAGGTTCTGGAGGCTTTCCTTGAACCTCTGGGAGGGTGAAAACTGCCTTCCTGGCTCCAGAGGCTCTCTGGAAGCTGGAAACTGGCCCATTTCTGGCCTTTTGGAGCCTCCGGGAGGCCTGTTTTTTGCCCTCCTTGAGCCTCTGCGTGCACCTTGCACTTACCTGCATCCAAAACAGGCCGCGTGGGGACTCCTGGGAAGGGCGAGGTGGAGTGGGTGGGGCCAGCCAGGATTGGGATGTGAGGGTTCTCCGAACTGCACAGAATCTTAGCTAGGGGCTCTTCCAAAACCACTGTGAACCCCCAGAGACCACCCCTGCATTTATAGCTGGCAATTTTTCTGTGGTTTTGAATAAGGGGCATCAGGCTTGAAGCAATTTAAAATCCTTTGTCTAGAACTAGATTTCTTTTTACGCATCTATAATTTTATTTAAAAAAATAAAATAAAATGTAGAAATATTACTTGTACTGTCTTGTTCAGTATCATCATTCGGTTGGAGTTTTTGTGTAGCATCCTCTGACACCTTCATTTGAACCTCCTCCAAATCTTCTTTGAATTTTTCTAAAAAAAATCTTGCTTTCTAGGCAGAGTTCAATCAAAACTTCTGTTTAATTTTTTTTTAATTTAAAAGAAATCACGTTCCAATATGTCCTATAAAATGGGATCATTTCTTGCTTTAATCTTAAAATAAAAAAAAATATTCTTTCCTCTTGGTTAAAATTTTTAAGGATGAATATATCTATATTCTCCATCTTCAGTCTTTTAGTAAAATTCTACTGCAACTTGTTCTCTCATCTTTTTTTGATATAGTGTACCAAAATAATTCTCGGAACATTTCTTATTCTTACAAATCTTGAATTTATTCTATGAAGTTTATCAATTTCTGCTTGTGTATCCTCTTCACAATCAAAAAGAAAAAGACTTTAATAATCTTTTCTCCATCTTTATTAGGAAACTCTGGGATAGCTCAAAGTCTCAAACAATTTTTTTTCTTTCTCTGTTCCACAAGAGCCAAATTATCTAGTTCTCTTTATAGCTCTTTCTATAATTATCTTACTCTCTAAAATGCTCACTTTGTCATTAATTTGTTTTACAACTAGAGGCACTTATTTTTTTTTACAGAACTTCCCATCTCCTTAACTTCTTCTTTCATCTCTTCTTTCATCTTTCCAATGCTTTCAACCATTCTTTTTTTTTCCCAAAAACTGTCAATTTAATATCAAATGATTCAGCTAACTCACCATCAATTTGCTCAAATATTTTCTGAAGCAAATCTTATGTGATTCCTCTCTCTGCAGGTTGTTCTGACAATCCTCCCTTCCCCTTCATTCTGTGTGGGATTAATTGTTCTGATTAATGATGCTCAATGTGTTATGACATATTCAACTCATACTTAATTGGTGAAAGTTAATATCAGTACGGGCATAACCATTCCTTGGCTGCTGGAACAGGGAGTTTGCTTCATGTAGAGCCAGGAATGTGGTCTTATCTGGAACAAAGAAGTAACGGAATGAACTGACTTTATGTTATTATTGCTTGGCTGATATTGTGTAACCTTGCTTTTGCTAAATAAAAGAGTGCTTTGGATTTCGGTTCGGGGCATTCATCCCGAGGAAAAACCCTGTTTCCATGTCTCATGATTGCCGGGTTTAACCATTAATTGCCTCAAGTGGTGACTCCGACGTGATTCTTAAGGGATACATCCGCTTTGTCCCCATCCTTCGCCAGGCATTGGCTTAAGCGCTTTCATCAGGTACACGGCTGGACCGCGTCTGATTCATCGTAAGTATGGGGAATGATCTATCTCAGGCTCAAGAAGAGCACGTCAGGGAATTGAAAGAGATAGTTAAGCGTAATTACTTTCAGTTTAACTCAGCTGGGAAAGCCCGGCAAGTTAAGGGAAAAGAGATTAAGGAACTTTTGAAATATGTATGGGAACATATGTCCTATTACCCTTTGTCAGGAAGTACGAAGGTGTCTACATGGAGAAAGATAGGCGAGGACTTACACACTGCGCCTCGCGCCCCTGCACCCATACTTTGTACATGGCGTTCCTTAATTGAGGCATTGCAAATTCAAAATAATCCCTTATTGCAGCCCCTTCCTGACTCTGTTATTCACCCGCCTCCTTATCAGCCAGTCCTTGTGCAACCGGCTGACACCACGGCGGTCCGTAATCATGGCTTGTTACTCCCCCCTTCTGCCCCTGCTCTTAGCGAGCTTTCGCTAGCCCCTCGCGGAGTGAAAAATGCGGTAGATGCTGGATTTGAAAAGGCAATGGAGAATGGGGAGCTGTCCCCGGAGGAATTGATCCATCTTCCGGTCTCCGCTTTCCCTGTTGTTGTAGAAATGGATGGAGTCGGACGTCAGGAACGTATCTGGCGTCCTTTAGAATTAAGAACTCTCCGGGAAATTACCACAGCAGTAAAAGATTATGGGTTAAAAAGTAAATATACAACTGCTTTGCTGGAAGCTTTGGCATTTGGTCGAATGATGATACCGGAGGATTGGAAAGCTTTGGCCAGAATGATCTTGTCCTCCGGTCAATATATTGTTTGGGATTTTCAGTATCGGCAGCAGGCATTAGCCAGAGGGACAGGACAAATAACACCTGATCAGTTATACGGTGCAGGTCAATTCAACACGGTTGAGTCACGAGATGATCTGGCAGATCAAGTCTTCCCTATGATTAACCTTTGTGTGTTGGCTGCTTTCAATAGAGTAGATGAGGCTGGAGGTAGCTCCATTCGCAGTTTTGTTACCATCAAGCAGGGAAATGCCGAGCCATATCAGGATTTTATTACTAAATTGAAAACTGCAATTGAAAGATCGGTAGATAATGATATGGCGGCTGCAGAATTACTCCAAAAATTAGCCGTAGAAAATGCTAATGCAGACTGTAAGGCTATTCTAAAGCCTTTAATAGCTACAGGACAGAAGGAAATTGCGCAAATGATTGAAGCTTGTGCTGCTGTAGGAAGCCAGCTCCACCAATACACATATAATTTTGGCAGAAGTTCACTGCTCTTTTCCTCTCCCAGATGCTTTGACCTTATTTGTGGATGGAGGAAAAACATATGGTGCGTGCGTATGGAAACTAAACGAGAAGTGGCATACGAAAATTACCCCCCCTCAAAAATCAGCTCAACGAGCAGAATTGGCCGCTGCTATGTTGGCTTTTCAAACTTTTCCTGACACGCCATTTAATCTAATTGTGGATAGTCAATATGTTTACAACTTAACTATATGCCTCACAGGGGCATATGTATCCCCAGGAACGGAGGAAGGGCTACTTGCTCTTTTCTTATCTTACCAACAAATTTTAGAGCAGCGTAAATGTCCTTATTTTGTTGGGCATATGCGTAGTCATTCCCATCTTCCTGGAATCCTTGCTGAAGGAAACCAGCGAGCTGATGCCTCCACATGCGTGGAGCACTTACATTTATCTAAAACAACTCCGTGGGACAGCCATTCTTACTTCCATCAAGGGGCAAAAGCCCTTATCAAACAATTTGGCCTCTCAGCTACAGAAGCTGCTGCAATTGTCCAGCAATGTCCTACCTGCAGTAAAATTGCTACAGCTATACCCATGGGAGTAAACCCTAGGGGTTTGCACCGTAATGCCCTTTGGCAAATGGATGTCACGCAGTATCCCTCCTTTGCTCCATGGAAATATCTACATGTTAGTATTGACACATTTTCTGGGTTTATTTTGGCTACCCCACAAAGGGGGGAGACTGTTAAGCATGTCATTAATCATTGTCTCCGCACTTTTGCCTCCTCAGGGTCACCTAAGGAGCTAAAAACAGATAATGGTCCTGCCTATACTAGTTCTAACTTTGCTCAATTTTGTGATCGTTGGTCTATTTGTCATAAATTTGGCATTCCCTATAACTCGCAAGGACAGGCTATTTGCGAGCGAGCAAATGGCACTGTACAACGCATGCTCGAAAAATTTAAACAACAGCAAAGGGGGAATTCCCCGGGACTTCCGGGAATACAAGACACTCTCAATATTGCTTTATATTCTTTAAATTTTCTAACTCCCACCGGCTCGCCTCCAGCTACAGCGGCAGACCGGTTTTTCCCTTCTTCTGTTTCTTCTACAGAAAATCGCCCTCTGGTCTGGGCTCGGTTTCTCCCAGACCCTACGTGGTGCGGCCCATTTAAACTTATTATGTGGGGCCGCGGATATGCTGCAGTGGAAAATGAAAATGGTACTCGTTGGGTGCCTGGCCGCTGTGTTCGCCCTTACCACCCAAAACCTTGTGGGCCAGATCAAAAGACCCGGGATGCTGGGAACGGAGATATGGCGGAAAAATGTATTCCTGAACGATCTGGCAAGGACAGCGAAAGACCTCAATCTGACTAGATGCTGGCTGTGCATGCATATCCCGGGCACCTCTCGTGGGGGATTACCTTTGCATGCCATTCCATTTAATGAGTCTGGATGGAAGGACCCGGCCCTGAACTGCAATGTTTCTACTGCCTTCCCTCTCAATGCCACCCTTGCGGTGGAGTTGGTGCTGTTCGAGGCAGCTTTGGTCTGTTTTAACCATTCTGGTCTGACTCCTCACAATGCTACAGACATGGGAGAATACCCTTTCTGTAATCAAACTCTTCCTTGGAATGGCACTGGTGCAGGTTGCAATGTTTATAGTGATAATTACACGATTTATGTGTCATGTCTGCAGTTTCAGGCTCTCCAAGGATTTGCCAATAGTTCCTCTGGCCCGGCAAGCTGGACTGGTCCTATCTGGCTCCTGTGCGGCATAAAAGCTTATAAACATTTGCCGAAATCTTGGTCTGGAATTTGCACAATGGGTTATGTGATCCCTACCATATATAAAATTAACAATCTACCTGTCGGTCGGCTGCGCAATCGTCGGAATATTGACAGCAGCCCGATTGGTTTCCATTGGGACACTCAGCTCAGCCGTGGATTACTACCACCTTTGGGTGTGGCTATGAACTACCGTGATTTACATTTACTGAATAACTGGACTATGGTAATGTTTAATGAAACTATCCTTGCTTTAAAAATGGTTAATCAGGAACTTGCAGAAGTACGGAAAGTGGCTTTACAAAATCGTTATGCTTTAGATATTGTATTAGCATCTAAAGGAGGGGTTTGTGCTCTATTACATTCCCATTGTTGTGTATATATTCATGATAATGAGATTAATATTTCTCATACTGTAAGCGCCATGGAAAATTTGATTGCTCAGAATCCTTTGGTAGGGACTGGTTCTGGTACCGTAGACATATGGGGAGCCATGTGGTCCTGGCTGCCGGATGGGTCTTGGATCCGAAGGATGGCTATATCGATCATCTTGATACTGGTTGCTCTGGTAAGTGTCTGTTGCTGTATTCAGTGCTTGCCTTCTTTGATAGCCATGGTAAGAGGTTTATTTCAACAAACGCAAGAAATACATGTTACTACTTATTATGCTCGTGATGGTTATGAAATAGAAAAGGGGGAGATGTGGGATTAATTGTTCTGATTAATGATGCTCAATGTGTTATGACATATTCAACTCATACTTAATTGGTGAAAGTTAATATCAGTACGGGCATAACCATTCCTTGGCTGCTGGAACAGGGAGTTTGCTTCATGTAGAGCCAGGAATGTGGTCTTATCTGGAACAAAGAAGTAACGGAATGAACTGACTTTATGTTATTATTGCTTGGCTGATATTGTGTAACCTTGCTTTTGCTAAATAAAAGAGTGCTTTGGATTTCGGTTCGGGGCATTCATCCCGAGGAAAAACCCTGTTTCCATGTCTCATGATTGCCGGGTTTAACCATTAATTGCCTCAATTCTGGATGCTTTTCAAATAGTTGGCATTCTGATATAATCCCAAAGTGAAAGTATCTAAAACAAGAAGGAACCAGGCAGGGTCCCCCACTTTCCCCCTTCTTTTATCTTCCTGTGCCTTTGTATCAAATGCCACTCTGTAGTTACAGTCAACATTACTATCCATATCTCCACAGTTACAGTCAACATCACATTATCTTTTGTTCTATACAATCCACAAATTGTCAGTACTCAACAATAATAAATAAACATTCCCATGAAGGTCCAGTTCATTCATCTTAATTCTGATTTATTCAAAAACACTTTTACTAAAAATAATCTTTCAAAATATCTGTCCCCTTGAACTGTTTTAGACTTTCTTACATCAACTCCTTCTTAGGCTTTTTGGCAGAAGTTCTTAAAACATTTTCCTTTATTTCTTTGTAACCCAATGAGTAATGAAATAAATGATAATGCGTTAAATGAAATCTTATTCTACTGCAAAGAAAATCCCTCTTTACCTGTAAATTAATTACATCCAAAAGTGATTAAGAAATGAAGCTTGGCTGAACTTATAGGTGTCCTATAGGGCAGGGGTCGCCAAGCTTTTGGACCTCAGGGACCACCAAAGTCATAATTTTAAATCCCGTGGACCAGAGACTCTGGGAAAATCCCCCAAAAAGTCTGCAGGAAAATTTCCCGTCCTGTTTTCCTACCAATCAATCATTCTTTATTTGGGATCGCAAGACACCATCTCCAGCTCTGTTCTCGGAAGGGGGGGGGAGAGAGAGAGACTTCATGCAAGGAAAGCAGCAGAAGCAGCAGAAGTCTTTCTTTCTCTCCCCGAAATTCCACCAGAAATGAGTCTTTGTGAGACTTGTCACACTGGTGCAGCCTCTTGGAGCTGGAGGCCTTGCAAGGTCCCAAAGATTCATTTCTGGTGGAGTTTGGGTGAGAGAAAGAAAGACTTTTGCTGCTTTCCTTGTGTGCAGCCAAAAGCAGAAGAAGAAAGAAGTGGAAAGAAGCAGCCCGGTGTCGGGGTGAGGCGCTTGGGGCAAGTTTCCCCCCCTCCGCCCTTTCTCCCCTTCCCTCACTACCTCATGTTGTTTGCAATGCAAGTAATGCAAGCCTTGTGTTCCCATGGGACATGTGGCAGCGCAGCCTTGTGTTCCTGTGCAGCCTGGATTGATTGCTTTGGGATGGACATTTCTCTGTGGAACACCCAAATTTTCCCCGGCCCATTGGTTGGCGACCACTGCTATAGGGTATCTTAAGGCTGTGAACTTAGATGGAAAACCTTTGACTCCCATCTGGTCAACTCATGAGCCAACTGCAAAAGTACCATTACTGCAGTTGACTCCCAAGGAGCAAGTGTCTGGAGTGCAAATGGGCAATCTCACAATCTCTCCTTTGCATGAAGAGACTTTGCAGGTTAGCATTCATCCTCTGGTCAGTATTCTCCACCACAATGTGGTCCCTGCTTCTTCAAAGATGTCTAGTTTGCCATTATTCTCATTGGAAGCCATCTAGAGCAGTGTTTCTTAAATTATATTCCTAGGACCCCAAAGCCCTCTCAGTGATCTAAAAAAATCAAAATTATTTGCCAGCTTACATTGAAAAATAATACAATATTAAAATCTCATCAAATAATCATGAGCAGTGGTAATGGCAGAGAATGTATCAATTTTAATTTTTAATACACTGAATATCAATAAAAACTCATACAGAAAAAGCTCTTTTGGATGTTCTATAGTTTTTTTAAAAAGTGGGAACAGGTGCTAACAGGGGAAAAGTTTTTTTAAAAAGTGGTCTAGAGGTTAATTAAGTCTTCCAAAAGAACTCAGTTCAAATCAACTATTAGTCTGCTGCTTGGAAGACAAAAGAAAAGTGACAGAAGGCAAATCAGAGAAGAAAGAAAAGAGGACACCGGGATATTCTCACCCACTTTTGAGACCCACATCATTCTACAGTCCCTTCCATCAGAAGGGTGCAGGATGGAGCCAATGGAGCTGTAAACTGAAATACAGATGTCAACCCTAATCTGTCTGATTGGGAACAACAAAGAAGAGCAAAAGCCATTTTGCGAATGAAGGAGGGAAAGGGCAGAGATTGAGTTGAGAATGTTGCTTGGAATTAGCTGGAAATGAGTGGATTTAAGCCTGGGAAAGAGGGAGCTGAATAAGCTGCTTGTTTTCTGGAAGATATATCTTGCTGAAGCAGCATTTGTGTTTCGCATAACTGAAAGATTCAGCTCATGGAAAGTGTGAAGACCTTATGCACTCAGACACACACACACACACAAACCCTGGCTGATACATCACCTGTTATAATTTCTGTGCTGCAGAAATAATTGCTTGCATTGACAAAAAATATGTATTAAAAAAACAAAAAGAAATTATACTTCATTGGAGATGTAAATTGATTAACATAATTAATCGATTAAACATTGAAGACATATCATACCCAGGTGGGGAAAGGGAAGTTTTTCAGCATGAGAGATGACATCCTATATAAGACCCCCAGAAACCTTAATATGGGGAGGCCACATTCAACAAACTATCATAGGATGCTTAATAGGATGCAAGCTCTATTAAGGGGAATGGGTCTCCTGACCCAGAAATGTTGATGGGCCCTTTAAAAGCTAGGCTACTGTTTCTAAATGCCTTCTTTCTGATGTGCTACAGTAGTCTTTGCAACAGCAAGCAAGAAAATAGGGCAAGAAATGGGAACCCTAATGTATTCAGTCTCTGCTTTCTGCGAGGATCAATTGAGGTGGAAATGGGAGGTAAAGAGTAAACTGCTGAAGAAATGAATCCCACAGAGACATCGGAGTGTCGTCCCCCCTCCACCCCCACACACATACATACTCTGTCTTATGTCAACAGCCAATCCTTTCCAGATTGATAAGTGAGAAAACAATGTTCCAGGCTAGGCCTTGCTCCAGCTTAATAAGGTTTAGTGGGCCCACAATCAGAAAAAATAATCACTGAGTAGCTTTTATTAGAATTTTAGAATTAGAATTCTTTATTGGCCAAGTGTGATTGGACACACAAGAAATTTGTCTCAGTATAAAAAGAAGAGATACATTCGTCAAGAGTCAAGAATCATCAGGTACAACACTTAATGATAGTCATAGGATACAATAAGCAATGAAATCATACTGGGAAACAGTCAATATAAATCGTAAGGATACAAGCGACAAAGTTATAGTCATACAGTCACAAGTGGGAGGGGATGGGGAATAAGGAGTGATGAGAAGGTTAACAGTAACAGTAGTGCAGACTTTATAAATAGTTGAACAGTGTTGAGGGAATTATTTGTTTAGCAGAGTGAGGACGTTCGTGGAAAAACTGTCCTTGTGTCTAGTTGTTCTGGTGTGCAGTGCTCTATAGCGTCGTTTTGAGAGAAGGAGTTGAAACAGTTTATGTCTGGGATGTGAGGGGTCTGTAAATATTTTCACAGCCCTCTTTTTGACTCATGCAGATATCTGGTGGTAGTAGTGTGCCTACATTGACAAAGAACATGAGGAGAGGAATTCTTAAAAGACACTTTCTTGAAGAAGTAGTGATATTTCACAACATGTGAGGTTATACATCATGCCAAGCCATAATTATTATTATTTTTTGCTTTTGACACAACACTTGTGGTACACAATGGTGTGGTAGCCTTCACTTTGAATATACCTGAATACAGATTGTCCATTCCAGAAAAAATATATGATGCTGGGAAGTTTGTGAATATACAGGTATTCCTCAACTTACAATACATTCATTTAGTGACTGTTCAAGTTATAACAGCAGTGAAAAAAGTGATGTATGACCGTTTTTCACACTTATGACCATTGTAGCATCCCCATGGTCGTATGATCAAGATTTGGAAGGTTGGCAACTGGGATGTAGCTACAATGGTTGCAGCATCCCAGAATCATGTGATTACCTTTTGCGACAGGCAAAGTCAATGGGGAAGTCAGATTCATTTAATAACTGCATTACTAACTTAATAATTGCAGCAATTCACTTAACAACGGTAGCGAAAAAAGTCATAAAAATGGGACAAAACTCACTTAACTGACTCACGGTTGCAGGATTTGGGTTTGGCTGGTCCAGAGAAAAGAAGGACTAAGGGGGACATGATAACATTGTTTCAGTATTTGAGAGGTTGCCACAAAGAGGAGGGAAGGTCAACTTATTTTCCAAAGCACCAGAGGGCTGGACAAGAAACAATGGATGAAAACTAATCAAGGAAAAAAGCAACCTGGAACTAAAGCGAAGCTTCCTAACAGTGAGTACAATTAACCAGTGGAACAGCTGGCCTTCAGAAGTTGTGGGTGCTTCATCACTGGATGTTTTTAAGAAGAGAATGGACAGCCACCTATCTGAAATGGTATAGGGCCGTGATGGTGAACCTATTCCACATTGCATGCCAAAAGGGCGCGCGCATGCCTGCACCCATAATGCAATGTGTGCGCAACTCCCCCCGCCCCCTGCGCGTGCACATTTAACCCCCTGTGCATGCACCGCACATCTCTGCAATCAGCTGGCTAGTAGGGGGCATGCGTACATGTGCAATGGGGCTCTTCCGGGCAACTTCTCGCGTGCCAGCAGAATTGGCTCTGCATGCCAGTTCTGGCATGCGTGCTGTAGGTTCTCCATCATGGATTTAGGGTTTCCTGCTTGAGCAGGGGGTTAGACTCAGGGGTGGGATTCAAAATTTTTAACAACCGGTTCTGTGGGCGTGGCTAGGTTGGTGGGTATGGCTTGGTGGTCATGTGACTGAGTGGACATGGCTTGGTAGTCATGTGACTGGTTGGGCATGGCCAACTCAACATCATTCACATCGAGGCATGCATTCCTCGCCTGGCCTCTCATGACTGTGGGGATGCTGCAACAGTCATAAGTGTGAAAAAGGGTCATAAGTCACTTTTTCCAGTGCCATTGTAACTTTAAATGGTCACTCCCCACAAGCAAAGTACCAGCAAAGGAGGGGAAAAAACTCCAGATAAGTTTTTTATTTATTTTATTTTATTTATTTTGTCAAACAATTATTAGATAACAGGTATACGTATAAACATGGTTATAAATACATGAAATGGATACGAATAAGGAAAAAAAGAAACAATAGGACAGGGACGGTAGGCAAGTTTTGGTGCGCTTATGCACGCCCCCTACAGACCTCTTAGAAAAGGGTTGAGGTCAATAGTAGACAGTCTAATGTTGAAGATTTTGGGGTATGGGGAAGAAACCACAGAGTCAGGTAGACATGACTCCAGACAATGACTACTCTGTTGCTGAAATCGTATTTCCTGCAATCAAGTTTGGTGCGGTTTATCTTTAGTTTATATCTATTTTGTGCTCTTGTATTGTTTTGGTTAAAGCTGAAGTATTCATTGATAGGTAGGACATTGCAATATATAATTTTATGTACTATACTTAGATCAAACCAAAGGCGGCGTAGTTCTAGGTTGTCTAGGTCTAAAATTTCAAGTCTGGTGGCATAAGGTATTTTGCTATGAGTATAAGTTCCAGAGACAGGAAGTCTAGTCCTGCCAAGAATGTAATAAGAGTTAATGGAGAGGCAGTTTCTGTAAGCAACACCACAATGTTTCCTTCCTGCCTTCCTTACAGGATTAGGCCAGTGATTTCTTCTAATAACCAGTTCTCCGAACTGCTTAGAATGTTAACAACCGATTCTAGCGAATAGGTGCAAACTAGTAGAATCCCACCCCTGGTTAGACTAGAAGATCTCTAAGGTCCCTTCAGCTCTATTCTGATTGATTGAGTTTGCATTGTGCTGTTGTGATGAATGGTTCATCCAGGGATGGGATTCAATTTTTTTAACAACCGGTTCTGTGGGTGTGGCTTAGTTGGTGGATGTGACTTGGTGGTCATGTGACTGGCTGGGTGTGGCCAACTCAACATCACTCACATTGAGACATGCTTCTCCTTGCCTGGCCTCTCGTGGCTGTAGGGATGCTGCAACAGTTGTAAGTGTGAAAAACGGTCATAAGTTACTTTTTTCAGTGCCATTGTAGCTTTGAATGGTCACTCCACACAAGCAAAGTACCAGCAAAGCAGGAAAAAAAAACCCAGAGAAGTTCCTGAGACAGGAAGTTTAGTCCTGCCAAGAATATAATAAGAGTTAATAGAGAGGCAGTTTCTGTAAGCAACTCCAGAATGTTTCCTTCCTGCCTTCCTTACAGGGTTAGGCCAGTAATTTCTTCTAACAACCAATTCTCTGAACTGCTTAGAATGTTAACAACCGGTTCTAGCGAATAGGTGGGAACCTGTAGAATCTCACCCCTGGGTTCATCATTTGCCTGCACCTATATCCCCCCACCCACCACTCCCCTGCAAACAGAAGTAGTTGTTTTCTTTGTTTTCTCTAAAACAGCTGTCTCTAGCTGTTCTAAATCAGTATTCTGTGGACTGAACAAAGATTCTGCAGAGAACTGATGGTGCACTGGCAGAGCGCTTCAGAATTCCATTTTTTTAAAAAAAAAATCAGCTCTCATGGTTTCTTCCTATCAATCTGAAAAATCAGTGTTTTTCTAGGTTTTTTGTATGTGAACAGAAAGCTGATTGATCAGATTAATCACACTGATCAGAAATCAAAATCTGTTGAAAATGCTACTGCTTAGCTCTTGGTTCCTCTCCTGAGCCACAGAAATAGAATGTATAATATACAATGAACACATTCCTTTTTTTAAAACAAAAATTACTGAAAGTTTTTCAAAGAATGAAAATGACAGAAAATAACAAAAAGCAAAGGCAGAATAGAGGGAAAAGGAAAACAAAAACAAAATTGCAGAAAGAAAAAATTAAAAGAAGGCGAAGCTTCCGATTTTGCAGCACATATAAATACAATTACAAAGCTATCACTTCTTCTATCATTACAAAATAATGATCTACTCTCCAGTTTTTTCTAATCATCGACATCACAAATCCTCAGTGCATTTTTCTCCATTTTATGCAAAAAGTAACAAGAAGTTTCCAATCAACCATAAATGTAGCTATTGTTATTTTCACTAAGAACAGAAGTTAATTTAGCCATCTCTGCTGGTTCCATCAACTTCACCAACCACAACTTCACTCCTGAATTGTGGGTATTGTCACAGTGAGCACATTGTTCCTTCAGTTGATTCAGCTTTTTGTTCCTCAGCCTAAGAGGTCCTTGGTGCAAACAGAGCAGCAATTCTGTGTGTTTGGGTAATACGTCTACATTATCTTGAAATCAGACATAAAGCCTAGTGTACGTTACATTAGACCAGGGGTGTCAAACATTTCATTGAGGGCCGCATCAGGATTGTGTTTGATCTTGGGGGGCGGGGGCATGGTGTAGCCAGGATGGGTGTGGCCTGCTTGATGTCACTCATGTTGGGGGTGCCTTTGGTGGCCCAAACGCTCTGCCAGCAAAAACAGGTTCCTGAGCTCTGTTTTCAGCTGCCACGGCCTCCTGCAACCCTCTGCCAATGAAAACGGAGCTTGGGAGGGCCTTACGTGGCTAGGGATGGGATTCAAATTTCTTAACAACCGGTTCTGTGGGCGTGGCCAGAGAATGTGACAGGCAGCACTCCTCCTGCACCCCTTCTGAAAGCAAAAATAGGCTGTTTTTAACCTAGCATGCTTCCCTGGGAGGGAAAACGCACCCCCCCAAGTCCCTTTTTTGGCCTTGCAAGTCTCCCTGTGGAGCCAGAACTAGGTGCATAGGGACTCCTGGGAGGTGTGGGGTGGGGGGGGTGGAGGCAGCTGATCTTCGGAATTACCGGTTTGCCGAACAGGATGTACAATTAATATCCGGTTCACCTGAACCGGCCCAAACTGGTAGAATCCCACCCCTGCACGTGGCCCTCCCTAGCTTTTCACTAGCAGAGGGTTGCAGGAAGCCATGGCAGCCAAAAACAGAGCTCAGAGCCCATTTTCTCTGGCAGAAGCACCTCTGGCTAGTCCTTTGCTGCTTCCAAGGTGGCCCCACAGGCCAGATCTAAGTACCCCATAGGCCGGAACCAGCCCCTGGGCCTTGAGTTTGACACCTGCTGTAGACACTAAATCAGGATGGCATTTGTGTGTGATTATGAAATGTAATGTCCTTCCTGAACCTTGATTTTGATTTTGGCATCTTTTTAACAGAACACACATACCAAAAAAAGGAATGTTTTATTTTCACAGCATTGGTCTTCATCTGAACTGTAGCCAAGCTTCACATGAGGGATCAGTGCTAACCCGCTGAGGCTTCTTCCACACTTTTAATCTTTTCAGGGGGATGGTGAGAAGAGGATTGAGCTGGCCCTTTTGGTCTGAGCATTGGGTTTTTTTCCTAACTGTGCTGCGAAGGAAGGGGAGCCAAGGGTCTACTTGTGAGGGAGCAGCTGTTTTGAAGTGGAACCAGCATACTTCCACCCGAGCACTACAAAGCCTGGCCCAGCAGTGGCTGACAGTTCAAAGTGCTTTGCTTTTATTATGCCACACCTGCTGTTGCCTTTGTTACATCTGTTGAAATTCCCAAAGAGTCTTCTTTTTTAATGAGGGGGAAAAATATGAATTGAGGCTTCTTTACATGATAGGTAACCTGTAGGAGTCTGAGCCAGTTGAAAGGGAACCATAAATATTACAAGCTTGTCATTTCCCACAATTTTCCCCCGGTGAGCCGGAGTTAAAAGGAAGGCTGCTAGGATGTCATGAAGGTAAAGCCCAGCCAGTGGCAAAGGCAGGTTCTTTTGCGCCTTGGCCAGCTTGAGAGTTATCTCCCAGTTCAGAACAATGCAAATCACAAGAGATGATAGCTAAAAAGCAACCGCTCAAGGCAGCTACTGCCCTTGCTTCAGAGCAGAATGGGCAAAAGTCAGTCAAGGCCACCAGCTCCAACAATGATTCAGGCACATGTCAGTAGCTGAACCTTTTTGATTAGGAGACACCATCCCACAAGACACGTGCAAAAATATGCCAGAAGGATGAAAGAAATTTGGGGTTAGTTCAAATTCAATGGGTTGCCCTTTTCCATGCCCTGGGTCTTATCTTTAGCCAGAGCTTCTGGTTAGATGTTTTAGAAACAAGACATCCTTGATGCAATTTTTCTGGAATTCCTTTTTTGTTCTGCTATATTTAGTGGCAAACCTTTATGCTGCCAGCTTACTACCTAATTGAATGCCAGTCAGTCAGTTAAGGTGCAAGTGCTGACCTGGTTTTACAATGGCCCGCTGGTATTCTAGCATTTTATCTATTGATGCATTCGGTAAAATATCTCTAGAGTTTTCAGCTGAATGATTGTTTGTTATAATAGTTTATAATCAGGGATGGGATCCTACTGGCATAACATCCAGTTTTATGAGTATGTGCTTTGCACTTGTGCATGCATGTGCTCAGTCCTTGAAGACGTTTCACTTCTCCAAGAAGCTTCAGTTTAGAAGAAGCTTCTTGGATGAGAAGTGAAACATCTTCAAGGAAAAACAAGTTGCCTTTTGAAAAGGCACTTTTGGGATAACCATGACCCGGAAGACTGAGAATCTCCATTGACAGGAGACCATGAGTTCTACTCCTACTTTAGGCATGAAAGCCAACTGGGTCATTTTGGCCAGTCACTCACTCTCAGTGCACAACTGAGGCTCAGACAAGAAGCCAATCAGTCAATTCCGGTTGCAACCAATGAATCAACACTTGGTTAATTAGAAAGAAAATGGACCCTCCATTTGTGAGGACACGCTAGAGATTCTCCCATCTTGTGACTGAACCCTAACTATGGCTGACTAAAGCAAAACAATTTCATGAAATAGCACTTAGGTTGCTCTGTTTTTTCTTTAGTCTTAGCTCTCAATGCAATTAGCAGTTAGTTTAATGGGGAAGTGAAAGGCTCTTAACTCTTCTCTCTACTGGGTCAGAGAATGGAAGGAAGTGGTCAAAACTTTGTTCAACCACACCAAAAGCTTAAGACTTCAATAACTGCTCTCACATTAAACTCTGGTTTAGTAGGATATTAAAGCAGTGCGATAATGCCTTGAAATCTGTTTTTTAAAATTTATACTAGCACTTGAAGACCATTTTTAATCAACGAGCCTTCCAGTACTAATTTTTGCATAGCAAAGATTAACACAATCAAAAGTGAAAGAAAAAAACAACAATAGCAATATAACGGACCAACATAAGAGCGATAGACTTAAATAACACTACAAACATACGTTCAAAAAAATAATCTGTGACCCAGAACCTACAAAAAGAGTAGCTGGTGTGGCCTGAACATATTGCATTGAGAGGCAAACATTCCTTCAGAAGCAGGAATTTTAGAATCAGGATGCAACCACCAGACAACCCATGTTTGGAAGCACTTCTAAATGTAACTGGGATGAAACTAGTCAGACAAATGGATATGGGAACAGAGTTCTGTAGATCACTTGGTCCTAACAATCTTCAATAAACACTGAAAGTTGTATTTAAATATAAGACTTATCCTCAGTGAGAGTTAATTAAATTGCAAGCAGATTGATTGATTATATCCTCTCATAATCAAAATTATTCAAAGCAATTCACATAGGTCAACAGAAATGCCATAAAACAGATGTATGAAAACTATACAAAAATAATTAATTTTAAAAATTGCATGAAATCAGTCAATACAAAATATAATGCACACATGAAATAGGATCGTAATGGCAATAATTTGGATTAGATACTGACCTTATTGTAAGCAAAGTAGACAAAAACAGAGATTGAACATTAAATGCAAAGCCCTCCTTCCTCCTTTTGGACTTTTAAGCATTCTTGGAAGCCTTCACTGTTTTAGAACAGTGGCCAGTACAATACAATAATCACTAATCATATTTTGTTGAGTATTTGCAAAATATGCATAGATAGGTAGAATAAAATAGGAAGAGAAAATTAGGATCCAAAAATGATCTTGAACGGCTTTGTTGGAACAAAAGTATGTAGCATATGAAAATCAGAAATGGATAATACCATATAGGATTTGCATATTTTTCACAAACTTTGAATGGACCAAATATCTAGGGAGATTCTCAATGGTGGGCTGCTATCAATTTGGACTAGTTCTAGTGAACTGGTAGTTCTGGTGAGCAGTTGGCCCTACCCACCTGCCCCTGCCTTTTCCTGTCCTATATTTCCCTGTTTTTTTAGCTCAGCTGATTCACGTGGCACAGCAGTTTTCCACAGTTCAGCTGTTTTACTCACCAGTACTGATGTAGAATGGGCAGTTTTTGAACACTTCGCATGCTCACCAAACCAGTGGTGAAATGCCTGGTCTGGTTGAACTGATAGCAAAATATGCTTCTGGTTCAGCCAAACCAGTAGTTTAAAAAAAAGCTCTGACAATCAGCTGAGAGGACAAAGAAGAGAAAAGCAGAGGAGCTGCTCTCCCACCCACCCCTCAGCTTTTCTCTTCTTGATCCTCTTAGCTGATTTGGCACAGCAGAGACTCAGCTGGTGTTTGGAAAGCTACCTGTGTGCATTAGGGGTGTGTGCACATGTACACATGAAGTGTGCGATCACCAGTTTCCGGTAGGGAAACTGGTAGAATCCCACCACTGCACCAAACCAGTTGCAGCCCATCACTGGAGATTCTCTATCATCCAGGTCATTGTTGTCCCAAAGGTGCTTTTCCAAGGCAACTGGACTTTCTAGGTTTTTTCTCCTTGAAAATGTTTTTAAACCTCCCTCACCCAAAGTGGCCTCAGACAGCTAATGACCAACCTTCAAAGTCCTAAGAAAAGAATATACTGCAAAGAATATAGAGTCAATCCTTCCATTCCCCACCACTCAGTCAGAACTGAAGAAATTTCTTGGATGAGAAGCAAAACATTTTCAAGGGGGGAAAAAAATAAGAAAGTCCTGTTGCCTTTTAAAAAAAGCACTTTTGGGATTTGAATGAACGAAATGATGCCAATGATGAGAAAACATTAAAAAGTGAAATGATGCGGAGCATTAAAATTGTTCAATATATTTATCCAGAATTTATAAAATTTGGAAATGCAATTTCTGCTTCACAGAATGAATACAGTGGGGATATGTTTGTACCTTTACCCTCTCCCCCCCAAAAAAAAATATTTATATGGTGTGGATCCATAAATATGCTGGTAGATTAAGAATTACAGTTTCCCAATCCTTCTCCATTCAGCAGGTTACCCACAATTGCTTCCTAAGCAGTAAAGTTATGATGGAATGGGATACAGATGAGGGGGCTCCTCCAAGGATAGACAAGTAGCTTTTCTGTGGATAAGAGCTATTGGGCAAGAGGTCAACAGGAAACTCTTCCTCCAGTCTGCTCTTTTTTGGATCCAAGACCACGTAATGCATCTCTGAGGATCTTATTGCCTGTATGTACCAGTTATGCTCGATTGGTGATTTAAGAGAATGACTGATTGCATCAGAGGTTTCCATGGAGATAGTGATGAAAGGTATAAGACAGAATAATTAATAGGGGAATGTTGTCTTCTAAGCCTGGTGTTTTCCAGATGTGCTAGTCTGTCATTCCTATTCTGATTTGGAAAAAGATAAAACAATTGTAACCAAAAAATAACTCTGTGAAGGCATGTGTGATATCTCAAGCCCAACACAAGTATTTACTTGCATGTGTGCATGGGGCTAAATGGCCATAGAGTGTGTTTCTGCATACCCACTCCAGTATATCTATACACACAGTTCCTTTCAGGGATCTCTGCACATTTGAGGTGAAAATGTGGAATAGGACTTCACTAAATACCTTTGAGTGCATATGCTTACAGTCCTATCTGTAACTTGCCAGTCTTGCTATAGCAGTATTTCTGATCAAAACTCATTAACCCATTGGCACTTCACAATTCTTTCTTAGTTCTTTACTCTGAATAAAGAAGGAAAATACTTGCAGAGATTTACAGGATGGTAGGTATATTGATGTCAATCCTATATGGACCTAAATAGCAACAGCGCTTAGACTTATATAGATTCATAGTGCTTTACAGCATTCTCTAAGCAGTTTATAGAGTCAGCATATTACCCCCAACAATCTGAATCCTCGGAAGGATGGAAGGCTGAGTCAATCTTAAGCCGGTCAAGATCAAACTATTGGCAATGGGCAGAATTAGCCAGCCATGCTGCATTCTAATCACTGTACCACCACGGCTCTAAAGCTATTTTTATTACAACAGCTAGAGTAACAAAATTTCCCAAATCTGAATGTGCTTCCCTTCCTCCCTCTTTTATCTTTGTACAATGATGTGTGCATGTGCACATGTATGTGTTGCCTGTGGTGTTTACACAAACCACTGTCTTGGTCTGAGTTAAAGCCGTGTTTATCTTCCCTCTGTTGTTCAAGGCCATCTTCTATGCTCTCTCATAGATCCATCTTCTACGAATCTCATCCATTCTTAAGTACATATAGATGAACTACCAAGGGCCTGAGAAGAGGCTGGCACTGATGAGTGTCACACAAAAAGCAGAAGGGTTCCTTACAAACTTCATCTTTGTAAAAAGCACAAAAAATGAAGGTTATGGGGAGATGTAGTTAAAGTACAACATCTAGTAGAATCTATTACACAGGGGTGAATGGTAGGTTGGGTGCAACATGACTCTCCCTGGACTATAGAAAAGAGGTCTTCCCCCAATAGCCCACAAGAAGGCATCGTGTTGTTTGGGTTTGAGAAGGAATCCAAACTCAATTGCATTACAACTATTGGTTGGAGTATATTAAAGCCCCTCTCAGTGGCTCTTCCTCTGAGTAGCTTGAGAGCAGAGAAGAGTGAGTTGAATTGCACCAGCTGCAAAATGTGTACTGAGGACCATCTACAGTCTACAGGCTATCTTGCCTGTTGTTGAAGTAACCTTCAGAAAATGACCCACATTGTATAACTATAGCAAGTTTATTATATGCTCAAAAATAGAAAGGTTCGACACTACAGTACCCACAACAAAGGAATGGTTGCTGAAGATGACAGAACTTGCGGAGATGGTCAAATTCATTTATTTGATCAGCAAGAAAAAACAATATTTACATTTATGGCTGACTAGAAACAGACTTTTTTTCATGATTGGGAAAAAGTGCACTTAGGATTTGTGGTTTCAATGGTTAGAACAAAAACTGGATAATTGAAAAAGTTAGCTTTCTTAAACCATAGAGTAAGAGGTAATTTTGTAATCATAATTAGATATGCTGCAAAGGAAATCAAAAGCTTCTTCTATTTCTTTTTATTGTTTCTTTCCACATTAGCTTTCCTTCCTTCCTTCCCTCCCTAAATGATTCACATTGTAACAGCCTCTTGGTACTAAGAGGCTGTTAATATATATATATATATGTATATGTATATATATATATGTGTAAGGTTTTGAGCTGATAATATATATATACACACACATACATACATACATACATACATGCATGCATACATACATACATTTATACACATACACACATATATATGTTTTCGTAGATTTTCATGGGTATAGGTATGCAGGTCTTGGCGTGTTCGGGTCTTTTCCCATGTAAGATTGAGAGTATCTTGGCAATGTTTCGACGAGATCTCACTTGCCATCTTCAGGCTAGTGTGAGCAAAGGGTGATCTCCCTATATATACTGGTGGGGAGGTTGGCTATGTTGTCATTTCTTGATTGGTTGATGGAGTTGATGTTTGCAGATTGGCTGGCTTTTTCTTAAGAACATGTGTGGCTGAGGTATTGGCTGTGTGTCTATCAGCCTCCTGTGTTGTAACAACTTGGGTAATGGGCTGTGTGATGACCTTCTGAGTTCTATTGTTGTGACGTCCTGGGTCTTGTTGGCTGTGCTGCAACATCCTGAGGTTTTGTGGTGTAACCTCCTGAGTTCTGTGATGTGATATCCTGAGTGGGTGGCTGTGATGTAACATTCCGGGTTTTGGTTTGGCTCTGAGTTTGAGGCCTGGCTCTGTGTTCATGGCATGTGTCAATTTGCTTGGTTTTGGGGTTGGGGTGTGTGGCAGCTGGTGATGCAGCTATGGTCTGGTTTCTGGATGGTGGTTACCTTTCGTCTATGGGGTGGGTTTGGGTTTGAGTCTGGTGAGGGAGATTGGTGGTGGTGTCAAGTGTTGTTTTGGGTCCGGTGTTGGTTTTCGTGGCTGGGACTCATTTGTTGATAAGGGCTACTTTTTAAATATCTGGTAGGCGGGAGGCATCATCCTGTTTATTCATTTTATGGGAGTGTTTCTCTATTTCGATGGCTTCCTTGATTATTCTCTTGTTGAAGTGTTCAGTATTGGAGATTAATTTGGTTCCTTCAAAATTAATTTCATGTCCTGTGGCTTTAAGGTGCTGGAAAAGGGAGGAAGAATTTTCTTCTTTTCTGACTGCGTTCTTGTGTTCTGTGATGCGTGCATTTATTCTCCTGTTGGTTTGTTCAATGTATGTGGCTGGGCAATTGTTGCATGGTATTTCATAGACTCCTTGGTTTTCTAGCTGGATCTTGTCTTTGGGGTTTTTTAGGATGTTGGCTATTTTTTGGTCAGTGCCGAAGACTGTCCTGATATTGTGTTTGTGGAGAATTTTGCTGATTTTATCTGTGGTGCCTTTGATGTAGGGGAAGAAGGCGATACCATTGTCCTGTTCTGTGTCTCAATTTCTGGGGGGGGGGGGTTCTCCTTTAGGATTAGGTTGGTAAGAGGAGATCCATCCTTCACATCTGCTCAGCCTACAACTTGTAGCTTAAATACACAGAACCTTCATTTTCTGTATTAAGAAGCCTAATGTGTCTCTCCAGAGAGAAAAACTGAAAAGGGTCTCTATTCCAGCAGTTGCCAACCGGTGGACTGTGGCCCACTGGTGGGCCATGAGAAAATTTTGGTGGGCCGCAGAGAAATCTCACCCCCAAAGCACCCCCCAAAAGCAATTAATCCAGGCTATGCAGAAACACAAGGCTGTGCCATCCACATGGCCTGCAGGAACACTCCCTGCCCACTCACTCCTTACCCGGCAAATTTGCCTGCTAAAATTGCTATTTTTCTTTTTTTCCCAACCATAAGATGTTCTGCTGTGCCGGGAGATTTAGATTAGCTAGGAAGCAGGAAATGGTTGGATTTCTTGCTTTCCAGCTACAGTAGTCTTTAGATCTTCAGCTCTGCTTTTAAGCACAGCTGAACTCCCTTAGGACTGAAGGTTCTGTTATTCAGTGCAGACTCATGGCAAGCAAATTTGAGAGACTGAGCTAGCTGATGGCAGATAGATAGATCACTGAATGATTCTGTGAGCAACTCAATCTGTCTGGCTGCTTTGCCTGATTTTGGGTAAAAGTTGCTCTTTTTTAAAATAAAAAAATCAATATTTATAAATATTTATAATATTTACATACATGCCATGCCCAACCAGTCACATGACCACCAAGCCACACCCACAAATTAGGCCATGCCCACAGAACCAATTAGTGGTCTCTGGGATTTAAAATTATGAGATTGGTGGTCCCTGAGGTCCAAAAGGTTGGAAACCCCTGTTCTAATGCATCAGTGACAAATGCCTGCTACTCCTTTTTGACTGCCTCTTTTTAGGCACTTAAAAATCATTTCAAAAATTATATTTTCCTATATGGTCCCTCCAACAGCCCGGTTTTAATTGAAAGGACAAATCATTCTAAAATTCAGGAATCGGATCAGAACTGTCTAAATTTAACTTTAGCCGTACGTTTTATGATACACCGTGATGCTATTAGGAAGAAGATTTAAAGCACCCAAAAGATACACACAGTTGTAATAGTGACTAGCTTATAGCAGGGGTGTCAAACTGGATTTCATCGAGGGCCAGATCAGCATTATAGTTCTCCTCCATGGCCGGTGGCGGGGGGAGGGAAAGAGAAAGATGGAACAGATGCCTCCTGCAGCACTCTGCCAGCCAAAACGGGGCATGGGGGGCTGCACACACACACACATACACACCATTTTGGCTGCCAGAGGCACCATGGGCCAGTCCTTTGCTCTTCCCAGGCCAGCCCCACAGACCAGATTTAAGCACCCTGTAGGTCTTGAAGTTTGATACCCCTGGCTTATAACAACTTAATAACACAGTGCTTTGGCACAAGAAAGAGGTGGAAAAAAACAGTCCTACTTGGCCTATTCCTTCTTGCAAGACTTGACAGATTATTGCCACATTGGATTAAGTACAAGAAGAGCAAGATAATTTTTTTAATGAAGAGTAACATACTTTCTCAGGCTGTCATGCAAACTTTTGAATTTCATACCATTCACCCTTGAGATGAATAAGGGGGAGAGAGAGAAAGAGATTTCTGGGTTGGGCCCTGTATGAACCTGGGCCAATTTCCTACAGCCTTAAGTCCACGGCAGAGAAGGGGATTTGTGCAGACTATCTGAGTTTGCATCGTGCGCCATACAAAAGGGTCTCTGGAATCTGCCAATCAAACTTGGTACGAAAGCTGCAGCAAACGATGGATGTAAATGGACTCAAGGGTGAACTGCAAAGATTCAGTAGAAGCTCAAAAATATTGAAAGCAGAGGTGGTGTTCAGCAAGTTCTGAGCAGTTCTGGAGAACCAGTAATGGAAATTTTGAGTAGTTCAGAGAACCTCTGACTGGCCCCACCCCCATCTATTCTCTGCCTGCTGAGTCCCAACTGATTGGCTGGGTCTTCTTTTGTTGCCCTGCACAGGAGAACAGAGCTGGAAAACAGTTAGTGTGGTGGGGAGGGAATGGGGATTTTGCAGTAACCTTCCCCTGCCATGCCCACCAAGCCACACCCCCAGAACCAGTAGTAAAAAATTTTGAATCCCACCACTGACTGAAAGCCTTTTTATCTGCTCTGCTGGTTCAGTGATTGATGTTGTATCTTTTCCTTTCTCATACATAGAACTATGTGCCCAGCTATATCCTGACAAGAAACCAAGGTTTTGGTAGCAAGAGGCCATTCTAATTTTCCAGAAGGTTCTTTGCTTTTTGCCCTTAAAAACCAGTATTAGGGAACACTAAGAATCAGTTGATGCAGGTGGTTCTTGAATTAGGACCAATCATTTAATGACTGTTCAAAGTTACAACAGCATTGAAAAAAGTGACTTATGACTGTTTTTCACACTTTGCAGCAATCCCCATGGTCACGTGATCATAACTCAGCCACTTGGCAACTGGTTTATATTGGTAACAGTTGGAGTGTCCCAAGATCATGTGATTCCCCTTTTGCAACCTTTTGACAAGCAAAGTCAATAAGGAGGACAGAGGCACTTAACCATATTACTGACCTAACAACTGCAATGATTCACTGAACAACTGTGGCAAGACAGGTCATAAAATGGGACAAAACTCACTTAGAAACTATTCCATGCTGGCAGGGAATTCTGGGAGTTGAAGTCCTTGTATCTTAAAATTTACAAGGTTGAGAAACCCTGATCTAGACAATGCCAGTACAAAATGGTCCATGAGCGACATAAGAGGAGATTCTCAAAAGTTATGAAGTGGGAGTTGCACGCAATTAATTTTCAGCTGAGAAAATTAATCTATTTGAAGTGAAGGAATGTTCCCTCCCCAAATCCAGTTGCTTTCCAAATTCACCAGTTGAAAACCTCCAGGCTGTGGAAATTTCATGAACATAATAGGAAACCAGTGGCTTCTTTCTGGAGAGTTTCTGCCTGGATCATATGCTTCATTTACTAGGATTATTTATTCCTCTCTACCAATATTTGGAGTGAGAGCAGCTGTGATCTGCTTGCACATGTGGCTTGCTATACTACCTAGGGAATATGTATATCTTGTCAGATGTGCAATGAGCGAGATGTGTCTCCTCAGGTGCTATTATCAGTTTGGCCAACACTTACTTAATTTAATTCTGGGATGATCCACACTTTGTATTTTGAAACTTCAGCTCCTTCCTATTTTGCAGAATTCAGATATCAAAACCGATTAGACCACAGGAAATCCTCCAAACATCAAGCCAAATAACCACCTTGAATCTCACAATCATTTACACACCTCTAAAGGAAGCCCCATGGTTGTTACCTATCCTGTCAGGAGAATCCGAGTTTTTTCAATCACAAATAAATTGAATATGAGCTTGGGGAACAAATTGTCCTTCTGAAAGAAGCATTCAACATATCTTCTGTAAGAATCAGCTCGCCTTCCTGGCACAGAATCCTTTCACATATGTGACTGCAATTGCATATGGGAATAAACAATTTGGATGGGGCACACTAGATAATCACATATAGGTAATCCTTAACTTACAACCATTTGTATAGTGACCATTCAAAGTTACCACAGCACTTAAAAAAAAGTGACTTATGACTGTTTTTCACACTTATGCACATTGCAGCATTCCAGGGGTGGGAAGCTAACCGGTTTTGCCCGGTTCCATAGAACCGGTAGCACTGAAGAGCCGCAAACACCAAATCGGTTCTGTGTTTGCTGCTGTTTAGCCCACCCACCCACCTGGCCTCTTACCTGCCCTTTATTTCCTGCTTTTTCAACCTCAGCTGCTTTGCGCGGGACAGCTGAGGTTGAAAAAGCAGGAAAAAAGAGGCTTTTCAAATGCTGCGCACCCGTGCGCAGTGCTTTTCAGTTGTCCGGGAGGCACAGCTAAAGGGTTTTTTTACAAGCATGCAAAACACATGTGCAAAACATAGTCACCGGTAGTAACACCGGTTGAATCCCACCACTGCAGCATCCCAAGGGTCACATGATCAAAATTTGGATGCTTGGCAACTGGCATGTATTTATGACCACTGCTGTATTCTGGGGTCATGTGATCACCTTTTGCGACCTCATGACAAGCAAAGTCAATGGGGAAGTCAGATTCACTTAACAGTCATGTTATTAACTAAACAACTGAAGTGGTTCACTTGTGTGCATAAAATAGGAAGGAATATAGATAAGTTTGCTGCCTTGAGTTATTTATTAAAAAATAATAAAGGCAGGATAAAAATAAACAAAGTCATTGTCTTCAATAGCTCCACTGAAAGTTCTGGGTTATTTGGATCAGGCAAGCCAACACTTGACAGCTCATTCATAGGAGTAATTTCTACATCTTGCAGAAATCTTCCCACTAAGTTAATTATAGTGACGTCTTGCACAACGTTGTAATAAAGGGAGACTTGTCAGCACTCTTCTCTAAAAGAAGCATGCTTTTATGGCTACTTCAATTCTTCTTTATCGCACCAGTATTCTGCATTTCTTTTCAACTAAAAGGGTTATGAAATCCCAAAGTGTACAAATTAATAGAAATTCAAATACTTTGCCAATGTATACTTGTGGGAAAATAACCAGATATTTGGATATACTATTTCAAAAAAAGAAACAAGAAAGAACATTTTACTACTATAATGAAACAATTTTTTTGCCAAGCCACTGATTTACTGACTGGTTTGTGCCATAAACAATCTGTGGGTCATTTTTTTTTAGTTTAGTTTAGTTTATCTCATACAATGAAATCAAATACCATCTTCAGTGCACATCATGACCATGACCATGAAAATAAACACATCCTCCACCCTCCACACATTGAACCAAAAATCCCTGACACTGCACCAATACTGCACTATAAGCAGAATTCAAAAGAGCTACTGCTCTGGGATAGAAGCTTTTTTTCAGGCTATTTGTCCTTGTTTTTATTATTCTGTACCATCTGCTAGATGGTAATAGTTCAAAAAAAGGGTTCCCAGGATGAGATCGATCTTTGAGAATGTTTTGAATTTTCTTAAGGCAGCGGGAGCTATAAAGCTCTTCCAAAAAGGGGAGAGGGCAACCAATGATCTTCTGGGCAATGAGATTAACCCTCTGGAGTGCTTTCCTATCTGCCACTGTGCAATTGGCAAACCATACAGAAGTGCAGTAATTTAAATACTCTCTTTGGTGCAGCGGTAGAAGGTCACCAGCAGTTTTTCATTCAGTTGTTATTTTCTGAGAAGTCTCAGGTAGTATAATCTCTGCTGGGCCCTTTTGATCAGGGCTGCAATGTGGGCACCCCAGGTCAGGTCCTCTTTTAGGGTAACACCCAGAAACTTAAAACTGGCCACATGTTCCACTCAGTCTCCATTGATAAGCAAGGGCTGGATGTCTCATCTCAAGAACTCATCTTTATCCTCATAACAATCTTACAATTGTAGGGTAGGCTGAGAGATAATGGTTGCCTTCATGGCTGCTATAATATGGCGAACTAAAATTATAAGTTTATCATGAGTGAGGAATGTGCTTATCCATGCTCCAAGTTCTGCTAGACTCTTCCTTTCTGTGGGATTATGAACCAGAATAGTCCCAAATAGTCTAGAGAAAAGAAGGGCTGGGGGTAAGGGACATAATAGCAATATTCCAGTATTTTAGGGGTTGCCACAAAGAAGAGGAGGTCAACTTATTTTCCAAAGCACCCACGAGAAACAATGGATGGAAACTAATCAAGGAAAAAAGCAACCTGGAACTAAAGATAAACTTCCTCACAGTGAGCAAAATTAACCAGTGGAACAGCTTGCCTTCAGAAGTTGTAGGTGCTTCATCACTGGACTTTTTAAGAAGAGACTGGATGGACACTCGTCTGAAATGGTATAGGGTCTCCTGCTTGACCAGGGGGTTGGACTAGAAGATCTCCAAGATCCCTTCCAGCTCTATTCTGACTGATTTAGACTGTGTATGGCTTATTTCACTCTAGTACGTCAAAAATGTTGCAAAAGAGAAATAGTCTCTAAAGAGGGTGTTGTACTGTTATAAGCATGGAAGAGATTTTTGCTATGAAAAGAAAGAACAAGCCAAGAGCTCTAACCACTTCATACATTTTTAAAAGTAAGTGAATCCTTTCTGCCTCTAAAAGAAACCAGCAAATGTCTATCGGCCTCTCTCTATCACTCCCTCTCTCTCCCTCTCTCACTCACTTTCTCTCCTTCCCCCTTTCTCTTTCTCTCATCTACAGTATCTATCTAGAGAAAAACCTAGCAGAATGAAAATCTGTCCCTCTAAAGTGGGCAGCCAACCAGACCCAATTTACATCAATCTGCATACTCCTAATTAAAATGAGATTAGGACTTGCAGCCATTCATGGGGGCAGGTGGAGAGGTGAGGGTTGGAGGGGAAGGATTGGTGCTTTTCTGATGTGAGTGAGACTATCTATGAAGACAACTCAATCATCTCCAATTATGTCATAGGGAAAAGAGCATGACTTCTCTCCCATGCTATTTAGTTTTTTTTTTAAGTCCCCAAACTCTTGGAACAAGTTGTTTGATCAAAATAAACACAAACACATAAATCTATGAAACTTTTCAATCTAGTGGAGGTATCTAACTTTGAGGCCAAAATGAGGAAATGTATGTTGTGATATCATGATGCAGTGCAGTGTTACACACTAGTAGGAGTGGACTTTGGGTGAGGATAATGTGAGGCACATTTTGGTGCTTGCCTCTCCACCCCTTCTTCTTCTGCCCCAATACCGATTTATTCTGGTCCTTTTCCAGGTCAGAATCACTGCTCTGCCATTGATGGATTCCTTCCTTTATTATTCTCGAAAGATGAAAAATCACTTCATCTCAAATGTTATCTACATAAAGAAAAAGACATTCTGCTTAGTTCAGATAGCCCAAGTTTTGTAAGAAGATCCTTCTGCTGCTTGGCATATATTCTAAACTCTACCCAAAATTATTGTCACCTAGGAATGAAGAAGCAAATCCAACACAACTCTCCTTGTCAAGATCATGGTAGGATGCGATTGTATTTGGGATTGATCTTGACAGATGATGGGCAGAGAATGCCGCCTATGGAACCAATCAGACAACAGGGGGAAGAGCTCCCAAAGCTGTGGTGGTGCAGTGGTTACAATGCAGTATTGCAGGCTAATTCTGCTGACTGCCAGCAGTTTGATTCAGCCTTCCATCCTTCCTAGATCAGTAAAATGAGGACCCAGATTGTTGGGGGCAACATGCTGCCTCTGTAAACTGCTTAGAGAGAGGGCTGTAAAGCACTATGAAGTGGTATGTAAGTCTAATTAATATTGATATTGCTTAATGCTCACAGAAAGAAATTTAGGAAGGACCCACCCTAGTGGATTAGGCAGTTAAAAGTGACAATGGGAAATTTTTACTTTCGGTTTGCAAAATCCTGTTAATGTAGCATTAGCAAGAAAGTAGAATTAGCTCATCTGACTAGGTTTCCTATCTGGTTGGCCTGGCAGGGCTGATAGGATGATGGGTGTGACTGCATAGTTAAAGCCTCCTTGCATTTTGACATGGTTCGCGATGCATTTGTAAGGGAGTGAGCCACAAGCTGCATAATCGCTTTGGCTTTTTTTACTCCTTCTGGTGGACATCCTGTCCCTTTATTTTTTGTTGCTTCCTGCCCTTTGTATTGAGGGAACTGAATAATTCCTTCCGTGGAACTGATACAAGTTGAGTAATTTTTGTTTTTGTTGATCTTACTGGCATATATTTTATAGTTTGTCTAGATGTCTTCAAAGGGAGGAAAGCCTGAAATTGAGTCCTGTGGCAGTGCCATTTTCTCCTCCTTCATCTGACAAAAATGATGAAAGAGGAAAGTTTTATCTTAAACACATGAATAAAACATGAACCATGCATTTAAAGAATTAGATTCGATGGGTGTGCTCCAAATATCTGCTGATACAATTCCAACTAGACCTGATAACATGAAAAACATGACTTCCCAATCAGGGGAGGGGAAATGCTATTGAAAATGCTGTAATGAAAAACCTTTAAAAAGTTAATTAAGCATTACTCACTAGTCTTATGCATTAGGAAACACGTTCATACTGGATCGTTGAAGATTGGAAAAAGAGTATCCCATTGCCTCTCTGGACTTCCTTGTGTAAGTTATTTGGTCTGTCTGCAGATATTTATTTACAAATGGGCAGATCAGATCTTTTTTTATTTTGGGAACAGGTCCAGATAGTCTTAAGTCTTCAATTCAAAGATTTTGAGATTTACAATTAAGATATATCTTTGAAAGAGCTCATCAGTAGGTAAAGCTTATGGTTGCTGTGAATGGATTGTGCATGCATTTTGTTCTTGTTTAGTGCTTTTTTTTCTGTTTTGTTTTACAGATCGCTGCATTTTTTTGGCCAATGCTTTATTATTATTACGGACTGGGGTTTAGGTTTTCCTGTGAGTTGTAAGATTAGCTGCTATATTATTTTAATAAAAAGGATCATGAGCATCAGAGAAAGATATTAATTCTGATTATTCAAGGAAGGCAATGGAGGCCAGATGTGTTTCTTCCATGCTAAAAAGCTAGTCGGAAAAATGTATGTAGAACCATCAAACAGTCTCATGCAAATACAGTGTCCCTTTTGGCTTATCTCTCAGAGTCCTTTTTCTTTTTCATATTATAAGATGTTCACATCTGCCTAAAAAGAGAAAGAGAATATTCCCAGGATGTAGATATGATGCAGATATCTTCATTAGGAGAGACCATGTGATTATTTTTTTTTAAAAAATGTGGTAACTAAATCATCTGTGAAAGCCATCAGATTTTTAAATTCTGAAATTAAAATTAATCTTTAATTTTTCAGTTCCATTATTTTTCCATCCTGTCTCATGCTTAATCCCCTTCCTCCAATGCCAATTGCTGAAATTGGCATGGCTTGGATTTATCTGCTAGCTGGTCTGCCCCTTATTTTTCCCTGGAGCTTGGGGCAGGACCGAGGCTTTTGCTACTAGTAATTGAAGAAGATTTGGGTTGCAGTTGTTGGTTGTCCCATTCCTTTCTCTGGTTTCTGTTTTATTTATATGACAGATGTTTGAAATGCAGCATTCCTTTTTGGGCTCTAAGCTTTGCTTTCAGTTAGAACCAGGGTGAAGGTCTCTGCTGCTGGCCTTCAGCTTGTTGAAGGCTTTCAGCTTGTTTACCAGCTGTGATGCTTTTCCCTGCTATGTGGACTTCAATCCTTCCTTCAGGCCTGGAGATGATGAGGTTCTTTGGGGTACAATCATGCTTTTTGCTCTAGGTACATACATTTACTCAGCAGACTAGGCAGAATGGTCTTGCTACATTAACTCAATTTGGGGTGATTTTGCTTCAGCTTCTGACCCAATTCTCTTAGGTTAAAGAAAAAGAAGGAATCTCATTTCAGGTGGACTTGAAGAGGAGGGTCATGTTCAAGGAAATCTATGCAAAGGAATTCCCTCAGCAAACCTCTAATACTAGGTATTCATCTAGAGGTTCAGACTCATCATACAGAAATTCAGATGACAAATTAAATGGGATGTATGTTATGGATGAGAACTCAACAGCTCCTTAAAATCACCTAGGGCAGTGGTGGGCAACTATGGTTCCTTTATGTCCTGTGGACCACAGCTCCCAGAATTCCTGAGCTAGCCACTCCTGAGCCAGACAGCATCGGCTCTCCATGTGACATCTGATACCATACTTTAACTGATAAAAGTGGTGATGTAGCTGTGGTCAAATGATAGCATGGAACCCATATGAGGAATTGGGAGATTATGCTCAAGCACCAGTGGCAGAATAACAATGTTCTGGGGTTGACCCGGGGCATTGCTTTTTTTTAGGAGAGCCAGTTAACCATAATGTGAGCAAGACTTTGGGATGGACTGATCAGCCACCAGAACCCTGGTTGAAAACCTCTATTGATAGCAAAGGAGTGAAGCCAGCATAGCTTTTCAGCATGTACCCAGTTCTGCCCAGTGATATACTGATCCATTTGAGGAAGACCATGTGGATTTTTAAAATGTTAAATAAGAAGAAAAAGGTCATACCCTTGGATCATGGTATCATTCAAAACATGGTATGTTGATGTAAGCTCACACCTGTGAAGGCCTAATTTTGGTTATACACTCTTGGGCAATTAGGAACTGTAAAGACTCCTTCAATGGAAAAACAACTTTGATGAAAAATTTGCATCAGCTTTCATGCCTCCCTCTAGAGTGAGAGGGGGGCTATGTAAAGTTTATTAGGAGACAGAAAGGGAGCATTGAGTTAAAAGCTAAGCATGTGTTAAAGGCCAAGTAGCTGTAAATACCTGTTGCTCCCTAAGAGGCATAAATTATTTGTTGAAAATGCCTTTCATGAAAGAATTATGTTCCATCTTCCATGCTGAGAAGAAAGTGGGTGTAAGATGCCATAATCAATGTTGGGCAAAAAAAAGATAAGCCTTTCCCAGGTCTAAAATGGAGACATGAAGCAGAAAAGAACATGCTTCTTCATACTTGAGGTAGGCCATCACCTTAGAACAGGTTGCCAACCATAGCTGGATGAAGAATTCTGGGAGTTGAAGTCCACAAGTCTTAAAGTTGCCAAATTTGCCAAATTTGGGGACCCCGGCTTAGAATGTCCTGGAGAAGGAATAATTATGAAAATTCTTTTCATATCCCTTGTATCCAAAGAAGCATAGGAATTATAACAATCCTATTCAGATCTCAGTAGCTGACGATGCAAAGCCAGAGGTGGTATTCAGCAGGTTCTGACCAGTTCTGGAGAACCGGTAGCAGATATTTAGAATAGTTCGGAGAACCGGCAAATACCACCTCTGACTGGAGATTTTACACTATCCTTCCCCTGCCACGCCCATCAAGCCAGGCCCACAGAACCAATAGTAAAAAAATGTGAATCCTACCACTGTGCAAAGCCTTGGCTAAGGCTAATGTATACTCTAGATTAATGTGTCAAACATGGGCCAGATCCATCATACACAAGCCATGCTCACTCCAGCTCTGCGAAGGGAAAAATGTCTCAAAACATCATGTAACAGCCACGGATTTGACACTCATGATAGAGCAATCTAGTACAGTTTCTCTTAGACTCCATTCTCATTCTCCTTTTTCAGGGTAGACTTGCCCCTTCTCAACATAATAGAGGTTCTTATATGCCCCACACTAGCCAAAACAAAAGTCAGAAGAAAGCCAGAAGGAAAATTAGCCATAAGAAAACCTGGGTACAAAAGAAAGACCCCTTTCATAGTTTGAACTCAAGATATAAAGTATGGACACTCGCAGTCTAAATGCAAGCAGGGGGTACACAATCAGAGGTCCAGCTATACTAGTCTCCTTAAAGTAGCATTTGCTATACAAATATCAGGTCCCACCAATGGTGGGATTCAAATTTTTTTTACTACCGGTTCTGTGGATGTGGCTTGGTGGGCGTGGCAGGGGAAGGATACTGTAAAATCTCCAGTCAGAGGTGGTTTGTCGGTTCTCCGAACTACTCAAAATTTCCGCTATCGGTTCTCCAGAACTGGTCAGAACCTGCTGAATACCACCTCTAATCTGAAACTAGACAGCTGTAGTACTGTCAGTTGTCCTTTATCATCACAAATATTTACATTCCCTTTTCCAGATCAAAGTTTTCTTTAACACACCTGGGGATCTGTTTTTGAAGCAGATAAATTCATTTAAGCTCAGCTGTTTTATGATGTTGGTTGGAGATTTTAATGGCAGGGTGGAGAATAATAATTTCAGCAGCTTTGGGAGCTGATGAAGAGGATCTTTCTTCTTCTTCTAATGTTTCAATTGTGAAATGAGCCTATTAATAAACGTGGAATAGTTACCTAGGCTTCTATACAAGGAAAATTACTGTATGCTGAATAGGAAAAGGCCTAGTAATATAAATAGGAATTTTACATTTGTTATACCAGTGGGGGGAAACAGTGTACACTCCTTGTACAATGGCTACCTTTTAAATTTATACACTTTAAAATTTTTTGTTAGCTTAAAGTTTCATATGTTTGAATCTGGCATCTTTGCTTCAGAAGTTAGCAATATATTTGATATGTTTGATGAAGCAGGGTTTATCTGTCCTGGACAATGAGCTGACTATATAAGATTGTCTTATAACTTTAAATGAAGCAAAGCTAGCTCCTGCTGTAACAGTTGTAGAGAAGCTTTTGATAAAATTTATTGACAAACTAGTTTTCTTTTAAATATTACTTGTTTTTTTTTTGTATGGAAATGTTAATTGGGTGGCATTTTTTTTTATTCTTTTCCCGAAAATCTAAAATAATATTAATAATATAGTAGAGTGTTATTTATAAAATATAAAAATAATTTATATGAACAACAGTATCAATGATACAATCAATAATTTTTATTGGAGAGAAGTGTGTAATGAGGTCATGCAATGCTGTAGACTTCATTTGGAAAAAGTATTTCAGAGTGCACAGGATCATAGTGCGGGACCTTCTATGGCTATTAAAGCAGTTGTGTCTTTTTCCAGGGTCATGAAGATGTTACAAAGAGGTTTTTCTGCAGCATCCCACACAATCCAAAACATCTCTTTGAAATTAAATCCAAAGTATTGCAAGTGATAGTGTAGAGCTGTGTTCACTCCTCTCTCCTTTATTTTCTGTTTTGGGAATCTTTGAAATCGGCTGAGTAGTGAGAATTCTGCTTTGGCTTATGCAGATAAGTATAAAGCAGTCTTTTTTTGAGATAATATATTGGAAATTGCTAAATCCAATTCTGCAAAACCAACACAAATGAAAGTAATTTATTTTTGGAGTCTTTTCTCAATATAATATGCTCTTGTTCAGTTGTCAATCATGTGTGACTTCGCATGATCTGATAGACATTTTTAAGGTTCTTGTCACTAACTACTTCTATAGGTTCCTATAAGCTCTTGCTTATGTCATTAGTGATAGCCTCTAGCCCTCTATCAAGCTTTTTCCATTGTCTTTGGTTTTTCTAGGCATCAGGGTCTTCTCCAATTACTGTTACTTTCACAATATGGTGAAGCTGAAGGTAATGAAGCTTCAACTTTATTAGTCAGCAGTCTGGTGTTGCTTCATTTAGTACAAGGGTCTTCAAACTTGGCAAAGTTTAAGACTTGTGGACTTTTCCTTGGCAACACAGATCGAAGTATCCATTTTCTTCTGCCTTTCTGATGACCCTATTACACAGCCATATGCTAAGATCAGAAAGACTATGGCCTTGACAACATATGCCTTTGTTATCAATTTCATGTCTCTGTACTTTTATATAGTCTTTCCCCACATGCGTTTGTATTCCTCTTCAATTGCAGTCCTCAGTTTCTTTGGGTGACTCACTTAGTTATATCTCCTCACCTTTTTTTTCTTTTCTTTGGAATTGGAAATTTAGTCGTGCTGTTGCCTTTTGTTCCTTGTCTTTCCATAACAATTTTTGGGGTAATCAAGATAATAGCTATTTTGCCTTCCTTTTTTTGTTTTTGTTTTTATAAAGCATTTTATGAATATTTCATCTTTAATAATATTGTGAATTTCAGTCAAGAATTCTTCAGGCACTCTGTTTATTAAATCTATTCCATTATTTGCTCTTTATCTTCACCATATGCTCATTTGGAATGTTGCTGAGATGGTACCTTTTTGGTTCTCTTTGTTTACTTTAATTTAAACTGAATTTTGAGGGAAAAGATGTTCATGGTCTGAGCCGCAGTTAATTCCAGATCTTAGTGTTGACTGAATAGAGTTCCTCCATTTTACTTATAAATTTAATGTTGATGCAATTCATCAGATATGTCTATGTACATAATTGCCTTTCAAGTTATTAGAAAACTGATATTTACTATATGCATCAAGTTATACCTTCGTAACTATTAGTTTATCATGTGATTAATTTCCTGTACTTTAATATCCTGTTATTTTAATTGTTGGTCTATTTCATATTTTAACATTCCATTTACCTATGTTTAGTATGTATATGTGTGTGTATGCATTTTATTGGCAAACTGTTGGAAGTCAGTTTAGAATGTTTAGCATTTTCTACATTTGTGGTTGGAGTATAGATTTGCATTGTTATACTGAAAAGAGATAATGTTTTGTGTAGTGGTTAGGAAATCAGGCTAGAAACTGGGGGACCGTGAATCCTAGTTCTGTCCTAGGAACAATGGCAGCTGGGTGACCTTGGGCCAGTCCTAGTTCTTTCAGCCCTAGGAAGGAGGTAAGGGCAAGACACTTCTGAAAAACCTTGCCAAGAAAACTTCAGGGACTAATCTAACTGAGGCAATTAAATGGCTAACCCGGCAAATCAGGAGACATGGAAACAGGGTTTTCCTTGAAATGAAATGCCCCGAACCGAAGTCCAAAGCACTCTTTTATTTAGCAAAAGCAAGATTACACAATATCAGCCAAGCAACAATAATACAAAGTCAGTTCATTAAAATCAGTTCATTCCGTTACCTCATAGTTCCAGATAAGACCACATTCCTGACTCTCTTTGAAGCATCTCTCTTTGAAGCAACTCCCCTGTTCCAGCAGCCTACTGATAATAACTTTACCAATTAAGCATGAGTTGAATATAAGTTGAATATGTCATAACACATTGAGCATCATTAATCAGAACAATTAATCCCACATCTCCCCCTTTTCTATTTCATGACCATCACGAGCATAATAAGTAGTAACATGTATTTCTTGCTTAACGTGAAAAAGTCCTTTAGCCATACCTATTAGAGAAGGCAGGCATTGAATACAACAGCAAACACTTACTAGAGCAACCAGTATCAAGATGATTGACATAGCCATCCTTCGGATCCAAGACCCATCCGGCAGCCAGGACCACATGGCTCCCCATATGTCTACGGTACCAGAACCAGTCCCTACCAAAGGATTCTGAGCAATCATTTCTTCCATAGTGTGTACTGTGTGAGAAATATTGAGTTCATTATCATGGATATATACACAACAATGTGAATGTAATAAAGCACAAACCCCTCCTTTAGAAGCCAGAATAATATCTAAAGCATAACGATTTTGCAAAGCTACTTTTCGTACTTCTGAAAGTTCCTGATTAACCAGTTTCAAAGCAAAGATAGTTTCATTAAACATAGCCATAGTCCAGTTATTGAGTAAATGTAAATCACGGTAGTTCATAGCCACACCCAAAGGTGGTAGTATTCCACGACTGAGCTGAGTGTCCCAATGGAAACCAATCGGGCTAGCTTCAACATCCCGACGATTTCGCAGTCGACCAGCAGGTAATACATCAGTCTTATAGATAGCAGGAATCACATAACCCATGGTGCAAACACCAGACCAAGTTTTTGGTAAATGTTTATATGCTTTAGTGCCACACAGAAACCAAATTGGACCGGACCATTCCACCTGTTGAGCGGATGTCAACTCTGCTAATGTCTGAAGAAGTGCTACTTGCTGACATGCAAATTTAATTGTGTCCTGAAAGGCATTACAAAAACCATCACTATTATTCCACATAACGGTTTGATTGCACAGCTGGTAATCTCCCATGTTGGTATCATTTGATCGATTAAAACAAACCAAAGCAGCTTCAAAAAGTACTATGTCCACAGCCGGGGTAGAATTAAAAGAAACGTGAGATATATTGTAAATTGTTGAGTTATCGTTCCACCCAGAATCATTAAGTGGGATGGCATGCAAAGGTAGTCCCCCACGAGAGGTGCCCGGGATATGCATGCACAGCCAACATCTAGTCAGATTGAGGTCTTTCGCTGTCCTCGCCAGATCGTTCAGGAATACATTTTTCCGCCATATCTCCGTTCCCAGCATCCCGGGTCTTTTGATCTGGCCCACAAGGTTTTGGGTGGTAAGGGCGAACACAGCGGCCAGGCACCCAACGAATACCATTTTCATTTTCCACTGCAGCATATCCGCGGCCCCACGTAATAAGTTTAAATGGGCCGCACCACGTAGGGTCTGGGAGAAACCGAGCCCAGACCAGAGGGCGATTTTCTGTAGAAGAAACAGAAGAAGGGAAAAACCGGTCTGCCGCTGTAGCTGGAGGCGAGCCGGTGGGAGTTAGAAAATTTAAAGAATATAAAGCAATATTAAGAGTGTCTTGTATTCCTGGAAGTCCCGGGGAATTCCCCCTTTGTTGTTGTTTAAATTTTTCGAGCATGCGTTTTAAAGTGCCATTTGCTCGCTCGCAAATAGCCTGTCCTTGCGAGTTATAGGGAATGCCAAATTTATGACAAATTGACCAACGATCACAAAATTGAGCAAAGTTTGAACTAGTATAGGCAGGACCATTATCTGTTTTTAGCTCCTTAGGTGGCCCTGAGGAGGCAAAAGTGCGAAGACAATGATTAATGACATGCTTAACAGTCTCCCCCCTTTGTGGGGTAGCCATAATAAACCCAGAAAATGTGTCAATACTAACATGTAGATATTTCCACGGGGCAAAGGAGGGATACTGCGTGACATCCATTTGCCAAAGGGCATTACGGTGCAAACCCCTAGGGTTTACTCCCATGGGTATAGCTGTAGCAATTTTACTACAGGTAGGACATTGCTGGACAATTGCAGCAGCTTCTGTAGCTGAGAGGCCAAATTGTTTGATAAGGGCTTTTGCCCCTTGATGGAAGTAAGAATGGCTGTCCCACGGAGTTGTTTTAGATAAATGTAAGTGCTCCACGCGTGTGGAGGCATCAGCTCGCTGGTTTCCTTCAGCAAGGATTCCAGGTAAATTGGAATGACTACGCATATGCCCAACAAAATAAGGACATTTACGCTGTTCTAAAATTTGTTGGTACGATAAGAAAAGAGCAAGTAGCCCTTCCTCCGTTCCTGGGGATACATATGCCCCTTTGAGGCATATAGTTAAGTTGTAAACATATTGACTATCCACAATTAGATTAAATGGCGTGTCAGGAAAAGTTTGAAAAGCCAACATAGCAGCGGCCAATTCTGCTCGTTGAGCTGATTTTTGAGGGGGGGTAATTTTCGTATGCCACTTCTCGTTTAATTTCCATACGCACGCACCATATGTTTTTCCTCCATCCACAAATAAGGTCAAAGCATCTGGGAGAGGAAAAGAGCAGCGAACTTCTTCCAAAATTATATGTGTATTGGTGACAATGGACAATCTATGATCTGATGGTAAATGATAAGCAAAAGTACCTTGCCAATTTGCTAAAGACAATTGAAGTAGCTCAGAGGTAGCCAAGAGTTGTTCCCATAAGTGAAGCCGAAAAGGAACATAAATAATAAAGGCTGCAGAATAGCCTTACAGTCTGCATTAGCATTTTCTACGGCTAATTTTTGGAGTAATTCTGCAGCCGCCATATCATTATCCACCGATCTTTCAATTGCAGTTTTCAATTTAGTAATAAAATCCTGAAATGGCTCAGCATTTCCCTGCTTAATGGTAACAAAACTGCGAATGGAGCTACCTCCAGCCTCATCTACTTTAGCAAACGCAGCCAACACACAAAGGTTAATCATAGGGAAAACATTATTTGCCAAGTTATCACGTTGTGACTCAACTGTACTAAACTGATCAGCACCATATAACTGATCGGGTGTAATGTTTGCTGTTCCCCTAGCTATTGCCTGTTGTCTATATTGAAAATCCCAAACAATATATTGGCCGGAGGACAAGATCATTCTGGCCAAAGCTTTCCAATCCTCCGGTATCATCATTCGACCAAATGCCAAAGCTTCCAGCAAAGCAGTTGTATATTTACTTTTTAACCCATAATCTTTTACTGCTGTGGTAATTTCCCTGAGAGTTCTTAATTCTAAAGGACGCCAAACACGTTCCTGATTCCCTACTCCATCCATTTCTACAACAACAGGAAAAGCTGAGACCGGAAGATTGATTAGTTCCTCCGGAGACAGCTCCCCATTCTCCATTGCCTTTTCAAATCCAGCGTCCACCGCATTTTTCACTCCGCGAGGGGCTAGCGAAGGCTCACTAAGAGCAGGGGCAGAAGGAGGGAGCAGCAGCCCATGATTACGAACCGCTGTGGTATCAGCTGGCTGAACAAGAACCGGTTGATAGGGAGGTGGGTGAATGACAGAGTCAGGAAGGGGCTGCAATAAGGGATTATTTTGAATTTGCAATGCCTCAATTAAAGAACGCCATGTACAGAGTATGGGTGCAGGGGCGCGAGGCGCATTGTGTAAGGCCTCGCCTATCTTTCTCCATGTAGACACCTTCGTACTTCCTGACAAAGGGTAATAGGACATATGTTCCCATACATATTTCAAAAGTTCCTTAATCTCTTTTCCCTTAACTTGCCGAGCTTTCCCAGCTGAGTTAAACTGAAAGTAATTTCGCTTAACTATCTCTTTCAATTCCCTGACGTGCTCTTCTTGAGCCTGAGATAGATCATTCCCCATACTTACGATGAATCAGACGCGGTCCAGCCGTGTACCTGATGAAAGCGCTTAAGCCAATGCCTGGCGAAGGATGGGGACAAAGCGGACGTATCCTTTAAGAATCACGTCGGGGTCACCACTTGAGGCAATTAAATGGCTAACCCGGCAAATCAGGAGACATGGAAACAGGGTTTTCCTTGAAATGAAATGCCCCGAACCGAAGTCCAAAGCACTCTTTTATTTAGCAAAAGCAAGATTACACAATATCAGCCAAGCAACAATAATACAAAGTCAGTTCATTAAAATCAGTTCATTCCGTTACCTCATAGTTCCAGATAAGACCACATTCCTGACTCTCTTTGAAGCATCTCTCTTTGAAGCAACTCCCCTGTTCCAGCAGCCTACTGATAATAACTTTACCAATTAAGCATGAGTTGAATATAAGTTGAATATGTCATAACACATTGAGCATCATTAATCAGAACAATTAATCCCACATCTAACTAGTCTCCAAGAATAAGACAATAGAAAGGAAAAAAAAACTTACCATGAATTCATATTCTATCATCATCTCACTTAAGCACTTTTTTAAATAAAAAAATAATGTCTATTACTTTGCTCCTGTGATTTGTTTGTCCATAGCAGACAACCTGGTCCTCATGTGACAACAATTAATTAACGGAAGTCTGAAATGAAATCTTTTAGGCTGCCATGTTTTAAAAGCTTGAACAAGGGATAACGCCTAGATGATCTTTGTTGACCTCAATAGGTAGCAGAGGTGATATGGTTTTTAATTGGATAGAGGACACCTTTTTAAAGCCTGTTGACTAGACCGAAAGGCACCCCATAACAAGGCAATAACAAATTACTTCTGTAATGCTGCCAGTACAATACAATTTCCCGAATACAATCATTAGAAATTAAGTTCACTTGGAAAACTTCTTTCCTTTTTGTGTTATTAGAATAAATTTTGGAGACAGTTTAAATTATGTCCAGAAGCAATAATTTACCTTGGACAGAGAATACCTTAATATACCTAAAGATGATTGAACAATATACCAGGACTAGCAGCCAATTTGGATAGATGAGCCTCAGACTCACATTTCTATGTCAGGTGTTGAATTGCAAGGCAGGGCTGTTGACATAACTGTGAGCCTACAAAATACAATTCCTTTTTAAGGGGACCATTCATTGATTCAGTCATTGTCACTAGCAAATCAGAATGTCTAGATTGCAGAAGGGAAGTATGTAAATTCTTCAGGAAGACAAAAGAAGCCTATTTGTGAAAATTTACATAAAATTGACATTACCATAAATATGTTCCAGAGAAAGAAATGAGCAAATTTTCAAAGCATACTAATAGAGGCTAGGAATGACGAATTGTGGGGGGGTGGGATCAAAACTTTCCTTGTGTGCTGCTCAGCACCCAAATCTCAAAAAGTACCATTGGATTATTGAAATCAAGCAAACAATGAAAGGACAGGAAGACTTTTAAAATCAGCATTTTCTAAAAGGCATTTTATGATATACATTTCCAGATGCCATAGATTTCAATCAAATTCTCTTCTTTCTCTTTCTCTTTCTCTCTCTCTCTCTCTGGTTTAAAAAAACCCCAAGTAAATAGCAGTTAATTCTAAACAATTTCCTATATCTCTTTCCCAAAGAATCAAGGTCAGATAAGTTAACTTGGTAAAAGTCATCAAGATTCATGTCCAGGATCAAAAAACTTTGGATTTGGATCTCATCCTGGGCACCCTTTTTTTGAACTATTACCACCTGGCAGACAGTAAGAATAATAAAAAACAAGGACAAATAGGCTGAAAAACAGCTTCTATCCCAGGGCAGTAGCTCTGTTGCATTGTACTGTATAGTGCAGTGTTGGTGAGGTTTTTCAACCTATTTGTCCTTCAATTCAATGTGTGGAGTGTGAAGGATGCATGTTTGTGTTTATTTTCATGGTCAGGATATGCAATGAAGATGGTGCTTGATTTCATTGTAAGAGGTGCAATGACAATAAACTATTTATTTATTTATTTATTTATTTATTTGATTGATTGATTGATTGATTGATTGATTGATCTTCTATACCGCCCCTCTCCCAATGGGACTTGGGGCGGTGTACAGCTGAATAAAAATACAAACATGAATACAATATTTAAAATGGAATTAAAAGAATTAAATAATTAGCTGAAAAATTAAAACTATCAAAGGTTAAAAGCTAAGAAACCATTTAAAATCAATTAAAAACCCTGCAAGTAACTCTAGGCCAGACCAGCTTGATGGAATAAGTGGGTCTTCAGCGCGCGACGGAAGCTTAATAGGTCAGGGATGGTCCCCATCTCCGGGGGTAATTCATTCCAGAGGGAGGGTGCTCCCAGAGAGAAGGCCTGCACCCTCGGAGTCACCAGCCATCCAGCAGGCAGCATCCCGAGGAGGCCCACCCTATGGAAGCGCACTGGCCGATGGGAGGCCGATGGTGGCAGTAAGCGGTCCCGTAAGTACCCAGGTCCCAAGCCATGGAGCGCTTTAAAGATGACCACTAACACCTTGAATCACACCCAGAAGGCCACCGGGAGCCAGTGTAGCTCGCGCAAAAGTGGCGTAACATGGGAGCTCTGAGAAGTCCCCAAAACCACCCACGCGGCCGCACTCTGCACCAACTGGAGCCTCCGGATGCTCTTCAAGGGGAGCACCACGTAGAGAGCATTGCAATAGTCTAGGCGGGAGATGACGAGGGTGGATGTGACCGTGCAAAGTGCATCCTGATCCAGAAAGGGCCGCAACTGGTAGATCCTACGGACCTGACAAAAAACCCCCCTGCCGATGGCCACTATATGGTCTTCTAATGACAGCCGTACATCCAGGAGGACACCCAGATTGCGAGCCCTCTCCATGGGGCAAGAATTTCCTCCCCCATGGCCAGTGATGGAGTTAGCTGACTGTAACGGGGCGCCGGAAAGCACAGCCACTTGGTCTTGGCTGTGTTGAGCTGAAGCCTGTTTTGCCCCATCCAACCCCGCACAGCCTCCAGGCACCGGGTCATCACTTCCACGGCTTCGTCGGGGTGGTCTGGGGTAGAAATGTACAGCTGAGTATCATCAGCATACTGATGAAACTCTACCCCAAAGCCATGGATGATCTCACCCAGCGGCTTCACATAAATGTTGAACAGTAAGGGCAAGAGCACCGACCCCTGAGGTGCCCCACAGGTCAGGGGCTCGGGGCCGATCTCTGCCCCCCCGCCAACATAAATTGAGAACGGTCGGAGAGGAAGGAAGAGAACCACCGTAACACAGTGCCTCCAACCCCCAACCCCCCCAGCCATCGCAATAGGATACTGTGGTCGATAGTATCAAAAGCCACCGAGAGATCTAACAGGACCAGGACAGAGGAATAACCTCTGTCACGGGCCCTTCAGAGATCGCCCACTAACACGACCAACGCCGTCTCTGTGCTGTACCTGGGCCTGAAGACTGATTGGCGTGGATCCAAATAGACAGCTTCATCCAGGTGCCGAGGAAGCTGTCGTGCCACCACACTCAACAGCCTTCGCCATAAAGCGAAGGTTGGAGACCGGATGATAATTAATTTTCTAAACTAAATTTCAGAAGCCATTTCTTAAATTAAATATTGCACAGATATCAAGGACATTTTTAAGAAAATGGAGTTGAAATATTTGTATTAATGCTGTTATTTCCATTCAGTCTACTACACGGGGGTCAAACGCGCCACGTCACATTGCCATCATATGACATATAGCAACATTTTTTCCCCTTTGTGGAGCTGGGATGGGTGTGGCCTGCACGTGATGCACCTGGCCCACGGGCTGCCACTTTTGACACCCCTGGTCTACTAGAGAGATAGCTCTGATTGGATTTGGTACTTCTGGCTTTTGGATCAGGTAGGTTAGGTTAGCTAAAATAGTTAGCTGCTGCTATTTTTGTTGTTGTTGAAACATTTATTTCACAAGCTTTAAAGTGGGCTTCAGTTCAATGGTATACTGTAGTTAGCTTGGGTATCAGAATCACACTTTCATATGATTGTGTGTGTCTACATGTGCGCATGTATGTGTATCAGAGGTGGTATTCAGCAGGTTCTGACCAGTTCTGGAGAACCAGTAGCAGAAATTTTGAGTAGTTCAGAGAACTGGCAAATACCACCTCTGACTGGAGATTTTACAGTAGCCTTCCCCTGCTGTGCCCACCAAGCCATGCCCATAGAACCGGTAGTAAAAAAATTTGAATCCTACCACTGATGTGTATGTGTGTGTGCATGATGTGGCAGCAGTTCATTAGATGTCAGGACCTTTCTAGAAGTCTGACCTGAAGACAATTATGAATGCCTCACCATTTCTGGGGAGAAACCAGACCTTGACTCTTAACTGCAAAAATATTTGTCCAATGGAACAAAACTTTTGATAGGAGATATGAGTCCTCACAAAGCTGGCTAATCTCTTTGTGATAAATAGAGGCATTTCCTGTCCACAAAGCTTGACCATTCTAAACTATCATTATAGCTTGCCTTTGTGCTCTGTACAATGGCATATTTGTTAAACTTATTTGATGTGGAACATCCAGAGGATCGTGAAGACTTCACTGTCTTCATGCTAATGGATTGAGGACCCATTTTGAGAAATCATTTATGATAGGTCTCTTCTTCTGTCCTTCTGCCCAGGATACAATTTTTCACCATCCACAAGAGCAAGGCCATCCTTCACCTCTTCAGTTCATTGCCATCCTTGTGTTAAAAGTATACTGAAAGATGCTTGGCAGAATTTTCCTCTCTATATTAAAGGATTCTCTAGTACTTTTCAAAACATATCTTTTATCTAATAAACAATGCTTCAGCACAGTAAATAGCCATTGGTTCTGCATTAAGAGCTACCTTACCAGCTATCATAAGAGAGCCATTTACAGAGATACAATTTATTGGGAATGGAACATGTGTAATTCCACAGTTAGCTCCATGCAAAGTACCATAATGAAGTATATCAGGGGATAAACTTCAGGGGAAAACATCAATATTTCAAAAATAAGTTGAGGAAACTACCTCTTACATACACATACACAAACACAAAACAGTGCTACAGTAACATTCTCCTGTGTTCAGTGTTTAATTGGTTTAATTCATTTCTTAAATTCATTTGAAGACCATGGTCTTCTTGAGTTGGAAAAATAATATAGTCAGCATTAATAATATCATATTAGGTACATGATAAATATAAACAAGAACTAGTTAAAGTAGTTCTCCTCCAATTTCCTCGAGAGATGGGTGGCTATCTAAATGAACAATGTATATCTGAAGCAGCAGAAGGCTGTTTTATAACAGTGTTATAGAGACAAAGATACTTCTAATTTTATTTTTATTTTGGCAAGAATTTCCATTTTCCTATCAGCTGTATCTTAAATTTTCCTGATGGTGAGGTTTTAGATGCTTTGCTATTGGATTTTACTACTGCTTCTATATTTCGTTGGCATTTTAGTGAGGTTTTTAAGAAGATGTTTAAAAAGTTTTGAGGGCACAACAATTATATTTGGATTTATTTTGATTGCAGCTTTTATTTGTATTCCTTTATAATCTATCTATCTATCTATCTATCTATCTATCTATCTATCTATCTATCTATCTATCTATCTATCTATCTATCTATCTATCTATCTATCTATCTATCTATCTATCTATCTAACTATCTATCTATCTATCTATCTACCTACCTACCTACCTACCTACCTACCTACCTACCTACCTACCATTTATCTCTATCATCATCTCTGCCCACAGCCAGGAGTTCTATCCTGATGGGGCTCAAGGTTTTTATTTATTTGTTTGTTATAACAGGTATAAGAATAAACATGGTTATAAATACATGAAATGGATACGAATAAGAAAAAAAACAATAGGTCAGGGACAGTAAGCACATTTTGGTGCGCTTATGCACGCCCCCTACAGACCTCTTAGGAAGGGATTGAGGTCAATAGTAGATAGTCTAATGTTGAAAAGTTTGGGGAAGAAACCACAGTCAGGTAAAGTATTCCAGACATTGACTACTCTGTTGCTGAAGTCGTATTTCCTGCAATCAAGTTTGGTGCGGTTTATCTTTAGTTTGTATCTATTTTGTGCTCTTGTATTGTTTTGGTTGAAGCTAAAGTATTTATTGATAGGTAGGACATTGCAATATATAATTTTATGTACTATACTTAAATCGAACTGAAGGCGGCATAGATCTAGGTTGTCTAGGCCTAAAATTTCAAGTCTGTTGGCATAAGGTATTCTGCTATGAGTAGAGCAGTGGAGGACTCTTCTCGTAAAATATTTCAGGACTTTCTCAATTGTATTAATATCAGATATGTAATGCAGGTTCCAGACTGGTGAGCTGTATTCAAGTATTGGTCTAGAAAATGTTTTATATGCTCTAGTTAATAGACTGATATTACCGGAGAAAAAGCTATGCACAATTAGGTTAACAACTCTTAATGCCTTTTTGGCTATGTAGTTACAGTGGGCTCTAGCACTTAGATCATTTGAGATGAGTACTCCAAGGTCCTTGATAAAGTTTGTGCCATCAACAAGGTCTTGATTATTTAGCTTGTATTTTATTTTTTTGATTTTTTTTTGCCAATATGCAAGACAGAGCATTTACTTGTTGAGATCTGAAGTTGCCATTTGTTTGACCATTCTGGCACATAGTCGAGGTCTTTTTGAAGGGTAGCAGCATTGTCAGTTGTGTTGAATAGCTTTACATCATCAGCGAAAAGAATGCAGTTGCTCTTAATATAATCATAGAGGTCATTAATATAGAGTATGAAGAGAGTTGGTCCTAGAACACTGCCTTGGGGGACACCATTGTTGACAGGTACCGGATTTGATAGGACGTTCTCAATTTTGACCATTTGTTGCCTGTTTGACAGGAATGCTTCTGCCCAGTTATGCAAGTATCCAGAGATGCCATAAGACCTTAGTTTTAGGAGTAGTTTGTTGTATACCACTGAATCAAAGGCTTTACAGTAGTCTATATAAATTGCATCAGTTGCTTTGCCCTGATCAAGTTGTGTAGTCCATATGTTTTTACAGTGCAAGAGTTTCAGATTAGAGGACAGTTTCCCTCTGAAACCAAACTGTTGAAGAAATTTGTTGAAGAAGGTTGACTCAGCCTTCCATCCTTCCAAGATCAGTAAAATGAGATTGTTGGGGGCAATTTGCTGACATTTATAAACCACTTAAAGACTGCTGTAAAGCACGATGGAGCAATATGTAAGTCTAAATGATATTGCTATTGCTATCTATCTATATTTATTTATCATCTATCATGTCTATTTGTATATCTATCTATCATCTATCTATCTATCTATCTATCTATCTATCTATCTATCTATCTATCTATCTATCTATCTATCTATCTATCTATCTATCTATCTATCCCCCCCCGCCCTCGTCTAACTTCCCTACCATCCATCTATCCTTCTATATACACACATGCACATACACAGCCTCTCTCTATTTCTTATACTGAGTTGATAGCAGACAATTTATATAACTACATTTGGAAACTAAGGGAGAGACAAACAATAACACTAACACTCTACAAGGCAGATTAAATGATACAATTCTGTTTTCATCGTTTCTTTATCTCCTGCACATTCTGAGGCTATCCAGAGATTGTTGAGTGAAGGAACATATTGTATTAAGGGGAAAGGGGAAAGTGGACTGCTACTATTTTTTCCTCTCAAATTTGCCCTCTCAGCAAGGAAAGGGCAACAGACTGAAATTGTCTCTCTCCCTTTATCCCTTATGTGAATAGGACGAGCATCTGCCCAATTCTCTGGTGGCATCTTGTTTGCAGTTGCCTCCCATGAATGCATGCATAATGAACTTCATGGCAAGCTTGTAGCATTCTCTCATATTAGATTAGATTTGGGGGGGCGGGTGTCAGGGGCACAAAGAAAAAGCAGGACACAGTCCCAAATTGTAAAAAGCAATAAGAATTATTGGGCAGAAGGAACACAACAAGAGTCATCATTAAAATGAGGATGTGATATTTAATATATACAGTTGTGTCAACAATGCATATATAATGTATTTTGATAGGCTAATAAAATTGCCACACTCATTTTCAGATCTTTATATGTCTTTTTCTAGTATGTATTAACTGTCTGATTTAACTGGGATTTTTACATTCTCCCTGCCTCCATTTAAAATTTGCAAGCCCCTCTAGATGACCTCATCATCGTGCTTAAACTTGTGGGGTTAAAATGTAAAGTAGAGAAATGTATAAACAAACCATTACTTTGGACAAGGAGCAATGTGGCTCTCTGTGTTTTATATTTAAGCATATATTGACTTCAAGTTAAAAGCTCCCTGAATTACAGTTGTCTTGACCTGCCTTCTAGAAACCAATAAAAAGGTTGACAGGCAGAGCCCTCGGAGCAAGAAGGTCCATCGCTGGAGTGCCATCACTGAAAAAGCTCTACATCTTCTGGTGAAGTGCTCTATTATAGGTCACAAGGGAGACACTCCAAAGAGCTTTTTTGGCCAGTCTCAGCCCACAAAAACAACACCAGGCGCTGATGTTTTATGCACTGTCCATCCCACTTCACTTTCTAGTTTTCAGGGCATGCAGCATCTGTCAGTTAGAAGAAGCAATAAATTTAGGTCCTTTTGTTAAAAGAAGAAGAAAAGCTTTGTGGTGTCATAGCTGGCAACTCTAGAATTGAAGAAATATTAATCTCCTTCTGTTAGCCAACTTTGCCAGACCTGACAGCAGATCTCTGGGTTGCTAGAGCTTGGAGGGATGGTAGCAGAAGTATCAGTGGGGAGAGGGGAGCATGCTTTAGTCACCAACTTTGGATAAGAAAGAACAGACCTGGGATTTGAACTCTTGATCTCTTGCTTTCTAACTTGGCACCTTAACCACTAGAGCAAACTGGCTCTCAATTAAATATCAATTCCATGCTGGGTGGGTGCAATTGTGACACATGTTTTCTGAAATGCTTCTGGACATGTGTCTACATCTACATCTCCACCTGGAGATTGGGCATTACTTAATTCATCCATGGAGGAGAGGGAAACAGCTCTAGTAGAGAGAAGGGAAGTGGACATTCTCCTTTCCATTTTCTAATCCCATGAAGATTAAAACCTTGATCTGGCTTTGTTGTCAAAGTAGAATAGAGAGCAAAGGTACAGGCAGTGCATTTGAACAATGGCATAATTTTATGCTGGTTCCCTCACCAAATAACAGCTGTTTAATGCTGCTGTGCAGAAGAACCCTGAGATATTAACACCTCATTTGAACACACCTATGTACAACTGGAATCAACAGAACTGTGCCTCCCATATATAGCCATTAAAGAGGATGCATAACAATATTCTAAAATTGTTGGGGGTAGAACAAGGTTTCCCAACCATAGTAAGTTTAAGATGTGTGGATTTCATCTCTCAGAATTCCCCAACCAGCCATGCTGACTGGGGGAATTTTGGGAGATGAAATCCACACATCTTAAACTTACTATGGTTGGGAAACCTTGTTCTACCCCCAACAATGCTGACTGGGGAATTCTGGGAGTCGAAGTCCACATATTTTAAAGTTGTCATGATTAGGAAACCCTGCGGTGAGGGAAACTAATATTTGGTCTGTATTTTAATTAAGAGACTTGCTAAGAGCTCAGCTCCTGGATAGTTATCACAAGCAAGCACCTTTATTTGTTAAACATATCTTGTCATGGATATATCAGCATTCAGACCAACCTCACCCTTCAAACTACGTTGTTTTCTATATCTGCCCATGTGCCAATGGATTGCAGCTTCCCAAAATATAGCTCCTATCAACTTAGGATCCATACTGTTTTATGTGCGAAGTTCCATGCACCATACCATAACAATCCTGCTTAGAACAATGAAGAACAATTTTATAAAATGCCAACTTGTGTTCTTAATTGCTACACATTTCAAAGTAAAGCACATTAGCTAGGCAGATGCACAATCTCAAATTAAATATTGTTAGGACTGTAAGATAATAAACTCAGGCCCTATAGGGGATATAGGAAGCCCATTTACCATAGCTATGTTTCTTCTGCCTACTCAACATTCGAATTAGTCCATGGAAATTGGAAGATGTGGCTGAATTTAGATAAATCGTGTACATATTTTTTTCTATTAATAAAGAACTAAGTTTAGTAAGCATACAAATAGTCACACAATGGGATGCGCCATAATCTTTTGTAGTTTGGTTACTGAATTCTCCTTTTTGTATAGGAGCTAATCTTCATTCATTTGTTAGTTGGGTTAGACCATCCACATGGTTGCTGCTTTACATTTGCATGACTAATCACCTCTCCCTGTTGTTTAATTAAACTGAGTGCTTTCATAACCCCTTGAGTTGTCTGGATGCGACAATCAGTTGCCAGGGGTAAAAAAAAATGGGTAAAAATAACAAGTGTCACCATGTGAAAAATAAAATTACCTTTCCAACATAGATTAATACAAAGCAGGACTCACCCAATACAAAGAAAGCGGTATCCCTGGTCTGCTTATTAGACAGGCCTGTAAGTATATGTATTTTAATATAAATCTTACTGAGAAGATGAGGACTGACTGAGGCTTCAATACAAGTGCGGGGATTACACTGTGAATGTAATAGTTGGGGAAACATGCTTTGCACATTTATAATCTCCTATAAGATTTATTTTATTCCCATCCCCAAAGAACCAACCCTATTGTCATAGTTCTGAGCAATGAACCTAATTCAATCAGGACTTGGAAGCTCCATTCAGGCTTGAAAGATCTTTTATTGAGTACATCATATCGGCATTTAGAAAGGTGAAACTAGCTCTGAGTATTTCCCATGGTTCAGAGTAATAAAAAGAATAGAAACTTACCACCACCACCCTGGGTGTCCTGGGTCACATTGACCAATAAGTCCAGTAGATGCTTCCACCTCGGTCTCAGCCATGACCACGGTTCTCATACTGCTTCTGGTTTTGTCTAGCAGACACCACATTCTAGTCCATCCTAACTCCCAGGGTGGACTTCAAATATTTAGCAAGGGGCTCTCTGCCCTAATGACTGGCTGGGTGGGCGAGGCTAGGTGGTCATATGACTGAGTCAGTGTGGCCAACTTGACATTGCTTCTTTGCCCTAATTACCTAAAAAAAGATATATACAGTGATGGTATTCAGCCGGTTCGCACCGGATTGGGCGAACTGGTAGCAAGAATTTGACATGGGTCACCGAACTGGTAGTAACTTCTGGCTGACCATGCCCCCGATCCAGTCGCCCTCCTGCCCGATGCTTGCTTACCCACCTGCCTGACATTTGCCTAAGGTATTTCTTTATTTTCCCCCTCCCAACAATCTGCTGTGCATAGATCAGCTGTGCCAGGATTCCCCTTGCTGAGGCCCAGGAAGGCAAAAAATGGAGGGAAGAGCTCAGCCCCCTCCATTTTTTGCCTTCCTGAGCCTCAGAAGAGCCTTAGAGGAAGTGCCCCCCAGAGGCTCCTTTGAGGCTAGGAAGCTCCCAAAACAGAGCTTGGAGGGGGTGCTGTGTGCCCCTCCCATGCTCTGTTTTTTTTTCCTTCCTGAGCCTCAGAGAAGCCTTAGGGGAGCAAAAACGCCCCCAGAGGCTCCTCTGAGGCTAGGAAGCTCCCAAAAATGGGTGGGGGTGGCAAAAAAGCAAAAAAGCCACACCCAACCAGTCACATGGCCATGCCCACCAAGCCATGCCCACAGAACCGGTAGTAAAAAAAATTGAATCCCACCACTGAATATATACTAAAAAGGTGTTTATTATTTCATGCATTTAAATAAAAGACTGGGTGAAACCAGGCTTAATAGCAGAGGTTGTGAGAAGGATCTTGGAGTCTTAGAGGAGTTTTTGGTGAGTTATGTGATTCTATTTGGGAATTAATCCCCTCAGAGGCTAGTGTCTATGTTATCTGACTTTCTCAATGGCTTTCCCTTGAAAGCACTGAGTGGATTGTTTATCTAGCTTGCAACACTTTTACAAGATGTGAAATGCTCTTGGCTGAACACCTAGAGGTTCAATTAAGCTTATTAAGAGCTTTCCCTTGCTGCTTGTCTTTCTGAGGTTATTGGGGGCTCTCTGAGCCCCGCAGAGTCTTAGCTAGGGGCAGCCCACCTCTGCTAACTCTCCCCTCTCCCCAATGAGTAGCAACTAAGAAATGAATTGAAAGTAAACATGGCTTTGGGCAAAATCGTTTCGAACTTTGACACCTGTCCCCATTGCAGTATTGTTTTATCATTCATAAGCGGCCTTGCTCCATCACTTTGAATTTGACTGATATACCACGCGTTATATTTATAAGGAAGAGAAATCAACATCTCATACTGACACCCCTGTTCTTCAAATATGTTATAATGCCAATTGCATTAGGTTGTAGATCAAGCTGATGGGAAATCAACTGCAGGATCCATATTCTTTCTTTGGGAGGTAAGAGCCACCCATCACTTATTGCACTGAGAAACAAAACACAACAGCCCTGGTAGTCCTTAATTTATGACCAAAATTGAGATCAGAATTTCCATTGATAATCAAGGCAGTTATTAAGTGAAACCTAGGCAGAATGGAGACTCTCTGGCCCCTTGCTACTTATATATGAATTGTTTGATACCGAAATTGAAAGAATGCTTTAATTAATAAATAAAAAAGGGACAGTGAAATTTAAATGGAAAAAGGATAATTGAATGGATGCAATGGAACGATTCTCAAAATACTAGTGGAAATTTTCAAGATAGTCTTTTAAAACCAAAACCAAAAAGGGGGAACAGTGGAAGGAAAAATAATTCAAAAATGGAAAATATTTTTCGGTATTTCTGCCGTATTCTGGATTGTTTGTATGAAACTCTCTATGACAGAGGTCAATTTATAGTGAAGTAGCTTAAATTAAATCTCAACTCTCATATGGCTTGTGCTTGTAGAAGTGGTAAATTCCTCTGCAATCCACTTTTTAGATAAAGACAGCATTATACTTCTCAGCTATCTACAGATTCACTGTAAGAGTTTCTTTTTAAAATAAGAATCAACAATTGTCAAATGAGCCCTTTCTTATCTCTGGTGGTTTATGTATCATCAAAGGACATTTTTTTCTAGCCCTGAATCAAATGGAGCTTCACACAAGAGAAAAATGGAAGAACATCTACATTCTCTTTAATGTTAAAATAGACATGTAATCATAAGGATAAGAAACCAAAAACTACTCCAGAAGGATAAGTATTTTCCTGAGCTACTTTTCTTGGCATGGCTGTATATTTTCTACTATTTGAAGAATAGCATCTTATTTAAGTCCAGTTTACACCTCAACACTTAGACGTATACATGTAGATTTCTTTGAAAACGTATCTAGTGCTACAGTTTTTGAACAAAAATGATCTATCCATGGTTCCTTTTTGGGTCCTTTTTGACTTCCCAGTTTAGCCTATGCCCTTAACATTTTCCAACGATCTCTTAGTGAACTAAATCTTACTGATCTATATGGGTCAGCAAAGGGCTGCTACTCCCCTTATCACCATTTCTATTGTCTTGGGCTGTACACAATCACAATTTTTAAAACGTTGTCTTGCAGCAAGTAGTGTGAGAAGGGAAACCCCTTATGCCACCCTTGCCACCCAACCCTAACTTTCCCTGTCATGCCAGTGAACCCCAAGCAACAAAACAAAAGACTTATGCTCTTCTGCCCGTATTGACACTTGGACTGCAACTAGCAGTTCCCTCACTAGGAAATTGGCAAATGTCAGCATGGCGATTCTCTACATGCACAATAGGATTCTCCAGACCAATCACCCAAAATTGGCATCTGAACACACAAAGATTACCTCACCCTGCAGGGTGCAAAAATTGCTTATGATCCACACCGGATTCAGATTGACCCCCGAAGAGAACCATATTTGTGTACTCTCTAAAACAAAGACTCAGCTTTCTTGTAAATATTACTAACTCTGCTTTTCAATGTGTGGCCATCTTCAGCTGTTAACCTTTCTGTTTCTCTGTTGAATAAATTCTACCTCCACTTCAAGTGGTTGTCCTGTGCTTTTTGATCCAGTCTGGAATGAACCGAGAAGTTTCTTCTAAGAGTAGCAAGAGCAGCTATGGCATGTCTGAGAAAGGCATATAACTTTTAACTTTTGTATAGTGTATTGGGGTTTGTGATTGGCTGTGCACCGCCCTGAGTCCTTCGGGAGAAGGGCGGTATATAAGTATTAGAAATAAATAAATAAATAAATATAGGTTTTTCTCAGATGGAATAGAGGCAGAAGGCCGTTCCTGGGCCCACTCAATATGTCAGGTAGGCAAATGGGCAAGATGACAGCTTACAAGGCCCACATTTTCCCATCTTACCTGACTCAGGGCTATCTGTGCTGCCAGAATAAATAACATTCACTGAAATCCTCTGGACCCACATCTCCTTCTCCCCCAGTTACAGTTCCTTGTTTTTTTCTCAAAAGATCTACAGTCCTCTTTAATATCCCTGCCTTTATCTGCATTTCTTTTGCTCTTTCACAGAAAAAAAAAACAGCAGAGACGAATCCCTCCCGGTTATGTTCTGTCACATATCCCACTGCCTTTTAAAACAGACATTTAAAACAGGCCTACGACTCAGGGAGCCACAGCTGGCAGGAAGAATCGACAAGGCAGAGCACTGGAGAGAAATGGGGAGTTGCAGAAGGTGACAACTTGCCTGTCACTAAGGGATAAAAATGCAGTGCTTGCCTAAAAAGTCACTCCGACATCTCTGAGCCTTCATGAAAATAAAGACCAAGGAGGAAAGCAAAACGTTTGAAAATGGAATCTTTAAAATCTCTCCCTCGCTCCCTTCCCCCCTCCCTCCTCCCACCCCTCTGAAAGCTGGAAACCCAGCCGGGTTTGACATCTCAGCTCTAAAGCTGCTCTTGCTTCCTTTTACCATGTGAGTGGATTTTTCCAAAAACAGATCATTTTCTAAAAGTATTTCTCCCAGGGAAATATTATTCCTCCCTCCACACTTAAGAGCGGTCTCCAGTCTCATTTCCTTCTTCCTTTACCTGTGCTTTGGATTTTGTAGACTCAAGGATGATTTTATTTCATTCCTGGAAATCTTAGCACAGCCCAGAGAAAGAAAAGCCACTGGAAATACAGTATGAAAAATATGGGTTTGGGCCATATTTCAAGATCACTCAGAGTGGTTTTCTCATCAACTTAATGCAGAGATAGTTTGTGGTTGTATGAATCTTTTGAGGTTGCTAGAATTTAGGAGATGGAATGGAAATAGCACTTTCAGAACACATTTTGTCTTCCAGAAGCACAACGAGGTGTAAAAAGGGGAATAGCAACCATACAGAAGAAATTTGTTTGCTTTCTTTCCTCTGGCCTATGATAAAGCTTTTCTATTTTGATTACTTGACTTCCAGAATTTAGTTCTTAAAGGGAAAAGAGAACTAACTCAAGTGGGGGAAATGTATTTGCAAAGGAGAATCTCTAGTTTATTTATTTATTTATTTATTTATTTATTATATTTATATACCGCCCTTCTCCCGGAGGACTGAGGGCAGTGCACAGCCAACCATAAGACCCCATTACAATATACAAAAGTTAAAAATAAATTAAATATTTTAGGCTGTCTAAAATTATACCCTCCCCCAATAAGTTAATTAAAAACCCAAATTTTAAAATCCCAATTAAAACGCAAATACTAAATTAAAAATCCCATTTCAGCCTAGGCCGGCCTGCTCAAACAGCCAGGTTTTTAATGCATGTCTGAAAGCTCTCAGATCCATATTAGTGCGTATTTCTGGAGGCAGACCATTCCAGAGGGCCGGGGCCCCCACAGAGAAGGCCCTACTCCTAGGGGCCACCAGACAACACATAGAAGCTGACAGCACCCGAAGAAGGCCCTCCCTGTGGGAACACACAGGTCGGTGGGAGATTACCGGCAGAACGCGGTCCTGCAGATAACCTGGTCCAATGCCATGGATTGCTTTAAAGGTCAAAACCAGAACCTTAAAGCGAACCCGGAAAACCACTGGCAACCAATGCAGCTTGCGCAGGAGAGGCGTCACTTGGGAGCTTCGTGACGCCCCCATAACCACACGCGCGGCCGCATTTTGTACCAGTTGGAGTCTCCGGGTGCTCCCCGCAGGGAGCCCCATGTAGAGAGCATTACAGTAATCCAGGCGAGAGGTGACAAGGGCGTGAGTGACCGTACGTAAGGCGTCCCAATCCAGAAAGGGCCGCAACTGGTGAATCAGGCGAACCTGATAAAAAGCCCCCCTGGAGACGGCCGTAATATGGTCTTCTAAAGACAGCTGTGCATCCAGGAGGACACCCAAATTGCGAGCCCTCTCTGTGGGGGGTAAGATCTCTCCCCCAATAGCCAGCTGACTATATCGGGGCGCTGGAAACCACAGCCACTCAGTCTTGGAAGGGTTGAGCCGGAGCCTGTTCCCGCCCATCCAAATCCGCACGGCCTCCAGGCACCGGGACATAGCCTCCACAGCATCGTTGGGGTGGCTTGGGGTGGAGATGTAAAGCTGGGTATCATCCGCATACAGATGACACCGCACCCCGAAACCACGAATGATCTTCCCCAGCGGCTTCACATAAATGTTGAACAAAAGAGGGGAGAGGACCGACCCCTGAGGCACCCCACAAATGAGGGGCCTAGAGGTGGACCTCTCCCCCCCATCAACACAAATTGCGAGCGGTTGGAGAGGAAGGAGAACCATTGCAAGACAGTTCCCCCAATCCCCAACCCCTCCAACCGCCGCAATAAGATACTATGGTCAATAGTATCAAAAGCTGCTGAGAGATCTAACAGGACCAGGACAGAGGAATACCCCCTGTCACGGGCCCTCCAGATAGACATCAACCAACGCAACCAATGCTGTTTCAGTACTATGCCCGGGCCTGAAGCCCGATTGGAAAGGATCGAGGTAAGTCGCTGCCTCCAGGTACTGAGGGAGCTGACGTGCCACCACACTCTCAACAACCTTCCCTAGAAAAGGAAGGTTGGAGACTGGACGATAGTTATTTAAAACAGCCAGGTCCAGGGCAGGCTTCTTGAGGAGGGGCCGCATCACCGCCATTTTCAGGGCAGTAGGGAGCGACCCCTCTCTCAACAAAGCGTTGATAATCCCCTGGAGCCAGCCTCGTGTCACCTCCCTGGCGGTCGAAACCAACCAGGAGGGACACGGGTCCAACAAACATGTGGTGGTATTCAGTCCCCCCAGCAACCTGTCCACACCCTCAGCAGTCACAGGGTCGAACTCTTTCCAGATAATAGTCTCAAGAACTGCCCTGGACACCTCCCCCAGGACCACCCAATTGGAGTCCAGCCTGCCCCGAATCTGAGCGATTTTGTCATGCAGAAATCGGGAAAACTCCTCTGCCCTGCCCTGCAAGAGGTCCTCCCGCGCTCTCGGCTCAAGCAGGGAGCAGGTCACTCTAAACAGAGCGGCTGGCCGATTTTCTGCCAACGCAATAAGGGCGGAGAAATGCGAATGCTTCGCCGCCTCTATCATCACAAGGTAGGTCCTAATATAGGACCTCACCTGTGTTCGGTCGGACTCGGCGCAGCTAGCCCTCCAAACACTCTCCAGATGTCTTTTCCGGCACTTCATCTCCCGCAGTTTCTCCGTAAACCACGGAGCTGGATGGGATCTGTGCTGGGTCAGAGGTCGCAAAGGCACAACTCGGTCCAGAGCCTCGGCAGCCAGCCTATCCCAGGTGGCTACTAAGTCTCCAGGCGAGTTATGAGCCAGAGTCTCGGGAAATGGCCCAAGCTCCCTCTGGAACCGCTCAGGGTCCATCAGGCGCCTGGGGCGGAACCATCTACATGGCTCCGCCTCCCTGCGGTGGGGGATGGCGGTGCAGAAGTCAAGTCTAAGAAGAGAATGATCTGTCCATGACAAGGGTTTAATATCTAAGACCCCGAAATTACAGTCATTCAACCACTGACCAGAGACAAAAATCAGGTCCAGCGTGTGTCCTCCTATATGAGTGGGGACAGAAACTAATTGGGTCAGGTCCATGGCCATCATGGAAGCCATGAACTCCCGAGCTACCCCAGAGGTTTCCCCGAGCGAAGGCAGGTTGAAATCCCCCATGACTAAAAGCCTAGGGGTCCCAACCGCCAGCTCGGCTATCACCTCGAGGAGTCCAGGCAGGGCCAGTGACATGTGGCAGGGAGCCAGTTGAGGAAGAATATTGTTTGTCAGTAGTGGTTTTTTGTTTCTCAACTTTATGTGTTTGTGTATAGTTTTTTAAATGCTGCTAGCTGTCCAGAGGTGAATTTGAGATGATGGTCCTATAAATTGAACTAATAAATATATATAGATGAATGAAATTAAATCCCTCCCTTAACTCCTATAATTTTGTGAAAATTATTTGTCTATTTAAAGATTTATTGAATGTTCACATCTTTGTTGCGAAATGCAATCAAAAAAATTTTGTGGGTTCTGCTAATACTCACATGGAAGCTGAGTGAACATAATAACCCTGGTGTTTGGTACGTGCTTCTTTTATTTCACGTGATATATCCCCATGAAAAAGCCATTTAGATCTGGGAACTGGTTTGACCACTTTTAGCTGCTATAACCATAACAAAATGCTTCCAATAATTGGCAATCAGTGCCAGGGGTGGGATTCAACCAGTGTTACTACTGGTTTGGTGACTATGTTTTGCGTGTACTTGTAAAACAACTGTAAGCGGTGCCTCTCGAACTGCTGAAAAGCGCTCTGCGCAGGTGTGCAGCATTTGAAAAGCCTCTTTTTCCCTGCTTTTTTCAACCTCAGCTATGCCGTGCAAAACAGCTGAGGTTGAAAAAGCAGGAAATAAAGGACAGGTAAGAGCCTGGGCAGCAAACACAGAACCAGTTCGGTGTCTGCTGCTCTTCAGAGCCAGCACTTCTTTAGAACCGGGCAGAACCGGTAGCATCCCACCCTTGATCAGTGCTAACATCACTGTGTAAACCTTTTGGCCCATTGTCATATAGTGAATTACATGGTGATCTGCGAGTACTAACTGCCAGAACCTGGGTAGCTCTGAAACCAAAATCCCTGTATGTACCCAACTAAATGTGAAAGTTTGTGAGCTCAGCTTCACATAAAGGACTTGAACCCCATTAATAATACCTGCAACCTATTTCTGAGAAGTCCCAATAAGAATGAAAGTGATCATGTAGTGCTTCCTGGTAGTCAATGTAACTGGAAAGATGCCTCAACTGAGTAATATTTGAGAGTTTTCAAGCATGAACTATATATTTCAAGGTCTTCCATAACGTTTCTATGGAATGTTGACCTCATCATCCAAAACACTGTTCTTATCTATTCCCTATAAGAGTTGCTGTACATTTAGATTCACTATCTTCCTGTTTGATCTATTTGATCTTCATTTTCAACAGATCGAAGGCATGTTATTCTTTATTGTAATCTCTGATCCAAGCAGAATTCATGCTTCCTGCAATGATGGTAAAGTACCCAGGTACAGAGGAAGCAAAGTGTTCCCAAATATTGATTCAATTTATATCACACTTTTCCTCTGGGAGTTCAAGATGGCATATATCACACTCCCTCCTCTACTTTTATTCCTTAAAATAATTGCTTTATAAAGTAGATTGGGCTGAAACAAAATTATTGGCACAAAGATATTCAATGTCAGACTCCAAAAATCAAGAAAGACATGTGGGAATTCTTCTAAGTAGATTTATTTATTGTTTCATACCTATAGACAGAATCTTGCCAAACTGATGCACACTATTATCTACAACAAGCATATACTCTGAGAACTGTTAGGAAGGAGCTGTCTTCACCCTCTTTATCTCACACATGAATTGAGCTGCCACTTACTCCTCTTGGGAATTCAGACTATGATACCCAATGACTCTCTATGGCTACACCTGGGTCTCCCCAGTGCCAATCCAATACCCTAACCACTATACTAGAAGGTTTATGACCCTAGAATCTCAAGTATGAGATATTTTTTGCTGTAGAATGTACTGCTTGATTGAAACACAATGATACCTTTATACTCACCCCCCCCCCCCCCAATTCTAATTTTTGACTCATCTGTTCAATATAATATTCTTCAAGAAGTCTGAAGGGTCATCCTGATCTTTTGGCAAGCTTGAAATGAGTATCTATGTTCTTCTTAGTTGACAATGCCCATTTTACCCGAAATTATTTTGTAATGGAGACACAAACATTAACTTTAGCCAAAGTAAAGAGAGGCCTGAAACATCTTCAGATGTTGTTCTGAATACTTTGAACAACTTTATGTTCTTCTTTTAGAGAGGTTTTGATTGGATGCCCTTTTGCTTCAATATCGTCATCTTACAATGATGATCCCAACGATGGAACAGTGATCTCCAAGAACTTTATAAATGATTTTTGTAACCCTTCCAACAGGTAGACATCAGTAATTTTTTAATGGGAATCTTTAAAGCTTTCTTTTCAGCAAGTCATAATATGCTTCTACAGTCTGTAAAGTGAGACTTTCACTGTGATGAGAGGAGATTTATATAGTGCAGAGCTGGCTGATTGTTTAATGAAGTACTCAGAGAAGTGGTCTAGATATCCCATTAATTGAGTGAGCTATGGGAGGTGGGGAGGATTTTTTTTCCACAATAGCACATTGTATGTTAAATGACTTTTATATGAAAGAAATCAAGGAAGCACCAAATGGTCATATTTCCACTCAACCCCCCCCCCGTTTAAAAATCTGATGGCTATTAATATTCAACAGCAAAGATATGTAACAATTCAGAAATTTAAAAGGAGTGAACACTTTTCCACTGAACTAAACAGGCTTCACTTTCTTCCACATTTCTGTTTTGCCTACAAAGGATAAAGACGCATTTATCAAACTTATACATAATTCCACCTTAAACTCTTAGATATAAAATAACTGTATTTTCCTAAAAAGTTTGATAACCCTGAACTGTTTTGAACTCATTTTAATCTTCATGTTTCTCTGGGCTCATTTTGTAGCTATTTAAGCTGCTTTCGCTTTTTTTCTGTGGCCTCATTCTGTGTTGCTCATTGTCATGTTTACTCTGTTTATTTAAAAAGAGCCACCGTAAGGTTCGGAAAGTTTTATCTTGGAAGCTGTACAGTATTCCAAGTTGGTTTAACCTTGGAAAGCTGCCTAATAAAAAATGCTCAGTCTAATCTGACACAGAGGAGCTGTCAGTAGATCAGCCAGTATTAACAGCATCACAGATAACTGGGCCTGGAGAAATGTAAACAGACATGCGCACACCCTCTAGATATACCCAAATATGCCATCCTTTTGTAAGATTACCTCTGCTGTTACTGAGATAAGGTTTGCTGCACTAAAACAATTGCTGGCATATTCCAAAGGTTAGGTTGTCTTGCTGGTTTTTCAGGAAAGTTTGTGGGGATTTTTTTAAAATATATTTTCGCAAACTTAAGAACCCATAAGCTATCACCATTCTGCAGTGGTTAACCCACAGATTGCTTCTTTATGAATTTTAGCATTCTGATGTACCTTATGATGTGATGGATGGATCTCAGACTAAACTGTAGAACACAACTATTATCCAGACTTTCCATTTCTAGGACTATCGTGTCATGATTCTGACTGGTTGAAATGCATTTTTAAAAAGAGCACATTTAAAACATAATGGGAGAGGATTTTTGTAAAATCAAAACAAAATATAAAGAAATTATGGGAAAGAGGGAAGGAACTGTATTTATATGAAGAAAGAGGAAGGAAGGAAGGAAGGAAGGAAGGAAGGAAGGAAGGAAGGAAGGAAGGAAGGAAGGAAGGAAGGAAGGAAGGAAGGAATGAAGATCTATCTATCATCTATCACTAGTACAATGTATACGAATATGGTGAATCGTATATCCAATACTTATTGGGGCTGCATTATATGGCTTATCATCATCGTCATTATCATCATTGTATGATCATCATCATCTTCACCACCATAATAATAATAAATCTGCCCATTTCAGGTCCCTCAGAAGGACTTGATAGATGGATGACACCGCAACGAATTAGTAATACAAATGCAATAATACAATGGATACCAGTGAAATACAATGAAATATTTTTGAAAAATGAATGAATAGGAAACTTTTTCAAACAGCAAATAGATGAGCGTGTGAGAGTCAAAACACTGTAAACAAAGGATTTATGTCAATAAATGGGGTGAGCTGAAAATCAGAAGTGATTGGAAGATTTCAGAGCCTTCAAGGAGAGGGCAGAAAGGTGTTATTTTTATGGACCATCAGTTAAAATTATAAATGACCTTATGATACAAAGAGCAATTATCTGAGTCCCAAGGTAACTGATGAGCCCCAGAACAGCCCATTGAAGTTCTGCTAGCATCACCAACACTCAGAAGAAATCCATCACATACCAAGCAAAGACTTTCTCTTTTGTATGTATGGTTATGCAATCATATCAATGGAGAACATCGCTATTAAATGACAATCTCTTTAATATAATTAAGTTGAACTAAACATACAAGTTGGTCTCACGCATGGCTTGTTCTGTATGATCCTGCAGTGCGGGACTGATTAGTCAGGCCTACAGAAGACAGCAGGAAATGCTCAGGTAAAGATCATTTGATGTAACAACATACAGGTTTTTTTTTCTCTTCCATTTTTTTAAAATGGATGCAATGGTCAAACTACTTGGATGTGAAGTGTTGACAATAAATTCTGAATTAGGTCTCTTCAGAACTTCAGCTGTCTTATATTTCATCTCCCTCTCATTGCTAAGAGGCCTGTATATCAAGCATGTATGTATTCAACCTCCATTTAAAAATCTCAAGAAAATGAAATGTCAACAAACAGAAAAACAATCTTGCATATTTGCATGACTTGCTGTCAATGGCTTTTTCTTACAGAACAGTTTGTTTGAACCCCTTTGATCATTTCAGGTGTCCTTTTTGCTCCTTTTCTAGATCTAGAACAGGGGTGTCAAACTTGATTTCATTAAGGACCACATTTGGGTTGTGTTTGATCTCGGGGGCCAGGGTGGGTGTGGCCAGGGTGGGCATGGCCAGCTCGACGTCACCCATGTGGCGACTCAAGAGTTCTGCCAATGAAAGTGGGCTCCCGAGCTTCGTTTCGGCTGCAACTGCTTCCTGCAACCCTCTAACAGCAAAAAAAGGAGCTTGGAAGAGCTGCATGTGGCCCTCGCGAGCTCCATTTTTTTACTGTCAGAGACATTGAGGGCTGGTCCTTCGCTGTTTCCAGTTCGGTCTCGTGGGCCAGATCTAAGCATCCTATGGGCCTTGAGTTTAATACCCCTAGATCTAGAACATAATAACCCTAATATCTAGAACATTCCAATCCAAGGGTTCACCAAAACTGAACAGAACATTCCAAATGCTTTTGCACTCTTTATTTTGGATTCCTTTCCCAACAAAGCCGCATGATGAACAAGCATGACCGAGCAAGGGATCTCATCCAGATCTCCCAACTGAATCCTGCAGTAAAAGCATTAAAAAAGAGGAGCCTAATAAGTCTTCAACCACTCCAGGGAATCTAGCAGCACACATTTGCCTGACGCTACGAAGCTACTGAGTGCTGGGAAAAAATGGGATCTTACCTTCGCCAAAGCTTGTCTGCCCTTACTTGACAAGATGATTGACTAAAACATAAATTGGGCAATGATATATAGAGGGCATTCACTGTGAAGAAGAAAAAAACCTAGGATTGTGTTCATTGAAGCTTGTATGTGCCAAAGGCAGTGATTGATGGGAGATACCTGCAAATCCCAGTGGGGAAAAGGTTCTGCATATATTGCTAATCGCAGTTGAAGAGTGGCCTTCCTGGGTTGTGAAAATGGTAAGTGCCTCCTTACATCTGCCTGAATGTCTGCTCCTGCACCCTTCCCTTAAAAGAAAGGCATCGTTGAAGCCCAAGGACTACTCCTTGTTCACAAAATCCCCTTGAGGGTGGGGCAGGGGGGAGCCCCTAAAGAGGGAAAAGCCAGCCAGCTTCATACACTCTGGAAGATTTGTTTAGTCAGACTTTTTTTTCCAATTATAGGTTTTAGCACTAGAACTAACTGCATTGTTCATCAAATACATTACCTGATCTGCTTTTGAGGAAAGAAAGTGTGGATATGAATCTCCTGCTTCCCTCAGCAGTTTCTGGTAACATGGTATAGGTAGTCCTCAACTTATGGCACAATTGAGCCCAACATTTCTGTTGCTAAGCGAGACAGTTATTAAATGAGTTTTGCCTCATTTTGCGACTGTTTTTGCCACAGTTGTTAAGTGAATCACTGCAGTTGTTAAGTTACTAACACAATTGTTAAGCGAATCTGGCTTCCCCATTGATTTTGTTTGTCAGAGAATCGCAAAAAGTGATCACATGGGACTCTGCAACCGTCATAAATATGAATCAGTTGCCAAGCATCTGAATTTTGATCAAGTGGAGATGCTGCAACAGTCATAAGTGTGAAAAACGGCCACGAGTCACTTTTTTTTAATGCCATTGTAACTTCAAACAGTCACTAAAGGAATTATTGTTAGGTTGAGAATGACCTGTATCCAGGGGTGGGCTGCTGTGGGTTAGCACGGGTTTGGGTGATCCTCTAGCTAAGATTCTGCTCAGTTCAGCGAACCCGCAAGTCCCATTCCTGGCTGGCCACACCCACCCCACCCTGCCCCTCCCAGGGGTCCCCATGCGGCCCATTTTGGATGCCAGTTAAGTATAGGGCCCACGCAGAGGCTCAGGAAGGGTGAAAAATGGGCCTCCCAGAAGGCCAGAAATGGGCCTGTTTCCAGCCTCCGGAGCCTGAGGGAGCCGTTTTTGCCCTCCCAGAGGCTCAAAGAAAGCCTCTGAAGCCCGGGAAGGGCAAACATGCCCCCGCCCCCGCCATAGTGCAGGAGGCTTACTAGGCCATGCCCACCCAGCAACTGGGCAGAGAACCGGTTGATAAAATTTTTGAAGCCCACCCCTGCCTGTATCCCATTGCACTAATTGCACTGGAGCTGAAATGGGAGGCAGTGGTTCTGCTCCTACCTGCAATGTAAGTTCCAGAGAGGGATGGTAAAGAAGAGGGCCACTTCTGTTGTGATATCCCAGTTGCACCAACCTTTGAGCATCAGGAAAAGGCTTGCCTTTTAAGATGAGTGCTTACTCTCTCTTGATAAAGAGGCTTGTTAATGCTGCTGGGACCCATTTTGGTAGGGCTATGCAGAGTTTGGATTAGTTTCTTTGCAGGGGACCAACATTATTCGCTCCACTCCAGGATATGGTTCAATAGAATATAGAATATAGAACCATCCTGGAGTGTTTCTGTTGTTAACAGATAGACAGAGGCAATTTGGCCTAGGGGATAAGGTACCAAGCTAGAAACCAGGAGGTTATGAGTTCTAATCCCGCTTTAGACATGAAAGCCTGTTGGGTAACTTGGGGCCAGTCACTGTCTCTCTCAGCCCAACCCACCTCACAGGGTTGTTGTGGTTGCGGAAAATAAGAGGAGGAAAGAATATTAGATATGTTTGCTGTCTTGAGTTGCTTATAAATAAATAAATAAACAAATAACACAAGAAACAAATAAAAATAACAGATACACAAAACATAAATAAACCATAACAGATATTGCACGATTAGGTGGTTGTTCAAGACTCATAGATTCTGATCTAAAACACAATAACACAATTTATTACAGTTCGTTATTATGTTTTGAATTCTGTGAAGCCAATCCTTTAAAAATCTCTATATTTACCCTGTTCTCAGAGAAAGCATTGCAGAAAATGATAGGCCTAGAAATATTCTTTTTTTTTTTAAATCTAAATGTCAACGTTTTTCATTATACACCATTTGCTTGAGTGCTTTTTCCAGAATACTATTACCACTCTTTTCCCTTAAACTTTATGTATAGGGCCACTTCATGATCCAACACATTTGGCAATAATGATAAAATACTATAGAACAGACATTTAATGTAGACAGTAGATTTCCTAGCATTTCTGAGAAGTATCTAGTTGTCCAAGAAAAATTGGATCGGTACGTGGACTTTTCAACACTTGATTTTATTACTTCAGGCTTAGAGGTTTATGTGATGAAACACAAACAGGGTTAGTATTTGAAAAGATTCTTTTAAGCCAAGAAATGAATCGGTACCAAAGGCATTGAAAAGAGATGCAAGTATTTGTTGTCATTACATTATTAGATATTAGAGTCATGTGCTAGAATTTCACTACACCTCAAGGAAGGCTGTCATCTAGGACAATTTTATGTCATGTCCAATGGCAAGAGAGGAGAAACACTTTGAACCTGAATGCAGCCATAGTTTCATAACAATTTATAATATACAGCTGATGAAGTCTACTATACCATCTGGCAGGATTGCATAACACGTCTCATTGATTCTGGCATGGAATGAAGTTGCTCATCTTCAAATGATAACGCTGCAAGCTTTAATTTGCCGGCACAGAATTGTTGCGTTATCCCTTGTGCAATAATAGAGCTTTTTCCACCGAATGCTACCTGTTAACTTTCTTGTCAATTCAAGGTTGTAAATACAGTATATAACAGTATCAACCCAAAAACGCACCACTTTCAATCCTAGACTGCTCAAACATTCACGCAATCTCCTTTTCATCTAAAAATGTTGCAGAAACCTTTATCGTTCTCTGACTATGCTTTTCGAAAAGTTAAATGGCAACTTTGGGATGATTTATTCCAATGCACAATTATTTATCATACAAACATCAAGTTCCAAGTGCAAAAGGAAACAACTGACTATAAAAATTGAGCTCTCTGTTGTGGATAGCACAGATTGCCCCAGCTCTAAAATCAGCATGGCTGAAATGTTCTTTTGCAAATCAACATGTCATTACTAATTGTATTTTTTTCCTCCAGATGTTCCTTTAATCCATATCCAAAAAGTCTAGAATTTGCACGTCTCCCTGGTGAAATCACAAGGTCCACATTTATGCAGACAAGTGAAGCCCCCGTATTTTTGTGGTCTTGTGTTATATGCGCTCAGAGGTAGCCATCTGACAAAGGCAGCGTGCAGAAGGACGATTCGACATCTGGCTTCTCCACAGTCTATCAGTGAGCTGTAACTGTCATCAGGATTGTTTCACATGAGGTAAGAAAGACAGCTGTACAAAAACCCAATTCCAGCAACTGAGGCAATTACTCATTTTTAGAAATAATATTGCAACTGAAATTAGTGCTCTGTAGTAGAAACTGAGCTAATTCTGAGTCAATGCTTTGTCTGAAAACACCAACCCTCGCCTTCATCCAGCGGATCATGAGAGATTGGATCGGTGTGAAAATTTCAACTTTATTTCAGGATCTTAGAATTGTACACCCCTAGAGTCATGAGTTGGAGATGGGCGGCTATGGAGATTAATTGATTGAATGAATGAATGAATGAATGAATGAATGAATGAATGAATGAATGAATGAGAAATGCTCATTTCTTATAAGGGTGTGCTAAGGTGATGTAGCATGATCATACACAGCCTGGTTCATGCAGTGAAGATTGGATGCCTGAACTGATGGTTGGGTAGCTCTGGCTACACTTCCACTTTTTGCATTGATCTGCCTATCCCAATTTTTGATTTAGAATCTCTTAAAGGTTTTTTTATATGCATTGATCATGGATAAAATAACATTGAAATTGTCTCTCAAGCTTTTTCTTTCCAGTCAATTCAGGGCCCAAACTCTTTAACTTTGGTAAAGACCAACCATGGGCAGGTCCTCGAAGTGAAAAAAGAAAAAATATTCCATGTCATCTTGGTCCGATGTTATTGTAGAACTTCCATTACAGTCCAGATACCACACTATCTGCTATTCCAGCCCAGAATTCCTATTGATTGGAGCAGGCTATAAATATCATAAATAAAAGCTGCCTAGCTTTATTTTTTTAAAAAAAGTCCAGCAGTTGAGTTTTTATTATTACCTTTATTGTAAGAGTACAACATGTGTGCAATGAGATTGGCTCAGTCTCCCTTTGTGCACCCCCCACAACACAACTCACAGTGAAGACAGAAGTCCCTAACCCAGCCCAATCTTATTACACTATGTGACCTTGTTGCACAACTCACTGGCCCCGCAAGTCCAGCATACCTTCAGTGTTCCTAGTGGAGTTCTTCTTCCTGGTGGATTTCTCACTGCTTTGAAGAGAAAAAATAATAAATTAATACACTTCTTTCCCATTCCACGATGCTCTCCTTCAGGGCAATGTTCTGCTGGTTCCTCCAGGTGCACCAAACAGACTCTGCTATCTGGCTGGCTCATTCTGTTACTCAGTAGTGTAGCAGTTCACAATGAGATGAACCTGATAGAAGCTGGGGAAAATCGTGACAAGGTATTGGATAGGATTCCTGCTCCCTTTCAACATTTACAAAGCACTTAGGAGTGTGTACATACTTCTCAGCTTTCTTGCTAACCCACAGAATTGATATAAGGACAGGATGCAATAACCCCATGCTTGCCACACTGAACTCTTGAGGATGCTCAGGTTTCGTTCCAGGTGCTATGTATTTTCTTTCTGCTGTCATTGTCACATGGTCATAGGTGGAGAAAGATTTGTGAACTGGTCAGGATAACAGAATGACAGAAATACAGACCCAGGAAGGGACCTTGTAAGTCTTCTACTCCAACCCTTTACTCAAGCACTAGAACCCTATACCATTTCATTAAGACAAATAACTGTCCAATCTCCTCTTAAGAACCTACAGTGTTGGAGCACCCTCAACTTTTGGAGGCAAGTCATTCCACTGATCAATTGTTCTCACTGTTAGGAAATTTCTCCTTAGTTCTAGGTTGCTTCTCCCCTTGACTGGTTTCCATCCATTGCTTCTTGTTCTCCTTCTGGTGCTTTGGAGAATAGGTTGACTCCTTATTCTTTATGGCAACCCCTGAGATATTGGAACACTGCTAGCATGTCATCCCTAGTCCTCACTAGAAGAGTGAGGTTGTACAATAAAATGAATATTAGTGTACAAATACAGCTCAGAGCAGCCTTGTACATTAGCACAGTAAACATTTCATCTAATTTAAGACCATAAAGACACCATAAGCCTTGCATTCTTAGTTCCCAATGGATTTGGGGCAATACTACTGCTTATGATCCCTGGTACACTGAACAGGCTCTGCTATCTGCCACATTATGCTCATTCTGTCAATCACCGAGGCGAATCACTGGATGGCACAAAGCCAGCTTAGAATAATGCCACGGTGAAGTTGGCAGTGACATTAGCCAAGGCAACAGAAAGGTATAAATTAAAGTCCAAGCCTTGCTAAAAGGAAAGCTCTTATCTTCATGAGACATGATGCCAAAAAGTGGAACAGAATTCATCAGAGGCAGGAAGAGATTACAGAGAAGATAAGAAGGGGTTAAAAGGTAAAGGCATCTTTCTTACGAATGATTTGATGGCTGCAGATAGGCTTTGCATTTGGTAGTTTGTTGATGTTCAGAAGGGGAAGAGGGAGAATACAGGAAACATGAGTAGAACAGTTATAATCATGTTTCAGAGTGTAGGAAGAAATGTCTATCTGGGTTCAGTTCCAAGTGGGGAGAAAGACACTGGAAACATGGAGGCTATTTGGAAAGATGGTTTAATGATGGATAGCAGGACCACATGATTCGAGGTCCTGGGCAAAAAAAACACGAGTGAGAAAGGGAGAGAGATTTATAACCTCTGTTGGGCTTTGAACTTGCTTCCTGTTCCTGTGGGCAAGAAATGTATCCTGATTGGTTGTCAGACTCCCATGGGGCCATGCAGGGGTAACTTTCTAGGTTGTCTTGAGTCCCCAGATTGGTTGAATCTTGCTGGGTGATGTAATGAAGAGGCTTTGGGCAATTCCTATTACAGCTGAATGGCTTTGTCCTTGTTTGGATCTGAGTGAGAGCTAATCCCATCACCCTGGGGCTGAAGGTCTTTTGTGTTGTAGATAAAATGTCTTTTGTCTTTCTGGAGCTATTAAAAAGGTGGGGGCCACTTTCCAAGAGCACATTTCTCCTTTTCTCATCCAGGAAGGTATAATATTCTGCCCTATTAATATTACCTAGACTATTTCATTCTTCTAGGAGGGGAGTGGGTGCTAACTTTCTACAAGAGTATCCAATAGTTTCATAATGTGGAATAATAGAATTTGAAAGTGAATGAGCACATAGGCTCACCTTTGATGTTACATTCCACTTGTCTGAAAGAGCTGTAAGAATGAATGGGGTTTGCTCCTTTCTTCAAGGACACCATATATTTTGGCAGAAGATGGATGGAAAACCAACAGCAATAACACTTAAATCATTCACGGTTACTGTCAACAGGAGAAGCCATCTTTATATCTTCTCACAGTCAACGATACAATCATAGGTACTGCTGAAGAAAGTTAATTTCACTGCATTTGTTTCAGATAATATTTCTGTCAACTAATGTATCATTTAAACAATGGCAGAAGGTTATATCTAAATTTGTAAGGGGGAAAAAACAAGTTAAATATAAGATGCAAAGGAAAGATGCAAAGGAAAGAGGATAGGCTTACCAGAATTCAAACTATATTTTGCTCTCTGTTGCTTAGTTTGGCTGAAAAAGTGGGTGAGGTTAAGAAATAGAAGGTTATTAGATCTATCTATCTATCTATCTATCTATCTATCTATCTATCTATCTATCTATCTATCTATCTATCTATCTATCTATCCCACCTTTATTATTTGCACAAATCATTCAGGCAGCCAATATAGCCAACATACCTTCCTCCTCCTATTTTTCCCACAACAACACCGTTGGTTGGGTTGGGCTAGCCCAAAGTCATTCAAATGGCTTTCATGGCCACAGCAAGACTTGAACTTGTGGTGAAACACATGATCGCCTGCTTTCTAACCCGGTGCCTTAACCACTAAACCAAACTGGTTTTTTCAGTAGCATGGATATCTATGGTATGATAAAGCTAATATGAATGTAAACATTAAAACTCATTATGTCTGACAGGCTATCTTAGAGTGTGGAATAAATACAAACTTAGATTCTGCCCAAAAACATTTTTTGTGGTTTTCTGCACAGGAAGTATTTTATAGATGAGAAATGATAAATAAACAAAGGTTAACTTACTGTGATATGCTAGAATTTTCTTCAGGATATTATAAAATGAAATCAACCAAACTATATTCCTGTCAATAGTTTTTTTATATACAATTATCAGAAAGATTTAAAGTGGATAAAATATGTTTTGAGTAATATAAGACTGAATTTAAAATAGAACTATGTACTAATGGTGAACATATTATTGCTAAACTCTATAAACTTCTGTTGAAATATGGAGACAGAGGAAGTGAAAAAATATATAAGAAAATGGGCTAAAAGTTTTAGCTATATTATACAAATGGATCAGTGGGAAACTATATGGCTAAAGATAGAAATTTACATTATGTCCTAACCTTAAAGAGAATTTTTTAAAATGATACATCATTGGTATTAATCACCAGAGAAACTGTCTAGATTAGAATGAATAAAGATATTTCAAAGTTTTGCTGGAAATGTGAACAACATGAAGATAGTTTTTATCATATTTTATGGAGATGTTAAAAAAGCCCCCAAAATACATATACATACAGTAATGGATACATATGCATACATTAATTAAAAGTTAAGTTTAAAAGTTAAACTGCAAGTGAAACCATCTCTTTTTGGGACTAATTGACAATTAATATACAGACATGGGATTTTGCTTTTATATACAACAACTTAAATATGACAAGTGAGTTTAAACTGGAAAAGTTTAAATTATCCTCACTAAAGGAATGGTTGGTGAAGATCTTGGAACTTGTGAAGATGGTTGAATTAACTTATTTGATCAGAGCAAAAACATGATCTGCATTTATAACTGACTGGAAACCCAAGGAGAAGAAGTTCCAGGAAGCGTTGCTGGAGCTGAACTGGGCTTTAAAGCATTTTAAAACAGCCTGGAGCAAGAATCCCTTTCTCTCCTCCCCACCCCCTCTGCGCCCATCCCATTTGGAAGATATTGAGTTAGTTTTGCTATTGCTGACTACCTCCTCCATGCTTCCTAAATGAGGTAGAGCGAGTGGGAAGTAGCTGGTGTATGTAGTGTGAAATTAAGTCTCCTTCCTATAAAATCCATTCAGAAAACAACGGAGCGGATATGGTTTAATTCTGCTTCAGCCCAGATTGCTGGAGAGGAAGTAGTTTAACATTATTTGACTAATTCATTGGAAATTGCTGTATTATGGCTTTTCGTGGGATGTAGTGCTTATGATGGGCTATAAACAGGTAATACTCAGCCTTAAAATTATGTTATATAGGTAGAAAGGCAATTAGATTTGCTGGCCTTCCTAGGTGCGATTTTCAGTAGTCAGTCTCTGCAGCTTTACACTATTTATTTATTTATTTAGTCAAGCAATTATAAGATAACAGGTATAAGTATAAACGTAATTATGGATACATGAAATGGATACATATAAGAAAAATTAAGAAACAATAGGGCAGGGAAGGTAGGCACGTTGGTGCGCTTATGCACGCCCCCTACAGACCTCTTAGGAAAGGGGTGAGGTCAATAGTAGAAAATCTAAGGTTAAAGTTTTGGGGGTTTGGGGAAGAAACCACAGAGTCAGGTAGAGTACTCCAGACATTGACCACTCTGTTGCTGAAGTCGTATTTCCTGCAATCAAGTTTGGTGCGGTTTACCTTGAGTTTGTATCTATTGCGTGCTCTTGTATTGTTATGGTTGAAGCTGAAGTATTCATTGACAGGTAGGACATTGCAATGTATAATTTTATATACTATACTTAGATCAGACCGAAGGCGGCATAGTTCTAAGTTTTCTAGGTCTAGAATTTCAAGTCTGGTGGCTTAAGGTATTCTGCAAGGAGTAGTAATACTAATATATATTTAAACCAAATACCTATCTCTAAATTTAAGACAGCACTAACCCTAGAGCAGTTTAATGGACTAGAAACAGCCATCCTGGAAGAGATATTTGTGTAGGAGGGATTTTACTCTTTAAAGCTGTGTCCTTGTCAGACTTGCAGCAAGCTAAAAATTATAGACCTATATCCCTATTAAACTCAGACTATAAAATTTTTGCTTCAATTTTGGCAGAAAAACTAAAAAAATATTTAAATAATTTTATTCACATTGACCAAAATGGATTTCTGTCAAAGAGACAAATCAAAGACAATGTGAGAATTATTTTGGACACATGATATATTATGAGGTGCATCCTGAAAAGCAAATGGCTTTGATGTTTTTAGATGCACAAAAAGCCTTTGACAATGTGAGCTGGCGTTTACTTCAATTGACACAAATGGGCTTTGGTAAAAAAATTTATTCAAGCCACAAACTGCAAAGGTTGTGGTAAATGTAGAACTAACAGAATTTATAGCTATAAGAAAAGGGACAAGGCAAGGTTGCCCACTGTCACCTCTGCTGTTTGTGTTAACATTGGAAGTGTTGAATAGGAATATTAGAGAAGATAAAGAAATAAAAGGAATGAAAATCAAAAGGGAAGAGTATAGATTGCAAGCTTTTGAAGATGATCTGGTATTTATACTAGAAGACCCATTAGAAACAGCACCTTAATTAATAGAAAAAATAGAAGAATACGGAGAAGTAGCTGGTTTGAAAACAAATACAGATAAAATAAAGATATTAACAAAGAACATGTTAACAAGACGAAATAAAGAGTTGGAAGAAGCTTTAGAAATACAGGTCACAAACAAAGTTAAGTGTTTAGGGATATACATCACACCAAGATGTAGTACACTGAAGGAGGACAATTATTTTAAACTCAAACAGCAGATTGCGACAGATTTGATAAAATGGGGAAACTTACAATTATCGTTGATTGGGGGAATATCTACAATTAAGATGAAGGTACTGCCTAAAATTTTATATCTATTCCAGACAATTCCAATTCAACTAGGGAAAGAGTTTTTTGAAGATTTAAATAGTTTTCTGACTGATGATTTTAAATCCCAAAGTTTTCCCTTTATTTTCTTTCTTGGCAGTTAAAACAGATTAATCATACCCATAAAGGCTTAGAGAAGTCTATCTTGTTCCAACCAGTTATAGATGTTTCAGCCAGCACTTATTAATATTAGAAGAATTGTTTACAAATTTGGATATAGTAATTATACCTCACTATCTCTATTTTTTCCAGTTTGGTAATATTGAGTTTCCAATTCAAAAATACGAACAAAAACATGGTTGTTAGGGGATGTTCCACAGGAAAATATAAACATTTAGAAGAATTGAACACACAATATTAAGGAAAATCCTTATCAAAATTAGCCTATTACAAATAATGTATACAAATTGTGAGTATGTGTGCATGTATGCATGCAGAAGCCTTGTGCAACAAGCACACATTCCAAAACATGCACAAAAATGATATAAACATATAACTAAATAATCTAAATTGATCACAATGTAGGAAGGAGTAGAAAAATCAGAAGAATAAGAAAATTGAACTTGGTAGGTTTGCATCTATTATTCCTAGGGTGTTGTTGAACTGGAGTTAAAATGAAATACCTTAGGGTTTATTGCCCTCTGGACATCAGAGAATTTCACCAAATTCCAAATGTTTGTGATTTCCCCCCCATTCTTCCACAGCTTGTGCTCCTCTGACTGATCACAGAGTGACAGTGCATGAAATTAAATTGTGTTAAAATGTTATTCTCAGCTATGAGTTCTCTGTGAACCTATAACTTTTTCAGGCATGTTTTATTCCTCTCAACTGGTCAAACTGACTTTGTTCAAGTCTCCCAAAATAACTCAAACTGGACACAGGCAGTCAAATTTATCTGCCATAATTCAACCAAAAGCCAACATTTTACTACTGGAAATTAATCTGCAGCTTGTAACATGAGCCCATAAACATAACATCACATCACATCACATCACAACACAACACAACATAACATAAAAACAGCACATGAACACAGATCAATCACTTCTAAGGGGTGAAGAGAGTTTATCCCATTAGAATATCTTCAATTTCTATCAATTACTCTTTTCAGCAGCTGTCATGGACAGATCTCTTCCTGTCCATGTCTACAGGTCTGCAGTGATGGAGGGCCACATGTTGAAATCCATCCACAGAGATCTCTAGATCCAGAGGTTTCCCAGGAAGCTCTGGGAAACGTTTGGCAAACAGGCCAGTGTGTTCCCAAAATCTTATTGCAACTGAATTGTGATTGGTTTTAAGTATGATCACTGCCAAATGTCCATGATAAAGTGCAGTGATGGAATTCAAATGTTTTTACTACCGGTTCTGTGGGCGTGGCAGAGGAAGGATGTTGTAAAATCTCCAGTCAGAGGTGGGATTTGCTGGTTCTCCGAACTACTCAAAATTTCCACTACCAGTTCTCCAGAACTGGTCAGAACCTGCTGAATACCACCTCTGATAAAGTGGTAAGGTTTTCTCAAGGGGATAAAGACAATAGAACAATTGCATGCTTTTGTGCAATTTCTGCAACATCAGGCTAAAGTCTTCTTTAAAAAAGAAAGAAAGAAAAAAGAAATATTAAAACAGTGGGTATTTTGCTAGATTTGGAGAGAAGTGATGTAAATTTAAGGAAGAGAGCCTGTTGTTTATATAGCCTGTTTGTGTGTGTGTGTGTGTGTGTGCGTGTGTGCATGCATGTGTTTGTATATATATTCACCACCCTCCAGAGTCCCCAGATTATGCTGCCAAAATTCAAAACTTGAATTGTCCAATCCCCCAAACAGTTCTCCTTCTAAAAAAATAAATTCTCACCTCACTTGTGAGGTGATGTGATCATCTTCCTTTGTTTTTGATTTCTTACATTTATTTGTTTGTTTATTTATTCTCTATCATGCATCCTCTTTGTATCTGTCAGATAAACCAGGCAGGAAGCACAACCGCACAGCCTAATTCTACTTTATTGTAAAGCCAGATGAACAGAATCTTGCAAGTCTGATCTCCCACCAGCTTTTTTAGGCCCTTTTAAGTTAGGGGGTAAAAGTCCTTTTATGTCCATTATGCAGCTATGGGCTGTGGCGTCTCTTATGTGGTTGTTCCCTAGGCAGCATCTTCCAAGGTCATTTTCACATAGCATTACAGTATCAGATCTGTCCCCTGATCTATAGCATGTTTCTCAACCTTTTTCACCCCTCATGCCTCCTTCCCACCTTGTTTTTCTCCTGTGACCTACTGTCAAGGTCCAACTCATACAGATAGACATGGTACATTTTCTGGTATCAGGACATTTGTGGTTCCCCTCAGCATGTGGCATGCTGTTTTATTTACCTGTTTTTCACCAGTGGTCCCATCAAAGAACCCTGGGGGCCCCAGGGAACCATAAAGCCCCGGATGAGAACCACTGATCTATAGGTCAAAGCAACAAAGCAGCTCACCAAACTCAGTCTTGGGAAGGAGTGTGAGAATTATTTTTTCCCTGCTGAACATTTCTGAGTCAAACTTCCTTTTAAAAATAAAGCCATGTCTCCTTCAGGCTCTGGTCCCTCCTATTATAATGAATCCCGTATTTGAGCTGCCAGACTTGAGGGCTTGAATCTCACCGATCCAGAGATGAAGCAAGCTCACATTTGCATAATTTGTGAACTTCTGTCACCAATCAATAAATCTTCCCCTCCAGAAGAATCAAAATACTTCATAAGAAATTCACTCATCAACATCGGGGAAGCCATCAACACGAAGCAATTGCGGTAAAGCAAAGGAGCCACATGGGGGCAACCATTTATTCTGGTGTCACACTAACCAAAATGTCATCTAATGTCACATGCACAAGATTTGGGGAGGGGGGAAGTCTCAAGAGCACTGTAGATACTTTTTAAAAAAATCCCTAATAAAGAAGCTGCTTAAAAAAGGGTTTGTTTCTTCTTATTAATCAGGTGAAGATAGAGTACCCTTGATAACTGCTTACTGGGTTATATTGGATGTGTACTAATAATATTTGTATCATTGATATAAACAAAATGTTTCCTTTTTTGAGGATGGGAGAAAAAGAATGAATGAGAGAGAATGAAGAGGGGGGGAGGGGGAGGGAGAGAGAGAGAGAGAGAGGAGAATGAAGGCAGATAAGAAGGGTCAGTTTTGCGTAAGACAAAAGATGATATCATGTCGAGACAAATTACTGAAGTGCTGTGTCTAAATATGTTGAAGCAAGAGCTGCGACACCACAGCTGCGTCAGCGGGCTTCTCGGTGTCTCTGGTGACGCCGGCTGCATCTCAAACAGCCAGGAAGAGGCAAAGCTGGTCAGGCAGAAGCAGCTTTCCAGCCAGATGAAAGCAACCCACTGCTTTGGGTAGCCCAGCAAGAATATCCTGCAAAATTCACATGTGTGCTCATTTCTCCCTCTCCAAAGCCCCCCAACAGATGTTGCAAATTGGAGGAACCAGCTTTATTCAGCCAACACACCCCATATTTTTCTTTCTTGCTTTCTGTCAATGGCAGCCCAGGAGTAGTTTCCTACTTCTTCCCGCAAGGCTTCAGGCTATGCACCTGGAATATGAGAAAGTGAGGCCTGTTAAAATATGTATTTTCCAGAAGAGATGAACATCAGAACAAGATTTGCTTGGAAATGTCCCATCCCATTAATGGATTTTCCCAGCATGGCCCCACTTTCCTGTAGGCACCGAAGAGAAAATACAATTCAGATGAGGTTTGGAATCTCTCCTCCTTTATCGTTTATTCCAGAAAGGAGGAGCATCTTGGTAAAAAGTAAAGTCCCTGGACAACTCCAAAGGGGAGGGCTTTTGGCACTGTAAAGAATACATTAAGTACAATCTTTCCCCAAACTTATTGCATCTGCATTGTTTCTCAGGAGGCGAGGAAATTCATTCCTGATGAAGCCAATAGTAATTCAATAATGAGCTAGCAGTGGTCACAGGTGGTAATTAAGCCAAGAGTTGTTCTATCCATGTATCACACAGGAATATAAACATTTCTGAGATGCTGGGTGGAAGCCCTTTCACTATCTGAAACAATCAACATTCAGTGATACTATGAATAGCAGCAGGCATGGTTTTAGTTTGAGAATAACATGCAGTGAAGCAGTGGTGGGATTCAAAACTTTTTTACTACCTGTTCTATGGGCGTGGCTTGATGGGCGTGGCAGAGGAAGGATACTGTAAAATATCCATTCCCTCTCCACCCCACTAACTTGCTTTCCAGCTCTGTTCTCCTGTGCAGGGCAATCAAAGAAGACCCACATGATCAGCTGGGACTCAGGAGGCAGAGAATAGATGGGGGCAGGTCCAGTCAGAGGTGATATTTGCCGGTTCTCCAAATTACTCAAAATTTCTGCTTCCGGTTCTCCAGAACTGGTCAGAACCTGCTGAATACCACCTCTGCAATGAAGGTATGCATGGTATCAGTAGAGTTCCTGCACTAATATATACAAACAATCAATAAACAGTTCAAAAGAATGTTTTACCCCAATTTAACCAATCAAATAAAAAATTCTAAAAATGGATTTTGTCGATATTTTCATCGATGAGATAAATGAACAGGGAGGGGCATTGAGAAGATAGGTGGCTTGTTGTTGAATGATGCAGAGGGGGAAAGATTGTCTCTCAGTGGGGGAAGTGATGGGTCAGTTTGGTTCCCAGCATCCCCAGGCAGGGCTGGAAAAGACATGTGTTTTGAGAACTATGACCATTTGATGGAGGCCACCTTGAACGAGATGACCAATGATCAGATCCAATAAAAACGCAGCTCTCTAGTTTCTCATCCATGGAGAATCTACTTTTGCTCAGATAACTTCAGCAGTGATTTTTATTATTCAATGAACTCCATAGTACCACCCTCAGTTGGATAATACCATCCCCCCAAAGATAACACAAAACATACTGCGTACAATATAGTGAGCCTATTATCAGTCAATTGGCAAGAACAATTGTATATAAACCTAGCTAGCCGGGAAAGTTTACATGCTGAATTTTATCACAAACATTCTCTTGATGGACTATACTTATTCTTCCATTGTGATGGGTACTGTTAACATTTTGCTTCTATTCCCCAGTATCCATCACCTTTTGTTATTTTTACGTCTACATTTCTGATAGGTTGGAATAAAACACACAGACGAAAAATTTTCAGTTGTTTCAATTTTAAAAGTCACTTAAATTATGATATCATCGTGGCTAGAGAAATAAAATGGTGTCTCCTTTAACTGCCAGGTGGTAAATGCATTTATCTGAGCCGAAACACTACTTTGTTACTGAAATGTATTGTGAAAGTAATTGAGAATCGAGAATCAGTGATTTTAAAAATATGTTTTAAGATTTATGCCTGTAAGATTTTTAAAGGGAATGTCTTCAAAATATATATTTAATGGTTTTTAAATTGTTGCTAGAGAGAAATTTATTATATAATTAATGAATGGCCTCTCAATGCTTATCTACTTGTCTACTTTAAAGGAAACACTTTTGCGTTAATTGATAAAATTTGTAGAATTACAAACTATTTTTATATTTTAATATGCATATGATTCAGTCTTTGATGTACGTTTTAAAGATCACAAATACTTGTATTTTAATTCTTTGAACAATGGGTCATATCTGAAGAACCAAATGATCCTCAGAGTAAAATATCAACTAAAGCAAAGAATTGGTCACAAGAGCTAGACAGTTATAATAAAAACTATTGCAATGTAGACCATAGCTGTAGCATATCATGTAGGGAAAAAACAGCTTTTCTTCTCCAAAACCTAAAATGGGACTTATTCAGAATAATAAATCAACAAACAGAATACAAATCCAGTATGGAATAACTAATTCTATTCCTTTAGTCTTTGAACTAAATGAACAGTGGCTTTGAACAATGGATTCGTTTCTCAGGACCAGTTATAAATCCTTTTACACAGAGGCCACCACATTTTTTTCCTCTAAGGAAAAATGGCCATTCCTGCTCATGGCTGCCCATCTCTTTTCTCATAAACCAATTGCTTCATAAAGAAGTGTCAACTCTCTTGGGTCAGCCAGACAGGAAACATGACTAGATAAGTGCCTGATATGGCAATAATCCATGGTGACTACTGAGCCTCATTTATAGTGTTATCATAATCACAACTGTTATCTTTGAAACACCTCCTGAGACCATTAAAAATGATTCTCTGTTGTGTAATGGTTTCCCCTTTTGGAATGTCCTTAAACCTGTTAAATATGTCTATGTCAGAAGTTTGTTTTTCACTAGATTTAAGAAGTTATTCTCCTGGATTTCTGTTAGACCTTCCTCAACCTACCCTTTTAAGTAAGCATTTCTCAGATCTGGGGTTGTCTGGACACAAAAAGTAAAGAGATGCATTATTAATTGCTGACAGATTATTATGCGTCTGTCAGGATTCCAGCAGTTACCCCTATTTAAATCATGAGTCTTGAGCCAAACATCCAAAATTTAAAAAGGATTTATTGAGAGCTAACATGCCAGCACTGCCTGGGTGTCGCTGACTCTGAGACACATAACTCATTGTCACCCTTGACCCTGGTTTTTCCCCCATCCCCTGGTGTATCGTAATTCATATTCTCCAATGGGATACATCCATAGCCATCAATCATGCTATCCAAATAGAATTTTGTGCAGCAAAAACTTTGATCACCTAGTTACTATCTTTGAAAACATTTATGGAATGCAGTTTTGGTTTTGCAAACTGCTGCATTGTTCCCCCCTCCCTTTTTATTGGCAACTGTAAAAAGACCAAAGAAATATTTTATGAGTTGACAGCGTGTTTGTCAAGGTGAGGACAGAATCTAGGACTACTGGAGCTAAGAAAGTACTCTGCAAGGAATTATATTACTCCTAACTTCAAAAGGTAAATAACATAATATCTGTTCTTCTCTCCAGAAGAAATTCCCATTTAACTCAATTGAATTATTGCACTCATGTAAGTTCATGTAGCCCATGGCAGTAAATAAAGCATAATACCTATAGATGCTGAAGGAAACAAAAGCTCAATTCTCCAGTCCAAACACAGGGGAAAGGGGAGCCTGAAAAATTTTATGACTGTGCCTGTTAGAGACAGAAAGGGTCATTTTGATCATCTGCTATTCATATTTAAATATACCCAGTTACTGTTCAGTGCATGACTGACAAGATAAGAAGTAATGGATGGAAGCTTAACAAAGAGAGGAGGAGGTGGTAGGTTCCACTTAGCTATCAAAATGGATCCTGGTACAACAGGGTGTTGTGTTGAGATTTCCATATAACCTGATCCATTAAATTTCCCCTGCCTCTCTGTTATTTTTTCCTTTCACCCCTCCCAATAGTTAATATTTAATGAGAATGAGAATACTCAGGTCCTTGGGAGGGAAAGTGGCTTGGAGTTTTCTTGGCTAGTGGTTTCAGAAGTGGTTTGCTCTTGCCACATTCCTAGGGCTGAGAGAGAGTGACTGGTCCAAGATGACTCAATTGGCTTTGTGCATAAGATGGGATTAAAACTCATCATCTTCCAATTTCTAGCCCAGCACTTCAACCACTACATCAGAGCTGCGTGGCATAGTGGTTAGAATGCAGTAACTGCAGGCTACTTCTGCTGACTGCAGTTTGGCAGTTCAAATCTCACCAGACTCAAGGTTGACTCAGCCTTCCAGCCTTCCAAGGTGGGTAAAATGGGGACCCAGATTGTTGAGGGCAATAGGCTGACTTTGTACACCGCTTAGAGAGGGCTCGAAAGCACTGTGAAGCATGTATAAGTCTAAGGGCTATTGCTATTGCTGTCATACTGGCTCTCTAATCCAGCAGTTCCCAACCTTTCCAGCTTGGCAACCCATCAGTATTTAGTGCATGCGCATGTGCAAAGCTCCATTTGTGTGAACAGCAGGCACACGCACCCTCTGCTCATGTGACTGGAACTTCCTTTACTGCTCGTGTGAGTAGAGTTTTGAGCGCAAGTGTAAACACCCTCCACTCGTGTGAATGGAGCAGTGGTGGAATTCAAATATTTTTATTACCAGTTCTGTGGGCATGGCTTGGTGGGTGTGGCTTGGCTTAATGGGTGTGGCTTGGTGGGCATGTCAGAGGAAGAATACTGAAAAAAACCCATTCCCTCCTCACTCCAGGAGGAAGATTACTGTAAAATCCTCCCTCCTCACCCCAATAACCTGCTTTCCAGCTTCGTTCTCCTGTGCAGGGCAACAAAAGAAGACCCAGCTAATCAACTGGGACTCGAGAAGCAGAGAAGAGATGCGGGTGGTGCCAGTCAGAGGTGGTATTCCAAACTACTCAAAATTTCCACTACCAGTTCTCCGAACTACTCAAAATTTCTGCTACCGGTTCTCCAGAACTGGTCAGAACCTGCTGAATACCACCTCTGGAGTGGAGCTTCACGCATGTGCATTTGACCATCAATCATGTGGCCCAGTTTTAAACAGGCCATGGCCCATTATAGGTGCTGAAGACCCCTGCTCTAAACTCCTATTAGGAAGATCTCATTTGGAAGAATACAGGACATCATCTAAAAGAGGACAGAACATTCATTTGTTTTAGCTTTCCAACTTTGATGATGTTCTGTGGGCTTAGCGGAAGCTTCATTCATGTTTTCCTGAGCAATGTAGATCATCAGTTTACAAAACCTTCAGACTTAACATTCATCTAAAAATGGTTAAAATAAATAAAGTTTACCACTTGGAAAGTAACAAAATTTACTCTATTGTCGAGAGACACATAGGACTCCACTGTAAGTGACTGTTTGCACATACCATATAAGTATATAAGTATAATCTTAGACAACTTCTGGATTTTATGGTGTAGTCACACAAATTCCAAACAGGACCTATAATAAAACCATGCAATGTAAACAGATAGCACTCCTATCTCAAATCAATTCTCTGACACCCCAATGGTAGGATACCTGAAACTGGTATATTCCCTCCGGGTGACCCTATGGAGACCTGAACAGTGAAGACAATGTTTTGAAATGAATCTTGTCTCTGGAGAAAAGACTTACTAAAATACAGCATCAGGTATCGTTGCCTGGGGCGGTTTGGACAGACAATCATGCCCTGCATCTGGAATAATCCTCTGAGGGACTCCTAAAAGGAGTTGTTTTACATACTATTTTTCCCCATGCCTGTCACAGGTGGATCTTTCCAGAGCCAACTGAGAAATGCTGACAAACAGGCCAAGTGATCAGGGTGCCTAATGTGGTCTACATTAAAAACATTCGAAAAGTTTTCTCACACTTCTTACAGAGCAAAGTAATTTGAAGCAGATACATCCATGGGTATCATCCATGGCTTTTGTTTTCTATGGGGATTTACAAAGAAAGGAAGAAGTGAATCAGCCAAAGCTCATTAAATGAAAAGAATTAGTCCTTTAGAAAATGCCTCAAATTGTGCAAACAGGGCCAAACTTACTTTCTTTACTCAAAAGGTAGCATAGCGTAACACTCAAGAAGCGTTCACGCTCTATATTCTCCTGTTTGGTGTGTTCAGTGCACCTCTATCTGTATTGAACGATGAGGTTAGAAAATTCTGATCTTAGTGGTGACAATAACTACTTGGCTTTAAGCCAAGTCAATGCCTTGATTTCTCTAGCTGCTCAAAAGGGTGAGATAAGGTTCCCAAACCTTTGGAGGTATTTGGCTCCTGGTAATTATAATCTTCCTCAGTTGTTTATTTTCTTATCAGGAGCCACACACCTGAATACTATATTCTGATTTACTTTTCAAACATTGGGAAATAGTGACAACCCTTTAAGCAGGGTAGAAAATACATAAGAGGATAGTCCCAATTATCTAGAAATACCCAGGGGGGCGTGTTTGTTTGTCTGTATGAGTGTTGAAGGGAAGATGATTATTTATCATGGTTAAAATAGCAAAACCATACATTTTGTTTGCTTGGACCCTGTGTTAAAAGATAACATTTCTCCACAGGTTGCCAACTAACTGATCTATTATTTTAATAGCAGATTGATCTCCAATCATTATCACAACTCACAAGTTCACCTATTTATTCACACAGACCATTATGCTGTTACTGTATGGGACAAGACCAAGCCACAAATTTAGGGGAAAACATAGTAAGATAAGTAATTTCTAAGATTGCAGGCTATACTAACTACATCTTTTTTTAGAAATGTCTTCTTTCTGCATTTATGAACACAATGGCATATCAAGTGTTTTTTGTGAGTCTTCTTCCTGGGAACACAACAACATTCAGACTGAAGGAGTCAATATGGCACAGCAATCTAAACTTTAAACTAGAGATATTTTCAGAGATGGATGTTGGTTATCCAGTTCTAGGTTTTCCATTTCTTTCACAGCAGAATCTAAAAAGACAGGCTCATGTGTGGGTGGTGTTTCAGCCGGAAGCACAGCATGTGGAACTTCTTTAAATACTTCATCTCCTGGTTGTGATCGGACCTGCACGCAACTGCTATTTTAAAAGAAAGAGGGAGGGACACATGAGATGACATTTGGGGGGAATTCTAGCATTATTCTAGAGTTGGAAGGGGCTATTTAGATCCCTGAGATGAGTATCTCGGACAATACCATTATGAGTACTCAAGTCCAAATTAAAGCATGCACACATGTACGCATAGACACACACAGAGCCATCAAAAGATGCTGCTTCAACATACATAACCCCCAACAGAAATTTATACCTATCTGCACCTGGTTCCTTGCTGAAGTCCTCTTACTGTCAAGATGTTCTTTCTCACATTCAATCTGTAACTTGAGGTTATTATTCCATGATCTGTGTATTCCAGGACTACATAAAAAGAACAGGTTTTAACTATCTTCTGTGTGATACCCCTTCAGCTTTATAAAAAGTCCCTTCCCTTCTATTTTTCTACACACATTTAGTTCCTCATCTCCTATTTGTTCACCAGAAGTCTGAATCACTTCTTCCAAATCATTGTATAGCCCTACTGGTTTATCTCTGCATTCAGTTTATTAAAGTCTGCTTTCTTGCAGTCAAAGGAATTTGCATGATTACACTTCTCTTTAATTTCTAAATGTCAGCAATTCTAGCATTACCTTTTCACATTCACAGTCTTCCCTATTAGTTGGGATCAAGTCAAGATTAGCTGGTTGCTTTCAGCAAGATATCTCAATAATTTCTTGGAAGGACTATGCTTGGCAACATTTAACACTAGAGCAATTGAGTTGGAATTATTTGAGCCTGGGAATGAAAATGGACTTTCCAAAATATTGAAGATTGACATTTTGTGATATCAAATAAACTGCTGGTATATTCCCCATTAAACCAAGACTCCCCCCAAAAAAATAATCAAAGAAAATTTGGAGGTCTTTCCATTCTTTGCAAAGTGCAAACCATCCTATAGCAGAATCCACCATCCACATAACATCCACATCAGTGGTGGGATTCAAATGTTTTTACTACCAGTTCTGTGGCCGTGGCTTGGTGGGCATGGCAGGGAAAGGATATTGTAAAATCTCCAGTCAGAGGTGGTATTTGCTGGTTCTCCAAACTACTCAAAATTTCCGCTACCAGTTCTCCAGAAATGGTCAGAACCTGCTGAATGCCACCTCTGCTCCACATAATCTCAGAAACCAAATATCTCTTAACAATGTCATTTTGGTAACCAATCCCTAGCAACATTTTTATTCCTCTAATGCAGGGTTGTCAAACTAGCATAATCACAGTGTCTTCATGTGACATATTGCAACTTCCCCCCCCCCCTTTGTTGAAGTGGGTGTGGGCATGGCCAGCACGTGATACATGCAGTTTGATACCCCTGCTTTATGGTTTTCTTCCACAGACTGAGATAGAACAACATCTCAGTCTCCAGTGCTTCAACTTCTTCCATGGTTAATTCTTCTTGAAGAATCATTTCTCCTCGCATGGATGATCAGGATGGTAAACTTGCCAGTAGATTTGATGAGCACAGGCAGCTATTTTGTCATGTTTTGGTCTGTGCTCCTGGGAACAGGACACTTCACAAGCCATTGGATCCAGCTGGTACAAATTAGATCCTTTCTCATAGTTGTCATCCATAACTACAATGTTCCTCTTTGTCCCTACTGCTTACCTTGTAGCATAGCATTCCTTCTGCTCTTTGGAACTCAGCCTCCTTATCTAATTCTTTTTATCTCTCCTTAGCTCATTCTCTTATTCTTTATTTGAAGTTCAGAACCGTTTTTTTTTTTATCTTGTTTGGCTTGGATGAAACATAGAATTCACTTCTAAATGAACAAGCAAACACACTCACTTAAAATGTTCAACTATCCAGAAAACGCTTATTCTCCTTGCTCAACTTATTTAATAGGGCTTTTAGACTGCTCCAACAGTGTTGCACAATTCTCTCTCCTAACTTAAATTAAGAACATACAAAAGAAACAATGTCATCAATTAACATACTCAATAAAAGCATCTACATAAGAAACAGGAATAAAATACAATCAGCCAAACACAATTAACAATCTTAACAGCTCAAAGGGAAAGAAGCCATCATCTTTCAGTCCCAGGGCTTAAAACTGTTTACATAACTAACTTGAAAATGTTTCACTTCTCATCCAAGAAGCTTCTTCGGAATTGATGAGAATCAAAATGTTTTCATGGAAAAACCCCAAGAAAGTCCAGTTGCCTTTTGGAACTAGATGATTGAGAATCTCCATAGATAGATGACCAGAAAACTTTCTTCCACTAGAGGGGCAGAGATAGCATTCTTGAGCAAGTAATATATTCACCATATTACTTATTCAGAAGTAAATAGAATTCACTCTGTGAATTGCAAGTAATGATTTAAAAGACAGAATTTATGATATTGGCACTCAAGCACAAAACCAAGAACAAGGTGGGCATAACTAATTTTGCTCCAACAGGCAGCCAAGCTTGTCATGTATGCAAATACATCCTTATGGACTGAACATGGCCATAAAAAGGGGAATGTGCTTAGAGAGAGAGAGAGACTTATCACAAAGCCATAGTCAATGTATGAATGTGCTGATGGAGCTCATGGTCTAGCCCAGTTTCTTGTTCTGCATGTTTCCAATTCAGTTTGTGAGAATGATTTCTTTTCAAGGTGAAATGCAATAGTAGTGTAGGAAGTTAGCACCCACTCCTCTCCTAGAAAATTGAAAGAGCCTAGGAAATATTAAAAAGGCAGAATATTTCTCCTAAAAAGAATAGTCACTCAAGAAGCAGAAACTCACCCCAGAAGCAGAATCTCACCCCTCCCACCTTTGTTTATAGGTGGATCATTAAGGCCTGGGCCAGAATACTTTACATAAGAAGGAACTCCAGGGTGATGGGATTAAGGATGGCCCTCAGGAAATGATAGGATCACCCATCTCACCACATGGTCTGGGAAGATTGCATTAGCCAGCATTCAGGTAAAGCCATGTGGTCCAGACCAAGCCTACAGAGTTAAGACCCCCGCCTCTGGGAGTCTGACAACCAATTAGAATACAAGCTCCAATTCAAATCCCAACAGAGGGTATAAAACCCAGGCACTCTCAGCACCTCAACCCTTTCTTTTTCCCCTTCTCTTCTCACCTTGAAGCATGTGATCATTCTTCTCTGGAGCTTCAGGCCATGTGGCCCTGTAACCATTAAACCTTCCAAGCAGCCTCCATATTTCCAGTGTCTTTTTCCCCACTTGGAACTGAACCCAGAAGGATATTTCTTTCAACAGTAGTAGGCATCAGTTCCTTTCACAATATATGAAGAGATTCTTGTTTTTTTTAAAGGTTTTCTTCACATACTGTATAGCCAAAGAATATATATTCACAACCAGAATTTTGTCTCCTATGTTTTACATAGGAAATCCTATTGTTGAACAGACATGCCACACTTCAAAGGAAAATGGCGGGATTCTCCAGAACAGACACCCTACCAAGCTAAACCAAAGATCTCTAATGGTTCTTTTTCAACAATTAGGGGAAGACTACATACTTTTCTCTAAATAACTGAGCAGTTTGATTGACTGCAACATACATTTTCAGTCAAGAACAGAACAGCATGATTTTCAATCAGACATCTCCATAGCACATCATTTTAATTTGAAAATTATTGAAAATAAATTAGTGTAATTACCCACTGAGCTTTATATTTACAGACTATGAGAGAGATTTTAAGGCAACTGTGGAGAATTAGGCACATAACAAAAATAAGAAAAATACAGATACTCTATAGAGCCATCATATAAATCAGTTACACCTGTAATCAACAGTTCTTCACTTAACTGTACTCAGATAATTTGGCTTTTCTGAGATGATATGGGTCTTACAATAACATACTTATTGGCCTGTTTTCGATTCATTGCTGAATGTTTTGGCCTCCAGTTGAACTTTAGTAACAAAATTTGTCTGAAATTTTAATTCACAATTAAATTTTATCTTCTGCTTCATTACTAAAATGCTACCAATATGATTCTACTACTCAAAACAATTTAGATATGTGCTTCTACTCAACATATGAAAATAAAGTTGTGACATGACCAGGAGCTTGTACGAATTAGCATACACTTCTCTGAAAAGGCAACACCAAATTCTTCTAAGTCCAGCAGCAAGGAAAAAAAACCACAGCTGCCCAGGAGCAATAGTGAAGCATAGGCTAACTAGTAACTAGGGGATAAATGAGATGCGATATTGTGAAGTCCTTGGTGCTCCCTCGGCACAGTTGTTTGCTTGCAGATGTTTCATTACCAGAACAGGTAACATCAGCAGTGTTAGTGAGTATGAGTTTGCTCTCTGTTTATAGACAGTAGCTTCTATTGGAGATATGATACTTTTGATAAAATCAATATGCATGTTTTAAAAAGTGTAAATCACTGAGGAGAGATGAGAAGGGATGGGTTGCCCCTTTGTCAAACACCCAAATCTCAATCAATTGGAATTGATTTCAAATGTGCTAATGGCAAGTCCCTTAGGATTCATTGGGATTTATTTCTATAGAAATATGAGTAGGATCACCGCTTTGATTCAAGGCATAAGCGTAAGGCCACTTCTTCATTAAAGATTTATAGCATCTTCTAGAATCATCCAACTATTGTTGCCGCAGAATAATAGTAATGCAGACAGGGTTTATATCCCTTCAACAATAGCTGGGTCATAAATCAAAAAGGACTTTCATTTTTTTTCAATGACAGCCTTGGAATTTAAGCAAAAAACTTCAAAAGTGAGAAAACAAAACACAAAGAACGAGGCTTTAGCTGGGCCTGTTGTGAATACCAAAAAGTTAGTTATACTGAGGGGGTTTATTTTTTCTATTTCCATTCCAAAAATTGGAAATGTTGATAATCTGGTGATAATTTTTTTTCTTATCTTGGAAATGTCTAGGAAGATTCTCAGTCATCCAGATCATAGTTGTCCCAAAGGTATTTTTTTTCCAAAAGGCAACTGGGCTTTCTTGGTTTTTAATCTTTGAATACATTTTGCTTCCCATCCAAGAAGCTTCTTCAGTTCAGAACAGTTCAGAACTGAAGAAGCTTCTTGGATGAGAAGCTAAACATTTTCAAAGAAAGAAAGAAAAAAACCCAAGAAAATCCAGTTGCCTTTTGGAAAAAGTATCATTGGGACTTATCTTGGGAACTGACTTGACAAATTTGCAGGAGCCATTGCTGCTGGGTCAACATACATCCAGAAGTTTGGTAAAGATCTCCTTTGCTGTTGAGACAAAGTGGGAGGGAGTGCAACTCTTTATCAAATTTCCTTGCATGCCTCCAAGTAGTTCCAACCTACAGTTTGAGAACCGTTGCTCTACTTCAGAGGATAAAAAGGAGTATTGAGCTTTCAGCCAAAGGGTTCTGCCTGATTGTTAGAATCTGGTATATTCAGAAATCAGCTTTGCTTTATATGAGGCTTACTTCTAATTAAATATGAACAACAAGACCGGACAATATGTAATCTTTGGCCACGTCTGCTCTTTTGATGTTGCTCCCTGCAAGCCTTTATGAACCAGATATGACTTCATTTATTAAGAGCTCTTTAACAACATTTACCATATAGATTTTCATAATCTTATCTAGTTAAAGTTACTAGCTATTCAAGACCATACCAGTGGTGGGTTTCAATTTTTTTACCACAGCTTCTGTGGGTGTGGCTTGGTGGGCATGCTTTATGCGCCCGCGCAGAGGATTTGCTATTAACCTTCTCCTGCAATCCTGCACATTCCCTGTGTCTTCAACAGCTGATGCGTGGCAATCGTCTGTGCTGTGCGAAGCAGCTGAGCTTAAAAACCAAGAAATAAAGATCAGTATAGAGCCAGGGCAAGCGAGAGGGCCCAACAACTGATTGTCAGAGAGAACCAGTTTGCTCACGGATGATCCTTGGAGATACCGGTTCGGCCAAACTGGGCCGAACCGATAGAATACCACCACTGGAGCACACATTTTTTGCCACTTATAACAAACTGTAATAAAACACATACAGATAGTCCTCAGTGTGCCACTGTAATTTCTGAAATTTCTATTGCTGAGCAGTAGAATAGAACAATTATATTAAGTGAGTTTTTTCCCATTTTGCGATCTTTCTTGCCACAGTTGTTAAATGAATCTCTGCAGTTATTAAGTTAGTAATACAGTTGTTAAATGAATCCGGCTTTCCCATTGATTTTGCTTGTCAGGTCACCAGGACTCTGCCATATTCATAAATACAGGCCAATTGCCAAGCATCTGAATTTTGATCATATAACCGGGGGGGGGGGAAGGGGGGGGAATGCTGCAACAGTTGTAAGTGTGAAAAATGGTCATAAGTCTTTTTTTCAGTGCCATTGTAACCTTGATTGGTCACTAAATGAATGAGTGTAAGTATGTAAGTACTTGTGTTAAAACTTGGCTATTCATGTAGGAACCTAGGCCAGAAGGTTAAAGCAGCCTTATTGGAAGACCTGTTTTTTGTGGGTTGAATCTTCTTTAGAGATTGTAAATTGAGTGTTTTAAACCTGAACACATACTTGTAGAATGTTAGCACCCACCCCTCTCCTAGAAGAATGAAATAGAATAGAATAGAATAACAGAGATGGAAGGAACCTTGGAGGTCTTCTAGTCCAACCCCCTGCCTAGACAGGAAATCCTACACCACTTCAGACAAATGGTTATCCAACATCTTTTTTAAAACTTCCAGTGTTGGAGCATTCACAACTTCTGGAGGCAAGTTGTTCCACTGACTAATTGTTCTAACTGTCAGGAAATTTGCCCTTAGTTCTAGGTTGCTTCTCTCCTTGATTAGTTTCCACCCATTGCTTCTTGTCCAGCCCCCTCAGGTGCTTTAGAGAATAGCTTGACTCCCTCTTCTTTGTGGCAGCCCCTGAGATATTGGAACACTGCTATCATGGCTCCCCTAGTCCTTCTTTTAGACTAGACGTGCCTAGTTCCTGCAACTGTTCTTCATATGTTTTAGTCTCCAGTCCCCTAATCATCTTTCTTGCTCTTCTCTGGACTTTTTCTGGAGTCTCAACATCTTTTTTACATCGTGGCATCCATATTTTGAGAAATATTTAAAAAGGCAGGATAAAATATTTCCCTAAAAGAGAAATAAACATCTTAAGGAAGACAGAACTCAGAGCCCAAGCTCCCTGCTCCCAAGAAGATACTAGGCCAGTTTTTAGAAACGCAGATTTGGTAATCCATTACTCCCTGCAGCAAGGTCTGAATAAAGGTAGGGTTATCTCTCAGCCACAATAAGAATTACATAATAACCCCTTCATTGCATCAGCCCAAACTTCAACCAAACAGCTCAGACAAACTCCTAGGATTTGTACATGTCCCCATGCGAGTCTGACAACAGCCAATAGAATACATGTTCTTGCACAGGAACAGGAAACTCAAGTTCAAAGTCCAAGAGAAAGTATAAAAACCCCTCACTCTCAACTCCAGGTGGTCAGCTGCCCAAAACCATGTGCTGGGTGGCTCTGCTTCACTATTAAACCATCTTTCCAATCAGCCTCCATGTTTCCAGTATCTTTCTCCCAGTCTGGAATTGAATCAGATGGACATTTCTTCCAATATATTGCAATTGTTGTTATATTTTTTATTATGGAGTAGTAATTGTGTTGTTTATTTTGTCAATTATGTTCTCATTATTGGTTTTAATCTGTAGTCATCCAGAGTCACTGCAGTGAAATGGGCAGCTTTATAAATATTTTAAAACAAATAAATAAAAACGCAACCAGAAAAGGGGAAAAAACCCTTTATACTACAGGATATAGACAAGAAAAGGGAAAACAGAACTATGACATGCACTCTGTGAAAAACATTTAAAAAAACAACAACACAATGTTCTTTTACTGGCAGAATATGCCTCAATTTTACCTGTCTATTTAAAATCCGAATTCCCTTGTATAATTTATAAGAGATTCTCCAAGAGTAAATTCTCTGACCATATTTGCTGGTTGGACTAGCACTTTTGGCAGTCACTGATGCCTATGCAAAGTGAGTGTGAAATGCTCTTAGATGAGAAACTTTATATCCACTTTGCACTTGGGCAATTGTGTGATTAAATGAAGTTCAGGGTAGCTGAAAAGCAGGCTCAGCAGGAAGTCGTAAGAAAGCATTACAGGTTGTCCTGTGAGTTTTCCTTTTTGACGAAGGCCTGTCAGACAGGAGAACAATATCCCTGGACATTTGATTAGTAATAATTCACCTGTCACACTTGGAATGCATTTATCCCATAAATTAGGCACAGTTTATTAGTTAAATTTAATAAAATAAGTATTGCTTATTCTTGGACCCCCGTGTGCTTTGACATTAGGAAAAGTTACTATTTGATTCTTCTTCCCACCAAACACCGTGGAAAAATGTTTGGGAATAACTCTGCTACAGTTAACATTTTTTCTGATAAAGATGGGGAATTTGGAGGAATGCTTGGGGCTAACAATAGAAAAATGACATTTCTGAACGAAACTTTGTACAAATGTTCAGTTCAGATCTCTGACAAGAACAGGAAAGAAGGGAGGGAGGGAGGGAGGGAGGGAGGGTTGGAAGGAAAATCCATCTGGTTCAGTGCCATGCTGGGAGAAAGATGCTGGAAACAACATGGAGGCTGATTGGAAAGAAAGTTTAATGATGTACAGAACTACAAAGACAGTTCTGGGTCAACTGAACAAATGGTTGACTGAGTAAATGATCTTTATAGGTTTCTGTGACTTTGAAGTTTGGAATTTTCTGGGGGTGGCGCAATGAAGGAGGCTTGTGTTCTGAAAGAGTGTTGGGCAATTTCTATTGTGGCTAATGGCTTTCATCCTATGTTGGATCTTGGGTGATGGATTGCTTCTAATCCTATCACTCTGCTTTTGTTAGCTGTCACACTTTGCTGCAAAGAGTTTTGAAATCTCCTGTCTTGAATGGACTTCTGTCTGCAGTATTTGCTTTGCTTTTGAATAGAGCTATTTAGATACTTGACTTCCTCTTTCAATAAGTTCTTTATCTCCTGAAGTGCTGGCATCTACTGTGGACTATTAAGAAAGATTGAGAACTGCTTTCTGCCTCTAAAACATGTTTCTCCATTTTTCCTTTAGAAAAATATAATATTCTATAATATTTTTAATATTTCCCAAAATATTTCATTCTTCTGGGTGGGGGCTTCCCACAGAAGGGGGGAGGAGGGAAGAAGGTGAGAGAGAGTATGATTTCTACTCAGCACCCTCTCTGCTGAATGTCTAAGAAGAGATTTGTCTTTAATACGGCAAGAATGAATAAAAGAGAGAGCAAGAAATGTGTCTAGTACTGCATTTAAGGAACTTAAAACATTTCACATACGAACTTTTAAAATGGATTACACAATGGTAGCTTAAATTCAGGTAATCCATTTACCTGTCATGCAGACACAAGTCCTTAATCCATTCCCCAAACCCTTCTTGTGGGGTTTGCTGTCAAACAGTTTCTAAACCTGGTTGTTTAGCTCATGCTGATAACCTGTTCCTTTCCGCTTTCATTTTCCTCTTCGATACGGGTAAAATAAAATTATAGATGGTTTAACTTTAGAGGAGCAGGAACAGAAATAAAACGATGGCATGCAGTGTGGATATTTGCAGGTAGCTCAAAGTAATGTTACCATGTTAGCAGCATCAGAACAAGGCTGGTTTTGTGAAAGAGGAGATTATAATTTGGAGAGCATGGGAACTAGAGACAGGAAAGGATGGGAGATACATTATTGTCTATTCCATCAAAATTGACAATATAAATAAGCCAACCAATAGGAATATTGGTTGAAAAGGTAATACGAAGAGACTTCATATATTCAATGAAGAATGGTTAAATGTCAGACTTGTAGAAATTTTCTTTGGGGAGCTTTTAACTTACCAACTAGAACTTGGTACAGATATGGAACTGAATAACTTTGAGGCAGGATTTGGTTATGAGGACTTGGACTGAGTGAACTTTCAGTCACTGTTCACAGAAAATTCCACTCCTGGATACCTCAAATTTTATTCAGCTCAGAGATAAGAAAATTGACTCAGACTTACTTAGCAGAATATCTGTCTTATTAAAAACATTGGGAAAACGTAACCATGATTCAGTGAGATTTACGTGCCATTAATTTGGATTGACTCAATGTTCAATTAATGTTGATGTGTTGAGAAAGATTGAGGTTTATAGTTGAATGTCAACAAAACCTAGAGAATTTTAAAAGGTGTTCAAACATAGACTTAAATTCCTTTCTCTTAAAAGAAATATGATAGCCACTTATGGTAATGTGGTTAAGGTACAGGAAAAGAACCAGTGAGGCCTAGGCCTCTAAACTTTTAAATTTTATGGTATTTATGGTGATTATTCAGCCAGTCATTCTTTCTTGACTTGACTGCTCATTGCAAAGGGAATGAAAGTGGAAAAGGGAATAATACCTTCTTAAACCCCTAAAAGAAAAATAATATATAAATCTAACAAACAAATCTTAACAAATTTCAATGACTGTTCATAATCTATTACTGAACCTTCAGATGAGGATTATTTTGTCTGTACTTCAGAATTCTTGGAAAGTATAAACCTTTTAGATAGGTTTTTGAAAATTGTCAATCCTAACTGTAACACATTTTGATCAAGTTAAAAATAATTCAAAACCAGATTTCCCACCCAAATGTTTGAAATTCCTGTAAGTTAAAAAAAATCTATAGCATTATAATATACCATGATGTGGCATGCAAAAATTGTCTAACTGAAAGTTTAAGATTGTAAGATTTAGTGCATCACAAAGACCACCTTGAATTGAGCTTGGAAAACACCCAGGAATCATTGTAACTGCCTCAATAAAAAGGTGATATTAGATGCCCTGGCCATCATATTCTGAGCTAACAATGGAAAACTAACTTTCCAAACTGTCCTCAACAGTCCAACAAGGAGCATATTGTTGTAATCCCCACCACACCAGGTCTCTCTTCTCCAAGTAGAGATACAATTAATTCTTTAAAATGTAATATATGCTTATCAGCAATGAATTTAGAAAAGACCTCAGACTGTGATCCTGTTCCATAAAGGGAAGTGCAGCCTATCTACTTATCCCCAAAGGAGGGAAATATTACCTGAATTGAGAAACTCAGCCCTCAATTCAGAAACAATTCTACCTTGCCTGAATTTAGTTGAAGCTTGCTTTCCTAAACCAGGCCCTTATAACTAGAGAAATGTGAAGTTTTTCAATGTATCCCATTTTGAGGATATATTGCAAAAAGTGCAATATCATCAGCCTATTAGTGATAATTGGCTCAACTGTACATATCTTTGATGGAAGCATCCCATAGGTTTTGTCTTATAATATGGAAGAATAGATGGAATGTTGTGAAACTCTCTAAGACAATTCCAAAGAGGTTGAGCAAATGTTTTCCAGTGCTGTCTTTTGAGCATGCCCAAAGACAAAAGAGCAGAACCTCTGCAGAGTGACACCTCCAATCTCTAGTTCCCAAGCATTCCAGTGATACATTGATCAGTGGGAACAAAAGCCTCTGTGAAATCCAGAAGAATCAATAAAGTCAATATCTGTCTTTTATATGGTTCATTCATCAAAGGGACCAAGGCCATTGTCTGTCAAATCCGGGTCTGAATCTGTTTTGTAGCGGCAATAACGAGGCACACACGGTTAGTGATTCAGTCTTTTTGTTTATTTACAGGAACACCGACTGACTCGGCGGCGCGGCAGCCCTTCTTTTAAAGGGCTCCCGCGCCTAAGTCAGCCAATGACGGGGCGAGGATCTCCCGCCGGAATGTAGACCAATGAACAGTAAGTATTTCAAATATAACCAATCCAGAACACCCCTCCCTCCTTGGTCCAGTCTGACCAATCAGGAGCCGCGCCTATGTTACGTAATCACGTAGATAGGCGGGGCTCCTGTGGGTCCAACTGGACCTGCGCGGCTCAGTTGCGTCGCTGCTATCGGCTGGTGCGGAAGGACCTGTTGCTCCTCTCGCCTCCGGCCCTGGAAACTTCGAGCAGGTCGAGCCGGCTGCGTCACTACCAACGGGCCTAGCTAGGCTAGTTGATGTGGCCATGCCGCTCCCTGCCCGGCCTGGATTATCGTCGGTCCTGTCAGATGTTTCAGCGGGACGTTCTCCAGGATCAGGTGCGTAGCAGCGAGACCCGACCGGAGCTAGATGTGAGGGTGTGTGTGTGAGTCATTGTTTGTTAGTGGGCTTTCCTTATCTTGACTGCTTGGTGGTTGCTCCCCTTCCCCCCCAGGAAAATCGCAAGGTCTGGGAAGGGTGCGAGTTCTAAGTTGGTCGATGTGTTGCTTCCAGCTTTTGCCATCAGAAGTGGTAAGCCGGTAAGAACGTGGTCCGGTTAGATGTGTGATGGTGGCTGGCACCCATAAGGGGTGCCCTACCAGGTTTTTAGCGTAAACTAAATCCCCAATTCGGAATGTTCGGACTCTGGTTGAAGAATCTAGAGGCTTGTCTGTAGAGTATGTAGGGTGTAGTCTATCTAGAGGGGAACGTAATTTCCTCCCCATAAGTAATTCAGCAGGAGTTTTGTTAGTAGTGCTACTAGGTGTAGTGTGTTGGATAAATAATAATTTGTCGATGCGTGCTTGTATAGGGCCCTGGTCTAACTTAAGAAGGGTCTCCTTGATAAACCGGACCATGCGTTCGGCCCGTCCATTCGCTGCCGGATGTGCCGGCGCGGTTAGGGCATGGCGTATGCCCAAGCTTGCTAAATAACCTTCAAATTCTGTAGCCGTGAATTGAGGGCCGTTGTCAGATACCAGGACGTCTGGTAATCCGTGGGTGGCAAACCATTTACTGAGCTGTCATGACAGCCTCGCAAGAGGTTGATTTCATTAGGCTTACTTCTAGCCAGTTTGAATAAGCGTCTACCAGAATCAAGAAGGTATGCCCCTTAGTCGGACCCGCAAAATCTATGTGGATTCTAGACCAAGGGCCCCTAGGTAGATCCCACTCAGTGGCTGGCGCCTTTGGGGGTGAGGGCCGGGATGTCTGGCAGGGCTGGCAACCCGCGACCCAGTCGGTAACATCCTTGTCTAACCCAGGCCACCATACATAACTCCTGGCTAAACTTTTCATTTTCACCACCCCGGGGTGTCCCTCATGCAATAGTCTCAATATGGGATTTCGAAGTTTTAGTGGAATGACCACTCGATCCCCCCATAGTACACAACCCTTTAGCACGGAAAGTTCCATTTGTCTCTGTTTAAATGGTTTGTAATGTTCTTGTAAATCAGAGTCTGGCCATCCCTTTATGATCCACCTACTCACGGTATGCAGTAGGTGGTCGTTAGAGGTTTCGTGCGCGATGTCTGCTGCTGTCATCGGGAGGTCGGGCAGGGTTTCAATCAAAAATGTTGAGGTGCTGGGGTTTGGTTCAGGATCAGTGTCTGGTAACGGGCAACGACTTAAAGCATCTGCGTGCGTGATGGACGGACCCGGACGGTAAGACAAGGTGTAATTGTAAGCGGCAAGGAACTCTGACCATCTTGTCATTCTGGGTGATAAAATGTGGGGAGTTGGTTTGTCTCCCGCCAGAATACCTAGTAGGGGTTTGTGGTCGGTGATAATAGAAAATGGTCGGCCATACAGGTATTCATGGAAACGTTTAATACCAGAAATTATGGCTAGTGCCTCCTTGTCCAGTTGACTGTAATTTCTTTGGCTTTTAGACAGGGTTTTTGAATAGAAGGCAATCGGAGCCTCTCTGCCGTTAGGTAGAAGGTGGCTCAGGACAGCTCCGATCCCAAAAGGCGAGGCATCACAAGTTAATAACAATGGCAAAGTCTCGTTATATTGTATTAGTACCTTTGCTGAAGTGATCATGTCTTTAATTTTGTTAAATGCTGTTTCTTCCCGATTTCCCCACTTCCACAACGTGTCTTTGTCCAAAAGTCTATGCAAGGGTTCCGCCACCGTGGCTTTCTGGGGCAAAAAGACATGATAAAAGTTTATTAACCCTAGGAAGGCTTGTAGGTCAGCTTTGTTAGTTGGGGTGGGGGCATTTTTGATGGCACGGGTTTTTCCTGCTGTTGGGTGGATGCCGTCGCCATCGATTTGGTATCCCAAGAATTCTATTTTGTCTGTGATTAGGGTGCATTTGTCTTTTTTGACTTTTAAACCAGCCTCAGTAAATTTGGTAAGCACTTTTCTTAGGCGGTCTCGCAGTTGCAATTTGTGTTTAGCTGCAATCAGGACGTCATCGAAATATGGGATGACCCCTGGAATTCCTTGAAGGAGGCGTTCCATAAGAGATTGAAAAATGCCAGGTGCCACGCTAACGCCAAATTGGAGGCGATTACATTTAAAGGCGCCCCGGTGTGTCACAATAGTTTGGGCTTCAGCTGTTTTTTCGTCAACGGGCAGTTGCTGGTAAGCCTGAGCCAAATCGAGTTTAGCGAAAATTTTTCCGCCTTTGATAGAATGTAACAAGTGTTGTACGACAGGCACGGGGTATGCGCTCTGTTGTAATGCATGGTTAAGGGTCGCCTTATAGTCCCCACAAATACGAACCGACCCGTCCGCTTTTATAGGGGTCACTATAGGGATCTCCCATTTAGCGTGGTCAACTGGTTCGAGGACCCCTTGCTTGACTAATTTATCCAGTTGTTCTTCTATTTTTGGCTTTAAAGCAAAAGGTACCCGTCTTGCCTTTAGTCTAATTGGGACTACCTTAGGGTCTATGTTAAAAGATATCGGGTTACCCCGGTACTTGCCTAATTCTTCGCTGAACAGGTCCTGGAATTCTTGAATGAGGTCTGCCTCCCAGTCAGCGTCTGTAATATGGTTGATACCGGTCATCCCTATTCCAAGCGGTTCGAACCATTCCAGTCCTAAAAGGCTTGGTCTGTTCCGGTCCACAATTGTTAGGGGAAGAATCTCGGTGTGGTTTTTGAAGGTTACCTGGAAATGTCCAATCCCTACTATCGGAATTTTGTTTCCCTGGTAGTCTTTAAGCGTTAAGTTCTGTTTGTCTAGTTCGCTTCGCCGTATGTCTGGGATCAAGTCTTTGATAGTGTCCCACGAGACCATGGAAAGGAATGATCCCGAGTCCACTTCCATTTCACAATTTTTTCCTTCAATTCTTACTTGAACGTGGACTTTTTTAACGTTTTTTGTATTAGAGTGTCCAATTATTACTGTTTGGTGAGTTTCTTCTTTCTTGTAAGATGACTCTTTAAATTTTCTATTCCTTCCTTCCTGGCTCCAACGGTTGCTTGTTTTCTTTTCTCTCTCTCTTGGAGGAGGACTTTCTCTCCGCCTGGGGCTGTAGCTTGATCTGGCTCTGCATACTCTTGCGATGTGCCCTTTCTTTTCACACTTTCTGCATATTGCGTCTACGAAACGGCACTCTGATCTGGGGTGGTTTCCACCACAACGGTTGCATTCAAAATCAAACCGCCTGTTTGCCCGCTCTTTTTTCCCTCTCGTGGCTTTTAGGTGGCAAACCTCGTCTTCTTCACTACTGGTCTCAGTTTCCAGATCCTCGTAGTGTGTTGAGGTTTTTCCCCGTTCGTCTTCAGTTTTGGTGGCCTCTTTGGGATTGTGGTGTGCAGCTTGATTAATCTGTTTCATTCTTGCCGCCGATTTGTGAGCAGCTTCGGCTGCGGTGGCTTCTTCAATGGCCTCTGTGGCTGTTATCTTGGGTCGGTTTAGTAACTTACTCTGCAATATTGGATCTTTTAAGCCTAATACGATCCGGTCTCTCAGAGCCTCGTTGAAATCCAAGAATTCGCACTCCCCTCCTATTTCTCTTAAATCTGCCACGAAATCAGCGATAGGTTCACCTTCTTTTTGATTCCGGAGGTAAAACTCATGGCGCTTAATCAGGCAGGAGACTGTGGGAGCGTAGTGTTTTCGCAGGATCTTTTCTAGCTCGGGCCAGGTTAGCGTTTTGACATCGATTGGAGACGCTAACGCCTTTGCCATCCGAAAAACGGCTTGGCCGCAGTGGGTCAAGAAAACCGCTCTCTTCCGATGATCCGACACTCCGCTCAGATCGCTACTCTCCAAAAACATGAGGAAGCGGTCCACATACGTCTGCCATTCCTCCTTTGCTGGATTGAATTTCTCTGGTGGGGCGTTGCTTCCGGACATGATGCCGCTCGCTCTCCGCCGCTATTCACTCTCTAAACGTGTTGCCTCGATCCCACCTTCGTCGCCAGTGTTTTGTGGCGGCAGTAACGAGGCACACACGGTTAGTGATTCAGTCTTTTTGTTTATTTACAGGAACACCGACTGACTCGGTGGCGCGGCAGCCCTTCTTTTAAAGGGCTCCCGCGCCTAAGTCAGCCAATGACGGGGCGAGGATCTCCTGCCGGAATGTAGACCAATGAACAGTAAGTATTTCAAATATAACCAATCCAGAACAGAATCCACACTGGAAATGTTGTAAATAATCTGTTTCATCTCAGAATTCCTGGAATTTTTTCTAATGTGGGAATTGAAGAGGGTTCTTTAATTCATATCTCAATTGTTATGTTATCTAAAATTTTCCAATGTTACTTTAGCTACTAAAATTAGAAAATACGTGCCTTATTTTTAATCATGAGATTTAGTTCTGTAAATAAAGGTGATAGACCTAACTTTGGGAAGCATTCAATTCTTTGTTTAGTGGTGGTACTTTTCTCCCCAAAAAAATTATGCCAAAAGAGAATAGTTTTATTGCATGATGACCTCAAAATGAAAAAATGACTCTTTTTTTTAACAACCTCTCCAACACTTGGAAGAATATATGTGCCAATCTATCTGGAGTCAAGTGCCAGCTATATATAATCTCCCACTGCAGATCTTGCATTGAAACTGAGGCGAATCTACTCCAGCATACCCTTGTTAAAATAGGTCTAGAAGAGACTTCTTAAGCAAGGTGTCAGAGAACTCCATTTGCTGTATAACAGTGTTAATCTCCAAAATGCAGTCCTTGGAAGTCCTTATAAAACAAGCCAGTGAAAGATCTAATAGGCAAGAAATGGTGGGAAACAATCCAAGTGTCTTGTTCACTTCCTCAAAAGACAAGCAATGAAAATCTCAAACAAATGTTATGCAATGGAATGCTGGATACCTAAAATAATATAATGTACAAAGTGGCACATATCCAAGCTATTTTGTATGTGAGAAAGCATTCAGAGTGGTTACAATGAAGCTTGGATGGTAGAAGGATGGTGGACAGGACCATAAAGAGCTATTTCAAACATCCAACAGCATTAAGAACTCCAGAATATATAATCAAGGATCATTACAATATTGTCTTTGTAATGGGGCCTACCCAATTTGTTTCAATTTATTCCTAGACCTGCACTATAATCATTCAAATCTCTTAATCACACACAACTGCCTCTGTACCATGGGATGTTATGGGCTCTGGCAAGGAACAGGACCTAGCTTATTCACCATCACATCAAGTGCCTGGAAGACTCTACTCTTTCAAGTTTGATTATCAATAGAATAATCAATTAGATTTAAGGAAATACATTCCAGTGCTGCATGGAATCCAATTAGTTCCATTAATCTGAGATTAGACCAACTAATCTCCCCTTCCTCTTCAGAAGGGAATTTGCTGTGGCAGCCCTGCTTTCAACAAAGAATGATTCATCTCTGGCAAGGCTACCCCATAAGAGATCCATGTTTTTATCCAAAATAAAAACCAAATCAAGAATCTGGCCAGACTCATAGTGCTGAAGCGATTGGAGTAAAGCATGAAATTCTGAATCCAGGTTTAGCTCAGTGGCAATGATGATCACAGACCCAGTTGAGGATTCCAATAAGCATTGCGGCAAACAACAGAATCCCTACCTTTACCTGACATTCCAGATAGACAGGCTATATACTTAAATAAATTCCAGATAGACAGGCTATATACTTAAATAAATAAATATATGCTCTCAAAAGAAACCTACTTACAGGCCTGGAAAGTGAAATGGGACCTTTATGGATCAAGGCAGTATCCTTCCCCAACTGCTGCACAAAATATCAGCCAGCAGAAGGAAAGTTCACATTCCCTCCTCTTAGATCTCTATAATACACACCATCTGTCTTGCAGTTTGTTCTAAGATGGCATATTGTATTAGTTAATTAATTAATTAATTAATTAATCTGTTATTATACAATATTTAATTAATTAATTTGCCCCATATTAATTGGGAGTGGGATAGAACATCATAGAGAAGGGTGAAAATATTTGGCCCTTTTTGATTTTCCTCCACTACTAAAGCAACGTGCAACACAAGGATACTACAAAGGTAATGAAACATTTTGTAAAAAGGTACGCAAGAAACTAAACAGGAGGAAGAGCGAACACTGTAGAGAATAGCCTTACCCATTGACCAATTTAAAAAATAAAGAACATACACTAAAACATTCTTACCTATGTCCCCAATTAAAAATAACAACCTAACCATCCCCTGCCACTGCCATCCTACACCTTTGTGTGTTTGCTATCCAAAATTTTGTTTGATCCGAACCAGTGGCCTCTGCTTTGGTAGCCAGGCCAGGCCACCATCTCTGGCTTTGAAAACTGCCTCATATTAGCACAGCAACTCACTAGTGAAGATGGAAGCTGCCATGAGAAGTTCAGCAAGAAGGCTCAGCTGATAAGAAACATGTCAAAGCACATACATCTTTTCTGGAAATGACTCTTTGTATTTATTTTTGCAAATTTTGCTTCAAAGGTCAGCTTTCCTTCAAGTCCTTGTAACCTAGATTTTGGTTTAGCAATATTTGCCAGGATAAGGAATACTTCCCTCTCCATAAAATAACCTCCTTGAAAGTAGGTTTAAAAATAGATCTTGCTGATTCAGGCCACGGCCTATTATAGTCTAAGCAGATTTTTTTTCTTTCCAAAGTGGTCAACCACATACTTCTGTAGCATTCACAAGCAGGAAGTGGGATTGACCCCTCTCCCAACTGGTATTTGAAGACATGCTGCCCCCAACTGGGAGGTATCTGTCTCATTTTTTAATGCAGTAAAGGTAGATGTTAAGGTTTCATTCAAGTCTTGGCAATCTATGTCTCCTCCCTGAGCATCACTTTTGCTCCTTTATTGTAGGATGGCACAGCCATTTCCCTAGCTGATTTTCAACTTTGAATATACTTAAAGACATTCAATTATTCTTGGAGGCCCTCATGGTTGAACAGCCACTTGTCTAAGCTGAACTGAGGATTCCTTCCAATCTTGGGATTCTATGACAGCTAATTTCATTCAGTGTGATAAGGACAGAGGAAAGACATTGGTCCCTAAATCATTTTTGTTTAAATCCAGAGCATACTTTATTATTTATGATGAGGGAGCATCAATGCAATCTTGCAAAAAACAGCTATTTGTCAAAATGCCTTTTCATTCTCCCTCCCTCCTACAAAATGTTTTTTTTTGGGGGGGAGGGGGGAGAAAGGAACAAAAATGGCAGATGTTCCCCTTGAATTGTTTGCCAGAGAGTGTTTGAAAAATGAAGTGAGGGGGTTGGAAAAGTCAAGAGCTTAAAGAAAGAGAGCAACATTTCTCTGGGGCATTTGATTGCTTCCAAATTTAATCCGTGCGTCTCCTTTCAAAGGGCTACCTGCCGAGGTGGGCTTTGTGTCCTCTGAACTCAAATCCAGACAGCATGTAGAGAAGAGAACATCTGTCTTGGCCTGTCAAATAAACCACAACAACAAAAGGATTCATCTCCTTGCATCCAGCAATGCAACATAGATCACACCGTTAGAAAAGGACAGACTGACACTGCTTCTCTTTTAGTTTCTCTCTCATCGCTGCTTGCACTTCATTAAGAGGAAAACAACTCCCTAAATGAAGGGAGGTTTTAATGGCCTCCCCTGCTCCTTTGTTTTGCTGTCTCATCAGCATCCTGTTAATCCAGATAACCTTTGGATTTTTATAGACATGTTTTGCAATTAAGCACCATCATACTCGTCCAAGGCCTCTCTTGTAAAGGGATGACCAGACACTTTATTTAGCTCAGAATGACATAATGATTTATCAGCCATAAGAGTCCTTGAAAGGGAATATGTCACTCCACTCCAGATTTTACAGTAGCAAAAATCAAATTAATAATAGAGGATAGATTGAAATAGTCTTTTTAGAAGGAATATGATACACATTAAAAAAAAAAAAAACCTGAAGTGCATAAGAGCAGAAATGAGCTTTGAACAGAAGATGTAGAATTTAGTGCAACAATTAACCTGACATCTAGAGCAGCTCCTCAGAAATTAATGCTGTAGAATCACTGTGGATGGAAATATCGTTTTTCTCCTGCGAGTCAAAGGAATTGATGGGAGAAATATTCTAGCAATATACAATGTTGACACTGCTTTCATAGCAATAGCACTTAGACTTATATACCACTTCAAAGTGCTTTTACAGCCCCCTCTAAGCAGTTTACAGAGTCAGCCTACTGCCCCAACAATCTAGGTCCTCATTTTACCAACCTCGGAAGGATGGAAGGACTGAGTCAACTGGTCAGAATTGAACTCCTGGAGTGAGTAGTGAGTTAACCCTGCAGTACTACATTCTAACCACTGCACCACCATGGCTCTTTCATAGCTAGATAAATGTACATTGAAATCATAATAGATGTTAGAATTTAGAAACAACTTTTCGAAAACCATGAAGTTGGGGAGACAATCCTAGATTTAAATCAAAGTGATACCACAGTAAGATGTACAATATCACCATTACGAATCAAGAAGAAACAGTAGCTACATAGTTGTCAAACATAGGGATGCTCAGAAAGTCCAACATTATTGTATTTTGCTTCAAAGAAGAAAACATTCTGAAAGAAGGGAAGATACTTCAAATGGAAGAGAAAGGAATATCAAGAGGTTCCCATCTGTTCAGGATTCATTGATGTTTCATAGGATCTCAATAATGTAGTCACATAGATGTAAAACCTAGATAAAGATGTCAACTTGGTTAGAGCAGCATTGGAAATTCTAAGAGGGAAGAAAGATTCTTCTCAACACAACTAAAATGAATTGTGGAAGCAGGCCAAAGAAAATACTTTGAGAAGCATGATGTTACAAACATTAAAACTAGGAATGAATATTCTTCTAATCAATGGAGGAAAAAACATAAGGCTAGTGGATTGTTTTCTTCAAAGAGTTATTGGAGAAGGCTATGGAATTTCCAAAATGGATGAAAAGACTACTAAGTCTTTATGAGGAAGGAGAGGGAGAGAGGGAGGGAGGGAGAATTCAGGCAGGCCACTTCTTTGATACACCTTGGCTTTGTCCCTTCCCCTCTTACCCCTTGACCTGGACTATTAAGGGAGAGGTATGAAACTGAAACCACAATTCCCCTCATAAGATTTGCTGAGGTGGCTGAAGGAAAGTTACTGTAAGTCAGAGTTTCTCCCAGTGGGGAAATGATTTGCTTCCAAGCTCCAAAAAGCACCACTGTTTCTAGCTGCAAACCGATTTAAGGGCATTTCCTCAAGTATCACATCTGAGCCAGAGGTCAGTTGACTCACCTTCCAGGGGAATGTAATGTGGGATCCCAGAGATGTGAGACCAATCCAGAAGTGGTGCAAATACCTGTCAGGTTCAGAGAAGGCAGATTCTACTCCTTCCTGTATCCGAAGATTGTAGGCAAAAAACAATATTAGAGAGGCTGAGAAATGCATTTCACCCCCCAGGACATAATTGGTTTACAACTATAGCAGCATGTCAGACATCAGACCCCGGGAAATATATTTGGGGTTCATATCTAAGGGTTTTTTAAAAAAAAGGTTATTATGAAATTCTTTCACTTTCAGGAAGATGTAAGATAATTTTAGAATTTATAGAAAGACTTCATAATTTTACTCCAGTGTGTCAAACTGGAAGTATCAAACTTTGGAAAAATAAATGAGACCCTGCGAATTTTATTCCACTACTTTTAGTGGTGTCAAACTCACAGCCAGTGGGCTGGATATGTCACGCCCACCCACATTTTGCGAAGGGGAAAAAGTCACAGTATATCACATGATGACAATGTGACTCCGTGAGTTTGACACCTCTGCACTAGTTGTTGCTGACTATGGAGGGTGGTGCTCATCTCCATTTCGAGAGCCACTGAGCTAGCATTGTCCAAAGATGTTTCTGCTGTCATGTGACTAGCATGATGTCATGGAGAACTATTACCTTCCCACCAAAGGGGTACCTATTTGTCTCATTGCATTTGCACACTTTCCAATTGCTAGGTTGGAAAGAGCTAGGGTGAGGAAGGGAGCTCATCCCGTTGCATGACACTCAGGTCTTGAACCTGGGCTGCTGGCTTTTCAACCGACAAAACTAATGTCTTCACCACTGAGGCATCATGCTGTCTTAGCTGACTTAGCTATGCATCAAATTGATCACAACTTCAATGGATCTCTCTACAATGACTAAGCCTGCAAATAATTCAATATGATTTTTTTTTCTAATTGATGCCCATGCACTTTTTATTTCTCTCGACACCTCTAAAGTTTTATTCTTTTGATAGAGTTTTCCTTTGGTGAGAGGGAGATGTGGAGAACATGTCTGTGGGAGGGAGGGGTAGATAGAATCAAATAAAACCTCTTTTCCCCTTCACATTTCTCCTTCAACATGTTTTCATTTTTGTTTCACTGGGAAGTTTTTGAGTATTTCACCACTTTACGATGTTTTTGAAATGGGAAGCAATAAATAATTTGCTGAAAAAAATAACGATTGCTGCATAAATGCATCAGCTTGTTTTTGAGACAGTTAAGCCTGAAGAATAAAGATGATGGGTTGTGATGTGGATTAACTTCTCAGACCACATAATCCTGGACCTTCTTTTATTCTCATGGTTTTGTCCCAGCCAGGGCTACTTTTCCCTTAGTTCATTACCTGTGAAACACCAACCGAATCCTATTTCATCCTATTGATCACTCTTGGAGCCACAAATCAACTTGTCTTGCACAAATCCTTCAACTTCTCTCTCCAGGAAAGATAAGAAATGCTGAATTCATTTCTAATCACCAGCTCCCGGCTTGGCACAACCTTCCCTCTCTTTCCCTTCCCACTACTTAATGAACCCACTATATCTTGCATCAACAAATTAATATAGCCTTTGTTTGCTTCTTTGCTGCATGGAGAGCTGCGAGAGCAATAATAATCAGTTATGTCATTGCTTGACCAGTCTGAGTCCTTCTGGGTCTTTTTGCAGACTGCTTTGTAGCATATTGGCTCCATTAAAGAAGGCTCGAATGGTTGCCATTTTCTTCTCTTCCGGGGAGGGCTCCTGGGTTGCTGAGATCTGCAGCTTTTCCTCTTCCTTGGTGAGCAAAGCTTTCATCTCTTCTTATTTGTTTCTGACTTGCCTTCCATTAGTGGGTGGTGGGTGAGCCTTCCTTTGGCATGGGGAAGCTGAGAGAAGATGCCTTTTATTGCAGGTGATTAAAGCGAGGAATGGCTGGTAGGAGAGAGTTTGCTCTCACTTCAGGGAGTACCCTGGTGCAATGATTACTTAAGGACAGAAATGATTTATTATGGCTGAAGCTGATTCAGACCAAATTGGGATGTGTCTATTAAATAAATCTTTTCTCTACTGCAGGTCGGTGACATTTACCAGCTCATCTAAAGAAACCGATTGGCGAATGAAGTAGTTCTGAACTGGCACGATTAACCAAGAATGGAGTGTATCACTGATCTTGTCTTCAGCTTCCTGCCTAAATAGACATTCCCCCCCTCCTTAAATATAGTATTCTCTTAGTCCTACAATAACTATGAACTTATTGCTTAAGGATTCTCATGTGGCCCCACCTTTTAGACGACTGACATGTTTAGAGAACCTCCAAGTCAAGAGTTTTTCAAAAAAGATCAATGAGCAAGGACTCTCAATACTACAGTGATGAGGACTCACACAGTATCTGCTTTGGGAGACTTTCAAAACCAGGGCAAGGAATAATGAATGGAAACAAAGTATTTGCTGGGCAGCTAAAACCTGAAATGGAACATTAAACCTTGGAACATTTCATGACATTGAAACTTATTTCTTTTGATTGTTTAAGCAAAGGGAGATTTCTTGTCACATAACATTAATGTTCATGGAGCTGCAAGAGATTGTAATGGTTCCTGTTTTATGACTGAAGAGTTGAACGATTGGCCAACTGTATACCAAATTAACACATTTTATATTTGTTAATTTGGTATATAACAAATACACAAGGCAGACCATAATAAAAGATACTAATACTATGTTTTCTGTCTATTGATGCTAGTTAGCGAAGAACAACATCAGATCAGGTTTTATCGAGGTTAGGGAGGGTGACGAAGAGAGGGTTGGGGGATGGAAATTTATTGGGGTTAGGGAGGGTACCCGGTCCGGGTTTGGGGGATAACCCGGGGGGATTTGGAGTCAGCCAGGCTGGAGTGCACGTCTGGGGGAACCCAGAGGGTCATGAGTTGTGGGGGCAAACACAGGGGGTGGGTTTCATTGGCACCATAAGTGGGAGGGGCAGATATGACGGGGGTAGAGGGCCATATCAAGTTAGGGGATCGCGTGCCCGCTGTCTCCAAGCGGTGGCGTGCTCCGACCCTCCCGACCCGTCTGGCAGGCCTGGTTGTGCAGAGTCTCAGGCCCTGAGTACCCGGCTGATGTTATGTAATGCCAGGTCCGTCGTTAACAAGGCCCCCCTGATTTGCGATCTCATTCAGGAGGAGGGTGCGGACCTGGCAGGGGTCACCGAAACCTGGTTGGGCCCAGAGGGCGGTGTCCCTCTGGTAGAGATATGCCCACCAGGTTTCCAAGCATTCCATCGACCGAGGTCTCAGGGAAGGGGTGGTGGGGTGGCGGCGATTATTAGAGAAGTCCTTTGTCCTAGGGAGGCCACTGTTCCTCAGACGGCTGGTTGTGAGTCTCTCTTTGTGAAGTGGGGTCGGGGGGTTCAGATGGGCCTGTTGATAACGTACCTGGCTCCCTGCCACGTGTCATCGGCCCTGCCCGGGCTCCTCGAGGTGATAGCCGGGCTGGCGGTTGAAACCCCCAGGCTTTTAGTCATGGGTGATTTCAACCTGCCTTCGCTCGGGGAAACCTCTGGGGTGGCCCGGGAGTTCCTGGCTTCCATGACGGCCATGGATCTGACCCAATTAGTTTCTGACCCCACTCACACGGGGGGACACACACTGGACCTGATTTTCGCCTCTGGTCAGTGGTTGAATGATCGTGTTGGAGACCTAGTTATAAAACCCTTGTCATGGTCTGATCATTCTCTTCTTAGACTGGACTTCGGTGCCGCCACCCCCCATCGCAGGGAGGCGGAGCCGAGGAGATGGTTCCGCCCCAGGCGCCTGATGGATCCGGAACGGTTCCAGATGGAGCTTGGGCCATTTCTTGAAACTCTGGCTCATAACTCGGCCACAGACTTGGTGGCCACCTGCGATAGATTGGCCGCTGAGGCTCTGGACTGAGTTGTGCCTTTGCGACCTCTGACTCGGCATAGATCCCACCTGGCTCCGTGGTTCACGGGGGAGCTGAGGGGGATGAAATGCCGGAAAAGACGTCTGGAGGGCATCTGGAGGGCCAGTCGTGCTGAGTCTGACCGGACACAGGTGAGGTCCTATATTAGGACCTACCTAGTGGCGATAAGGGCGGCGAGGCGTTCACACTTCTCCGCCCTTATTGCGTCTGCAGAAAATCGGCCTGCTGCCCTGTTTAGAGTGACCCGCTCCCTGCTTGAGCCGAGAGCGCGGGAGGACCTCTTGCAGGGTAAGGCAGAAGAGTTTTCCCGATTTCTGCATGATAAAATCGCCCAGATTCGGGATGGGCTGGACTCCAGTTGGGTGGTCCCGGGGGAGGTGTCCGGGGCAGGTCTTGAGATGGTTATCTGGGAAGAGTTTGATCCTGTGACCGCCGAGGGTGTGGACAGACTACTGGGGAGGCTGAATGCCACCACATGTTTATTGGACCCGTGCCCTTCCTGGTTGGTTTCTACCTCCAGAGAGGTGACACGAGGCTGGCTCCAGGGGATTGTCAACGCTTCGTTGACGGAGAGGGCGCTTCCGACCGCCCTGGAAATGGCGGTGGTGCGGCCCCTCCTCAAGAAGACTTCCCTGGACCCGGCTCTTTTGAATAACTATCGTCCTGTCTCCAACCTTCCCTTTGTGGCGAAGGTTGTTGAGAGTGTGGTGGCGCGTCAGCTCCCTCAGTATCTGGAGGAAGCATCCTATTTAGATCCGTTCCAATCGGGCTTCAGGCCTGGGCACAGTACCGAAACAGCATTGGTCGCGTTGGTAGATGATCTCTGGAGGGCCCGTGACAGAGGTTATTCCTCTGTCCTGGTCCTCTTAGATCTGTCAGCGGCTTTTGATACTATCGACCATAGTATCCTATTGCGGCGGTTGGAGGGGTTGGGAATTGGGGGCACCGTCTTGCGGTGGTTCTCGTCCTTCCTCTCGGACCGCTCGCAATTGGTGTTGACGGGGGGGAAGAGGTCCACCCCTAGGCCCCTCATGTGTGGGGTGCCTCAGGGGTCAGTCCTCTCCCCTCTTCTGTTCAACATCTATGTGAAGCCGCTGGGAGAGATCATCCGTGGTTTTGGGGTGAAATGCCATCTTTATGCTGATGACACTCAGCTTTACATCTCCACCCCAAGCCACCCCAACGATGCTGTGGAGGTTATGTCCCGGTGCCTGGAGGCTGTGCGGAACTGGATGGGCGAGAATAGGCTTCGACTCAACCCTTCCAAGACCGAGTGGCTGTGGTTTCCGGCGGCCCGATATAGTCAGCTGACTCCGTCGCTGGCTATTGGGGATGAGATCTTGACCCCCACAGAAGGGGCCCGCAATCTTGGTGTCCTCCTGGATGTACGGCTGTCTTTGGAAGATCATATTACAGCCGTCTCTAGGGGGGCTTTTTATCAGGTTTGCCTGATACGCCAGATGCGGCCCTTTCTTGATCGGGATGCCTTACGCACAGTCACTCATGCCCTGGTCACCTCCCGTCTGGACTACTGTAATGCCCTCTACATGGGGCTCCCTGCGGGGAGCACCCGGAGGCTTCAACTGGTACAAAATGCAGCCGCGCGGGTGGTTACGGGGGCGTCGAGATACTCCCACGTGACGCTCCTCCTGCGCGAGCTGCGTTGGTTGCCAGTGGCCTTCCGGGTTTGCTTTAAAGTACTGGTTTTGGTCTTTAAAGCGCTCCATGGCATCGGACCAGGATGCTTACAAGACCGCATTCTGCCAGTAGTCTCCCACCGACCGGTGCGCTCCCACAGAGAGGGTCTCCTCCGGGTCCCGACGCCTTCTATGTGTCGTCTGGTGACCCCGAGGAATAGGGGCTTCTCTGTGGGGGCACCCGCCCTTTGGAATGGGATGCCCCCTGGATTACGAACGACCAGTGACCTGAGGGCCTTCAGACGTGACCTGAAGACCTGGCTCTTCGAGCAGGCCGGCCTGAGCTGACTAATGGGATTTTAAATGGGGTTTTTAGATTACTTGGGACGGGGTATGAAGTTTTATTGATTTTAATTGGGGTTTTTAGATTTGGGACAGTCTAGTGTTTAATTCTCTTTTAAATAATTTATACTTTGTCTACTTGTATTTTAGTTGGCTGTTCACCGCCCTGAGTCCTTCGGGAGAAGGGCGGTATATAAAACTCAGAAATAAATAAAATAAATAAATAAATAAATAAATCAGATTTAATGTTGAAGCTTCCTGTTTGCAACCACCTCTTTTAGTTGTTGCACAGCAACAGGACAACAGTTATAAACCCAGGTTCACATAAACCTTATGTGAAATATTTAAGTACCATATGATCTTTTTAATATTTAATATTAAATATTTAAGTACCATATGATCTTTTTAACTTAGTTGGGAAAGAACATTTAACTGCTCTGATCATAAACACTTAAAGGAGAACCTACTTATTCTGCCAGGGATAACCTGATTCCGTGTGTTTCTCCTGCATATTTTGGAAACCAGACAACATGAAGTGAGATGGAATTCTATAATCCTCCAAGGAGAACAACTTTACTAACAATGTTTGCCATATTGTTGGTAGCTTTCAGTTTCAAAATCAAGTAGGGGAGAATTTGCAATGGACAGAAAGTCAAGCAAGTCCCCACTCAGACAGCAGGTATTTCAAATTATTCATTAAGAGGCTAAATAGTAATTATTTTTAGTAAGGCTCTTGTCTCAATCAGATTTAATCAGTCAATCCACAACCAAGAGCTGTTTACATCATCATCTATCATGAGATAATAATCCTTTCCCATGCTTCAGTTGAATTAAAGGCCTGTTGAGAAGTTTAAAAAGAAGAATGTATGAAGATTTAAAAAGATGGAACAATGCATTCCCCAAAACTACATTTTGTTTTAGAGAAAGGACCACTTCAAGTGGAACAGAATGCTTTTAGAAAGTAGATAATAGCAATAGCACTTCACCATGCTTTATAGCCCTCTCTAAGCATATATTATAGTCAGAATATTGGCCCCCAAAATCTGGGTCCTCATTTTATCGACCTCGGAAGGATGGAACGATGAGTCAACCTTGAGCTTGGTGAGATTCGAACTGCCAAATTGGAGGCAGCTGGCAGTCAGCAGAAGTAGCCTGCAGTACTGCATTTTAACCACTGCACAACTAGGGCAATAATGTCCATTCACAAGTAAAAATGATACTACAGAAGGAGAGTATTCCCTTTCCTCAGTCTAAAGCTCAAATGCAGGTACGGTGGTGTTTCTGACAAAAAAAAAGTCAACATGGCAGGCACACTTGTACAATCAAAGCTTTACTTTTTAAATACATTGCATCAGCAACTCATGTAAAAAAAGGGGCTGTGTGGCTTCGGTCATACAGTGTTGACTTTTTTCTTCCTCTCTGCTGACACCCCTAAATCTTCTTTCAAGGTCCAAAGAACTGGCAGAGTGGACTGAGAATGTATGCAGGCACTGCTGGAAAGTAGAGAAACTCTCATGGGAGATTAAAATTAACTGGTGCTTTTTGTTTGAAGGAATGAGATACAGTCTATCTGTAGTTCACCATAGCACATGCAATGGTGTGATTCAAACAGTGAAACAACCGGTTCGGTGAGCATGTGCTTCGTGCGCACACACACAGCATTTAGAAAAGACCATTTTTAGCTATAATACTTACCGTCTGCTGATCCCCAGTGAGTAAAACAGCTGATGCATGGCAAACTGCTCTGCCATGTGAATCAGCTGTGCTCAAAAACAAGGAAATAAAGCACAGGAAAAGGGCAGGGGCAGGTGGGCAGGCTCAAATGATCACTGGAGCTACTGGTCCAAACTGATAGAATCCCACCCCTAGCATGTGTATCTGAAGAATTCTAGATATGGAAAGAAAGAGGGGAAAATATGGCACCAGGAGAATGAACTGCCGCAAAGTCATTGGTTGATAAATAGCAAGGCTACTTTTAAGAGTCCTTATCTTCAATTGCTCACAAGTTCTTTATTCATTTCCTGGCATATCTTCTCTTAAAATACTATCCTGCCTTTTCCTTATTTTATTGATTTTTTTATGGTGCTTTTGAAAGATAGAGGACTCCAAGGGCCCTTACTAAAAGTCCTATTTGGCTGAGCTTCCTTCCAAACTTCTTTTAACAGATTTTAAAGAAAAATACACAGACTGAGTTTTTAAGTCTTGGTTTCTTGAAACCTGGCATGTTCTGTCAGCTGCAGTTGAATGGATCATACAGTGTAGTAGATTGCAAACCATAGTTTGTAAAGCATAATAGATGCCTTCACACAAAACAATAAGCTAAAATCAAACAAGCCAGGTTATAGATTAGTTAGGACTAACATATCTGGATTGCAAAAATGTAGAAAATCAGTGCATGTCAGGAAAGAAATATAAAATCTTACCTTTTTTTCCCCCTTTGCTGCAATCTTTCATTTCATGTTTATAGTCCAGACACAGTAGTCCTAGCTTAGCATGATGCATGGGTTCTGTTTAAATTCATAAATCATGGTTTAATTCGTCACAATCTATTAAATCACAACTGGGCTGAAACAACACAATAAGCGCAAAAAAGAAAACCGCATTTAGATTTAGCATGGCACATGAATGGAGCTGTAACCTCTAATCCTAATCCAAAAGAGAGAATAGGACTTCTGAATACAAATACTTCTAAATGCACCAAGAAATGCAGTTGATACGTTAAAGCAAATTAAATTTATTGATCAACCCAAATCACTGGTTATGTACAATTAAGCCATAACATGGGCAGGACAAGTTTAAGATTAAATGTTTGATGGATCATGTTCTTTACGCATCTAATCCTCTTTCTCTTTTTTTTTCTTTAATTTAAAACTACGTATTCCTTTCACTGTTCCCTTTTTTTTCCCTTTAAACACTTCAGCCAAGCCTTCAGATGCAACTCTTCAACTCCTCTACCTCATTAAGCAATTAATCAGCCTAGCTGGCCTTGCCCAGGCTCGGTGAACTCTTCAGCTCCATATGATTGAGTTGTCGCATCAGAAGCACTATATAGCAATGAGATAATTAATACTTAGTTTCTACAGTAAGGATCACTGTACCTTTCAAAATGTTCTTCAAAGAGGAAGGCTAAGGATGTCCATGGACCAACCATCGCTGGAAACGGGCCATGATTGGGTCATCATCAGAAGTTAAATTATTTAAGCAAATACCAAAGGGGACTTCTTATGTCAACATGGGTAATACTGCATTTGTATAGACAGAGACTTAATCCCTTGTGCTCACTGTGTTTTATATGAATAGTAAAGTATAAAATGTAATGTACTGAAATATAGTTTGAATTCATTTTAGTGGACCAGATAGATGTAAAGGCATCTCTCCCTTGTCCCCTTACACACAGACAGAGAGAGAGAGAGAGAGGGAGGGAGGGAGAGGAGGGAGAGAGAGAGGGAGAGAGAGAGAGCACTTAAATGTATTTTAACTTGCACTCCATCTTCCCACAAAATGATGCCTATGGTGGCAGATAGTTACAACAAATGCTGAAGAGTTCTACTATAAATATAAGTAGAATGTAATGAAGTAGTTCTAAAATATAAAGTAAATCATTTTTAAAAGAGAGAGACAGTGGTGACAGTAATGTGATTGTTTCATTTCTTACTTCATTCTTACTTCATTCTTTCAAAACGTCTGGTTGATCTTCATGACCAATAGTTTGCCAGGTATCATATATAACTTTAAAACAGGAACAATTTAAAATTGAGGTGGCTACCTATCCTAGCAAATAATATCATTAGTTTTAAATACCCTGGCAAACAGGTCCATAAATACCCATTTAAAAAAAACCCTCAAACAGAACAAAACTAATCCAATGACACACCTTCCCAAAGCAGATCAAAGAGAAGGCTTTGTTTTCCTGCCAATGAAGAATGTGCTTCTTGGTTATGACCAGGGGTGGGATTCTACTGGTTTGGACTGGTTTGGCCGAACCCCTTACTCTGAAAATCAGCTGGGAGCGAACCAGTTTGCTGCGACTATCATGTGGGCCTGTCCGCCCGCCCCTGCACTTTACCTACCTATATCATCTCAACTGATTAGCGCTACATAGCGGATTGCCACTTCTCAGCTGTGTTACTTGAGTGCTGTGCATGTGCGTACACTGCGCATTAAGCGCGGGTGTGTGCAAAGCGCGTGTACATGCACAAATCATGCAATCACCGAACTGGTTGTTAAACCTGGAGAATCCCACCCCTGGTTATGACACTTGAGAATATCCTCCTCAAATTACTTTCATGCACCAGAAGGATTGGGGTGGGAGGAGATGCTCGTTCAAGGGTTTGGCCCCCAAGTTGTATTTTGCAAAGCATTTAAAAGAGGCTCTGCGCACTAGAAGTTACCACAGATCAAGCGCTTTTGTGTTGTGAAATGAACTGCATCTTTTGCAAGGCACACACACACACACAAACACACATACTTGCTTCTGAAGCTGCCTCTGCCTCTGTATGAATGTCCAGCCGAAGTGCTCCCTGTGCTCGCATAGACGACCAGGGCAGATCTCCAAGCAGCTTTGCGCACCTTATAAACAATGGCATTTACCCTTATCCTTTTTTAAAGAGCTTTGTATGAGTGCCTTTTGAGAAGCATCTCCTTTGGAATGCTGTGCACATCCCCGGTACTGGTAAACTATTCTGTTTCAGATTCAGCTCAGGGTCAAAGAGGAAGGCAATATAGATCTTGAGGAACTATTAGAATGCAATTGCAGTACCTAGACAAACTGGCTGGAATTCTAGCAGCTGGTGCTTTCCAATTATTTCAAGGTCACTCATTCATAATGCATTACCATAATTACATTTTATTGTCATGGATCATATGGCCAAGGCACCCCTATCCTGTGCTATCCAGGAAGTGTTTCCCATTATTGTTGTTGTTGTTGTTAATAATAATTATCATCATCACACAGTCAGCCAGATGTTCAGACTGGGTTTGACATTTTTGTCTACCTATCGAGTCGTTACCAAGATCCTGGGATAGGCAAATATGGATGTTTGATGGTGTTACAGATATCGTCGCAGGCTGAAAGCTGTTCCCAGTAAAGCTGCCTTCTGCAATTGATTGATGCCGAATTGTGAATACCTATGGTGATGAAGTGGTGCTCCAGTTGTTTTGGGACTGCACCTATTACTATTGGTAGTATCCTTGCTTGCCTTTGCTACAATCATTCTATTTCTATTTGTAGGTCTTTGTATTTTGTTACCTTCTTCAGTTTTTTTCTTCTATTCTGCTTTCTCCAGGCACTGCCACATCCTCTATCCAGACTTTTTTGTCTTTCTTATTGACAACTGTTAAGTCTGGGGTGTTATGTGGCAGGTGCCTGTCTGTCAGGATTTTGAAGTCCCAGAGCAATTTAACTTCTTCATTTTCTATGATTTTTTTCTATTTTATGGACTCACCAGTTCTTGCTTACAGGCAAATGATATTTCTTGCTGATCTTCCAATGTACCATAGTTGGTACTTTGTCATGTTACTTATCATTATTATTATTATTATTGTTGTTGTTGTTGTTGTTATTGTTGTTATCCTGTAAAAAGATTATCAGTCCCTTAAATAAATCAGGTTCATAACACGATGAACCACACATTAACCAAAAATATTATGTAGTATCAATAGCTGATTGTTTATTGAGTAATTGAAAATTGGGTGATTTTTTTTAATACAAATTTGTTGGTTGTATCTTATGATTTATGATTGTATCTTATGATTATGATTTATCATGTTATTTTTCATGTATGTGAGAGCTTATGCACTCGAAACAATTTCCATGAGCATCCAATCACACTTAGCCAATAAAGAATATTCTATTCTAAATCACGATTTTGAAAACCGAAGTTGGCTGTAGTGTTCTTCCACATCCTTTTTCTTTCTGTCCTGTGTGGTTTTGTAGCAGTGCATTCTGGGAGAAATAAGAAGGGGACTTCCCAGAACAGCTGGCCTTGAATTTTCGCTCTTGCTAACAGTGATTTGTGTCTTTTTGCCAACCACAACAGGCGAAGTTTTCCATTGCCAAAGGCTACAAAGGGCATGATTATTCCCATCCTCTCTGTATTAATTGCAGGAGAAATGAAAGCAGAGCCAAATGGGTCTCATTAATAGTGAAACAAATGCACACTCCAAGAAATAATGTGAAAATGCATGACATTTTTTAAAAAATCATAGCAACCAGAGTGCTACACTCTAAATGCTGGGAAGGGTTTAATCCTTTTTCCTGCACAGTTATCATACCTTCAAAGCTATTATTAACTCCATAGAGGGAAGAAATGCAAAGGATTGGTCAGTAGGTCTAAAAGAAGCTTGGGAGGGGAGCTTGATTTAGATTGCACAAATAAGGTGAGAAGGAAGATATCACCACCTGTAGCCTAATCAAATTAATACTCACCTAGTAACTGCTTTGAAATAAATATCTGAAGCTCCATCATAAATTACCTGTGCCATGGTTGGGTCCCAAGCTTCTCCATGAATTATGTAATATCAACACAACATGTATATGGCAAGATCAATGCTTTTTACCTAATAGACATAGCAAAAACAGATTAATAAACCAGGAGTTTAAATTAGGATTGCAGTGTATGATTCAAAGTAGAATGGAAGGTTAAACATGAGAGAATCCCTCTGATGGTGCCCTTGCACAGAAACATTGGAAATCTCAGAAGAGCCACATAAGATCAAATCAAAGATTTATCCAATCCAGTGATGGCTCATGGGTCACCAATGGTAAGGGCAGAAGGTGATCATTCAGAGCAGCCCTCCTGGATCTGGCCTTTTGAATATTGATATCATATCTGAGCTGCTTAAAACCCGTTGATCACAAACTGTCAGCCCAGAAATATCCCAACTTCTCTTTGCTGCCATGTAGAAATCAACAAGGTTTCTGCAGCCATAGCTTTACAACTAATCTAGCATTTCACATCCTATGGAGATTGGAGAACAAGTAGATTCATTCAAGAGATTCATAGATGTGGAAAGAAAAGTAGAAGTCTCTTATATTGTTGTGCCCTAGTCATCATTATTGAAAGGGGCCTCCTACTGATTCCAGAAATAATTAACAGTCATCAAAATTAGCAACCTAAATAAATCAATCTTCCATAAATTAGCGGAGTTTCCTTTCAAAATCATCTAAATTTATCTCCCTACCTTTAATTATCATGGTGATGATAGATAGATAGATAGATAGATAGATAGATAGATAGATATGATGAAGAAGATGAATAGATAGATATAGATGATGATGAAGACAGACAGACAGACAGATGATAGAAATAGAAATAGAAAGAAATAGATATAGACACACACACAAAGACAGAGACTTTCTATCATTGGTTTTACCTTTCACCTCTCCCTTTATTTGTATTTGCTTCAAACTAACAGGCTTCAAGCTAGAAGAGAGCTGGTCTAACGCTCACAAGAAAGTAGTAACTTTCTGGAGCACCAGATATGGAAAGGCAGACTGATTGAAAGTAACATACAAGGGGTCCTTGATTTATGACCAGCCTTTTAGCAACCATCTGTGTTGTGTATTAACTGAAGTTTCCACTCAGGTCCGCGCTTTAAACAGGAAGCATGGACCTCTCCCATTGGTTGATGCCGTTTGACAGCCGGCTATAAAAGGAGCTCCAGCTGGCTGCCGTGTTAGCGCGGCAGTAGCGGTAACCCTTTCTTTTTAAATAAAGTTAGAGCTAACCCTTTGCCTTTGGTCTCTGCCTAAGTGATTACTGCCGCTCCACAACAATCTGGATTTTCAGCATCCTCAGAAAGGGTGCTTTATAGGCTGTAAAACACTTCCAGCCATCGTAAAATGTTGTCCTGCCGCTCTGGTCACATGAGTGCATTTCAGACGCTTGGCAACCAGCTCACATTTAACACTGATTGCCAAGGGTCAAATGGCCAGATGATCATGATTTGCAACATTTTTTTTCCATTTGGGAGAATGGATTTATATTCTGACTGCATGATCCACTTAATGACTGCCATAAAATGGTCATAAAATTGGGCCCAGTCATATGCCTCAACATGCAACCGTCACGTCTCACAACTAAAATTCCAGCTCCAATGGCTGCTCCATTAACAAGGACAGTCTGTATTGTCATTGTGACTAGTAGCCATTAATAGTCTCAGGCTCTTATGAATATGTCTTTTCAAAAGCATTCACATTCGTGGGTAGTTCTTACGGCATCCATAGGTCATTCCTGTGGGAATATGCACTTCCTTTTACCTATTCCAAGTTAGTCAGGCTGAATGACTTTTGAGTTTCAGTGTTATGAAGGAAAAAAACATTCCTTTTCTTCACAATGTACATTACACACAAACACACCCCCCCCCTTAATTTTGGATGGGAGAAAATATGCTAGGCTGGAAGGTCAAGCAGCTGAAGAAATTAATAAGAAATTACTTCTGTGTTGTTGCCACAATAACACACAGTTGTATCCTTGAAGTTTAAAATCAAGGAATTCTTCATTTTGCCCTTCCTCTCTCCACTCATTTTTGCCCCCTAAACTAAAAACTCAAAATGTCATAACTTTTTCCTGGTAATTGTCTTCTACTGCAGCCCCCAACCTGTCTGTGGCCAACTCTACAATATTTTTGGGAGTTTGGTGACCAGAATTAGGCACAGCATATTGATTACAGCACAAATCTATCAAAGCATTTTTATTATTATTTTTATTATTTTGGATCTCTTTTTAACAAGCCATGTTATGAAAGGTGCTTTTTTTTTTTGCAGTATTTGTTCACAGATTGACTTTTGCATCAGTTTAGCAGTGACAACATCAAATACCTGTGTAGCATGCACAATCTTTTCAGAAGTTCTCAGAGGAGGATAAGTCTAGCTGTTTGCCACCTTAGACCATAGCTGCCTTACATTTCCTACTTCTAATTCCTGTACAGTTCTTACTAAATCTTCACACTTGGAATTGTTATCCCTTTTTCCCTAGCTTTAATACCAAAGATGCACAATTGTGTCTTTGTATATATAAAGGATATACCAACTGAGTGCCAAAAACAGTGGGAAGCAGATGTGGGATGATAAAACAGCTGCAATGTAGTGGCCAATCCACTAGAGGCGCCGGTCCTTGGTCACAGAGAGCCTAATGAATCAGAACATTGAGAACATCTGTTGTTTCGCAAAGTTCAAAAATACACCAAGCATGGGTAAGTGGACTGAGTTTACAATTGGGGAGTGGGGGAAGATTTCCCACCTTCGTTCTTTTCTCTTAGGACCAGAGAAAGGAAGGACAGGTACCAACACCACCCAATCTCGTAAATAGCTCTTGCTCCGAATGAATCTGGGGAGTGTGAGCATGATTAATGATGAGTGTCTGCTGGGAATTGTCTGTGTTGAGGGAAGATAATTGAGTCTCTATTTTGAGGTGATAGAATTACTGATTGGATTGCAAAATTAATTGGTGTTGTTTGAGAGGGAAGAATTGATTTCAGGAAGCTGATAGAGGAGCAGAGAAAATAAAGAAGAAAGATTAAGAATCTCCCTTTCTCTGTTACCATCTCCCAGCCTGCCTCTTTTATGGTCTTCGCATCATATGAGCATCACACAATTCAAAAGGGCATGGATGCCCCATGTCAGAGAAGAATTTTCTATCCCTTGGGTTGCAGGGTTTTATCCTTTATTCAAAAAGCATATAGTAACATCGGCCAAGAAAATAGCTTAAAGAAAATCCCTTAAACCTTATAGCTTCCGTTTCCAAGTAAGGCCAGGAATGATCAAGATGGATGAGGTTATACAATGCTCTGGGGAAGAGATTATCAAGTGGCCATAAGGAGTGAGAGGGCATCAGGGCAGAAAGACATGGGCTAAAATAGTCAAGGTTTATTCAACAAACTTGCTGCTTACAATACTCTTCTCACTTCTGTGCAGATTTAACATTCAGAGGAAGAGTCAAATATACTGACGATCATTATTAGATTCATTATCATTATCTATTCTTTGGAAAACAAGAAATAATAGCTTCACAGAGATAAATAATGATGTACTTTTCAAGATTATTGTAAGGAAGTAATATTCTTCCTTTAAAAATTTTTTGGGGAAAAGACATTATTCAAATGTCTTATGTTTCATTTGAAGCCATAGAAGAATACTGTTCTGATGCTGAGGAAAATTGGCAGTTATACTTCTGCCACCAGTTATATTAGATAATATGAATAATGTTTTCTAAAAATCCATAGTATTTTTTTTATAAAATGGAATTTATAGTTATAGATTTTTATTTTACAGTATCAAAAGCAAGCACAATGTACACATATTTCTGATTACAGTCAAACAAAACAACTTGAAGTTTGTTGAGATCAGTAGCAAGAAAAATTTACCATTTCAGATGTTAATATTAATGCTTTAACATCAAGATTATGTGAAGAAACAATCTGGAAGAAGGCATCTGAACATCTGAACATTCAACGTGTTTGCTGAGGACTCAAAATCTTGGTTGGAATTTTTGACCCAGGAAAATTCATTTAATCACATCTTGAACAGCTTTTTTTCTGGCATGCTAAAATGTTTCTTTGTTAAACAAACCAAAAGCATATCATATTCACTTTTTAAACTCTCTTAATGCAATTTGGCTGCCACTGACTGATGCTGCCTTATTATTTTTTTTCTATTTTTTATTTGCATTTTAGATGACTTGGGGTGCTTGCTTTTCCTTATCATGGATTTGTTGTTAGTCAACCTGATTTTTTTTTTTAATGGAAAAGAGGAGTATGAATTCAGTAAATTAAATATAGCATACCATTGTTCTACAGTGTAGCAAACTGCATCAAGGAAAAAAGCTTCCAAAACAAGTGATCCTTTAAGAAGATGAATCTATTATAATGCCAGCATCTCAACAAATATACCCTTATCAGCTCGGTAATATCAGTTTTCCTTGTATGCTCCTGGTTCTGCCCCCTTCCACATATTTCCAGCAGACAGCTCAATTAGACCACACTAAATCAGCACACTATGCCCACATGTAGTGGGTGTATTCTTTCAAATAAAAATTAGAAGAAAGGCATTGTCTTCACTGAAAAGAGGCATGCTGATGGACTATAGATTTGTTTTAAGAATACGTGTGTCCCCAAAACAGCTTTTGATATGATTGATCAGCCTCTAGTGTTGCATGATTGGCTGCAGGATGAGCATGTTCTCCAACATTTTTTGTCGGTAAATATAATAAATTCAACACCAAAATAGTTTGTCGAGAATAGTCTGACTGCCTGCGAAAGCTCCAGGATTGGGGCTGAAAGGCAAAAGCAGAAGTATGCACCATCCCATAATTGGGTAGACCAGGTTGCCCTGATAGACTGGTCCCACCAGAGGAAGCACTTAATCTTTCTCCTGGTATAGGTGACAAAATGAGGAGAACCCATGGCTTGGAGGTTAATACATCTATCTAACATGCAAGTAGCCCAGGTTCAAATCCCAGAAGGGTATGGCTAGCTGACGAGAGCTAAACAGCTTGAAATAGTCTCCCTTTATTTCTTTGTTGGTAAGCATAAATTCAACATGTTCTCCAACAGTTCATTTTTGCTCTTGATGAGAAGTCAGTTATGTAGATGATATATTTAGTAGTGGTCTCGTATTAGACCCAGTTAGTCATGCTGATCTGCTGATTGTTCAGACATCTCTCCCAAATAGAAGGTACAACCAGGGACGGGCTTCAAAAATTTTAGCAAAGGGTTCTCTGACTGGTTGTTGAGTAGGCATGGCCATGGTGGGTGTGGCCTAGTTGGCCTCCTACTCCATGGGGGGGGGTGTTTTTGCCCTCCCTGGGCTCCAGAGTCTTGGGGAGGGTGAAAATGGCCTCTCTAGGCTCTGGAGGCTCTTGGGAAGCCAGAACAGGCCCATTTCTGGACTTCCCAAACTTCCAGGAGGCCTGTTTTTCGCCTGCACCCTGCACTTACCTGCATCCAAAACAGGCTGCGTGGGGATTCCTGGGGTGAGTGGGGTGGGGTGGGTAGGGCCAGCCAGGAGTGGGATTTGGGTGTTCTCCAAACTGCACAGAATCTTAGCTAGGGGCTCTCCCGAACCCCTGCAAACCCCCAGTAGCCCAACCCTGGTACAACTTGCCTTCATCTCAAAGAAGATCTAGCTGCATTCAGAAGTGATACCTCTTGTCCAGGTTTTTCTAATTGTGGGGGTGAAATAATCATGACCTCATCATTGCAGCTTTATTATTAACTCTTTAAAACTGGTTCAAGGAAGGTCATCTTTCCAATTTTCCTCAAACTGTGAACTTGGGATGCAGTTCAATCAATATCTGGAATTATCTTTGGGGAAATGTTGAGGGAAATTGGCTTTTTCTTTCATTATTAAGGCTGTTGAATGGGCCCAGAAGGACGGGTACTTTATGCTTTCCAGCTATCACCTATTAGCAGGCATAGATTCCTTTCCTTATTCCTTGAAACTCTCATGTGAATAGAGACCAAAAATGCACGAAAGTAGTCTTTAGCTCAATCATTTTGTGACAAATGAGGAAGTTCTCACTTCCCCTAGTTTGGAGCTCATGAATAGAATAGAATAGAATAGAATAGAATAGAATAGAATAGAATAGAATACTTTTATTGGCCAAGTGTGATTGGACACACAAGGAATTTCTCTTGGTGTAAATACTCTCAGTATACATAAAGAAAAGATAAAGGCAATGCAGGAGAGGGAAACTGATATTCATGCAGTTGGGCTGGAGATGCGGGGGAGGGGAGAAGGATGTTCCTAATAACCTTGAAGATAGATAGGTTGGGGAAGGGTGCTTGGAGCTTGAACTAGGGAACAGTTCTATAGAGAACAAGAACTAAAGGTATGTCTTAATATATGTGAAAGCCGCAGCAAGTCAGGAGTAATACTTTTTTTTCACTATTTTTTTTTCTTCTCTTTTCGTTTTTTTAAAAGGAACAGTGGAAAACTTACCTCAAAAAAGAAAAATTCTAAGAATTCTGCTTTACTACCTTATTCTCAGATTTCTCTAGATCTTTTTTTTTTTTTAAACTTTCAGCTTTGTTGGAGATGGCAGAAGGTCCTACCCAGTGGTGGGATTCAAAGTTTTTAATACTGGTTCAGTGGGCTTGTTTATTGGGCATGGTTTGGTGGTCATGTGACTAGGTGGGCGTGGCCAACTTGGCAAGGTGGTGCGGCACCTCACTGCGAGTGACGTTGAGTTGGACACACCTACTCAGTCACATGACTGATGCTGCAGTGACAGGGTGATTTCCTACAGACCCTCCCTCCCCTCCTCCACCCTTAGGCTGACAAAAAAAAGCCCAACTAAAGATTGTACTGCCTGCCATGTCTGCCTGCTGAATAGGTTTTGTTTTGGGGTGGGTTTTTGTTTTGTTTTTCAATAGAAGCCCTTCGGAGATAAATTTGCACCACCAAACCTTACTGTACCTCGTTGTTGCGGCGCTGCCTGTTGCTGTTACAGGAGCTGCTGTGGGCGTCTGGCTGCCCAAGTAAAGAACCGCACCAGCTCAGGGAGACTGTGAGGAGCAAGAGGGGAAGCCAAGGTGCTCGCCCCATAGCAACCAACTTCGCTCTCTCTCGCTCCGGTTACGTGCTCCCGGCGTGCATAAGGAGCATGAAGGAAGGGTGCCCTCCCTCCCAGAGCACACTTTCTTCCTTCTCCTGGTGGATGTGCCTCTTCCAGCCTGGCCCAGCCCAGCCAGCCAGCCAGCAGGTGGCCACATGTCCCGGGCCTTCTCAACCCCCCTTGTCATGAAATGCCTGCAGCTGCTGGAGTCCAGCAACTGCAGCGAAAAAAGCACACCCTGTTTTATCTGCTGGGCCCGGCAAGTCCAAGCAGCCAGCGCATAGAACAGGCAGCAGTAGATCGTTGGAGAAGCAGAGCAAAGCCAGAGATCAGTAATTTTCACAGCCCTACCGAAAAACGTACATGTGCCGGCCCATTAGAGAAGCGGAGCGGCAGCTACAGGGTGTCTATGTGCCGGGCCTGGCAAGTCCAAGCAGCAGGCACATAGAATAGGGTGGCACCGGACCGTTGGAGAAGCGGAGCGGAGCTGGAGATCAGTAATTTTTTGCTGCAAGAAGCCTGCAACTGCCACGTGTTCTCCAGCCCCACTGAAAAAAGCACAATATGTGCCGGCCCATTGGAGAAGCAGAGTGGCAGCTACAGGATTCTCGCACTGCAAAAGGGGTGGCTGGAGGTGACTTTTTCGGTCTCCATCTGCCTCTTTTGCAGCACATGAAGCCTCCTGCAACTGGCCAGCTGGTCTCCTCCTCCTCTGCCATACAGAACAAACAGGCAGAGAAGGAGGAGAGCAGCCATTCGGTTGGAGGAGGCTTCTTGCACTGAAAAAGTGGCGACTGGAGCCGATTCTTTTTCGGTCTCCAGCTACCTCTTTTGCAGCACAGGAAGCCTCCCCCAACCAAGTGGCTGCTCTCCTCCTTCTCTGCCTTTTTGTTCTGTATGGCCGAGGAGGAGGAGACCAGCCGGCCGGTTGGGGGAGGCTTCTTGCGCTGCGAAAGAGGCAGCTGGAGACCGAAAAAGTCACCTCCAGCCACCCCTTTTGCAGTGCGAGAATCCTGTAGCTGCCACTCTGCTTCTCCAATGGGCCGGCACATATTGTGCTTTTTTCAGTGGGGCTGGAGAACACGTGGCAGTTGCAGGCTTCTTGCAGCAAAAAATTACTGATCTCCAGCTCCGCTCCGCTTCTCCAACGGTCCGGTGCCACCCTATTCTATGTGCCTGCTGCTTGGACTTGCCAGGCCCGGCACCTAGAGTAGGGCATGCTTTTTTCAGTACGGCTGCTGGACTCCAGCTGCACTGAAAAAAGCATGCAGCAGCTGAAGGCATCTCACAACAAGGGGGGGTTGAGAAGCCCCAGGACATCCAGTCACCCACCTGCTGGCCGGCTGGGCCAGGCTGGGCTGGAAGAGGCGCACCTGTCGGGAGAAGGAAGAAAGCATGCTCTGGGTAGCAGGCAGGTAGGTGGATATCCCAGGGCTGCTGCACTTGTGCACTGCATGTGTTGCAGCTAAACACAGAGTGCGCATGTGCAGCAGCCACAGGACATCCGCCTGAGCTGTGCCATGGCCGCCACATGGTAGGGAAAGCTAGGAGAGCCACCTGGGAAAGTTAGCGACCGGGTCAGGGTTCACCCTGGTTCACCCAAACTGGTGCGAATTGATTGAATACCACCTCTGGTCCTACCATTAGTCCTTTTGTTTCCAGATACACATCTTTCCACAGCTCTGAAGCTTCTCTGTAAGTTCACCATTTCCTCCTGATTCCTTCTGGGATTTAATCATGATATCATCTCAGGACTGAGTCAAAGAACGAGAAGTCAAGGCTCCTGGAAAGAGCACTGCAGGATGAGAGAGAGAGAATACAATATTCATTCATACAAACGCTTTGGCTGCTTTGTAATTAAATAAGTGTAGCAATCAGTCGAAGAATTCTCTGTCTCCAAAGTTGAAAGCAAGCTCTCTTTCGTTGGACTGAAAACAAACGGCTAGGAAAGGAATGCAAGAGAATGGTTCTGCATGGCAGCATCACGATTCCATCTGTTCCAAATGCATCCACAGAGCCTTAGGAGCTGCTCAACTAAACTTTTAAAATGCTGCAATAGACATTTGTTTCCATCCAATTTTCCCAGCCCATTTAAGTGCTGTTGGTATTTCTAGCGGAAAACATGCTGCATAAATACACAGCTCCAGTCTTTCCAAGTTCAATTGCCCCTTTAGTCTCCTCCACTAGGTCCAATCTTAGAACCCTAGTGGTCCATGAAGCAGATGTGCTGCAATGACAATTGCTTTAAAAAAATATTTTAAAAGATGCTTCCCTCCCCCTCCAGAGAACCAAAGGATGGTTTGTTTTATTACCAGCTCATTTGGACATTGGTGGCGGCAATTCAATCTCCGCAGACTTCTGAACATTATATGTTGTAATATGAAATCTTAAAGCCGGTAACCAGCAATTCATGCTCACTGACTTCCAAAATGAAAAGTCTGTACCGCCTTGTATTGTGTGTGTGTTTTTTCTCCCTAAGCAGTCTCTTCGTGGGTTCTTATTAGATTAGTTGTAAATTCTGCAAAATAGAGAATACTTATAAAAGGCGCAGACAGCAGTCAAACATGTGATAAATTAGCTTCGAAATAATGGTGCTGATGATTGACAGAAGGTAAAAGGTTTCTATCCTCCGGGAATAAAAGTCTTCATAAGTAAGACAAAGTGCAGCAAGCAGGAGACTCATTCTATACCTTTAGCTATAGGTTGGCTCCAGCAACGTATTCCATTAAAATTGTGGCTGTAAATAAGTCAATTAGAAAGTACATATGGAGAAACTAGGGGGAAGCAGATCCCAGATTTCCTATAATCATTTCAATGCTTTTCCTGTCATACCTGTTATTATTCACCGTTTAAAATATTTTGGTGTCCCATTTACCACATGAAATTTTAAAATACAAATTAGATACAGATAACAGATAATCAGAGTTGGAAGGGACCTTGTAGGTCATCTAGTCCAACCCACCCCCGCCCAAGCGGGAGACCCTACACCATTTCTGACAAATGGCTGTCCAATCTCTTCTTGAAAGTCTCAAGTGATGGTGCTCCCATAACTTTTGAAGGCAAGCTGTTCCATTGGTTGACTATTCTCTCTTTTATTAAAATAGGAATACCTAATACAGGTAGTCCTTGACTTACAAATATCCATTTAGTGACCATTCAAGTTACAATAGCACTGGAAAAAGTGACTTAGAACTGTTTTTCACACTTATGACTGTTGCAGCATCCCCCTGTACGCTTAACAACTAGCATATAGTTATGACAGTTGCATAACTTTTGCAAAGTCAATGAGGAAGCCAGATTTATTTATTTATTTTATTTATTGCAAATCTTATATACCGCTCCATCTCCCAGCGGGACTCGGGGCGGTTTACAGCCCTAAAAACAATTCAATACAAAATTTAAAATACAATTAAAAAGATTAAATAAGTGGATGAGGATAAAACAAACTGTGACGTTAAAAATTAAGAGAGTTAAAACCAAATTAAAAACAACTAAAAACCCTACCAATAACTCTAGGCCAGACCGGCTTGGTGGAATAGGTGGGTCTTCAGCGCGCGCTGGAAAGGTCAGTAGATCAGGGATGGTCCTCATCTCTGGGGGGTAATTCATTCCAGAGGGAGGATCCCCCCACAGAGAAGGTCCGCACCCTCGGGGTCGCCAGCTGGCACCGTCCAGCCGGCGGTACCGCAAGGAGGCCCGCTCTATGGGAGTGCACTGGCCAACGGGAGGCTGATGGTGCAGTAGGTGGTCCCGTAAGTACCCAGGTCCCAAGCCATGGAGCGCTTTAAAGATGATCACTAGCACCTTGAATTGCACCCGGAAGGCCACCAGGAGCCAATGCAGCTTGCGCAGACTTGGTGTAACATGGGAGCTCCGAGAAGCCCCCAAAACCACCCGCGCAGCCGCATTCTGCATCAGCTGGAGCCTCCTGATGCTCTTCAAGGGGAGCCCCATGTAGAGAGCATTGCAGTAGTCTAGATGGGAGATGACAAGGGTGGATGTGACCGTGCGAAGATTGACTTGACAACCATGTTACTAACTTAACTGCAGTGATTCACTTAACAACTAGCGGCAAGAAAGGTCATAAAATGGGGCAAAACTCACTTAACAACTGCCTTGCTTAGACAGAAATGTTGGGGTCAATTGTGGTCATAAGTCAAGGACTACCTGTTTGAGGATGCTGTCACAAATAAAATCTATGTAAAGAACTAAGGCATTTTTATTTTCCTTGCATCACACAATTTAGATATCAGCTGCAATAGCTGTATGGATGAGTCTTCCCTTCCCTTGTGTTTCCTTTGTTATTAATTGTGAGGGTGTTGTTGTTATATCCTATAGTTGTAGACTTGCTTCCAGTTATACTGAGAATGCATCCTCTTTTCTTTAGAACAGGTTCGGAGCAAAATATATGGGTTGTTTATTATGTTTAAGGGCAGAGGTGGTATTCAGCAGGTTCTTAACAGTTCTGGAGAACCAGTAGTGGAAATTTTGAATATTTATTTATTTATTTATTAGTTTTCTATACCGCCCCTCTCCCTACCGGGACTTGGGGCGGTGTACAGTCAAAGTTAAAAAATGATATAAATACAATATTTAAAAAACAATTAAAAAGATTAAATATAGTGACTCCAAATAAAATTCAATCAAGAATATAAAAGATTAAAACTCATTAAAACCTAATTAACCCTATAAAACCCTAGGCCAGACTGGCTTGATGAAATAAGTATGTTTTCAACGCGTGCCGGAAGGGTAAAAGGTCAGGGATGGTCCTCATCTCCGGGGGCAGCTCATTCCAGAGGGAGGGTGCCCCCAAGGAGAAGGCCTGCACCCTCGGGGTCACCAGCCATCCAGCCGGTGGCACGCCAAGGAGGTCCACCCATACTGGGTGACGGGAGATCGATGACGGCAGTAGGCGGTCCTGTAAATACCCAGGTCCCAAGCCTTGGAGCATTTTAAAGGTAGTCACCAATACCTTGAATCGCACCCGGAAGGCTACCGGGAGCCAATGCAGCTCACGCAAGTGTGATGTAACATGGGAGCTCCGAGGAGCCCCCAAAACCACCCACACGGCTGCATTTTGCACCAACTGGAGCCTCCGGGTGCTCTTCAAGGGGAGCCCCATGTAGAGAGCATTGGCATAGTCCAGACAGGAGATAACGAGGGCGGATGTGACCGTGCGAAGGGCATCCCAATCCAAAAAGGGCCGCAACTGGTAGATCCTGCGGACCTGACAAAAAGCCCCCCTGGCGACGGCTGCTATATGATCTTCTAATGACAGCCGCACGTCCAGGAGGACACCCAGATTGCGCGCCCTCTCTGTGGGGGCAAGAATTTCCCCCCCCACAGCCAGCGATGGAACTAACTAGCTGTATTGGGGCACCAGAAAGCACAGCCACTCGGTTTTGGCCGGGTTGAGCTGAAGCCTGTTTCACCCCATCCAACCCCGCACAGCCTCCAGGCACCGGGTCATCACTTCCACGGCTTCATTGGGGTGGCCTGGGGTGGAAATGTACAGCTGAGTATCATCAGCGTATTGATGAAACTCAACCCCAAAGCCACGGATGATCTCACCCAGCGGCTTCATATAAATGTTGAACAGAAGGGGCGAGAGCACTGACCCCTGAGGAACCCCGCAAATCAGGGGCCTCGAGGTCGATCTCTCCCCCCCTGCCAACACAAATTGCGAACAGTCGGAAAGGAAGGAGGAGAACCACCGCAAAACAATGCCTCCCACCCCCACCCCCCCAACCGCCGCAATAGGATACTGTGGTCGACAGTATCAAAAGCCGCCGAGAGATCTAATAGGACTAGGACAGAGGAAAAACCTTCGTCACGGGCCCTCCAGAGATCATCCACCAATGCGACCAAAGCCGTCTCCGTGCTGTACCCGGGCCTTAAACCTGATTGACGTGGATCTCAATAGACAGCTTCATCCAGGTGCCGGGGAAGCTGTCGTGCCACCACACTCTCAACAGCCTTTGCCACAAAGCAAAGGTTGGAGTCCGAACGATAGTTAGATAACAGAGTTGGGTCCAAGGATGGTTTCTTGAGGATGGGTCTCACTACCACCTCTTTCAAGGCAGCAGGTAGAAACCCCTCATTCAAGGAAGTGTTAATAATACCCTGGAACCAATCTCGCATCACCTCCCGAGTGGCCAATACCAGCCAGGAGGGGCATGGATCCAGTAAACATGTAGTAGCATAAAGCCCCCCCCAGCATCCTGTCCATGTCCTCAGGGGAAACAGGATCAAACTCCCCCCAGACGACATCCCCAAATTCTGCCCCTGATCCCCTGTCGAGTCGCCCAGTCAGAGTCCAACCCATCTCGGATCTGAGTGATTTTGTCCATCAGAAAATTAGAAAAGTCCTCAGCCTGCTCCTGTAGAGGATCCTCCCGCATTCCCACTTCTAAAAGGGAGCGAGTCACCCTAAAAAGGGCTGCTGGGCAATTTCCTGCGGACACAATAAGGGCGGAAAAATGGGAACACTGTGCCATCCTTATCGCCACTAAATAGGTCCTAATATAGGACTGCAATAGTGTTTGGTCAGGTCCGGAGCGGGTGGCCCTCCAACCGCTCTCTAGGCGTCTTTTCCGATGCTTCATCTCCCTCAGCTCCTCAGAGAACCATGGAGCCGAGTGGAATCGGCATCGGGTCAGATAGTTCGGAGAATCGGCAAATACCATCTCTGACTGGAGATTTTACAGTATCCTTCCCCTGCCATGCCCACCAAGCTACGCCCACAGAACCAGTAGTAAAAAAATTTGAATTCCACCACTGCTTAAGGGGCAAGCTTTCTAAAGACATTTTGATCTGTTGGGAAAAAAAATGAAAGAATAAACCATTTCTTCCCAGAAAATGTAACTAATAAATCAGGGCAGTAGAAGGTGGGGGGTTTGTTATTGTTCACATGTGAATTGCTTGGTTGCCCCCTTCGCTTTATGTATACCTTTTACAAATGATATGATTGTGTATGTTTTTCCATACATGTACATCACCTCATTATCATACATTTATTCTTGGGTGTTTTCCCTTGTTGACAAAAATATTATATGTTTATCAAAAGAAGAAAACGCCTAAACATTCTTTAGTTGAGGCAGAAACAAAGAATTGCTGCTGAAATGTTGCACAACGGTTCTTTGAATTACTTTCCATAGTTCCACCATCCAGAACAAGGAGAGAAGAGGACTTCAAAAGCCCAGACTTGGCAAAATACACACATTCCCTAAACAGGGAAAGGGGACAGGCCAGGAAGTCAGAAGTTCTGAATCCCCCCCAATAAATTTTGTCTGGATCCGAAAAGGATGTATGTGATCACTAAAATTGACACAGAAATATACATTTACAAGGGGAAAAATATTTTTGGTTTCCATTTTCTTCAGAAGCCCCTGTGATAATTATAGGAACCAGAATGGATGATCTCAAAGTCAGATTTTTCAATGAAGGAGTGATGAGGGAAAGTAAGGAATGGTAAGATGTCTAGACTGTAGCACTTTTCCAATCTTTTGGCTCAGGTTCTAGTGTCGTTTTTGCCAAAAATTGCAGTTTTATAATTCCTCAAGTGTTTGCTTGGGTCGATTGTTGTGTTACATCATTCTGGACATGATCCTCCAAGCATTGACATTCAATAATATCAATTACAAGATATCCAGTGGAAGACCTGCAAGCGACAGCTTCTTTTAGAAAATGATATGTTTTACTCCTCCTGTGCTCTTACAAGAAACTTTCTCTCGAAGCATGCTTGCATTGGGCTCGGTTGCCATTCACTAGTCCCGCCAAAGGATTCTGAAGTCATGCAAGCATCAGATAACAAAATAACAGAGTTGGAAGGGAACTTAAAGGCCTTCTAGTCCAAACACTTGCTCAAATAGGAGACACTATGCCATTTCAAATAAGTGGTTGTCCAATCTCTTCTTAAAAACCTCCAGTGATGGAGTACCCACAAACTTCTGAAGGCAAGCTGTTCCACTGATTGATTGTTCTCACTGACAGGAAATTTCTCCTTACTTCTAAGTTGTTTTTCTCCTTGATTAGTCTTCATCCATTGAATCTCCCCCTCCCCTCCTCCCCCTCCCCCTCCGAGCTCTGTTTTTACTGGCAGAGGCACTGAGGTCCCAACCTTTGCTGTTTCCAGGCCAGCCCTGCAGGCCAGATCTAAGCACTCCATGGGCTGGATCCGGCCTGCGGGCCTTGAGTTTGACACCCCTGATCTAGACCAATGATTAGCATACCTGTAATACACATGTCAGGTGGGACACACCAGGCCTCCAGATCTTCTGGAAGTCATGTGAGAGGGCCCTATTTTTGCTTGGTCTCTGAGCCTCATGCAAAGAATGCTTTCCTCTCTCTTTTCAGAGGCTGCAAAACTGTGCAAGAGCATTTTCCAAGGATTCCAGGCCTCATGTAACCCGGAGCTGCCTCAGGTATTTTGAAAAATATTATGTCCTATGTGTTTGTTGTTTATTAAATAATAATTTAAATGATTTGATTTGATTTATTATTCTTTGTCATGAATTGTTTCATTTTTTGTCAGGGGAAGGAGTTTGTGGTACACCAGCAGAGTCAAAATAGGTATTTTCTGAATTTTTGATACGCCAAGTTCAAAAGGCTCATCATCACTATTCTAGACATTGCTCAGTGGTAGTATTCTACTGGTTCGGCCCAGTTCGGGTGAATCAGTAGTAAAAAAATGCTACCGTTTGGCTGAACTGGTAGTAAAAAACAGCTACCGGTTCGGCCAAACCGGTATTTCTTTTTTCTTTTTTTCTTTTCCTCCTGACAATCAGCTGTTTCGATGATCATCTGTGCCAGAATCCCCCTCGCTGTCTTACTGCTTAGCCTAGGAGGCTTCCCTGAGGCCCAGAAGGCAAAAAAATGGAGTGAGGGTGGGGTGCTGCGAAGAAGAAGAAGAAGAAGAAGAAGAAGAAGAAGAAGAAGAAGAAGAAGAAGAAGAAGAAGAAGAAGAAGAAGAAGAAGAAGAAGAAGAAGAAGAAGAAGAAGAAGAAGAAGAAGAAGAAGAAGAAGAAACATCCACCCAGTCACATGGCCACTCCCACCTAGCCACTTAAAGACCTGTACACTTCAACTCCCAGAATTCCCCAGCCAGTATTCATGCTGACTGGGGAATTCTGGGAGTTGCAATCCACAGGTCTTAAAATTGTCAAAGTTGAACATCCCTGCCCTGGTGGCTCCTGGAATAACAAACAAACAAACAACCTTCGCTCCCCTGGTGGGGAAAAATACATTAATAGAAGTCTTCACTGCCTATGTAATACCTTTATAGTTATCTATGTGTTTTCCAAGTGTTAGTACGAGGGGGAAACTGCCTGACCCAAAAGACCTAAGTATTTTCTGCATATAAATCCCCCCCCGCAAATCTTTAGAGGTGGCATGACCCTATTGATTGCAATCAGGTGCTTTTCCCAATAGCTGCAAGCAAGACTGTAGATTGTAGTGGACAGTGGAGAGTTTCATTGTGTGGGGGGAGGGCACACTTGCATGTGAATAAGAGAGGAGGAAGAGGAGGAGGAAGAGGAGGAGGAGGAGGAAGAGGAGGAGGAGGAGGAGGAGGAGAATAAGGCTCACTCTAAGGTCAGGAGGCATTAGAAAACACATCTTCAGTTTTTACATCAGCAAGGAAAATCAAACCAGCAGGGTTTGGGAGCTTATATTCAGCAGGAATTGTGAAATGGTTTAGAAATCTACTGCACAGATTACTGTATTTATTTAACTTATTTTTATCCCACCTTTATTATTTTTATAAATAACTCAAGATGATAAACAATACTCCTTCTTCCTCCTATTTGTCCCCACAAAATCAACCCTATGAGGTGGATTGGGCTGAAAAATTGTAACTGGCCCAAAGTCACCCAGCCATATTTCATGCCGAAGGCCAGACTAAAATTCACAGACTCCCAGTTTCTAGTCTTATCCTTAACTGCTAGACCAAAGCATGTCACTGATGAATAGAATAGAATAGAATACTTTATTGGCCAAGTGTGATTGGACACACAAGGAATTTGTCTTATAATTTGTCTGATAAGACTATTATTAAAATGTAGGAAGAGCTGAGTTCAGGATACAAAGGGGGTAATAGGCAAGAGCTTCCACGAACAGGCAAATGGATGCTCCAAAACCCTGCAGAGCTCCAGAACTGCAAATCACAAAATTGCTGTGAGCATGAAGAAAATCAACTCATTTGCCCAGGAAGAACAACTTCACCTAGACCCAGAGAAATGATACTGGAACAGGAACATCATCAACCCTGCAGATGGGATGGCTTAAAATGAACCCAGAATATGAAACATTTGGATTCACGTGAATGAGATATGGCATTCATTTTATTCCTAGCCTCACTATAATCTGGATAGATTAGGCTTCCCAATTGCCCTGACCAATTTCTCTGCTGTATTGAAATTTGTCACTAACGAGCTATCTTACTCTTTAAAACTCATCATTTTTACAGAGATTTCTCTTGATAGTACCAAAGTCTGTAGCCCTCCAGGGTTACAACACGGAAACACACATCCCAGCTTTGTTTTATTCATCTGTCAAACTGAAACAAAAGACATGTTAATACCGCCACCATTCACTGTGTGGGTAGCATGACATCAAGGTATCCTTGCCTCTTCTCTTTTTCTGGTCTTCATCCATTCAAAATAGCTAGTCTTTTTGGAGGGCAGTGTCATCAAATCAGTGTTTTTTTTTATTTATTTATTTATTAAAATTTATATACCGCCCTTCTTCTGAAGGACTCAGGGCGGTGCACAGCCTACTAAAAACCACATATAACAATTAAAATAGAATTAAATAAGGGCTGTAACCGAATCTAAAATCCCAACCTTAAAATTCAATATATTAAACCCCATTAAAATTAATTTAGGATCAGCCCAGCCAGCCTGCTCAAAGAGCCAGGTCTTCAAATCACACCTGAACACCCTCAGGTCGGTGGTCGTTCTCAACTCAGGGGGGAGCCCATTCCAGAGAGCGGGTGCCCCCACAGAGAAGGCCTGTTCCTCGGGGTCGCCAGGCAGCACATAGAGGCCGTCGGGACCCGAAAGAGGCCCTCCCTGTGGGAGCGCACAGGTCAGTGGGAGACTACTGGCAGAACGCGGTCTTGCAGATAGCCTGGTCCGATGCCATGGAGTGCTTTAAAGGTCAAAACCAGAACCTTAAAGCGCACCCGGAAGGCAACCGGCAACCAATGCAGCTCACGCAGGAGAGGCGTCACATGAGAGCTTTTAGATGCTCCCATAACCACCCGCACGGCCGCATTTTGTACCAGCTGCAACCTCCAGGTGCTCCCCAAAGAGAGCCTCATGTAGAGGGCATTACAGTAATCCAGGCAGTGTTGACTCCTGATGACTGCATGGCCAATACCTGTGGCTTTCTTGGCAAGGTTTTTCAGAAGTGGTTTGCTATTGCCTTCTTTCTAGGGCAGAGAGAAAGTAACTGGCCCACAGTGATCCCAGTTGGCTTCATGTCCAAGGCAGGATTAGAACTTATGGACGTCCAGTGTCTAGCCTGATATCTTAACCACTACACCAAACTAAATCTAGCTAATTAGGCCACAAAATTTCCTGACTGACAGAATGATTGCCCAGATAATGTTCTATCCAATGATATATAGAAGATATCCTCAGTGACAAGGATGGTATTTAAAATCATTCTTTATTATAGTAACTTTATTTGCTTTAGACATATGTGAGTCTAAAATCCAGGCTATAGATAATGCTTTAATAACAACAACAACAACAACAACAATAATAATAACTATGATGATGATGACAATGACGATAACGATAATGACAACAACAACAATAATAACAATAATTTAAAAAAATCTACATTGGAATCACAGGATTTCTAACTTAGATAGATATAAACATAAGTGCATTTGTTACTGAGCTGACTGAGCACATTATTTTCAATAACAGAGCTGACATCAAGAAAAGGATCTGAGGTTTTCCATATTCCTTTTAAATATGTGTGAGTATGGAATTTTAATTCACTGCTACAAAAGTTATCAAACTGTGAGCGTAGAAGACTTCAACAAAGAAGTAGGCCATCTTTGGCCCAGAAAGCTATAAATCAGGAATCAGAAATACGATGCTTTGGATGAGAACCTCTAAAATGCCAAATATTGGGAGGTCCACTGGGGGCTTCTCAGTCCAAACCATCTAGATAACATTAGATTGCTTTACTGTACATGTTCTGTCTTAATTCAAAAGCTCAGAGGTTTTCACTCTGTTTTGCTTGAGGACATTTGCCTAACTAAGATGGTAGACTGGATAAATCTTTGATGTGATCCAGCTTAATTCTACTTCTGTGTCTAACTTCTCAGTCCACACTAAATATTGGAGCCAATATGTTTTCTAATGCCAGTAGACTGGTGACTATATTTTTCCTCAAAGTGGCATCACATTTTACAGTCCTGTAAGATTCATTTATTTGGGCACAATGGGAATGGAAGCATTATCCTCTTGTGATCTTGATATGAGAATAACCTAAACTATTACGGATGTGAGATTTTTGAAGCATTCTTCCCTCATCATCTTGAAAATGTAGTGGCCTCATAACAGCCTCTTAGAAGGTGCTTGTTCATGTGTCCCATGCAAAGTCTTACATTTCTTTAGGACAACTAGAGCAGGGGTCTCCAACCCTGGCACCTTTAACACTGGTGGACTTCAACTCCCATAATTCCTCAGCTAGCTTTGCTGGCAGACCCCTGGTCTGCTTGCTGAGGAATTCTGGGAGTTGAAGTCTACCAGTCTTAAAGGTGCCAAGGTTGGAGACCCCTGAACTAGAATGGTAGTACTTATTTTTAATTTTAAGTAGGAGACATACATTAGTTCTTTAAAATCTTTCTGACTTCTAAGAGTCTAATGAAAAGAAGGACTAGGGTTGACATGATAGCAGTGATCCAATATTTGAGGGGCTGCCACAGTGAGGAAAGGGTCAAGCTATTTTCCAAGGCACCTGAAGGTCAGACAAGGAATAATGGATGGAAACTGAACAAGGAGAGATTTAACCTAGAAGTAAGGAGAAACTTTCTGACAGTGAGAACAATCAAACAATGAAACAGCTTGCCTTTGGAAGTTGTGGAAGCTTCCTCACTGGAGGCTTTTAAGAAGAGATTGGACTGCCATTTGTCAGAAATGGTATAGGGTCTCCTGCATTTGGGGGGTGGGGTTGGACTAGAAGACCTCCAAGGTCCCTCTCAACTCTGTTATCCTGTTCTGTCCACTTCTGTTCAGAGCTGCATTTATTCACATGATCAACTTGCCCATGTATGGGCCACTGACTATTTCCTGACAACAGAAATAGTCGTTATCCTTTACCCATATTCAGCCCATTGAGTGGCAGTCTCTGTCCATATTTTTCTTCTATAGGTGAAAAATAGCCAGTATGTGTCACTTCCAGCGGTACTGTCTGGTTCAGCCTATTGTACTTCGTTTCTCTGTAGTCAAATGCCTCCAGTCCAGCTGGGCCATCTGGCAGGGATACCCATTTCTGCCTGTCATAGATCACTCTCCTAGACAGTCGTCTTCTTTTCTTAACAAGTTCACTACTGGACCAGTGAAAAGCTGGGTTTCTTTTATGCCAACAAGCTCCTGGTTACTTTTTTTTAAACCAGGTAAAATTCACAAAGACTGTATTTTCCTCCTGTAGCTCAAATAACAAGACTTTTTTTTTCTTTTAAGTGATCCAAAAAGACCTGGGCAGGACTTGTTACCTCTTTAAAAAAAAGGAGTAAAGAATATCCACCAAACACATGGTAGTTGTAGATGCCACCAAGTTGGGGGGAAATACTAACATTTTGGAAGAGAGACTTAAGATTCAGAAATTCCTAAGCAGTAAAAACCAAATGTGCAGGTACAATAGTAACAGTTGTAACTGTGAGAAGGATTTTGGTGTTCTAGGGTGGGGTCACCAACCTTTTGGACCTCAGGGACCACCAAACTCATAATTTTAAATCCCGCGGACCACTAATATGAACTTTGAATGACAGTGGCTTGCTGACATTGGTGGGAAAGTCGGTCCCATATTCCAGAGCTGCAGTAGTCACAGGACTGGCTCTTTGGTCATCCCGGAGCTCCTTTTTGGGGGATTTTCCCAGTGTCTTTGATGCTTCTGCTTTTTCTGCAGAGATCCTAGGAAAATCCCCAAAAAACTCTGCAGGAAAATTCCCCGCCCCATTTTCCTAACGATAGATCATTCTTTATTTGGGATCGCAGGATACCATCTCCAGCTCCATTCTCGGGGGGGGGGGGAGAGAGAGAGAGAGAGAGACTTTTGGCTTCATGAAAGGAAAGCAGCAGAAGCAGCAGAAGTCTTTCTTTCTCTCCCCCAAACTCCACCAGAAATGAGTCTTTGTGAGACTTGTTGCTCCGGTGCAGCTTCTTGGAGCAGGATGACTTGCAGGGTCTCAAAGACTCATTTCTGGCTGAGTTTGGGAGAAAGAAAGAAAGACTTTTACTGCTTTCCTTGTGTTTATCCAAAAGCAGAAGAAGAAAGAAGTGGAAAGAAGCAGTCCAGTGGCCAGGTGAAGCGAGTGGGATAAGTTCCCCCACTCCGCCCTTTTCCCCCCCTCCCCTCACTACCTCATGTTGTTCACAATGCAAACGATGCAAGCCTTGTGTTCCCACGGGCCATGTGGGAGATGCAGCCTTGTGTTCCCATGCAGCCTGGATTAATTGCTTTGGGGGGGGTGCTTTGGGGGTGACATTTCTCTGCGGACCACCAAAATTTTCTCATGGACCACCAGGAGTTCCTGGCAACCACTGTTCTAGAGGACCACTACTTAAGTATGAGCCAGCAATGTGCTGCTGTCAATTAAGCCAACACAGTCCTAAGCTGTATCAATAGAGGAACAGCATCAAAATCACGAGAAGTGATAGTACCACTTTATGTAGCAGTCAGGTCACACTTGGAACGCTGTCCAATTCTGGTTGCCATGATACAAAAAAGATGATAAGACCCTACAAAGAGTAACAGAGAAGGGTAACAAAGATGATAAGAGGTCTGGAGGCTAAATCATATGATGAAAGGTTAAGGGAACTAGATATGTCTAACCTAATAAAAAGAAAGATCAGGAGTGACATGTTAAAACAGGAGTCACTCTTCTAGTACTTGAGGGGGTATCACAGAGAAGAGGGAGCACCATGGACTCTCAAAAGCACCTTACAGAAAGTCAGCATCCACCTCACAGAAGAATGAAATATTTGTGGAATATTAAAAGAAACAAAATATTATATTTCCCTAAAGGAAAAATGGAGAAACATGCTCTTAAAGACAGAAAGTAAACTCAGTCTTTCTTAATAGCCCCCAAGCATAAACTGAGGAGGTGAGCTTTTAGAAATGCAGATTTGGTAATCCATTCAAGATAGGATACTTTGAAACTCCTTGGCAGAATGGTAGGATCAGAAAGCAGCTCCTCACCCAAAATCCAACCCACGACGAAAGCCATTAGTCACAGTAGGAATTGCCCATCATCCTTTCAGAACACAAGCCCCTTCATTGCACAACCCCCAGAGCAGTCCAAACGTCAATAAACAATAAGCCAGAGGTTGACCAGATTAGCTCAGACAAATCTTAGGATTTACATTTCCTCTTTTGCCTATAGAGCCAGCCTACCTAACCCCTACGTGACCCCATAGGAATCTGACAAGAGCCAATAGAATACATGTTCTTGCACAGGAACAGGAAGCTCAAATACAGAAGCCCAAAGAAGGTATAAAAACCCATCCATTCTCAGCTCCATTTTGTCAGCTGCCCAGAATCACATGTGGTTAGTGGTTCTGCTTCATCAATAAACCATCTTTCCAATCAGCCTTCATGTTTCCACTGTCTTTCTCCCAGCTTGGAACTGAACCAGATAGATTTTTCTTCCACCCACCTGAAGGCAGGACAAGAAATAATGGGCAGAAGATCATTAAAGAGAGAGCCAATCAGGAGCTAAGGATAAATTTCCTACCAATGAGAACAATTTGCTTCCTGGAGTTGTGCCTTGCTAGAGGTTTTCAAGAAAAGATGAGAGAAACAATTGGCCGGAATAGTATAAGGTCTCCTGCTCTGGGAAGGGAATTAGACTAGAGGACCTTCAAGGTCCCCTCCAGCCCTATGATTCTATGTACTCCTCACCGCGAAGAAAATTCATGGTTGAAATTCAGAAAGAGATTTCTTAAGCCAGCTTCATTTTCAGCTGATTTATGCACAGGAGATGAGCAACTTAAGGCTGTAATTCAGAAAAGTTACATGCTTTGTGATTTGAAGGTAGAGTTACACATTTTTTTTTACCTCTTTTGTTTTTGAGGGAAGTTAAGGCAGGATGACAATGTCAAAAAGTGCAAGAACTCAGATGTTTCTTTGGGAAGCCAAAAAGAAGATACCAAAAGCCAGCAATTTGGGAAGCAGAAAAGTTCTAGGAAATGCAAAAATGTTGATGGGGATCAGCAATGGCATCCTACCTGTTCCACTACCGATTCAGTGATCGCATGCATGTGTGCACCAATTGTGCACACAGCTTGCCACACACCAGCTGAGGCCTGCAGCACCAATCAGCTGAGAGGATAAAGAAGAGAAAGGCGCAGTAGCAGGTGGAAGGACCAATCCTGTGCTTTTCTCTTCTTTCGCCTCTCAGCTGAGGCGTTTTTCCCCTCCTCTCAGCTGATCGTCAGAGGCTTTTTTTACTACCAGTTGAACTGGAACAAACCGCCATTGATGGGAATGATGGCTTGCCCACCCTAAACTGGAATGCGAAGCACATTATTAAAGGGTCTGTGCATCTTTTCATGTCTCTATCTTGGCAGCTTTGACTGGAAGTAAAGGATACATTTTCTCCAAGAATAGTTCCAATAACTGTTTTACTACTTGTCTACTATTAAAAAATAAATTCATGAAATCTTTTCAAAGCAAACTGTCAAATATTAATCTCTGAGATGAACTGTACTTAGGAAAAGAGGAAGTCTCTCTCAACTTTGTCTGATCCAGTGCATTCTTAACTTTTGTATGTTTAAGCCATGAATATTTCAGTACTATACCTTTTGAGAACGAAGTCCCCAGGGAGCTCATGTAGGGATAGGACTGAAACCTAAAATATTCAGATTCAGCTAAAATAACACACTGCATCGGGCCTTGTTTGTTTTTGCCTCTAAACTTGGCCACTCTTGTTTACTGGGTAGCTGTGACATGTACTTATTGCAAAGTAAATACAATATATAATAATGGCTACTTTGGAAGTTAATGTCCCATCCAAAGAGGATTAGTGCTGCTGTTACCACTCACAGCAAGCAATTAGCAGCACCCACAGCACCTTTAAAAAAAATTAAGAGCAGCCGCACAGTTGAGTGACTATTGGAAAATTGGTCATTCCTTTGAGATTAATGAACAATTTTCTGTCAGTGCACAGAATGCGCTCTAGTAGAAAACTGACAAAAGCCGCTCTGCACTCGAAGGATTATTTCCCCCCACCCAACAATCCATTTTGTTGTGCATATTTAAAAGGCACTTGTGGATATCGCCACCTGCCCAGAAGTATTCTCATTATTTTTCCCCTTTAAATATCAGAAACCCATAAAAGTCAAGATACACCAGGCTACCTATCTAGAATCTAAGACAGCCAATTATAGTTGAATAACCAACTAAGTGTAAAATGTTTAATGGGAGGGGGATCCTTCTACCCTTTTGGTTGCTTTCTTAGACAAATAAGTGCCAGGAATGTGAGTGATTAAACTGTGTTTAAAGCAATCACAAGTGATTAATATGACTTGTTTTACTCTGACTGCTCCGTATGCCCAACAGGTTATCCTTTAAAAAGCTTATACTTTCCAAGGAGAACTGGCTGATTAAAGAAAAGTAATTATGCCCATCACATAGTTCAACCCATTTTAGAAAATTGACATGGAAGCTCAGCGCTGTACAATATTCCTAGGTCTCTCTTGCACATGAAGTAGGATTCTCATTCATCCATAGAATCAGTCTCCAACCCCCAAAGCTTATTTTGACATAGGATCCCACTGGTAAAATAGAAGCCAGCTTCCCCCAATCTGGACATCCTCCAGATGTATAGATCGTCTCTCAGCTAGCATGGCCATTTCTAAGCATTCTGGGAACAGAAATTTATTCATCCGGGCAGCATTCAGACTGACAGAAGTTGCTATTGGCAACTGGAATTCTAGAATGCTTAGGAGCTGATGATTCTACTAAAACAAATCTTGGAACTAGTTGATTTCTAAGCAGGAGAATTCAACAGGACTAGCAATGTAGTCAACATGGGCAGTGTGTTTGTTTGTTTGTGGTATATAGTCTTTAAATGTTGGCTTTCTATCATCTAATGATACACAAGGAAAAAAACACAACAGGAGGCAATATTCAAGGACTCCATTAACCCATGAGATTGTTTTTGCCTAACCAACCACTGATTCTTCTCTTCCTCCTTCTGACTCTTTTGTTCTCTACTGAATCTGAGGTTTGCAGGGAGATTTCCCTAATTGTTACATACAGTCTGTAAAATACAAGATCAGTATCCTGAATCTGGGGGAAGAAAGGGGAAGCTCCCTGTAAGCTAGTGGTTCCCAAAGTAGGCAGTACTGCCCCCTGGGAGGTGGGATGCCTTAGGGGGGCGCTAAGAGGCAAGGGGGCCATGGGGGGGGTGCTAAGAGGCAGCAGGGGGCATTTGAGGCACCAGCCCTGCAGGCTCACCCATTGACTAGCACCTCTCTGGAGCCGGCACCTCCAATGCGGAAGCGGTGGCACATTATGTGCTGCCGCGTTCGATGCGCCACCTCCCTGCCGCCTCTTAGCGCCCCTCTGCTGACCCCCTTGGGGATGCTAAGAGGCGGCAGAGGGGCGGTGCATCGAACACGGCCGCGGCTGCACGTCGAATGCAGCCGCTGCAGCACGTAATATGCCATCACTTCTGCATTGGAAGTGCCAGCTCCAGAGCAGTGTTAGTCAATGGGTGAGCCTGCAGGGCTGGCTGGCGCCTCAAACGCCCCCCCTGCCACCTCTTAGTGCCCCTCTGCCGGCCCCCTTGGGGATGCTAAGAGGTGGCAGGGGAGCGTTCAAGGCTCCAGCCCTGCAGGTTCACCCATTGACTGTAGTAATGCTCAGGAATACAGCAGCACATTGGGAAAAGCTGCTGCCACCAAAGTGCCACCGCTGTCGCATTCTGTCTGTCTATCCATCTGTCCGTCTGTCTGTCCGTCCATCCAAAAGGTCTGTCTGTTTGCCTGCCTGCCTGCCTGCCTGCCTGCCTCTCTCTCTCTCTTTCTCTCTCCATCCATCCATCCATGTTCGAAGTGCCGGCCCCACAAGCACATCGAGAAAGTAGAGCAAAACCAGTCTGAGAGGGAGGGAGGGAAGGAGGGAGGGAGGGAGAGAGAGAGCAAGAGAGAGAACTGATGCATCAGATTGAATGAGGCCTAGTTTAGACTGAGGCCCTTTTCCACATTGAAATGTCTTTGGCTTCTATTAAAGGTTTTATGGACGAAACATGGCCAAGACTATCAGGAAGCTCCCACATTTTGTTGAGGCTTTAAACAGGATCCATTGGACCAGATCTCCACCCTAAAAATTACTTTTCCCCAATGTATTACAGTGCCAATTCTGAAGAAGGCAAAACCAAAATGTACTGGTAAATTACAAGGAGAACACACATACATACACACACATTCCCTTCTAACCCTGCTGGAGCAGGTGATTGGACTAGAATAGATATCTCATTATCTTTCTCCTCCCTTCCTCCCTCCTTTATTTCTTTTTCTTTCTGTCCCTTCCTTCCATCCCCCCTTCTTTGTCTGTCCCTTTTTCTTTCTTTCCCCTTTCTCTTTCTTTTCTTCCTCTCTGTCTCTCTCTCTTTCTTTTCTCTGTCTCTTTCCCTCTCTCAGACTCAACACTTTAGATCAGGGGTTGCCAAACGTTTGGACCTCAGGGACAACCAAACTCATAATTTTAAATCCCGGAGACCACTAAAATGAATTTTGACTGATGGTGGCTTTCTGGCATTGGTGGGAGAGAGAGAGAGAGATATCTGATCCAACCTCTCTCTCTCTCCCTCTGTCTCACACACACAGGCAGGGGTGGGATTGAGACTCCTGATCTAAAGCTGTCAAAACTCCAAAACCAGGTCAAGTAGCTCTAGGGAAGCCAATCATAAATTAGAACATTTGCTAAATAACAGGCCATTAAGTGAGGACCACTTGTATTTGGTTTGCCAGTCTCCTGGCCACACCCATCCAGTCACATGACCAGCAAGCCACGCCTACCCAGTCACATGACCAGCAAGCCACAGCCTCAAATTAGGCCACGCTCACAGAAATTTGAGCCCCACCCCTGCGTGGGAGGCACCAAAGATGAGTTTGTAGTTCCAAGAGGGCGATGGATCGAAAAAGTTTGGGAACCACTGCTGTAAGCCATGCAATTTGTGATGATAGTATTTGCGATTAGCCGAAAAATTCAGTCTGAAGAGAAGATCAGGAGTTTTAGCCTGGACTTTTTGGCTGCACCAAAAGCAGGTAATGTTGAGAGATTATTGATATTCCTGGTTTCTAACACAATCAATCATTTAATTAAACTATATAAGTAAATAAAAATGAGTCCTATCAGAATTCATGATAATATGCTTCCATAAACAAAATAAGTAACAAGAAACAGAGACTGGGGGATCCATGTGAGTTTTATGTGTTATCCACATTTTTAACAAGTTTATTGTTTTCACAGCTTAAAAATAAAAAAAAAAATAAGCTCTACTCTGGAGTCCTTACTGTTCTCTGAGCTTGTTTGTTTGCTTATAGACATTTCATTACCCAACTAGGTAACATCATCAGAATTCTGTTCTTTTTGAAGTTTTACTATATGAAATATTTTTCCTCTTTTAAAACTCTGTCAACTGTCCAGAGAATGCCTGTTATTAGACTTCCTGTTAAATGGAATGTAAAATATCTTATAGATTGTGATAATCATTTTGGAACTTCGTGAATTTAATGGAAGGAATTGAAATTTTGAATTCCATTGAAATAAGGGGAATGCTTGAAAGGCTATCTCTATTAGATGGAATATTTGGGCTTTTAAAAATTATTTATTATTAGATGTTTACCCCCATTTTTATTTTTGATCAGCTCAAAGCAATATACGTATCTAACGCTCCCACCTGCTATTTTCTCCACATCAACAAAACGGATAAGTTTGTGGAGCTGACAGAGAGCTACTAACCCAAAGTCATCCAACTAGTTTTCAAGTCCAAAGCGAGATTTAAATCCATGGACTCCCCGCATCTCAATCAATACATCAAATTGGTTGATCAGGAAAGAAAGCCTCTGACTTAAAAGTCATCATTTCATTGGAAGATTGATTGGATTATGAGGTTAAAATATGCACTTCTCAATGCCAAGGATTCCTTGTGTATCCAAAAAAAATACAAATACACTTTTGAGTGGTCCTACTAAGAAAACCTCCAGTGCATTTATTGCCACACGTCCCAGGAAATATTTGTAACATGCATGTCTAACATATGACTTTTGTTGTCTATTTTGTTGTTTCTGTACTACTTTTAACAATAACCCCAAACAATAGCTGCATTCAGCAGCTTCAGTAAAATTTTCCTCACTAGCAAATTCAGCAACATTGTTTGCACCACTATTAAAATTACAATTCAAAGTCACTAAGTAGAACCATGATCAACAATAACAATTTTCAAAATGCTCATAGTCAGTTGATGTAGTAATTTCCACTCTGGTTTATACTGGATTGCATCACTACTAAATCCAAAACATACAGTACTTATGACACTTTAAAAACGGATGCACAAAAACACAGACAATGGTTTTGCAGGATGTTCTCCTATTTTGAAAGTTGTCTCCACAGATCGGATGTATCTGTGCTCCTAAATGAATGGAAAATAAGCACTTCTCTGTGAATTTTACTTAGTAGTGTACAAGTTGTACTTTCAGTAAAATTCAAAATCGTTTTTCTGGGAAATGTTGGAGGTTTTTTTTAATCCCCCTTAAGATTCCTGTTTTTGCGGGGTATGATCTTAAAAATCCTTAGATAATCCCTTGCATAAACCAAGGGATTGCGTTTCATGAAAGCTTAGGCAGAAATAAGTTCAATATTTGTTAGCTTCTACAAGAGTCTTCTGCTGTATTTGTTGCAAAAAGCCTAGCATGGCTTCCCACTTGGAACGTGCAACATTTGTGTGTTTTGTGACCCATGAACACTTGAATTCTCATTAATCCATAAAAGTCATCCCTGAATAATGTAGTTGAAACTCTGCATACCGCATTCTCTGACATTACTTTCTTGCCTTGATTCGGCAGGTAGCCTTTTGCTTTGTTAGACAAAAGATGATTACCACTATCCTGCCCACTTGGTCTGATTGGTTTTCCTTCATTTCTCTCCCCATCACCCTCCTTTCTAATGTACAACTCACAATTGTGTGGCCTGACGTCCTGGACATTTAAATTGCTCTTCTGTCTTTCAAATACCTTTAACTATTCAGACACAATTTCAAATTTGTCAGAATGTGTGGAAGGGAACTACTTAGGGAAACACATTTCTTTGTTAATTCATTTTCATGTCATTGTAAAGTCAGCTCTCTTCCCACCCACCCACCTGCCAAAATGGAATGACTTTGTCCTTTAACCCTCCTTTGGAAACTCTAAATGTAATTTTTGGCAGACAGAGAGGTATCGGTAATGCTTCTGATGAGTTAAAGTATATTTCACATCTACTGCAATAGTCAGTGGTCAGCAATGGCCAGTTAAAGAGAAATTTTACCCAGTGCTGTAACGTCCCCAGATAAATGTTGTGGCAATAATGCAAAACTGAGCTAATTGTGTATTCTATATCATATTACAACATGTAAAAGAACTTTCCATTATCTAGAGTTCCCACAATGTGGGAATGTGCTGGACTGCAGTTTCTATAAATCTTAACCAATCTAGGCAACAATCATGTTGTCCAATTGTGTGAAGAGTTAGTGTTCATATAATTAAAAACTTCTCTATCATATACTTGTTGAATACTTAAATGATGTTTATAAAAATGGCATTTGGAGAACTCTACATTTTATTTCTTTTCCGAAGCCTGGGATGATAGAAAACAAGATTCTGGTTTTTGGCGTTTGGTCTCGTTTATCCTGGATTTTTTAATATTTTTACATAATACAGGTAATCCTTGATTTGCAACCAGTCACTTAGCAAGAAAAAAAATGCACATTGAGTAAAATGGATTCATTTAATAACACATTCACTTAATGACCACTACAAAAAATGCTGAAAAACCAGATCTGGAAATGTGATGCCTCAACTTACAACCACATCAACTTACAACCATAATTTTGGGCTTAGTTATGGTTGTAAGCCAAGGACTGCCTATAATATCATCTGCCTTTCCCAAAGTTTCATGCTGAAGAAAGGCTTTCCTGAATTACTGAATTAAAGAATATTCACTGTCACATTCTTCTATTTTATTTTGGTCAGAGGACCAAAACGAACATTTCTGATCTCATCAAAATGGTTCGATGAAAGATTTGGAATGGGATAAAAAAAACCACAATAAGCTTGTCATCCCCACTGGCCAATTCTCAGGCCTGGGCTATAGGAAAGCTTGGCATCAGCATGATCTGTCAAAAATGATGTGGACACCCTGTATAAAATCCATACAAAGTATGCAATTTCTATGTTCTCTTTTTTAAAAATGGGAAATTCAGTTTACATTTTGGTGAATAACTGTTGGAAAACACCCAGACAGAAAGGAGGGCTCAAGTGAGAAACTAGCCTAGAATCGCTGCAAGAGATCCAAAACTGCCCTTTCCCCACATGGAACCTTCTCTCTCTATTCCCAAGGGAAGGGCAGCAATCTGAAGAGATGTCTGTATTATAGGCAAAATACAATTAAGTAGTTAGCTCAAACTGTACACCTGTGGCACTGGTTGCTTGCACCTTACAATAGTGTGTAGACCCTCCCCCATGGACCTTGTTCAAAATGAAGTCAAAGTGAATTATTATCAATGCTAATCATGTAATACTTGGACATGGTTCTTTTTAATTTTATTTTGCTCTGATTCAGGCTCAAAAGTTGATTATGACAAATCCCGTTGGCTTCTCCTGTTGATTCTAGCTTGCTTTGTCTCATGATGTTCCTTCATCAAAATTAGGTGTAGCCCCTGAGTAGAAGAAAGAATAAGCTCAAGGCTTATTGACAAATCTGTTCTTTTGCTTGCCCTTTTCAATTAAATCCTCTATAGCCCTGCCTATTGAATGAGGAAGTTTGGGAAGTGGGCAGGAGAAGACTAGCAACATGGATTCTGTTTAATTTGCATCCCAGTCAGTCTCTGTATCCAGAGCAAGTACATGTGCCAGTTATCAAAACAAAACATAGCTCAATGTTTTTTATTAACCCTCAGCAAAAGTCAAATCAGTTAACTGGCAAAAGAAGAACAAAAGCAGGGGGAGTGATATAAAGAGGAGAAAGGACTTAATAATAATTTACACTGTTTTGTCAAAAGAGCAGCACTTTGTAGGGCCACCGGCAACAATATTGTGGGGAATTAACAGAATAACAGAATTGGAAGAAACCTTGGAGGTCTTCTAGTCCAACCCGCTGCTTAGGCAGGAACCCCCAAAACGATTTCAGACAAATGGTTGTTCAATATCTTTTTAAAAACTTCCAGTGTTGAAGCATTCACAATTTCTGGAGGCAAGTTGCTCAACTAATTAATTGTTCTGTCAAGAAATGTCTCCTTAGTTCTAGGTTGCTTCCTCACCTTGATTAGTTTCCATCCATTGCTTCTTGTCCTGCCTTCAGGTGCTTTGGAGAATAGTTTGTCTCCTTCTTCTTTTTGGCAGCCCCTGAGATATCAGAACACTGCTATCATGCTATCACTCCTAGTCCTTCTTTTCATTAAACTAGACATACCCAATTCCAGCAATCATTCCTTATGTTTTAGCCTCCAGTCCCCTAATCATCTTAATTAATAACCACAAAGGGCTAAGAAGCCTGCAGTAGTTCCAACTTCACCCTTTTATGTCGATAACAACAGCGGAATAAAATGGGAAAGGAGGACATCAGGTGATGGAATCCCACAAGGGAAGAGGTTTGGAAGATGGAAAGGGTGAATCCAGCATTCAAGACCATTTTGAATCAAGCTGAAAATTCAAAAGGGTCTGGACTGAGTTTGAAATGGTCAGATGAAGCAATCTCTAAGTAGCTTTCCTACTTTCATATTAAGGGGCAGCTTATCGCTTTTTCTTTATTCATTTGATTGCTATCCCAATTTTTCCAGCAAACAGCCCAACCAAGGAATCTCTAAGACTATCCCCACCAACACTGACAGGCAAGCCACTAGAATATAAACTGACAGCAAACAGCACTCCTTACTAACACTGATGATGTTACCTACTCTGGGTAATGAAATGTTTGCAAGAAAACAACCAAGCTCAGAGACCGCTAAAGGACCCCTCATCTCCCACCTTTATTTGTACAACTCAAGATAGAGTTCACAATGATCCTTATTTCCTCCACAATAATGCTCTGAGGTGGATTTAGCTAGGAAGGGTAACTGGACCAAATGACCAACCCATCTTTTGTGCTGAAGAAAAAACTAGAACTCAGCCACCCAGTCTCACCATTGAACTCAACTAGATCTCATTACAGGTAGTCTTTAACTTGCAACCATTCATTTAACAACTGTTCAAAGTTACAAACAATGTAACTTTGACCAATCTCCACACTTATGACCACCATGGCCATGCCCACCCAGCAACCAGGCACAGAACCAGTTGTTAAATTATTTGAAGCCCATCCCTGGTGATTGCCATTTGCAAACTTCCCAGCCAGATTTTGACAAGCAAGGTCAATGGAGGAAGTTGGATTTGCTTAACAATCTCATGATTCACTTAACAACCATGGTTAAAAAAGGTCCTACAATTAACAACATAATGGAAGTTCTGCTCCAGATTTTAGTTGCAACTTGAAGACTATCATGCAACTGGATATTTGGGGGAGGGGGGAAATTCACCTCATTTCATTTGTATTACCTGAGAGTGCTCTGGTGGTTCACCCTGTTCTTCCACCATGTTAAAAAAAACCAGGCAGACCAAAGCACATTGATTTTTATTATTTTAAAAAAGGATTTCAAATACCCGAGACGTTGTCAAATTTAAGCAGGGAAAATATGAATGGTAGTTAATAGGTGCAGATCACTCGTGTACTTAGCACACCAAAAGAGCAAAATGAATTGACTTCATAAATAGCTTAATCTACTTTTTGTATATTTGACAGGAATAAAATTGTACTTTCAAACAGTAAAAGCCATTGAACTTTGAAACACACACATGCACACACACACACGGACATACACAACCCTGAGTGACAGAAAACCAAGCTGCTTTAGGCATCTGTTTATGCAACTATGTAGCAAAGCTCTTTTGGTTAAATACACATTTATTAAATTATGCAACTACATGTTTTAATTATATAATTACATGTATTCAATCAAATTCCATCATAAGCACATATATTATAATTAAGGCTCATAATGATTGCAAACAAATCATTTTGCATCTGGGGTTCTTTTTTTTTCACAAGCAGAAATTATTATTTTTTTTAAATTATGCAGCCCCAAATGACAGGAAATGGCTCCCCATTCACCAGCAAAAATGTCCATTTGCTGTGTCTGAAAATGCATGTGCGAAACCCCGAAACCAAGAAAAAGAGGGGAACCCTCCAGGGACAGCAAATAAGCTTTAGTGGGAGGAGTATTATGAGCCTCTTGTACTTTTGGGGAGGAAGAATAGTATTGCCAATGATTTACTTCATCCTCTGCCAAAATGGACAAGAAATCATGCTGCTTTTCTTTTTTCAATAGATAAAAGTTAACAATCCGGTCTGTGAGAGGTGGGGCTATAATGCTACAGATTGCAAATAAATACATACATACATACATACATACATACATACATACATACATACATACATACATACATACATGGGACATCCCATTGGTGATTATGATGACATCATTATCATTATCATCATCACATTGTCATTGTCATTATCATCATTATTATCATAACCATAAGTCTAGTGATAAGATAAGAATAAAATATTTAAAGCTAAAAAAGAGAGAGAGAAAATTACTGGATTTTCAGATTAGTGTGAGCAGTATAGTGCTAGAACAATAGTCAGATAGTCACACAAAAGTTAGAGGGAGCAAACAGCCATCAACTGGCTGTTGAGACAAATTTAGGAAATCAAAAGTATCCTGAAAATGTAAAGTTTCTAGAGCCGTAATGGTGAACCTATGGCACACCTGCCACAGGTGGCACACAGAGCCATTTGTGCAGGCACATGAGTCCCAGGCAAACTTGCCTGCACTGCGCATATGTGTGCCTCCCAGCTGATTTTTGGCTTGTTTGAGGCCTTTTTCAGCCTTCCAGAGGCTTGAGGGAAGCCTCTGCAGCCTTTGGAGGCCGAAAAACAGGCCCGTTTCTTCACTTCCGGTATTTCCGGAAACACCGGAAGTGATCAAATGGGGCCATTTTTCAGCCTCCAAAGGCTGCACAGGTTTCCCTTGAGCTTCTGGGAAGCCAAAAAGGGCCTCAAATGGGCCAAAAATCAGCTGGGAGGCGCAGTGCAGGTAAGGGGGCAGTGAGGGGGAATCGTGCACGCATGTGCAGGGCCGCCCCCCCCACGCATTGCCTTCTGGGTGTTGGCACATGAGTGTGCACGCACACGCGAGCACAAAATTTTTAGCACAGGAGCCCAAAAAGGTTAGCCACCACTGTTCTAGAATGTGTTCTTAGGATTGATGGGAGCTGAAGTTCAACATCACCTGAAACATCACCATTTGGAGATAAAGATGAATTGCTTATCTCCAAATCAAACAGAATTTCTGGACTTTGTCCATCTGCAAAGGACAATTCATCCATTTGTGAGAAAAAGTCTTTTATCTTTTGTGGGCTGCTGAGCAGGCAATAATCAGTCATTCCAACTTTGAAATGAAGCTTTTTTCCCCTACAGCACCCCACTACTTCCAAAGTGTTTCTAGAGAAACCTCAAAAGCTCCAAATTAATGGTAAATGAATGACAAGGAGAGGCTGAAGAGCATTGCATTTTTGAAACTCCATCCCCTGGGACATCCTATGAATGGAATTTTGCTCTTACAGGATCCAACCCAGGAATGCAGTTTTTTTTAAAAAAATCTTTTTGATCCACAACTTGAAACTTTTGCTGTACATCTTTCCGTCCTTCCTTTGCATCATGCTCCTTGTTTAATTTTTAAAAAAATAGCAAACGGTATAATCTGGTCATTGAGCGTTATTACCTTAGAATACATGGCCCCCCTCATTTAAAAAGGCTATCATAGCAATAGCACTTAGACTTATATACCGCTTTATAGTGCTTTACAGCCCTCTCTAAGCGGTTTACAGAGTCAGCATATTGCCCCCAACAATCTGGGTCCTCATTTTACCGACCTCGGAAAGATGGAAGGCTGAGTCAACCTTGAGCCTGGTGGGATTCGATCTACCAAATTGCAGTGGGAGTAGCTGCAGTACTGCACTCTAACCACTGCGCCACTGAGGCTCTATCATCCTTTATCTGTGTACAAAGACAGTTTCTACATCAGGATAAGTTGGATTCTTTACTTTTGAGATGCCAGGAATTCTGTATTTTCTTTCTTTTTTTTAAATCACTTTATATCTATATTCTTAGTTTGGCATCAGATTTTATCATATGGCTTCCTGGACATCTGATAGAGCACATTTACTCCATCCAAATCATGTGAGGAAAACTGGTCCATCAGCACTCCTAGACGATGTTAAATACTGTACGTCTCCCTGCATTTTATCAGTGAAGCGTCCATTTCTTTCGATATGGAAGTGAAATGTGACTCTCTAAGCTGTGGGGAATATTTGTGCCATTTGCTCCAACCTTCAGCTTTTACAAATGTCAACCGGGCCTTGGTAATAGGAACAGCAGACAATATCATTGCCTCTACAGGAGTCTCTCCAGCCAAATTACTTGCTAATGACGCCTGTCTGGCTCATACATACAAGGTCACTGAGATACCTTGTTTGTAAAAAATTTAATTTGCCCAAAGGGCATTTCACTCCCAGCAACGGCCCTGTGTACTTGACAGAACAACCGCACGGCCCGCGTGACAATCCTGGCTGATGGGTGGAAACCGAAGCATTGAAGGGAATTTCCTCTTGAACGATTGCAATGCATGTTATTGTCTCCCTAATCAAAGATTCCCTACCCGGTCTTGATTTTTCAAATAATTCATTCTTAAATACTGATGATCTGAACAGCAAATAGAAATACCCAATTATTTCTATTCTTGGTGGGATTTTTTTCAGGGAAAGAAAATTTAAAAGGTAATAGGCAATGCAGGTAATCCTTGACTTACGATCACAATGGAGCCCAAAGTTTCTGTTGTTAAGTGAGGCATTTGTTAAGTGAATTTTTCCCCATTTTACGGCCTTTCTTGACACAGTTGTTAAGTGAATCACTGCAGTTGTTAAGTCAGCAACATGGTTGTGAAGTGAATCTGGCTTCCCCATTGACTTTGCTTGTCAGAAGTTTGCAAAAAAAGGATCACTGTCAAGATTCTGGCACTTAACCCCATTTAAATCATGAGTCTCGAACCAAATTTCCAAAACTTCAAAAGGATTTATTGGGAGTTGAAAGATGTGGCATTGCCTGGGTATAGCCGGCTCTGAGACACATCATTCATTGTCATTCTTGACCCAGGTTTTCCCCCACCCCCTGGGTGTATCATAATTCATATTCTCCAATGGGACACATCCATAGCCAAGAGTCATCAATCAGACTCGCCAGTTAGAATTTTGCCTGGTAGAAACTTTGGTCACCTAGTTGCTATCTTGAAAACATTTATGGAATGCAGTTTCGGTTGCAAGCTGTCACACTGTTCCTCCCTCCCTTTCTGTTGGCAACTCTAAAAAACTATAAAATTATTTTATGAGTTGACAATCACCAGCACCCCACAACCGTCATAAATATGAACCAGTTGCCCAGCATCTGAATTTTGGTCACATGACCATGGGAATGCTACAACTGAGGTAAATGTGAAAAATAAGTCTCTTTTTTTCACTGCCATTTGTAATTTCAAAAGGTCACTAAATGAACTGTTGTAAGTCAAGGACTATCTGTTTATAGTCTTTTTTTTTAAAGATACCAAACAGTGATCCGGGAAAGCAACAAGTCTGTATACAAATCAAGTAACAAAAATGAACTGTAAGAAGGAAGAGCCCAAGTACTCTGTTGAAGTAATGTAGAGTTATAGCAAAATCCTATACATGTCAAAAGCAGCCCTTGTTGATGTTAAATGGGACTTACTTACAAGTAAGCAGCTATTATAGTACTGCACAGTCTAAAAGCTTTACTCAAAAGGATGGATTATTAAAAGCTGCAGAAAGCTGAAAATTAATAATGGAAAACAATTCAATAATTATATAACGATTGGACGAAGTTAGATTGGTAGTTTAGGTAAATGATTGGGATTCTTTTGTGAAAGGTAATCTTTGATGTCCTAGTTCCAGTTTGAAAATATAATTAACGTTATGCTTAATTCAGAAACTTGCGTTTATTACTTTGGTGAAACAGTGCCTTCAGTGATCTTATCATCACATTATTTGACTGCCGAGGGTAATGTTGTATAATGCCTTTGTGATTGCAGATTCAACCAAAAAGGTTTGCCTGCGCAAAATGTCCAAATTTTGTGTTGAAATGTGTATTTCAAGATTACTTTCATTTTTCCCAAACTGTTTTTATTATTCCACTCCTCTCTTCCTTATTCTAACCTAGGGAATCTCCAAAATCTGACATCTATTTTGGATGACGTTCATGGTAAATTAGGATCTTAGTGCTGAATCAAGATGCCATTTTTATGTCTTCTTTGTAGCAACTACAATGTGCTGACGAGCTCTATTTCAGATGAGAATTGTTTCCAGGATATGTATAACCTGTAGTTATACAGGTAGTTGTTGCTGTCATGCTGAGTGATTGATTGCTCAAACAGACATGCTGCCAACGCCTTATATACTCATGGTGGCTTACCACACAATTAAAACTTCCGCAGAATCACACAGATAAGTAAATAATAAAACAAGCACAATACATCAAAACGAGATCAGCACTCCAAAATTAAAACTTATATATTAAGAACAAACACCAATCCCTTAGCACCAAACACTATTAAATTAGAATCAACTTCACAATCTCCTTCACACATAACTTGCAGGTAATCCTCAATTTATGAAAGGTTATTAGTAACTGTTTGAAGTGACGACACACATCCCCATTATGACTCAAATTTGAAGTTCTGATGGCCGGGGCCCCCAGCAGTCACATGACTGCATTTTGGGTGCTGGGCAACTAGCCCTCATTTATGACCATTTGCACTATCCTGTGGTCACATGATTTATTTATTTTATTTTTTTGCCAGAAATTGGTGTCTGCATCCAGCTTCCAACAGAAAAACAACCATTGCAAACAATGGATTTGATTAACAACCATTGCAAAAAAGCTCATAAAATTGGGTGTCATCTGGTAGTTAGCTGCTTAACAATTGGCATGACTCATGGCCATAATTCTCAACTCAATTACAGTTGTATGTTGAGGACTACCTGCAGATGACCTTGTACTAGATAGATGCTGCAGAGTAGTGGTTGGGATGTCTAGGGAGATCAGCTATGAATGTTCCCTGAGGGACTTTGGCCCATCAACATCTCTCATCACAACCTCTCTCAGATATCCCTTGTCTTCAGTGAAGAAGGAGGTAACACGATGCCACCTTGAGCTTCTGGCAGAAAATTGGCTATACATCTGATCATGCACTTAGGCTAAGAATAAAACAATTGCTAAAATTTCCAGACAGGGTTCTGGCAGAGATAGCTGAAGACACAGGAAAATCTTTTATACAAGGTTGAGCAAGAAACTGCCAAACCTGTCATCATGTACCTTGCAGTACCACTCAAGATGTCGTGCTAAAGTCGGCATACATATTCGGCTTTCAATTTGCACTGGATCTTGATCAAAGTCCAAAGACCTTGGATGGACCTCATTGGGCTGGTCCACGATCTGCACTCCAGTGTCCTCATCTCATGGCACGGTTCCATGTGGCTGCAAAGATGGTATTTTTGCTTCTTTGGCCGAACACCTTGCTGCCATTTCCTTTTGGCTGCTTCAATTGCTCGGGCCATTTCTTCTGAGGGAGGAAGAAAAGCCTCTTGTCAAGGGATGCTGTGTCGATCCCCATGGCTCCTTCGATCGTAGCTTTCTCCTCCATCTTCCCTGAGTCTTCACCCTGCACGGTTGGCAGGTTGGCAGGTGGGGCTCAGGACCCCGGTCAGCTCCCAGTTCATGGGGAGCTGATTGAAGTTTTAGAGATTCGGGCTAACGTCAGCGTTCCAATGAAACTCCCCATTTCATTCAGCACTCAGAAACAAAGTTCATCCAAGTAAGAATTTATTAGAGAAGTCATACTGGCACATCTGGGAAAGCCTGAATCTGAGAGTTCCGGGTTTTCCCTTTGTAACTGAAAATCCAAACTCCATTCCCTGCACCCACATGGACCAATCAGTCTTCATCTCAGCTGGAGACATTCCTCCAACCACTCTTTTCCATGTGCAGGGTAACTTGTCCTTGACTTTATGAGAAGAATGTTGTTGTGTCTAACTGTCCACCTCTCTATGAAATCCCCCCTCCCAGGCACTAAGATGTGGCAGCGTGGAAGCTTCTAAGAAAAATATGGCTTCCATAGCTGACAGTTATGCTAAAGTCGGCATACATATTCAGTTTCAATTTGCACTGGATCTTAACCAAAGTCCTAACATTTTTCCTTGTTTATTAAATTTGTATTCTGCTGCAGTCAAAAGAGATTCTCAGTATTCTGTTGAAGAACACCACTTCTTTATTCCACTCGAATTTTGTTTTGTTTGTGATACTCTCCAGCTATTCACACCCTACCATTGCTCTGTTGAAAGCTCCTTATAAACAGCCTGTCTTTGCTAGCGGCGGAAAACCCATATTTCCCCTTCAACAGTGGATGGAATCCATGTTCCAGCAAGTCTCCCCTGTGGCTTGTGGGTTTGTTAGTTTGTGTGTATGCTTTTCTTCTTCTCAATGAAGGGACCGGCTGCTATTTCCCCGTCTCCAACTGTTTTCCCCTGCCCATCGTGGGAAGGGTGGGAAATCTTCAAATGCATTTTCAGCGGCTTGCATGCTTGCAACAATCCTTGCAAAAGCCCTAACGCACACTTTAGGTGCCAAGTTGTTCTGTTGCCATGGAGAGATGAAGGCTTTCTGTGCTTTTTTGTGTAATCACCTCACACTTTCAAAAGCCAATCCTCCATTGTGATTACCCTCTAGCAGCCTAACAGGAGGAACATTTTGCAGACTAGGAGATAAATGTACCCAAACACCTGTTGCTATGTGCACTGTGGGGGAGCTAGAAACATTATTTTCCCTAAAGCAAGGGAAATGGGCTCAGCGAACACAGGAATCTTGGAGGGGGGAAGGGGGAGGAAGGGAGGTTGGAAGCAGAGAGATTGAGTGCTCACCAACTGGTGGGTTTTGCATTCAGCAGTTGGCCAGCTGACCAGAAATTGGCTTGAAGTTGCTGCCTGCAAAGCTTCAAACATTCAAGTTTTTTGATCTGCCGATGATGAGCATTACACGGAGAAAACACAGGTTGGTGTTGAAGCGTGTAAGGAGTTATTTTTACTCGGAATGGCTGATGGTATGACAGAGCTCAGTGACATTCGGGGTTTGCCACCACCCACCTACCCCGTTTGCAATCTCTGTACAATTCATACATACAGGGGAAGGATAGACTCTGCATAGTGTGGAAGGGAAAACACGCTGCACCTCCTCCTTTCCCCATGTCTTTTCAACAGCCCCTCCTTCCCACAAGGATGGAGCCAACAAGATCTAAGGCAGAATTTATAGTCCAGCTGGAATACAGAGACACGGGGACATTTTTTTTTTTTCCCTTGTATGTTTGAGTTGACTGAAATAAAAGTGGTTGGATTTCAGTCTGGCGTGGGTGGGATTTCTGCCTCTAGAAACCTACTGATCCCTTGGGGCAAAAGATGCAGACACTGATCATAGAGGGATCCTGGTTCTGTCTGTATCTCCTTTCCTTATTTGCATGTCTTTACATAATGTGTGTCCTATTGGTTGGGCTGGTATTCTGAGTATTTCCTCATTTCCTTCCACTATTTCCTCCTCTTGTCTGATTCTCAGGTGTTCTGTGTGAGGACCAGACTGACTCTCTCTCTCTCTCTCTCTAACACACACACACACACACACACACACACTCACTCACTCACCCTCTCCCTCTCTCCCTCCCTCTGCCTATGACAGGCACTTTGCTAGGAAAAGGTAGCCCTCAATTTATAACCATTCATTTAATGTCAATTTGAAGTTACAAAAAAAAAGTGACTTACAATTGGTTCTTTCCATTACATCTGTGGTTAACATCCCAACAGTCACGTGATAAAAATTCAGGTGCTTGGCAACTAGCATGTACTTATGACTGTTGCAGGGATTGCGTGATCACCATTTGGGACCTTCCCAGTCAGCTTCCAAGAAGCGAAGTCAATGGATGAAGCCGGATTCACTTAACAACTGATTTACTTAACTGCAATGATTCGCTTAACACCTGTAGCAAAAAAAGGTCATACAAGCTGTCATTCCTCTTATCAAGATGGAATCAGGAGACTGAATGGAGCTGAGAATTTACTGGCAGGATGCCCTTCTTAACACCTACAGTGAGTCCACCACTTTGAATAGCAAGTGAAATTCTGACCCAATTCCATTCATAAAAGAATTCCATTCATTCCATTGCATTAAAGACCACTTTTAAAGCTTTATCTCCCCTGCATAAGAACAAACCTCAAGGGTACCTCCTTATAAAAGTTATATTTCTAATTTCATGGGTTTGTGTCTCTACCCACTTCTTTCTGCTCTGTAAAATTATCCCAAACCACCCATCTTCTTTTCAAATCTAGGTAGCTGCCATTTATACCTAGGAAGCTTCTGGAGCAGATCATAAAACGATTGACTTGCAAACACTTTGAAGGGATTCCTGTCAAAATAAATGTATGTCCTGCTTTCATTGGATAGCTTCCGGATCAGATTGTGTGAACATAATATATCTTGACTTCACTGAAGCATTTGACAAAATTCCTCATGACATTCTGGGCCACTCTGATTCCTCACAAAGCACTTTGAAGCAGCATGTAATCATCCTGGGTTCTGCCCACCTTGAAATGCAGAGAGCATGATGACCCAATCAATAGTCACCCTCTCTTTCCATAGCTGACAAAGACGAGAGACCAAGATGACATCCAATTCTGGTTCCAGTTTAACCACCACTCATGGAATAAGAAAAATCTGCTCAACTCGGTCCGACCAAAAAAAGAAATAAAGAGATGGTGCCCTCCCCCCCCCCCTCCTCACACTTTTTTTCAGGACATAGTGTGCCCATTTCTCTGCTGATCTGCAAAAGTTAAAACCTGGGTGCTACAATGGGAAGTTATACAAGGGCAGATGAAAGCACTGTAAACTTGCAAAAGCTTCCTGGCTACCTTGCTACTATTCTTCCATTGCATTTAAAAAGCCCCTACTGGTTGTGAAAAGGACATGGTGGCTCAGTGGCTAAGACGCTGAGCTTGTCGATCAGAAAGATCAGCAGGTCGGCAGTTCGAATCCCTAGTGCTGCATAATGGAGTGAGCTCCCATTACTTGTCCCAGCTTCTGCCAACATAGCAGTTCGAAAACATGTAAAAATGCAAGTAGAAAAATAGGGACCACTTTGGTGGAAAGATAACAATGCTCCGTGCACCTTCGGCATTTAGTCATGCCAGCCACATGACCACGGAGACGTCTTCGGATAGCATTGGCTCTTCAGCTTGGTAACAAAGATGAGCAACTCCCTCTAGAGCCAGAACCGACTATCACATATGTGTGAGGGGAACCTTTACCTTTACTTTATTGGTTGTGAAGATTAAATGCTAGGATTGAGCTGGTTTTGGACTTTTCTCAAATTGTTCGGATTCATGTCTACACAATGTCTAGGGCTGCTGGGTTGGACAGTGGGGAAAGGTAGGTCTTTTGCAATAAAAAGAATACTCCTAACCTCACAAGAAGAAGAATAAATATTGGCTTGAGGCTTGGAGCCAGAGTGAGATACGTGTTTGTGAGACTCATGTTTGTGTCAGTGGGAAAACTGGCAAGGTTTACAAGATCTTTAGCGCCTCAGCAACTCAAAAGAAAACCCAGACTGTAGCCTTTAATGTTGTTTTCAGTAAACCAGAGCAGGGTTGGAAATAAATCACCTCAGCTCCCCAAAACCAATGAGACTATGAGGCCTGGCAGCATCCCAAAATAGTCCAAAGTCCTGCTAATGGAAAAGGGAGGAAACGTGAAGAGAGGCAGAAAGGTTTTTTAACATCTTCTTCCCTTTTCTCACATCTCATTCAATCAGGATTGTTAACGATTACCAAACTTTAGGTGCTAAAGTTTTCTAATTGTTTGGCTGGGTTTCAAATAGAAAACAGTGTCTGACTTTTTGTAGCCAATCGCTAAGTTTTAAGTAAAGAACTAGTAGAGCAAATAGGTTTGGTTCTTAAACCTATTCACAGTTTCTGTTCACTAGATTGTGTAGTGTTGTGTGTAGAGATCGTTTGTATGGGATGTGACCCTGCTTGTTTAAATGAAATGTGTGTGTGTGGGTAGGTCTGAATAGGAGATAGTTCCTGAAGTCAGGAAAGTCCTTATTCATTTCAGTCTGTCAATGGTAGCAATTGTCCCCAAGGATGCACAATTGGCAATCCCCCATTAATAAGAAGAAGACTACCAGTCCCTTGGTAACAGGGATAAGCCCCAGAGAACATGAAACAAATCAATGGGCAGAAGATCATCAATCCCTCTGGGATTATAGATTCTTTCAAGGGCAGATAATTAATGGTTCCCAGGCAGCAGAGGGCAGAAACTGTCAATTGCAAAGAAGATGTTTGGAGAGAAAGGGATGCAATGAGATTCTCTCTAATCAGCTAATTAAAAAAGAAAGAAAGAAAGAAAGAAAGAAAGAAAGAAAGAAAGAAAGAAAGAAAGAAAGAAAGAAAGAAAGAAAGAAAGAAAGAAAGAAAGAAAGAAAGAAAGAAAGAAAGAAAGAAAGAAAGAAAGAAAGAAAGAATGGTCCTTTACTGTTCCAAATGGGAGGTGCTGCAGGGTTTGGTTCAAGGCTCCTTAAAACTTCAAAGTTTCTATCAATGACTTGGAAGACACATTGGAAGAATGCTTTGGGAAACTCAGATGATGAGAGTTAGGCAGGAAACCCAGTCCGCTAAAATAAACTATTTTCAACACGATCTGGGTAACTGATAGAAAAGTACTGAAATAACCAGGGGAAATTTTAGGGATGAATGCAACGGAAGAAAAAAAAAATGAAATGCATTGGTATTGAGATAGGATGGGATACCCTATTTGGCTTGATAATGGCTGGATCCAGTGACAGGCATAATGCTTTAGGAAGAATTCAGCCAAAAATTGAATAGAGTTAGAAAAGGACAGGAAAGATAATTAGGGACTGGAAGTTCCACTGTGCATTGGGTTTGTGTAGCTTTGGAAAAAAGACCACAGAGGGAGGATATGGTGGCATTTATCAAGTACCAGAGTGGGAATCATATAAGAGAAGGTTGTAACATTCCAGAGCAGAAAGCACCAATTAATTTCAGGGCAGTTGAGTATTAGGAGAAACTGGCTAACTATGAGAAGAGTCTGACAACAGACCCAAGGAGCCTGCATACAGATTTCTTTGCATGCTTTAATCTGCCCTCCTGCACTGAGCAGGGAGATGCACTCCGTGGCCTCCATGGTATTTTCCGTACAATTGGATTCTATAAATACTTGCACTGCACATTTCCAGCATGTCTGGAGGAGCAGTTTTTCTCAGATGTGAAAGAACCATTAAAAAAAACAACAACGCCTCCTTCCTTGGACTTCTCTGCCTTGAGCCTATGATTGCAAATTCAATCTTCGGGTCATCAGTTGTTTTGGAGCTGTTATGTGACCAGGGAGCAGCTTCATGAAATAATTTCATACTTAAGTCTGTCTGTAAGATTTGCTTTGTTTAATAATATACAAGCAAGCATGGAAGCAAAGAGAGACTCCCTACAGCAGGCATAGAGCAGTTGCCTAGCAATTAATCTGCGCACCACCTGAAGGCAGTACAGTAGTCCCACGCCAACTCACTCTGGTTGAAATTGTCAGCAGTTCTTTCCCTTGACCTCTTTTTCCCATTCTAAACTGCTGATTCTGTAAGTCCATCTGCTTACAGAATCAGGACCCTGAAACCCTGGAGGTAAACAGTCCATTCAGAAATATCCACTGCCCTGGGCGTGAGTCATTAAGGTTCTCTGGACGCCAGATCTCCAATCAGGCAATTACTTTGCACAGAAGCAGCAGTAGGCCCAGACTCAGTAATTAAGTGGCCAGCCTTACAACACAATGTACACAAAATTGCAATTCCGTGATGAGAAAAATAAGGTTTTACACTTAGGCGAGAAAAAACAAATGTACGGGTATAGGATAAGTGGCACCTGACTCAACAGTAAAAACTGTGAGAGAGAAAGATCTAGGAGTCCCAGTGGACAATCACTTAAATATGAGCCAGCAGTGTGCTGCAGCTGCCAAAAAAAGACAACCCAGTTCCAGGCTGCATTGACAGAGGGTTAGAATCAAGAGCACGTAAAATGTTAACACCACTTGATAATGCCTTGGTAAGACCACACCAGGAATACTGCATCCAGTTTTGGTCACCACAATACAAAAAAAGATGTTGAGATTTAGAAATAGTGCAGATAAGAGCAAGGGGGCTAAACCATATGTTGAATGGTTGCAGGAACTGGGAGTGTCTAGTCCAGCTATGCTGGCTGGAGAATTCTGGGATTTGAAGTCCACAAGTTTTAAAGTTGCCAAGTTTGGAGACCTCTGGTCTAGTCTAAAAAAGAAAAGGACTAGGGGTGACATGGTTGCAGTCTCCCAATATTTGAAAGGCTGTCACACAAAAGAGGGGGACAACCTATTTCCAAAGCACCTGAGGGCAGAACAAAAAGTTAACAGATGGAAATGTACCAAGGAAAGATCCAGCTAAGGACAAATTTGCTGACAGCGAGAACATTCAATCAGTGAAACGGCTTGCCTCCAGAAGTTGTGGACACTCCATCTCTGGAGGATTTTAAGAAGAGATTGGACAGCCATTTGTGCAGAATGTTTGGGATTTCCTACCTGAGCAAGGTGTGGGACTAGAAAGCCAACTGGGCCCTTCCAGCTCTGTTATTCTGTATTCTGTACAACAGAAATACCTTGCAAAGACATGAGCCAGAATATAGACCAAGATTTCAGTAGGCGCCAGTGGTGGGATTCAAATTTTTTTACTACCAGTTCTGTGGATGTGGCTTGGTGGGCATGGCAGGGGAAGGATATCGTAAAATCCCCAGTCAGAGGTGGTATTTGACGATTCTCTGAACTACTCAAAATTTCCGCTACCGGTTCTCCAGAACTGGTGAGAACCTGCTGAATACCCACCTCTGGTAGGCACCAAATTGGATGCTGGAAAAAATGTATAGGTAATGGCTGATCCTGAAAGGTAGAGTGGTGTTTCTCAAACTGACCCAGACTATGAATCATTAAATGAATGTTCTGAGGAGGCAGAGTTCTTTTAATTAAAAAGAAATGTGTATTTGCATCTTTAAGAATGGGGGAGTTCATGCTTTTTTGAAAATAAGATAATGGTTTTATTTGCATGTATGTATGTATGCCTTTCTGACCTCTTCATTCTAATAGATGTTTTTCAATTAAACCAGCTGTCAAAAATAAAACCCAAAATTATGTATTCATCACTTGGATTATTTTATGTACTATATATCAAAGCATCAATGGCTCAGAGGTCAAGAATATTATTGGTCCAGGATATATTTCACTAGAAATTTCAGAACTCTTAAAGACCTGGAAGTGAGTAGATCTTCAGTCCAATGAAATCCCCCTTTTTTATATTCATCCTCATATTACTTTTTGTGCTTTTCTTTTCTGTAATACATGCAATTATATTTGAGTATAGCAACTGTACTCAAAACCAGTTCATTATGATTAGTTTTGTTGATCTCAGATGTTCTATCACTACTTCTATTATCACAAAGAGTGCTTCAATGAATCAGTTTTCAATCACTGATCCATTTTGGCAAACTACCTGACCAGTGTTGACTGCTGAGCCCCAAAGTTAAGGCAAGGAGCAAGTTTCAGTCTGCTAGATTACTGGCAAAGGGTGCTGGATAGTCTACCTGAATGAACTATCAAGAGTCTGTAGACTGCATAGCATGGGCAAAATTGTTTGGATATGCTATAGAATTAGATAAATGGCAGAAGCTATGGGATAGGAATTATAAATATCAACAACATATAAAGAAAATGTGTATAAGATGTTTTATAGATGGCACTTAGCACCAGCAAAATTATCAAAAATGTTTAAAGATAAATCAACTAAATGTTGGAAGTATCACCAAACACCAGGAACATATTACCATATGTGGTGGACTTGTATAGAAGCTAAAAGATTTTGGACTAAAATACATACATGGTTAGAAAAAATGATTAAACAACATATAGATTTGAAGCCTGAAATATTTTTATTAGGAACGGTATCTGAAGGTTACAGTAAAGAAAAAACATAATTATACATGTATTAACAGCAACTAGAGTTGTATTTGTGGAGAATTGGAAAAGTGATAAGATACCAATATTTTATTTATTTATTTATTTATCGTATTTTTATACCGCTCCCTCTCCCAAAAAGGGACTCGGGGCGGTGTACAGACTAACATATAAAAGATACAGTCAAACAGCAATTAAAATCAGAGTTAAAATAAATAGATGAAAATAGAATAAATGAGTAAAGTAAGTAAGTAAATGACCGAGTCCCGTCAAATAGAATTAAAAGTCATTAGAATTTAAGATTTAAAGATCTCAGAAAACTCTTAATTGGCTAGGCCGGCCTGCTTAAAAAGTAAGGTCTTGACTGCACGCCGGAAGGTTAGGATGTCCGATGTGTCTCGTATCTCCGGGGGGAGATAATTCCAAAGGGAGGGGGCTCCCACAGAGAAAGCACGTAATCTCGGGGTCGCCAGCCGACAGCGATCAGGTGGCGGTACCCCAAGCAGGGCGACCCTGTGGGAGCGTACTGGGCGGCGGGAGGTTGTTGGTGGCAGAAGGCGGTCCCGTAAGTAGCCAGGTCCCGAGCCATGGAGCACTTTAAATACTAACAGTACCACCTTGAATCGAATCCGGAAGGCCACAGGAAGCCAGTGCAGTCTGCGGAGAAGTGGTGTTATGTGGGCGTCCCGGGGAGCGCCCATAATCATCCGTGCGGCTGCATTTTGGACTAACTGTAACCTCCGGAGGTTCTTCAAGGGGAGCCCCATGTAGAGAGCATTGCAGTAGTCCAAGCGGGAGATAACGAGGGCGGAAGTGACTGTGCGAAGTGCGTCCAGATCCAGAAAGGGCCGCAACTGGTAGATCAAACGAATCTTATAAAAAGCCCCCCTGGCGACGGCTGCAATATGTTCTTCCAAAGACAGCCGTACATCCAGGAGGACACCCAAATTGCGCGCCCTTTCCACAGGGGTCAGTACTTCTCCCCCTATGGTCAGCGAAGGAATAAGCCGACTGTATCTGGGAGCAGGAAACCACAGCCACTCGGTTTTGGTTGGGTTGAGGCGAAGCCTGTTATGACCCATCCAATCCCGCATGGCCTCCAGACATATTTGAATGTGCAGAAATGAATAGATTAACATTAGAAATTAAAGAAAAAAAAAGAATCTGAATATTACATGGTATGGGATTTGTTTTATCAATGGTTAGAAAATAAAATAAATGAAAATGGATTAGATGTATTTATAAAGTAATAAGAGAAGCTTCAGAAATTAGATATATTGGTTATTACTTATATGGGAATGTGATTATTGTTATATTGTTATATTGATAAGAAGAGTATTATTAATAATTGTTAAGCACATGAAATATGTACCTAATCGACACATGATTGAAATGGAATGCATTTTTTGTATGTAAAAGTAAATAAAAAATTATATATAAAAAAAAGAGTCTGTAGACCGCAGATTAAGAATCCCTGACTAAAGGAATAAAGAAAACTTTCAGGCATGTTAAAAAACCAGGATTGGAATATTACATTTGTTATTTGTTTGCTTGATTCAAAAGCAGCATATCCTCATTAATTTAAAGAATGCAAAAATACAACAAAAGTGTGAATAAAAAAAACCCAATTGTAACAGATTTCCTAGAAGGAGAATGAAAGCATAATAAAGCCATGCTTGCTTATTTACACCCAGCCTTTTTAATACATTTGGATCATTTGTAGTTTATTAAATATCCATTCAGTAAAGGCCCAGGGTAAGCTTCAGGGGTGGGAAGACTTGCATCTTTTTGGTGCAGGAGCAGCTGAAAATTCATTTTCGTGGTTCAGCCTCTGAAGAAAATAGATGTAGGGACTGATCTCTCTGTCATTAGAACGGTCACACCACACCGCAAAATTCTGAATGACCACTAGATATTCAGCAAAGAACCAAAGAAAAATCTGTTCCTGCCTTCTAGTGGCTGTTTAAAATTTTGTGATGGTCCAGAATTTTGCATCTCTGGTTTGGTAGCCCTACTACTGTTCTCATCTCTTATTTCCAGGCATTAGAGCAAGAAGATGAGAAGAGGGGTGTTTGCTTGTATAGTCCTTGAACACTTTTGATTCAAAATACAGTAGAACCTCTGGTCACAAATGCTTCTGACCACGACCAAATCGGGTTCTGACCAAAAAAATCACAACATTTTTGAATCTGGTCATAAACACATACCCGGGTGGCAATCAAACACGACCCCTGACCCAGAAATTACTGAAGACAAAACATTAGAAGAGGAAGAAATCGCCAAAGTTATGGAACGAATTATGGTCATGACCAGAGGTTCTATAGATCAATGGAAGAAACTTGCTTCCACATTCCCTCTATCTCTCACTGTAATACATGAAAAGAGATAATTGGATAGGACCGAAGGCTAATCCAGTTTAGCTGCTGTAATCATTCAAGGAAAGACTTCCAAATAAGGCTATTAAACAGAGGAAAATGGGGGAAACCTTCCATTTCAGATGGATCATTTGCCTGCTGGATTCCACTTCTTGCACAGAGGGAAAGCCATGTAAAATAAAAAAATATTTCTGAACAATGTAAAAAAAATAACCACCTTCCTTCCCCTCAATTCAAAAGTCATAAATGTGATTTTGGACAAGAAATAACACCAATAACTCTAGGCGTAATTATTTGAAGACTTATATAAAAATGCCGAGTAAATTCTATTCCTTGATATTGTCTGTAAAGTTCCAGCTCTGATGAACAGGTCATTAGCTTTTTGTCTCCTCTTGGTAGGATTTCTATCCAGCTGATCTGCAAATGACCAATAGGCTCCCATACTGAGTTCTGTCTCCTTTTAGCTTCTGCAGAAAAAGACCTCTCTAACACTACTTAAATTTTTCATTAATGAGATCAATAATATCAGAGTTCTATTTCCATCTGTCCTCGCTCTGCCAAGTATGTGTGAAGCTGATGTTCTCTTTGCAACCCTTGTGTCTTCTCTCTGCTATATTAGATGAACCCCTTTGGACATGACCGCAAAACTCTTTCCTTCCTCTTCAATATACCTCATAGGTCACCCACTTTTCACATCCTTCCCTCCCAAGTTTTAAATCACTTTTATGCATAGACCGTAAATCTCTCAGCTAATCCTCCCAAGATTATAAAACTCGATTTGAATCCAGAGAGATGATCATATATATAAGTGAAAATCCTGAATCAGCATCATTTCTAATATGTCTGCGTTAGAACAAATTTCAGAAAAGGCCGTGTCAGTTTAAATTCAATCTCACCAACTAAACATGTTTTATGTTGCCTAAAATACAGCTTTCTAATTTGTCTTGACTTACTCCTAATTCTGGAGAAAAAAATTCTGAAGTGCCTGAACTTCTAAGCAATATTCCTTTGTGTTTCTATATTCTTGTTCTTCTTTAAAGCATCCTAGTTCTTTTCTTCAGAACAGGACTTAATAGCACATAATGGCAAATGAGAAAGTCCAAGGATCGAAACTAATCGCTGCCATGAACTCACTATAGAGCCTTTGGCAAAATATTCTCAGTCTCTTTCCTTCCAGTTGCAGTATGGGATAATATCAGCCATCTTACAATCAGGGCTAACATCGAGATAATGCACGTGAAATATATTGATGCCCTATTAGTTTGTTTGTTGAATTTATATTCTGAGCTTCAAGAGTGCTGCCTACAGTAGAACTACTATTATTAGTGCTACACAGAGTTTCATTTTTTTAACAGTCAACTATTGTTATCTCATTTTCTCCACATCTGCACCCATCACTTGATGAGTCAATTAGTGTAAAATGGCCACTGCAAACTAAAAGAAGAAGACGAACCTTCTTCTTACTTCAACCATGGTATTTTTCTGGAGATGTCCATCCATAGAAGAGGGGAATGTCCACTCAGTAAAGACGGTAGTTGTAACACTTCCATCTGCAGGTGCATCCATGTTGCATTCATGTACAGAGAGAAAGGGCTTCAATCACAGCTCTGTGACTGACTTTTTCCTTGTTTTGACCTCTTCACACTGACATTGCTCTCAACAAACCATGAAACACTTAAGGCTTTTTCTCATCCTCAATTTCCAGTAGCTGACAAGCATTAAAAAACTGGACAAGACACCATTTGCAGATATCATTGTACTGAAAAAATACTAATTGAAACATTACAAAATAAGGATGGTTAAATAAGCCAATATCTGATTCAAATTGTTGAGTTGATTCCTAGGGCTAATTTGGGATCAGTTTGATCAGAAGTGTTCCTTTGAAAATCCATTTTATTTCAATGTGGGTGCATCACATTGTATGCAAAAATCCAAACATCATCAGGTGGATCCATAAGGATTTAACTTGATTCAAGTGAGCAAACTGATTCAGTAAATAAATCAAAGGAAGACTGAATTGAATTGCCATCAAAATGAAGTTTCACACAGCTCTAGAAAACATTGTTGAACTTCCTAATTCCAAAAAAAAAAAACTTCCCTCTAAATTATTATAAATAATTGGCATGATGTGACAGGGCCTGTAATGGATTTCATTTCATTTAATTCTTAATCGTGTAAGAAAAAGTCTCTAATCATGAAAGTTAGTCTTACCAACTTTCATTATGAAGTCTCCTATTATTAGTTGGAGAAATAAAACAAGGCAATAATTGTCGAACATTACTAAATATCGACTGCAATAACTTGGATGATTGTTAAATGGCAGCAAAGCAATAGAGAAAACTCTAACTCTTTGTTATCGTGTCCTGGCTATATATGTTTTACAGTTTTACAGTCCAGAACTGTAGGCCCTATTATATAGCCTATTTCAGAAGTTACGGTGACTCCACTTCATCATCAAACTTTAAATTTTCCAGCTGGAACAATAACTTCAGAAATAAACTAAAGCAAAACAGAGGACACTAATTGCTTCTATGTTACAGCACAACCTACCATCTGATAGGTACAGATTTATTTGCCTCTGCAGGGAAGAGAGGCATATCTAATTAATTATGGGTGAAGGGCTTGCTCTGAAATAAACAAGGAAAATGGTTTCATAAATCAATTACAATAACCCTTTAAACATAAGGATCCAGCATACCTTGAGGTGATTGTTTGCTTTCTGCAGTGAAGGGTGAGGTGACTTATACTCAAAAGAAAGTAAGAAGGGGGTGGTTATTGTTTCAGCATTCAGAAGAATGAAAGAGTGATATACATTACTGAAAGAGTGACAAACTTTGAGATTGAAGTACAGGTAGTCCTCGACTTATAACAGTTCACTTAATGACCATTCAAAGTTACAAGTGACTTATGACCATTTTTCACAGTTACAACCTTTGCAGCATCCCCCTGGCGATGTGATCAACATCCAGGTGCTTGGCAACTGGTTCATAGTTAGGATGGTTGCTGGGTCCAGGGGTCATGTGATCACTTTTTCCAATCTTCTGACAAGCAGATTGGGGAAGCCAGATTCACTCAACAACAGGATTGCCAAGTTAACAACTTTAGGGATTCATTTAGCAACCGTGGCAAGAAATGTTGCAAAATGGGGCAAAACTCACTTAACAGTTGAAATGTGGGGTTCAACTTTGGTCTTAAGTCAAGAACTACCTGTAATGTTTATAATCACTCATGACACATTGCTATACCCAAAATCTTACAGACTGTCCTTGAATTCGTTTTAGATGAAGAAGGCTGTTATCTTCCTTTCTTCCTTCTCCTTCCCATTACATCCAGTCTCTTTTGTGAAACATGCCTTCTTCTGTTTTCTTCTTCTTGCTTACTTGATCCTCCAGGGAGAGCTCTCCTTTGGACTCCTGTATTCCTTGGTTATCAGTGTTGGGTTTGTATCTCAGCTGCAGCCAATTGTGTTGCTGGTCCTGATAACTGGATGGAATGCACGGCCCCATTTTTCCTTGAGGCAACTGGTTCCAGCCAACTGGAGGCGACCATGACTATGCTAGGGCAGACAGTCAATTATCAAACCAATAAACAATTGAACACCTTGCTGCCTCGAAGTTCCTCAGAGAGTAGGCTTTAGGTACTACAGGTAATCCTTGACTTATCATCATACTTGAGCACAGAATTTCCTTTCTAAGTCAGTCAGTTGTTAAGTGCGTTTTGCCCCATTTAATGAGCTTTCTTGCCATAATTAAGTGAATCATTGCAGGTTTTTTTTTAAGTTGGCAACATGGATGTTAAGTGAATCTAGCTTCCCCATTGATTTTGCTTATCATAGGATGGCAAAAAAAATAATAATTCCATGACTCCAGGACACTGGAGTGTTGCCAAGCATTTGAACTTTGATCACAAGGTCATAAGTGAGAAAAACAGTCAATTCACTTTCTTTGGTGCTGTTGTAACTTCTTAAAATGAACTGTTGTAAGTTGAGAACTGCTTGTACTCTCCATCTCCACCCCCATTCCCCACCCCAGTGGTGAGATTCAAATTTTTTTACTACTGGTTCTGTGGGTATGGCTTGATGGGCGTGGCAGGGAAAGGATACTGTAAAATCTCCAGTCAGAGGTGGAATTTGCCAATTCTCCGAACTACTCAAAATTTCCGCTACCGGTTCTCCAGAACTGGTCAAAACCTTTTGAATACCCACCTCTGCCCCACCCCCCACCATGGATAGTTCTATTCAGTTCTGCACAATATCTTACCTGTTCCTAAAAAGTTGTTGCACTCTTTTGGACAGAAAGCGCTGATGCCATTCCTGGGATCTGTTGAGGTCACTCTCCCAGCCTAGGAGTCACAGCTCCAAGTGCTTCTACTAGGGTCACCTTGGCCTTTACTTTCCCATCTTCTCCAGTTCCTTCTTCAGGCCCTGTACTTCTCCAGCTTCTCATATCCTTCTTCCTAATGTTGCTATCATTTGGCACCACCCCTCTGTTATACCCCTCAACCTTCTCTAATCTGGACCTCAGAGAGTCTAGCCCATACACAGAATAGCAGAGTGGAAAGGAACCTTGGAGTCTACTCTAACCCCCTCTTGCTTAAGCAGGAAAGCCTATCCCATTTCAGACAAATGGTTGTCCAATCCCTTCTTAAGAACCTCCAGTGTTGGAGTACCCACAACTTCTGGAAGCAAGTCATTCCACACCATATAGAAGCTCCTATACACAATGACAGCTATTTGGCTGTGCTGTTCAGCATACGCTGTTTCTGCCTGAATCTTACAACCTGCTACCCCCTACAACAACTATGTGGGGCCTCTGTGCATAGTCTGCACCTCATGTCTAGTTGTAGTAAACCACTCCTATGGATCTGGTGCTTCATGGCTGTTCTTGTGCTGCTTAGATCAGTGCCTCAGTGCTGTCTTTTAGTCCTGCCCTTTCCAGACACTGGTAGGATTTCCCAGTGTCAACCACTTCAATTATCTGTCACTGGTACATTCCCCCATGCAGGGTCTTGTCTTGCCATGGCACTTCCTCTGTTTAATCTTCTTCTCATGTCTGCTGCTGCCCTCAGGCATTCTCTCAGTTGTTCATCTTTGGATGTGTCACATAGGACAGTGTGTGTGTGTGTGTGTGCATCCCCTTTGTACTGTGGTGTATTTCCACCTTCAGACCTTTCCAAGTGTGCCAATGATGTTATCCAATCAAGAAAATGCACACCATCAGCAGCATCGGTGGGAGGGGGGGTCAAACAGGTAAACCTGACATCAGCAGCATTGGGTTATTGCCATGAAATCCCCTTTCCTTTTTATGTCCATCAATATATGCCCGAAGGTCAGAATTTATGGTGTATTGGCATGACACGGCTTTTGTTATTTGGAAGCTGTTAGCAGCCGTGGACACAATCACCATACTTGTTAATATCATCAGCATAAAAATTGGTCAGGAAGAGACAATGTAATTCGTGCATCTTGTTATAATTCTAAAGTCAGAGAAACAATAGCCAGTGTGCTAAGCCACTATTAAACCATTTGCTGGTATTTTGGAGCTTGATTTAACCCATTCTCCGTAGCAATAGATCATCTGTCAACTCAAAAGTATTTCTCTGGTCTTTTAGAGTTGCCATCATCTGGTTTTGTTTACTAAAACCTAAGCCCAAGATAGATGCCGTTCCAGAAACAGCCGTAGCGAGCAGCATGGCCAAATCAATTCACAATATGCACACATTGCGAATTCCGTGGAAACGGAGGAGGACAGACAAGGTGTCATCTTTATCATTGCTTCAGTTTATGGAATTATTTTTGCACAACTCCTGATTTGCTGAGAGTTGGGGAGTCTTTCAATCCGCCAATGTAAGTTTTGCACTGAGATAGTTGGCAACATTCCTCTTGGGGTCAGAGAGGAAAGCTTCCAAGGGATTTTGGAGGTGAGTCAGGGTGGTGACCTTTACAATAAAAACAGAAGAGGCCCTGGGCAGTTCTTCATCTGTTGGGCTGCTGGTATTTCTGTTTTGACTCAAGGTGACTCCAGTGACTGCATAGGTACAAATCAGTAAATCATCAGTCTTGAGTCTCATGGTAAAAGACCAGTGTGTTCTCTACAATGGGAGCACTCACTTCCTGCTGTAAATTCATCCCTTAGCCACTGCAACTTGCTCTCCCAAAATTGAATATGCCAGCACAGCGAAGAAGAACGCCTGAAACCACTGCGCATTTCTGCAGGAGACCACGCATTGAAATGCACGTCCTCAGTTCTCTGCAGGACTTTTCAGACTGCAAATCTGTCAGGCCACATTTAGCAGGCAAACGGTGTGCCTCCAAGCTCTCGGCTGCACAGAACTATCCACTACACAGATGCAGTGTAATGTATCATTCTGGTGAAAAACTGTGGCCTCACACCCCCATTGATCTCCTGCCCTGGAACATTGCAGGCCAAATCTTTTCGGGAGGCAAACTGGGGGCTCAGTTGTGCGGGTACAAAGAAAAGCATAAAGAATAAGTCCTGCTTTGCTCTGAGTCTTGGCAATACATTCATTCTACATGAAATAAAAACAACCCCTTAGATTTTTACCAAAGCCTGCATTTTGCCTTAACTTCTCCAGTGAGGAGACCAGCAGGGTAAGAGTACAGGGAAACTGAATAGTCTGGACTTATCAATATATTGTTTATTTATTTCATTTATTGGCTTGTTATCCTGCCTTTATTATTTTATAAGTAACTCAAGGAGATGAATGTAAGTAATATTCCTTCTTCTTCCTCCTATTTTCACCACAACAACATCCCTGTGAGATGAATTGGGCTGAGAGAGAGCGATACGCTCAAAGTCACCCAGCCGACTTTCATGTCTAAGGCAGGACTAGAACTCACTGCCTCCTGGTTTCTAGGCTGGGACTTTAATGGTAGTGATTTAATTTCTTTAAATTTGACCTAGCCTTTAGGGCTGGCTTTATCTATTACAATCTGTAATGTTTTGAAATTGTTGTAGTAATGGTTGTCTTACAGTATATGTACATTTTGCATTTTATTTTAATTCATTTTAATTGTCAGGACAAGGGAACTTAAGCCTGCCATCATCTTAAAACTGAAATGGACAAAAAGAAAAAAGAGAGATACTAAATGCTTCAACGTTTTTAAAAGCATCTCCTTCGGTGATCAGATCAACATACAAGATGCATATTTTTAAAATATACTTGTTGCATTTTGTATGTCACTCTTTTGCAAAAATGGCTTAAAAAGTAAAGTCCCACCTAACTGGGTGCTGGTAAAATAAATAGCTTTGTTCTGCTAGTGACTATGGTGTTTCCCACAGGTAAACAAATGCTAGCAGAGTTACTGGTCCATGCAACTCTTGTCAAAGAGATAGAATTAACTGTAAAAGTTAATTAAAGTTAAAGCACTTCCATCCCCTGACACGGAAATCTGTTGAGACTTGATCCTTGCTCAAGAAGAGGATTTTTATCTAAGTAGTATTAAAACAGACTGAAGCAATTAGGTACCGTCTAATGAATCAGGTATTTTGTAATTCAGGTGATTAGAAGGCCAACTATCAAAAAAATATGGTTGAAATGTTTAGATTTCTTTATTTATATTTCACCTTTATTATAATTCGAGGTGGCAAACATATCCAACACTTCTTCCTCTTATTTTTTCTTCCTGACAACAATCCTGAGAGAGAGTGCCTGGCCCAAAGTCACCCAGCTGGCTTTCATAGATAAGGTGGGACTTGAACTCACAAGTCTCCTGGTTACTAGCCCTGTGTCTTAACCACTATACTAGACTGACGTTCTTTTTTTTTTTTACTATGTGTAGCAACTGAGAAAAATTGACCCCAAGTAGCAAATGTCAGCCATTTTAGAAAAGAAGCAACATTGAAAACTGTAAATAGATGTGTATATACAGTAAGCTTCAGTATACTGAATAGACTACTTTAAAGAAAATTCACAGCTCTTAAATCCTCTGAAGACTGTCCGTGATATAGTGGAAGACCTGTGTTAGGTTATGGTAGCCAAAAATAATTTAAAAAAAATAATAGCCCCTTTTCTGACTAATAAATTGCATTTAAAAGCATCAGCTTTTGTGAGCTTCAGCTTACTGTATAAATTTGCACAGAATGGCTGATCTGGGGATAAATGGGGATGAAGGTGGAGAGAAAGACTGCTTAGTTTTGCAAATTCAGGTTGCATGTGAGAAAAATCACATGTCCCTGTCTGGTAAGTACTCTACCTCCATACAAACAACCACCCAGCCTGAAGCAGATTATCACAAAAAATACAGTAAGGATGCAAATACAAGAGTCAGACTCTGCAATAAACTCTACTTTGCCTTCACATCTACACCAACAGCAAAATTAGAGGTCCCAGTAACTCTACACTCAGGGTAAGAGGTGCCTTCACATGCTGTTCCTCTAATATGATATATGCCACCATCTGCCAGCGATGGCCTTCTCTGCATTTTATGTAGGACAAGTGAGACAAACTTCATACAAAAGAATTAATGGACACAAGTTTGACATCAGGTCTTAAAACAAGGGTGAAGTCATACCAGAGCAGTTCAACCTTCCTGGATATTGCCTTGCAGATCTCAAAGTGGCCATCTTGGAAAAACAAAACTTGAACAGCACACCACTGAGCGAGAGATGGGTGGACTAACACAAGTGAAAAGGTTTCAAGCTAGCTAAAAGATCTCAACAAACACAATGGGTTCTTCATGCATTTCAATGGCTAATTGATAAGGTAGTTGTAATCTGTCTCACCTTTATCTGCCTAACCTACTTATCTTCCTCTCCTTTCTCCCTAAGCTCACCCCCAAATCTAGCCAATCTATGCATCTGATGAGGGGAGTTGCAGCTCGTGAAATATTAAGCCTTTTAATAAAATATGGTAGTCAGAAAGGTGCTACCAGACTCTTCCTGATTTGGAGAGTTTGGTGGGTTGCATGTTCAAATAAATTAGGCTACCTCTTTAAAAAAAATGTCTGAAGAAGATTAGGAAGTCAACATATTTAGACAGATAAGAGGTGAGACAAGCAGCTTGGCCTATCTGAAAAGATGCTCTAAACCAGGGCTGTCAAATTTTTTTTACTACCGGTTCTCTGGGCGTGGCTTGGTGGGTGTGGCAGGGGAAGGATACTGTAAAATCTCCATCCAGAGGTGGTATTTGCCGGTTCTTCGAACTACTCAAAATTTCCACTACCAGTTCTCCAGAACTGGTCAGAACCTGCTGAATACCACCTCTGTGTCAAACTCTTGGCCCATGGGCTGGATGCATCACATGCTAGCCATGCCCATGCCCAGTATAGCATGGGCATGGCTAGGGAAAATGTTCCGATATGTCATGTGACGCCACCGTGACAACATGAGTTTGACACCGCTGTCTAAATACCATCAGGGTGTTGCCAAGAAGCCCCCCACAAATTCATAGTCCCTGTATCAATTCTGTATTTTTACAAAATGCTGTTAAGTTGCATAAAAGATAATCATGTGAATCCATTCACATTGCATTTTAAAAATTAAAGGACACAGCTGCCCACTAGAAGCACAGAGATTGGGGTAACCCAAGCACTTAAGAAATAACTTGGTTAGTGTGCAATTTGTTGCTGTGCATTTCATTTAAAGAAAGAAACTTGGCTTGCCCTGTATATGATGGTTGGTTTGTCCTTACCCCGACTTGGCTTAGAAAATGTCAGTTCTGTATATCATTTCTACCTCGGATTCCTGTTACATGGCTTTACAAATGACCTGTGCTATTTCTTTTATTGAGTTATCAGCCCCACCCTCCCTTCCAAAAACTAAATTGTAAAGCACTCAGCTTTACATCCCATGCATAGATTGTCAAAGGAGAATATACTGTAAGTCATAAGAATGACTAATGTTATTGACATGGTACAAATCATCATTGGCAACTGAGCATTGAGTTTGACTGGAGAGGGCTGAGAGTTTATGCAAAACCATAAATCTTGCTAAGATCCAGGGGTGGTTGTCATTGGATGGAGAGATTTACAGTCGGAGCACTCTGCCTTCATTTTGTGTGGCTTTCTTTACACCTATTTCTGAGTTTGTTTTTACCTGGGTCACTCTTTTTAGAAGTTTGGGCCACATCTGAAAAGCCCCAACAAATACAACAAAGCTTTCTAAAACATTAGCTTAAAGAAACTGAAGGAAATAATTTAGAGAGGAAGTCTATTGTGTTATCACTGCAACATTGCAAATCATTGTCTTGCATACAGTACTATTTCTGGTAGGCATTTTTACAGATTTCTACACCATCGGCATCTCTTTCATCAAACAATTAAATATTTCTGGAGAGGGGCTTGTGTTGGAATAACATAGTCTAGGGTAATAAACACGAAGTCTGTCTTTAAATTTTCAGTACAGCCATCCTGATACAAATCACTTTGAAATCAGATTCATGGCTAACATTGTCAGTTGCTTTTCCATGCTGAAGGAATTATGTGGACATGAGTAAAAGTCTAGGCCAATTTCCTGTTCTAGATTTGCACAGAAAAAAGAGGTGGCTCCAGCAAAAAAAATAATAATAATCTGAGATAGACTGCATTAAAATTAAACATAACTGATACAGCTGATATAATCAATCCCTGTGTATTTAACAGTTTCCCCTTGTTATATAATCTTTTAAAGGTGCCCAGGATTCTTTTAAAGGCACCCAGGATTCAATATATTACAAGTGGCTCTGAGGCTTCAGCCAGTTTTCATCTCCTCTAGAGTAGGTGTACAGAAAGTGAATTTTAAATAATAGTAGGATTGGAAAATTCCCCTGAGAAACAAGATTTCAAACTGTTATTCAATCCTTCCTCAGGAACACTAGTATATTTGATCTCGTGCAAGCTACCACAGCCAAATTTTCTTGGTTGATTATGTTTTTCAGCTGCAATCAGCCGTTGGGATTGTGGTGGCCCCTAGATATAATAGCTAAATAAATAAGATAAGTAAGTAGGACCTCAAAAGAGCATAATGTGTCAGTGAGCAGAACTGGTATTTTTCAGGTTCTAACAGAGAATTTTCTACCAAAAATGAGAGGGGAACATGTGGTGTCAGAATCCCCACCAGGAAACTGATATGCCCTTTTCACCAGGGCAAAGTATCTTTTTTTCTCTCTGAGTAATCTCAGTTTCCTTCTTGGCAGGAAAACATCCTCTGAGATCCAGAGAGCACCTGCGGTCGTCCATCCTCACATCCCAAAGAGGATAGAAGAGAGCCAAAAAAAAAAAAAATCTCACAGGGGATGGAAGCAAACAGGATTCTCTGTAGCTCTTATAGACGTAAGCCATATCATTATAAAAATCAAAGACAAAGAGCTCACCTAGAAGGGCCAGGTAACTGATAGGGGTCATTCACTGTTTGGTAATTGGATGTTATTTCTGTTGTTCTTGAAGATCCCCTTAGAAAAGGACAAGACAAAGCTGTCAAAAACAAATGGACTCATGTAAACAGACAGAAATAAGGAACTTCAAGTAAAGCCAAGTAGAGCATTAACAAGCATCTAACAGTATAATTCAGGGCCTGTTTCATGTTGGGAAGAGACACAAAGAAGAAAGAGATGTTGAGTAGGAACAGACACACTTCAGAAATGACTCTTGCTAGTTTTTTTTTTCCCTGCTAATCCCTAGATTGCGGTGTGTGTGTGTGTGTGTGTGTGTGTGTTATTCACAGCTTTGTATATTAGAGGGCCCAGCACTGAACAATGTACTTCTTCCAATATTATCTGTCTGTTTGCAGATCCAAGTTTGTTCCCTGAACTGTTTGGTACCCTCTTTGCAACGCCACTCCTTTTATTAAAAAATAATAAAAGGAAATCGTTGCAGGAGGAGGTGAAAGTTTCATGCTGTCACAACAATTATTTGCACTACTGCTCAGAGTTTTAATGATCAGAAGCTGCCCTCGTCTAAAAATCTTTGATGGACCGGTGACTGTCACAGACAAACAGAATAGCCTGGCTAGATTTTCCCTGGATTTTAATTCTTTAATATGTGTGTGTATTATGTTAAATCTATCCCAAGCCTTCTGCATTTTTATTTTTATTTTTTGGCTTTTAACTGAAAAATTGGCATGCAAGTGCTCTTCCACAATTTGGTGGGCGCTACTGAGGTTCAGCAAGAGAGTCTCCGGTGACTCCGGAAGTGCAAAAGAAAGGTTAGGAAAGCACATGCAGTTGGCTAGGAAATCAGGCTACTGAACAGCTGTCTTGTGACCTAAATGTGCACAACTTGCCATTCCCCAGCTCAGTCTAGACTGAAGGCTGTTGATATACACAAAATGCAATGGGTGCGTTGAGCTTTACAGCAGCTGCACTACTCAACTGGTGTCCAATTGGATGCGCCCATACGGTCTAATTTTAGGCAACTTTCAATTTTTCTCATAACAGCAGGAAAATCAGAGGGAAAAAAAAAAAAAACAAGCGCTGGAGCATATGGCATACATATGTCCTCTCCTTTTCTCCGGAACCCTTTTGCAAATGAGATCTTGGAGGATGCGGAGTTCTGTTTTTCCCCACGGTAAACTTCTTAAATGAATAAACTGCATTTAAACTGCTCCAGAGGAAGAGGCAATTTAAGAAGAACCATTCAGGAATTCCATGCAAATGAATTGTTGTGTCTCCAAAGACTCCTACCCCCACTACATTGGGGTATCAATCTCGGGGATGGTTGACATTAAAGGTGATGTTGAGGAATTTGGACACACAAATCAATCTGTTACCAAACTGGTGGGAAATCTCAGGAGCTACCAGGTGACAAATCAAAGGGGAACGACCATGCAATCTCAAAGTCAACATTTTCAACGCCTCCCCTAAACGGTTTGAAAGGAGCTATGGCAGGAAACATTTTCAGACCGACTCAAATTTGGCAGTAGAAAGAAAGGGCAGTTCCACATCAACACCCTTCACAGCCTCCAAACCACACAATTACCTTTGTGCTATGCAATAAGTATCCTCACTTTCTGTCTGCACAGCAACCCCTGCTTCTCCAGATAGTAGATCGCAGAGCACAAAAATCGGTCCTCCAGTCCAGGGGTGTCAAATTCAATTTCATTGAGGGCCACATCAGGTTTGTTTTAGACCTCAGAGGGCTGGGATGGGCGTGATCAGAGCGGGCATGGCCAGCTCGACATCACTCGTGTCGTGGGTACCTGTGGCCCAAGCACTCTGCCAGAGAAAACGGGTTCCTGAGTTCCATTTTCGGCTGCGACAGCCTTCTGCAACCCTCTGCCAGCAAAAACAGAGTTCGGGTGGGCCATGTTTTCTCTGGCAGAGGCACCACGAGCAGGTCCTTTGCTATTTCCAGGTTGGTCCCACGGGTCAGATCTAAGCACCCTGTGAGCTTGAGTTTGACACCCCTGCTCTAGTCAGTTTTTGCGTCAGTTCTTGATCATCTTATCAATGGCCTGATCTACCCCTCAGATCCACAGAAACAGAGCAAAAATAGCACTTTGACACTCTTACTTCAGGGGAGAAGGGAGAGTAAATTTGCAGCATGTGAGAGCCCATGCCCATGTCCTACCACCTCCTAAGGACTCCAGAGGAAAGGATAGTTTTCAACTTTTTCTTCTGCAGCAACAGCTCAGTCAATCAACTTCTGCAGTTAATCAGCTCAGCTTACAAAGATCTGCAGGAACCGCGCCCACACTTGGCATGCAAAAGGGATCTAAATATATCTTGATAGAGAACACGGAGCAAGTGTACCCAGGCAATAGTGAAATACAACGTTCTCCCAATTCTCCAACTCACCTTTAATTGAATGGGTTTTATAGCTGATAAATTAGCAATTAGGGGCTTAGCCTCAGATGGTGCTGACTGGGGATATGAACCTAAGATTACCAGATGGGTAATCTTAGGTTCAAATCTCCAATCAGCACTAAACTCCTACACAATCCAGGTCCTACGTCCAGGGAAGAGCTGTGGTGGTACAGTGGTTAAAATATAGTACTGCAGGCTAACTCACTGCTCACTTCAGGAGTTCGATCCTGACCAGCTCAAAATTGACTCAGCCTTCCATCCTTCCAAGGTTGGTAAAATGAGGACTCAGATAGTCGGGGGCAATAGGCTGTCTCTGTAAACAGCTTAGAGAGGGCTGTAAAGCACTGTGAAGCTGTATTTAAGCCCAAATGCTCTTGCTATCATTATCTCTCACTCTGCCCTGCTCCATCTGAGGCCCAGTTTGATAAGTGGCTTGGGCACTGGATTAAATCAGGAAACCTTAATCTAATCTGGCTTTAAGCACAAAGCCAGGTGGGTGATTTTTGGGCCAGTGGCTCTCTTTCTCAGCCTTAGGAAGAAGAAAGCAAGGACAAACCACTTATGAAAATGTTGACCAGAAAACAGGTCAAAATTGATTGGAAAACCTAAAAAACCAAGGGCCGTTTTCTAAGGTGATAGTGAGTGTGCAATTAAAGGATTGGAGACAAAAATATTTTAAAATCAGATTATAGCTTATCTAGAGAAAAAGCAGGAGAACATTTGGTATTCTCCCTTTCTCCATGGATGCGCAAATGCCACAAATTCCACCCCATTCTTGGCTCTAAGAAAAAGAAGGGAGAAATACCAGCTTCCTTCCTGTGAGGTTGTTGTTTTCTTCTCTCAGATCATTTCACTGACCTTTCATGTCTCTTTAATGTCACATAAGTCAGTGAACTGAAGAATAGTCCAATCCAAATCTGCAGTGAGAGAGCCCTGGACACGCACTTCCTTTAATGTGGTTTTCTTCCTGCTGAGCATGACAAATGACTCCAGAGCTTGCTGAAGTTTATTGTTGCAGAACCTTCCCCTCGGAGGCATCTCCAAATTCATATGAGCCGCATCTTTTAACAGCACCCCAAATTGAGTTTTTCTGTTTGCATAAAATTGTGGCATTTCTCAAGTTTGCAAGAGGACCCAGTGCAAAAATATGCCTCCTTTCAGTCTGACTTCTGAACAAGAAAAAAAAAAAGGAGGGGGGACCATGTATCTTTGAAAAATCTGCTGTGAAAACTCTTGGCTACCCTTCTAAGGCCTTCCTGGTGTGTGGGGACTGAAATTCCCAGAATTCCTAGCCAGAGTGGAGACAAACAGCTATAATAAACCTGGGATTATTATTTCCTGTATCACTACTGTATTAAGAAACAGGCCTTGCCATTATGCAGGCTGTGGTGGTCACTACAAACCTCCAATTTTCCAGAATGGGCAACCAATCATCGATGATAAGAGAATAGGTTTCAGTGGCTCCTGTTGATGGCAGAAGTTATTTCTGAGGGATGCTACGTGAGGCATTTTATTAGGAAAATGTAGCACATCTTTATAAACCTACATAACCTTTTCCAGAAGTCATTTCATCCATGCATTTTTACTTCGCCTGTTGGATAGGTGTCTGCATAATTTTGCAACGAAAATGCAAACAAAGCATTTTTTTTAGGAGAAATGGTTGTGATGGGCCCAATATGTTTTACTACTTGGGGTAGAGCAGAAAATAGCTATTTTTCCTGAGCTGCACGTCTGCATGGGATGGGCTGTTGATCTGTTTGCAGGTCTAAATTCCAAGTGTTAAGGTTGATTGTATAGTCCTTCAAGGCTAGTACTGCTAAATGCAGGGACCAGAGTAAGTAAATCAGAGTTTTTGAACCTCTGCAATTTTAAGATATGTGGTATCATGGCCCCATCAGAGCTTGGATCCGAGGAGGAGGATGAAATGGGGCTAGGGCTGACAGAGGAATGACTGGAGGAGCAGGACGAAGCAGTCCCAGGTCCCTCAGGCCTGGGAAAGGTCACCAGTGAAGGAGAGAGGGTGCAGGATGACCAAGCAAAAAGAGAGGAGAGGACAAACAATGGAACAGAAGAGCGATGGAGCTCCGGTGATGAGCAATTACCTTCCCCCAATCCCCAAGCACGGAGAATGGAGAGGAGGCAGGATCAACGCATGGCGACCCGATGACTCTGATGCCCCTCCCCTCTTCACAAGATTCACCTGGGGAATGAGATTTAAAGTGATGCTGTTGGAGGCGCACTTGTTGGGAACAAGCGTTGCCTTTTTCCAGTCTCACCTGCTGTTATCGACATCTGGATACTTTGCTTGTCTTGCCCTGCTTGCATTGCTTGGCTATGTGTGAGTTCACAGCGACCCAGTTCTACTCCTGGATGTGCTGCAGTCCCAGTAACCTCTTTCTGTGACAAGGACACCTTGGAACCAAATTCCTTGAACTGTTCCTGCTCTCAGAACTGTGCTGCTTCTCTGGACTAATAGCAGCCAGGAAGGGGGGGGGGGGGGGGGGGGGGGGGGGGGCATGGCAAGGGTGGGTGTGGCCAGCTTGACTTCACTTGTGTCATAGGAGTGCTTATGGAGACAGGAATGCTCTGCCAGCAAAAACAGGCTCTCAAGCTCTGTTTTCAGCTGCGACATCCTCCTGCAACTCTCTGCCAGTGCAAATGGAGCTTGGGAGGGCCAGGGGCTCTGTTTTCGCTGGCAGAGGCACTACGGGCCAGTTCTTCACTGTTTCCAAGGTGGGCCTGCAGGCCAAATCTAAGCACTCCGTGAGCTGGATCTAGCCTGTAGGCCTTGAGTCTGACACCCCTGTTGTACAGCCTCTGGTAAATGTCTTGCTGATTCAACAAATAGTATGTCTTTGAAGCAGAGACATACTATGAATTTGAAGTGCTCTTACCCATTTCACAGACAGTTTTTGCATACTCTACCAATGATTTAGAATAGAATAGAATAGAATAGAATAGAATAGAATAGAATAGAATAGAATAGAATAGAATAGAATAGAATAGAATAGAATAGAATAGAATAGAATAGAATAAAGAACGGAATGGAATGGAATAAAGAATGGAATGGAACGGAATGGAATAGAATAGAATAGAATAGAATAGAATAGAATAGAATAGAATAGAATAGAATAGAATAGAATAGAATAGAATAGAATACCTTTATTATCATTGCAATCCACGAATACAATGAAGCTACTCCAGCACAGTCACAATCATATTACAGACCACATCACAATCATATTACAGAGTATTTAGAAATTAAAACAACAACAACAACAACAATAATAATTGGACTAAATCACAAATGCACTGTTTGATTCAAGACTGCCTTGGAAAAGAATGTTTCTCAATCTATTAGTCCTCATTTTAAGACACCTATAATTTGTAGCACAGACAAAAGTTGGGTTAATATTCAACTGGTATGGCTAAACTGAATAGAGTGGTGTGGTGGCCTAGAGGTGGAGCTCCCACCTCACAATCAGAAGGCTGTGAGTTTGATCCTAGATAGAGTCAGATATTTCTGTCTGTGGGCACACTGAGAATATATATAACAAAACTCTACTTTGGCGATAGGAAGAGCATCCAGCCATTTAAACACTCTGCTAGCTCCATTCAGTTGCCTTGACTTCACCCTGCGAGGGATTATGGGGTTGTTAAAAGATGATGATGATGATTAAACTCCTTTGTAAGATAGCAGAGTCCCCATATAGGCCCCATGTAGAATCCTACCTCCATAAGTGTATTGAGCATTCCCACATCTTTGGAAATTCTCTGAACTCACTTCTATTACTATTGATCTGACTAAATAACAAACAAACCTGTTTTTGAACCAACTATGCTATTAGCAGCATTTAGGCTAGATGGATATGTTGATAAAATAGGTCCTCTTTACAATAATCTTGTAAGGAAATATAGGTAGTTTTCAACTTACATCCACAGCTGGGTTGAAGTTCCATGCTAAGCAAGGCAATTGTTAATTGGGTCACACCCAATTTTGCAACCTTTTTGCCGTGCTCGTTAAGCGAATCTTTGCAATCATTATTTTGCAGTCATTAAGCAAATCCATTGACTTTGCTTATCAGAATCGATTGGGAAGGTCACAAATGGTGATCACATGACCTCAGGAGGCTGCTGCAACCCTCATAAATACATGTCAGTTGCCATACACCCATGACTGTGGGGATACGGCAATGGTCATATGTGTGAAGAGCAGTCACAAATCATTTTGTGTTGTGTCCCTAGGCCACAATGACTGATAGTGCCAATATAAAAAGACAAAGATTTGCATATTTTAGAAAAATTCAGAAGGAAGGAGCTTGTTCTCTAAGGTTTGGTGCCCTGGCCCAATGCCTACAGGGGCTTCAATCAAGGGTGAGATTTAAAATTTTTAACAACCGGGTCTGTGGGTGTGGCTTAAGTGGTGGGTGTGGCTTGGTGGTCATGTGACTGGGTGGACGTGGCTTGGTGGTCATGTTATTGCTGGGTGTGGCCAACTCAACATCACTCACATCGAAGCACCCATCTCTTCGCCTGGCCTTTCATGACTGTGGGGATGCTGCAACAGTCATAAGTGTGAAAAATGGTCAGAAGTCACTTTTTTCAGTGCCATTATAACTTTGAATGGTCACTCCACACAAGCAAAGTACCAGCAAAGAAGGGGAAAAAACACCAGAGACTTTCCTGAGACAGGAAGTCTAGTTCTGCCAAGAATGTAATAAGGGTTAATGGAGAGGCAGTTTCTGTAAGCAACTCCAGAATGTTTCCTTCCTGCCTTCCTTACAGGATTAGGCCAGTAATTTCTTCTAACAACCGATTCTCTGAACTGCTTAGAATGTTAACAACAGATTCTAGTGAATAGGTGCAAACTGGTAGAATCCCACCCCTGGTGGCTTCAATTGAAATGTGGCCATGCATTTTAGACATTCTGAAAACCTGCATAAATATAACTTTTTACCAGGGTCCTGATGCCATTCTAAGACTTTCCAAACAGGATTGTGTCACTACTCCAGCTTCCACATACTGCCATCCTTACTGGCCAATCAACGAAATTTTCTTCTGGCTTCGCTACAGAGCAGTGGTGGGATTCAAATTTTTTTTACTACCGGTTCTTTGGGCGTGGTTTGGTGGGCGTGGCAGGGGAAAGATACTATAAAACCTCCAGTCAGAAGTAGTATTTGCCGGTTCTCCGAACTACTCAAAATGTCCGCTACTGCTTTGCCAGAACTGCTCCGAACTTGCTGAATACCACCTCTGCTTTCAGTATTTTTGAGCTTCTACTGAATCTTTGCAGTTCGTCCATAAGCGAATACCACCTTTGCTACAGAGCAACCATTTCTGCCTATGATTTGACCTATTGATGATTGCAATCTGGAGACATGCCAGTTTTCCATTTGTGGGAACTGCCCTCAATCCTATCTCCCAACTCCATGGCTGCTTAGCTACATTACAGCCACAAAGCCTCCACAAGACCATAGTGTCCTAATGCTAGGCATAGAGCCTTTTGAAAACAGAGCAGGTGTTTCCTCTCCTTTCCTTCTTTGCCTTTAAAATAAGTAAGTATGGTGAGGTTAAGGAGAGGGAGAGGGGGTTCTGACAGGCTCAGGAAAATCCTTGCTAATGTGAAGACAGGAGCTATTCCTGTGATGGCAGGAGTCTATTTTGGAAGATGAAACTGGTAGCTTATGGAGACACCGCAAATTATCTAATCTATGTCTCATTTGAAGTAGCCATCTTAGATCCTTAGCATAACAAGTTTAATTGCAATCTACTGGTGCTGCCTCTGTGTGCAAAGTGTATTGAATCTCTACATTTTAAAGGAGGCTAATGAGTAGTTATATTATGTACTACTCATTAGCTTCCCATCAAATATAGAAATCTATATTCATTCTGTTCAGACAAAACCTCTAACTCCTTGCACGCATGCACGTGCGCACACACATGCACAAACACATACATTATCATCCGGGTTAAGAAATTTTGGATCTAAACATTTTGTGCTTATTTCCTCTCCCGCAAAATATATCTGGAACATATCAACCTATAAGTTCTCACTGGTAAATTAGATTAACAGACTTTCCAGTAAAAAACTTAAAATTCAATCATGTGCAGATGTCTTTTTAGGGAGAAGCACAGTTATAATGTGCAAATTAAAAGGGAACATTTTCAAGTTGGATGGATGGATGGACAGATAGAGAGATAGATAGGTTTCAATTAGTATGAGGAATTGTGATCAATTTTCTAAACTTAGACTTAGATTTAGAATAACTTTGTCACTTTGTACACTAATTGGCATTCATTAAAATGAAATTTCATTGCATACAGCTCTCAAAGGGTCTCCACCTCCAATATACACTACATAAACACAACTAAATAAATAAATACAAAAATATGCATATACCCACATATATTATATGACACAGAGAAACAACACAATCTAGTTCAGATGTATATATGTACATGGTGAGAAAAACGAATCTTGAGAGTTCACCAGACGGATGGCACAGGGAACATGAAGGATACTGACAAGTAGTTGTACTAGTTCTTCATATAATTGTGTATCTAGCAAAAAGAGGTAACACAAGACCAACAGATTCCTTCCTGGGATCTCCACTATCCAATCCCTCAAGTTGAATTGCAGAGTGCCTGGGTGTAGCTATTTCCCCTGGGGAAAGAGTTCCACCAAGGGCAAGCAATTAAGATCCCCAATTGTTATCCGGAATGCATGTGCTAGTGTAAGAATTGCATAGGGAGCCGAAGTTTGTCAAAGGCAAAAATGCCAATTATGTCAGCGACTAACAGCTTTTAAGCTTCATGGCTAAGGAAAAAGTAGGAAAAAAAAAACCACTGCCTTTTAAGTTGCCAGAAGGATAAAAAGTGGTCTTTTCATCAGGTTGACAGAGGATAATCAAGTGTTTAAAATAGCTTTCTCCTAAGATACCTAGGATATTCTCTTGCTGTGCTACATCATGTGCTTTGGGTAGTTTCCACTAAGTTTAAGCTGGAGTGCCTGACAGCCAGAGGTGGTATTCAGCAGGTTCTGACCAGTTCTGGAGAACTGGTAGCTGAAATTTTGAGTAGTGTAGTTTGGAGAACTGGCAAATACCACCTCTGACTGGCCCCATCTATTCTCTGCCTCCCGAGTCCTGGCTGGGTCTTCTTTGGTTGCCCTGCACAGGAGAATGAAGCTGGAAAGCAGGTTAGTGGGGTGGGGAGGGAATGGGGATTTTGCAGTAACCTTCCCCTAGAGTGGGGTGGGAATGGAGATTTTACAGCATCGTTTCCCTGACACAACCACCAAGCCACACCACAGCTACCAAGCCACACCCACAGAACTGGCAGTAAAAAAATTAGAATCCCACCATTGCTGACAACTAGAACCAAGAACACCCTTTCCCCAGGACTAAGCTTTTATATAGATAGCTTCAGTTTCCCTTTTCAGCAAGGTAGCCAGGATTGAGGAGTTGGTTACACTCTATCAAAACAATATTCAGTGACTTAAATAGCATAATCGGATTACATAAGGTCTACAAGAGACCTACAGACAATGGCTAAACTCATTAATTGTGTGGGGTGGAAAGACAAATAGAGGAACAACAAATAAGATCAAAGGTAAAACAACGCAACGAAACAAAACAACACTGAAAATAAATTTTTAAAAAACCTTCACTCCTTCCCATCTATATTTGCCCTTCCAACTTCATTCTGCTGGTTAATGTTCTCTGCTCCAAAGCTTTTCTAAGGCTTTGGGGCAGAGATCATAAATCCCAGACCCAGTGAGGAAATCTTACTCTATGATCAGTTCTATACTCAGAAACGAAAGACCGGCGGGAGGAGGAATCTCTAACTTTCAACCCCTGACTCTTGTTAGAAAAGGAAGATACCTTGATTTACTGTAGCTATAAAATCCTCAGAATGGCTGCCTGGCCTTAAGCCACCATCTCGTATAATAATTCTATCTGATTAACCATGCTTATACTTGCTGTGTTGCTCAATTACAAACTAAAACAGGATAAAGAGCTTACATTTGTTTATTTGTTTATTTGTTATGCTGTTACACTGTTACAGTGACCCTGGATGGCTTATTGAACAATTAAAAAAAAAGTTTAGAAAAATGATTAAATAAGAAACTAAAAACCAAGGGGATAAGTGACATGGAGGATGGGTAACTTCTTTCTACCCCATCAGCCACCCGAGCATAGAGTGCCTCTATTGGGGCCTCAGCCAGCCACCAGAGCCCTGCCATGCCCATCAGAGTCAGTATTTGAGGCTCTTCTTGAAAGCCAGGAGTCTGAGGGTCAACCACATCTCCATTGGGAGAATGTTCTAAAGGGCAGGACCACACCAGAAAAGGCTCTTCTCCGGAACTCTGCTGACCAAAATTCTTCGGTAGACGGAGTAGGCCTCTTCCACTGGAACAAGTGGGCCAATCCTGGTGGGGTGAGTCAACTCCTCTGATACTCTGGACCCATGTCATAAGAGGAAGAACAAACACTACGGTCAACTCATAACACACATCTAGAATGGGATGTGGAGTTAGTCTAACTCCATTTTGAAGTTGGCATGTGAGAGTTCTTCACATTTGCTCTGTGAATAAACAGCTAAACTTCAATGTATGAGGGATGTATTTCCTTCTTCAAACACCAGAAGAAAAACACTGTTTTGATTCTGCCCCAGGATTCTCCTCTTTACTTCTACTGTTGTAGGGTGACAGCCCAAAGGATGTCATCTTCTGAGAACAAGACTATGTGAGGTATTTCAAAGGGGTTGAAGATACACTTCTTTGTTCTATTGTATACATGAGTGCCCATCTATAGCTGCATTTAAGTGGTCTTTAAGTGAAAAATATCTTGTAAAACTAAAAAGATCTTGCAATGGCAATGTAACTGCCGCAGCAATGGAAAATCTTGATCAAGATAGTATCTGGGCAAGATTTCTCCTTGTAAAAATAGTTGCAGCTTCCCACTTCAAGGTCAAGAATGCAAAGATATGTATTTCAAAATGCCAGAGAGAATTTGGTTCAGGTTTGGGCGGTGGGGGGGAGGAAGAGCCCCTGAAGGAAGATTTAGGACACCGTGACCCATACAAGCCTTGTCACAGCAGCTCCTCTTCTCTCCAGTCTTCATTACCCATGGTTCACTGCTATTGGATAAAGAATAAAGAAAGGAAGGAGGACAAGAGGACCCAGAAGAATTCGCATGAATTCAACACTCAAATAAGTCTTTGTTTCTTTCTTTTTTTTTTTTTCAAATAGCCTTGCCAGAGCTCAGCTGAAATTTGAAAGACTTTATTTGTGGGTCGAGGGTAATGAGAGGAAGGAAAATATCCAGCAAGGCTAGCTGGACCCTTTAGCTTCACTCATCCAGATAGAAAGCACTAAATCTCCATTGATCCAGTGATCACTACAAATTATTGGTAAGCTCTGCATTAAACCAGGCTGCTGTAAATTGAAGCTGACAGGGTTTATCACTCAAATGAGTGTGGTGCAGTGAGCTTCTTGGCCAGTGGCACGCGAGGTGGGCGCACTTTGCACAGTTGTGTTCCAAGCAAGCCATCCGGCTTTCCCAAAGCACAGAAAAGACCTTTCACTCAAAAAGAAGCCCCTGGCTCCTGTTTCTGTCAAAGAGGAAAACCAAAGAGACTTTGTGTGTGCTTGTACGCCTCCCCTAAAAATACTCTTGACTGACCTGAAGGGAACAGCTCGAGCATTAGCCCAGTGCATAATTCACACTTATTGATTTTTTTTGGGGTGGGGGCATAATAACAGTGTTCTTGAAGCACAAAGCAGAGATAAAATCCCAACAAAGCAAGCCAGGTGGTCAATAGGCATGGAGAGGTGGTCCACTTCAGGGGGGCAGAAATGGAATTACTGTGAGATGACAACTACGGGTTGAAGCATTTTGCCATCAAAAGGAGCGCCAGCTAGATTTTCTTTCTGAGACCCCAGAAAGCTTGACATCTCTCTGCAAAGATGGGCAAAGGGGTAGCATGCAGGGCAATCTAGCCATTGTAATACAAAATACAGGACTGCTCCGGATTCCAGTAGGTGTGGGCATAGCTTCTTAGAAAAATGGAACGTCTTTTGCTGTACAAAGTAGAAGTGAGGCATACAATGCCTACAAGCATCCATTTTAACAGTAAAAATTTAACAAGCTAACCTCTTCAAAACTGCATCAAGCAGTCAGATGACCCCCTCCCCTCTTCACATAGATCTGCATTCCCTTGACCTGAATACCATGCACTGGGGAAGTATCCAACTACCATGAATGTTTTACCCTTGCCTTGACTTTCTGAAGGTAGGGGCAAGGTTTATTAAAACAGAATTTCCAAAAATAGGCTGGGATATAAGATGAATTCTTAATGGAATGAGGGCAAACCCTTCCTTCCTTCCTTCCTTCCTTCCTTCCTTCCTTCCTTCCTTCCTTCCTTCCTTCCTTCCTTCCTTCCTTCCATTCCTTTGTCATTCAAGGTGGCTAAAACGCCTTCCATTCCTATTTGCATAATTAACAAGAGTAGGATTATTCAAATACAATTATTTCCCATTTTATTTTCCAATGCAATTTATAGATCTCTGCATTCCGCTTCCCTTCTTAAACCATGCACAGCAGAAACTAAATACCAGCATCAGTGCAATCCACCTTCATGGCATTTTCACAATTAGATATTTGCTGCTCTGTCATATCATTATCACAGCCAGGAACAGTCTATCCTACTGCAGTTTTCCTAAGTTGGCCGTGCTCAATTTGGCCGTGCTCATTCAAAGCTTCCACCATGTGTGGTAAATATGTTCAGCTCTTCAGAAGTCAAAGAGATAAATCAAGGAGAGACTATCTCTTCCCCCCCATCAAGCAAAATGGTTGCTTCACAAACTGATATGGAAAGCTCTTGTTTAATATTTCTTAAAGTAAATCGTGATTTTATCCCCCTTTGAATGGAAGTATTATTTGAATGGGACACCCAGCACACAATAAGACTAGCCTTAAATCAACCAAGAATGCATTTACAAATCTTTTCGACATAAGCATTATTTTCCTATGTCAGCAGCAGATGGCACTCTTTATATTTACTGATTATCTGTTTGCAAAGAAATCAATACCTCCTGTATAGAAAAACAACCAGATCATATAACCAAAGGTCAGCCAGAGGTTATTGGTTGCGGCAGCAATTAGAAAACTACAACACACACCTGAGAAAGTCAGCTGTATTAGGGAGACTGGGAGAATCATTAAATAAAAACATCAATAGAGTTTATATTTTGTTTTGTTTTTTTCTCATAGAAGGGCCTGTTCCCTTAAGGATTTAAGAAATCCTGTTGGATTAGTCCAAAGACTTACCCATTAGGTCAGCATACTCTTTCCACAGTGGGCATCCAGACTCCAGTGGGAAATAAGAGCAAGAACATTCTGCCACAGCTTTCCTAAAGTTCAAGGAGTCAGTGAGTTCTTGAATCAACAGCAGGGTCCCTTGTACAGCCCTGATGTTGCTGAACTACAACCACCTGTAGATGGGACAATGCTATACAGAATGGTGGGAGGTCTAGTTTAGCAACATCTGCAGAATTACAGTTATTGTCTCACTCTATGGAATCAGTTCTACAAGTGGGGAATTTGTATCTTCTGACATTAGGAATGGCTGATTGAGAAGCCAGAGACTGCAATAGGCAGATTATCCTCCATCTTGGCTTTTCCCTCTACATTTCTTCACGTTGAGAAGTTTTTCTTCTAAATTCACATGCCTTATTAAATGCTTGAAGTTGCCTAAGTTTTATACACAATTTCATACTCAATTTTTCAGAGTAGTTCTCATGCATATCTTAGCTTTAGCACTCATGGTGTCATGGACTTATGGGAGCAATATGTCAATCAAAGCAAGTTCTGTCAATGCTGACAAACCAATCATTCCTCAGATGTCTTCAACTGCAAGTAGAAGTTACACTGTCCAGCTTTTCCATTGCATCTTCTGCCAGAAAAGCAAAGATGGGGGATTTTGATTTCCAACACCCACAAACTTGTCAATATGATTCTTCTAGTGCCATATGCCAGGGTGGTTCCCAGCATATGGGAAGGGGCAACTAATCCTTTAGCAAGTAATTCAGATGACATCGTTGATTGGAAGAAGATAGATTCTTCAAATCCCTTCTAGGTGACTTGTGGGGATGAATTGTCTTGCTGAAATTGTTCCCTTGATGTACTACTCCAGGGGTGCCAAACTCACGGCCCAATGCGTCACATGCTGGCCTCACCCCCACCAGGTTTAGCGAAGGGGGGGGGGAGTTCTGATACATCACATGATGATGCCGTGACAAACACGAATTTGACACCCTTGTACTAATCTCTCTCTATCCAGTTAAATGTTTTGTGCAAACCAGTGGATTTTTCCTTGATGTTTTATCAGCCCTAATCTTGAGTGCCTCTGCCCAGTGAGGATTTGAATCTGGATCTGCCTCAGTCCAACACCATAGCCACTGCATCATGTTGATGAGAAAAAGTTTTTTTGTTTAGTTTAGTTTACTTTATTGTCATTGCACCTCCTACAACGAAATTAAATGCCATCTTCAATGTACATTATAACTATAAAAATAAAACACAAACACACATCCTTCACATTCTATACAATTGAACTGAAAACCCGATATTGCATTAACATTGCACTATACAGTAGAATTCAATATAGTTACTGTCCTGGGATAGAAGCTGTTTTTTAGCCTATTTGTCCTTGTTTTATTATCCTGTACCATCTGCCAGATGGTAACAGTTCAAAAAAAGGGTGCCCAGGATGAGATGGATCTTTAAGAATGCTTTGAACTTTCTTAAGGCAGCGGGAGCTATAAAGCTCTTCCAAAGAGGGGAGAGGGCAACCAATGATCCTCCGGGCAATGACGTCAACCCTCTGGAGTGCTGTCCTATCTGCCACTGTGCAATTGGCAAACCATACACACTGCAGTAAGTTAAAATGCTCTCTATAGTGTAGAGGTAGAAGGTTGCCAGCAGTTTTTCATTCACAAAAAAGGAGATTTTTATAGAGCTTACCTAAACAGAATTGAGATCAAAAAGCTTAATTCTCAGATATGTTGCTTTCTTCCCTTTGAAGTTCTTAAAAGAATAGTTTTTCTCAGTTCTAATTTCATTATTCTATGAATTATCTCATGGGCTTTTTCTAATCAGGTTTTGTGGTAGGATAATCTACGAGGGCTCATGTATTTTTAGTGGCCAAAGCAAACTATTATCATCACTATTAATGTTATTAGAGCTGTCTTCCATTTTTTAAAATAGACCATTTTACCAGATATTTATTTTATTTATTTATTTTATTAGTTTTCTATGCCGCCCCTCTCCCTGCCGGGACTCGGGGTGGTGTACAGCCAAAGTTAAAAAATAGTACAAATACAATATTTAAAAAACAATTTAAAAAGATTAAATATGGTGGCTCAAAGATAAAACTCAATCAAGGGTATAAAAGATTAAAACCCATTAAAACCAAATTGAACCCTATAAAATGCTAGGCCAAATCCTAAAGACCTTGGACCACCGAATATGGTCATAATAGTTGAATTCCCATGTTGGTCTAGATCAGGGGTGTCAAACTCATGTCATGTTGTCATGTGACGTATTGTGACTTTTCCCCCTTTACTAAAACTGGGGTGAAGGCAAGTTTGATATCCCTGGTCTCGATATAGCACTTTAGTATTTTCAGTCTCATCTATGTTACAGGATGCTGTCAGTTTTGTGGAATGGTTCCATGATTTAATTTGTATCCCACCACCTTTATTATCTTTATAAAGAACTCAAGAGGATAACTATACCCAATATTCCTTCCTCCTCCTGTTTTCCCCATAAGAACCATCCTGTGAGTGGGTTGGGCTGAGAGAAGATGACTGGCCCAAGGTCATCCCGCTTGTTTTCATGGCTAAGGCAGAACTAGAACTCATGTCTCCTGGTTTCTAGCCTGGTGTCTTAACCACTAGACCAACTGGCTCTCTAAGATAATTTATCTTTCCAGTGGTCAGTAGGAGTTCTCCAGGGCTCAATGTTATTCTCTTTTTGCTTTCATTTTCCAGGCTTTCTGATTTCATATTCCAAGTCAAATAGCATATCTACACCAAAAGTTTTCACCTGTACTTATTCCTTCCCGAGATCAGGGGTCTCCAAACTTGGCAACATTAAGACCTGTGGATTTTAGCTCCCAGAATTTCACAGCCACCCATATTAGTTGGGGAATTCTGATAGTTGTGTTTAATTAATACTCTCAGTTGTCTCCCAATTGTTTCTTACTATCAGGAATTCCAAGCTCTTGAGTTTTGTTCAAGCACGTATTACCAATAAAATCCTATAAAAACAATTTAAAACAAGAATAGGGTAAAATACAATAATTATGGGATAAAATACAATAATTTAATACATAAATATGTAAAATAGAATAAAATAACATAACATGTTTGAACCTTGTATTTTGATATGGCCTATAGGCTAATCAATAAATTTCATAATAAAACCTGGTTTTGTCACACTTGAATTATTACAGCAGCCCTATAGGCCACGTTACCTGAGACTTTCATCCTTTATTTATTTATTTCCAAAATACTGTGATTTGTACTATTTTGGACATTTGTACTTCTCCTGGACTGTTGTAAATGCATGCCAGTTAAGAAGCATCATAATTTTTATCATAGGACCCTAGGAATCCTGTAACAGGCATAAGTGTGAGGATCAGTTGCAAAGCACTTTTTTGATTATTTTAACTAAATGAAAGTTGTAAGTTGAGGACTACCTGGATTTTGCCTGGTTCTCTTTTTATCACCAGTCCTGTTACTTTGAGTGGGAACTCAAGGAAGGTATCAGTACAAATACTGTAAATAGGATTGAAACTTTGTGTCCTCCAAAAAAGCAAAACCCACATATCTGAAAGATCTGCATGTGGTTCATGGACATGTTTGTTGTCCCAAAGATCAGACTGGGAATATCTGGTTATCACTAGAATAGCCACATCAAGAGTTAGAGCCTTTTCTCACAAGTTCTTTAGAAAACAAAGCCATCAAGGATATTTTGGGAGCAGGCTCATTTAAATTTTTAAAAAGCACCAATAACCTTTCTCTAACATGTGAAGTTGATAGTATAATATACTGGTAATATAGTATATAAGAAATGCTTCCTGGTTATTTTGAGTATCTAGATATTAACAGAATTTTAGTTTAAAATCTCTTTATTTTATATGATGCTGGTATAATTGACTGTACTGAGTTATTGATGCTATTACTGTGCTGTACCTAGTTATAAGTGCATAATAAATGTACTGATTATTTATATTTCTTTTTCACTGAGTTCAAAAAGGCCTTATTCCCAATTATGGGCAACATAGGACTGCAGCTAGTACGCCATTAACACCTCCGAGATCTTGTTCTATTTGGGACCATAATACAAAGTGGCAAGAATTTCTTTCTGCCAACTGACTATCATGTGAACATTAACATGGATTTGAAGATTCTCAGTCATCCAGGTCATGGCGGTCCCAAAGGTGCTATTTTCAAGAGGCAACTGGACTTTCTTGTTTATTCTTTGAAGATGTTTCGCTTCTCATCCAAGAAGCTTCTTCTGGTCTGACTGGATGGTGGGGAATGGAAGGATTTGTGCTCTTTGCAGACAGCTGGTCATTTGCATCCTTTTAGAGGGCTGTTAAGGTCACCTGGAGGTTTATCTGTGTCATCAGGGTCATCTGGGTGGTGTAAATGGGTGTGGAGCCTTCTTGAAACTGTTGAAATTCAATACAGTCCTTTGGTGACCTTAATGACTGGCTAAAACAAAGCTGTCAAACTCACAGTCCGCAGGTTGATGCATCACATACTGGCCACGCCCGCACCTGGATTAGTAAAGGGGGGGAAAGTCACGATACATCATATGACACTGCTGTGATGACACGAGTTTGACAACCCTGCGCTAAAAGAATGCAAATGTGCAGCTGTCTGCAGGGAGTATACATCTTTCCATTCCACACCATCCAGTCAGAGTTGAAGAAGCTTCTTGGATGAGAAACAAAATGTCTTCAAAGAAAAACCAGAAAGTTCAGTTGCCACTTGAAAAAAGCACCTTTGTGATTAACATGGATTATTTTCACACCCAGCTACAAACAAACCCACATGATAAAAAAAAAAAAAATTATTTATTTAATTTGTCAGTTGCTTACAAGATAATAGGTATAAGTAAAACATAGTTATGAATACATGGATACATATAATATAAAATTTTATATAAAATAAAATATAAAATAAAATAAAATATAAAAGAAACAATCGGACAGGGACGGTAGGCACGTTGGTGCACTTATGCACGCCCCCTACAGACCTCTTAGGAAAAGGGTGAGATCAATAGTAGACAGTCTAAAGGTTAAAGTTTTTGAGGTTTGGGGAAGAAACCACAGAGTCAGGTAGAGTATTCCAGACATTGACCACTCTGTTGCTGAAGTCGTATTTCCTGCAATCAAGTTTGGTGCGATTAACCTTGAGTTTGTATCTATTGTTTGCTCTTGTGTTGTTATGGTTAAAGCTGAAGTATTCATTGACAGGTAGGAGATTGCAATGTATGATTTTACATACTATACTTAGATCCTCTTCATCTTCTTAGAATTTCATTTGTTGCATTTACTTAATTCTGTGCTGTGTTAAAATGGATGAATTCATCCAATGGGTAATTCAGTAAGATCTGTGGACCAAGTTGCCATGGTATGTTTAGCAAAAAAAATTTAAAACAAACCCTGACTTGATACAGTATACAAAGTTCTTGATGTATAACCATTCAAAGTTACAACGGCATTGAATAAGTGATTTATGGCTGTTTTTCCACACTTATGACCATTGTGGCATCCCCTTGGTGATATGATCAAAATTTGGGCTCTTAGCAACTGGCTTGTATTTATGATGGTTGCAGTGTCCTAGGACTTGTGATCAACTTTTGCGACCTTCTGACTACCAAAGTCAATGGGGAAGCCAGAGGTTACTAGTTTAATAACTGCAGTGATTCACTGAACAACTGCAGCAAGAAAGATTGTAAAATGGGGTAAAATGTATTTAATTGTCTTGCTGAGCAATGAAAATTTCAGGCTCAATTGTGGTCATAAGTCAAGGATTACCTGTATGTGAATCGAGCCAGGAAATCCAATAGGTAATAAGAGACGGCATAGAAACTGTATTGATGAATCTATATTAGAAGTTATGATAGTTTTGTGGTGGTGCTATAATAAGAATTTAGAATTATTTTCTGCTAATGGGTCCCACTGTTGAAAGAATTAGAATTGGGGTGCTTGGCTGCTCTCTTTGCTAAACTAAGATGATCCTAGGCTGTTTCAGGGAATGAATTTATGTTTGGTCTGAATGATTAGTGGATCTGATACAGGGAGTATATGCCTATTATGATATGCAAGTTAATCTTTACAAGTAGATCTGCCTCAACATTTCAGTCTACCTGTAAGTCTCTATCTCCTTTTCTTGCATGACTTACTAGCCAAACAAGGAGCCCTCAACTTACAATCATTCAAAGTTACAACAGCACTGAAAAAAGTGACTTACGACCAATCCTCAGTTACAACCATTGAAGCATTCCCCACAGTCATGTGATCAAAATTTGGGTAGTTGGCAACCGGCATATATTTACGATGGTTGGAATATTCCAGGGTCATGTGATCACCATCAACCAGCTTCCAACATGCAAAGTCAATGGAAGAAGAGGGATTCACTTAATGACCACATGATTCCCTTAATAGCAATGATTCATTTAACAACACATGAAATTGGAGAAAGCAACTCAGATTTGATTTATAACTTTGTTTTTTTAGTCTGATCTACCTCGAAGGACTGACAGGGTCCTTCCAATGGGCAAAATTCATATAAACCTATTAATATAAGTGATCAGGTTGCTCAGATCAAGGCAAAATGCATTATCTAAAGCAATCTATTGAGTTCATGGTTAATTCAAGACTGCAGTCCAGTTCATACATCATTCTATTTTATGCCATGCAGTTTATTATTTTCTAACTTTTTTTAAATATCCCCTAGAACGGAGCTGAAAGAGTCTGACTACACTGCCAGTTATTGGTCTGACTTTTCAGAGGCAATGCTCTTCCAAATGTATTTTGTGATCCTCAACAGTGCATCTGCTGACAGCTGTCGAGCTGCTTCGCTTTGTTGTCACCGCATCCAAAAATAAAGCACCACAGTAAAACGGACACTTTGGTGTGTGACATCTGCCATGCTGCTATTAAGTGCACAGCAAACAAAACCACATTACTAGACTAATTAACTTGGCCAGTTGCACACAGCAGACTACCTACTTTGCACATATACTAACATCTGGGTTTTGCTCCCACCCAGGTTTATCTTCAACCTCAACACCCGAGGAGATTTTTAATACACTATCTTAGGACTTGATGTAGAATTGGGTTTCCTTGGGGGGGAAAACAGTTGCCGTTCCTAACCTAGGATGTTCACAGAAATTATAGAAGGATATGTGACCGTGCACAATGTGGCATGTGTGTAAACAGGAAATTCCTGGGGATGGTTTTGCTCCACAATTTATCCCTGCAGCTACAATGGGAATGTTGTTGTGTAGTTTTGGCTAAGCAGGATGTATCCCAGTCTTCAGAGAGAGGGGGGGGGGATTAATCCAGAGCAATTAATCCAGACATTATTAAATCCAGTGGTGGGCTTATTCATAGGATTGGAGCTTTGGAGCAATATGATAAAATGTAGCTGTATCTGATGGGGGTTCAGAATCACCAACCATCACAGGAAGCTACATTCAACCAGGTGTGATTGTTGTGCATCCACGTCAGTACTGGCTGTACCATTTAGCATTATCTCTGCACACTTTCTGGAAGCTCTCTTTTGCATCATCTGCTAATTGATGCTTTTAAATCCCAGTAAAATGTGAAGGATTAAGCCTGGAATTTTCTGCATGCAAACTATACACAGTAGTCTACTGCATGGCTGGAATGTTTTTGTTTCTGTGACTAGTCCATGCAGTTTTCTTAGCAAAGTTTTTCAAAACTGGTTTGCCTGGGATTGAAAGAAAAACTGACCCACAATCATCTGGCCATCTTCACAGTTTCCTAGTTTCCACCCTGTTGCCTTAACTATTATACCAAACTGGCTCTCAACAGTTGGAAAACCACCTAAAGTGGTAGAAGGGAGAGACTGAAGGTCTCTCAGTGATAGAGCATCAGCTTTATGATGGAAAAAGGTCCAGGTTGGATATCTAGAAAACCTGGAAGAGTTATTGACTGGCCAATAATAGTAATAATTATTTTTATTTTCAAATTTTATTATTTTTTAAACAAACATATACAAACACAACATAAAAACATCAAGCCATCTTCCACTTATGTACATACAGTGTGTCGGCTGGTTTACAAATTATTTTGTGCATCCACTTCATAGTCATCACTTACAATTACTTGTATATGTTCTCATATTGTCTATCAAATATTCCTAAGCACATTAATATCATTGTTAATCAATCATTTGACTATACTGTTATTTGTTCATGTTATGCAAAATAATCCATATTTTAATTAATTTATTTTATGACAATTCATATTATCATCCCAAATCTATCCCATATATTATGATAATACATCTTTATATATTCTTTATATTCTATATTTCATTACCATATTTTATTGTCTAACAATTATTGATAAAATAAAACCCAAACCTTATAAAATTGTTTATTTTCTTGTTCTCTGATTTCAAATGTCAATCTACTCATTTCAGCACAATCCATGATTTTCTTAATAACTTCCTCCTGCGTTGGTATTTTCTCATTTTTCCAGTTTTTAGCAAATACAATCCTAGCAGCTGTTAATACATTTACAATCAGATATTTCAGTTCCTTACTATATATTTCAGGTAAGATTCCCAATAAAAAAAATCTCTGGTTTCAAGTCTATATGTTTTTTTGTCATTTTTTCCAGCCATGTGTGGATTTTGGTCCAATTCTTTTAGCATCTGCACACGTCCACCACATATGGTAATATGAACCAGGTATCTGATGACATTTCCAACACTTTTGTGATTTGTTCTTGAACATTCTTGCTATTCTTGTTGGGGGTAGATGCCACCTGTAAAACATCTTATACAAATTTTCTTTATATGCTGTTGACATTGTCATTTTATAATTTTGAGACCACAATTTTTGCCATTTCTCTAAATCCATCCCATATCCAAAATTTTCCCCCCAAGCAATCATTGTTTCTTTAACTTGTTCTTCTAGCTTAATTTCTAGTAAATATCGATACAATTTTTTAATCACCTTTTCATCAGTAACTGTCAAAATCTTATCTAAATCAATTTACTATAAAAACCTTCTGTTTTGGAATCTTTATCATATCTAGAACGTATTTGCGCATATAAAAACCAGTTCATCTTTCTGCCTTGTTCCTCTAGTTTTTGCATAGATTTAAGTTCACCCTTTTCATTCAATATTTCACCATATCTAACTGTTTGTTCCTTTTTATATATTATAGGATAAGAAAATGCTTCAATAGTCAATAGCCAGATTGGAATTTTCAAATAGCATTGCCTTTTAGTCTTCTCCCAATTTAATCACAAAGCCTCCCGTATATAATGTCTTCTAAAGTACCCCTGTGTTTTAGTTCCCTTGTACCATAAGAAAGCATGCCACCCCAACAACAAATCATGTCCTTCTAATGTCAACAATCTAGTATTTCTTAATGTTATCCATTCCTTAACCCACATCAGATTTGTAGCTTGGTAGTATAACTCCCAATTAGGCAGGCCAAATCCTCCTCTTATTCTAGCATCTTGCAGAAGTTTTAGTTTTATTCTCTCTTTCTTTCCCTGCCGTATATGTTTCAACACAATTTTATTTAAATCTTCAAAATAATCTTTCCCTAGCCTTATTGGAATTGTTTGAAACAGATATAGAATTCTAGGTAATATATTCATCTTGATTGTTGATATTCTCCCTATTAATGATAACTGTAGATTTTCCCATTTCACCAAATCTGTCGCTATCTATTGCTTGAGTTTAATATAATTATTCTCTTTAAGTGTGCTACATCTTGCTGTCAAATGTATCCCCAAATACTTGATCTTATTTGTGACTTGAATTTTCAAAACATCTGCCAATTCATCCTTTTGTCTTAGTAACGTATTCTTTGCCAAAATCTTTGTATTATCTTTATTTATTTTCAGACCATCTACCTTTCCATATACCTCTATCTTTTCTATCAGTTTTAATGTTGTTTCTAATGGATCTTCTAAAATAGAAACCAGATCATCTGTGAATGCTTGCAATTTAAATTCTTCCTTTTTAATTTTCATCCCTTTTATATCCTTGTCTTCTCTAATATTTCTATTTAGCACTTCCAAATTAACACAAACAGAGGTGACAGTGGACAACCTTGCCTTGTTCCTTTTCTTATATTAATGGAATCCATCAATTCTCCCTCTAACATTACCTTTGCTGTTTGTTTATGGTATATAGCTTCTATTGCATGGATACATTTTTTACTGAAGCCCATTCGCTCCAACTGTAATAACATAAATCGCCAATTCACATTATCAAAGGCCTTCTGTGCATCTAAAAATATCAAAGCCATTGTTTTTCAGGATGTGCCTCATAATATTCCAAAGTATCCAAAATTATTCTCCTATTGTCTCTAATTTGTCTCTTTGGCAGGAATCCATTTTGGTCCGGATGGATAAAGTTATTTAGATATTTTTTAAAGTCTTTCTGTTAATATTGAAGCAAAAATTTTATAGACTGAGTTTAGTAGGGAAATAGGTCTATAGTTCTTAATTTGTTGTGGATCGGCGTCTTCCTATGGGACAAGTGTAATATAAGCTTCAGGCCATGATTGAGGTATCCTCTTCTTTGACATAACTTCATTCATGACTTCTAACAATGGAATGTTCAACAATTCTTGTAATGTCTTATAAAATTCTGCTGGAAGTCCATCTGGACCTAGTGCCTTTCCATTATTTTGCTTCTTAAGTGCTTCAGTTAACTCCATCATCGTTATGTTACTTTCTAACATTATTTCAGTCTCTTTAGGTACCTGAGGTAAATTAGCATTCTGTAAATACTGTTTAACTCTTTCATCATCAATATTCTCTTGTTCGTATAGTTTCCCATAATAATCTTGTATAATTTCTTTCTTCTCTTTATTTCCCTAGCAAACTTGGCATTGATCATCTATTAATTGCAATATTTTCCTTGATTTTCTCTCCTTTCTCAGTTTATATGCTAGCCATCTACCTGGTTTATTTGCATCTTCAAAGTAGTTCTGTTTCGCAACTCTGATTTTCTGTGCTAGTTCTTCTTTTTCCATTAATCCCATTTTATGATTAATTGTATCCATTTTTAACTTAATATCCTTTTTCTGTGGCAGTTTCTGTAAGTCTTTTTCAAGTCTTTTATACTCATCCTCTAATGTCTTAGAGGCTTGTCTTTTCATAATATTTCTTTTCCTTGTATAGTCTACTATCAAGCCTCTGGAATATGCCTTCATTGTATCCCTTACATTCTGTATTGAAGTGTCTTCTTTTTTATTTTCTCTGAAAAAAAGAGCCAGTTCTTTCTCTATTCTTTGTGTAAAATCTTTTTCTTTTAATATAGTGTTATTTAACCTCCATCTGGATCTTCTTCTTTGTCCTTTCCATTTAATTTTCATTGGATTGCGATCAGCCCAGATACTTGTTTCTATATCAATTTCTTGAAGGTTAGCAATCAATTCTGTTGACATCCATATCATATCTATTCTAGACCATGATGAGTGTCTGTTTGAATAGAAGGTATATTGTTTAGTCTTAGTGTTTCTTTCTCTCTATACCAATAATTATTATTGAAGTTATTGAAGGTTAATAATTCTGAGTGGATAGCACAAGAAGTTGAATCAGTTCAAGGCAGCCTCTTAGTTTTCATCAATTAAAGGAAAGGTTCTGCCTTTTACATACAACTTTTCTTCTTCTTCTTCTTCTTCTTCTTCTTCTCCTCCTCCTCCTCCTCCTCCTCCTCTTCCTCCTTCTTCTCCTCCTCCTCCTCTTCCTCCTCCTCCTTCTCATGTACTCAAGTCAACCAAGGAAATCACTAAATCAAATCAGCAAAGCAAAAAATCATATACAGACACACAGAACAACCAAGAATGGGATAGCACCATCTGTTCCCTCATCATTAACATCTTGATAATGAGCCATGTCCCATATAGCATGATGCTGCAAGGATGGGGGGACCACTTTGTTTAAAAGATGTTGATGCTGCCCTTTGACATATGTTTCCAGGGCAGTCCACAAAGAAGAGAAATGTAACTATAGTAAACAACAATAAATAAGCAAGACTGCCAAAAGATGAAAAGTAATTATAAAAGCGCAACCAAATGCAACATTGAAAAATGAAGCAGTTTTAAAAGACTTGCAGAATGAGTATTTTTTTTAAAAAGCATATAAAAAATGGTTGGGTCATTGAAAAGGATAAACTCCAGAGTATTTTGAAGGGGGGCAATACTATTGGCTCCAAATTTATTTCATTTCGGCAGTTTTGAAAAGTTTAAAAACCTTAAGGAGCCTTAAGTTACTGATCTTTTTAAAGTATATTGAATAAACTCTCTAGGGTTCCATGAAAATCTTATGAACAAAATGGACATCGCAAACAAAGCCAAGGTTCTATCATCAATATTTTGCTTCTTGATCAGGGACCTCAGGAATTCTTTTAAACGGGATCCTCAGCTTGAAAAAGTTTGAAAAGTCTTGCCTTAATCCTTTACATTTCACCCTTCATAAAAATTTCATCCCTCTGTCTGAGGATCTCTAGTGAAGGATGATTTAAAGCCCTCTCTGTAATTAGCAATCCTTGATCCTCAATAACAGGATTTTATTATTTTATATTTCTTTTAACATAGATTTTCAAAACAGTCGAGATTTCTGTTATTTTTATAAAGGAAGTATCATGGGGCCTTTTTCCTCATCACAACTCTCCTAATGGTGACAAGTTCCTAAGGAAGGCAACCATTCACAACAAACCTTGAGGAAATCTGCCCTGCACAATGAAGACTGCATAGATGGAAATAAATTTGCAACCTTTCCATGTTGATCAGTTGGAAAGATGTGGAGAATTTTATACAGACTTTTATCATTGTTCGGAATCATTATGGCAAATCCCACAAAGGCATAGAAGCCAAACCCTGAACATGCAAAGGCTTAATTTTAAGATATATCACTTTTATCTAAAAATTCATCTATGGCAAAGGACTATTCAAAAACATGTGATTGACTCATTAGTCTTGATACTTTTTGGCTACTATATTTTCTAACCCAAACATCCCTGACCAATCATTTCACTGTGAATTTGTGTTGCTATGCTCCTGGTAGTACCTCAAAGAAGTCATTATTACTATAGCAACCTGACAATTAAATAGCATCTGAAAAATATTATTCCCATTTCTTTGCACACGGGTTCTAACAACAACATACATGAGATTCGTATAGAACATCTGTTTCTGATGTAGTGAAATAATCAAGGGACTTCATTGAAATTAGTTAAAATAGACCTTGTGCTACCTTTTTTTTGGTTCATGGGTTCTGATAGATATTAAATTCCTCGCAAATTCCTTGTAAAAGACAGACCTACATTATTAATTCTAATTAATCCTCCATTTTATGCATTTCATGGAATTTCATCAGTGCTGAACTTCTGAATGTAGTTCAATAATCAGTTGCGAATCTACCTGTGGTGCCATCCAAATCACTTTAAGAACTTGCCAATGAGAATGTCATATAGAACCTTGTCAAAAACATTGCTGAAACTGAAATAGATTACATCCACAGTATTCTCCATTAAAGTAGTTATCTTGTCAAAGGAGGTGAAATTTGTCTCACGGGACCTGATTTTGACACAGCCATGCTTATGGAACATTGCATTGTGTTCAAAATGCTAACAAATCACCTGTTTGATCTTCTGCTTTTTCTGGTATTGATGTTAGGCTTACTGGTAAAAAAAAAAAAAAAACTACCAAAATCCTAATTTTTTTTTAAGTGGGAGGCCATATTTGCTCTTCTCAGCCCTCTGGCAGCTTCTCAGTCCTCTAAAACTCCTCAAAGATAATTGACAGCTCTTCAGAATAAATTTCATGTCTGTGGACTTGAAGGCATTTATCCCAGGTCTACAAAAGCCATTTGTATCAGACCTGCCAAACAATTCTTCGGTTAACAGCAATTTTGCTAAAACCAAATCCTATATTCATTCTATCTTTGTTTAATGAAACCCACAACAATCAAGATTTATACTTCATATGCACCCAAAAAGCCCAAGTGAAAACATATTATTGTACTGAAGCAAACAATTTTCAATTACACTTAATACAAAAAAAAGTTTCGCTCGAATAATAATAATAATAAATATTTATTTATATACCGCTCCTCTCCCGAAGGACTCAGAGCAGTGCACAGCCATACAGTTAAAACAATAAATATGTGGAACAATAAAACTAAATTAAACCCAACCCTGGCTGTAAACAAATTTAAAATCATACTCTAAAACCCTAACATTTAATAAAAACAAAACACCCCAAAACTAAAATCAGCCCAAGCCAGCCTGGTTAAAAAGCCAGATTTTCAAAGGATGCCTGAAGGTCCCCAGGTCCGTGGCTGTCCATAACTCCGGAGGCAACCCATTCCAGAGGGCAGACGCCCCCACAGAGAAGGCCCTATTCCTCGGGGTCACCAGCCGGCACATAGATGCTGACGGGACCCGCAGGAGACCCTCCCTGTTGGAGCGCACCGGACGGTGGGAGGAAAATGGCAGAATGCGGTCTTGTAAATATCCTGGTCCGATGCCATGGAGTGCTTTAAAAGTTAACACCAAAATTTTAAAGCGCACTCGAGAGGCCACTGGCAACCAATGCAGCTTGCACAGGAGGGGCGTCACATGCGCGAATCTTGACGCCCCCATAACCACTCGCGCGGCCGCATTCTGTACCAGTTGAAGCCTCCGGATGCTCCCATTCGGGAGCCCCATGTAGAGGGCATTACAATAGTCCAGTCGGGAGGTGACCAGGGCATGAGTGACTGTGCGTAAGGCATCCCGATCCAGAAAGGGCCGCATCTGGCGAATCAGGCGACCCTGATGAAACACCCCTCTGGAGACGGCCGTAATATGGTCTTCCAAAGACAGCCGTACATCCAGGAGGACACCCAGATTGCGAGCCCTCTCTGCAGGGGGCAGAATCTCACCCCCAATAGCCAGCGATGGAACTATCTGGCTATATCGGGACGCCGGAAACCACAGCCACTCAGTCTTGGAAGGGTTGAGCCGGAGCCTGTTCCCACCCATCCAGTTCTGCACGGCCTCCAGGCACCGGGACATGACCTCCACAGCATCGTTGGGGTGGCTTGGGGTGGAGATGTAAAGCTGGGTATCATCAGCATACAGATGACATCTCACCCCAAAGCCATGGATGATCTCCCCCAGCGGCTTCACATAAATGTTGAACAGGAGAAGAGAGAGGACTGACCCCTGAGGTACCCCACAATCGAGGGGCCTAGAGGTGGATCTCTCCCCCCCGCCAACACAAATTGCAGATGGTCAAAGAGGAAGGAGGGGAACCACTGCAACACGGTGCCCCCAACCCCCAACCCCCCCAACCGCCGCAATAGGATACTATGGTCGATAGTATCGAAAGCCGCTGATAGGTCTAATAGGACCAGAACAGAGGAATAACCCCTGTCACGGGCCCTCCAGAGATCATCAACCAACGCAACCAATGCTGTTTCGGTACTATGTCCAGGCCTGAAGCCCGATTGGAAGGGATCCAGGTATGTATCTTCATCCAGGTACTGGGGAAGCTGATCTGCCACCACACTCTCTACAACCTTCACCACGAAAGGAAGGTTGGAGACAGGACGATAGTTGTTCAAAAGAGTTGGGTCCAGGAAGGGCTTCTTGAGGAGGGGTCGCACCACTGCTGTTTTCAAGGTGGTAGGCAGCGAGCCCTCTATCAAAGAAGCGTTAACAATTCCCCGGAGCCAACTCTGCGTCACCTCTCTGGAAGTAGAGACCAACCAGGAGGGGCAAGGGTCCAACAAACATGTGGTGTCTTTCAGCCGCCCCAGCAACCTGTCCATATCCTCGGCGGTCACAGGGTCGAACTCATCCCAGATAACCGTCTCAAGGCTCGCCGCAGTCACCTCCCCCGGGATCTCCCAATAGAGTCCAATCCGGCCTGAATCTGAGCAATTTTATCGTACAGAAATCGTGAAAACTCCTCCGCTCTTCCCTGCAGGAGATCATCCCTCGCTCCCGGCCCAATCAAGGAGCGGGTCACTCTAAACAGGGCGGCGGGTCGATTTTCTGCCGATGCAATGAGGGCAGAGAGGTGAGAACGCTTCGCCGCCTCTATCGCCACTAGGTAGGTCCTAATATAGGACCTAACCTGTGTTCGGTCAGACTCAGCACGACTGGCCTTCCAGACGCCCTCCAGACGTCTTTTCCGGCATTTCATCTGCCTCAGCTCCTCCGTAAACCACGGAGCCGAGCAAGATCTCTGCCGGGTCAGAGGTTGCAAAGGCACAACTCGGTCCAGAGCCTCGGCAGCCAACCTGTCCCAGGCGGCTACCAAGTCTGTGGCCAAGTTATGAGCCAGAGTTTCAGGTAATGGCCTAAGCTCTGTCTGGAACCGTTCAGGGTCCATCAGGCGTCTGGGGCGGAACCATCTCCTCGGCTCCACCTCCCTGCAGTGTGGATTGGCGGTACAGAAGTCTAGTCTAAGGAGAGAATGATCAGACCATGACAAAGGTTTAACGATTATATCCCCTAACCGATCATTCAACCACTGTCCAGAGACGAAAATCAGATCCAGCATGTGTCCCCCCATGTGAGTGGGTCCAGAAACTAATTGGGTCAGGTCCAAGGCCGTCATGGAGGCCAAGAACTCTCGGGCCACCCCAGAGGATTCACCAAGCAAAGGCAGGTTGAAGTCACCCATAACTAACAGTCTGGGTGTCTCCACTGCCAGCTAGGCTATTACTCCAAGGAGCCCGGGCAGGGCCGATGACACGTAGCAGAGAGCCAGGTACGTTATCAAAAGACCCATCTGCCCACCCTGACCCCACCTCACAAAGAGGGACTCACAGCCAGCCATCTGAGGTACATTGGCCTCCCTAGGACATAGATCCTCCCTAATAATTACCACCACTCCACCACCCCTACCCTGAGCCCTTGGCCGATGAAATGCCTGGAAACCTGGTGGACACATCGCTACTAGGGGGAAACCCCTCTCTGAGCCTAACCAGGTTTTGGTGACCCCTGCCAGGTCCACGCCCTCATCCTGTATCAGGTCAAAAATCAGGGGGGCCTTATTCATAATGGACCTGGCATTGCATAACATCATCCGAGTGCTCAGGGCCTGAGACTCTGCACAACCAGACCTGCAAGACGGGTCAGGAGGGTCGGAGCGCGTTACCGCTTGGAGATAGCGGGCACGCGATCCCCTAACCTGATATGACCCTCTACCCCCGACATATCTGCCCCTCCCACTTACGGTGCCAATAAGGTCCACCCTCAATAGTTCTGATCCTGGTTGCCCCCCCCAACCCCCGGTCCCTCGGGTCCCCCCAGGCGTACTCACCGGCTTGGCTGACCCCAGCCCTCCCACTCACTAACCCCACTAAAAATCTATCCCTCACCCTCCTCCCAACCTCCCTCCTCATACCTGTGGCCCCCCTCTCTAACCCCATTAAAAATCTAAAAATAAAAGGAAACAATTGAGTACCCCTCCCCCTCCCCAGACATGGCCATGGCCATGCCACTTCTCTGGATCCCAGGACCCGTCCTTGAGGTGGACTTTTGATAGTCCCTTCGGCCATGTCAGGAAGAGGGGCACCCTCTGAAGGGCGTAGAGCTCAGTCCGTGTATACTGCAGCGGGCCAACTGGTCCCGACTCAGATATGTGGTGTCAGGTCCAGCCAGCTCCAGATAGGACCCGCCGATCTCCCCCAGTCCCCCACCACCACTGCCACCGGCGGGGGGAACCACGGGGAGCAACAAGTCCATCCGCAGCCGTCGGCACCGCTGCCGCCCGATGCTGCCGTGGCCGTCCAGCAAAGAAGCAGTCGCCGTCTTCACCGGCCCTGTAGTCCCGACAGCCCCTCCGACTGGTTCCTGATGACATTCGCCGGTCTCCCCCAGTCCTTCCCCACCTCTGCCACCGGTGGGGGGACCCAGGGGGAATGAAGGGACCGTCCATGGCCATTGTCAATGCCGCTGCCCGCTGCCACCGCGGCCATCCAATGCCACTGTCCTCAATCCAGCAGGCCCAACGACCCTTCCAACCGGCTCCAGGCGAGGCATCCCAAGCTCCCCTGGGTCTCCCCCATCTCTGCCAATGGTGGGGGGCCCAGGGCAAATGAAGAAGTCCCCCTCGTCTGTTGTCGCTGCCGCCAGATATCCTCGCGGCCGACCCAAGCCACCACGTCTGCCGCTTTCATCGCCCCTCCAGCTGGCCCCAGGCAAGCCTCCCGACCACCCTCGGGGCCCCCTCACCTCTACCACCGGCGAGGGGGAAACCCAGGGGGAATGATGACTGCCTCCAATGGCCGCCATCCTTGTCGTGGCCCGGAACCGTCGCGGGTGTCGCACCGACGTTGTCACCGCCGTGGTCGCCATTCTCCTTGCCCCGGACCCCCCCCACCTCTGCCACCGGCAGGAGGGAAACCCAGGGGGAACGGCGGATCCCTCATCTGCTGCCGTCTCCGTCACGGCCCGAAACCGCCACGGCCGCCGCACCAACGCCGCCGCTGGTGCCGCCGCCGCTGCCGTCGCTCCCGCCGGCCCTATGGTGGGAGCGATGTGAATGTGAGGCCTGCAGTTCAAAATCTGCTGAAATAGAAAATTTAGCCCAAACTCATTTGTTTATGAAAATTATTAGGAAGTTGCATTTTCTGTTCAGAGATAAAGAATGTGGATGTTTCTTACAGTTCTGAAAACATATGTAGCGTTTTTTTAAAATTTCCAGGAGGGGGAAAAATCTAACACCAGAATCAGTTCAAATTTGCTTGAACTATTTGCCATTTTAATATATAAGCTAATGAGAAGCAGATTGAGGTGACTTTAGTTAATATTTTCTGTTTGATAATGGCACGAGGCCTTCAGAAGGTTGACAGCTTCTTCAAGAACAGGAAATATATTTTTATGTCTCAAAGCATGTTTTCCCTGAAGAGAAATGCTTATTTTAGCAAGTAGCTAAGGGAAAGATCTTCCACAATTCTTCCTTCTTTAGGTGAAAAAACTTTCCGTTTTTTCAACTGAAACACAAGCAACAAACAGGGAGGAGAAAGGGGAATGTTGATTCTTCTCTCACTTCTGATTAAAACTGGAATTTCAGGAAGAAGGATATTCAGGTAACAAATTAGCACAGAGATAACATTGGCTCCAAGGATCTTCTGTTCTCTAGAATAGGGATCCCCAAATTCTGGGCTACTTGTAAAAATAATAATAAAAAAATTATACAAATAAATACATAATTACATAAATACCTGCTCTCAGTTTATACTAATTATTTGAATCCAGTTTTATCCAGCTTCAGGCCTAAATCTGAAATGGAAAACAGCTGGTTTCCACTTGAAGATGACTTAGGAGGAATGAATGGATGACACAATTTTTATACAACTCTCATTGGTGCTTATGGATCACTTGGTAACTTTCAGTACCATCAACTGAATATTGAAAGGAATATTTGGATTGGATTTAAATTAGATTTAATCTAAAGTTCTCTATATTGGATATTCCTGGCTTTTAAATGGATTTTAGAGTCATGTCAGTTTGATATTTTAGACATATACTCAAATTATTACCTCCAGATTTGATTAGTATTTTGTGATTGTACCCTTTGGATGTTCGTGTTTCTCTTTTGCTTATGCATATTATGAAAGTTGCCCTAGAAAGGATGTTCCTTCACAGACAGTCTAAAACCCCTTCAATAAATTATTCGTGGTGTGTAGAAACCATGTTGCACCTTTTCCCCTGTTATTTTGTGCTGTGTATACAGCTAATGGAGAAAATCATTTGGAAGAAAAATTGATTGTATATCCCAGCCAATACAGCTTTTCCATTTTCATTAAGAATGGATTTAACACAAAGCAAATTTAGAACCTCATCTTAGAAAATAATACAAGCTTTCTTTACACAAAAAAAGAAACAAAAGTGGAATCAGGAGTGGGATTCAGCTGGTTCAGACAGGTTTGGGCGAACTGGACGTGAAATTGGCTTGCTGAACTATGCCAATGCTCTCTACATGGGGCTGCCCTTGAAGAGCACTCGGAGGCTCCAGCTGGTACAAAATGCGGCTGCGCGGGTGGTTCTGGGGGCTTCTCGGGGCTCTCATATTACACCACTCTTGCGTGAGCTGCATTGGCTCCCGGTGGTCTTTTGAGTGCGTTTTAAGGTATTAGTTACCATCTTTAAAGCACTCCATGGCTTGGAACCTGAGTATCTGCGGGACCGCCTACTGCCATCATCAATCTCCCGTCGCCCAGTACGCTCCCATAGAGTGGGCCTCCTTGGGATTCCGCCGGCTGGACGGCTGGCGACCCCAAGGGTGTGGCCTTCTCTTTGGGGGCGCCCTCCCTCTGGAACAAATTGCCCCCGGAGATGAGGATCATCCCTGACCTTTTGACCTTCCGGCGTGCGTTGAAAACTCACCTATTTCATCAAACCGGTCTGGCCTAGGGTTTTTCATTTACTTTAAATTCAGTCAAAATTGCTCTTAATCCTCACTTTTAAATCCTTACCTCATCCCATTTATTTAACAACCAAATTTTATTCTTTAATTATTCCAACTATTGTATCTTCAACATATTTCTAATATCTGTACACCGTCCTGAGTCCCCCAAGGAGAGGGGACGGTATATAAATCTTGAAAATAATAATAATAATAATAATAATAATAATAATAATAATAATAATAATAATAATAATAACTGATAGTTAAACTGACAGGCTGGCCATGCCCACTGACCGGCCCCTCCCAGGAGTCTCCACGTGGCCCATTTTGGATGCAGGTAAGTGCAGGGTCTGTGCGGAGGCTGTGGGAGGGTGAAAAATGGGCCTTCTGGAAGCCCAGAAATGGATCTGTTTCCAGCTTCTGGAGGGCCTCCCAGAGGCCCAAGGGAAGCCTCCAGACCCTGGGGAAGGCAAAAAAACAGCCCTCCCGAAAGTCCCGAAAGTCCAGAAATGGGCCTGTTTCTGGCTTCTGGAGAGCCTCCAGACCTCGAGGGAGGCCATTTTTGCTCTCTCAGAGGCCCGAGGGAAGCCTCCAAACCCTGGGAAAGGTGAAAAACAGTTCCGGTAGGCCACGCCCCCCATAGCCATGCCCACCCAGCAACAGGGCAGCAAACTGGTTGCTAGGATTTTTGAATCCCACACCTGAGTGGAATATAATTGTTTAAATCCAAAAATACAATTTTCATTACTGGCTTTGCATAGCAAGGTACTACATGCATGTTGCAGGTAGCCAAAGCAGAGTCCCTCTATTATGAATCAATCAACTTAATTATACAGTCACTTCTGCTGAGGTTTCATTGTATTCCATAACTAAATGAATGACACAAGATACCAGAACACTTTAATTTTGGCTATCTTTGGGACACTTCGTTTCTGCACTATATTAGAATTAGAATTCTTTTATTGACCAAGTGTGATTGGACACACAAGGAATTTGTCTTGGTGCAAATGGTACATTAAAAAAAAGATACATTCATCAAGAATCAAGAATCATAAGCTATATAGAATTATAAATCCACTCCGCAAGTTTATAAGTGATAAAATGTGCTTACAGTGGTCCAGGACATAAATAAGGGTCCAGAAATCCATTTAGATCGCTGACAATTGCTATTTAATTTCCAGGAGTTTCTCCTGGAAGTTACTGCCCTGTAGGTGTTGGCTTCAACTTTTATCATCCCTAAGGAGCATGATCAATGGTCAAGAATGATAGGAATTACAGCTCATTTGGGAAATAATGGTGACTTTACCCCTGCTGTCTGCCAAAGCATTGCACCCTTCAGCATACTTACAACTCCAAATGGGAACAAAATTTCTGTTGCTATATAAGGCAGTTGTTATACAATATTCAAAGAATATTACTTATTTATTTCTTAAATCTATGCCTCACCTTTCAAATATTCAAGGTACCAAGCCAAGCCAAGTTTCGGCTCATGTGTTAATATAACAGGCATCCTCCATAGAAATTTGCAAAGAATGTTGGAATTGCGGGAAAGAAAAAGGCACTTTTTTCATATCTGGTGGACATGCCCAGAAGTGAAGAAATACTAGAATACAATCAGACAATGGCTAGAGGAAATTATAAATCAGAAAAATGAATTTAATCCATAATTTTTTATTAGGTATAATGACACAAAAATATAGTAAAAAAGGTAGGTACATTATATTACATATACGAACAGGATTTCGTATGCGCAACTTTGGAAAGAGAAAAGGATACCATCAGAGAGCATGGTTATAAAGAAAATAATAGATTGTATAGAGATGGACAGGTTAACATTGAAATTAAAAGACAAAGAAGATTCAATATATTATAGAGCCTGGTATGCCTGGTAAGAGTGGTTTAGAAATAAAATAAAATAAAATGGCAATTAAGAAAAGAATGAGGAAGTATGTAAATATGTATATATGTTATAGAAAAGATTGAAGTGTAAGATGAAATATATTGATTTGTAACAAGAGTAAGATGTAATGGTAATGAAATAAGTAATCATATATTGAAAAATGTAAGGAAATGTAAAAGAAATATTGATGTTGATAGCAATGCATATAGTTTTATTTTATGTTTTTAAACTTTGGAAAATTAATAAAATATTTTTTTTTAAAAAAGAAATTTGCAGAGAAACATTTAAAACATCCGTCATGCTCAACACCATAATTAGTTGGTGAATTCTAGTGCAGCCATGCTGGTTGGGGAATTCTGGGAGTTGAAGTCCACAGGTTGCAAAGTTGCTATGGTTGGACACGCCTGCTCTAGAGAGAGAAGACACTGTGGCTACAATAAAGGCCTGGGAACCGGGCCTACACCAGCAAAATCCCATTCCCTGATTATGGAATGAATTGAACCCAAGGTGCAATCTCCAGTTGTGTTGGACAGGAATTCTGAAAATGCCAAAGTACATTATCCAAGGGGGAAAGATGGCTGAGTGTTTGATTTTGGCCTCACAACACAGGTTTTCTTATTGATAGGAGCTGTCAGCAGTGTTGTAAATTTGGTGAGCAGTGCAAAGCAACATCAATTAGCATCATTTATCATTATCCTATGGATATTGACTCAGGATTATCATCTGCATGAAGTAATTGTCCCAGTGGTGATAAAAACCATCTTCTACTTGTATCATGCCATAACAGGGATTGGCTTCTTTTTTTTTTTTACTGAATATATTTTTCTCCATATGAGCCCTCCCTTAACCTGATCTCCAAACAACATTGTGAAAACTGGAACAGCATACAGATAATGGTAGTCATCTCTTCTCTAGAAAATTTAATTTTCTATTGCAAGAAATCATATTGTGTTTCAAATATATGTATACCCACACCTAAGAGCTGACCTTGCATAAACCAATTGCATATTTAACATCAAATTAACATCAAGATGGTAATCCAGGACAGCTAGGACAGTATAGCTGATGTTAGACCATATTTAGAGAAATCAAATTAAACCCCTTCCTCTCACCCCAACCTCCATACATGTTACAAATAATTTTAAAATATACAATTTCTCTCACTTCAGTTAACAAGGTCTTCATGCACAGAAACCAGAAACAGCTAGATTCTAGAACACCTTTTCAAATTGATTTCTTCCAGATGTCTAGTTTTTGAATCCCAGAATATCCATCAATGGCTGCCCCTGATTAAGAATTCTGAGAATTGAAGTCCACACATCTAAAAGGTGGATCTCTGCTACCTGCACTTTCTGAAGTATGGGCACAATTCTGATTAAATAATAGCCACCATTTTTTTTTAGATAAAGTCGCTGATGATCTATCTGCAGGTATGTACAGATACAAAATTATCTGAGGAAAGTTCACAAGCTTAGGAAATGATGCCAAGATGATTCACATGCTGCAACAAAGTTGACCCCAGATATTTTGCAGCTTGAGGCAATTCTGTCAAGGGGAATCGTATCAAGGTGAGTCAGTCAAGTTAATTTAGCACCCTAAGAAGATAACACCCAAATAGGAATAACACATCTTCCCCTCCTCCCTGATACCAAAAATACAATAAGTCATTAATTAATAAGCTTTTAGAGTTTGAGTTTCAATGGATAGAGTGAAACCTAAATGGGTACAGTGGAACCTAAAGAGCTGTGGAGGCACAGAGCTTAGAATGCAGTACTGCAGGCTACTTCTGCTGACTGCCAGCTGCCTGAAATTTGGCAGTTTGAATCTCACTAGGCTCAAGGTTAACTCAGCCTTCTGAGGTGGGTAAACTGAGAACCCAAATTGTTGAGAGAGATAGGCTGACTCTGTAAACTGCTTAGAGAGGGCTATGAAAAGCACTGTGAAGCGGTATATTGTTATTGCTAAATGGGGCAGGGCAGGAAGACTATCCAAACAAAGAAGAATTAGACCAACTACTTATTCCCCTACCTTGCATAAAATCCCATTGTCTGAAGAGCCTCAGACCTCCCGCTATTCAATGGAATTTGCATCCAGGCTATGCTACCTAATTATTTCCAATTACCGCTTTCTGTCTGGAAGCAGATTAAGCTTGCCTGTGTCTAAAGCTTTATTTATATTGCTACCACTGACAGAGGGGAAGATTGCAAATACATTTGAGATGTGGCGCTGCAGATGTGTCCCGAGTTTTTATGATGCATGCTCTATGCTCTCATCTTGATAAGAAAGTGTTATGGACCAGGCTCCTGTTGAAGATGCACGTGCTCTTTTGATGGGTTTGTAACTGATTAACTGCTACATAACACGCAGGAAGCATCTCCCAAAATCCCACAGGAGAAAGGGTGTGAATACTAAGGTTGCAGACTATGTCTATTTGCTGGGAAGCAATAGTAAGACGTACTTTTAAAAAGCGGTCTCCATAACTACATCTCTTATTCCCCTACCTTGCATAAAATAAAGTCTGATTTGATTGTCATAGATCAGATGAGATTTCTCTCTACTAAATGATATTTAAAGCTAAGCACAGGACATTGCGAATGAGTTTTTGAAAAATAGTTATGAAAAGACAATATAAATCCCCAAACCTTTGAACATAAATAACTTCCTTATGCTGAAACAAATTATTGGTTTACTGAGACTACTGTTATTTCTTTGAAATAGCAAGGAGGAAGGGATGTGGAAGGGTAATGCCACTATGATCACTATGGCTTAGCTCCATAATGCTGTTTTACTGCAGAATACAAGTGCATATGCTGACTAAGAATGCATGCTGTCCCATCCAGTGTTGAGATTCAAAAGTTCCCACCACTGCTTCTGTGGGTGTGACTTGGTGGGCGTGGCTGTAGTGGGGGGAATCTACGAGTCGCACAAATCATGCAACTTTGCACACATGTTAAAACAATAAAAACTAAGCTGCTGCACCTCTCAGCTGTTTAGCAGAACAATCTGTTCTGCCATGCCAAACAGTTGAGAAGTTAAAAAAGACCTAGAAACAGGGGTTGGCGGATGGGCCCAACTGCAGAGTGTCAGAGAGACTCTTACAATCAAGATCACGGGAAGTACTAACATCACTCTATAAAGCCTTAGTAAGACCACACCTAGAGTACCACATCCAGTTTTGGTCACCACATTATAAAAAAGATGTTGAGACTCTAGAAAAAATACAGAGAAGAGTGACCAGGATGATTAGGGGACTGGAGGCTAAAACATACAATGAATGGTTGCAGGAACTGGGCTTGGCTAGTCTAGTAAGGAGACATGATAGTGGTCTTCCAATATTTGAGGGGCTGCCACAGGGAGGAAGGGGTCAAGCTATTTTCTAAAGCTCCTGTAGGCCAGACAAGGAATAATGGATGAAAACTGAACAAGGAGATTTAACCTGGAAATAAGGAGAAACTTTCTGACAGTGAGAACAATCAACCAATGGAACAGCTTGCCCTCGGAAGTTGTGCGAGCACCATCGCTTGAGACCTTCAAGAAGAGATTGGACTGCATTTATCAGAAATGGTGTAGGGTCTCCCGCTTGGGCAGGGAGTTGGACTAGATGACCTATAAAGTCCCTTCCAACTCTGATTATCTGTTATGTGTTATCTGACTCAGAGCAAACCGGTTCTCTGCCAGCTAACCTTCAGCGTTACTGGTATGCCAGAACCGGGCTGAACCGGTAGAATACCACCACTGGTCCCGTCCCAAAGTAAAGTTACATTTTTTAAAACTTGCCCTACTCTGTAATATGCTAGTACAATGCATGGCAGATGTTTGTGGAAGGTCGAAATTACCTAAATTACTTGTGGGGAGAGGACATTTAATTCCTTTCTCCAAGTTTCAGATTCTTTTATTTTGGAATATATTAAATTCCATTAGTAAAAATGAACATCATAGTAACATTTGCCAAAACACTGTGCTAGGTGCCAGGTGCAAAAATGAGCAAACAAAAGGCAGGAGAATCTATGTGTGAAGAAAAGTTATAATTCTATGGTTGCAATTTAAGAAAAAAAAGGTGAGCAGAAGGGGATAATGATTGAACTTTATAAAATATGTATGGAATGGAGAAAAATATAGAAAACCGTTTCTTATCATTTTAGAATCAAGGGCAATTCAGTGGCCATGAAGGCGCCTTGACTCAGATGAAACTACTTAATATGGTGCATTGTTGCATTTTATTTTCTTGTACAAATTGTGATAGTACCTATAAATCTGAATGCTTTTAAAGTGAGGCAAAATGTATTGAAATTAGACCACCAATGGATACTAGCCATGATGGCAATACACTTCTTTCTTTGTCAGGCACAACAGGCATCTTGGTGCTAATTGACAGGGAAACAATTGCAGGTGGGTGGTATTGAATTCACGTCCTGTTTGATGTGTGATAGACATATTTTTGTCCATTGTGGGAATGGAAAACTGGACTTAGTAGATATGGATCTAATCTAGTTGGCCTTTCCAACTGTTTGTAGAAAAGCATGTGTGAGGCATGGCCCAGGGTAGAGTTTCAAAACCACAGAAGTGGGTTATAAATCAGTGTTTTTCTGTCAAGTAAGATTCATCAGTTTAATGCAGGGGTGTCAAACTGGTGGCCCATGGGCCGGATGCATCATGTGCAGGCCACACTCATCCCAGCTCCGCAAACGGGAAAGACGTCACAAAACGTCACATGAGGCAATGTAACATGGCGAGTTTGACACTGTAGTTTAATGCAACTAGAATTATTTTAGAACAATGCAGCCCATAATTTTAAACACTGGCAATTCATTCATTCATTTTTATACTGCCTATATTGTTTTTAGAAGTAACTCAAGATGGCAAATATATCAAACACATCTTTCTCCTCCTGCACACCAGAACAACTAGACACAAAAACAGTTTTTTCCCGAAAGCCATTACTCTGCTAAACCAATAATTCCTTCAACACTGTTCAACTATTACAAAGTCTGCACTACTGTTACTGTTAATCTTCTCATCACTCCTTAATACCCATCCCCTCCCACTTGTGACTGCATGACTGTAACTTTGTCCCTTGCATCCTTACGATTTATATTGACTGTTTCCTAGTATGATTTGATTGTTGATTGTACCCTATGACTATCATTAAGTGTTGTACGTTATGATTCTTGATTCTTAACAAATGTATCTTTTCTTTATGTATATACATCAAGACAAATTCCTTGTGTGTCCAATCACACTTGGCCAATAAAGTATTCTATTCTATTCTATTCTGTTCTATTCTATTCTGTTCTATTCTGTTCTATTCTGTTTTCTCCACAGCAACAATCCTGTGAGGTGGATCTGGCTGAGAGAGATTGATTAGCTGAAAGACACCCAGCTGGCTTTTGGGCCCAAGGGGGTGGGTCAGAACTAGAACTCCCAGTCCCAGTCTCCAGCTTTCCAGCCTGATGCCTTTGCCTTTCAGAGGACGATGCTTGGAGAGAGAACGATCCAATGCAAAGCTGTGCCCATCTGACATGTCCTCCTCCTGTAGAAGGAATTATGATGAGAGATGGGAAGTGGAACTCTGAGGTTGCAGCAAGAAGGTAACTGAGAGAGAAGAGTTATTATCAAGTCCCAGATCAGAAGGGAGAAGAATCTCATTGTAGCTGCACTGGGAGAGAGGATCAAAACTAACTCATGCCAATGTTTTGCATTTTAAAAGCAGTTGAAGAAAAGCTGATTGAAACCAAGACACAATTTTCTGATGTTCATAATATCCTAAGTCAACTCCCCCCCCCCCCCCCAAAAAAAAGTATTTTCTTCTATGGTAAATTACCAGTAGTCCTCAACTTAGGACCACAATTGAGCATAACATTTCTGTTGCTAAGTGAGACATTTGTTAAGTGATTTTTGCCCTGTTTTATATCCTTTCTTGCCACAGTGTCAGCTGTCTGACTAGTGAACACAAAAGAAGGAAACATTCTCAGGAGCTTTGAATTCCCAAAAGTAAAACTTTATTGGATACACCATATTGGTACTGAAGAAAGAAAACCAGTTCACTTAACAAATGCCTTGCTAAGCAACATAAATTTTGGACTCAATTGTGATTGTAAGTCAAGGACTACCTGTACTCTAAGTCCTATTGCTCTAACAGACAGATATCTGTAGCTTTTTCTGCTGGATATACACGATCTCCAGGATCATTGCTGAGCATTATGCATAGTAGTGTGCCATTTGATAGAGCAGATTTGCTTACCTACTTTAGATCATAGGCTGTACTGTTTTATATACTCACTAGCTGGATACCCCTGCTTTGCGATGAAACTTTGTGATCAGCCAATGTAGGAGAAATCCAGTTCACAATCCATTGGCTCAGTGGTGGTCAGTGATTGAAATACATAAGGGAATATTGCTCACACTGCTTTGAGTCTGGAAGCAGTTCCATAGGTGGAAGACATTTGAGAGTACTGACATTTAGTACTGTAAGGAGCCCCAGACTGCTCCTGAGCTCTCCAATACCCTCTGATGTTCTGCCGTGGAGAAGATGGCTTTTACATCAGTAGACCACAGTACAATGCAAAGATCAAGCGTCCTCTCAAGAAGACCATGTCTGCTGCTGACTTTTACAGCTACAGGAAATGGAGCGTGATGGCGAAGAATGCTACCTAGTGCTCTTCTGCAATCTTGAGGCAACTAGTAGTTGGAACAGAGTTCTTTTCAGGTGGGGAGGGAGAATTGAACTCCTTAGCATCAGAGCGTGCTAATTACTGTATTAAGAAATAGTAATGATTTGATGGTCATTTCGAAAAATCCTTTCTTAGCGAGCACTTAGAAGCCAAGAGGAACAAACATGCCAAATTTCAAGTTTGTAGGCTTTACAGTTCTGGAGATTTCATGATGACTGAGTGGTACTTGGCTTTTATATATAGAGATTGAAGGTGAACTGTCCATGGTGCTGATACATCACCACATGAGTTTGCATTAGGTTTTATGTGTCTTAACATAAGAGGACAAACCCAGGCTATTATATTCCTCCTTCCTATTGTTTCTTTGCCCTTAGTCCATTTATTATAGTGAATTTCAAAAGTGGGTTCTTACATAGTTTCAATTGCCTTTTTATAGAAATTAACACTCAACTAGTAAGAGAGGTTAATCAAATATAGATAGGTAAGTTGTATACAAGCTACACATGAAACGATTCTGTGGCTGGTAGAAATGAATATATTTCAGCATTGCTCTATAACATGTATTTATGTGTTTATTTACATCCATCTCTTTCATTTGTACTAATGAAGTTGAATCCAAACACCCCATAAAGTGTTTTCCCATCTGTAATGCACTGTTATTCCACCTGAATGCATGATCACAAGGCCATTAACAGGCATGTTTAATCTTATTTATTGTATATATTGTGTATTATATTTGACTATATTTTGAGTGCTGAAAATAAATCAATGTGCAAGTAAACTGGTACCTTCTTGCTATATTGACACAATGAGAACAGAATATGATCATGAACTGTACAAAGTACATCACAGAATATAGGATATTATCAAGTCAGTGATCTTCAACCCTCCTATCACCCTTTTAACAAAGAAATATGGAATAGGATTATTAACCAATTAATTTATGTTTTTTTCAGCACAAAACATTGGCAAATTGGTGAAGCTATATGAATAATTACACTGTTATTTTCTGTCCATCATCTTCAATACTATAATCAAATAAAATCCCTTGATCCAGCTCTTGATGTAATCCCATTACATTTTTAAAGAGTTCAATAGGCCTAATTTACTACTGGTGGCAATTTAAGTAGAATGTCACTTGTTATCTTGATGCAGTAATCCCAGGACATCTTCCTCCCTAATTTGCAATCTCTCTCTTGTTACAAAGAAATTGTTTTAAAAATATCCAAGTGCTATTGTATTTCTGCACACAAGTCAGCACTTGGAGGTGTACCTCCTCCCCATAATTATGAATTCTAACTCCAAATTAGTAATTGTCTTGGACACTGGTAACACACTCTACATTCAGAATCAAAAATTCATATATTATGTCACATTGACTCAATGGATTGAATAATAAAAACAATGCAATCTGAAATGGTGGTTTATCATTTTTTGATGGATGGAAGCAATATCTCTTTGGTCTAATCTTTGAATCTACCAAAGGTATTTAAAATTAGCAAGATACCTGGGAGCCATGTTTGATCTTAGATTTAGAGCTACAAGCAATAACTCACATGCATGAAACAACCAATCTAGAATCAATTCCAAAGAGATAGCTCTTTGTCACCTTATATTTAAACAAACTCAATGTTATTCAAGGAATCCGCTCAGTTCAGCCCCAAGCCATCAGCATCTGAGAATTTGTATGTACAGGCATGAAGCAGTCACCAGTTTGCATCTTTAGAGGAGCCTCACATTCATATCATTTCAGAACAAACCAAGAATTCCTATTAAAAAAATGTTGGTGGTGGGGCGACAAAATAATAGGTAGAAATATCCCAGGTGAATGGCATGTGCATAGCAATCAGACCAAAAAGACAACTACCCAGATTTTCTGTTCTTCTTCCGTTAATACTGTAAATGCTGGCGGAAATAAAGAAATAGAATAATAAAATGAAGATGAAGCTATTAGAAGTTAGGTTCATTCTTTCTCACTTTCTTATAGCCCATCATCACCAATTCTATTTTCTTGACAAGGTCTCTGATTTCATTGATGTAGATTTATGCATAAAGTGGAAGGATTTTTCACTTGTATTCAAGCTCTTCACCTTGGCTAGAGTATAATTATATCAATTCTGTTAGATAATGTGACACAAAAGGAGAACAATAAAATAGCAACTTTATTCAAAAACCATGCTAGCATGGCAACAGTGGGCAATTTAGCTATCTAATTTATATTCCAGGTCTTGTTCGAATTCCTAGGGCATTCTTACTGCAAATGTAACAAACAACTATTTACAAATCACTCTGAAAAGTGATGACACGAGTAAGTAATGGTCTCAATGGTCTTTTGACACAAGTAAGTAATGGTCTTAATTTGGTTTTCTATGTTTTAAAAGAATACATGTGATGGCATGAAGATAATAAACTAAATGTATAAGTTCAAATGCCTAAAGAGAGCTAGTAACCAGTCTGCATATAAAAAAAGTTACTATTAAATAGCAGAAAGAGTATTCATCTGTCAGTAGGAAAGAGAACAGGAACCAAAGAGAAATTAGATCTTTTAATCTGAAATGAACAATGTAATTGAGCTTTCCCAAATGTTTCAAGGGGCATTTTTCTACATACACCCCAAAAATCATTTGCATAACACAATACTTGAGAGAATATTCTTGACGGGGAACAATCAAAACACTTAAAATCCACATTGTTTTCACAAGGCAAGAGGGCCTAGTGCCTTGAATCTTTACTTTAACTAACCAGAATCCCACAACTCTGTGTGAATCCATTGTTCCTTGCCCTTTTAAGGCAAGCAATCACAATCGATTGGTCATTAGCATTCCAACTGTCAAGTGTTGCTCAGTGGTGGTTTCAAGCTCTCTGATTAAAAATTAAATAAAATTAGTGTTTTCCCCATTGCCAGGTGCACAAGACCGTTTGAAGGAGGACGGGTTTTTTAAAAAAATAGTTTGGGAAAGAAAAGCCGCGTAGCTGTTGGGTGCCAATAACTTATACTGTGTTACATGATCAGTCACACTTTTGCAAATATTGCCTACAGCTTTATTTTAAAATCCAATTACAGCAAGGAATTGGGATGTTGTTTAACGACACTATGGGTCTCTTCCCCATCTTCTTCACTTAGGATGGGATAAATGAACTGATGTGATTGTAATCGTAATGGGGGCATTTGAAGTAGATTCATGAATTCCAAAAGCTTTCCCAAATCTTAAGCATTCCAGATGTGTTGGGCTACAAGCAATGGCCATACTGGGTGAGAATTCTGAGGAAGGGTAGATCCATCTAACCTAGACGACACCAGGATGGGAAACTTGAAATGCAACAAACTGGTTTTTACATTATGTATTGGTGGGAGGGGGAGAGGGAGGGAGGGAAGGAGAGAGAGAGAGAGGGAGGGAGGGAGAATGAGACAGATGGAAGATCAATTCCCTCTTCCTCATTTTGTAAACTTCGAATATTAGCAGAATTGTTCCAACACATTTCATCTTTTGGAAACGTAGGATATTACAACTTGGATCTTGTAAATGGTTTGGCACATTTTAGCAGATGTTAAAGGGTGCACAAATTCTTTTCCATACTTTCTAGTTTTTATTGGCAGTATTGATCCTGTAATAAATCCTATTTAAAAAAAACACATTTAAGTAAAGTTTCCACACTGGGCTCAACCACTAGAAGGCAGCAAAGACAGAAAAGGTTGCTGCCATCTAGGGGCCAACTGGAGTTTTGCAGCCCAGATATCATCATGCTAATACATTGGGCATAACTGAACAGTAGAATAATGGAAACCAGTTGCCAGCCATAAAGCTATTTTCTCAACAAAACCTACAAGATTGCTGAAGAACTTAGGTGCAATGCCAGTGTATTTTTTTCTTCACAAAAAATGACAGTGATGACAATTTGTCTGGGGGAAGGGGGGAAGTAGCTGTTAGCTCCAGAAAGCCTTTCCTGACCACCTAATTCAAACAATAGTTTTGCCAAGAGCTGAGGGAAGAGAAGGGCAAAATTATCTGAGGAATGCCAGGCAGCCCAAGCCTTTGGTTTTGCCTAGATGAAAGGAAATAATTTCCTGCTTTTTTATAATAAATGCAGACTTACTATCTTTAAGGACCTGTTGTTGGAGCAGAAGAGGTTAAATGTTAGAATTAGAATAATCAAGGCTTCACATTTGTAACTATAATGCATTTCCTGTTGCTTAAATATCCTCAGAAACCACAATTGTTCCCATCTTGACTCAAGGGAGTGGCTGCTGGCATTCCCAGTTGCAGTATTTACTGGAAAGACTTTGTTGCTGCAGGATGTTTCAGTCTCAGCTAATGTTACCTTTCTCTATAGAATGAGATCATTTAATTTAACATTTCTCTGCCCTTCGGTTATTGGTTTGGTGTTTGTTTTTGCTGTTTTTCATCATCCACCACAGTTTCAGTCATTAATCTCCCTGTGATTTAATTCTTTAGATTTTAGTCTAAATCAGAGGTGTTGAACCTTGGCAACTTTAAGATCTGTGGACTTCAATTCCCACAATTCTGGGGAATTCTGGGACTTGAAGTCTACAGTTCTTAAAAGTTGCCAAGTCACCCCTGGTCTGAATTGTTCTAGTTTCAAAGATGAATCTTAAATTATAACAACTATACCCAGAGCTGGGATAAAAGTAGACATATGTCTGCATTTTCCTTTAAAACCTCTTCTGTATTGAAAATCAGAACTTGATTAGATTAACAGAGTTGGAAGGGACCTTGCAGGTCATCTAGTCCAACCCCTTGCCCAAGCAGGAGACCCTACACCATTTCTGAAAAACGGCAATCCAATCTCTTCTTGAAAGCCTCCAGTGATGAAGCTCCCACAATGTCTGAAGACAAGCTGTTCCACTGGTTGATTGTTCTCACTGTCAGAAAATTTCTCTTTATTTCTAGGTTAAATCTCTCCTTGTTCTGTTTCCATCCATTATTCCTTGTCTGATCTTCGGGTGCCTTGGAAAATAGCTTGACCCCTTCCTTTCTGTGGCAGCCCCTCAAATATTGGAACACTGCTATCATGTCTCCCCTGGTCTTTCTCTTCACTAGACTAGCCATGCCCAGTTCCTGCAACCATTCTTCATATGTTTTAGTCTCTAGTCTAGTGGTAGTATTTGACTGTTTTTGCCTGTTTCTGGAGAGCCAGTAGGAACGATGAGCAGTGGAGACCGAACCGGTGCTCTCTGTTGCTCTGTTGTTGGGCCCATCCACCTGGGCTCCCATACTCACCTTTATCCTCTGAATTTGAAGCACAGCTGCTTTGCACGGCACAAAATAGTGATGCGCAGCAGCTGCTGAAGCAACCGGCATCATACAGGCTTGCAGGAGGCGAGTTAGAACGCCTCTGAGCCTGCACAAATGCCACTGTGCTTGTGCAAAGTGCACATTTGGCATGCACGTGCACGCAAAGCACGCCCACCAAGTCATGCCCACCGAACCGGTAGCAACTATTTTTGAATCCCACCACTACTCCACTCCCCTTATCATCCTGGTTGATGATAAGAGTACTGCTCTTCTCTGTACTTTTTCTAATCTCAATATCTTTTTTATAGTGTGGTGACTAAAATTGGATGCAGTATTCTAGGTGTAGTCTTACTAAGGCTTTATAGAGTGGTATTAGTATCTCACTTGATCTTGAACTTAGCTGCCTTCTCTACTTTCAGAAAAAGATTTTTGATATCTCTACATATCTCTATTTTATCTATAAATTCTGCCTTGACAGAATTTATCTATATCTCCAGAACAAACAAATCTAGCTATACAACCATGGCACAATAGCATAGATTAATGTAGACCTCTATACAGTGAATGAGCTATTTTGTTGTTGAACACATTCCTTTTGTGAGCAATCTATAGGATGCAACCTATGCTAGTTTGAGTTAGATAGGAGCAAAATGTGATTGACAGATTTTATTTAATTATTAGATTTTTATCCCACCTTTATAAGTAACTCAAGGTGACAAACATCCATAACACTCCTTCCTCTTATTTTCTGCACAACAACTCTGTGAAGTGGATAAGTGATTGGCCCAAAATCATCCACCTAGATTTCATGGCTAAATGGAACTAGAACTCACAGTCACCCGGTTTCTAAGCTGATACCTTAACCGTTAGACCAAACTGGTTCCATTTGCTTTGCTTTGCTTTCTTTTTTAATTTCCTTTTTCCCCTTTCTCATTTTTAAAAGGAAGCCTTTGATTGTTCCTTTCTGTGCCTGCCTACTTGAAAATGAGACTTGCTGAAGTACTGTACGATAAAGAGCTGCATCGTATGTGGTTTTAAAAGTAGTCATCTGCATGTATTAAATAATTTCAAAGTCTATGGACATGTGCAGCAATTTCTACATAGGATTTTTATCCTGTTTAAATAGGCTGTAATGAACATGAGATAATAACACTGTGCTGATTATATAGGTCATTATGCTATGAGATAGAGAGTGTGAGAGAGAGATTTAATATAGGTGGCAGTATTTGACCTCTACTTCTTGAACAAGAACTATGTGAGTATCAGAAGTTTCCTATTTTTATCTACAGTGCTCAATCCAGTAAAAAGCAATCATCCCTCCTGTGCTGTGTGTCTCAAAGCAAAATATGTCATCAAGCCAGGCCTATAGACAAATGAATTGCAGAAGCTCTGAATTGCAGCAAAGGCCACTATTCAGACACTGCCATTCTTTACCAATTACATTGATGGTTTCTCCATATTGCATTATAAAAGAAACTGCCAAGTCTATGCAAGAAGAACTAAGATGTACAGTATTAGCCTGACCCAATCTTAGATGATTAGAGCAGTGGCAAGCATTCTCTCTGCATAAGACTGAGAAGCAGCAAATATGGTCAAAGCATCATTCACCTTACTGTTAACATCTTGTCAGTTCAACAGGGGTAGACTGTACCTATAACTAAGTAGGTTCTCCAGCTAGTTACATAGTAATTGTTGGGATAACAATCATATGGACCAGTCCTATATATGTTCATTTAGATGTGAGGCTAGATAAGCGTCCAGTGTAACACTTTTGCACCTTCAAGCCTAATCAGCATAGCCATTGATGGGAAATGCAGGAATTGCAAGGCCAAGTCTTGCATTTAGGCCAAGGTCTAAAATGTAATCATGGTTTGCAGTTTAAATACAGAGCCAGACAGATGCAACAAACTTTGGTGTGCAGGAATTTCATTGCTAACAAAATTATATCAAATAGAACTCTATTTAATAAAAGCACAGTATCTGTGAGTGTGCTTAAATTCTAGTAATACAAGATTCATATCTGTCTTGGAAGCCTTTCCATTTCTATTGTGTTGGGTCATTTCTAGAACTTTATTCTTGTCGTTGGTTATTTGATGTATTTTGGTTTCAAATAATACAATATTATATTTGGGTCTTTAAAAATCTGCAGGTCAGGATTGTGGTTTAGTGGTTGAAATAAACTCAACTCCTGGCAGTTTCTTGGAAGCTTATTGTTTTCTTGGTAATACAACAAAAAAATATTTTCCATTATTTCTTCTTTCAAGTTTAGTCTACCCTACAGTCCTCAGGTTTTCTAACTTGGTCTATCTTTTTCTATCTTTTTGGAGATCAACCTAATTCAAATGATTGCTACCGCCAAGTTGGGCCAGGCCCAGATATTTTTATTGTTACTCAGCTCACAGACTCAGTCCCTGATATCTCCAGATGAAGAAGATTCTCATATCTAACATTCTTGATTTTAGCCATACACAATGGGAACAATGGGAATTGTAATCCAACACATTCAACAGAGGAGAGCAAACTGAGAAAATCTGCCAGTTTTTGTAGACAATGCTGAGAAGGATAGACTAAGTTCTGGTTGGAACAAATCAGTCATTTACCGTTTTATAACCTACTGGGTTCTGTATTCTTCTTGTAGCATTGAAACATCATTAGTGTAATATGTTCCAAATATTTCACAGAAATCAACTTGTTATCACCACAAGAGTTCTTGGAAGATTGACGCCATCCTTTCCATTTTGCAGATGAGAAGAACGAGGTTGAGAGAAAATTATCTATTTATTTGTATCCTGCCTTTATTATTTTACTAACCATCCAAGGCAGTGAACATAATCAGTACACCTTCTTCTTCCTACTTTCCCTACAACAACCACCTTGTGATGTGGGTTGGGCTCAGAGAGAATGGCTGACCCAAAGTCACCTAGGGGGCCTTCATGGCTAAGGTGAGACTTCAACTCATGATCTGCTTTCTAGCCTGATTCACTGAAGCAACCGATTGGGAGTGGAAGCCTAGACATAGCAGCTGCCATATATGTTGCAGAAACTGCTGGATATATGCAAATCTCTTTCATCTTTTCCCAGCAATTGTGTTGCAAGCCATACAGTAGCCTTCAACTTTAATTTTATGCAAAGCTCTGCAGTAAGGAAAAAAAAAACAGTGATAAACACACTAACTCTGGCTCTCCTCCATCCTTCTTGTGTTGGTCTAGCCATGAACAGTGGCCCAGTGCAAAGGATGTTTCTTCTCTCTGGGAGAGATGTCTGTGCAATTTAGTATCTTGCAAAATCAGAATTCAAAACTGGGGAGGGTCTTCATGAAAAATCTCTCTGGTGCTGATCATCCTCTAATTGTTGAAGCTAACAAGAACCCTGATGGGATGGAGCAAAAGTTGTGCGCTTATCACCATTCCATTTCCACATGAACTGAACCTACATTCTTTTTAAATGACAGTTACTATGCAATGGTTACTATGAAATTATATTTCTGTAGGAAGTCTACTCCCACTCCCACTCAGGCAGGAGGATCCAATGCATAAAAGCATGTTTGGGACTGCAAGCAAACATTCCATTTTTTTCCCTTTTGGATGAGGTCAAAAGATAACAAAACAATATACAGTATTTATGCTGTTGGGCATGGGATGGATGTTAAACTATATCAATATGCAGACTTATGACATGAAGCACCAAGAACGTCTTGGTTGAGATTTTCCCTGTGTTCTAAATTCTAAGGCAACCATTTGTAGTATTGGGTTCCCAGTAGTAGTATTTGAAGAATTATAGGTGACACCAAGGGCTTAAGGACCCTATCCCAAATAATTATCATAGACAGGAACAGCTTAGGTAGTGGTCAGAACCCAGCATAGGAGAGAAGATGTGCTGGAACATGTCCAAAGTAGACTAAGTCTAAGGGGTTTGGAAGAACTCAAATGCTACAAAATTGTAACACACCCTCTAGTCTAGAACCCACAGCAAGATCTTATCATAAGATTCTGACATGTTTAAAAATACATGTCATTCTACTTCATTCAAGCTGGATTAGGATTTCGTGGTTCATCTTTGTGAGTTCTCCAACACTTTGGCTTAGCATAGTCTGTAAAGTCAGTTTATGCTAGAGGGACAGCTCCAATTTTTCTCCATGTTTTCTCCTAATTTTTATTTTATGCAGCACTGTTCTGCACAAATTACACAACAGTAACCAGTTTGCTATGGGCAATCACAGGATGACTTGTTCATGTTTTAAGACTTCTGCTGGATTGCAGCAAGGATCTCCTTAGATATAAAACAGAAAGTCACTTGTCCTGCATTTACATCTTGATGAACATGGTCTAGCTATCATCTCAACATTTTCTCACTAAAAGCTGAAGGTAGATAAGGGCATCGAAATGCAATTAATCAAATACTGAAGTACCTCAAATTGGTCACTGCAACAGTGAGTGATGCATGTTTGAAGGCATTCACACTTTTCACTCTGAGCAAGAAGTAGCTTTACCTCAGCAAAAGAATACCTGTTTGTCAGGCAGAAGTTCCCAGATTTTCAGTGGTCCTTGAAGAAACTTATTATTTGAAGGCTTGTAATGCTGTTTTCTGAGATCAGCTATATGGGAAGTTCCTTTTCAATAACAGTCATATATTTTATCAGTGTGATTTCAACGAGTAATTCAGAAAGTGCCAAATTTCCTTTCTTGATTAATCCCCATCAATTACAACTCAGCTTTAACTTCAGAGGTACATCAAAGGGTGCAAGATGCTGCATGAATCTGGTTGAATTCCTGCATGAATCTGGTTGTATAAAGGGGCAAAGCTGAATTTTACTGTCATAGGCAGCACTTAGCGATGGCTTTTAAATGCTTCTCATAATTCAGAACAATTTATTCTTTTCTCGCAGTACAAACAGGACCTTTTTCTGGAACTCCAATTAAAAGGCTTAATGAATACTATTTGAGATTCACAATGGTTAATGAATGACCAGATTGCCAGACCTCTGGCTTTCTTCCTTCCACGGAATTTCTTTGTTGAATGTACAATTCCAAGCATGCCACAAAGGGGCCATAATGGAACTCTTCCTTGACACTTCCAATCAAGTCTTTAACTGTATCCCAGCTGAGTAATTAGAGAAGATGCACAGACATATCCTGAGTTTCAAAAGACACCCATTTGTCTGTCTTCAAATCCCCCAAACCACAGAATCTTGTTTAAAGAAATAAACATAATACCTTAAAGGTGTTTATTTAGACTTCCTTCACTATAACAAGAAGCATCATAGCAAGCCAGTTAGTCTTCCTTTCGTAAGGGGAAAAAAAACATCCTTTTTCCCCAGGATTTTGTCCTGCCTTCCTCATTTGCCTTTTTAAACTCCATTCCCCTTGTCTTCCTTTTCTTTATGGCATGTCATGCTTTCACTTTCCAAGCTGGTCTTTCCCCAGTCCTGTCAGTTCCAATTCTCTTCTTATTCTGCATTTGTCGGTCTCCTTTTTACTTTTGTCTTTTTCTCATTTTCCAGAATTCATTTTCTCTTCACTTCAGTAGTTTTCTCTCTCACTGATTAAACCAGCAGGTGAAATGTGCAGGAGCAATGTGGCAACTGATAGGGAAAGCATCAATGGATTACAATCGAGTATTCTCTTGTGGGACAGGCTGGTGACTTTCTTTTGTGTTAATCAACGGAGAAGCCTATTCCTTGAGGTCCACTAAAACAAAAGGAATTCAGCCCACAGCATGGAAGGCATAGATATTAACGCCCAACTTGACAGTGTCTTGAGCCAACTAGCACAACCTCTGAACTGGATAACACATCTGAGGCTAAGATATACAGGAAATCATACTTGCATGAAAGGAAAGATAAAAGCTAGCATTTATGTGATTGGCCAGCTGCTGATTGCTGAAGCAGATTCAAACAAAGCAGCTATCTTTCTCCCATCATTATTTCCAGCAAATCTTAATATGGGAGAGAGGGAAGGAAGGAGGGAGAAGAGACAGAGAAGTCAATAGGGAGGCCAAATTCACTTAACAACCATGTTACCAACTTAAAAACTGCAGTGATTCACTTAACAATTGTGTCAAGGAAGTTCATAAAATGGGGCAAAACTAACAACAACTGACTCACTTAGAACAAAAATTAGTATGTAATTTGGATACGTGCTTGTGATCTTCAGGCACAACCCAGCCAGATAAGCCAAATTTTGGGAATCAGGGCGTGTGCAACCCAGACGGGGTTTTTGGCCCCGTCTTTCCAAAGTTGTCTGAATCAATACTCAGAGCTGCGTCCCATTTCCCTCGCAAGGGAGTTCACTTCTGATTCTTCCTCAGTTTTAAATTTCGGGTTGAAACGGGGCCTTGGTGGTGGAGGCTGTTAATCATCTAGCACTTAGCTCAATTGCCTGCAATTAGTGCAAGTTCGAATCCCACAGGCTCAAGGTTGACTCAGCCTTCCATCCTCTCGGGGTAGGTAAATTGAGGACCCAAGATTGTTGGAGGCAATAAGCTGACTTTGTAAAAAAATGCCGCTTGGGGGCGCTAAAAAGCCCTAATAATAAGCAGGCATATACGATGGAATGAAGGCTATTGCCGAGCACTTAGCATGGTTCTCTAAAGACTGTAAGCCGCCCTGAGTCTCCAGAGAAGGGCAGCATATAAATGTAATAAATAAATAAATAAATAAAATCCTGTGCTGAATTTGCTCTTATGGAAACGTTCTATTTTTATATTCAGATCAGGAAGTATGTTAAATTACTTAAGCAGAAGCCACAATCAGAAACCAATTCGAATTAGCTTTAAAGTTGTTTTACAAACACCGGCTTCTGTGTAAATACTGTGTGATTCACAATGTCAATGTAATATGTAGTTACTATTTCGTTGACCTTGCTTTCTTGGATAATTTATTCAGTTGGCCATAAGTCAAGGACTATCTGTATCTAAAGCCTAGTCTTTGAGGAAATTCGACGCAGCAAGGTGTTCAAATGTCATTTTATGATATTTCTTGCTACAGTTGTTAAAGGAATCACTGAAGTTGCTTTGATAATTGACTGTCTGCCCTAACATAGTCATAGTCACCTCCAGTTGGCTGGAAAGATGGGGCTGTGCATTCCATCCAGTCGTCAGGACCAGCAACACAATTGGCTGCAGTTGAGATACAAACCCAATACTGATAAACAAGCAATACAGGAGTCCAAAGGAGAGCTCGCCCTGGAGGATCAGATAAGCAAGAAGAAGAAAACAGAGCCTGAAGAAGGCATGTTTCACAAAAGGAGACCGGATGTAATGGAAAAGTTGGTGGGGGGGGGGGGGAAGTGATGAGAGCAGGCAGCATACAAATTTCATAAATTATTATTAAGGTTGTTTGCATGGATTAGATTTGGCTTTTTTATTTTTATTATAAAATATATCTAACAATGTGAAACCACAGCGGCCAATTCTTTAGCTGGTGTTGACTTTCATATATACATTGAGTTTTTCCCAAGAGTCTAGGATGTCATAATGTATTGGTGTAGTTCTGTGCAGATCCAAATAAAATGTTTTTTTTTTTTTTTGTAATTTGGGAATTTTGTCAATGTGCAGCTTTTGTAAAGGCCACCCAAGGTTTTTTTTATGGTATGGCACCCCATGTGCCGATAACCACTGGGACCATCACAGACACTTTATGCCATAATCTTTCACTTTTGATTTTCAGGTTTTGATGTTTTGTGATCTTCTTTGTCATTTATTCCACTCTCTCCTTGTATTGCCACCTCAACTGTCCAAACTTCCTTCTTTTCAACCGGGGGTTAAATGTCCAACTAAATGTCACATGTCCGACTTTACCAGTTTGTATTTGGAAATCCCACATTATTTTAACCTGCTCAATTTTGACTACTTTTTACACACTATGTTTCCACCAATTTTTCATTACCGATACATAATTTTTTACAAATGTTCCAGTGAATTATTCTGGCGACTCTGCTATATTGTTCTTTCTAATCAATTTGTACAATCTTCTTGTCTGGATAATAATAATAATTTGGTAACTTTAAGATCACGCCAAGTTCAACTTTTCATTACAATAAGCCACACAAATCAATGTGCATGCTGACTTCCATAAGGCTTTGCATTAAGTGATAAATATTAAAAGCCCACACTTCCTTTCCTTTCTGTTTCATTTTACATTAATGTAGAATGAAAACATCATACTATGCTTTCAAGCATTTTGTAATTATAGGTAATGGGCTTGTTAATGGTACAGGGGTGGAAAAACTCATCTTCCAAGTGCTAATGCTGAATTTCCTCAGTGGTGTCAATCCAAAGCTCTTCTATTAATTCTGCATTAAATTACTGAACATCCGAAAAGTGAAATGCAAATATGAAATCTGTTTTATGTAAAAGAGGAGGGAATGGAAGTTAACGAGGGAGGGCGGGGGAAGGCACAGGTAGAGTTGAAACAATTCTTTTCTAAGAAATTGTTTGATGGCAACAGATTCTCCTTTGGATATTTACATATCCACCTTGTTCTATACCCTTTGCTTGGCCTTAAGACAGTGGTCTCCAATCTTTGTGGCTTGGCGGTCCGGCTTGGCAGGGAGAGGGGAACTGGGCCACATGAGCATAGAGCCGGCACACACGTGCACACAGCTCAACTTGTGCATGTTGAACTGTGTGTGTATGCTGCATGACCCCAGGAAAAGATGCAATTGTTTTGAGGAATTCCCAGCCGATGCTAGGTGAACGTTCCTGTATATTCAACTTTTCTTCTTTAGATCCCAAGCACTTAGCAGCCTTACTAGAGAAAAACAGTGCCCTCCAAATATGGTCAAAATACTTATGAGAAATGCCCAAATAACTTCTAAAATGAAAGGAGGAGGGTTTAAAATGAAACTGCGTATGTATTTTTTGCACCATAAGACACTCCAGACTATAAGACACACTTAACTTTGGGGGAGGAAAACAAGAAAAAAAATCTGCCTCTTCCTCCCAGCAATTTGCCTCTTTGTAGGAAACAGCCTGGTCAGTTTCATTACAGCCTGATTTAGCATGAGTAGCTGATTGGCAGTTGGATCCACCTCCTGGAATATCACTGATCAGCTGTTCCAGGCTGCAGGGATTGCCACCACCCATCGCCGCCACCTATTGCCGCCTCTGTGCGCCCCATTTTCAGCCTCCCCATTTTCGGCCTCTGCACATCCTGTTTTCGGCCGCCACATACCCCATTTTTAGCTTCCGCATGTCCCTTTTTCGGCCCATTCCAGGTGGTGAGGATTGCCGCTGTCACCTATCACTGCCACTGGCAGTGATCCCCATTGCATGGAACAGGTCGAAAATGGGACATGCGGAAATTGCCAATCACTGCTTGTGCTAAATCAGGCTGTGCTGAAGCTGACCAGGCTGTTTGCTGTTTGCTGCAAGGAGGCAAATGCTGGGAGGCAGAGGCCGAGGGGGGGGGGGAGCTGGGGGGGGGCTTCAGGCACATTCGCTCTATAAGACATACAGACATTTCCACACCCTTTTTTTGGGGGGGAGAAGTGTGTCTTGTAGTGCAAAAAATACAGCTTTGTCTTATTAGATATAATACCAATGCAAAGCTTAATCATCAAGTCCCTTTTTAATGTATTTCTAAACTTAAATGTATATGTATCTAGTAACAGTGAGATATATAGGAAGGAAGGAAGGAAGGAAGGAATGAAGGAAGGAAGGAAGGAAGGAAGGAAGGAAGGAAGATGACAGGGAGAAAAGTAATAGAAAAAAATATCATGAATTCAGATATCTTGCTAAATAATGATTTGCAAAGCCAAATTCTTGTAAGTCATGACAACTGACATGGTCAAGAAAACTAGGTTTTCATAAGAATTTCATATTATTTCTAACTTAATAAACTATGATGCTTACAAGTCAAGTTTGTGCACACTATCTGAATTTGTTCCTTCCTTTATGTAAGGAGATGTTATATTTTTATATTCAGATCAGGAAATATGTTAAATTACTTAAGCAGAAGCCACAATCATAAACCAATTTGAATTAGCTTTAAAGTTGTTTTACAAACACCGGCTTCTGTGTAATTCTGTGTGATTCACAATGTCAATGTGATGCATAGTTACTATTTCGTTGACCTTGCTTTCTTGGATAATTTATTCACTTATGCAAAGAACAAAATGATAAGGCTGTATATGTCTGCTTGTTACTCAAATATATAAAAAATTGTGTTTCTGAGTTATGCAATTTGAAGTCAACATTCAGCCAAAAACTTCATTTGGTTTTTCCTTTGAGGTGAGCTAAATGATAGCACTGAGCAAACTTAGCTGATCTCAGAAAGCTAAGCAGATTCAAACCTGGTTAATAGTTGCCTGAGACACCACCATAAAATTCTAGGGCTGTAGTCTAGGCTGGGAATGGGAAATAAAAATAAATTCAATAGAAAGAGAATAGGAAACTATGTTATGAAACTATATTAGGGGAAAGAAAACTTCATAGATGCATTCATGAAGTCATCAACAGTTGAGCCTGATTCATAGAAGGCTTAAGTTGTAATATTTTGGAATATTGCCCTGGTTCTCAGGAAGTGAAACTGTAATAGGAAAAAATACAATACCATAAATCATTATTAATCTTAATTTTTTAAGGATGGGGGACATTTAATCTTCTAGATATCTGTGAATTATAGCTTCTCAGTGTCCCATACTTTTGGTTCAGTGCATTGAAAGTCCTGTGAGTTATTGTTCATGAATGTCTGAATTGCCACAGATTCCTTATATTCATTACAGATTTGGAACTGACTCATCATCACACACATCTATATTCATATTAAGTTACATAATTAAATTAACCTTAAGTCATCTTACTTAGCAATAGAAGAATGAGATATTAAATGTATAAATTATTATATGCAGTTCAAATTTCTATCTCCCAATAGTAAAATACTTGTTCAATTACAGCGAGGTGAATTCTTCTGATCACTGATGGAGAATGCATGTGTTTCTAATCTAGTACTTTCAAATATTCTCTATTCATGGAAATGTACACTGTTCTCTTTCATTATCTTCCAGTTAATTTCCAAAACATTGGTAGCAAACTCAGGAAAACATAAACATCTACAGAAACCAATCTTCTGGACCAAAAACATATAAAGGGAACCCACTATATGAATCAATGTTGGATTTTGACCAGATCTCCAATGATTAGCTGAATCGACCCATTTCTTTTTTAAAAAAGATGCATAGATATAGAAGTAAAATGATAGCCTTTACAGGCAGTGGTAATTTTAATCTACAGAAACGAGACATATTGATATTAAAATTCTGAGGTAGTAGACACCATCTAGGTTTATAGATATATTATTATAGTAATATAGTATTATAAATATAGTATTATAAATAGATATTTAGGTGGTGGAATCTGATCACAAGATGATGTGAAAGATCTTGGCAAAGACCCTTACAAAGCTCTGATCAGTAAAAATATGATTCTGCTGTTGTGATAGGATAATATGTCTTCCAGGCAATAGCAGAAGTATACAGTAGGATGGGAAATTCCATACTTGAGCCTTGAGTTCGATCCTGATGGGCTTGAAGGCTGACTCAGACTTTCATCCTTCCAAGGTCAGTAAAATGAGGACCCCAATTGTTGGGGGAAATATGCAAAACATTGTAAATTCACCCAGAAGATGGTTGTAAAGTCCTATGAGCATGGGTGGGCCTTCAAAAATTTTAGCAATGGGATTGCTGGGTGGGTGTGGCCATAGTGCGTGTGGCTTAGTCAGCACCAAGGGGGGGTGGGGGGCGTTTTTGCTCTCCCCGGGCTCTGGAGGCTCTCTGGAAGCCAGAAACAGGCCCATTTCTGGCCTTCTCAAACTTCTGGGAGGCCCGTTTTTTTGCCCTCCCCAAGCGTCCACACATACCCTGCACTTACCTGCATCCAAAACAGGCTGCATGGGGACTCCTGGGCGGGGCAAGGCCAGCCAGGAGTGGGATTTGGGGGTTCTCCAAACTGTGCAGAATCTTAGCTAGAGGATCTCCTGAACCCCTGCGAACCCCCAGCATCTCATCCCTGGCTATGGGGCGGTATATAAGCCTAAATGCTATTGCAGCTATTGCAATGGTATATAGATATGCAGTGTTAAGGTCCAATTTGCAATCAGATTCCACCATTGAAACAGAGGCTGAGAGCTGATGATAATCTAATTCAGGCTCCCTGACTTCTGTTTCTCAGCTGCATTTATAACACATATTGGATCCATAATACCACCTTATGTCTACCTATAGAACTTTTCAAACTGTTAAAAATGTCGTGCTGATTCCACTCGAGTCCAGCAAAAAAAGCTGCTATGCATCAATAGCTTCCATATGGCAATGACACCCAAGCATTATATGCCTGATGTGCTTAAATAAGCCTACAATTCGTTTACTACTTTGTGTTTAAAGGGAAGCGCTATTTCAAAATGCATTTATTTGCCAAGCTCTAGTGCTGAAACAGTACAGCAGCCCCAACCATTTGCTCTAACGAAGTGTCACCTTGATCTGTTCTGAAATGGACAAGATACTAAAACTCAGAAGAAAAGCCCATGGGGAAATGCTAATTACTGAAGAGACATTGGAGGAGTGAGGAAAAAAAAGAATATCATGGGAGTTATAAATTTAGATCAGTTGTTCCTTTGCATTGGCTTATTAGTCAGCCAAGAATATATTTTTTTAAATCCAGCTTTCCCCAGTTGCTTCTGCCCAATCCTAGAAACTGTTGTTATGATTGCAGTCTCATCCTATTTTGGCAACTGTGTACACCCATGAAAAATAAAGTTTAGATATGTTTCGATCCAGTTACTAGGAAGAGATACACAAAGGTTAGGCACAGGCTGATCCTTTAAACAGAAGCACAGCAGTCACTATAGCAACAGCCAAAAGTATAGAAAGGGGAACATCTTCATTGATCTTCTTTTCTGAGGCTATTAGTATTTTCCCCCAGCCTATTGGGATTTCCCCGCTTCCCAATTTGTTGTATCACCAATAAAGCAAGCTCAAGTAACCCAGAAGAGAAGGTTTGGGAGAGGAAGAAAACTGCACAGCAATATCTATTTTGGCTCTACTAAATGTTACATGTTGAACAAATCAACTCAGAGTTCACACTCAAAGCACAAATGATCAGGCTCAAATTCTCCTACTTTGGACACAGCTCTTCGGAAGGGAAAAACCTGAAGGAGCAGTATGGCAATTAAAACCAGAAGTATATTCCATGCTTATCTTACAAAGATTATAGCCTAGGCTACCGGATCTTCTGACCTTCCTTCATGTGCTTTGGTTGGAGAATCTGATTTATGATACACCCAAGGGGGAGGGGGGAAACAGGGTCAGAGGTGACTGTAAGTTATGTGTGGCAGAGTTGGCTTCATATGGGTCAATGCTGACATGTTGCTCCTAATAAATTTTGGATTCTTTTGAAGCTTGGCTTGAGGCTCATGATTTAATTATAGTAATCACCGGAACCCTGACACTAAAGTTGGGAAGGATGGAAGGAAACTGAAGAAGCTAACCAGCAGCAACATGGATGGACACAATAAAGTGGCAATAAAGGTGCTGTTGAAAGACATGGAAAACTAGCTTAGAGACAGATCACCATGGAGAAAATATATCTATGTGATCTCTAGGAACCGACAGTGACTTGATAGCATATCATTACATAATAAAGTATAAGAGGTTCCCATCATGCAAATGTTAAGAGTTCATTCCAAACTTTCATATACTTCAGATCTCATTCAGTTATCCTGCAGGATTTTGAAAAGGTGGGAAGGAAATGGCTTGAGCTGGGGAAGCTTACTTCTTCATCTGACCTGTTCTGGCTGAGCAGTGGGGGGGGGGGGGGGGGGAGTCCTAAAAGAATAATTATTTGAGGGAGATTGAGTATTTGATTTTTTGTGATTCACATTGTGTGCATGTGTGTTTGCAAGCAGCAGATATCCATATCATGAACTAGATTAAGTCAGAAAGCAGCAGTAAGAGTAAACCTGAGATATCAAACAAGCCTGTGTTATGTGTTATGCAACTTATGCATAGGCCTATGAGGTGCCAAACACTGCTCTTCAGAAGAAAATCTGGAATTTTTTCCAGGGGCTAGATTGGAGAAAGCTAGGAAATTTCCATGCCTGCTTGTTTTTAATTCCACTGTGGAGGAACAGTGGGCTGAATCTAATGGGTTATGATATTTTTATGATACTCAGTTGCCAATCTGTATTTCTTTTACTCAATCAAAATGCTTTACAAAGAACTGAATTTTCTGACCAATTCAACTAATTCCTGTTTTCTCAATCGCAATTTTGCAGCAAAGTAATACTGGATTTCTTAAAAAAAGAAATTAGCAACACTTGTACACATCATGTGCAAGATTAGAGTAGCGTAGAATAGAGGAGTAGTAGAGTAGAATAGATTAGCTTTATTGCCCAAGTGTGATTAGACACACAAGGTGCAGAAGCTCTCAGTGTACATGCAAAACGAAGGATAATAATCATCATCATAATGATACCAATAAGAAGGGTAGTAGAAAAGATGAGAAGAAATAATAATAATAACACAACCATATAACATGGGTAAATTTACACAGACATTAGATAGAACTGTGAAAATTAGGTGTTCAGCAAAGAGATGGCACGAGAGAAAAAACTGTCCCCATGTCTGGTGTTTTGGCATGCAATGCCCTATAGTGTTGTCTTGAAGGGAGGAGTTGAAACAGTTTATGTCCAGGATGTAAGGAGTCTGTAAGTATTTTCTCAACTCTCCTTCTGACCCATACAATATAGAGATCTACTATGGAAGGCCTGCATATCACGGAAAGCTGTGTAGCAAATAGTTTACAGAAAACAGTAGGATCAATAATAGTCTGATTTACATGCTACTAAACCGGACCATATATTCCTAATTACAGTAAAGCATGGTTATGCTAATATCTTTGGGTATTCTGAGGCCTATCAGACAGCCTAGCCAATGGCAAGGGATTGTGAAAATATGCAATCCCGGAGGGCATTAAATTGTTAATCCTTGCAGTATATAGTATCTACTTAATCCCAAACCTTTATACAGCAGCTATATATCATTGTGGGGCACATAGAGACCATTGTGCCAGCTTTTGTCATTTGACATCCTGGAAAGTTATGATGTAACTTGGATATGTAGTGGCCAAGGTCCAAATCCTCACTCTCTTTCAAAGCTGAGATCTACTTATTATTTTCAGTTTACAAAACCCAGCATCTCTCTCCCTCTCTCCGCCACCCCCCCCACCTCACACAGAGAGAAAGAATACTAATTTCACCCCTCCAAGTAATTTATTTTTTAAAATGAAAGGATAGTCTTGAGGAAGGGCAAAAACAGTATTAACCATCAATCATATTGTATATCTGCCATAGAAGTTCTATTTATATAGGAAAATAATTGATGGAACTTTTGCGGGGAGGGATAAAAGGTTGGGATTTGTGGCTGAAAGTGAAGGGAATAAAATGTGTCAATTTGCTAACTTTTGCTCAAAAAGAGACTTCACATAAAAGGTGTAAAGGTAGAAATGTGCATGTAACTGTAAGTTAAAGGGACAGACAAGGGCCCAAAGAATGGAATCACCATTCTTTAGGAAGAGAGGAAGAGAGGGAGAAGTAAGAACAAAAGCGAATGCAAATAAGGGAGAATCAACAGATTGGTTTTTACTTAATTCCCATCAGATCTGTTTCAAACTCAAAACCTCCCCCATCTTGAGTGTCATTATACTCACTGTTGTTGTTGATGTATACTTCTTTTGTATCCTTAAGATGAATTATGACCACTGGAGAGAAAGCAAATCATTATCTACCTCTTCCACCAAACCTTTGAGCAGAGTTTTAGAACATGACCCATAATTTGCAACTGCACCAAGCTTAGGTTAGCACTCAGCCTCTGAGTGGCATGCTGGGGTTCTCACAACGTCCCCCAAAATAGAGAGAACGGAGCAAAAACTGAATCAGATTTTTATTTAGTATCTTTCCAGTTAACATTTTTAATAGTTCTTTGGAGATATGCCCTTACTCTCAGCTCCTACTATCTCCTCTAACCTGGTAAAAAGTCCATTGGAGTTGAGCTATTGATAAGAGATTTTATTCTGTTCCGGTAGCCGACAATCTCTAACTATACATGAATACCTGAAGTAAATACCATAGTTTTTTTATTGATTTGTCTTTTTCCTCTGTCCCCTCCTCCATTCCCTTACTCTGCTGCCTTTTGTTAAGTTACATTCCTGGAGTCTGTAGTACCTGAACTTTGCAAATTCCAGTTCTCCAGCACTTGGCAAAGCATCCTTTACTTGGTACCTTCAAATGGCAATAACCGTTCTTCATCCTTACCATAATGTATATAGGGCAGTGCCCCCCCAACCTTTTGGACACCAGGCACCGATTACACTGAGAGGTTTTTCTGTGGACTGGAGGGGGCGAGGTTTCACATGCTGCCTGCATCCTGTGGCTAGGGCTTCGCTTGTTGGCGTGGCTTGGCTTCTGGCATGCTGCAGCCCAGTGCCGGTCCACGAAGCAGAGTTGGGGACCCCTGATATAGAGAATATCCCTCTATGGCAGGTGTATCGAACTGGATTTCTTCGAGGCCAGATCAGCATTGTAGTTCTCCTTCACGGGCTTCCTGCGGTGGTAGTGGAATGGAACAGATGCCTACAGCACTTTGCTGGCAAAAACAGGGTGCAAGGTGGCTGTGAGTAACCCCCTGTTCCCCATTTTGGCTGGCAGAGTGCTGTAGAAGGCCGTCCAGTCTGAAAATGGGGCATGGGGGGCACACGTGCCCCCCGCATCCCATTTTGGCTGCCAGGGGCACCATGGGCACCAGTCCTGCAGGCCAGATTTAAGCACCCCGTCACCTGTATCCACCTCGTGAATTTCGACACCCCTGCTCTATGGTTAGAGAAATGTATGTTTGTTTTGAAGATAGAATATTTATTTACTGTATTTAGAAAATTTAGGTAGTTGCCCATCTTACATACATAATAACCATGTGCCTGAATTATTTACTGACAAGCTACAAGGACGTTTGATGAAGCCGGAATGCACTAATGTGGTGTAAGAGCAAACGGGTAATAGAATTTCATTTCTTTCTCCCTCAATTTTAAAGACATGGATTATTTCAGCACATGAAACTGATGTTTCCCATCTCCTCCTCCCTAATGCAGTCATCTCTAGTGAACTCCCATCCCACAAGTCTCTCCAGAGGATGGAGGGAATCTACAGAACCCTGTGAACAACTGGAAGAGCAATAGAGCAAGGAAATTGCTAGACTAGGGAACCTCATGCAAGAGGCACAAAATCCCTCCTCGCTTCAGGCAATTAACTCCCTCCTTCCCAACATGTTTTATAGATTGTCTCAGACCTCTGGAGAGACTCGGGAGGAGGAAGAGGGAAACAGAGAGGCAAGGAAAGCTCTGCTCTTCCATAAGCTTGAACACCATAAGGCTTTACACTGAAACTGAACTCATCCCTACAGTGCAATACACATCATACAAGAAAACTGGATAATAATAATAATACCTTCACATATTTGTGGGGGTAATCTGTGTGACAACCTTACTGTTTAACAAAGGGGTCTCTGTTTTTGTGCATGTGCAATTTTTATACTAGATCTTTAATTTCCAAATATTTACACCAGAAAGAAAAGGGCCGATGTTCCATCTATGTCATTTATTTGAGGAACAGAGTATTTCCAATTATCAGTCAACATTGAAATAACGAAGCTCAAAAAAAAATGAGGATAGATTTATAACAGTATGTGGTATTTAAGAGCTCTGGGGACTCTGTTAATAACAAGCCGTCCATCATAGCTTAACGAGGCAAATAGCCATGGGTCGGCTGAGGACCATTCCACAGCATAGACGCTGTCTTCATGTTCTTCGTAGGTAGCTATTATGCTATCCTGAAGTGGCTCTTTAATCCTAAAATTCAAAAGAGAAGAAAAGGGCAGGGAAGAGAAAAAGCAAACGATTGAAGCAATTCTGATTTATCAGGTGCTGGAAAATGTCATGTTCCTTCTCAAATGTGCTGTTAAAATGTGATGAACACCAGAGAGGAAGAATTATCCAAGAAAATGAGATACAAACAAGCAAATGAAAGATTTTAAAATGGACCCGTGTTCCTGACACCCCGAGATCCCTTAATTATGTTTAACAGCAAAAGCTGTGTTAGTGAAGATTTGGGGAAGGGGGGGGGGGGGGAGAAGTTCCATTCGCAAGCTTTCTCCAATCCAGCCTATTAAGTCAGAGGAAATTATGCATTAAAATGGTTGTCCAAAAGCATATTGCAAACTGAAGTCCATAACTGCATTCCTTGCACACATGGTAGTTTCAGATGCTTAGCACTGAACACTATCAGTAAAATTATCAAAACATATTAGCGAGGTTGCAGATAAAAAGGGGGACATGAATGTTAAATATGAGAAAAGGGTCATGATGGGGGGAGGGGGTGTTCCTGAAAACTGTATGTATTTTACTTACTTATTAAATTTATATGCCACCCATCTCCCCAATAATGTGATTATGGGCAGCTGGCAAACCACAAAAAGATAAATAGAAAAACAAGTGCAAAATTTAAAAACCAAGAAACCAACAGCACGGAGGTTAGGCTTTCTTACCCTGTCAGCCAGCCACCTCCAGGAGTGAGTACCCCCTTTGGGGTCTCAAGATAACCAAAATGTCCTTCTGGAAGGCCAAAAGGATAGGAGCCGATCTCATCTCCAGTGATTGGAGAAGAACAGAAAAGGCTCTTCTCCTTGATCCCACTGGCCGGTATTTCTTAACAGACAAGTTCCGTAGCAGGAGCTTTGGGGAAGACTAGTCCCATTGAGGTGAAATGGCTCCTCAGATACCCTGACCCATGTCTTAAAGCAGGAGTCCTCAAACTTGGCAACTGCGAGTTGAAGTCCACAAGTCTTAAAGTTGCCAAGTTTGGAGATCTCTGACACAAAGCATTTTAAAGGTAATGACCAAAACCTTGAGTTGGATCCCGAAGCAAACAAAATCTATTTTGTTTTTCCCATACTCTTTTTTCTTTTTCAAATTTCCTTTTAAAATTGATAAATGTGGCTTGTAGGAAAACCGGCAATGTCCCCACTGCTTCTGGGGGAAAAAAAGATGTTCGGTGTAACACATGTCATTGTCAGAGGACACTAATATCCTTTATTTAATTAGGTTAAGTTAATGAGGGTTTAATAAACAAGCATGGACTGTTTATTAATTACTTTTTCTCCGTGCCAAGGTTTGAATGGAGGGAGGGGTGTTCTAATGTTCCATCTAAGATTAGTCATGGGAGAGGAGCATGCTAAAGCTGATAAGAGAAGCCACTTTTTCTTCCTTTTGGTACTTTTAATTGCCTTAAGTTATTTTGTCTTCTGCTGAATTACCCTTTGGGGATTAAAGTAAACAGGCAACATATAGAAAGCTTACTGTCCACTTGCTTCTAAAAAGCATGGACGGTGCAAAGCTGTATTTTAGAAAGTATTTTTCTGCAAAATGCTAAGTAAGTTTCAAAATCTTAGTGACAGATTTGTGATTTTCCGAAGTTAACTCTAATTACTGCTAATATTATTATTACTATGCTTGCCAGTAGTATTAGTTCAAGTTGTTACTTCTGGTGGCTTTCATTCATCTCACCTCAAAATCCCCTTTATGAGTAACATGCATTATTCAATGGGGTTACTATTTCACTTTATCTGCTTAGGTGTGCAATTAAATGTTTAACTGTCAAGAAAGGAGATAAGGGTAATTTACAGGGTACATATAAGTTTCTTGAGGCCAAAAAATAAAGTGTCTTCCTACATATACATATAAGCAATCCCCCCAATGTAACGGGCATTACTTTTATTCATCATTTAATATGTTGCCTTCCCTGAGAATTTTTATTAATATTGTAGGGAGGCTGGAAATTGTTACCTTGTAAATAATTTCCCATCCCCAAATGGGTGGAATATTGAATGATCAAAACTATGAAATTTAAGGCTTATGACAATCAACTGCTTTATATTTATTTATAAAGAGCCGTGGTGGCACAGTGGTTAGAATGCAATATTGCAGGCTAATTCTGTCCACTGCCAGGAATTCGATTCTGACCGGCCCGAGGTGGCCTGAGCCTTCCATCCTTCCGAGGTGGGTAAAATGAGGGCCTGGATTGTTGGGGGCAATATGCTGACTTTAAGCCATTTAGAGAGGGCCGTGAAGCACCATGAAACGGTATATAAGTCTAAGTGCTATTTACATCTTTTGTCTGAACAATATGCAGCATTCATTATCTTTAACTTAAAACATCAGCCCAAAAATGTTGATTTTGACACACAGCTTAAAGATGAATGTGAAGCACCACGCATGCTTGAAAACTGAAAATCCTCATGTCGTTTGCATATATTAATGGAGTTTAGGGTTTACCATAGCACCTCCAATTAGAAGTCATAGACACTTTTCCCCCAAAACTTGACTTTTATTATCACCAGAAATCAACAAACTAACCCTCAAATTCCTCTCCTTAAAGTTAAACAGAAAATAGACTTTTCCAGTCAAATAGTTAACAGTGTACAAAAGCGACAGTCAGATGCCAGCCCGAGGGACAAACAGAACTGTGAAATGCACCCTGCAGATGCCCTATCTCTGTAGCTTCAGGCAAAAAGTGACCAACATCAGCATTTTGGCAGCAAACAATGGAATCTTTCCAAACAAAAGATTGCAAAAAAAAAAAAAAAAATGGGAACAGACAAACTTTTCTTAAAGCAAGCTCATTATTGTAGCCTTTTCTCCGTTGAAAAAAAAAGGTCTTCACTAAGAAGTCATAACAATCCACTCAAGCAGTAGAAAAAAGCATTACAGGCTTAATGTACTTTCATGAGAAGCTGCTACCTATGGTGGTACTTAATAATACTCTGAACCAATTAAACAATATTTAGATGGCAGATGCCAAGTGGATCAATCCTCCCTATCTTTATTGAGCATCTTAATTCTACCATCCATCTCATTTAGAGAACCATAATCGATAAGGCATATTTTACATGTGTCTTCCAAGAAGACTTCAACAGCCTTGTTGGAGCAGACCAAGGAAATAGGCTGTAGGCATCCAGTTCAATCCAAATTGTTATTGGGAGACACCATTCAATTAAGAGATTCAACTGAACCGTCTTCAAACTGAACCTTCATATCAAATTTCTGCACAGCCTTCTTATTTAAGCATTCCTGTTTCAGACAAGGAACTACCAACAGATACAATAGAACCCCAAGTGACCTATCTTGAGATCCTAGAAGGTGAAACTAGTATTTCAGAACTGGGGGCCGGGAAGGAAGAAGAGATATGAGCCATGAGTAGCACAGTGGTTAGAATACAGTATTGCAGGTTATTCTGCCCACAGCCAGGTAGTTTGATCCTGACTGGCTCAAGGTTGACTCAGCCTTCCATCCTTCTGAGGTTGGTAAATGAGGAGCCAGATTGTTGGGGGCAATATGCTGACTCTGTAAACCACTTAGAGAGGGCTGTAAAGCACTGTGAAGCGGTATATACTGTAAGTCTTGTAAGCCCCCTTGAGTCACCATGTGTGAATAAGTAGCAACATAAATTTCCTAAATAAATAAAATAAATAAAAAGTCTAAGTGCTATTGTTACTGCTATCATATCTAACACACTTTAGTAGACAGACTAATTTTTGGAGAGTGAACCCAAGATATATTATCATAAAGGGGGACGGGGGACTTTTCTAACCTCTTTCTCCATATTGTGACTAAAAGTTTACATCTCCTATCATCACTTAAATCCTGCCTCATAATTCTCATACGGAGAGTGCTCTCATCCCTTAATCAACTGCTTGTGCAACAAATTAGCAGTTAAGCAGACAGCAAATAAGGCTGCTGTGCAGATTCAGAAATTAGGACAAGGACATTGCAATAAGTGCACAGAGAAACACCATCTTTTCTATTTCAAGTTTCCAGATAAACAAATCCAAGTAATATTAAAAGGCTTAGATTTAGTGGGCACAATAGAAATTTAGTGGGATCAAGCGGATTAATGAAACTAATTTGTCTCCGGAGACAAATGCTAAAGAAAGGATAATAAGGGTGCAGCCATTTATCTAGCATATTTGTGATTTGCCTTAATTCATGTTTAAATTTTTTTAAAACAGCTCCAGGAAAGGGTTGATCCCGTTATGAAGCAGCAGTGAAACTAAAATTGGGAATTCCAATGTGATCACACCTGGGATACTGTATGGTATTTTTGGAAATGACACTGTAAAGAAGGTAAATCATATAATAGTTTTTGTTTCAGTTCCACTGCATTCTTAGGTCCACCAATTTGGATCCAATGAGTGGTTGGATCCACACAATATATGCAGCATCTTTCAATAGCTCTCGTTCACACAACCCATAACCATAATTTTTAAACCAGAATGGCTAAGTTTGGCATGCTGAACCAAAATCAAGTATGTTACATCATGGCTTGGAACCATATATGTATTTAGTCATTGTATATGCAGTTTTTTCCCCTTTCAACTTCCAATACTTATTTAGAATGCACCACACTTGCCATTTTCTTGGTCAGTCTTCCAGGTTCTAGAGTTCATTTTTAGCTTTTCATGGTTTACTTGGATTTTTACCAATTAAATGCTCATGAGATGTTTACAAGTGACCTATCTTGTAATCCTCTATTTACAAAAGAAAAAAAAAACTATAAAAGACCATTGTCTGGAATTCATTTTGATCTTAATTTGTTATGTATTAATGTTTAACCATGTATCTATCAATCTCTTTAGTTCTTTATTTTAATTTTACTTTTTTTATCCAATCTTTATAAGTAACTCAAAATGATGAACACTCCTTCCTTGTTCTATTTTCCGTACAACCACTACCCTGTTAGGCTGAGAGAGAGTAACTGGTCCAAGGTCACCCAGCTGGCTCTCATGTTTAAGGTAGGATTAGAACTACTTATTTCTAGCCTGGTGCCTTAACCAGTAGGCCAAACTGGCTCTCTTTATAATGTTAGAATGTTTCATCCTGGTTGCCTCTATCACCCACTCTTCAAATTTAGAATCCTTATGCAGCCCTGAATTACTCAGTGAGTTCTGCTTATTCAAACTTGTTCTATAAGGACAACTGTAAAGTTTTTGTTTAAATGGGAAGTTAGGCTTACAAAGATTGACTATGATCTATAGCAGGGGTGTCAAACTCGATTTCACTGAGGGGTGCCTTAGGGTTGTGCTTGACCTCTGAGGGCTGGGGTGGGCGTGGCCAGCTTGACATCACTGGTGTTGGGGTGCCTGTGGTGGCCCAAGTGCTCTACCAGCGAAAAAGGGCTCCCAAGCTCTATTTTTGGCTGCGACGGTCTCCTGTAACCCTCTGCCAACAAAAACAGCTCAGGAGGGTCGCCTGTGGCCCTCACATGCTCCATTTTCAGCTGCGATGGCCTCCTGCAACCCTCAGCCAGCAAAAACAGACCTCAGGAGGGCTGCCCATGGCACTTCCAAGTTCTGTTTTCGCTGGCAAAAGCACAGTGGGCCTGTCCACTGTTTCCAGGGCAACCTCATGGGCCAGATCTAAGCACCCATTGGCCAGATCCGGTCCCCGGGCCTTGAGTTTGACACCCCTGATCCAGAGGTGGGATTCTACCGATTTGGTCTGGTTCTGCCGAACTGGTAGCTCTGAAGATCAGCTGAGAGGGAACTGGTTCGCTCCGACGATTTTCTGTTCTTCTGTTTGGCCTACCCATTCACTCCTTTATTTCCTGCTTTTTCAACCTCAGCTGCTTTACGTGGCACAGCTGATTCAGGAGAAGATGATTTTCAAACGCTGCACATGCAAAGCGCACGCTCACCAAACCAGTTATTACACCGGTTGAATCCCACCCCTGCCCTGATCTGTAGGGTGGTATGTTTCTGTTACTCCTCAACCCATAGGAAAAAGTGGTCAGAAGTTGCTTCTTGATAGACCTTTGATTTTTCATTCTTTCTGTGAGGATGGGCAAGACAGATTCGCCTGGGAACTCATCTTTTGACTTTAGAGGATGATGATTACATGGCTTGGTCTTCTGAAATGATTATCCCTAAAAATACATTGGGGAAGTCTCCTCAACTTTCACTATCAAAATGTTTTCTGCATCCTGAAAGATTCTATGTTTGAGAAATGACACCCAGATAATAGTCATATAATATTACTGTGGTCACTATTTTTCCTCTGCTGTACGATATTTAGAGAAATTTAAGATGAAATGAATTGCATTCTCTGTACCTGATACACATAGATGCAGAAATGTTATTTGGGGACTCACATCCAATTCTCCCACTGGCAAAATATGATTGACAAAAGTCCTGGAGGATATGGTGTGAATGCATACAAAAAGAGATTCTTTATAGTTCTCATTATTTATCTTATCATTTCTCAAATGTTATATTTAGACAATACAAGTGGAATTTTGTAATAGGTAACTGTAGACTGGAGTTTTCGGGGTTCTAGCCTACCACATCTTTCAGGACATTTGATTGAATGTGTTGTCTTATTATTTTTTTGGGTCTAGTGAGGATAAAATCTGTGAGGAAATGTATAAGAAGTGGATAGATATAGTGCAGAATTCAATATAGGACCTGGATATTGTAATACAGAGGTTCCCAACCTTTGCGGCCTGGCGGCCCGGTTGCGAGAAGGGGAGAGGGGAAGCAGGCTGTGTGAGCGACAGGCTGGCATGCACACACGGGCAGCTTTCCTCCCCTGGAGCTGCTCATGCATGTATGCATTGGCCCGCCACTTGTGCAAGTACAGCTGTGTGCATGCTGGCCTGTCGCTTGCATAATGGAGCTGCACACACATCTATGCGCTGACCCGCCACCTGTGCAAATGGAGCTTTATGTATGCATGGTGGGCTGCCTCTCACAGTCTGATTCTAAATAGGCCACGCCCTAGTAATGGGCCACGGCCCAGGGATTGGGGACCCTGTTGTAGAAGATCCTAGTTACTTAAAAATGCAAGAGGACATTAGAAATTTGATAAGGGTAGCGGACTCTAGCAACGATAAATAAATGACAATTTTTCAAGCAATTCTTAAACTTAAAGCTGAACAAATTTAAACTATGTGGTTCAACATTATAAAGTAGCTACGGAAACCAATAAGGAGGCAAGCACCAGGAAATCATTCCGGGGGGAATCAAAAATTTTCTCCACCTGTATTATATATGAACTTATGGAAGGCTTTTAAAAAAAACCTACCATGAGTTTCCGATCCAAGTCCATGTGATCTTGTAGCTTCAACATGTGTGATATAAAGACCAGTCATTAAAAATGGGACAAGTGCCAGTTTCACTGCCTTACAAAACATAATTATTTCAAATACATTGATCTACTTACCAATAAGGTGCATACATAAATACCCTAAAATTAGTAGAGAAGATTCCCATTAACCAAGATGTAAGTAGAACTTATAGACATCTTTAGTGAGTGTATAAAAAGCAGATAGGTTCTTACTTGTCATCTTGTTGACGGTCTTCTTGATCACTAAATTCATCATCATCTACCAAGTGTCCAAAAGGCTCAGAAGAAATTGATACCATGTTGGAAAGAATGACTCTGCTGTCACTGCTGCCAGTAAGTACTAACTGGTCATGGGAATGATTATAACGCACATTCCAAACCCTAAAAAAAAAAAATGGTGACTATGACAATGATGATGAACATCGGTCCCTTGAGTACTTCCTATTGCATGTTGCAACTAAATATGCTCAAGCTATCATCTCAAGCTATCAAAGCTCATATTGTGAACAATGATCAATGACTGCAACAAAACAATTATTTGCCAAGAAGCAAGCTGACTGGGCCGATCAAATCTAGAGAGCATATATAATGGGTTAGATCCAGAATACCTGAAAATGGAATATCACATGTGTACCATCAAAAAAGCTAATGCGGTACCATCACTAAGTTTATTTCCAGGGATTTTCAGCTAATTTACAAGGCTTTTCATTACTTTTACTCTGAGCAACCTAAGATAAAGTTTAATAAGCAATTAGCTTTAGAGCTTATGTTCCAAAAGAATGTAAATATAATTTAAGACTCAAAAGCTCATGTAAACTCTGGCTGTCTCATCTCCACATCCCCCCGGAAATTGACTGTCTTATTCAAATGCCTTAACCATTACACTACACTGGACGGTCGGATGTTTATACATGAAAGAACTATGTTGGATTCAACTTAATACATGCTAGCAGGCTGAAGAAGAAGACACTCATTTGCTTTTGGATAGACAGCATAGCACAAGACTATCAAATTTACCTTTCCTGAGAACATGAATAAGCCCTAGGATCCTGCTACAAACTACTTTCCATTTGGGTTTCTAAAATTCTATTATATATAATCGACAAGGTTTGCTGTCAGGGTAAGTTCTAAATTTTTGCGGGTGGGGACCTCTGACCATTACCTGAGCTTCCCAAACCCTCAAAAACAATTTAAAGACAATCTAACGAGCATCTTCAAACCTGCCAATCTCAGTAACGGGAAGAAACACAACCAATGAGCAAATTGTGTTTTTAAATACAACACAACTGAAGCAGAAACAAATTGACTAAGCTCTCAGCTGGAGCAGTGGTCTGGTTTCTTTCCATTTGAATTATTATGTGGACCTGGTGTAGAACTGCCTAGACCACAAGTGTCAAATTCGATCATGTCACGTGACGTTTTGTGACATATCACAATGTTTTTTGCCTTGCTGGAGTGGGTGTGGCCTGTGCATAACGCATCCGGTCCGTGGGCCGCCAATGTGACAGGCTTGGCCTAGACTTAAGCCTGCACATGATTTATTACCTGTACATGTAATTTCCTTTAAGGCAGAAACGTTAATATTGTTAAACTAAAAATCATTAAAACATTGTATTTCCAATGTTTGCATGAATATATAAGGAATATGTAACATTTTCCCTGAAGTAAAGCAAAAATAAGTAATATTTATAAATATTTGTAAATATTTTATTAATTCAATCCAAATTATCCCCAGAATCTTAGAGTGAACAGTAAAAAAATCTATTAATAGTGAATTAGTATTATTAATTGTGTTTTTAAGGTTACATATCATGTCAATGTCTTCAGATGTTTGGCACCTGTGATAAATTAATAATCTATCAATAAGAAAATATGTTAAGAAGCTGCATCTTGTACTAAGTGACTTCAAAGTTCAGGATTGTTTTCCAACATATATTGTTCTGAAAAAGAATTGTGAAACATGAACATTATATCTCTTGTACAAAAATCTTTCTATGTTAATCTTCCACAAAAAGAAATAACTAAGCTCTACTTAAAAGTACTTTTCAGTATGAGCAATATCTTCCTAATAAGCATTTGTTAGCTTTTAAAGTGTTTATTTTTCTTCCTTTTAATAGCCTCTGATTCTTAGAGACTACCTAATTAAGTTTTTTTGGCGAAGTTTTCCAGAAGTGGTTTGCCACTGACTCCATCCTCAGGTTGAAAGAATGACTGGCTAAAAGATACTCAACTGGCTTTGTGCCTAAGGCAGGACTAAAACTCAGTTTCCTGGTTTCTAGCCTGATGCCTTAATCATTATACCAAACAGGTTCTTGGAAATTTTTAAAGTGTATAAGCTATATAAAATATTTGCTGTGCTGAGAAAAAGATGAAGATCTGTAATCCAAGATGAACCTTTCTGAAAGTTGTGGAGTACAGGACAATAAAAATGGAATTTTAGAAAACTGCCAAATAAAATCAACTTTACCAGTGGGAATGTTCTTCTAGTGTTTTCACTGCCTCGTTGACGTTTCTGGTGTCCCAGAATTTCACCTTGCAGTCATCTCCACAACTAGCCAAATAGTACTGTTTGTTGGGATTAAAATCTAGGTCCCGCACCAGCTGTCCATGAGCATTTTCTATACAATATATTTGGCTGTAGGAGAAACAAACAAACAAAAAAAAGATTCATCAAGAATAAAAACATCTATAGTGAATGCTAGATAGGCTGCTAATAAAAAAAAAGGAGGGGGACATGTTTGTACTGCAAATTTATCTATGTCCATTTAAGGAATGATCATTAAAGAATGATTGTTGCATCTGTTCTGGTGACAAGAACTTAGCATCACTGCTTCACTCCTTTAAAGCTATCGTCTGAACTGAAAGTCTGGAAAAAGACCCTTTACTATGAGAAAACAATCTAGGACCTCCCATTATATGAACTCAGAGCTTCTGACACATAGATACACGCTACGGTATCCATCACTCTTCTCTGTATTGCTATAGGGCAGCAGGTAGGGGGAAATAACTATTCATTAGTTTCTTGTCTTTACCATACTGGCAGCATCCCCGAGAACTTGTATCCATGCCAAAGTCCATCTTCCATCTTGTAGGAAAATGGGGGACAAAGAACTAATGAATAGACCTAGATCGCCATATGTGCATGTCACAGTGCCAATGATGAAAATCAGATGTGCATCACAGTAGATTTGCAGCAGGTTGGATGCCGGTTATAGAATCCTCTTGTTGGCACCGACTCAAAGTGAACATGCTGTTTCATTCTCACTTTATTGCAAACTTGGTTTGTTCTTCTGGCATTCAGCAACAAAAGCAGGAAAGAATACAACAGCACTCTTCAAATACTTGAAAGGCTATCCCATGGAAGAACAGGAAAAAAAACCTATTATTTTTAATTTCAGGATGCAAAACATGCAATTCCTCATTCAATGTACAGTAAGCCCGGTTTCCATGAATGTTAGAAAAAAACTTCCTAATGACAAGAACAGTTCAACAATAGAAGCAGTAAGTCAAAGAGGAGGTGGGCTCCTTTACATTGAGCAAAGGCTAGTTAACCATCTGATTTTAATTGGATTCTTGCACTGAGAAGGAGTGAATTCTGTCGAGTTCCAGTTCTATGATTTTAGGATTCTAACAACGTGCAAATCTAATCAAGCATACCACAATAAAATGAATTAATTTTTTAAACCCAAGCAATTAATAACAGAAACCAATTAAAAGCAGTGGAGGCTAAAATATCACCATAAGATAATCTAAAAATACTTACACCACATATTTGGATTTGAAAATTGGCCTACTCTATACTCTATACATATATAGGACTATCACTGAAGGCTGCCCTGCAAATTTAGATCGTACGGGAGTAACCTGATATTGTCACATAATACCAGTAGTTCAGAAGTTGCACTGGAGGGCATTCTCCTCTGCAACAACAGGCATTGTATATTATTAATTTTATTATTCATGATATTATTATTTTATATACTGGTGGAATCACCTTGACTGAAGCGGTAGGTAGGTACAGATAGATGATAGAGAGATGAATGGATGGATAGATGGATGGACAAGCAGACAGGCAAAAAGGCAGCCCAGCAAGCTGACAGACAGATGGATTTGGCTGCCGGTTTATTTCCAAGTGCAATTCAAGGTACTGATAATAGCCTTTAAATTTCTACATGGCCTAGGACCAAGATATCTGCAGGCCAATTAATATTGAGCTAACGTGTGATTGAGTGTTTTACTGCCATTATTGTTGTTATTAAATATCTTTAATATATTTATAACATCTGTGTGTGAGCATGTGTTGGTATGTGTACATGTATCTGCACCCACAGATATGTGGTCTTTTTGTCCCTGTTTCACATATATTAGTTGGCATGTAGCTTTTGTAAGCCATTTAGGTTTGCTTGAATGACGGGCTGCAAAGCAGTACAAATAAATACATGTATAACAAAAGCTTGAGAGCATGGAGCAGTCTTTATCTGGAGACCAAAGCAGAATTCATCTTCTGGGGGAGATGACAAAAATGTGGCTGAAAGCTGTGTTTCCAAGTGGCTCCAGCATAGGAGAATGAACACCTGGGAGTCTAGGAAAACTATCTCTTGCACAACCTCTCTTCAAGATCTTGTGACCCGAGACATGAAGGGATAAAAGAAAGTCTAGTCAATTGCTAAACAGGCTGCCAACAAAGCCAGGGTGGAAGAGAAAAAACACAAGATAAGAAGATGTCATGGATTGGCTAACGATTTTGTTTAATAATGACCCACCACACACACACACACACACACACACACACACATGGCATTGCTCTGCATGCTCTTGCAGGAAACGAAAAGGGAGAGGGACTGAAAAACACAAAGCACTTTAAACATGCATTTTTAACATTTCCTAATTGAACTGATGGGGAGGGGGGATGTTCTATCAAGAAGCATAATTGGAAACAATGGAAATATACTCCTCCCCACGAGCATGCTGGAGACATAAAACTGAATTTAAAGGCATCTCCCCTTTAAGGCAGGAGAAGTTATTACAAGACATCCGTCTTCCAAGGCTAGTGATAAATTACTGTGTGCTAAGGGGATAAGCTGTATCTTAAAAAAGCTGGCACAGACTTCTGTTGTCATGGCAACAGATGTGCACAACATCACTCCTCTGCTTATCAAAATCACAGCTCGACCAGGAAAGGAGTCCTATATTTCTTATACTGAAGTATTAGCTTTGCTAGCATTCAAAATTGTGATATGTTGCAACCCCAACCTTAAATAAATGTGTACCAAGAAGCTAGTTGTAAACAGAATGGAAATGTTTGGTGTATTATCTTACACCATCAAAATCAAATAGAAATGGAAGAGGTATTTTTCCTTTTATTGTTTTTTTTTAAAGGAAGGAGAGCAGAACTTCTAAAAAGGAAATGGCATCAGAGTTAGCCAGTGTTTAAATCCAGATCCAAAAGGTAAGGCTGTGTTGGTCTGTTCTGAACCATATCAGCTGAGTTCAAATGACATTTTAGAACATACTCGCTCAGGGTAATCTATTTCATTTTATCTAATGGGAGATTTATTTATTTACTTCAAATAAAGAGGAAGGGACGCATCTCATTAGATGTAAGGATAAGGGGAACATATGACAGGTTAATTATTAAAAAAAGCAGTGGCAGGTGAAAACGTGACAGGTTAGTTATTACAAATATGCCAAGTTTGCAAGCTGGAACAGCTACTAGTACTACAGTAACCATTACTGCTGCCCTTTCTTTAAAAAAAAAACTGAATCAGGAAGATCTAGCCAGAAACATCAGGGTAATTTGTCTGGTTGGTGTTTTGTTTCAAGAACACAAAGAACCAGGCTTCTTACTTCATGGTACGTATATCCCATCCTCGAATGGCCGTGTCATTGGCTGTGGCAATCTGGCTACAGTTGTGATGAGGACTCCATTTTCCCGATGTAAATTTCAGCTGTCCTTTCCCTTCCAAGGTCACTGAATTTGACAACTGTGCATCAAAAAACAACCCAAATCAGCATCTCTACTGCAAGGTTAATCCGAGCAATAACAGCAACGGCAACTTAAGAGGTAATAACACGCAGAGCAACCTGGCTCTAAAAATCACAGAATTATTCTTATGTTGAATTACAGTTCAACATAAAAATTCATCACTAACTTCACGCAAACCGTGCATTTATCTGTTTGGTACAATTACCTGCATATATGCATACGCTCAGGGGTAGGCTTCAAAAATTTTAGCAATAGGTTCTCTGCCCGGTTGCTGGGTGGGCATGGCCATGGTGGGTGTGGCCTATCCAGCTTCCTGCACCACAGTGAGAGGGATCATTTTTGCTCTCCCTGGGCTCCGAAGGCTTTCCTCAAGCCTCCAGGAGGGTCAAACAGCCTCTCCGGGCTCCGGAGGCTCTACGCAAGCCAGAAACGGGCATGTTTCTGGCCTTGCCGAACTTCCGGGGGGGAGGGGGGGCGTTTTTTGCCCTCCTGACACACCCTGCACTTACCTGCATCCAAAATGGGCTGCATGGGGATTCCTGGGAGGGGCTGGATGGGGTGGGTGGGGCCAGCCAGGAGTGGGATTTGGGGGTTCTCCAAACTACGCAGAATCTTAGCTAGAAGATCTCACAAACTCCTGTGAACCCCCAGCAGCCCTGCCTATGCTGAAGGACTATCTAGAAATGCTGCTTTCTGTTTCTTTTTCTTTTTGTTAATTACTGCAGGACTAAGAAGTGAAAAAAGGTCTGACAATTATGCTTTAAAAACAACAACTTTGGTCCCAAACATTTGGTCATATTGATTTTTTTAAAAAAATATCAACCATTCAAATATTAATATGGAGTAACCTATTGTCCTTCTCAGTGGAGAACCTATTTAGACTGTGGGAATGAGATTTGGAATTCCATCAATGTGCAGAGAGGAAAGTAGATGTCTCTAAATGTGTGTTTTTTATTTTTTTTTTGGCAGAATCTGTTTTGTGGGGTCAAAATTCCACACAAAATTTTTCAGTACTTCTTGGTGTTTTCTTTCTCTAAAGTGAGAGATTATACATTCCCAAGGTGTATCTCAAACTGCTTCCTTAACACAGATTTTTTTTGATGCCAATGATAAGCCTGAAATATGAAATATAATTAGTTCATTATATTTATTAGACAAATGTTGAAGGTAGAAACAATTATCTACAATGGAGCCAGACACTGTGAGCTTGATTATTGGATTACTTTTTGTCTAATGCTTGCCAACACCTGAACCACCAACATTTTTTTTAACAGAATGTGAGAATATGGAATTATAAATCTGTATATTCTTATTTTCTAACAGATTTACCTGGACATTTGGCCTTCCAGGTAATGTGCTTGTACACCCATGCAAGAGTTGGTTTAGATTTTGCAACATTCAAAATGCTTGAAACTTCTGCAATCTAAGCCACAGTGCTAATTACAACTAAATGTACTTCTTAACATTTAATAATATTTTCCATTTCCACTCATCACCAATTCACAGTATTAATCTGAATAATGTGCATGCAAGTATGTGGGCAATGGGCATACGTAGAATGTATTCAAGGTCTACATAGCTTCACTTTGTATTGTTGAATCCTGTACAGATAGTCCTTGACTTACGACCACAATTGAGTCCAGAATTTCTGTTGCTAAATGAAAAAATTGTTAAGTGAGTTTTGGCTCATTTTACGACTTTTCTTGTCACAGTTGTTAAGTGAATCACTGCAATTGTGAAATTAGTTAGTAACACAGTTATTAAGTGAATCCGGCTCCCCATTGACTTTGCTTGTCAGAAAGTTGCAAAAGGTGATCGATCACATGACCCCAGGATTCTGCAACCCTCATAAATATGGGTCAGTTGCCCAGTGTCTGAATTTGATCACGTGACCATGATCACAGCTGATAGTTTGTGACTATCATACTTCAACATAGCAAATACTGTTTGAAGTACTTTGGACTAGATAAGTTATCACTGCCTACCATAACATAGGCAATGTTACCATACTAAAAATAAACAATAGTTTATTTTTAAAAATTAGGGTTTTTTTTAAGCAATGTTATTTTAAGGCAAGGAACAAAAACAAAACAAAAGGAGGTCAGGAACAAGATTACTATATAGAAATGTCCTTAAAGTGGACTGTGGGAAAAAGACCACCTCTTGGCTCAGTATCTGTAGATCAAGGGTCTTCAAACTTGGCAAGTTTAAGACATGTGGACTTCAACTCCCAGAATTCCTGAGCTAACATGACTGGAGGAGGAATTCTGGGAGTTGAAGTCCACAAGTCTTAAAAGCTGTCAAGTTTGAAGACCCCTGCTGTAGATAGATCTGCCTGTAATACAGGAATGGGAGACAGGAACGAGCAACTTTCCATTGGCCAAGATGACTACAGCTATTTGTGGTGGGATGATGGCAGCAATGAATCAAGGAAATTATGCAAATAAGGAGCCCTTAACACTTTTGTAAGGGATGGAATACAGGGATGAGTATTAATAAGAAAGCCCAAATAGCTCATTAACAAGATAATGCCCTCAGAAATAATAATGTGGCACCTTAAATAAAAACTATTCCCTAATCTCTAAGTTCTTTTATCTCCCCATCTGTATCACCATACAAATATTCAAACCCACAATGGATAAAGAAAGAAATAAAGAAATAAAGAAAGAAGACAGAAGAATGACCATAAAATGAGAGCTACAGGAAGGGAAGATGTTCTCCAGTCTCTGCAATACACAAAAATTTACGACAATGCAGAACAAAAGTTGGACTGCTACGATAGTGCTCAGTGGATCCTAACAACGTACATATACTATGAAGCAAAAATTCAATTCAAAATTCAATCAATGTATTTTGAAAATCAAAATACTGAGGTGATTGAAGTTTAAATATTCAGGTTGTAATGCCTGACATCATGTATAAAGAACGGTGACTTTCGACTGAAAACCCCAAATTTGGTGTTGGACTGAACACTGCTGGATAGAATCAGGAATCTCTTTATTTCACACAAGGAAAGAAATATAATTTTTCACCAATTTTCTCTTCCTCTTCACTTTTGCTCATTTCGTGATTCCTTGCTGCTGCAAAGCCCAAAAAATTGCTATAAAGAATCCTTAACCTTCATAACCTCATTTGTAATGAGACAAAGTGGAAACACAATAGTTCATTGTATGAGGGGATCTTGGTCATGGATGTTAGGATCCAAATTATTATTCCATATCCTGCACATCAGTCACAGTTTTGTAATTTCCTTTAAAAATGTTTGTGTCTGTGTCAATGAACAACCCTTGGGTGATACTTTATACCTGGAGATAGGGGGAGCATCATAGAATCTCAAAACATAGACAGCTCATCCACAAGCTTTATTATCCATCTTCATAACTAGCAATGCACAACAGACAAATGTATGGAAATAATCTTAATTTGCATAATCACTTAAGTACAGAAGTCAGCGTTCCAGGGCACCAAAGCTGGAACAAATCTTTTTTTTTCTTTTACTGCATAACGCACACATGGAGCCTTCACTTACAGAGAAATTGTCCAGGCAACGATAAATGAAGTGAACAATGAGTTAATTTGAATCCTTTAATTTGGAGGAATGGCGCAGCTAATGAAAGCATGTGCCAGCGATCAATTTCTGAATTCAAGTGGAGTACATGTTAAAGCCAAAGAGCTTGAGGTTCAGCTAAAAATTCTCTTTCCATTAAGCACCATGACTTACGACAGACTGGGGAACGTCCCAAAGGTAATAGTTATATTTGATACAGATTGGAATTAAGGAGAAATATGGTAACTTTGAGATTATGAGCAAAAGAACCTGCCTGGGACAGCAAAAGTCTAATTAACATTCAAAGAACCTTAAACCAAGACAAGGCAAAAGAGCCTGAGGGATCGAGAGGAAAGACAGGAAGCGCAAGCATGTCTGTAACATTCTGACACTTCCATCAGACAAGAATGTTGATCGCTGCATGCAAGCAGATTTTACTCTAGAAGGGGAATTGGCCAACAGTTGGCAAGGGAGAGAGGGAGTAACTGATGGAAGAAGCTCATGTAACATTGGCAACCAGAAAGCTAAGAAAGCTTTCTGGATGACTAACAAGCATTGTGGAAGGTAGGCACAGAGGTTTCCTCTCACAAGGAAAACCTTTGCGTCTGTGATTGTTCCACTGCTGTTAGGAACAAGGTGCAGCTTTTCAACCATAAAAATCAAAGACAGATTCTCACAATTTTTGAAACTATTTATCACTCTTTTGACAGACCTGAACTAACACTTATAATGCTTTTAATGTCTAAAAATATTAGCCATCTATTTTAATAGAAAACACATTCAGATAAGCCAATATGTCAAATGTTATGCTCTGTGTCAATGGAATACACTCCTTACCACAGCCTTGGTTGAACTTTGTTGCAAATCCCATAGAAGGAGGTGATTATCAGCCAGCGAAATCAGCTTTTTCCCATCACCCATTGGTTCCCATTCAACCCTATAAGCACAAAACACAGCAATGTTAACTCAGAGTAGTTCAAAATATTCCCGTCTTACTTCTGGCTCACTTTTAATCTAAGAAGACATTAGGTAATTGTCTTCTTTTGTTATTATTCTGTACAGCAAGAACATAAATACGCTGTTAGATTTTAAGTTAGCAAAATAAAGTTGAAAAATGTTTTAAAGGTTCTTTAAAAATATTTATTTATTTATGCTATCACCAAGTTGAACCTGAAATGAACACCTTTAAATTACACTTATATTCCATAAAGTTAAAGATAATACTTATAACTATTCTCAATTTCACTCCATTTTAATGTCACAGCAATAACTTTATGCAACGGATTTGGGAGAGCCTAAACTCAGTACAAAAAGAGGATCTTATTCATTCTAACCCCCCCCTCCCCCCCCAAAAAAAAGCCAGTCATCTCAAAGTTTATTTTTATTCTTAGTATCTTATTTTCCCTACTAAGTTAAGATTTGAACTACTGAATGGAATTGATTTCCCTCTGTGTCAAATCACCAAATGCTGAGAAGGAAAAAAACTCTTGATGACAGAGGTCCATTGCTCAGGTCTCATTTGAAGAAAATTGATAACCATATTCATTAGTAGTATCCAGTGCTCAGTCAAAGAGACTGTTGTTAGACTCTGGCTTATCATAGTTCTGATTTATATTCAAAATACTTACACTGGTCTCTCTTGAAAAATGTTCAGTGAGGTAAGCAAAGGAACAAAACCCAAATTAGGGTTTTGATGTTAAACAGGAGGGGGAAACAATTCCCGCCTATTCAGATCAGATTTTTCTGGATTTTTTTCTAGGCAAAAAGTCATATTTGAATGGTAGGCTGGGGACTATAAATGGACTGATATATGGAGCTGTGCTGATCTATGACCATAATAAAGACTTGCTTGGATTTAATTTGATTTAGATGGAGCTAACATGAAAACTAAATTGGAGTTAATTTACATTGCACTCCAATTTAATGAACGTCTTGAAGGGGCGATGAGAGACATATTTAAGGTTTCTGGGACCTGTAAGTGGCCCCAAGGTCTCAGCAGATGCTCCCTGATTGAAGTAAAGAAGCATCTGTTTTAAAGGTCATCTTTAATTCTAAGACGAGAGTTTGGAGAAACCTCATTTGGAAAGATGCTTTGAAAATTGTGAATCCTTTTGAATGTTCAATATTTCTGCATAACTATGACCTAAAACATGATCCGTTTCTTACAGAAACCGTAAAACAAGATAAAGAGCCATCGTGGCATAGTCGTTAGAATGCAGTATTGCAGACAAACTCTGCCCACTGCCAGGAGTTTGATCCTGATTGGGTCAAGGTTGACTCAGCCTTCCATCCTTCTGAGGTCAGTAAAATGAGGACCCAGATTATTGGGGACAATATGCTGACTCTCTAAACTGCTTACAGAGAGCTATAAAGCATTGTGAGTTGGTATTTAAGTCTAAGTGCTATTACTATTGCTAAAAAGAACCCTGTCAATGGTCCAATTAGCGAACCCAAAACAAGGAAACATTCTCGGGAAAATTGAATTCCCAAAAGTAAAAATTTATTGGATACACCACATTGGTACTGAAGAAATAAAACCATGTCTGGTTTTCCAGTGCAAATGCTTGCCTGGTTCTCCCCACCACTGGGTGATCACATTGTCCAATTATGAAACATTCTTTTGTTATGGGAACAGTCCATCTCTTTCTCCAGCACCTGAAGCGGTGACCTTGATGGCTTCCAAGTTCTCACAATTTCCGCATGCAGTCTCTACATTCCATTTTCCCCTCCCCCCCAGTTCACTGGTAAATTGAAAAGCACTGAAGTTTGAAAGAAGCAAAGTGGTTCAATCTTGACAAACCCAATGACACAAATTAGTTGTAAGAATTGTTTATTTATTTGATGAGGAAAATGATTCAAAACTAAAGATGTTGTCTGGCAAAAGTAGCTTTGGAGCTTTGCTTTCAATAACTGGTGTGACCCCTGCCCCCTTGGGCAGTAAGAACTGTGATTAATTGTTTCTGATAATTTTTTTATCAGTTCTGAATGTCAGTTTGGACGAATTTTAGCCCTCAACTCCAGGTTGTTGGTGAGGTTCCTTGCGGAAACTGTCTGTTCTATTTCTCTTCACAACATTTCTACAGGATTAAAGTTAGGACTTTGAGTTAGCCATTCCAAAATGTTAACTTTCTTCTGTTTCAACCATTCTTTGATCCTATTATTTATCTATTTTGGGTCGTTAACTTATTGTATAATGTATTTCTCTGGAGCTTTAGTTCATAAATAAACACCCTGATATTTTCCTGCAGAATTTGCTGGTACCATTCATAATTCCATCAAAAAAGACAAGTCATCCTACTCCAGAGGCAGCACAGCAGGGTCAAACTATGATACTCTCACCACCATGTTTCACAGGTGGTATAACATTCTTGTTCTAGAAAGCACTCTCTGACTTTCACCAAACACGACACTTTTAATGCAAGCCAAAAACGTCTATTTCATCTGTCCATAAAACAATCTTCGAATAATCTTCTGGCTTATCCATGTGCTTTTTTGCAAACTGACAGGTAGCAATGTTCTTTTTCGGGAAATAATGGCTTTCTCCTTGAAGCCCTAGCAAGCATACCATTTTTGTTCAATGTTCACCTGGTGTCATGAATACTGACATTTATCGATACAAGAGAGATGTTAGTTCCGTACTTATTACTCTGGGGTTCTTTGAGAATTCTCAGAGTATTACACGCCTTGCTCTTGATATGATCTTGGTTGGCCAACCATGCCTGGGGAGGATAACAATGGTATTGAATTGCTTCCATTTGTACATGATCTGCCTGACAGTGAAGGAGTCCAAACTCTTTAGAAAAAAAAATTGTAACTTTTTCCAGCACCAACCATTATTTTCAGAGGTCTTGAGAAATCTATGTTCTAGCCATGAAACCCTTCTACATATCTTTGTTGTGAAGATCAGACTTTGATTATGAATACCCAGAATTCTGTTTCTGAAATTAAACAGGACAACTCACATTCAGACCTGATTATCATCCCATTGATTGAAACACCTGATTCTAATTTCTCCTTCAATTAAACTGAGAATCTTAGAAATTCATGTACTTTTCCCACACAAAAATATGTAGCTTTGAATCATTTTTCCCAATAAATAAATGAACAAATACGTTTTTTACTCAATTGTTTAACTGCTTTCTCTTTATATAGTTTGAAAACTTGTGTGGAGAACAGAGGATATTTTAGGCCATATTTATGCAGAAGTATTAAACGTTCAGAAGGGTTCACAAACTTTTAAGCGTTGCTGTATTAGCATTCATTAATTGTTTAACAGGTTTTGAGGAAATAAAAGACACAGAATATCAGGTTTGATGAAGGGAAGGTACAATATTTTTATTTCAAACTGAAAGCATAATTGATCTGGAATCATGACTGGAGTGAAAGAAAAAGAGAATAATCCCCCAGACATCTGAGAACATATAAACAAAAAGTTCAGCCAAGTATTATTCATAAATTTGAACCAACCACCATGGATTTTTCTCTATTTCCCCCTTAATGTTGGAAAGCATTTTCCAAGGCCATTTTCCAAGGCAAATTCTACTGACTTTTATTCTGATTAGGATAAATTAACACCACTTTTTAAAAAAGTTCAAAAATGAAAATATTCCAATTTTAAAATGTTCATGGGGTTTTCAGGGCGCTTCAAATCCGATAGAGAATACTAATGATAAATCAATATAATTCAAACAACACACCTGATTAGAAAGATCTGAGGGTGCTCAATCTATCCTTGTAAAAATATCATTTCTTTCACTTATTTTATTGGATCATTCTTTTTCACGTAAATCTTTTTTTAGGTTTTTGTTGTACAACAAAGAATGATTCCTTTGCATTGCAGCTTGAGTGCTCTTATGTCATATGAAAGCATAGCAGAAAAACTGAAAATCTGGTAATATATACTATGATGTGCTGCATGGCAAACAAGAATTTTGTTTACGAGGAAGAAAACTATCTCGCCAGGTTATTTATTCTATGTTTTGTTTACATTACATCAGAGATAGGCTCTCAGGCTTGCCAATTATTGCTGAATTATGGCTCCCAGGAATTCCAGTTGGCCATGCTGGAGATGACGATGGTAGGATGGTAGCAACTTCTCAAGGATCGCCTGAGAATTTTATTGTAATTTTCACTGAGTTCCTTGATCTTAATATGAGGATTTGTGAAAATTTTAGATGTGCTGAATTAATATTGTGATTAATATTTAAAAATATCTGGCCTTTCCACAAATATTGGGGAAAACGTTACAGCTAAGAGCTTCCACATTCTCAGTGCCATTTTCTTTTTACATGAGTCCAAATGGCAAGAAACTGGCATAAAAAGTAAAAGAGAAAAAGCTTATAGTCTTTTCAATTTTGGATCAAACTCCATTATTCTGAAAGGAATGCAATGTTTGAAAGAATAAATTTATGAGAGTCTATTTACAGCTTTTTCAATAGACTATGGTCAAGCAATGTGTAATTTAGTGCAATATGTGAACACATTGGGAAAGTGACCTCTTTATTCACCACACATTGTACATTAGAAACATATCGGTCTATCTATACATTATGTTCTTAGAAAAGAGTATGTAAATGGCATGAGTCCTCCCCATTTTACTTATACATTTACTTGGTGAATGATTAATTTATAAATGCATGCAAGCTATTTTAACTGTCTCCTTAGTTCTGACACTAGTAAAAACTAGTATGTAAATTCTTATCGTTTAAGCTGTAAACATTCTGGCTGGCTGGCTAGTTAGCTAGAGTGGCATGTAGTTCTGTGTATGCGTCTATGTTTTTCAGGAATAAACTTTTTAAAAAGTGGGGTTGGGTGTGTATTTGGATAAATATATAATTTATCTAAATATAAACCATAGTGGACCTTACTTGATAGTAAAACTAGAGCAGATTCTTTTAAAAATATTTTAGAATTATATGCCCCTATGGAGACATATGGAAAAATGAAATGCTGGAAGCATAATTATGTTTTTTCTGCTTGATAGGAAACCAAATAATCTAATAATATCAGAGAATCTTAATTTTCAGCCTTCGATGACCAGTCTGCCCATAATAGTTTTTTAGCGCTTTGGGGAAAAAACCTATATTCCCAGATAAAATATATAATCCACAGCCTTTGTGTTTCTCTTGAAGTTCTTCTGAATTGAGGTTCTGGTCCAGCTCTACCAATGCAGCAGGACATTCCCCTTTTCATGTCTCTAATGAGGTAAAGTGAATTTCTACTTGACTCCAGAATTAAGTTTGAAAGCAAGCGAGTCACCAAGATTGCTTATTTCCCCCATGTTCATAGAAATATACCATGCAACTGCTTTGCACATCAGATGAGCAGGGACTTTTTTTAAGTCTGTAAAATAGGGACAAGAGAGGGAAAAAGTCAGAAAATAAAAAAGATGGAAAGGATTTGAATGAAGGAAGCATTCACTTCAAAAGAAAGGAAGAGGCCTAGTAGAGAATAAAATGAAGAATGGGAGAAAGGAAGAAATACAAGGATAATGATGTTAAATTAATCCAAGACCAAGAGCTTATACCAAGACTGAAGATAAAATGTTTTTTTAAACATAGCATTGTAAGAGATTGCTACCCTTCACTATCACTAAAGGGCATGAAATGTTTTAGAGGTTCAAGTTAAACAACCAGAAGATGCCAGCCATATTGGAAGTATTAAAAACTGCAGATGGGTTGTCAGAGAAAAATAAAGCAAACAAACTAGGATGTTTCTGTGAGCCAGAGAACCGGCAACGTTCAAACACAGCTACTATAGCGACAAAGCATTGGCTTTGTTTGTATTTACAACCCTTAGCTCAAATATAGGACACATTCACTAAGCTACCATACTCATTAGACCATTTGATTAGCTGTCTTATAGCTGAGTTGCATCCTTGAGTGAAATCATGCCTCTTAACAACCATATTCACCAAGTCAAAATAAAATCTTCAAAATGCTATCACAATGTTGGGAAGATTTGTTTGGGGTAAGGGGTTGGTCAAAATTATTTCATAGGATGTTTCTTAATTTCTTCAGGGTGCTAAATGGCAACCCATTAATGGAACCAGACTTATTCTAAATTGGTTTCAGAGTCATACATGATCCATTTAAATTTGATATCTATCTAGTTTGCTAAATTGTTATTAGAAAATATTTTTTTAAACCCTGAATTAGTTTGAATTCATTATTTCCTCAATTGACCAACCCCCTACACCAAACAAATCTCAAAATATGATATGCCAATTCCTTCCACACAAGTTTTATTATAAACACTGTACCATCCATGATTTTAGGTCCAAATTATTCAATTTATTTGAAAAAATCCAATACAGTACAATTATAAATAGGGTCTTCAATGTGAAATGCTCCTGTTAAGAGTCACAGCCAACTATTATATGTTTCCCCATCGCAAAAATACCCCTTCTATTTCCTTTGATTTCCACTCACCCTCTGTTCCCCTGTCATGACTCTTGAAAATACTTATTTCTAAAGTTATTTTGTACTTCACTGAGCCATGGGATTTTCCTGAGCCTTCTATCAGTGACTTCTTTTGCAGTTTTGGTTACACACTTAGCAAAAGTACTGTATATGGCGTTAAATGTCATTTAACCAGAGTTATGGATATCGTTATGAGGAAGACTCCTTTCCTTTAAAAGTTCTCAAAAGAACTGGCAGGACCTGGTCACTATTATGTAGGCAAGGAAACCAGAAGTCCTGTATCTGCTTCTGAATTAATCAGAGAAGAAATCTAGCTGCTTCTCCCAATTCTAGAGTTTAAGTTAATAAACAATGACTGCTAATAAGGTGGGTAGAATATAACCATTATTCTAGTGGACTACTAACCAAATCTTGCTGGATTACCTAACTCTTACAAAAAATGATGGAGTAAGAGAACATTAGAAAGAATAGGCAACATTTTTTTTCTATTCATAATCCCTGAACTACAAGATACTCAAAATCTTTTAATACATATAATTTATGCATAAACTCAAAAGTAGAAAGAAAGTGGACTGAAATTTAATAATAGGTTATTGAATAACTTTCAAGATATTGGCTAGAGCTTCTGACTATTACAGAGTGATATTAATAGAAAAAAAAATCAGGCAAGGTAGGTTATCCTAGATTTGGTTCTGAAAACCTAGACTCAGAGATGCTTTGATCTTAATTCTAAATGTATGTCTTTAACTTGTAAGCCACCTAGGGACCTATAGGTATAAGCGATAGCAATAGCAGAGATATATACCGCTTCACAGTGCTTTACAGCCCTCTCTAAGCGGTTTACAGAGTCATCATATTGTCTCCAACAATCTCGGTTCTCATTTAACTGACCTCGGAAGGATAGAAGGCTGGGTCAACCTTGAGCCGGTCAGGATTGAATTCTTGGCAGTGGAATTTCAGATTTAGTTTGAAATACCTCATTCCAACCACTGCACCCCCGCCACGGTTCTTATAATAAATACAAATATAATATCCTGAAGATTTTCATCAGAACCTTAATTTTTAAAAGATCTTTGAGTGTTGTCTCCTTTGCCCCAATACCTTAAGGAATGCATTGAAAATACTCCCAGGGCCAATATTTTCTGAAGTGGAATGACATTTGCTTTTCAGGTCCCTTTTACATAAAAAAATCCAAATGCATATTATTTTATTGCCTATTGCTAAACATGGTTTCCAAAATGTCTATATAGCAAGGACACTTTTTTTAATTCTCAAAGCATTTGGTTTATTTGAATATAAAGGCTCAAACCTTATAAAATTGTGTGTGTGGCTCTGCGTACCCATACATACAGATACACATTTGCCTACATATAAATGTAGCCTACCTGTGCAGGAGGGACATGTACCTATTAGGATCTGAACTAGTAAATAATTCCAGTTTTGACATGGCATGCTTGCTGTACTTGTCCGTCAAAGGTAGGGTCTGGCTCAGCGGCAGAAAGAAATGCCTTACGGCCTCTCTCTTCCCTGTTGCTTTTAAATTAGTACACTGATGGAGCTATGTAGATAAAAGCAAGAATTTATAGTCCAGCTGTGTGGAGGAGGGATGTGTAGCTGAGAGATGTGAAAGAGGGTCTGGGGAGCATTTCTTGGAGTTTGGAGCTGGCTGGAGTGTCACATGCAAGTTTCTTATCAAGAGAGCCAGAAAGGGTTTTTCTTTGAGCTGCACTGCTAGGAGCCAAGCAGCTAAGACCAGGAGGAAAAGATTGGCCAACTAAAGCCTTTCTGAAGCTATAGCAGCTGTAGTAGGTACTGATAAAGCAGTGGGAAAGCCAGAATAACCTAAATGGAGATGAAGCAGCAGAACTAGGGCAGTCCAATGGTAGCAGGTCTTTGAAGACATATCAAAAGACCAAGCATGGAGGCCAGAAGCAGTTCAGCAGGTGAGACCCCGGAAAAGTCCCGTTATTGTTAAGTGAGGCCACTGAAAAGACCTTGCACAATCCTTGTAGGGAATGTGTAGCTCGTCAAAAGGCTGCTGCAGTAGAAACCCACTGAAGAATCTGATTGGAAAGACGTACCCTGGAGATTACTTAAGGAAGGTGATTCATTAAAGAGGCCCATGGCAGAGAGAGGGAGAGAGTGGTTACCAGCTGCTAAATATGCTAACACTGGCTTCCCATGATCTGAGAGATTAGTGTGGAGCAGGAAGCCCTAGACAGAAAACAAACAAACAAACAAACCAGGGTACAGTCAACAGTAGGTCCACAGGACCAATTATGTCAGCAGGGATTTGGCCAACACAAGGAGACGAACCAAGGTTACGAGATTATTCACAGGTAGTCCAGAGTTGTACTGCGCAATAACTTAGTTTCATAAAATGTACAGCATCCAAAAAGCTGACAAAAACATCCTGAGCATAGATTGCCATGACCCAGAAACTGGGCATCCCCAAAAAACTGGATTTGGATCCATGTGTTTGGGGTCCATGTGACTCCTGCTGCAGCTTTTTAAAGGGAAAAAAAGCTGAAATTATTGAAATTTAAAGTACACATTTTTGTATAGATACAAGTTTTAATGAATGAAACTATAAGTTAATGAAACCATGTAGTTCCACCTAGTTTAATAGTCACTGAATTCCCTGGAAATATTTTTCTCTTAAAATGCAGAAACAGGGATCAATCAATATGTAGTCAAGAATTTAAATAACACTGAACCTAGCTAAATCAAATGGGAAAAGGCATATTATGTCAGGAAAAAATATTTCCATCCCTAACTAGGATTCAATTGCTCAACTGCATGATCAGAACACATAGAGAGAGTGAAATTAAATCATCTCCCGTATAAGGGACCCCTTACCTGTATCGGTATACAAGCAACACAAAGAAGAGCCATTTCACTAGATAACAACAAAAGAAATAATAGGAAAAGCCTTAAGAAGAAGAAGAAACCCATTAGCTTATTTTGTTACAAAGTGCAGCATAAACTAAAGGAAGAATTTCAAGGAACACCATTACCCAATAGAGTGGAGATGGAGAAGGTTGCTCAAGTGAGGGGAAGCAACCAGAACACGGATTCAGACTTTTCTAAGTGAAATTCCATTCAGCCACTGAGCTATTATTATATTAGTTGTGTGCAATGAAAAATGTGCACGTTGAAATACACAGTATTGTAGGATTAGTGAATTATCCAAAAACAGTTAAACAGCATATTAAATATTTGAAGGACTATTGCTTTTAATTCCTGATCCCGTCTCAGATAACAGCAAAGAAACCGTAATGTAAGGCATGTATATTTCAATGTACAAAGTTCAGATTTAATAGAAACTGTCTGCCCTTCATTCTTTTTTTTTTTTTTTCCTTGGGAGTATAAAATATGCAGAGTCCTACCCGGCCATATTGCCATGGGCTGTGTTGTCAAGGTGACAGAGTAGCTCCAGGATTTGAGCATTGCTTGATGAATCATCAGGGGATTCATGATTGCCTGATTCCAATTCCTTCGGCATCCTCCAAACAGCCGCACATGTCATGACTTTACTGTCTGAAGCTAAGGAACAGAGGATAATGTCAACAGATCACAGTAGGGGGAGGCAGGGGAGGGGGGTTTCTGGGGAAGAGAGAGAGAGAGAGAGAGAGAGAGAGAAAACCCTAGCATTTTTGCAATCATAAGCAAAGCACTGCTCATCGGCCATGTAAAAACATTGAAAGAATCCTACAGAACTTCATTCTAACAATAGAGCACATAGGAGAGAGGGAGGGAAAAAAAAACCCTGATAGCCTACAAAGCCAGCAAGCTGCATAAATAGCCGAGGTGACAGCAGGTGATACAAGCCATTGGAAGGACTTTCCCAACGCTGCTTTCTGTACGGCTGTTTCAATTAATACAGGAGAGTGCAGCGATTTGCTGAGATTACCATTTTTCTGCTTTAATAACACAGGCATAATTTTAAGGTCTCCATCTCTGGCTTTCCTGGGTCATCTTTAATCTGCATGGGTAGCTTCTGAACCATGTCTTTTGCAGAGAGCTAGATTTTTAGCTCGGTACTTTTATATTCTGCTCCCCTCCACCCCACCAGAGTTCAATTCCTTTCAGATAAAATTAAAAAAAAAAAATCCTAGATAGAAGATACCTGAGCTTTCCAAACTCAAGGCTATTGTTAACTTATGGCCAGTCATAAAATTCCATTTATCAGAGGGTAGATAGATGAGGCTCCTCTTCACAGATTTCTGCACCCCATCCTCCCCCACCCCTAGGTTTCTTAATAGCCTACATAATTTTTACTTTTATTTTCTGGGCACTCTTCCAAGAAAATCACTGAGCTGCAGTTACACACTATTTTGGGGTCTTTTTGTTTTTTGCTTTTTTTTTTTTTTCAGAATGCCCTGAAGAATACGTGGCCCCCAGAGATATTACTTGAAATGTCAATGCTGGAAGCTGGCATTTCAATATGGTTATCCTTCTGGAAGATTCCCATTGTGTTCTTTTAATTAAAAGAATTTAGGGGAGAAAAGTCAGGTGGCAGTCAAGTCATGGTTCTCTACAAGAAAGGAAATAAAGGCATGAAGAAAAGTGGAGGAAGGGGATAGAAAACATATATCATTCTTATGCTCTACATATATAGATAAATGTCTAAAAATCATTAATGCAGTTCAATTTATTTACCCACTGAGGCAAAATTAATGGCTTTTTTTTCATAGTAGCTTCCCTATATTAGTTAACTGAAGAATGAAACCTGGTACATGATACCCAGCAGTGTATGGTAAAAACACTTCTTATATTCTGAGCACTTTTTCAGCTGGGAAAGATCTGAAATTTAGGGAGCCTGTAGTCAATGCATTTACAAAAATGACTAGCATGGATGACTTGCCTATTTATGGGGGGAAGGGGGAACAGGAGAGAAACCATCGCTTAGCAGAAGACATGGCAGTTTAGCAGAAGACAAGCTAACTATTCCTTGAAGAATGCTCTTTGCATTCTTCTGTCATTTTGAGGTTCCTGGGGGGGAAAAGTGGTAAGAAACTCCTAATAGCTCTTTTCTTTCTTCCTTTGCCTCTCTGTTTTTTCTTTTCTTTCTCTCATTCACTGACTCATTCACCTTCCTTCCTTAGTCTCACTTTCCTTTTCTTTCTCTCTGTCACTCATTTTTCTTCCTTTCCTTTCCTTCTCCTTCCTCATCCTCTCTTTCTCCTTCTTCCCTGGTATATCCCAGGGAGAAACATTCTATCTCTGCTTTTGAGATATTAATTATAAAGTTAATGGTAAGATTTGCAAGTAGATTTTAGTAACCAGAAAGATTCTTGCCCTTCTAAGAAGAGATTCATACTGCCCTGTGGTACTGGTGAATATCTGGGATTAAGACTTAATGTAACATAAGAGAGCTGAACAAAGGCCTTCTCATCTATTGTGAACAGAAGAAAGGCTAACTTGGGTTTCTGGATATGGAAGAATGCCCTGCTAAAGAAAATTAATTGGAGACTGGCTAGACAGATCTCTCACGTTCATAGTACAATGACTGCTAATTATATCAAGATTGCATATATATTTACAAGCATGAGACAATCTGTTGAGTAGGAAGGTATCAGGTTTCACACCCTGCAAACTTAGAGTCTAGCAAACAGTCCTCCTTTACTTGTGAGAGGCTGTGATACATTCTCATCTTTACACCAAAATACAGGACACTGTGTGCGTGTGCATGTGTGTGCGTGTGTGTAGATGGCCTATATTTTATTTATTTTATTTTTATTTTTAATTACATTTATATGCCGCCCTTCTCCGGAGACTCAGGGCGGCTTACAGTCTATGGAGCACCATGCTAGGTGCTCAGCAATAGCCTTCATTCCATTGTATATGCCTGCTTATTACTAGGGCTTTTTGGCCCCCTCAAGCGGCATTTTTACAAAGTCAGCTTATTGCCCCCAACAATCTTGGGTCCTCAATTTACCTACCCGGAGAGGATGGAAGGCTGAGTCAACCTTGAGCCTGGTGGGATTCGAACCTGCACTAATTGCAGGCAGCTTGCACTAAGTGCTAGATGATTAACAGCCTGCACCACCAAGGCCCTTATATCCAGTTTCAGCTATAACTTTTAGTCTATTCTAGCTTCAGTGACCCATTCCCTAATAACCTTAGGACTGGACCTCTCCAATGCACACTACATGGGATTACCCTTGAAGACCTGCTGAAACTTCTTAGTCTTGCAAAAGGCAGCTGCCCAGTTAAATGAGAGCACCAAATGGGACCACCTAACACCAACGTAGAAAAAGGCTGCACTAATTACCAATGAGCTACCAACCCAATTAGTCTGCAAAGCCTTAATCAAATCAGAGGTGTCTATTTTAAAAATTGCCTTCCCAAATCCATCCAATTCACTTAAAGCTATTTTTTTCCAGAAATTATCCCCTTACCTCACGAAGCTGTTAATGTTTATGCTCCTAACTGGTTAGCACTGATATAGTTTAAATTATTCACCACTGATTGATCAATCAAGGGGGAAGGGAGGAGAGGGAGAGGGAGAGAAGAGAAAAAGGCTAAAGTAATAAAGAGTCAAACATGAATATATTCCTACCTGGTGCATAAATATCAATAATAAAAGCACCAAGCAGACTCCTTAAAGAGAGGCTTAAGAGTTGGTACTCACAGAATAAAGACAATGCTAGGTCACAATACGTTTCCGGAGGAGGAAAAATAAAGGAGGTCCCTGTGGATCCCTTGTCTTCCATAGTTCTATACTGACCTCCCATCTGCCCATTTTTGGTCATATGCCATTCCTTTGCTACAACAGACCGTCACTTATCCAAGAAGAAGATGAGATGATTCAGACAACATCTAATAATTCAATGTTTGAGTAGCTGGCGAAGTAACTACCCTGAACATACAGCCCCATATTTGATAGGCTTTTTACTAAAAAGATGGTAGATGGTAAAAAGACAATTTTTTTTTAAAAAAAAAATGATTTTATAGACTGACATCCAGAGGACAGAAATAGAGAACAGATGGCTTAGAGAGGTCCCCTAGGCTCTCCAAGCCACAAAGAAGGGGAAAGTGATGAACAGAGATCAGAAATACAAACAGATTAGACTATTTTTTCCCCTTGTCCAGCAACTAGCTTTCTTTAGCTCAATCCCAGGCTGAGAATTCTGAGCAGGATCAGGCATCAGCGGCTGCCTATTTGGTAAAAAGGACATATTGTTTAAGCATAAGTTAATAATAAACAGGCCATAACTAAATTGCAAACATATCTGTGATTTACGCTGCACACTAAAGAAATGTCTCCATAATTATTTCTATTATTTACTCTTGTGCAGATTACAGCTGTCTCTTTTTTAATACCTTCATTAATTGTACAAGTTATAAAACATCATTCGAATATTTAATACCAATGGTAGAAACACCCTGTTGAAAATGCAAGGGTTGTATATGCAGATCTCCAGAGTCAGGTGGTGCATATGAAATGAAGGCAAAAATTGAAGGGCAAGTCTAGCAGAGCTTTCATCTGCACAGAAAAGTCACCCTAGTTTTTTGTTTTGCAGAAAGTCCTACATGGTGACGAACGAAAGGGAACATGGTAACATCAGCCCATGACTTTGGAGTGTGCTAAACTCAACCTGAAACTGGCATCTGCAGAGCTCCGTGCTGGAATGGGTTGAGCTGAGGCCTTGCTCTTTGATGCGCTCAGGTGGTACAAAACCAGCTGGCTGCCATTACACGGTTGCCCTGGGAACCACAATTGAAGTGTACTTCTGAATCTATACAGGAGGTACTTTTGCACCATTGCCACAGCAGCTCTTGCTGTGCAAAGTTAAAGTTGTGTAGCAGCTCGAGCTACAGCCCAGCTGGTGCCCATTAATGTTCCCTGTATGACAGGAGCAAGCCGCTAGTCTCAGATGCTTCCTTCTTGCCACAGACAAAACAGAAGGATTTATTACTCTTATTAATCAGGATGAAGCCTACTTTGCTTGTTTGAATAGAAGGGTGCTCAGAAGCAAGGGTGATTTTACACACGGTTTTTACTAGCTTTTCAGTTTTTCATTCCCCATATTTACAATCTATGTCTGATTTAAAAGGCCCACTGCATTTACTTATGAACGAGGCTCAAGAAACTAGAGCTAATTTTAGAAGGAGGCATTGCCTGATCAAAAAATAATAGAATCTGTCAACAGTGTCATTCTTAATATTTATATAGCACTGCTTTTAATGACTATGAAGTGCTTTGAGGTAATCTCTGTAGGTTCATATTGTATTTGTATTCACTTGTATTTCGGTACTAATATTCTGTCATCTATAAACTCTTTGTCAACCCTGAAGCTGAACTGACTGAAGCCATTTTGACCACTTCAGTGTTGCCATACTGGAGCTGAGGGACAGGGAGGGGGGATTTGAGATAGAGGGGATTCTGTAACCAAAACAAAATATTTTCCCTTGGGAACCAAGGACATTCTCACACCTGGTTGGAAGAAGGTGGAGTGATGCTACCCGGTTGCCAGACCGCACTATGATTGGACCATGTGACTGTTTTGAGAAATTAGAAAAACGTTTACTTTTAATTAGGTGAAAACTGTGGGAGTCTTCAGAGTCAGTTTTCACTAGATCTGTGCCAATATGATATTTCCAATAAAGCTATTCCTGCCTTAGACTTTTGCTTGATACGGATTTTATTACTTGGAATCCAGATACTCTTTCCGTAATCTCTGTGCAATTCCCTAAAAGAGGGATCCCCAACCCCCAGGCTACCGCTCACTACTAGGCTTCAACCTGTTCAGAACTGGGCCGCAGAAGAGGTGGTCAAGCGAACAGACGCGCACAGCTCCATTTGTGTGGCAGGTGCATGTACCCGCCATTTGCACAAATGGAGATGTATGCGCATGCACACTTATCTGCTGCCCGCACAAAAACTCCCCCCTCCCCTTCCAGTCGGGAACGACCGCTGCCCTGGAATACAATTTTCAGAAAATCAGGAACATGCTAACGTATCCTTCATATATTTTCACACCTGCAGAGAAAACATAAATCTCAGAGTGAATTTTTTCACACAATTAAGATCTTTACTTCCCAGTTTTAAAGTACAGTGGTTGAAAAGCAAAGCAAAAGACAGAAGCTGGCGAATGATCAATTACTAAGGGCCAAGCAATGTGCCAGTCCAAAATGTGTCAAAATTTTCTCAATTACCATTTTCCATCATAAAAAAATAGTACAATTTATATCCTCTCCTTATATTCTTCTTCTTCTTCTGCCCCTTTTATATTTTTACCTGAAGTTATAACAGAAAATTAGTCTTCAGAAATCCCATTTATATCTGGCCTTCAAAATACTGCTGATTTACAACTTCTAAGATCCTAGCTGAGTCTGATACGATTTGCATTTGGACAGCCAGAGATCCCTCAGCCACATTCTTACTTCTTGCTCATTTGACACGCAAGGTGGCTCATAGCAATATTTAAAAAGGCACAGCGTTGCTGTCACTATATTCCAGAAAGCAAGATTATTCCAGCAATATGTGTAAATTTATAAAATCATTTAAAGCAAATTCTGCTCATTATGCTGTAGAACCAAGCAAGGTTTCTTAAAAAGAAGATTTCACAATTCAGAAAATTTCAACGAATAGCAGCAATGGAAGCTGGAAAGATTTCCGGAAAATAATCCATATTATTCCTAAGAAAAATGATTCCTACTTTCCAACATCCACTGTTCTGTAAAATTAACTAATCGCTGTAAAAGAACAGTCTCCCAGTGGCAATTCCCCTTCAAGCTGCAATTCCCCCAAACAATCCACCTCATATTCCACTGGCATGTCTGTCAATAACCCTGTGTTTTCTTGCTAAGAGTGCAATGAACATGAGGAAGGAGAAGAACATATAATCTTTGCTTATTCTCTAACACCATCACCATCGATTTCCACATGCTAAAAGCAAGCTCCCTCAGCAGACAGCCATTACTATCTAGGCCAGCTCGCTCGGCAGTTTCCCTGTCAACAAGCCAATTTTATGTCACGTGGGAAGCCGACGGGTGCAAGAAACTCTCTGCTGTAAGAGTTTGCTTTGCAAAATGTGGTGGTGTGATGCCCCATTCATTCAAACAAACATGTGTATTTTAGAGAGTTTATTAATGTTCCCTAGCCGTTCCCATCACCTAGCCTCAAAACTGTCTAACCCTAACCCTAACAAATTCAGCCACAAGCAGGCCAAGATTAGTCCACAAGGCAATGGCAAATACTCCATAAAACAATAGAAAGTTGCTCAACAAGTCCACCAAACAAACTTAAAGCCACCAGGCAATACTGAAAATACATCCATGAGAGCTCACTTGGCAAAAGAAGTTCAGTCTCTCCAAGGCATGAACTAACAGCTAGCCAGAAACCAAACACATTGTTCCCAGCAATACTTCCCTCTGCCTGCCATGATAAATAGCTTTCTGGTGCAGCCCATCAAAAGGGGGGGGGGGGGGGGGGAGAGCTTCTCCCAAATAATCTGGCAGATCTCCTTTGCTCTTATCTTTTCTCTGCTCTACATGTTCTCAGATCCAACACAGAAGGTAGCTCCTCTTCTTTACTTATCTGCAAATTGTCCCCAGCTGAAGCCCCCCATAAATCTCTTTCAGCTGGCAGTTCAGAGTCATTAATTAACCCAGTTCTTGACATGCCAGAAATGAGCTCATCCTCCCTTGAGTTGGCCTCCAAGACATAATCAGAGGAGTCGTCCAAGGGAGACATCACAGGTAGAAGCAGGACTGGTCCAGTGTGCTTGTTGATGCTCCTCTTCTTCAGCTGTTTGTTCTATTCAAACCCAGAATGACTCAACAGAGCAAATATGCAATTTGGAAGAGAACTACACTGGAAGGTGAGAATAGACTATAGGGGCACAGGCTTTGTAGCCATGACTCACCCAATTTTATGATATTTTTAAGCAAATGCATGTAGGAGATAAACAGGCTGAGCCCAAGGGAGGGGTCAAATGTGTCATCATGAGTCCTTTTGTGCCCACAAGAGTTCTAAGTCCAGCCCATCTTGAATTCCTTCTATTCTTATCTCCTGCTAATTTCCATTGGCAGTTAGTAGTTCAGATTCTTGTAGAGAGCTTAACCTTATAATAAATATTTACACCCATTTGAACTATCTGGCTCTCCTGATTTTCCTGTCGCTTGACAATGCAGTGGTTGTAAATGAGAACACCGCAACTGTTAAGCAATTCCACTGTTCGTTATGGTGGGTTTTTGCCAAAAACTGTAAATGCAGTTACGTTGCCAAATGAATTGTACTCATGTGACCCAGGGTTGACTGTCATAACCAGATCCAGGTTGCAAATCTGTTTTTTCAGGACAAACATAACTTTAAATAAATGCTAAGCAACTGGTTGAGGACAACCTATAGTTGTGTGTTATGCAACTGATTGATTGATAGCCATGCCACAATTGTTTGCTCATATTTGCTTTCAATATTTTCAGTTCTTTTCAATAAACATTTTTGAACTACATACAATTCATTAACAATTTTAAAGACTGTTCCCTAAAATTGTTTCACTCTGGGCAACATCACTCCACCAAACTGCAATAGTTTTACAAAGGGACAGGCTGGTAAGAGACATGCTGAGTTGGCCTCATGAAAAAAGAGCATCAAACTGTTGCTACCAGCCTATCAAGAAGAAAGGCTGTTGAGTTATAGTAATCATCTTCTGGATGGCATCTCCAACCCTTCTCCAACCCACTGTAATGCTGTAGGTAGGAAATATAAGTAGAAGAGAGCTACCAGCAAGTGTAGAAGACAAGGAACTGTTGGCCAGCTATATAATCAAAACATTCTCTAGCAGTGGAGGCGGAATTAGAACAGAAATCACTATAAAACTACAGTAACACTTTTTATCCATTTTATTTTTTCCTTCCTAGGGCTGAGAGACAGTGATTGGCCCATTGTTACCCCAACTGGCTTAGAGCCTAAGGTGGAACTATAATTCTGGGCCTAGATCTAGCCTGATGCCTTAACCAAACTGGTTCACATACTGTATATAAAAATTAAAAGGAGAAAGGTAAAGGTTTCCCCTGTTCAATCATGTCTGACTCTAGCAGGTTTTGACCAGTTTTGGAGAACCGGTAGCAGAAATTTGAGTAGTTCAGAGAACCGGCAAACACCACCTCTGACTGGAGATTTTGCAGTATCCTTCCCCAGTCACACCCACCAAGCCATGGCCACAGAACCAGTAGTAAAAAAAATTGAATCCCACCACTGGACTCTAGAGGGCAATGCTCATCTCTGTTTTCTAGCCAAGGGAGCTAGTGATGTCGAAAGACGCTTCCAAGGTCAATTGGTCATGTGGCCAGCATGACTATACACCTAGGCAAATATAGATACTTTAAAAATACTATTACCATATATAAACACAGATAAATCCATCTGCGGATAATCCAAACCTGATTTTTTGGTTCATTTTGGCACCTAAAATTCTTGGCCTACTAGTGAGTATATACAGTATTGTTAACAGCCAAAAAAACCAAAAACAAAGTCCAGTTTAGAATTTGCTGTATTTCTGACACATCCAGAAATCAGTGCTGCAAATGCTACCTTTTTATTTAACAATATACTTTCTTTTTCATCGGAAAGAGTCAGTCCCTAAATTATTGTGCCTAGGTTGTATTTGCCTCACAGGGTCAACAGCAAAGAAAATCTACCCCTTCACTGTCACTCAGGCAACCTGGCATTGTGGGAGGGGGCTATTGTAGATGTATGAAGGAGGAGTATGTTAGACAACACAGCATTACATCCTTCATACTGAATTTGTGAAATCTGACAATAGAGAAGGCGACAGGGCCTGCCTATTTGTAAAGTAAAACAGAACCAAAGTGGTATATCATGACCTCTCATGACAGGTTATCTGCCACCAAACCTTTTCTCATCCTCTGAACGCTACTGCAAAGCAGCCAGTTCACCGAAACAAAGAGAGCATCGCCTATAATTACAGGATTTTGCCCTCTTCTGGCAGTTTCCATCATCACATCCAGACTTGCTATTGTGTAAGAAGACCCGGCAGGAAATCAGCACTCCTCCTCCTCCTTTGAAAAGCACGTATTACGGAAAGTCTACTTTGCAGCAAATTCTCACTTTTCGGAGGGAAGAACTCTGAACTGAGCTATTTACTGCAGGCATGAGTTTGAAATATTTATAGCAAATGCCTTTTGAATCATCTTGCCACTTCCCCTCCTCACTCCTCACTTTGTTTTATGCAAGGCAGGGTGTATTGCAGCTCCATGGTGGATCAGCTCTTCTTCAATCGAACCAAAGCGCCCCTTGTGACCTCCACCTGCCCACCTATGTGGGTGCCAAAGATGACCCTTGTCCTTTTCCTGCTGCCTTTCCATAAAGCATTAGAATATGGCCCTTTTAAGTCTAAACAGGACAGGCAAGGGCAGCCATATTAAAGTTGCCGAACGTATGCGCGTAAACCTTAATGAAATGCCAGACTGCACATTTCTTCCTCTTCCCCCTTTCCATAAAGTCAGGTAATGCAAATGTGAGATCCCCAAAGTATTATTAATTCTGCTACATTGCACATTGAGCCAGTGATGCTGAAGCAGAGAGGTGTAACTTACATTGCGATCGTGCCAGCTGCTCTCTCTCTCGGGGACAAAGGCTTTCAGCCCAAAGGAGAGGGCAGGTGGCAGTGCCAGTTTCTGCCCTCCAAGGATTTTCCACAGAAGGAAGAGGTGAAAAGCAGAGGGGAGGGGAGGAGCAGATTTAATTTCCAAAACTGTCAAGTTGATGTGATAAATCGGCGTTTCGGCGTTTCTGCAGCTACCGGTGTCAGACCTTATGAAACTGTCCTACTTTCAAAAGTGGCAGAGGCTTAGCATGTGGCAGATTTCTTGTGAAAGCATCTTTATTGTGCCCCTTATGTCTCTGTTGAATAAAACAGCTTCCATTGGTTGCATTGTAGGAATATGGGAGGCTGATTTACATGGAGTCCTATCACAGTTCCATATTATCTATAAGAATTGGCATCATTTCTGGGGTTTCCGGCTAAAGACTCAGATGATCCCTATTTGCTGAAATTCCCTCACTGAACTCTGGTCAACGGAATAGAAGAATCTTAGATTTGAATTTGAGGGAATAATCCAATGTACGTTCTCAGAATATTTTCAGTCTATAATGTTTGATCATTATAATTGTATAATCATTTTTGTTTCATGTGGAAAATTATAATATAGAATTTACAAGAGGCAATAAGTGAAAGTAACTATCTGATACAATCCTGTATTATCTGCCATACTTAGAATCATATGCAAAATATTTTTTTCTTAGACGGGTTTTATTTGTCAAAATCTACAATTATTTTATACTCTCTGTGGAAAATTGTTCCACGACAAGGTTCTCCAACCTGGGGATTTCCAAATGTTTAACTGCATTTCCTAGGGTGTTTAGCTAGTGTGAGCAAACACCCTGGAGGAAAACTAACCATGTTAGAGAAGACTAATTTTAATACTTAACTCCTCAAATTCTGGAGAATTTAGCATAAAGCACAGCAAAATAATGTTCCACTTGTATTTATTTTCCTTTCAATTACGCTCAGCATAACAATAGTCTGTTTTGCCTTATGTTAAACCAATAATCTTTGTATCTCTCACTTGAAGAAGTTTTAGTGTTTCAAATTATTAAAATGGTAATTTAACCAGTAATTCAGTTAACCTGTTTGTAACTTGGTTAAAGTCCCAAAGATGCTTTTTCAAGAGGCAACTGGACTTTATTTTTTCTTGAAGACATTTTGCTTCTAATCCAAGAATTCTTCAGTTCTGAAAAAGCTTCTTGGATGAGATATGAAACGTCCTCAACAAAAAAATAAAAGAAAGTCCTAGAATCTCCATAGACACTTGGTTAAAGCAAATTTTCCCACCCAAAAGGTATAATTATAATTTCAAGAACTTTGAAAGATTTTCAACTTCAATGAAAAAAAAACTTTTTTGGGGAATCAGGCTATTGGTCCATCTCTCTCAGCATGCTCTACCTTTGGACATATAATCTGCAATAGAGATTTTTCAAAACATATGTTACATCTTCCCAAATATGGTAGCTCTAGATAGGCTGGAATTTTAATTCCTGGATAACATGACTCTGAAAAACATCGTAGCACATTATGCTCTGTTTTCTATTATAACATTTATTGAGTTTTTAGCTTATGTTTTTTATTATCAAAGTTAATCTTATTACCTCTTTTGTATAGTATTCCAGAATTTCAAGTTACAGGGCTATGAAATTTAAAATATCCTTATCGTAGAAAATTCCCTACACTATTTTGGAAAACTTATCAGATCAAACATCAGTATGCTAGCTCAGGGGTGTCAAACTCAAGATCTGCAGGCTGGATTCGGACAATGGGGTGTTTAGATCTGACCCACAGAGCCACCTTGGAAATAGAAAATGACTGGCCTGCAGTACCTCTGCCAGATAAAATGAAGGTCTGCAGGAGGCCATCGCAGCTGTCGCTCCCAAGTTCCATTTTGGCTGGCAGAGGGCTGTAGGAGGATTCCCCCAGCCCCTCCTTAGCCACCACAGGTGCTCCCGATATGAGTGATGTTGAACTAGCCATGCCCACCCTGGCCATACCTATCAGGTTCCCTGAAGTCAAACACAACTCTGATGCAGCCCTCAGTGAAATCAAATCTGACACCCCTGTGCTAGTGGATCTTAAAAAGATAAATTGTGCTTTATGATGACTTTTACATAACAAGCATTGTAAACACTGACCAGGAGATCAGTTTTATATTTTTATTATTTTTAAAACTTTACATCTTATTTAAATAAACACACTTATTTACCTATATCCATTCATTATACACTTGCCCACATAACCATATCTGAACAATATTATATACTGATTCAGCAGTTAGATCACAGCGGAGAGAACAGGAGAAGGATGGGAAGTGGGACAACTTTTCTTTTAAGCTATTTTTGAAATCAAGATCCCATTCTTCAAGCTGCTATTATCTCCTAATTGGGATGGTAAGAGAAAAAAACACTCATGTTTTGACCCAAGGGAGACCAACAATAGTTTCAGGGGAATATGCTTTAGATCAGAAACCAATGGGAGAAAAAGCCTCCACACATTCCTGGCTTCCATTCTCTGATCTCTAGGGGGATTATAATAGCTTATCCAAGATGAGTGGGGAAGTTGTTTTATTTTGTTGAGCAGGCCTGGCCAAGCCTTATCGCTCCCGAGCCAAGTTTTTTTGAAGAACTGGGAGAAGACAAAAAAAAGGATCAAAATGAGGAGAATCAGGGGGAACCTCTGAATTTCTGTGGGGAAGATTACCAGCATCTTCATGGTCCGGGCACTTTCTAGAGGTCTTGGTAAGAAATAACTACCACATATGATGTCACAAGTGATTACAAAAAATAGCATTTTCAGAAAGAACATATTTATTAATACCTAGCATGCTTCAGGGTAAACAATGTTTTCTTTCTTAGTTTTTAATTTAATTAATTAATCAATCAAATATAAATGGCTGCCCATCTCATATAAAGCAAATCTTACTAAGATTATATCCTAATGTGACATAATCTTCCTTAGAAACTGAAAAAGTTAAATAAATATATTTAAAAATGAACATAAATTTCATTTTATAAGCTGATAATATTTTATATTATGTAAACTGTTTTCTTGTATTAACAATCAAAATGTCTCAGTGCAAATAATTTTATACCAATATGTTACGAAATTACATATTCAGACATTTAACACTACCATGAAGGAAAAGAAGAAAAATATTATTTAATGTTTGTGAGAGAAAAAGTAATATCTTGCCCTTGGTTTGTTACTGTTGACAGTTTTACTGTTTCTTGTTGTTATACTATGATTTGTTGTTCCATGGTCAACTTTAAATATTTTCTAGAATCTTTAGTATAACATGGTTCATCAAGCTAACATCAGGCATACATATGTAATATATTTTATCTATTTATTTATATCCCATCTTTATTTTATTTTTAAAATAACTCAAGTTGGTAAACATATCTAATGTTCCTTTCTCCTCCTTTTTTTCCCCATAAGAACCCTGTGAGGTAGGTGGTTTGGGCTAAGAGAGAGTGAATTGCCAAAGTCACCCAAACACTAAAATTTCTTAAAGCGAGAGATACAAAGATTTTTGGTTTAACACAAGGCAAAACAGACCACTGTTATGATGAGTGTAATTGAAAGGAAAAGAAATAAAGTGGAACATTATTTTGCTGTGTGTTATGCTAAATCTTCCCGAATTTGAGGGGAGGGCAGACAACAAGGGAGGGGAGGGGAGGAGCTGATGTGCATAGAACATAGCACTATAATTATACTTTGCCTTCTCTGAAGTCTTTTCTCTAACCTTAAATGGATCCAGAGGTCAGATGGGAGTTTCATCCAAAAATCATGACACAATTCCAAAGAGCTTTTAAAATTGAAACATACTTTACTGTATAAAGTTTCTTGAAGTCCCCAGAATCTGCTTTTCTAGGAGAAAATTTAGTTCATAGACATCATGGAAAGTTTCACCTAGTGATTTTATAGCAACCACAGTAACTTTTCTGTTTGTGTTTGTTTTACACACAAATCATACTGCAGAAGAGTTAAGTAGACAAGGATTGCAAAAAAAAAACCCAATGAAATTTGGCATGGGTTTTATCCTCAATTCTCAGAGTGCTTTATGTAGTTTATTCCAGTGGGAAATTAGCTACAGGGAAAGGAGCCACTTTTTGGACTCCATATCTAAATTTCCACAAAGCAGTATCCTTACTAATGATTATATATGATGCAATTTTGACAGGGATTACATCCTATCAAGACTTAAATTGCTTTTTCAATTCTATGAACATTACTTATAAGATGTTAGAAGAACCTGATGTCTTTTCAATTTTCTGTTTATTTCATTCTGGTGGAGGGTAATGGTTATAAATTAGCAGTTTACCCCTAAGTCCATAGCATTCTCCGAGCTCCCAAGTTTTTAATGAGATCTGTGAAAATTAAGTAATGAAGGATATCCATGGGTTGTATTTCACCTCTGCTCAGTGCTCTGTCAGCTCTTCATTGTTTCAATTTTGCCAACTACTCAGGTTCCAGAATGATCTACTATCCTTTCTGCCTTTTCACCTTCCCGAAGCAAGAAGATTTAGTGCAATTCAAGTTACAATGATCTAGCAGCTTTAAAGAAGGAATATGACTTTCCACAGTTCTACTCACTCAGAATCAAGCAAGACTTGTTCTTTCCCAGATATAATATTAAACCTTGGCGATGGTTACTTGGTCTATCTGAAGCTGTGTACATGTGTTCCTCGGGAGTTGAACTCAGTTAAACAGTTTTATTATGTGACTGCGCACTCATATTCAAAAGATAGGAAGATATTGGATATCTAATGTTACCATAGCACAGGAATCCCCAACTCCAGTCTGTGGCCCAGAATCGAGCCACGGCCTGTTGGGGACCGGGCCTCCAAGCAATGGGTGAGAGCACACAAAGCTCCATTTGTGGAAGCGGAGAGCACTCATGAAACTATCCCTACTTTCCCCCTGCCATTCCCAGTACAGATCCAGAATGGTTGGGGACTGCTGCTATAGAATGCAATTTAAAAACAGGGGAATCAGCACAAACCTTTATTTTCCCTGTCCAACTTTCTCTTAACCAGAAAAATAGGTAGAAAGAATGTGCTGAGGACAGAAACAGGATTCCACTATTTCACATATCAGTATATAAATGATTGATACAGAAAACTCATTGAAGATTCATGCAATCCCTTGAGGATGTCCTCTTCCTATCTAGATATATGTAATTGCTTAAACAGGAGAGAATATGAAGAGGGAGTCAACCAGAGGTGGTATTCAGCAGGTTCTGACCAGTTCTGGAGAACTGGTAGCGGAAATGTTGAGTAGCTCAGAGAACCAGCAAATACCACCTCTGACTGGAGATTTTAGAGTATCCTTCCCCTGCCATGCCCACCAAGCCACGCCCAAAGAACCGATAGTAAAAAAATGTGAATCCCACCACTGGAGTCAACCTATTCTCCAAAGCACCTGAGGGCAGGATAAGACACAATGGATGGAAACTAATCAAGGTGAGAAGCAATCTAGAACTAAAGAGAAATTTCCTGACAGCTAGAACAATTAATCAGTGGAACAACTTGCCTCCAGACATTGTGAATGCTCCAACACTGGAAGCTTTTAAGAAGAGATTGGATAGCCATTTGTCTGAAATGGTATAGGGTTTCTTGCCTAAGCAGGGGGTTGGACTTGAAGACCTCCAAGGTCCTTCCAACTCTGTTATTCTATTCTAAATTATGAATATATTTCACTCCCAAGTTTTATGTTTGTACAATTATTGGAACTTCTATTTTTTTCCTTCAACTGTATACTTTTATGCTTTAAAAGGATGGTTTAATTTCAAATGTAATAAGCATTTATAAAATAGGACAGTTAGAAATTGTACATATGCTGTCAAATAACCAGCTACCAATTTCTCATGGAAATAATAGTAATAATAGCAAGAAAACTACACTTACTTTTATTATAACAGGTTGCAAATACACCTTTATCTGCTGGACTGGCATTTATGTTCCAAATTTCACCAACTTGGTGCAGAAGAACATTTTTGTTTATAATATTATTTTCATCATCAAAATCAATGATGTGAATCTGTAAATTGAAAACAAGAACAATAAATATTTATTTTAATTTAAAGCTAGTTTCAAGACAGAGAAACACAGCATTTTATTTAATTAAGAAAAAGTTGTACCTATCATTAAAACAAAGTAAGTTCCTGGACTGATATCATTTTATTATGAACATTTCAATTTCAGGATAAATAGATAAAACAATAAAACAAATATGAATATTAAGTATTTCTACTAACCCTTTATATACATTTCTACACCCTTTAAAACATGAACACTAACCATTCAGATATTCAGATTACTTGATAAAATTAAAGAGGCTGCAACACATATTTTCCACAATCCACTTCTAGTCTTTTATCACTGAAGACAGTCATTAGGATTAGATGATCATAATTCAAACCAATTTTCATACTAGGAGAGGAAGAACTTACCCTTTCCCAGACAGCTCAAAATCTGTTTACTATCTTGTTGCCTTGCTTTCTTATGGAAGAAGCTTTAAACATGATGCCTCCCACAAAGATAAGGCTCTTAACGTAGCCTTTCCAGGTAAGAAGTAACTGCTGCACTATTGGAATATGAAAATTATCTTGACTGGCTCCTGGAACATGGAAATGTTTCACGCAGTTGGAAATATTATGAATCCCTTCTCCTTTTTAAGCAGAAAGTTACACTCCCTGATTTTCAAGAGAACTAGTTGTAATGAAATGAACTGGGTGATTCACGCAAAGAGGAGCTAGCCACATCACAGGAGGGGAAACTGAGGCTTTCCTGATACTGTTGAAGGGAAGTTTAAAGTAACTCTCATTATTGCCTGCACAGTATTGGCTTAGGCTGCTGGTAACTTTAATTCGCCAGCAGTTGAAAGGGTAACTGGTCTACTAAATGTTATGATGGTGATCATAGCAAGCAAGCCATTTTTTTAATTCAAATTATATTTACAAACCAACTTGATTTTAAATAGTCAAAAACAATTACACTTAGATCTACAGGAAGATATAAGCCACTTGTAAGTAATTATTCGTGCAAGATGCAGAAATATCTTTTTTTTTTAATTTACTGTTTTCCCAAAAATAAGCCCTATCCTGAAAATAAGCCCTTGCTTGATTTCCTATGTGTGCCTAATATAAGCCCTATCCCAAAAATAACCCCTAGTTAAGACCCACTCCATCCCACTGTTTGGTTGTATGAGGTAGGGCAAGGAGTAAGTGTAAAAATCAAGCTATGGCTAGGGGTTGGGATTGGAGCTGCCCCACACACCTTGTACCCGTTTACCTTAGAACCACAGTAGCCAGACCTCCCATGCCCCAACACCTGTCGTGCCGCTGCCTGCCTTCTTCTGTGGCCACTCGCAATCAGATGCCACATGGCTCGTCATGCTAGTGCCGTTGCTCGTGATGCACATGGCATCTGGTCGCGACCAGCTGTGAGCGGCCGCAGAAGTCAGGGAGCAGTGTCACAGGTGTCGGAGTGTGGGAAGCCTGGCTGTGGTGATCCTAAGGTAAGAGGCTAAGACATCCCCCCAAAATAAAGACCTGTGTTTATTTTAGGGCCCAAAAGAAAATAAGATGTCTTATTTTCAGAGTAACATGGTATGCAGACTAGAGTTTTGATTATACTTAATAGACAGAACTTTATTTCGACCAATAAAAGATAGTAGATAATATCTGTTCACTAGATATAACTTTTAGGGGTGTGCAAAACCATCAAAAGACGTGCTTCATAATGAAAGAGTGAGCATGAAAAACCTATTTTTTAAAATTACCTTATGCACATGGTCAGTCATTTCATTTTCTATGACCTCTGTACAGCCTTAATAACTTGGCTTCCTACTATCCAGTTATGATGGAGTATTTTTCATTTTGGAGTGGTGAGAACCAGACTTTGTAGCGATTACTTTGTTAAATAAACAAGAAAAAAATCCTTCTGTACTTCACTATGCTGGATGGATGCTACCCATCCAGACTCTTCATATTTCATTCTTGAATAAGGTGCTTGATTTTGGGGAAATATCCCAACTCTATTAACCAGTGGAACAGTTCGCTTTCAGAAATCATAGGTACTCCATCACTGGAGGTTTTTAAGAAGATTCTAGACAGCCACTTATCTGAAATAATACAAGTTCTCCTGCTTAAGCAGGGTGCTGGACTATAAGACCTCCAAGGTCCCTTCCAGCTCATTCATTCATGCGTGCGCGCGCACTTTCAGCATGAGACGACAAAAAGGTTAGCCATCACTGTTCTATAACCTAATCTAGGTACCTGTGGATTATATGGCTTCTCTAGATCCGTTTGAAACTAGCTTCTGGAGAGTGTTTTAGTGCCTCTCTGGATGATGTACGTTTAAAATTAGATTGTTGGCTTCACAATTACTTTGATACTATCCACTCTGTCATCCATCTAAGCCACTTCTATGGAATGTGGCATTGAGAACAATTTTAAGTTAGCTCACTTCTTCTCAGATAAGCAATTTCAGAATATGATGCTGGAATTCAATATGACAACCCTTGGACTCTTCTGCCCTTGCAATTTAACATATGTAGAAAATCATCAGGAGTGGCTCTGTCAAATTTTGGAATTTACCATTAATAAACCAATACCTAAAACTTTTAAAGATTTTCAAGGGAAGTTTCTCTCTATCCAAGTGTAAACAAATACTCTGTATACTCACCAGGAATGTGAGTGTTTGAAAGTATAGTGGCCTGAAAATTTCGGACTCCCTGCCAAAGGTGTCCAGTCATTCTCTATATCTTGTCTCTATACCAGCAAGTGAAAATATTTTATTTTTTTCAGAGAGACATTTGGAATGTTGAATTAGTAAAATAATTTATGTAAGTTATTATAATAATTTATGTAATCAGTACTGCTGTACTAATTTGCTTTCAAAGGTATTTTAATTTTTTTTAAAAGAACATTCTTCTTATAGTTAGTTCCCTTAAGACCTATTTTCTGACTGGACAGGTACAAATTCAGTAACTAAATAAATCTAGCCTGCTATTGCTCAATAAATTAATGAAAGTTTTTAATAACTTTACCCAGACCTTTTCTTTCTCATGCAAGGAATGTGTTTCATCAGTTCGCCAATAAAATGCAAAAATAAAAACGCTATTAAAATATATAATTTATATTAACAACAATCAACAATACATAGCTCTCTAAAAACAGAAATCAAAGCAAGCTTCATCACATTTAATTTTTTTATTAGTCCACTTATTATATTACAGAAAACATTGCATGGCCTATTACAGTTTGTCTTACATATACAAGTACTTTCGGTAGTTTAGGGAATAAATACAGAAAGAAACAATATTTTCTCTAGCCTGTATCGTCTTGTCCAATGGAAGTCTTGAAATACCTAGGCTACTGGAGATTTGTTTATACAATTTACTATCCTGAGACAAAACCCTAATTTCATGTCCTTCTTCTACTCATGCACATAATAAAGGAGGCAATTTAGGACAGAAGCAAGCTAGAAGTCAGGACCAGCATGGAGAGACAGATGGAAATCCCAAAATTGTTGCTCAATGTTTAACTATGCAGCATGTCTGTAAAAACAAAAATGCCAGTGGTTATCAAAGGAAGCACAGCTTCAACAACTTCTCTGCTGAAACAATGCAGCACAGCAGACTATCAAACTGGCTGCTTCCTCTGATAGCTCTCACAGCCTCCTTTAGAAAACAAGAAGCCTCATGTTGAAATTATAAAGCAGTCTCCTTGGCAGTGAAATTGATTCCCTAAAGGTGAGCTACAAATCAAAATTCAATTTGCTCTACCAACATGTATTATGTGCCCCTACTAACCATATAAAGAGGGTCATTCAGCACATAAACTAGAAGTGCCTTCTGCCCTATCTCGGGTCCCTCAAAGTCAGACACAGCTGCTTTCCTCCCCCTGGCAAAATGATTCAGAACTGCATCAGACCTTAAGGACAAGCATTATTAAATATAGTGTGTCATACATTCTGGAGGATTTGTTGTTGGTTGCATAGTCAGCCAGATGTTTAGGTGGATTTGACAGTTTTGTCCACCTAGAGCCGTTCCCGAGGACCCAGGATAGGCAAATGTTGTTCAATGGTATAAGACATATTGTCACAGATAGTATCAACATCTGCCTATCCCAGATCTTTGGGATAGGTGGATAAAAATGCCAAACCCAGTCTAAACATCTGGCTGACTGTGGGATGAACCATAATTAGTATTTATTATTATCCCCACCCATTTAGGGAGAAGATAGGAAAAGAATTAAAGGGGATATTTGACAAGCTTCCCTCTTTGATCTAGCAGCAATGTTCTGTAGAATGAAAGCCAGATATCTCATTTCTTAGGAGAATGTTCTGATCAGATTGCTGGTACGAGTAATATTTTCAGCCTTTATTTCACATGCAATTATTTTGTTTATTTTGCTTTCAAAATATGCCTACCATTTGAATGGACATGATCCCAGAGATTGAAGCCCAAATGCTGACTTCAGAGAAAGGAGATACCTCTGCTCAGAAGCTGAAATTCCTGGTTTTGTCTCCCTCGTATCTGGTTGAAAGAGCAGCCTGCAGAAGGATGTCAGCTCCCCTCTATGCACAGAAGGGAAGGGCTTCAGTGAGGTGAAGGAATGAAATTCAAGATCTTCAGGAGCTGAGCCCTGTTGCTCCACCCCACCGAAATTCACTCCCCTCCGTGTGCAGGGGGAATGCCTCAATTGGATGTATTTTTCTGCCCCCATCAAAATTATTCAGATCCCTTCGCTAGACAGTTCTTTCAGCACAGCCCTTAGAATCCTCTTGGTGGGTGGCAGCAACTTGCAACCTTCCTGGTTGGCTTCCCCATTGACTTTCTAGGGCAGCCAGCAAAGAAGATTGCAAATGGCGATCACGTAGTTGTAAGTGCAACCAGATGACAACTAGGTGATTGGGGTGGGGAGGGGAAGCAGCGTAACATTTTACGGTGGCTAGAAGTACTTTACAGGCCATAGAAGCATCCTTTCAAAGGCCATCATAACTTATGAATTAAACTATAAAAACTTCCTAATGCATGTAGTCTATCAAATCTCTATATATGGAGCAGGGGCCAGAACTCAGAAATTATTTCTGGGCTCAAGCTTGTACATATCGGAGAAGGTAGGCACAGTAGGTCAAGGATTGTGTGTAGGAAATCTATAGCTACAGATTCAGGCAGTCATTTGGGAGAGAAGCATAAAGGCCAAACACAGAAGATATATGGAAGTAAAATCACTGTTCATCAGTAACAGTTATCCTTGTAAAAAGGGTTCTTTAAGAATACAGTTGATCATCTACCTCTGAACCCTAGATAGGGCTCCAGAGCTTCAGGGTTTAAAACCTCTAGCTCAGAATGACTGAAACAATATCTAAAGTCTGAGGTTTCGGATCTAGTGTTGCCTTGTTGCCGCCTCTTTTCTCTATATCTTCCTCACGGTTTGTTTCTTAGCTCGATGAAGATTTTGGTTAGTAGTCTATCCCATTCACTTAGATATTGGGTTCATTTCATTCTAACATCTGGTTCATTTTAAGCTGGGACACAAATTGAGCATGTCAAGCTAGTCAACAAGTGTTCAGCCTAGAAATTTGTATTCAGTAATTAAGTGCACAGTAGTTTTTAGTATAAATTAAATTCTCATTTCTCCCTAAACACCTGTCCAGCTCCATGGCTTATCTTTAAAAAAATTTACTTATCTACTCCAAAAATCCTACCAATATATTTTGAACAATTTTTCCATGAACTTTTCATCTAGACCTGTCTACCTTCTTCTCCCACATGTACAAGCTTGCACCCAGAAATAATTTCTGAATTCTGGCCCGCTTTAGAGATTTAAATGCATTAGAAAATTTTTATAGTGACATCAAAGTTCTGACATGGCTGTCTCAGAGAAAGCATATATCCTTCTCCTTTCACGTTCAGATGCACTTAGAAAAAAAATCCATCTATGCAAAGAGGCTTTTAATATTTAATGATCTATGATTCATAAACTTGTTTTCTTTTCTGAAATCTTTACAGAAGAGCAGGATAAGAAACGAACTCTTATTAGTCTGCTCTCAGGGACAGCGCTAAAAAGAAGTCCATCAGCCATTAATAAATTTACTAAATCCTTTTTTTTTTTGCTCAATTCCTTAATATAATTTGGTAGCTGAAGTCAAAATCATAAGATTTTAAGGATTTCCTTCAAAACACTTTCTCTCTGACCCTCGACAAATGACTTTTCCTCCATCCTTGTTAAAGTGGAAGGACAAGTAGTAAGGTCTGGATGAAAGGTGAGGGATGGAAAGACAGGGCTGTGTTAAATGACAGCCTTTTTAAAGGCAGCAACCTGAACTAGTTCCTAAAGAACTCTGTCCAACTACTCTTACAAAGTCTTCACAAAAAAGACACTGTGAATTCCTGAGTTCCCACAAAAGACTAAAATCAAAACAGCTCTGGACCAGGTGACAAAAATTAATCTTGGCAGAGGTGCAATACTGCATTCCCTCTAGAGTAGGAATACAATAGATTTTGAAAAAAACCAAACTTGTATTCCACGGAAAGTTGCAGATATTGTAAGTGTATTGTAACAATAAAGCACAATACCGTAAGACACTTAATTCCCCCCCACTCCGGTTCGGTTATCTCAAGCCATAAAATAAACAAGCAAACAACATCATTTTATTCCATGGATGGAGACAGGATTGAAAGTCTTGACAATTCTTTTTTTCCCCCTTTTAATTATATAGCCGAATACCCCACAAAACGCTTTATTTCTCTGACAAGCACTCTACTAACAGCATTAAAGCAGAAGATGCTGTGGGATTCTCCTTGATTATCCCCTCCACTCTCCATTTTCACTAGCTTGCTTATGATAGCTGAATATTAATGAGCACAATGCAGTTGAAATTCGCTCCCCTCCCCAACCCAAAGCTTTATGAGTTAAGATTCCTTCAAGGGATTCCACCCACAATAGCTCTTCGCTTGAGAGCTGAATTGCAACCTAGATGTCAAGCCGCCATCTGCCATGAAATGTACAAAGATCCACCATTGCCTGACCTAGGCTGAGAGAGATCAGTTCTGTTAAATTATAAGCAGTCATGATAGAAGCTCCTGACACTTCTTATAGATTAATCACCGACTCCATAGCTGATCGCTTCAAGCACCGCCAAAGGCCATTAACCCTATCTGCTCATTAGCATCCAGGGAAAGTGCCCTACACCTCAATTATTAATGCTGGTACACATAACAGGGGAAGCAGAAGCAGGAAAAAAAGAAATTATTGGTAGAATGCCAGAGATACAGCCAGGAAGTCTGAATCACGGCAATATTTTAGGACCCTTTGACAGCTCAGAATAACTTTAGGAACTGAGGTGCATAACTATCTGCTAACGTACAAACATGACTGATTCAAGTACTGTAGATCTATAACCAGTCGCTGGGAAGAAGTAAACATATTATCTCAGGCAGTGGCCCCCAACCCTTTTGGCACTAGGGACCAGTTTCATAGGAGACAATTCTTCTATGGAACGAGGGGTGAGGGGAATGGTTTTGGTTTCGCTCGCTCACCTGCTGCCGCTCACCTCCAGCTGTGTGGCCCAGTTACTAAGAGGCCATGAACTGGTACTGATTGATGGCCTGGGGATTGGGGATCCCTGATCTAAGGCATAAGGCTATCACATACCACAGCACCTCATCCCTGGTTTTCCCTTTAACATCCAACAGCAATATGATATAATATAGTATCTATTTCATCTCCCTGTTATTATGAAATACTCTACTTTGAGAGTGGATACCAAGACCTTGCAACAACAAAAATGGAGCAAAGAACCTGCTCAGCTTTTTTAAAACCTATAAAATTACTTGGACAAATATTAACTTTGCCTGTCTGGGTTTTATGTATCAATTTTTTTAAAAAAATGCATCCAGCGAGCCCTTACTCTGAGCCCAGAAACAGTGTTGTGAATGCCAGCAGTTGCTTGATATTTTTTGTTTCTGCTCTGAAATGCTGGGCCACTTTATAAATTGTGGAATCATTAAGGAGTAAACTGTTACTGTTCATTTGCTTTTTTAAAAAGTGCTTTAAATTATTTAGCTATGTTATATATCATCAGGCTTGCAGTCGTCTTCATGACTGATTCACTTTGGCTCAGTGTCATGAAGACTTGACATGAAATAATTCCTAATTCTACTCATGGACTATTTTGCTTTTCCTTTTGCCTGTACTTCAATGTGAGACACCCCCTGAAAATAATACTATGAAGACTAGACACCCTTCGAAAACAGTTTGGAAAAAGTGTTTGACAATATCAGACTGCATATCTCTGCTGATAAAGATAAATGACTTTTTCAGATTCTGGTAGAGCTTGAAAAAAGATGCTTTCTAAAGCAATCCACTTATTCAAATTAATATGACTGTTTCTCTAAGTTATTTTCTAACATTATACTTCTGACTATCTACTAAGTTCCAATCATGTCCTTTAATGTCTCTCTCTCTGTTTCCAATTCTTACTACTTAATCACGTTATTTATATAGGCAAGTCTTAACTGCAATAGTATTAACTATTACCACAAACAGGTTTTCTTAGTCTCCCAAAACAAAAACACCTAATTTTATAACCAAAAGTTCTGTTTAAAATTTGGGAGGAAAAATTATTATTCAGTTAACGGCTTTAAAAGCAATTCTGTTTCTACATTCATGCAAGATTTATGCAAGTTTACCTGGTTATCATATTTAAGAGATTGAGTTCCAACAAGAAATCGTATTGCATCTGTTTCTGCAGTTTGTGGGGTCAATGCTCGTGCCTAAAAAATTGTGAAAAATACAAATGGAGTCATATCCAGCACATTTCAGTGACTTGAAAAGTACATGACATCATTCATTACAACACTCTTTAAAATATATTTCATATGTCTGTATTCCAAATGGGTATATTTTCTATCTTTTGGCACAAAATGCTGATTTATGGCTAAAAAGTATTAAAAGCATTTTCAGAATGTACTCTTCCTTCATTTATGGGAAACGTGAATGAAAGTGACAGCAACTGCACAGATGTTCAAAGTTAAATATTTTGCAGAAAGGGCAATTTAAGAAGATTTAATGTTAGTGCAATGTTAATGTTATTTTTTGACCAAAAAAACCCAATCAGATTATTTTTTAAAAAAAAAAGCCTTAAGTTTTACTGAAGAATATACAGAACAGGATTCAATACAAATTAATCTTATTCCCATTGAAATTTATATAGCTAGTAAAATGTATGCTTGGAAAAATAAAATCCATTCACCATTTCCAAGACAGTTCAATTGCTTTACCTGTGGTATTTATAAACCATTCACCATGAAGTACAATATAAATGCACCTTTGAATCACTAGCATACTGCTACAGATAAAGTGCTTTGTTTAAAACAAAGAGGATAGATATAAGAGTTATAGTAAGACACCTAAGCTAGTTCCTGAATAGTTGTGGTTACTAATTTAAACGTTAGGGAAGACTATAATTGAGAACAGAGTGATTAATATAGCTATTCAATGCTGAAGAGATTTAAAACTTAGGTAAATAAGTCATTTTTGTTTCCTTATAACTTGTAAGTCAGCCTATTTCTTTAAACCAAAGATAGAGAGATATAGACATTACTGATTTCTAAATAAAAACCCAATGTTAATTGTATTTATTCAAAAGATGTATCAGTTTATTTCAGTGGGACTTCTTTCACAGAAGGCAGTTTTGGAATGTAGCCACCGAAGTTCTTACAAAGACAGATAAAACTAGAGGCATTTTTATAGCCATATGCTTACAAATTAGCAAAGTGGAAGCAATTATGAGTTCCTTTAGGAAGATGCTCAGGACTGCTGTGCTTTAAGGGCAATCTTGGCATAAACATCTTCTGGGTAGGCATATGCACACACGGAAGGCCAGGAAAAGACCGCAGAACTGGCTGGGGCCAAACCTTCAAGAGAGATAATTGCCTGAGAGATCCAAATACAATACAGGTAGTCGTCAATTTACTACCACAATTGAGCCCAAAATTTCTGTTGTTAAGTGAGACATTTGTTAAGTGAGTTTTGCCCCATTTTACGACCTTTCCTGTCACAGTTGTTAAGTGAATCACTGCAGTTGGTAAGTTGCTAAACCAGTTGTTAAGTGAATCTGGCCACCCCATTGACTCTGCTTGTCAGAAGGTTGCGAAAAGTGATCAAATTACTTTGGGACACTGCAGTGGTCCTTAATATGAGCCAGTTACTAAGCAAGTGAATTTTGATCATAACTCTGAACAACGGTCATATGTCACTTTTTTTCAATACCATTGTAACTTGTAAGTCGAAGACTACCTGTAGTGGGCTCCAAGAATCACTCCTTCAAAATGGTTTGCTCAGCCCTAGCAGGTAACTTTAAATTGCAGGATTTGATAATTTAGGATTACAGGCCTACATTACACAGACTGTCCTCAGCCATTTGTTCATCAACCATTTGAAGTTACAATAGCACTGAATGGTGGTTATGAACAGTGTTTGGAATTCCTTCCCGACTGGTGCCTCTCGCACACCCTCATTTTACGACCACATCACTTAATAACAGAAATTCCCACTTGCTGTGGTAAGTTGAAATCTGCCTATATCCAAACTGTACTTTAACCAGGACAGAAATATACTCGATTTTGTAACAGGTTTAATCTCAGTGGAACCAAAGGTCCCTCCAAGATAATGCTAGCTACAATTCAAGGCAATCTGTATTGTACAAATATTTATCTGTCACGGTAATGAAGTGTCAAAAAATTTCAAGCATCAAGACAAAATTGTTTGGCCAGTTTTTTCTATTAAAGGAAATCAGGTGCATAAAGCAACACAATTCCTTACTCTGGAAATCTAATTGTCTGTCCTTATCGAGGATCCAGAAAGTAACTCTCATATTTATTTTCAGTTTATTTTAAGAAGCTGAAGTGAAAGCCAGCAATAAAAGGTGAAGTTCTGGTGCAGATCTCACAAATGAACAGCTTGCTGACAGACACTTTTGTACAATATTTTAGAACTGTCTTATGTAATCTTTGGTATTCCACCCAGTACCTGAGTGATATCAGTTTAAGTCAATTAAGGCACAGTTAAGAGCTCAGTCTGTACTATTTCAGATGAAACAGTCTTGCCTCTTGGTAGTTTGGTGGGATATCTCAATGGAAATTGTATTCCTTATATACAAGGTCCACTGGTAGAAGAAAATATTTGTAGATCAGGGTTGAACTGTGAGTTAGGGTTCTCTAAATGGCAGCCCACTAAATCAAGATGTTATGTACTCAAAGCATTCTATTAACAGAAGCATTAAATATTATTCCTGTTGGTATTAAGGAATACTATACAGTAGTTGAATAAATACAAGGGTTGAATTTTTAAAGAATGTGAATCCTTTGCCATGCAAAGAATTAAATGGAAAAAATGGCATTCTTTCATGTATATTTAAACATAAACTATATAATTGTCTTTGGTGGCAATTAGTTATCAGTAGGCTTATTTCACTTGCACTTTTATGCAGCTAAAAATAATCTTGTTTTTGGAGGCATCTTCTCTAGATAATTTTCAAAGTAATTTTGGTGGCTTTATATCATTGTCAGAAAGATTTCAGCTAACCTTTTTAGATTATTTCAAATTCTAAATCATAAAACCTGACTCAATAATACACACTAATTATTCCAAAAGTGCAAAACACTAAAAATATCCCACTGTTTCTGTCACAGGCCAAATTAGAGAAGGGGTTTCAGAAAAATCTACAGAAATCTATCCCAACTTCATGAAAAGTTATGTTATTCATGAATAACAAGACTTGTTTAAAATTAACAGGGCACACAGGGCACTTTTGATTTATAATACAGGTCTTTTCATTTGGAATACCTCTACATAGAAAGAGATATTGCACATATATTCTTTAATGAAATGTGTTTCACCGCTTTAGCATATTAACGAATCCATAAATTTCATTATATTTACAGGTGACAGTTACTTGCCTTCTGTAAATTGTCTTATTTATGTATTGGTCATATCTAACAGCCACTTTTCCTTTTAGGCAATTTGCAAAGCATTCCTTGCACTAATTTCTTCCAGAACAGCAACTCTGTAAAATTGGATGCGTTGAAAGAGGCTTGCACCGAAGCCATCCTATATGTATCCATAACTGAAAGTTGCATGCCCATTCCCGATCCAATTCCTAAACAACTGCTGGGGGCAAAAACCGAAAAAATCTAGAAAAAAAATAATTTCTGTTATGATGAACAGCTCCCTCTTCCATTAAAAAAAATCCCAATCCATTGTTTTCTCGTTTACCTGAAATTCCAGCCCATAAATCACGGGAGCATCATCTTCCATGGCTGCAGCAGCGTCAGCTACTGCCACCTTCCTCCACCACCCACACAAACACTATCGCGATGGGAAACCCCGCCGCCGCGTTTCAGCTCTCCCCCCCCCCGCCACCTCTTTCGAATGAGAAAGAAGGCGAATCTACAACAAAACACCTTGGGCCCACTTCGGCCGCCGTACTTCTTTCACTTCCGGGGAAAGGAGTGGTGCGCCGAAGACGCTCGTTTACGTAAAGGAGGCAAAACTGGGTCGATAGGGAAGGGAAGCTGGAGGCGCAGGCGCACTAGGCGAAGAGGTTCCCCCTTACACATTCGGTTTTTCTGCAGTAGTTTAGATGGGACGTCGTTGCCGCTGTCATTGGAAGTAAAGCGCGGGATAGGTGAGGGAATATCCTCCTCTATTGTTTTTCTTTCCTATCCTTTTGGTCATTTAAGGTGGCTTATATAATAAGGATATTCACTAGCAACGGATGAGATGGGTTATTATTCCACTCCACTCTTCAAGTGGAACCTGGGTCACTGTTAGGTTTGAATGAAGCTGCTTATGCAAACACAGAATAAACCGATACATAAAATCTAGACATTGTAAAAAAAACTATCCTTTTTCCTAATAGGTACAGGATTGTGCAATTATTTGGTTGATGGTGTTTTTTGAAGTTACAGAGTAGGAAATCAGTCATGAAAAATGCAAGTATCTGCAGCTGAGAAACAGAATTCTAAGGAAATAGGTTCAAAAGTGGGTAGGAGCACTGTAATTCTTGGGTCAGAAGGGTTGCTTCAAAATGAATGTGTCTTAATGTTAATTGTGTTCACGTTATCTATACAACTATGTGTCAATCACAGACACTATATGATTGATAGACAAATCTTCATGATTCATTTGATTTCTTTGCCTCTTGATAATTACAGAAGTAGCCTTAGAAAAATAATAAATGCTCCATTTTACAGATGGGTCCCTGAGACATAGTTAAAGTGATATGCCTGAGGAGAGTGACACTTTGCCAGAGCAAGTATAAAAGGTATGTTTAATTTGCACATCCATTCTTTAACAAATGAAAATGTGGCAAAGGTCAGATATAATGTGAGTCCCTAATTTTGAACTCTGGTAGTCTGCAGAAGCACTCTTGTTTCTGATTTCATCATAAAGATGTATCTTGTTAAAATGTATTAATTGTTCCTGCATACATTTCAATAGCTGCTTTTAACATATATTCGAAGGGTGACTCAATACACTGCATATATATCATACTGGTAGTGGGATGCTGGTTTGCAAGATAGTCTCTGAACTAGACTTCCTAATTTGCATTGAAAAACATAAATATACTTGAGGTAATACTAAGTTTCAGTTGTGTTTGTGGCAAAATTGTCAAAATTTTATTTTTTTATTAAATATATATGACACCAATCTCACCAACAGTTTAGATGGTTTATAAGTAAAACAAAACAAAACATTAATATTCAAATGATAAATATTAATCATCCCAAAGGTGCTTTTTCAAGAGGCAATTGAACTTTCTTGTTTTTCTTTGAAGATATTTCGTTTCTCATCTTGAATGAGAAGCAAAATGTCTTCAAAGAAAAACAAGATAGTCCAGTTGCCCCTTGAAAAACCACCTTTGGAACAACTATGACCTGGATGACTGAGAATCTCTATAGACTCTATAGAGAGTCTATAGACTATTGAGTATTAATGTTAAAATTTACTTAAATGAACAAAGAAAGCAAGGAAGGGAGCAAGATGCACATGGGGTAGAAGTAGAATTTATTTCAATCCATTAACCACCTCCTGTACAACATGCCCCATTGGGGCCCCAAGCCAATTGGCAGAGCTCGGTTTTCAAGCTCTTTTGAAAGGCCAAAAGAGTGGGTGCAGATCTCAACTTGGGGGCCACGATGTTCCAGAGGATGGGAGGCATAATAGAAAAGGCTCTTCACTTGGACCCTGCCAGTCAGAACTCTTTGACCAATGAAGTCTATAGTATGCCCCTTCCGCTGTGATGGATGGAGTAGGTCAATCCCATTGGGGTGAGACAGTTTCTCAGGTAACCTGGACCAATGTGCCAAATAGCAGAGAATACTGAATGTGACACAGGTAAAATTAAGGGTGTTGACGTGGTTCAGAAATGTTGACCTTTTCTATTTTCTGTTTTAATAAAGTTTTATATGGCCTCTACTGACTTTCTATTGATGATGCAATGGACAATAATAAGTCAATATGGACCACCTGGTGATGACCATTTTGTTTATGATGCATTGTGAAAATGGTCCAAAAGTGACTGGCACTTTTCTCATAATTAGTAGGGTATTCTACATGTGGTACTGATAGGACTTCTATAAATTTGATAACACAGTTTTTAGTACTTGTGTTTTTAGAAACCGTAATATGAACAATCTTAGTTTGTCAAAGCCATGATAGATGACAAAGGTTAATATCCATGAACATCTTTATCGACAACTATTGCATATGAAAACTTCAAAAAATAGTGAATGAGGTTGTTACAGTATAAATTAGACTTGGTACCTTGATTGAAAGTAGAGATTGTATTCTCGAAGTCTGAATTTGTGACATTGCAAGCCAACCAAATAAAATATAGTATATAGATAAAGTAAAGGGCCTTGCAGCACAATACTTTCCCAAGTGGAAAAAAGAGTGGTCATGGAGACCAAGGGCTCCAGCTGGATCTATCCTATATTTTGGCCTGTCAAGAGCTCATTGTTAAGATGCCCAGTATTTCAATCATTACTTCCACACTAAGAAAAAAGAAAAAGGGAGGGGGTAGCAATATATTAATAAAGTGTTTCATAACTTGAACAATGTTCTTAATTATTGCAGTGGCTGTATAGTTGCTTTATGCATAAATCATCCTATATCTAGTACTGATCAATAGCAATTTCTTTTTTTATGCAGAAGAACTATGGAAAAACAAGAAAGCAATATTGAAGACATTGGAGTAAGAAGTTCAAATGCAATGACTGACATTTGTGATATCCAACAGCAGGCTTCTGAGGAACTTCTGTTCCACGAAGAAACTATTGATCTGGGAGGAGATGAATCTGCATCTGAAGAAAATGAAAACATTGCAGAAGATTCCAGTAACTTCATAGACAAACTCAGTGAGCACATGATGGAGAGCGTTGTGATATCTGATTCTCCAAATAATAGTGAAGATGATACTGGTGATCTTGGCTGCCTGCAGGAAATAGTAAAACAAATTGAAGCAAACGATACCGAAGCAATAGAAGGAGAGGAGCTTTTAGAGAGACATGAAGTCATTAGAAATGAGAAGGACACAAAACTTGAAGCTACTGCCAAAAGTATTTCTGATTCGAGAATTGATTATCAGTCCTCTTTAAATGAAAATCTGATTCAGACGTCAGCAAAAAACGAACTGGAAGCAGAATGTGACAAACTTTTAAAGTCTCCATCAACCATGGTTGATGAAAGCAAACCAGAGGAAATTGTTTCTATTCCAGTTGTCATTAAATCACCAATTGACTCAGAACCTATTCCTATCTGTACAATCTTTAGCCAGGGAAATCAAACAACTGGTCAGCAACAGTTTCTACACGATGGCTTTGAGCCTCAAATGGTGAAGTCACCCAGCCTTGGGGCTGTAAGTGAGACTCCCGTGAAAATTCATCCGCAGGTAGTTCAACCTAGCCCAAGCCTAAGCAAATTTTTTGGGGAAGCCATTAGTAATAACACATTAGCTTCTGATTTTTTTGATTCTTTTACTACATCATCTTTTATTTCGGTCAGTAACCCCAATGCAAGCACATCTGTACCCGAACAAATGTCTTCTCTTATAACAGTTGGGGAATTGCATGACTCTGCTAACCATAAGTATGCTCTTAAAAATGGAAGATCAGAACCTGGGAAATCTGCGTCTTCTCCAGAAATATCTCAGTCTCCAAAGCCATTTTCCCAGATTCAAGCTGTTTTTCAAGTTGGCGATGACCCTTTTGCCTCTGTGCTGAACATGAGTGAAGTAGACAGAAGAAATGATGCATGGCTTCCTAGTGATGCAACTAGGAGTGTGTTGATTTCAGTAGCTACCCAACCATATAATAATATTTTCATAGACAAGGAAAATGTGACCATGCCGGGATTAAAATTTGACAATATTCAGGTGAGAATCCTCTGTTGCTTTTGATCACTTGAAATCTTATCTAATAAATTAGAACACAGAGCGTTTGGTATCTGCTTTTACATGTTGCTTATGTTCCACCTTTCCATTAAAAATAATGTTAAAGATCCAATCTGGAGCTGCTTGGCAAGTAGTTGTGTGTGTATCAATAAAGGAGCAAGATTGTTGAACAATATAGCAAGTAAAAATTCAAACAGTTGTACGGTTTTTTTTGTTTTTCACCATAGTGGGATGAAATTTGCAAAAACACTAAACCTGAGAAACACTGAGGGGATGAAGTGTCTTAAGGTTTGTAGAAACCAGTGTGAGATATTTTGAGCTATCTTTACTTAAAATATGCTTTCTTTTTTGAAGGAATCATTATTTTGCTTTGGGACATAGTATTATGAAATTTATTGTGATTGTAATCATGAGGTGCTAATTTCAGGAAAATAGGTTTAAGACAAAGAGAAGCAATGGTCTTGTTATAATTATAAACAAATAATGCTTGTATCTGTAAATGTTTAAGTTGGCAGTATAAGGATTGAGCTCACAATACTCTTCATAAAATAGATCAGCTACTTTACTATGCCTACTAGTAACACATCTCACAATAAAAAATTATTTAATTTAATATTCCAATTTTGAGTCCACCTGATTGCATGGCTACTTATAATAAAGTGAACTTTTTAAAAAATTGGATGTCCTTGGGGAACAATCATAGAAGAGAGGTAGCAAGCTCCATTGGCTTAGCAGTCAGAGAACGAAACTTGGGATGGATCCTCAATAATGCAACAGGCAATTAAAAGTGGTCGGCAGGAAGTTTACTTTCAGACTTGGCAGAAACTGTACTTTCAGACTTGCAAGATTCTGTTAATGTAGCCTTACAACAAAGTAGAATTAGTTCATCTAGTTATGTTTCCTGCCTGGTTCCTCTAGGAGGGCTGACAGTCAATCATGAGTTGATCAAGATGTGAGTGAATGTCTGAAACTTCTCCGATCCAGATACCAACTCATTAATGTACCAGATGTAATTTTGGCTGTAGCTGCCACCTCCTTTTTGAGCAGGAGCTGTGAGTGCAAGAGAAACCCTAAATTTCATGTTAGTCTCATTTGGAAGTGCAACCCCATTAAAAACTTAAAGATGGAATATCTCTGGAACTAGGAGGCGAAAAAAAATGAAGCTACTTTGTCTTCTCAGGATTGAGACAGAGCTTGTTCCTCCTCATCCAGACCTGCACAACCTCCAGGGATTGGGTCAGGATCTTTCAGCCAGCCAATCTGATATCTCGAGTACATCCCATCCTCCTGAATTCACCACATCACCTCATTCCAATCACGGTTCTATGCTTCTCCCTCCCCATCACCTCTCCCACATCCCTCCTGTTTCTTGCCTCTCAACAAAGTGTCCATCCCCCCTCGATGTACTGTACATTCACACCAGCAAACCCCTGCTCATCTAACAACACACAACCCTATCCAGCCATTACAGCATCTGCCATCATGTACTTGGCAGCCTATTGGGAGCAGTAAGTCTTTGGCCCTCAAACTCTGAGGTGGGGGGAATGTTATCATACCTGTAACACAAGTGGGCGGATAACGATACCAAAAGACCAGAAAAATCAATTTAAACATCCTTAGACTAGTTCATCAGGGAGGACACTGAGAAAATTTCTGTGTACAACCTGAGTGAAATAAATTTTATTCCCAGACTTCCTAGAAATGACCTGGTGTCTGTACAGTTCTTCACAGATGGCCACAGATGGGAAGGATCTAATAAAGATTAGGTTCCTAGGATGGATTTATTCCTAACCGCTCTTGCTGTGGTCCAAGTTTAGATTGCAGGGTCAATGCCTAAAATGTTCTTTTTTGCTTTGAGGAACCTTCTTTTTTTGCAGTGAAAACCACAGGGACCAAATCTGGATTGAAAACCCAGCAGGGCCAAATGATTAATGTTCCTTCCCCTCACAGCATGCTCTGATATAGATCGATCCCGTAGAGAAGAGAGACCTCACACTCAGGAGTAGAACTATGTAATTAATCTTTTTATTTTGGCCCTCAGAAAAGGCAAGTAAGAACCTGCTGAGATCAAACTAGAAAGACAGATGAGGTCTTCAGTCAGGACCTGTGCCATTATTTCCTTATGGCATGAAGAATCCCATCACTCTCCAAAAGGTAGATTGGCTACTGTTATTTTGGCCACCTTGGTCCCTGTAACTATTATTAGCTACAAAGTAAGGTTTGAGCAGAATTGTGGTGTTCTAGAATTCCACTGTGCCTTCTCAGTATCTTTTAGTGAAATCAACTAAACCTAGTCCAGAGAATATTAACTGAAGGAATTTAAAGGAGTTAGTACAGAGAATCTAAACCCAGTGTGAAGTAATAAGCTGTGTTGGAGAACATGAAGGTGATAAGTATCCTACTTAAAACTATGTTTTTTGATTTTCAATGTAATGATCTGTAAAAATTTCCTTTCACAGAAATAGATTGTATGACCAAGCATACAAAACACTTTTACTGAGATGGAATATCTTGAATACATATCACATATAATATTTGCTATGTATTGTGTCCTTTTCCCCAATTAGGGTGATGCAGTTAAAGATTTAATGCTCCGCTTCCTTGGTGAACAGGCGGCAATGAAAAGACAAGTTCTCAATACCAACTCTGTGGAGCAGTCTTTTCAGGGCTTAAAGCAATTGATTGTAAGTAATATGCCATTTCTTTTTGAGTTATGATTCTTTGTGGATAGTTACAGTCTAAAGGTCTTGTTTAGTCTTTTTAAAATATCATAAAAATAATTCAGATCGAGATCTGCATTTTCAGATTTAGAAAATGGGCACAGGCAGAATTTTATGATTGTGTTTCAGGCATTACAAGAAGGCTGCTTGAAAGGTTTTCCCTTTAATAAAATAGTGGCTGTGAGAGATAATGTCCAGGATCGTACACCAGGTTTTTAGAATGGTAGCCTCATAAAAAGAGCAAAGACCTCTGTGAACCTGCTGCTTGAGGCAAGTACATCATTTGCAAAGTTTACTAGGCCACCCCAAGGGCCTTTCCTGATTTTTTGTGCACATATAGGTAATTTTCAGTTTGTTTATTTATTCAATTTATGTAGCTGCCCATCTCAAACTCTGGGTGCAAACAGGTTTGAGATTGGTTGCCATGCCTTGGGAAGCCTCAGCTATCCCAGCAAGCGCCAACGTGCATTCATTCACCCAGCTGCCTTCTCTCCCAGATCCCTGCACTGACCTTTCACCTTTTCTTCCAGCTGCTTTGGGTCTTGCTACCTTTGCTATCTTTTTTTCTTTCAAACCCAGATTCTCTGGCAAATGTTCCCTACACGTGGCTCTCGGAGCCTTTGTAAAGCCGTGTTGGCTTCATAAAGCTGCGCTGTCTTTTCAAAGGCTCTCTGAAGTCTGCACAGCCTTTGTAAAACTGCATTGTCTTCATGAGGCTGCGCTGTCTTTCCAAAGGCGTTATAAAGACAGCACTGCCTTTGTAAATATGTGTTGTCTCCGGAAAGTGTTTGAAAAGACAGTGTGGCTTGCAGAAGGGAGCATAGCTTTATCAAGACAGCATAGTGTTCTGAAGACAACAGAGGTGTCACGTTGCGTCTGCTTCAGCAAAAGATGAAAGATCGATGTGAGGGAACCTGGGGAAGAAGGCAGATGGGTGAATGAATGTTTGCTGGGGTTCACAGGTACCTTGCTGCTGGGGCAGGCTGGGCACTCATGTGTAGGAAGCATTTGCCAGAGAAACTGGAGATCCAGGTAGCATCATGGCTGGACAAAAAAGATGGAAGATCATTGCAAGGAATTGAGAGAGAGACGGCCGCTGTGTTGCTTGCACTTGCTGGGATGGGCTAGGGCAACTGAGGCTTCTTGGCACATGGCAAGCAGCCCCAGAGCCACACAGTTCTGGGACTGCTTGGTGGTCCTGCAGGCAGAGGGGAGAGTGGTGAAAGGGCAGAGATGGGGAGAGGTAGGTAGGTGGATGGAGTCAGAGGCAGTCCCTTACTTTACTGAGGTTCAAAACTGGAAGGGACCAAGCTCAGAATGGCTTGGATTATAGTGGGACTTGTGTAATGACTTACGATTCTCAGTTAATGACCCACAGTAGGGATTGCTTTTGTAAATTGATGCAGTCACGTGATCTCTCACTTCATGACTGCACCGATTGACAATGGCAATCCCAATCTCAATTGTAGTTGTAAGTCAGGGACTATCTGTAATGAAATATTTCACACCTATTTAACACTAAATTACCTACCAAAGCATTATAGCTAGAGCACTTCTTGTTTGCAGTTTAGTTGTTAGGTTTTGATACAGAGGTAAGAGTAATTCTTTTTGCCAAACTGCGGAACAAAAATTAGATTGAGTAAAACCATGAAAAACTAGACATGCTTATTTCTATAAAAGGAAGATTTATCCTAAAAATATACAGCACTACTTTAGTATCACAAACAAAGAGGAGAGATAGGAAAAAGGTAGGTTTGAAATTGTATATTGTTATGTCTCTGTAAAAGGCAGTCTGTGGAGGAATTCACCTAAATTGGTTAATTATCTTTTTTTTTCTTTTTCTGTTCTGTATCACTTTATAGTGTAAATCAGTTGTTCCTTACCCAAAAATTCCTTTTGTGCATCTCTGTTTTAAACCATAAACCAACAGCTACTATTCACAGACTTTTTTAATGTGTCATTAAACTTCCCTTGAGACTTCTCTGAAGCCAAAAGTATCTCTTTTTTTAAATAAATGTTTGAATAGATTTAAAGAGTACTGTATTGAAAGATTGTTAGGTGAATTTGAGGTGGCAAAATATTCACAGATTGCATCACTGAAATATTTCCGGATTTGGCTTATGAAAAAATTGTTTGCCAGGTTTATCTAAAACACACAATAAATAATTAAGAGAGAAAGCACTCAATCTCTTCAAACAGTATCTCCATCCCATATTGCCTCGTTCTCTACAAACAAATCTTTAAAGCCTCATCATCTATTCTAATCAACAAGTCCTTTAAGAGTTACCAGAAATAACAATGTATCATGCAATATTATAAATTTGATCTAATAAATCATCTTGAAATTCATTCCTTTTACATATATATCTCATTTTCTGTCTTAAATCCTCAAACCTCATTTTTCAAATCCACTCATAAAAATTATTAAAAGCTATCAGAATAATATAATTTTTAACTTTAATCCAATAAACTTAAAATGCAATAAACATTTCCAATATAACACACACACATATACATATACATACACACACACACATACACACACACACACACATATCGAAATGCCACTCATGCATCATCACAAAATCTCCAGAACCATAAAGCCTACAAACTTGAAATTTGGCACATATGTTCCTTCTAGGTGCTCACAAAATTGCATTAATAAATCACTTTTGTAAATCTAACAAAAAAGTTATCCAAGTCCTCTTCGGATTCATTATTTGTATTATCCTTTTTAATTATTAAAAACATCAACTGGTATTTCATCGTTTTGCTTATTGTGTTTGAAGCTTGTCATTTGAAAATCCATATTTAAATTAGTTTCAGTCTTATCCAGTAAGATTTGATTCTCTTCTGAAACATCATTTAATTTATCAATTATGACTGAGATCCTTAAAATTAACTTTTAAATCCATTGTTCACAAATGTTTCTTAATAGATCTGTTGCTGAAATATTTCACTCCATTTTGTTTTATCAAATCCAGTATAAGTATGCTTCTCTTTTAATTGTAATCTTCATTTCCTTCTTATGTCCTTTAGTGTCCAATCTTTAAAATCCCATCTTATCAGGTTGTTTTTCTTCCGAGAGCAAATCCTTGAATAGTTTCTCATGGGAAGAATTCTTATATGTACTTCTAAAATGTTATTAGATCCATCTGGATCTTTAGTCTGTTTATAACTTTCTAAAATCAACACTGTCTAATAACCTGTTAATTCAGAAAAAAATGTTTTTGCAAATCCTCACAGCCATACTTAAAACTTCTGTCATAAGATTGAAGAAAATACCCAGTTGAATATCACAGAACTTGCTGTTTTGGAGGTACTAAATATGTAAAAAAAAAACAATAAAAAATAATTAATTCCAGAGTGCTTAACAAATGCAGATCAACCCAGGACCTGCCTGTACTATTTTATTTATTTATTTATTTGTTCATGCTTCTATACCGCTCCCTCTCCCAAAAAGAGACTCGGGGCGGTGCACATTCAACAACGAAAACAGTACAGATAACGGAGATGAAATAAATAAAAATCTAAAATGGTTAAGAACAACACCCAACAAAAAGATTATCTAAAATTTAATTTAATTTAATATAATTAACTATACTTGTTTTATATTCAAATATGTTTAATGCTGTGTTTCCCCCAAAATAAGACCCTGTCTTATATATTTTTGCCACCAGAAAAGGCACCAGATCTTATTTTCGGGGATGTCATCCACTGACTAACCTCACTTGCGTGAGTTGCCTTCTGGCCTCCTTTTTGCTGTCAGAGGCCTTCAGGAACTACTGCAGCCAGCAAGGCTTTCCTGAAGGTCTTTGCAGCTGATAACAAAGCTCCAGATCGATCTGGGGCTTTGTTATCAGCTACAGAAGCCTTCAGGAAAGTCTTGCCAGCTTTGTCAGCTGCAGAAGAAATGGGCCGGCAAGGCAGGTGTTGGGGTGTGCGAGGCCTGGCTACAACTGTCCAAAGGTAAATAGTAGGGCAGCTCCTCTACCACCGCATCCCCACCCTAGCTTAATTTTTACCTGTCTACTGTGGAGTGGGCAGATCTTAATTACAGCTTATTTTGGGGGTAGGTTTTATATTGGGCTCGCATGTAAAAATCAAGCTAGGAGTTATTTTCAGGATAGGTCATATTTTCAGGGAAACAGGGTAATAGAGTTCTGAAAAACTATACTTTTCAGAAGGCTATAAGATCCATGCAGCATACCTATTGGCTACATATTGAATATTTTCAATACTGACTACAATTTTAGTATTTTAGATTTGAAATAAGTATTTTTAGACTCCCCCCCTCCTTCTCTCTCTCCCTCTTTCTCCCTCCTCTGTCCCTATCCCCTCCCCTCTCTCTCTCTCTCCATCTATCATCTATGACCCACGTTTCAGTTGTGACCTTAAGGAGTTACTCATTCTTCTCCTAATTTTCACCACGATAAGAACTTGTAAGAACTTGAACTGAGAGTAACTAGCTCAGCTACCCAGTTAGCTTCGGTGGCTAAGTATAGGTTAGAACCTGGATTTTTCTGATTCTAATACAGAGCCTTAATCATTTCATTACATCAGCTTTTTTAGCACAATTGTTAGCCACCATTTTGCAAGTTACCATTTTTTAAAAAGGTTATTATATTTTAGTCTGATCTTTAGAAGAGAAGGAAGAGAAACGGAGATGAGCACCACCCCCTATAGTTGGCTATGCCTAGTGGAGTAAAATCCTCAGGGATTCCTATTCTTTCCTTACCTTTAAATGAATTGCTATGACTACAGTTTTATAATTTTGGGCAAATGATAATCTGAGAAAACATTTAAGAAAAACAGTTAAGGTTAATATTTTGGCTGTGTTGTAAATGGAAGAATATTTACCAATGGAACGAATTCCTCCTCTTCATCCATCATCCTTCTGTCCGCTCTCTGATTGGTCTTGAGAAGAATGTATGGACCAATGGGGAAGAGACCAAGGGAAAGTCATGATATATAGTAGAAGACAATTTGCAAAAACATCACATGTAGCTCCTTAACTTAATATTGTATTATTTTATACATGTAAAAGAATAACTTTGGGAAAATTTAGCCTAAGAAGGAGTTACTGACCTTTTTTTTAAAGTAATGTCAATGTGTTCTACCCAAATAATTTATATTAGAGAAGAATGTCATCCAAAATGGAGGAGGACATTTTAATCATTTTAATGGTGTCATATGTACAGTTAAAGATTTCCTCTGGGGGAAAATCATATTCTTTCTTGTAGTGGAGCATCTAGTTTTTACATGGAATTTCCATACATCGTCAAACATAGTAAACTGTGGGTCTCTTGTGCATATTTATTTTTTTTATAGCTGAGACGTTTCCATTTTTTAAAAAAATCTGATTTAAGTAATATTTTTATTCCTGAAGTTAAATTATACTTGGTTAAAAAAACTCATGAAATATTTTCTTATTGTAATCTCCAGTCTGAATTGATTTGCAATCTTACGTTGTATTTCTCCATTGCCTATGTTTTAATTTCATGCTCAGCATGAACAACCTAACTTCAAAAATATTTGATAGTTCATGTTTTTTCTGTCCCCAACTTCGATGCAACTAGTAAACCTGAGAATATATATATCTGAGTTTATATAATAGATAATATTTGAAACAAGCAAGCTTGGTTTCTAGGCATTTTATACCAAACTACGGTAGTACACAGTATTTTATTTTGGTATATATCTTTATCCTGACCACTGATTTCACTGCAGTTGTTTGGGCAGTTGCTTTGGGAATATTTAGAGGTCATTGACATGCTTTTGGGGTTCAGAGGATAGCAAGTAATGACATGTGCATTATGAAGTCAGCATGCAGATAACATGACTTACACACTAGTATTAGATGCCATGGCATCATATAATGTCATATTGGAATGATGTCATGATATGCATGATCTCATTTTGATGTTATTGCAACTTGTTAGGAATATTGCTGTTAATATTTTATGATTATCTATTGCACAGCAAGTACAGGTAGTCCTCAACTTAGAACTGTTCATTTAGTGACTATTCAAAGTTACAAGGGCACTGAGAAAAGTGACAATACCAGTTTTCACACTTACAACTGTAGCAGCATTCCCATGGTCACATGATCAAAATTCAGACGCTTGGCAACTGGTTCATATTTATGATGTTGCCATGCCACTGGGTCATATGATCAGCTTTTGCAATCTTCTAACAAGCAAAGTCAATGGGGAATCTAGATTCATTTAACAACCATGTTACTAAATTATCAAATTGCTCACTTAACAACTGTGACAAGAAAAGTTGTAAAATTGCGCAAAACTCAACAAATGTTAAAGAAACAGACTTGCCACTCTAATATTTCTTTTAGAGCAATAAGTTTTTTAATCTTGGTTTTGCCTAGGGGATATTTGAATAGTAGTCAATAATTCCCTTTGGAAGAGTAGCCAGATGGTCACAGAAATTTAGTAACAGTAATAAAAAAATGTGAATGTATATTTGAAATCAGACATGTATTGATTTGTTATTGCTGCTGTACTGTTCTGCTGTAACATCTGAACTATTTAACCTTTATTGCATATATACATCTGTCATGCATCAAAGAACAGATGGTGTCAATTCCCACAATTCTGAGTCTTCAGGTTGTGATCCCATTAAACTAAGCAAGATGTTTTTGTGACCGTATCTGAGCAAAAGTTTCAAATATGTGATAATAGCACATTTTTCTAATTGTAATGGCAGAACTGTGACCCAGGATTACCTTGACTTCCACTTCACACTAGCGATCATTAACTATTTGTAGGCAAGCTGCTATCAACTTTTCATTGGTAATAGAAAGAGAAAAGTGGAGCAGTCTCGTGTTATATATGAAGATAATGTGTATTGTGTACTTAAATATTAAACATTGGGATCTTATTTATTATTATGGATCAATTAATCACCTGGTTTAAAAGCAATATATTTTCAATCTATATTTTTACTTTTTAATATGGATTTTTATTTTGAAATAAACTTTAAAATACGAAGAAAGTGTGCGTAACAGTGAAATAAGAATTTTAATGAAAAGGGGATAAAAACTCATTGATTAAAGACCATATTGCAAGATTTATTAGTAGCATGGTGTAATGGGATAGGAAAAGACCTTGGGAGACTGAGCAAAGAGAAACTGACAAGAAATAGTCAGATAAGAGACAGCATAACTGGCAACTGGATAATGGGCAGTGCAAGATGTTCAGAAGGGATCCTTCCTAATGCTTTAAAAGATGTGAGGAGATGGGGTGGGAGGAGGAGGATTGTATTTTCAGACTTGCAAAGATTCCATCAATGTGACTTGGCAATAAAGCAGATTTAGCTCATCTGGTTGTGATTCTTATCTGATTTTGATATTTTTGCAGCCCTTTGGTTAATGTATACTTTGCTATAGGACACTGAGTTTGAGTTTGAAACCTGTAATGTAGAATATAGCTGCTAACTCTTAGTTAAGAATGGGGCTCTCATTTGAAAATATTTCTTGATCCTGCGTTTTTTCCTATATAACTGAAATTGTGATCAGTGTTGGGTACTGCTATGTTTTGCTCTCTTAATTCTATTATTCATCTCTAATTGTGCTTATAATAAAGAACATGGTATCATGCGATTTATAAAAGCTATATGAAAATAAATATGGTGTCCTTGAGGTATCATAAGATTTTTTAAATATTCTTGTTAGAACAATAATTCATAGGATCCTTCAAAATTTAACGAATATTACAGAGTTTTTAAAAACGACCATGCTCAGATAATTCATGATTTCCTCAGTAATGATTTATAAAGCCAGAACATAACATCAAGGCTAAGTAAGGCTCTGTACTCTTCTTCTATTATAATTTGAAGTTTTTTCTGACCCATCCCAGGAAAAAGATGCAGTAACTTGAAGAGTCACACGCAGGTGCAGGGTTTGTGCCTTCAAGTATCCTTTTGGGAGGAGAGCCCAGACTTTTGCACAGCCGTATCTGTACTCTCTATATTGGACACTAATTAAGCATTCAGGCATCAGTTATCCTGAACTCTGTAGCTAGACCTGGTTTGTCCCATGATAAGTACTCGGATCTTAAACTTTATGACATATTAGGCAGATCTGAAAGTTAATTAGAAATGTAATTTTTTTCTGCAAACGAAATAGCTGCCGTGGGGTATATAAAATCTTGATGCTACCTGATTTTAGCCCCTACCACCTTGCCTGCAATGCTCCTTAACATCCTATTTGCCTTTGTTCATTTTCTAGACAAGGGCTGACATTTCCAAACAAAGCATATATAATGTTTATAAGTTGCATTTGGAGCCCAGAGGCATTCTTGGGAATAAAGGTGATGTTTGCAATTCATCAGCTCATTAATTTCTCTATCTGGAAAAAAAAATAGCTAATTAGGGCAGGAAGTCTGGCAAGAGCCAAAGGAATTGTCTGAGGATACATGAGTACACCTGGGGGTTAAATAGTGTCCAGGCACATTTTGCATTTCTTACCTTAACCGTGATTATTCTACAGTTCAGTGGTGGGTAGCAGCTATGCCCCAATGCTTTACTGGAGGTTCATGCAACTAGTCAAAAAAGAAGGGAAAAGGTACGTGAGGTTTATAGGGAGGTCCTCTAGGAAGAGTGGTTGGGTTGCACTTGGGTAGATCACTATATCGTAACTTGCTATAACATTCAGCAGAGCTATTTTGTGAGTTAGGACATTGTCGCTTGAGACTCGTTTGCCAGAGTGTCCACTACATAAATTCCACACATATTCTCCAGCTCAAAAAAACATGGACAGATGGCATAATGCATCAGGTAAATATGCTCAGTTGTGAAATGCAGTGTGATTTTTCTAGCAATCTGATGTCATAAGTTACATTTTGTCCTTGGTTTGTGGCTCTGGCTTGTTAGGACTGAAAGAAGGCATGGTTACTTATTTGCATATAATGCTAACAAGCCACGAATTGTCGTCCAAGTTTGTTCAGCTTCTCTTAGCAAGTGCCAAGCAAGAGCGGTCAGGCAGTTTGTATCCCTGCTTGTTCATGATAAGCTAAATTTTTAAAGAATTCTCGCTTACCTTGGTGTTCAAACATTGTAACAAATAATCCTCTTTACTGCCATAGCTTTGACTGGAAGCACAATACGAATACAAATCTTTCTAAGCTTTGAATCAGGGAAAAATAAGTTGTTTCTTCTGCTGGCAGTATTTGTGACTTTGAAGTATCCATCATCTTTTTACTATGCAGATTGCTTAAGTTTTAAATATAAAATTCATGTTATTTCTGCTAAACATCTACTGAATATTTTCTGGTTGAATAAATAGATGCTGAAAACTTCAAGTATTTATATTTATTCAAATGTGAGTTTCCACACAACTGAATTTTCAAGCACAGCTTACCGAATTACCTGTATGATTTAATTGATTAAAACGAATAGGAAAATGACTTGATTCCAAGATGGGAAAATAAAATAGCAATGCTACTTAGAGGCAATAGATAGGATTATTTTGCAATGGCAAAAACATATTCTTTAAGGGTTAAAAACTGATAACTATTTCTGAATGAGCAGTCTCTGGTACTTCATAATAAATTATGTACCCTTTTATACCAGCAATCTTCTAATTGTAAATTGTGAGTCATGCCTGGCTTTGCTTCTTGCCTAATTATACAAGTAGCTTTGACAAATGACATCCTGCTTCCTACTGGCCAACTTTAGTGACCTTGTCATTATTACTAATGGCTAGTTGTAGCTGCTTCAAGCAAAATAAGCAGCTTCAAGTTTTTAGCTGCTAAATTGTTACTTAGCCTATTCTTTGCCTTTTACTCCAGAGCACAAAAAACTGGAGAGCAGCAGTTGATCTGTGTGGACGACTTCTGACAGCCCATGGTCAAGGCTATGGCAAAAGTGGACTACCCACCAGTCACACAACAGACTCGCTTCAGGTATGTTTGCCTGTAGGTCAGGCAAAAGTTAGGATGCATGTTAAATATGCAGATCTTAAGCATGTGTGGGAATGGGCAATTGGTTCCACATTAAGGATCTACCCAGAAATGTCAGAGACACACTGGATATCTCCAGTTTCCCCCTCCCCCCAGGTATTGCCCGACCTTTCTTAAGATTATTTCAGAGGAGTGATAAATAATTCTTGCAGTTATGAATGAAAAAACAAGACTGACATTTGTCACATAAACAGTTCATTTTACGTTGGTGTTTGAGAAAAGTAGATATTGTCTTTACTTGTTCTAGCATAGAAACACATAGGATGACCAGAGTGAGAAAATAATTGAATTTTTGGTTAGATTTTAAGATGAATTAACAATTAACAAATGCTTTCATGAGTGCTGCAAACGTCTTGCAAATATTTCTTTATAAGCAATTGCAACATCTACATTAGAAATATTAAGGACCAAAAGATAGAAAAGTGTTTTGCTAGTAAACTAACCATTTGAAAGACCCAGTAATGTATTTGCATTTTGAACCTCTTATGACAGGTAGTTAAGATGAATAATTGAGGATAGGAATGATCCATATCTGTCTTCTGATAATGTCAACATATTAATTCTGTATGGTCAGATTATGCACAGAGTACTATCCAACCATGTAAGGTAATTCATTTGCAAATGAGCTCAAAAGTAAAGAAAAAAATTCAGCTCAAGAAGAAAATTTCTAGAAAAAATGAGTTTGCTGATGCACACATGAAAAATAACTTTTAGATATATTAGTATCACAGGTATTTGTTCTTCATAGCTGAAAAAACACCAAAATAATACATTTTTGTGTTACAGTAATAACTGTAAACTTTTTTTTCTTTTTACTTTCAAGATTTGGTTTGTAAGATTAGCTCTCCTGGTGAAACTGAGTCTGTACCAAAATGCTGAAATGGAATTTGAACCATTTGGAAACCTAGACCAGCCTGATTTGTATTATGAATATTATCCTCATGTATATCCAGGACGCAAAGGTAAAACTGTTTATATGTTTGTTCCTATTAACTGTTTCTTTTGGGTCGTGTATCATTTTCTTTTTTATCAATAGTCACAGGTTTAATTATGAATGCACTACTATAATATGAACATTACAACATGTTACTGAAAAATATCACAACATTTTTGTGATAGCAATACATGTTGCTGCATCTTTTGATTAGTAGGAAATACTGCCTTTTCTGAAACAAGAGAGAGTACATATTTCCGACAGTCATTCCTTGAAATCTGGGAAAATATCACATTTCCAATTTCTCTTTTAGCCATCCCACATGCTCAATACAGCTACAATTCCCAATAAACAGTCAAATTCCAAAGTTTTGAGTATATAATTTAATATTACATTAGCACCTTTAACATTTTCCCATAAACGTGCTTATAATACACTTATCCCTGGGTATGAGGTCTGTGCATCATACATAATCACAAATATTTTATAATTATTAAATAGCAATTCTGTGGTCAGCAACATATGAGCAGACTTTAATAAAAAGTGTAGCCTATGCAGAGGTAGGTATTGACTGTGGTTAAGATAAATAAACCACAGTTAATATTCAGAAGTTTTGAGAGCTTCATCACTGGAAGCTTTCAAGAAGAGACTAGACTGCCATCTGTCAAAAATGGTGTGGGGTTTGCTTGGTCGGGGGGTTGGACTAGATGACTTAGAAGATCCCTTCCAACTGCATAGGCTGTGCTTTTTATTGGTTCATGTTGTTTTTAATTCTTCTGTTGTTCAGAATTATGTCTAAGTATGTATTAAACATTGGCTGCAGATTAGGACAAAAAGAATGACTAAATGTACAAATCCAATTTTTTTCTAAGTATTACATCTTCATATTATGTGGAAACTACTCAGAATCATTGAGAATCAGCAGCATACAAGTTCAGCAAATGTTGTTATTATTATTAGACACACATTCTTCCAGAGCCTTGAATATAAGCTTATGATTCTAAAGGCAGATTTTCATTCACAATTTAACATAACATGACTTGCTTAGTTATGATTTGAGGTATCTTGGAAAAACATTGCCATGGATTAAAATAATAAACCAATGAAAGGAAGAAAGCACAGTTTGTACTACAATAGAACCTCTGGTCATGACCATAATTTGTTCCATAACTTTGGCAATTTCTTCGTCTTCTAATTTTTTGTGTTCAGGAATTTCTGGGTCAGGGGTCATATTTGAGCATCACCCGAGTATGTGTTTATGACCAGATTCAAAAATTTTGTGAATTTTTTAGTCGGAACCCAATTTGGTCATGGTCAGAAGCATTCGTGATCAGAGGTTCTACTGTAAGTCGAGGTGAAATCTATTCACTTTTGATAGTAAATTCATTTAAGGTACAAATAAAATGTTTGACACTATCATAGATAAGCAGTCTGCATTTCTGTGGTATATGCATTACCGGTACTATCTGGACAGATGATAACTTTCAGCACCGCTATTTGTTATTTTTCTGAGCCAAGAGGATACAGCCAGTTTAAGGCATGACTTCCTTTCCAGGTGATCATACTATGCCATACAAATGTGATTTCTCCTACGTCTTGATGCAGTTGCTTAATAGAAGTAGTCCTTGTTTAACAATCATTTGATTGGCAACCATTCAAAATTATGACAGTGTTGAAAAAAGTGACTTATGACTAGTTCTTGCACTTACAACTAACACAGTGCCTCTTCAATCATGTAATCGTGATACGGGTGCTTGGCAACTTTCACACCTTTACAATGGTTGCAGCATCCCATGTCCTGTGATCACCATTTACAACCTGCCCAGATGACCACTGACAAACAAATTCAGTGGAGAAGCCAATAGGGAAGATCACATGTTGTGGTCACAGGATGTCTCACTTAATGACTATGGTGGTTCGCTTCATGACCATGGCGAAAAAAAAAGGTGATAAAATTGGGCCCACTGGTAAGGTGCCTCACTTGATTATTGCCCCTCTTAACGATGAATTTTCTGGTCCCTGTTGTGTTGTAAGTCAAGGACTACGTGTAGTGCGGATGTCATCTGAGCACATAATTAGAGCAGTGTTAATGAATAGGTGCATTGCATTTGTAGGTCAAATGCTATATTGCATAGTGGTCTAGATAAAATACTAGATAGACATGATTGAGAAAGTGTCAGGCATCGACCAGCCTTTGTGTATTTATTCATTTGTGGTTTGGAAAGTTAACATTTTTTTAAAGTTAAGGTTTAGTTAGTAATCCATGATCAAACATACTGCAGCATCTAGATTTATGGATTCCTGAACAATAGTAAATTAGCAAGTAGAATTGTAATCAAATCCAAGAGACAATAGATATGTGTATACATCTGGTCTTTATGCAAAAGAGGCCACTACAATTTCTCTGTATTTCTAGATCATTTTATCCTCATGACCTGAGAGATGCAGAGGATATACTTGAGAATGTGCCTTGGAAAAAGAATAGCAAAAGACATCTGAACTGGTGTCATTAAGCAGCTAATTTTAATTTAAAAAACAAACATAAAGCATAAAGATACTTTAGCTACTGTGCAGTAATCATCATCCTTGATAATATGCTGATGGTTGCTTAATTTTCTTTTCATTTTTCCATATAATAAACATAAATGTAAAATCTTTTTGATTTATTTATCTCATTTTGATTCACAATAGATAAAAGAATTAGGCAATTAAAATGCACTTTGCAATCAAATATGTCAAGATGCAGATAAATAATGGCTATGAAAGTGGTATAAAATATATTTCATTTAATTCATGTGTGCAATTTAGATCAATTCAAAATATTCGTTGAATTAAACACAGTATATTTCTTTTTGGAGCAGCATGTACATTTCAACCTAGAATCTTATGAATATCCAGGGATTATGTAGCTGTTGTTTAGCATCTGTATACGTAGACTTATTAAATATCTATCTTTTATTTAATTTCCCCCCCTCTCTGAACTGATTTTTTTATCTTTTATGTGCCAACTCTAAATGCATCTCAGCTGCCCAACTGTCCTATCCATTTTACTAACATACCAAATGTATTTTACCTTAGCTTCCCTTGAATCCCAATGTTCTCATATCTCCTTTCATTAACTAAGATTAAACTAATTTTCTTTATTTTGGCTGAATAAACCTGCTTCTTAGGAACCTGTTTTTAATCTACATATTAAAGCTTTAAAATGTGTACAAAAAGCTGACTGATAGGAGCAAATATCATCCAGTACATGTACATAATCTACTGCAGATAGGATATTTCACGTGGTGGATCTGTACGAGTAGGTACGCATTCTTACCTACTCATTTCTTTCTGACAAATACCTTTTGCCACTGATGTGAAAATGAGTATGTGCTGTGGAGAATAAGAATTCACTGCTCCACTGTACCAAATTGCAGATATGCAAGTTTGGGAAATGTGAATTTTATATTACAGATAATCCCCGAGTTATGAGTGTTTCCTTAGCAAATGTTCGAAGTTATGCAATCAGCACCCCCTATAGTGGTGGGATTCAAATATTGTTGCCACCGGTTCAGTGGGCATGGCTTAGTGGGTGCACTTGTGTGCACGCGCAGGCCAAATCCACACTTTGCACAGGCACAGAAGTGTTTGTGCAGGCGCAGAGGAATTTGCGCAGGCGCAGAGGAGTTTGCGCAGGCGCAGAGGAGTTTGCGCAGGCGCAGAGGTGTTCTAACTCGCCTCCTGCAAGCCTGCACGATCCCAGTCGCTTCAGCAGCTGCCGCGTGGCACTATTCTGTGCCACGCAAAGCAGCTGCGCTTCAAATTCAGCAGATAAAAGTGAGTATGGGAGTTCGGACGGGCGGGTGGGCCCAACAGCAGAGCGGTAGAGAGAACCGGTTCGGTCTCCACTGTTCATCACTCCTACCGGCTCGCCAGAACAAGGCAGAACCGGTCGAATACCACCACTGACCCCCTAGTGTTTACAAACAAGTCCTGAAACTACAAATCTTGTAGCACCACAGAAGTTGTCACCCTTATGAACAACTGCAGCGGCACTCTGCAACATTCATCTTGCACTTTGCAGGCCAAAATGGAGGTTCAGAGGGGTAGGCAAAGTGCCGGGCGAGGTCTGCACAGGCCTAAACAGAGCTTTCTTGATTGCCTGGCCCAAACAACTGTTTCAGTCATGAAACTGTTTTTTTCAAATTCAATTTTAGTAGATAGTTACCACTCAGTGGGTACTCTGATGATCGCTTCAGCAAAAAGTAGAAGTTAATTATAACAGTCGGTTGATGATTTTGCCAAAGGAAAAAAGATCTAATAGTACTGTTCCTGATTTCACTGTCTCCCCCTGCTCTCTTTTTTCTGTCAAAAATTGCTGTGCCAAGATTTCAAAAAGTTCTAGGATTTTAAATTCAATGAGCTATTATTCTATTTGATCACCGCATGACACGTGGCCTGATCTTTTAATCATGCGTCTTCTGATTCCTTAAAATTTTATGTAAGGGCAAGGGGCAAGATGGCGGGGCCTATATCTTTACCCTTGTTTGAAGAGATAGAATTCCGCTCACAAAGTGGTTTCTTTGTGATATGTTGTGGTTGAAGAAAAGTGTGAATTGACTCCATGGTTTTAAAATGCATGGCTTCAGAAATTGTGATCGCAACTTATGTACCCAAGGTGGTATTAAATATTGTTTTAAATGATGAGCAGTAGAACATTTTTCTACTGTTCTTTTCTCAAAAATATAAAATTATATAACTTCTTAACATGGTCACATGAATAAACAAAGGTAGAATTGTTGGGTTGGAAATTTTACCTCTGTTCTCACCTAATGGTGTTGCAGTATACATGGCAGAGAATCTAGCATCCTAGTAAATAGTTGATTTTCAAGCAAATTGAACAAGGTGTCAAACCTGCAATCATGCCATTACATTGTCCAGCTGTTACATTTTGTTTTCCTAACTATTCTTGGATTGCTGTAAGTAACCCTAATCCATTTTTTTTAAATCAGGTGTTATGCCTCAGTTATTTTAAAATCAGGTGTTGTGCCCATCAAGATAGTCCCATATCTTTTGGCATTTGCCAAATCTGTGTTTAAGAGACCTTGTGTCATCACCATTTTCAAGAACAGTATTTGAGAATTTACAAACAGAGCTTGTGGGAGTATATGTAAATTGCATTGAAATATACAGCTGGAAAAATTGAACCTTAGTAATGCTAGAATTCCTTGAATCTCTGTTTTCCTTTGTCTGGTGCCATCTCCTCAATTGTACTAAATGAATGAATTGTACTGAATTTCTGAGAAAGTATCCACTGCGTTTAAGGTATTATACATCAGCTCAGAGACCAAACCTGCAGCTAATAATGAAGAATGCAGAAGCAGTGATGCCAGTCTGCTTCTTTGATGTTCCAGCTTCTGTTCCTTTTTGATAGCCAAATGACCAGCTGGCCAGCCCTAACTATGTGGTTTAGGCAAGAGGTTACTGAAAAGGGATGGGTGCATTATTTACTTCTGAACAGCTAAACAAGCAAGGCGGGCTCTCTTGCTTCAAAGCTGAAATTCTGTGCGAATATCAGCTGTATAGTCTATGTCCAATCTTTGTTTCAAAGAAAAAAGGAGGATGTAGTTATTTCTTTTCCCTAAAGAAAGTCTAAAAGGTAGCTGGGCGTGGGGATTACAAACAGCATTCTTTTAGTTTTGAGAAGTGCTTGCTTGCAGGATCTAGGAAATAGCAGCTAATTCTCTGTTCTCTCTGACATCTGTTCGTGATTCAGTGAGATCATCCTTGGCTTTAGGTTTAACAATTTGCTGCAAATATAGAAATAAATTTTAAAAGGAGGGGAATTTAACAGCAGCCAGTTTTTAAAATATGGCTCTTGTGAACTTGGAACATGATTAATGCATCGATACATTTGATTTTAAGAACTATGCCATCGCATGCTTGTCTTATCTGTTACAAAATCTTGAAAAAAATCCTTTTTTGCTTCAAAATGCTTCTTGCTCACTTCACATTCTTGCCCCTTTTTACCTATTGTCTTTTGTATGTGTTTCCAAAAATGTGAAAATTATGGAAGCTAATACTATTTTGGAAAAAAATAGCAGATCAAAGACCAGATAAGGCAGCATTTTTTTTTTGTTCTCCCTTTTCACTATAGGCATGTTTGAAAAATGCATTGGGCTTCCCTCTAGTGGGAGCAGCAGCACCCTACTATCATACTGTATTTGCTGCTAAACATCTCCTATGTAAAATAGAATAGAATAGAGTACTTTATTGGCCAAGTGTGATTGGACACACAAGGAATTTGTCTTTGGAGATCCTTATAATTAAAGCTCTTTCTGGCCTTTTTTCCAGTTCTTCTAAATTAGAATGTTTCCCACCAAGCTTCCAATTAGTATCACTATTTTTCTTAAAAAAATGATTATACTAAACTAATCCACAAAATAAAAATACAAATAATGTAGCCCAGGTGTCTACCACACTGCTGATGCTTTTGATTATTTTAATACAGGAAGATGGAATCTCCTGAGAGTTGCTTGTATGTACACTGAGAGCTTATGTACCGGAGACAAATCCCTTGTGTGTCCAATCACATTTGGCCAATAAAGAATTCTATTCTATTCTATGCCATGCCACCCTCTCCCTCTCCCTATTACACTCCATTCTAGTCTATTCTGTTTATGACACTCTTTTAGTTTATTTTTGTTGTATAACCAGCACGGGATAGGATAAAGTTTTTCTCCTGGTCAATTCTCTTTCCCAACATACATTTGGTCTCTGGTCCTCTAATTCTTAATAGCTCTTAATAACTTGACTTATCTGCTACAAAAGCAATTGGTTTGCTGTTTATTGCTGCAGGTGGCCATAACTGGTGCAAGCAATTTTTTCTTTGGGATAGAGGCCATATTTGTTAGTTGAAACCTCTCAGGACTGCAACTTAAGGGAAACTGGACAAAAACAGAAAATAGAATAAAATATAGGGGTTCCCCACCCCTTGTCTTCGTTTTTCCTTTGTTTAGAATGTTGCTGTTTGCACCATGCCAAGCATTCCACTTTTACCTATTCAATGCTTTTTTCCTGTTTCTTTTGGAGCATGTGTCAATCTTAACTAACAGTTGACTGGTTCTGTACTCATGCTTGATGAATGCTGCTACCAGTGCCATCATAATCAAGCATTGATTGGAAGGGAGGTGGCATCAGTAATAATAGCTGCAGTTTCTGTGGTAAATAAGTAGGTCCTCAAGGTCAATTGGTAGCTTATTTGTATTTTGTGTAAAAATGATAAAAATGCATGATAACTGAAGGAATTTCTTGCCTATATATGAGCATGTGAAAGATTTCGCTACTCTTTTAATGCAGTGAGGAACAGTGCTCATGATGCTTTACAGACAAGAATGATTGTATTTCTTAAGTTACACCCATCTAATTTGCCAATCAAACCCGTTTTTGCTCCTGTATGTTTCACATGTGAAGAAGGGAAGACATATTTGGAGATGCAAATGAAGCAAAAGGTATAAAATCCTCCTGCTATTTATTAATTATGGATCGCTAATTTCACTTCAAAGAGATAATAAAAGCATCGGAAGTGGTAAAGAAACTACCATATGCATTCTAGAAAATTCTTGTAGTACACTTTTGTGTACTACACTTGTGTATAGGATAGTGCCTTTGAGTCGGTGTTGGTTCCTGGAAACTGCCTTGAGTAGTCACTACAGATTTCTTGGAAAGATTTTGGCAGTGACTTACCATTGCTTTTCTTTCTAAGGCTGAGAGTGTGACTGGCCCAAGGTCATAAGGCTGGCTTTGTGTTGACTCTCAGATTTTGTCCATTTATCTTTATTAACAGTTGATGCCTGTCTTGTAAAATTTGCTTCTGTTTACTTTAAGATTCATAAAGGATTGAAGATTTAGGTACTACATTTATAGCATTTCCCTTTGTTTTTATTGCTGGAAATGATTCTTCTCTTCATTTAATGTTTAACTATTTAAATGCTTGTATATGTGTGTGTGTGTGTGTGTGTGTGTTAGGTTTTTGAGCTGATAATAATTAAACAAGGGAGACTAGGATAGATCTATTTCGAGCTAGTTAGCTCTCGTCAGCTAGCCATACCCTTACTGGGATTAGAACCAGGGAAGTATTATATGTGAGGCAGTTGTAATTGCCATTAGACCACTGGTTCTCCTCCTGATCAGCTGATATATATATGTGTGTGTGTGTGTGTGTGTGTGTGTGTGTGTGTGTGTAAGGTTTTTAAGCTGATAAATAATAAATAAGGTTGTAACACAAAGTATATATATATATGGATCTTTGGTTCTTCGGGTTTTCTCCCGCGTAGAGTTGGAAATATCTAGGCGACGTTTCGATGAAGTCTCATTCATCATCTTCAGGCTTGTGTCTTCGGCCTGTTCACTCTGAGAAGCACAAGGGAGGAGGAGGAGGAGGAAGAGGAGAAGAGGAAAAGGAAGAGGAGGAGGAAGAAGAAGAAGAAGAAATAATAATAATAATAATAATAATAATAATAATAATTCACTCTGAGAAGCACAAGATTTTCGCGGGTATTTGTATGTGGATCTTTGGTTCTTCGGGTTTAGAAAGATCCATATATATATTTGGTTCCATATATATATTTGGTTGTATGTGGATCTTTGGTTCTTCGGGTTTAGAAAGATCCATATATATATATATATATATATATATATATATATATATATATATATATATATATATACACTTTGTATATATACTTTGTATATATATATATATATATATATATACTTTGTATATACTTTATATTTCATGTAAAGTATATATATATATATATATAAAGTATATATATATATATATACTTTGAGAGAGCCAGATGGTGTAGTGGCAATTACAACTGCCTCACATGTAATACTTCCCTGGTTCGAATCCCAGTAAGGGTATGGCTAGCTGAAGAGAGCTAACTAGCTCGAAATAGATCTATACTAGTCTCCCTTATTTATTATTTAAATTATCAGCTTAAAAACCTTACACATATATATATATACATACATACACACATACACACACACACACACTTTGGATTTTATCTATATTTCTATAGATTTAAGATGCTCAAAAATAATAATCCTATTTAAACAACATCTTTTAATCATTTGGGGTCTAGCAAAAACCTTCTTTGTAGATTTTCGTTTTCTACAGGAAAAACACTAGCTCCTTAATTCTCAATCAGAGGAAGCTGAAAGAAACACCTTAGCAGAAGAATTGTGTGCTGTCACAGAGGAAACAAATCAAAATTTTCTTGTTTCAACTGATATTCTGATTGAATGCTCTCTTAAATCTGTTAAGACTTCAGAGTCAGCACTTCCCATGATACTGTCACTTGATGGTTTTTTTGTCAGTAAAGTTGATGAGTCTTTATTGATGAAGCAAGAGGAAGTGTCCTATTACTGCCTGGCCTTTCTGCCTCCTTAGCCTTATGTGCTGTCCTTGAAACTGAGCTGACCCCCTTCTGGAAGTCTTTGTGTTCTTAAACCTGACTAGACGCTATCTTTCTCTCAGACTCTCACACACATGCATCCAAGCACCTTGCAGACTCCATGACAGTAGCACACCACCATGTATCTTCCAGAACTTTGACTAAACTGTTACTTGCCCTAGTACTCCCAAAGCTTTACCTCATAGATTGTGGGAGGGATTGTTTATTTGTTTAAAGGCCATCCAGAATGATTATGGGACCTAACACTTTAAGAGGAGGGGGGAGGAGGAGGAGGAGGAAGAGGAGAAGAGGAAAAGGAAGAGGAGGAGGAAGAAGAAGAAGAAGAAGAAGAAATAATAATAATAATAATAATAATAATCAATGCAGACCAAATACTCTCACAAAAAGCACAAACAACAGGAACTCCACTGCACCTTATTTGAAGGCCTGGGAAAACACCCAAGTTTTTAAAGATTTCTAGAATCCCCTCGGGGTGGGAGCTAAAGGGTCCTCTGCAGAGATATTCTTCCAGAGGGCAAGCACCACAATAGCGAAGGCATTGTAGTATTTTTTAGTATTGTTCTCAATTAAAATCTAAAAGATTGATACATGAGGTTTCACAATGATAAAATAGTTTACAATTGCCAACTAATTTTTTTAATTCTCTAATTTCTGACAAACAAACTGAAATACAAAGAAATATATGTAAATATTTAAATGCAGTTGTGGATGGACACGCTTTCAGTGATTTGTAAACATTAACTTTAATTGATAAAAGCCTATATCTTCTTTGCAAATATGAATTGCATTTGTTCTCCATCCTCAGGAGAAGTTTTTGAAAAAGTGTGGCAGACAGCACACACAGCAGATTAAGGGGAATGGCTTTCTTTCTATTCTGTCATATTCTGTCTCTGTGTTTCAATTTTGATAATCTTATTTGTCTTTTTTAATGTGAGAGATGTATATTTTTAGTATGAAATGGTCTTTTTTAACAGAAAAAAAAAGAATGATTATCTTTCTATTATAATACAACTGACAAAGATGTCCCTTTTCATATAAAATAATAACAATCACTATCTTTTGAATTTTAACTATATTTTCCAAGAATGTTGAACATAAGAAGCCCCGATTGTCATTTCACCTAATTAGGATGTAATTAGAGTGAGAAATGATACTTTTTCCAAACTCAAAAGTAAAGATGCTTATGTGCCTTTACTCTTTAGAATACATTCAGACTCCTCCTAGAGTTTGGATCCCTGGGCATTACTGAGATATATCACTGTTTTTCCTGTATCAACTAGAGCTACTGCTCTGCTTGCAGTAGAGAATAGTATGCCTTACCTCAATCCTAAGAAGTGAAAATGGGCTAAGTAATAGCTTCATTTTGTCAGAGATTGACTGTAGTACAACTCGGCTGCCAACTTTTACTCACCACTTTAAATTGAAGCTTTGAGGTTAGCTCTGGTGCTACATCTTTGTGATGGGGTTATGGATTTCCATTGCATGATAACCTTTGTATTAATGAATTGGCCTACCATGAAGTAGCATATAGGATCATTAACTTTATTTAATAACCAGCATCAGGATTAACACTGTCTTTTTGGTATGTGTTTTTAATTTGTGGCATGCTGTAGATTGAAATGTTTTATTCACTAATGGTTTAAGAAAAGATGCTTGTGGGTAGACAAATACAAAGTAAATGGACAATGCAGATCTGATGGCATAGAAAGAAGCTCATTTTCTGTTTTGGAGAGAAAAGGCATTAGAGAGTTCTGTCTGCTGTGCTAAATTGCCAGTTATTGATGTAGCCAATCAAGAAGGGCAAGTCTGCCTCTTCACGAGTAATCTTTGCTGCTCCTATCTTTTCTCTGCCTTATGTGTTTTTGGATGAGGTGCAGAAGGCCATTCCTCTTCCTCATTACTGACTGGCTATAGCCGCATGCTTTCCCCACTTGAAGCCTTAGGGCTGTCCTGCTACAGCTGTGCTTCAGTCAAATCATTCTCAGACAGTTGCTTGGAGCCATTGACCAACTCCCCTCCTGACATGCATGGAACTGGTTCATCTTCCTCCAGTCTGACATTTGGAGAGGTTTCTGGGGAAGTGTCCAGGGAAGTCATCACAGGGTAACATGCAGATTAAAGATAATAATAACAGTTTAACAGAACCCAACTCAATCTGAGGTCACAAACACAATCCAATTCATAAAGAATAAAATTAATCAACATTAACCATCAGAGCTCGTCTAACCACATGGCCCAAATGCCTGAGGTAACAGCCTGGTCTTTCGTGCCTTATGAAAGGCTAATACGGTTGGCGCCATCCTAATCTATGGAGGGATCCTGTTCCATAGGGCAGGCACTGCCACAGAAAAGGCAGTATTCCAGAATCCAACAACATGGCCTTGTTTAATGGAAAGAATATGGAGCATGCCCTTCCTGCTAGATCTGGTAGGGCAAGTAGAGACGAGGGGAGAAAAGTAACCCCACAAATAGCCTAGCTGTTTGCTATGGAAGTCTTTATAGGTGGCAACGAGCATCTTGAATCTTACCCACAAGCCTACAGGAAGCCAGTGCAGCTTGCAGAGCAGTGCAGTTATGCGGACATAACAAGAAACACCTAATTTATCTGTGCTGCTGCATTTTAGACCAGCTCTAGCTTCCAAATGCTTTTCAAGGGCAGCCCCATGTAGAGTGCATCCAGGTAACTTAAACTGGAAATGATTAAGATGTTGGTCAATATGAGCAAGATGAACCAGTCTGGAAAGTAGTGCAATTGGTGTACAAGGTGAATCTCCATGTAGATGTAAAATAAGAGTGGAGAGATAGTAGATCCCTTAGACTTCCCATACAGTGGGAGTTTCCAGCTCAGTCTCGCTCTGTCCTTCCTGGAACTGGCGCCAGGGAAAGTAGGAGATCCATCATAACACTGTGCCTCCCACTCACATCTAAGTGAGCCCAGACAGAAAGATGCCATGAGTGACGCTACTGCGGACCACTGAAAAATCGAGGAGGACTAAGATAGATTAGCCTGCCTGAGGTTATCAGTCTGTGAGATCAGTGCTGTCTCAGTATCCCAGCCAGGATTGAATCTTGATTATCTTGTTTCTGAAACATAATTAAGGGAAATGTACTTCAAGTAATTCAAGTGATATTCTTTTTAAAAAAAAATACAGTACATTCACTTTGCTATTACGTTTGTATTTGATTATTAGTTGGTCGATGTGGCTCACCACAACTCCAATAGACACATTGCAAATACTTGAGTATAACAGAACTAAATATAGGAATAAAAAGGCAGTAGAAAGTGGTAATGATTTTCTATTTATTATCAAATACCTTGAATGGTTTACGACAATCTGTTAAAAATCATAATAAAAAAGTGAAATAAGCACTGTTAAAAACAGTCAGTTAAAAAGAACATGCCATGGAATGTTAAGAACTGGAAAAAAATTAACATAAAAAAAGGATTTAAAGAGGATATTTAATCAACTGATACTGGGACCTGATGTGCCACAGAAGAGTGATTATTCCTCAGAATAGGGACGCCTGTGGAGATACCTCACCTGCATGTTGCCACCAAGTAGCAATCTGCATGTAGAAAGTAACGCACACAAACTTTTAATAAAAGATAGAGGAGCAAAGACAGAAGCCAACATGGCAATAGGTAGATAGTTAAAAAACATGCAGCTAAAGTGTTCAAATTGAAAATGCCTAGGAGAGAAACAATGCCTCCATCCACCTTCTATGCTTTCAGAGTAAGCCAGTGTCATGCCTTCCTGGGGGAAATAATGGTTGAAAGAGGAGAAATCATGACAGGTATCAAACAACTGGACCTCTTTTTTTAAAAGACTCTTCAATAAGTGAGAAGAGCCTCTACCTTGTAGTCTACCTGCCTAACCACTTGGCAGGGGTACCCAGAGGAGAGCCTCTGAAAGTGTCCTGCATTTTATCATTTTGAAGGGATTTCAGTTATACCTTGAGGAAGAGTGGAGCCAAAAACAGTCCTCTCCTTTAACTATTCTTGCCAGAATAACATTGAATTGGAAAGCAGTCGGCATTGATTAGAGGTCAGTAGGTGATTAGATTTAGCCTAAATATCAAAGCTCCAGTACACTTTAAAATAGCTGTGGCATTTAGAATATTCCAAAATATACATACTTGTAAGTAAATCCAATTAAGCTCTGTTATAAATATTCTAAGGCCATAGTCTCACTAAATACAAAGTTAATAATGTGTAGCTTATTACATGTGTGATATTAAAACCTTGATCTTTAGCTAGATGAAGGAATTTTTTTGCTTGATTTTAAGCCTCGGGGTTTATATTTCGGTTACAAAAGCTTTCTGCAAGAAAAAATAAAATAAATAATGGAAAGGGATGTAAAAAAAAATCATAATTGCTGAAATTATCTTTGTAAAGAATTATGAACCTTATTGGTAATAAATCTTATACATTTCAAGAGTTTAATAATTCTGGAGGATAATATAGATTAGTGTTTCCAATCCTTAGGTGCAGCCCACTACCGGGCTGTGGCCCATTCAGAACTGGGCCACACAAGTGGTGGGCCAGCGCATGTGTGTGCACAGCTCAACTTGCATAAGTGATTGGCTGGTGCATGAGCAGAGCTCAACTTGTGCAAATTGTGTTGCATGTCTGCACGCCAACCCGCCGCTTGTACAGTCCAGTTCCCCTCTTCCCCACCCCTGGGCTGGGCCACCAAGCCATAAAGATTGAGGAACACTGATATAGATTACAAGAACTGGAAGTCCAAATTCCATGTATATGTGAAATTTAGAACTACTGTATATTTTGCTTTGCATTCATAAAATCAGAATGGAACATGAATATCACGTCTTTGGTACGCCTTCATAAGGCATGTCTTCAAAAGCCCCTATATATACTACTATTGTTTGCACTTTTCTGAATCTTTTCTACCTGTCAGACTTGTATGTACAATGTGTGGTTTCATCAGTACTGAATAGAGAGGAATAATGGCATCTTATGACTTTGATACAACCTCTGCCTGCTAATTCAGCACCAGGTAACAACAGTCCTTTTAGCAACTGTCTTACAGTGCTGACTCATGTTCAACTTGTCACTGACCGTGTCATGAGTCCCCCATTTTGTATATGTGTCCTGTATTTTTCTGAAGTGTGGTAGTTTTCATTTCTCCCTCTATCCCTCTCGGTCCAGTCTTCCACCCTATTAGATTAGACTGCCGTGCTGAGATGTTGGCCAGACCTCCCAATTTTATGTCACCCAGAAAGCTAATAAAGAGCCACTCGTTACCATCTTCTGAGCTTCAGAATTGATCTTTACAGAACCCTACTAGTTACAACTTTCCAACTCAACATAGTGTATCATTAATTCTGACTCGCTCAGCAGTTGTGAACCACCTTACTGTAGTGTCATCCAAATCACGCTATGATAGCTTGTCAGGAAGAATGACATGTGGAACCTTATCAAGAGCTTTGCTGAAATCAGATTATATTCACTGCCTTTCCCTAGTCTAGCATTCAGCCACAAAAAAAAGACCTGATGAATAATCTCAATGCAATAATTCTGCCCTAATTTGTGCTGATTAAAACAGAGGTTCTTTCTGCCATTATAAAGAAATTGTGATGGCTGGGAAATAGTAACCACATCTTTTATTATTTTAGGGTCCATGGTTCCATTTTCCATGAGGATTTTGCATGCAGAACTTCAACAGTATCTTGGAAGTCCTCAGGAATCACTTGATAGACTACACAATATGAAAATAATCTGCACGAAGGTAAATGTTTCTTTACACAGCCCATGAAATATTTAAGATAAAACAGATGTTTAAGATTAAACTCTTAGAATTCTCAATGGTTGAAAGTGTTGACTGAGGAATTCTGGGAATCAAATTCTGGAGCCCAGATTGGCAAAGCTTGATTTATGACCTTGCTCGGAACAAACATCAAATTTCAACTATACATGTGAAAATATGATGCAATGGTACTTGAAACATTTGGGGGAAAGCCTAAAGGGAGCTGTCTTTTCTAGCTTCTTGTGATAATGCTTTTTCTTTGCAGCTTGACTGGTAACCAGAATATGAGTGCTGGTGATTCTATTTTGTTTTCACTTGATTTCAGGCCCATACATAGAATGGCAAACAATAAATTTCACTGAGTGAATCTGAGTTTCTAGCACCCTCTTTACCCACATCATGGACATTTCTTTTAATCTTCCATTGATGTTTTAATATATTAAAAGACCCCCCAAAAAATCATCTTTTCCTTATAGGAAAACCATTAGATAAAGTCAGCCTCTGATTTGGATAAAGTGATATCAGTATGCAGATGAGGCCTAGTTATACATCTCTGCCCTAAACCAAATGGGAGAAATCCTGGAGATTGTTAAATCCTGGTGAAGAGATATAGATTCAACCCAAGATAGAAGAGCTCTTAATTCAGAAATCTGCCAGTTTCAGGTTTATATCAACTTTGCCTTTGGATATTGTGTTGACCCAGGGTGGGATATAAAACAAACACAGTCACAGAAAGCAGGTGAAACCCCTTTTATTCCTTCAATTTGCTTCCAAGCTCCGAATATCTTTGACGGAAGACACAGTTACACGAAGAAGGAAAAAAGCAACACAAGCCAGGCAAGATAAGGGCTGGAGGATGTCCACAGATAACACACACTGGGAAGGACGCCAAACTCAGAGAGGAACTATAAACTAGAAATATTTACACGATTTGTTTCCAGCATTTGCCAGTACGCAGGTCCAAACTCTTATTCAGTTCTCACACCTGCAGCCCATGAAGAGGATCAAGGCCCTCTCCTCCCAAGGAGACCACGTCTCTCCCTTATCCTCTCCTCCCTGCGTGCCCTAGGATGGATAGGGGATGGGCCTGGGTCCTCCTCTGACTGCTCAGCCGGCCTCTGCCCTTCCCCAGCCTCCTCCACAACCTCCGGAGCCACACTTCCACTCCCTGTTGGCAGTTCCTCCTCTCCCTCAGAGTCAGTTTCCACCAGGGGCATGACAGATATGGTTATACTCTTCCTTGAGAAGCACATTCTTAGGTTTGAGATTCTCCTGGTCTCATGGCTCTTGCTTTGGGAGCAAGTGAAGGGCCTGTACAGCTAGTACAGCACTAGGGGTGGCCTTTTGCAGAGTGGGGACAGTGAGGACAGTTACTTGTATGTTGAGGCTACCCTTAAAGGAACTTCACAACAAAATGCAGCTGCACATATGCTTATGTATCAGACACATTGCTGCTGGGTGTCACTATCGCTACAGGAACTGCACAGAATGCTAGTTACTGGTTACTAAGTACAGTTTAGTATGCTGATGATCACCCAGAACATTCTATATGCCTTAGAACTGGGGTAGCTTGGAGATTGTTCAGTTTGGTTGAAATCTGCCTCTCCGATGTGTGCAGAAAGAACAATCCCTGCTGAGGACCCCCATTTATTAGCACATCTGACAAAAGAGGACACAAAAGGGATTGTTCTTTCTGCACACATCGGAGAGGCAGATTTCAACCAAACAGGACATCTCCAAGCTACCCCAGTTCTAAGGCATATAGAATGTTCTAGGTGATCATTAGCATTTCTCTTCAGAGTTCTTTCAAATTCACTTACAGGTAGTCATCGACTTACGACCACAATTACACCCATAATTTCCATTACTAAGCAAGACAGTTACTAGGTGAGTTTTGCCTCATTTTACAACCTTTCTTGCCGCAATTGCTAAGTGAATCACTGCAGTTGTTACATTAGTAATAAGGTTCTTAAGTGAAACTGGCTTCCCCATTGACTTTGTTCATCAGAAGGTCATAAAAATGTTCACATGATCCCGTGACATTGCAACTGTCATAAATACTTGCCAGTTGCCAAGCATCCGAATTTTTGATTGCATGTTCACGAGGATGCTGCAATGGTTGTAAGTGTGAAAAATGGCTATAGGTCATTTATAGGTTTTCAGCGCGGTAACTTTGAACAGCCATTAAAGGAATGGTTGTTACTCGAGGACTACCTATCCTTGCTATTGGAAGCATGAGTGGTCCTCCCCTTTCTGGCTGATAATTTTTACTGACTATTTAGGGACTCGGAAGGTCAACGCAATCCTTTTATCCTAGGCCAGTCCGCTTTTTCTTGCTGCTTTGGGAATAATTAGTGGTTTGTTCTAGGCCCATGATGGTAAACCTATGGCACGTGTGTCCCAGGTGGCACACAGAACCATTTGTGCCGGCACGTGAGCTGCAGACAAACTTACCTCACTGTGCAAGTGCGCGCCTCACAGCTGATTTTCGGCCGGTTTGAGGCCTTTTTCGGCTTCCCAAAGGCTTGAGGAAGGCTTCTGCAGGCTTCTACAAGCTTTGTACGCCGAAATCTAGCCCCATGTTGTCACTTCCGGTATTTTCGGAAAAACAGGTGACGAAATGGGGCTAGATTTCGGCCTACAAAGCTTGTAGAAGCATGAAGAAGAAGCCTTCCTCAAGCCTTTGGGAGGCCGAAAAAGGCCTTAAACTGGCCCAAATTCAGGTGTGAAGCGCAGTGCAGGTAAGGGGGCGACGGAGGTGGGGTGGGATTGCACGCGCATGTGTAGGGGGCGTGGGGAGGCATGCATTGCCTTCTGGGTGCTGGCACGCAAGCAGGAGCTTGCAGGCACAGGAGCCCAAAAAGGTTAGCCACCCCGGTACTATCTAGGCTAAGTAATGGAGGGCTGGAGGAGAAGGTTGGGAAGCTTCCTGGATGTTTATGTGCGTGTTTGCACGTGTGTATAGTTTGTTTGCCCAACCAATGAAAGTGTTGAGGTGCTATTACAGAAACGATAGTGTTGAAAGTGGAGGGTGGGGCAGATTTTTTTGCTGTGGTTTTCAAATTAATCAGGGTGTCCATGAGAGTGGAGAGACTTTGAAGGACAAACCACTCTCAATTCCACCTCTTAAGCCTTCCAATCTGTTCTCTTCCTTATTATGTGACTGAATTTTTTTAAAAAAATAGCAAAAAGATCTGAAATGGGTTTGTGTGTGTATTTGGGGGTTATGTTGAGGGTGGAAATAAGAGTGGCTTCCCCTTCCTAGAGGCCTCCTGCTCTCATTTCTTCCTCCTTTGAGGAAGAGAAATTAGAATTGGATATCTGCAAATCAACCTTTTTTTTCACCAAATTTCAAGAAACATAGTATTAGGGTGCTGCAAATAAGGTGCTGTGGGAACGTCTTCTGAGCTTTTCTCCCCAGTTTTTCCTCTGTTGGGAAGAAGACTTCTACACTCTGCTGTGGAGGAAAACAGCAGAGCTTTTATTTTATTCAGGAGTTCAGGGACATATTCAGTGGCCTTCAGGGATGCTTTTCTAATTATTAAGGTGTTGTTGGTAGAAGAATGCTGAATATTTACAAGGAAGCTTTGCTTATTGGTTTTATTTTCGTGTGTGAGAGAGACTTTTTTTTTTAATTGTGAGGAGCAATCTTGCAAGAGAATTCAGAGAGAGTGTTTAATTTTTAAAGAGTGACACGCTAGGCACGGGAAGAAGAAAACATACTGTATTTCTGTATGTCCTTGTTATTCTAGCTGGTATGGGAGTTGGCAGAGAGAGAAGAAGAGAAAATGAAGCTGACCAAATATGTTCTGTAAAAAAAATCAGACACAGGAAAATCAAGAGAGCAGTTCCTGAGGCCACGTTGGAGGACTTTTCTCTTTAGGAGAGCTGCTGCTTGCAACAGCCCTAGCAACAAATGTTATTTAGTGAATCTTCTCTGACCCTGTTGTTGTGGGCTCCAGAACTATCACAAGATCTGGGTGCTACAGCTGTTGGCAGATATATTCTTATAAATATCCAGAATATCTTTTTCAGTTTCAGTTTTCCCCTCATGACAATTGGTTATAAAAGTCAGATTCTGTCCATTTTGCTCAGACAGAGAGACCTGGCAAAGGCCTTCTCTGTTAGTTAATCTTATGTTGGGCCTTTCTCCTGAAGCATAGATCCGAGGAAGATCATCACTGCAATTAAATAATTCCACGCACCCACTAGAACCAAGTGGAGAGGAAGCCATTGGTTACCCCGCTTAGATATGGAGGCATGAATAGACCATCTCCCTACCCAGAACATGAGTCTACAATCTATTGCCTCTTTGTCCCAGTGATACTTTTAAAAGGCAACTGGGCTTTCCTAGGGTTTTTCTTTTCCCTTGAAAACATTTCACTTCTCATCTAAGAAGCTTCTTCATTTCTGACTGAATGGTGGGGGAATGGAAGGATTTATATTCTTTGCAGTCATCTGGTTGTTAGCACTCTGAAGAGTAATTGAGGCCACTTGGAGATGTATCTGTACCCTTAGGGTCACCTGAAATAGAGTGCAGTTGGGTGTGAAACCTTCTTGGGATTGCTGAAAGAGCAGGAGATAGGTGGTGGTATGCCCTCCCCCTCTGTTCAATTTTAACATAGTTGGCCTCTTTGATCCTTCTTTCAAACCAGTGTTCCCCTCTGTCCAGAATGTCAACTCTTGGGATAAGAAGAGAAATGTTTTCAGAGGAAAAAATAAAACCCCAAATCTAGTTGTCTTTTTGAAAAGCACTTTTGAAAGAATCATGACCTGGATGACTGAGAATCTCCATAGAAATAATGTCTCTCTGGCCTTCTGTTTTGGGGGATGAGACATGGGATTGATGTGGCCTGAGAATGTGTCCTTGATGCCATTGTGTCATTAAGCTTGTTTTTTTCTCACCCTAAATTAGTGTCAGACTTCACTCCCAAGCATGAAAATAAATCCCAGCTCACTGGAAATGCTGCTCCATATTTTGGAGCTCTCTAAGAGCAGGCACTTCACAGATTAATATGGCTAGATAAATAATTTCAATGCAAGGAAGAATGAAGTTATATCTATATCTATTGCAGTTCACAACAGTCAAGGCTTGTGTCTGTCTATCTGTCTGTCTGACTCTCTCTCTCTCTCTGTGTGTATGTGTGTATACATATATATATATATGTATATGTAATATATATATGTATATATTGCTCCAGAATTTAAATCCTAAGGTTTTTCTTCCTGCCTTCCCAAATCAATAAATATTTCACCTCTCTTTCTTTGCATGTTTATATAACAGTGCTATCTGGTTTGAGAATCATAGCTTCCTGCCTTCCAGAAGGTTTCAGCCTTTATTATTAGTGATCTCATTAGAAGATAGGGATGATTAGAAAGGATGGTAGAGAAGCCGCATCATTTCTTCTCATCATCAGAGAATCAAGTAAGCAAGTTCAGTCTGCTGAACCCTTGTAAAAGCTTATTATCCTCAGTTAGACTTTGCAGATGATTTGCTGATGCTTATCTATAAGCACTAGACATTTGTCTTTGCTTTCCTTTTGTTGATTTCATATATCATCCCACAGCAATCATAGTGCAAAGCATGAGTATTTATCCTACATCTTTCACAAGAATAATGTTGTGTATATAAACATATTCACTCAATATATTTAGTTTCTCTGCAATCTCCTTATTCTAATTTATGCTGCTTTAGTTCGCATAGTGCCTTGCAATCTAGATGTCTTGATGACTTTTTTTGGGTGGAGGCATACAGAAAAAGTACTCTGTTGACTTTAATGTTTTTACCACTTATATATTCAGTTTATACCACTTCTATATTCAGTTTTTTCACTTCTTTGGGATACACTTTGTGCTAGTGTATGCTAAAACAGTTGCTTTCTGAAGAATATACTTTGCATCTTATATTTTAAATCTGTTTATATGCTAGTACAATGGTGGCTAACCTTTTTCGGCTCCCGTGCTGAAAATTGGGCGCGCGCTTGCGTGTCAGCACCCAGAAGGCAATACATGCTGGGACCCCCCTACACCCCCTGCACGTGACCCCCCCCCCACATGCTATGCATCTCTGCGCATGTATGTGCGATCCCGTGTGCTGCTCATCTCTGCACATGCGCGTGTATCTTACGTGGACTCCTGTCCCCCCTGCGCATGCGCACCAGATACCCAACAATCAACTGTCGGGTGGTGGCGTGTGTGCACATGCACAATGGGGTTCTTCCGGGCGACCTCTCACATGCTGGCAGAAGTGCCATAGGTTCGCCATCACAGTGCTAGTACAAACTTGTAGCATATCCTTCCTATTGTTTTCTTCAAAGTTTTCTTAGCATCCATTTTTTGTCTCATAAAATGTAAAGCTTTGCCTGTAGATTTAGGAGAAAATGTGTGCATCCTTTCTATTAAGTATTTAGCTATAGGCTTTACCTGGACAATTATCTCTGGGGGAAGAAAAAAGTATCGCATAGCCTTCAGTACAGCCACTTGGGGATTTGGGTGTTTTACTTTCATTTGGACCACTGCTCTTCCTAACATAAATCAATATATTTTTCTCCTGGAGCATCAGCTTAGTAGGGGATTGTCTTCTAGCTAGCCAAAGCTGAAGCTTAGATGTTATTTTTTTTCTCCAATTCACTTTTGTGAAAAATGTATTCCTAAATCTAGCTGGGATCACTTAAAGACTGGTATTGGGCTACAGCATAGTCTAGCAGGCATTCAGCTGCAGAGATGTTGAAGAGTGGAAGAAAGGAATGTAAAAGCAGAAACTATGAATTGATTTTGGCCTTCCAGGGATTATTGTGGCACATGGTTCCTGCTTCCAAAAGAACAGTCTTTGGGTGAATAGCAGTTGGTTTAAAGTAGTCTGTGGAGCATATATTAGATCATCCTTTTCCCTGCCACACTAAAGAGGCATAGTCAGCTTAATCATTTGAAGTATAATTGGTACTCTGTATAAGATTATCAAGCCAATGGTAAGACAATCTAGATGCATATACTTGAATTACAGCTGTAGTGTTTAGTCATTTAGTGAGTTGGTTAATTACCTTAAAAACACTTTAATCAGGAGCACCTTTTAGTTGCTTAATCAAGCAACAAATTTTAATGTTTGATTGTTAAAGCAAATACTTTTAAAAGAAAGGAGGCACTGCTTCTCTTCGAGGTTTGGCAAATGCCACTTCTAAATTGATACCAGGCTTATGTGCACCATGTTTAGGTGCCCATCTAAACGTGATGCCAATCTTTCAATTTCACTTCCAGTTTTTAATATTAGAATATCATTACATGGTAATGACTATGACTATTACAATGACTATGGTTCTATCACTAGATAGCAAGAAAGGATGTGCCTGGATCCCTGTTCTTGGAATTGGACTGGAATTTCAATGGAAAAGGCATACTTGATCATTCAGAGTACCTCAGGAAAGTGAAGAGAATTACTCCCAATGACATAATCACACAATAATAACTCTTTTCATCCCATTCCTCAATTTTCCTAGGTGCTGTGGTAAAATACGTACCTGTTTGTGAACAGGGTTTGGAGATCATCTTTTAAACTGTTGATGATGTCATTATTAAAAATAAGACCCATCATCATAAAAAACAGCTATACTCTAGACACAAAGATGAACACTCTGGTTTCATAGAGGGTATTTTAAAGCTATTTTTATCCTTTTAGCTTTGTTCTTTTTTTCCAGTCAAAACAATAGAAACATTTTAAAGTGCCCAAATTTTTAAAGTAGATACCATATTTGGAATATCTCAGTTGGTGATACCCATTTAGCTGATCTTTGTGAATCTCAGAAGCTAAGGCGGCTTGGCATCATTAATTTTCAGATGGTTAACCAGGACTAGAGGACAGACAGGAAAATAAAAAACATGTCCTGGAAGATGGCAGTAGCATACCATTTTCATGATACTTCTAAAAAAAAATTCACGGATACAGTTCCTAGGAATTAGGCTGGGCTCAAAGGCATCTTTGCATTGAACCTTAACTTTATAATTTGTTAAACATTAAATTATCAGACTTTAATTGATCAGAATCCCTAGAACCTATCATATACCCTAAGGCTTGGGGTTTTTTTTCTTTCTCATAGCATAGTATGGAATGTTGTTATCCAAGTTATTGTTGTCTTTTGTCCTTCAGAACCTTCACTGGCTTTTCATCTTTGAGGTCTTAAGGAGTATCCAAAACATAAATCCAAATACCTTTCCTTATCTCTTGATAAGTCCATAGCCAAGCTTTTGCTTCTCCAGTTCTATTGCCACAACTGAGCCAAGCTCGCACTACCTCAAAAAACATAAGTCCCTTGTGTAGGACTCCTTCCAGAAAGACCTATATGGGACCATATCCCTCCCTTTTTCTGTCTCATGTTGTTACATTCTTTTCTGATAAGGAACAAAGAATCAGTGCCGTTGAATTTTAGATTGCATTCTTTGAACAGAGGCAAGCCTTTTGTTTGTGTCATATTTATCTAAAATAAATAATATGAAGATGATTCTTTGATAGCACTATGAACTTGCCTAGAAAAAAAGAACTGTGCAGTGCTCTTGATTGGAAGCTGCAGTATCAGTCATCTTGGCAAATCAGAGAGATTGGCACAGAAACTCAGTGCCTTATATGTCCTGATCAGCAGACATTATTAGCTAATTAAATTATAAGCAGTACTTTGATAAATCCCATTCAGTCTTCTTTGGACAGAGTATTCCACAATGGGGATTTCATATATGAGAGCATTCGGGGCAACAGAATAGAATGGACACCTATCTTTTATTAGAAATAGATGGCTTGGGCATCATCTTTATTTTGCTGTGTGTGGATTTTGTTTTAATCAGAAGAGTTATAAAGCAAGCTTTGTAATGTTGAAGGAATTGTGGTTTAGCTAAAAATGAACCCCCTAAATTTGCCAAATCCATAGTATTACTAGCTAGAGAAAAACATTTGAAGAAACTCACCCAAGGAATCAGGATAAACACTTTGTTTATTTCATTGATTTTAGTTGAGGTGACTCCTGATTGGATTCTAATTCATGGGTAAGTAACAGGGGTAGCAACATTAAATCCTCTTTCTTCTGACATCAAAATCTATTCTAGAATTGTGGGAATGTTCCAGAAGAATGAATACAGTAGTATGGGAATGCAAAGGGAAAATTTAGGAAAAAATATTCTCTCTTCCTTTTCTACTTCCACCAGTTTGAAGCATTGTTAGATTGCATTTCCCCCATAAAGAAAACAAGTTTTGTACACAGAGCAACTGGTTGCACATTATTGTGGCAAGGGCCAGAGCTCTTTGGTAAAATAAGTGCAGTGTGAACAGAAGGCATCTTCAATTAATGTCAGCTACCAGGACTGAAGAAGCGTTCTGCTTATTAACCTTCAGAGCTCCTGCCTGCCACAAAATGCAACTTCCTCTGTCTCTATTTTCTTCTTCTTTCGCCAAAGATTTTAGACAGTGATGTGGCGAGGTAATTTTATTCTCTGCATTTAATAGTTTTATGGATTATCCAGTCACCCAGCTTTACAATGGACATGAGGAACACAGTAATATTTCTTCTTCATTATGCCGTGCATTTCCCCTGTTTGTCCATTACAAAGTATTTGCACATTTTAAATAAACCTTGAGTTTTTAAGCATAAACAAAAGGAACACACTCTGTACTCTTTTGCATTTAATTCACTTTCTTATTGCTGCATTTTTGAAAAGTTATTATAGATCAGTGGTGGTATTCAGCCGGTTCGCAACGGATCGGGCGAACCAGTAGCAAGAATTTGGCGTGGGTCGCCGAACCGGTAGTAAGTTCTGGCTGGCCACGCCCCCCACTGGGTTGCCCTCCCGCCCGATGCTCGCTCACCCTACCCGCCTGCTTGACATTCCCCGCCCGCCTGCCTGACATTTGCATAAGGTTTTTTTTTTTTCCCCTCCCAACAATCAGCTGTAGATAAGATCAGCTGTGCCGGGATTCCCCTTGCTAAGGCCCGGAAGGCAAAAAATGGAGGAGGAGCTCAGCCCCCCCATCCATTTTTTGCCTTCCAGAGCTCCAGAGGAGCCTTAGGGGAGGAAAAACTCCCCCCCCTCTGGGGCTTCTCTGAGGCTAGGAAGCTCCCAAAACGGAGCTTGGAGGAGTGCTGCATGCTCCTCCCATGCTCTGTTTTCTTTTTCCTCCTTCTCAGAGGAGCCTTAGGGAAGCAAAAACGCCCCCCCAGAAGGCTCCTCTGTGGCTAAGAAGCTCCCAAAAATGGATGGGGACTGCAAAAAAGAAAAGCCACGCCCATCCAGTCACATGGCCACGCGCATCAAGCCACGCCCACAGAACCGGTAGTTAAAGTTTTGAATACCACAATGTTATAGATGTAAATGTAGAAAAGACCAATCAATTTTTTTAAAAAAAACTAGACTTGGGGAGTCCCCATTTGAGAAAAATAATGGATGGGATAATATGGAAGAGGCATTTAAAATCATGTGTGGCATGGAAAAGTAGATATAGAGATTTTTTTTCCCCCTTTACACAGTGTTAGAAGTTCAGGTTCTATATTGAATTTCTGCTGACTGCTCCTTCTTACCAATTTGAAATGATGTGGTTGTGCAGGTTGCACTCCTAAAGATGATAAAATAACCGGCTTTCTTGGGCAGCTGATCACTGATTGGCAAGGGGGGAAAGGAGCAGCGGATAATAAACTATCAGAAACTCTGAATTCCAGAAGTAGCACTGCTGCCACCTCCAGTCAGTCTTGGAGAACCATTTACAGGTGGCATAGCTGGTAGCATCTCGAAGTTCAAAAGGCACTTACTGTATTCTGTTGTCTCCTCAATGCTTATAGGAGATAGGCTTCAGAATGAACTATGTTTCCTCGCCACTGGACGATGCTTTGAAATCATCTAAGTAGTCCAAGTACAGTGCTTTTATTCAACCTTGCAACCATTTGTGATCCTTCAAGCTAAATGCAGCCTATTAGACAAGCTTTCTGAAATCTCCATGTTCCTCCAGTTCCATGCGGGCTAAGAAAACTCTTCAACAGAGAGCCAATTGCCACTAGACTGTGCTTTGTTTTGCTAATTCACAAGTTTATAATCAAAACAGATTACCATAACTCTGTTAATCTACTGGCTTATTTTTCCATAAATGAACCATTTCTTTTTAAAAAAATATACAGTTTTTGATCCTTGGTTTAAAAGCATATACGTCTTGCATTTATTTCCATTCTGGAATTAAATACAGGCGGTCCCTGGGTTAAGAACCTCCAACTTAAGAACAACTTGTACTTATGAACAAGCTGTCTATTATTAAAAATGGCAATGTTCTCCTTCTCCTGTCGACGAACTACTGATGCCCCGCAATGTGTTCATGAACATTAAAGCTGCAAATTTTTAATATAAATATATAATATGTAAAGCCTGTTTTCAGCTGTTCATGAAAACATTCAGTGGTTCATTGGCTCAAAGGAGAACATTGTCCACCATTTTGAGTAATAGGCAGTCTAATCGCAAGCACGAGTTCCAACTTAAGTACAAATTTGAGTTAAAAAGAAGCTTAGGAATTGCCTGCATTGCAATACAGAAACATCCTCACATTTTCACTCTGATTAATCCTACTAATGCTGATAGATCCATTCTGTAACATGCCCTTGTGTCTCCTTTTTGATCTCCTGAATGTGATAAATGCTGCTGTTTGAGCTTAATGTGGGCATTATTTCCTCACTAAAGTGTTTTTCCAGTGAAAGGAACAACCTGGTCTACCCAAATAAGGGTATGGCTAGCTGACAAAAGCTAAATAGCTTGAAATGGATCTATACTGGTCTCCATTTATTTCTTTGTTGGTAAAATATAAATTCAATTTCCTCACTAGAATTTTAAAAATGAGCATTGGTTGTCTATTCACTGCAGATTTTAGACAACTTGGAACATGGCTTAGCAGAAGATGGAAGCATGACCAACATTACACAGGACAGCAGGCAAGGTAGGTATCCTCTTAAAACTTTTTTTCCATAGACAGGGTGTTTGTATCACTTGCTCAGAAACACTTATAAGCTCTTACAAGATTTCTCAGAAGCAGTGCTATTGTTGTTTTTTAGCTTTGAAGCCATGCACTTGTACTCTGCTAAAATTTGCCTTTTAATTTTATTATTTTAATTTTATTATAATGATTAAATCAGTTCACCCCTTCATATTTTGGAAAAAGAAAATGGGCGTTGTTTTAGAGTGACAGGTTTTTTATTAGAAAAAATCATGACAGTAGGTTATAAAAAAATGAGCCAAAACAGCGTTCAGTCTTTTAAAAAGTCTAGCGTATTATCTCCCAAAAGTTCTTCCTGGAATTGGAGGATCTTGTTTAAACCAAAAGGTGTCTTCTGACAAATTAATGCCTGGTATTTTTTTCCTGTTTTTATTTTTTGTTAATTAGGTAAAACAAACAACAAAAATAGCAAAAACAAATGTACACATAAACTTTATATTAGAGCAAAGCCTGAAGTGAAAATACGATTATAAAGAAATTAAAAATGACATAACAAACCTCTCCAGAAAGGGGGGGGGGGGGGAATAGGGAAAAGCATTCTAGTAGTCTCCTTCAATTTTCTCCCCTTCTTCCCCCCAAATATTTTAATGCTGTTTTTGAAGATCTGCAGTTATTGCTCAGTTCATATTCTAAGACTCTTAGCTAGCCTTGCTATGTGACATGCTTTTGGACTCAGTCTAATGTCTCACAATAGGGTAGCCATTTATGTTTGTCAATAATTTCTCATCCATAAATGCTTCTTGTGCTGCAGAAGTGTTTTGGGACACAACCTGGGTTTGTATCTATTCCATATTCTCAATGTAGCATGTCTAACATAATGATTTTTAAAATCCACATTAGTCTTAACTTTATTTCTCTGCCCTTATTGCATCGGCAGAGAATCAGCCTGCCACTCTGTTTAGAGTAACCCACTCTCTGCTTGAGCCGAGAGCGCGGGAGGACCTCTTGCAGGGTAGGGCAGAAGAGTTTTCCCGATTCCTGCACGATAAAATCGCTCAGATTCGGGGTGGGCTGGACTCCAGTTGGGCGGTCCCGGGGGAGGTGTCCGGGGCAAGTCTTGAGACGGTTATCTGGGAGGAGTTTGTCCTGTGACCGTCAAAGGTGTGGACAGATTGCTGGGGAGGCTGAATGCCACCACATGTTTACTGGACCCGTGCCCCTCCTGGCTGGTTTCTACCTCCAGGGAGGTGACACGAGGCTGGCTCCAGGGGATTGTCAACGCTTCGTTGGCAGAGGGGGCACTTCCTACCGCCCTGAAAACGGCGGTGGCGCGACCCCTCCTCAAGAAGCCTTCCCTGGACCCGGCTCTTTTAAATAACTATCCTGTCTCCAACCTCCCCTTTATGGCGACAGTTGTTGAGAGTGTGGTGGCACGTCAGCACCCTCAGTACCTGGAGGAAGCAATCTACCTAGATCGGTTCCAATCAGGCTTCAGGCCCGGGTACAGCACCGAAACAGCATTGGTCGCATTGGTTGATGATCTCTGGAGGGCCTGTGACAGAGGTTATTCCTCTGTCCTGGTCCTATTAGATCTATCAGCGGCTTTTGATACTATCAATCATAGTATCCTATTGCGGCGGTTGGAGGGGTTGGGAATTGGAGGCACCGTTCCTCTCGGTCCGCTCACAATTTGTGTTGACGGGGGGGAGAGGTCCACTCCTAGGCCCCTCCTTTGTGGGGTGCCTCAGGGGTCGGTCCTCTCCCCTCTTCTGTTCAACATTTATGTGAAGCCGCTGGGAGAGATCATCCATGGTTTTGGGGTGAAGTGTCATCTTTATGCTGATGACACTCAGCTTTACATCTCCACCCCAAACCCCCCCAACGATGCTGTGGAGGTTATGTCCCATTGCCTGGAGGCTGTGTGGAACTGGATGGGCGGGAACAGGCTTCGACTCAACCCATCCAAGACTGAGTGGCTGTGGTTTCCAGCGGCTCGATATAGTCAGCTGACTCCGTCGCTGGCTATTGGGGATGAGATCCTGACCCCCACAAAAGGGGCTCACAAACTTGGTGTCCTCCTAGCTGTCTTTGGAAGATCATATCACGGCCGTCTCCAGGGGGGCTTTTTATCAGGTTCGCTTGATACGCCAGATGCGGCCCTTTCTTGATCAGGATGCCTTATGCACAGTCACCCACGCCCCGGTCATCTCCCGCCTGGACTACTGTAACGCCCTCTACATAGGGCTCCCTGCGGGGAGCACCCGGAGGCTCCAACTGGTGCAAAATGCGGCCGCGCGGGTGGTTATGGGGGCGCCGAGATACTCCCATGTGACGCCTCTCCTGCGCGAGCTGCATTGGTTGCCGGTAGCCTTCCGGGTTCGCTTTAAAGTATTGGTTTTGGTCTTTAAAGCGCTCCATGGCATCGGACCAGGATATTTACAAGATTGCATTCTGCCAGTAGTCTCCCACCGACCGGTGCGCTCCCACAGAGAGGGTCTCCTTCGGGTCCCGACGGCATCTATGTGCCACCTGGTGACCCCAAGGAATAGAGCCTTCTCTGTGGGAGCACCCACCCTTTGGAATGGGCTCCCCCCGGGGCTACGGACAACCACTGACCTGAGGGCGTTCAGACGTGATCTGAAAACCTGGCTCTTTGAGTAGGCTGGCCTGGGCTGACTTCAAATGGGATTTTAAATCAGGGGTTTTAGAACTGATTTTAGTTGGGGTAAAATTTAAAATTTTAGCTCATTTTAATTGGGGGTTTTAACTTTTTTAACGGCAGCCTCATAATTTAATCTCTTTTAATCTTGTAATCTGTAATTTATATATTTTAGTTGGCTGTTCAATGCTCTGAGTCTCCTTTGGGAGAAGGGCGGTGTACAAAACTATTTAATAAATAAATATTATACTACAGATATCCTTGCCAACCCAATCTCAGGTGGTGTTCTTCTAACTCCCAACAGCCTTCTGTTTCTCAGCAATGCTCACTCTTTTATCCAAACCAAACTGCAAGCTGCAAAATACAATTTTAAATAGCGTAGACACGCTCCTCCTCTTTCCTTTGCATCTTATAACACCTTATAATTAACTTGTAGTTTTTTTTGCCCTATCACACAAATTTAGATGTAACCTTTTGCCACCGTGTAAATGGTGCACAATTATGAAAACAGGTGTTGTCTAAAACATTCTAGGCAAGACATTCATTTTTATCACAGAAATTCTATCCAACAATGACAATTGTATTTTCTTTCATCTTAACACTTTTTTTAAACTTCACTCCATTTAATAGTCATTTTGAAAGAACATACAATTATTCCCAAATATTTTACTTCTCAATTTTAAACCCATTTTATTCATCAATTCTTCTATTTTTCTCGGGGGGGGGGGGGTGTTAACCAGTTTTCTTAGCCAATTAAGTCCAGTGGTTGTACCCACTAGGTGAGTTCAAGTCCCACCAATGCCATGAAAGCCAGATGGATGATTTTGAGCTAAAAATGGCTCACTCTCTCTCTCTCTCAACCCAACCCACCTCTCAGGGTTACTATGAGGAAATATAGGAGGAGGAAGGAGTATTGTGTATAATTGCTGCCTTGAGTTATTTATAAAAATAATAAGGATACAAATTGTATAAATAATATTTTGTCTCATGTATGTTGATTTTAAAAACTGCTGATGTACCAGCAGTTTTCCCATTAATATTTCCCATTAATATTCCCATTATTAGTTTTCCCATTCATATTTCAATTTTCTTTAAAAGGACCAAAATAAACATGAGAGGAGAGATTGAGCACCCCTGTATTTTTTCTTTTTTGTATCACATTTTGTTAGATTTCTATTAATAATTATTTGTGTTTTCTGTGAAGTATAAATTGATCTTACCAATTTATAAAATTCCAAAGTGCATATCTTTCAAAACTTTGAAAAAGAAAGCCCAGTTCAAATTGTCAAAAGCCTTTTCTGCATCTAAGAAAATCAGTGTTTTATTTTTCATTATGCTTCAGTTGAAACCTCTGCTGTTTAAAAGTAAAAATCAAACCTTCTATTTTGTTCCATTGAAATGGAATCCTTTCCTAATCTATCCGTCAGAAAAGACTACTCTTTTCTCACTCAAAATTCTAACCGGAATTTCTTTCAGTACAAATACATATGTATTATCAGTCTTCAGTCTTGTATTAAAATGCTGCTTGAAAATTTGATCTCTTGTCTTCTTCCTGACAAAAAGCACAAAGACATCCTTTAGAACATTTCTTATCTTCAAATCTTGTATTTATTTTATATATTTTATCAATTTCTGCTCCTGAATCTTCCTCATTCCAGTCCAAAAAGTTTGCAAAAGATTTAATAACCTTTTCTCCTAATATCTTCACTAGAATTCTCTGGAAGTGTTGTAAATCTCAAACAAAGTTTCTTCTTTCTTAATTCCAAAACAGCCAAATTATCTAGCTTTCTTTCCAACTCCCTGTCTATAAATTCTTACTTCCTTTCCAGAATTTCCACTTTGTCATTAATTCATTTTACATCGCCAGACACTGGTTTTACAGAGCTTTCCATCTTCTTAACTTCTTTCATTTCCTCTTTCCTCTTTATAGCTCTTTCCTCTGCTTTTTTTTTTAAAGCTGTCAATTTAGTATCTAGTGATTTAGCTATCCATATTGCCCAATTGTGCAATCATTTTGGCTTGTACAATCTTTCTGAATAAAAGAGTTATCGTGAGATTCCCCACTTGCATTCTGGACAGCTATTCCTCATGATTAGACTGCAGGAAGTGAGGGTTTTATGGTCAGCTCATGAGTTGAGTGCCTGGTGTCAATGTGCACCTTCCCCCCCCCCCCCCATGTAAAACAGTAAAAGTGTGTGAGGATGTTTTTCTGCTCTCACTCATCTTGTTACCACAATGGGTCATGTGATTAGGAAGGAGGAGAACAGAGCAGATAGTGATTTTCCAAATTACTGCTCTTTCCCAGATTATTTGGAGGAATTTTTAAATTTTTTTCTTCTCTTCAGTCCATAGCTGAACCAGGTCCCATTTTAGGGCTTGTTCTTCCATTTACCATTTTAGAGCTTGTTTTTCTTCTCTTCCCGCACCAAATTGGGTCCAATTCTGTTTTGTTTTCAGAGACATAGTCTGTTGATGACTGATCAGAGTATGAAACCCCGTTACATAATTTTTTCCAATATTCCAGCTGATTGGCAAGATTGAAGCTTAAATTTATTGAACTATGATCAGTGACTAGTGACTCATCAGACTGTATCTCTATCTCTATCTATCTATCTATCTATCTATCTATCTATCTATCTATCTATCTATCTATCTATCTATCTATCTATCCCTCAGAAGTAATGACCAAATATAGTCAGTGTAATGTTCACATAACACTGAAAAATTAAGAGTTCAAAATCAGAAAAAGACACTAAAACAGCATAAAAGACACTAAAGCAGCATAAAACATAAGATAAAAGTTAGCTGCAATAAAAGAGAGATGGAGGACTTCAAAATGTACCTGCTCCACAATTAGAACATTGTTTATCTTCTTATGAAAATCACTGGTGATAGAAACTGGTTGGAATAAAAAGTATCACTTAACTAGCAACCTGGAATTGCTTTGGGATTAGCAGGAATTGGAAATATGCTTCTTTTATTTTACCAGCAGAGTGAAATAGCACTAATAAGGTGGGGGGGAAATGTAGGTGATGAATACACTGATGATGGGACTATGGTGACCAGATATTTTGAAAGCAGCTTAAGACAAGGTGACCTTTGCTGGCTGAGAGCTACAATCCTATAAAGTCTTGCTAGGGAAATGGATCTCATCATCTCAAATGAGGTTGACAGCATCATCCACTATAGCACGTCTACGCCAAAGAAAGTCTCAGTAAACTCTATGGGATTTACTCTTGGGTAAATATATGCATGATTGCAGTCTTTTTTTTATGAGCAAATATATCTTGCCACAATATACAATTATCTTGAGATTGTTATGTAGAGTAGACTTATATGGAATGACAGTTTTATTTCCACTTCTTGTGGTATACAAAATAGCAATGCTGCAGCAGTGCTAAAAGGCCCTAAAGTAGAAATTACCCTCTTCTACCCTTCTAGAATATATGAGCCAATTATTAGGAGAGTGATTCTGACAATAGCCATATTCACCAAATAATTGCAGCTAGCTGCTATCCATCTGAAATTGGAGAAGGGAGCAAGGCTCTGAGATACAGAATTTGAGGTAAAAACAGCAGTCAGCTAGATAAAGCTTGCTAGCTTGAGAGGTGCAGTTTTAAAGAGATAGTGAGCTATCTACAGTCTAACATTCCCACAAAGCTACCAAGTCTTTTTGGCAAAAGGGAGATAATTAAATCTGGAGTCTCTCCCATCCCACCACTTCACTATTTCTACCCAAACTTGCTCGGAGTATTTTCTGACTGCTCCCTGAGCTTTAGGCCAGCCTTCCCCTCTCTATATAGCGAACTGTATTCCCGCAACCTCCCATTCATTAGAATTATGGATCATGCAGCCCAAGTCACCTAGAAGTCAGCACTTGAAGGAAAGCCATCCGGCGGCCCTTGTCCTTTGTTTGAGATGCTCCTGTTTCTGTTCTCTGTTCACGCTCTCCTTCGCCACAGCTGCTTTGCTAAATTGAGCAGAGTTTGGTGTGGCCGGGGATAAAAGGCAGCCAGCGGAAGCCAGAGAGAGAGAAAGAGAGAGAGAGAGAGAGCTTCAAGCATCTGTGAGTGGCTGTTATGCGCTTGGAGTGCAGCGGCATTACAGCTGTCTGTCTGCCTAATGTTGCCCAGAGGACACTTGTAAGGACTGATGGCATCTCTTCCTGAGAAGGGCAATCAGATCTTCTCCCTGCAAGGGGCTCGGCTGCACTTCTGAGCTACAGGGAACTTTCTGTCTATGTTTTTTGCTTGTTTGTTTGTTTGTGAACTTCACTGAAGGATGTTTTTGTTTTGCGAACTATGACTGAAAACAGCCTCATTTTTTAATGGGATTAGATCTGCAGCATAATGTCCCTATTGCTGGTCTGAGTAGGTGTTGCAGAAACCAGCTTGTGGCATTGCCTCTCCTCAGTTAAAAGAGAGAGAGGGAGGGAGGGGGAGAGAGAGAGAGAGAGAGAACTGCATCTCATTCTCCGTTCAGTGGGAAGAAAAAGATTTAGCATTGCACCATTTTCTTGGCAGTTTTCCCTCCCTCCCTCCCTCCTTCCTTCCTTCCTTCCTTCCTTCCTTCTTTCCTTCCTTCCTTCCTTCCTTCCTTCCTTCCTTCCTTCCTTCCTTCCTTCCTTCCTTCCTTCCTTCCTCTCTCATACCCACATTTTAAAAAAAATACAAACAGGGTTGGACAAATATACAAAAATACAGCCTAAATTAAGAACTGCAAATAATATTTATTATTATTATATAAGATGGCAGTTTTTTTCGATTAGAACCAAACAATATATTATTTCTTGCTTTTACATTTTTATCGTACATTTTGCTAATTTGTGAGGACATAGAGCTTTTCCAATTATTATCACACATCCTAAAGGTTTGCTGTGCTAAAAAAATATGCTTTGTACTTCCTTTATGCAATTCCCACCAGTGTTAATCTTGGTGACTTCTGTAGAGGCATGAGCAGAGGTCTGCATTTCTATTGGTTTGCAATTCATTTGTTTGTTTTGCAGTGTGATTGGGTAGAAGACATTGTTTTGTTTGAAATTGTTGCTTACCAGTATATTGGAGATTATATTTTCAAAATTGTCCATATTTACATGAACTCTAAAGGTAAAGTGTACTTTTGAATCAATCAGAATAAATACATTTCTTGCTAGTCTTGGATAACACATATAAAAAAGGTTTGTAAAGCAAATAACAAAATATTCCACGTCAGGCCCCCCCCCAAAAAAGTGATGCTTGTTTCACTGCAGTTCTAACTATTTTTTTCCACAGCCCTTTTTTCAATCCAATACCATGATAACAGACAAGACCAAGGTTAGGGATGTCATTACCAACTCTGAAAGAAGTCAGATTTGTGATCTGATTCTGTATATTAATTTTAAAAAGCAAATTTCGCTGAAATCAGTGGAATTTCCTAAGCGCGCCTAAGAATTGGAGCCCTGGCCGTGTTAAAATCCCTTTTTATCATAGTGTTCATTTTGCAACATAATAAACACCTTTTCCTGGCAGTGCAACCCCTGATCTCTTTAAGCTGGGCAAGATCTTCATGAGCCATGTGTTCTCTCACATGAGGAGCCAGCCTCTAAATGAAGGGAGTGAGAAATTGGCTGGTGCTACAGGCAGCAGCCTTTAAACCCCGGGAGTTTCAGTAGCGTAGGAGTGGCAGAGAAGCTTGGCAGATTTTTCCAGGCTCCTAAGCCCAACAAGTCAGTGCAAGACCCCGCCAGACCAAGAGAGTCCTGAAACCCTCTTGCTGCTTGCCAAAATGAAATCATGTTTTTTGTTTTGGTTTTTCAGCATCGGTCAGTAAGGGAAGCAGAAGGGTGTACATTTAATGGCTTAAGCCAGATGATTGCTCATCAGTAGTCCTAATTAATGACTTGGTGCATGCCTCTCTCTCTCTCTCTCTCTCTCTCTCTCACATACACACACACACACTTTCTCTCCCTCTCTCTCTCTCTCTGTCTTCCTCCCTGCCTTTTGTTCTTTTAAATGATTGCTTCCTTGCCGAATTGCCAGAGCTCAAAGCGGAGAGGTTGTTTCCCAGCTTTGTATTATGCTTCATTTATTCAGACAGTCTGTTCCTTTCCCTCAATCAAGCCTCTCTCTCTATTGAGTGGGTGCAGGTTTTTCAGAGCAACATGGCAGAATGTTAGAAACACTGTGCTCAAAATGTGGTGATGTTAACGAGGGGAAATCGTTTCAGTTGGAATACATATGACCGATAATTGATGGCTAGGGAAAGAGCTTCTAATTTATTTGTGCACATTCACAAGCTGCTCTCATTTTACAGCCTCTGTTCAGCTGTGGAGGTCACGTCTGGGCCGGGTGATGTACTCCACGGCAAACTGCCTGCTAATGATGAAGGTAGGTGGGTGCTCTTGCTGCAGATTTACCATATATACTCGAGTAGAATGTCAAGAGAGGCTGAAGAGAAGGTAGATTGCCGTTTGCGGTCATGTGGGGCATAGCTGGAGGTTCCTGCCGAAATCATTTCGGAGGCGAGAGAACTGGCAACACAAAACGGCTGGATTTCCAGGCTGCCACAGTTTTGTTTGGCTTTTGTGTATTTGTTGGCAAGAGGTAGAAGCCGACTTGCAAGAAAAGGTTTCGAATCAGGAACATATTGATTCAAACTGTAGCAAGATCATCACATCCCTTGTATCTAGATAACATCCTAAAACTAGTGGCACCCATTATTCAAATTGTGTTCTAATATCGTTTGTGCTGCAGACATTCACGCTGTCATTGATGTCAGGTTCAGACATGGTGGAGCCTAATATGTACATATCATACAGCATCTCCATTTCTTTCTGTTGCCGTTGGAAAAGAAAGTGCAACAATACCTTTCCTGTTTTAGAAATGCTCCAAAGCACAGAAATGTTTGGCTGCTAATAATACAACAAGGACAACAGATAATATTCATGAGGACTGTTTCCCAACTCAGTTTCGCCCCAAATCTCCACAACCGTTTCCTTTTTCTTTACTTTTTACTTCTCTCTGTGGTAATAACACTGGTCTCTGTTGTCAAGTCCCAAGCTAAACTGGGTCATTCTGCAATCTATAGGGTCTCTATGAGGTTGAGTAAATGTCAACTGAAATCTCTGTGAATGTTTGTAGTTTCTCTTTCAGGAGTAAAAATTAGTCTCCAGGTGAATTAATATCCCCTCATTTAATTTGTTCAGATGCCCTACTAAGGTCAGTGTCTTAATTTAATAAAGGACTATGGATCAGCTCAAAAATTTATAATGAGACTTTTCTCGGGGGAGTAGCTGAAGAAAAAAAGCTGCATTTGACCCGTGCTGCCATTCAGAATCTCCCTACTTTTCAGTTCCCTTTTGCATGGCTAGTGTCACTTTGGAAGAATAAACGTGATTTGTTGTGAATTTCCTCCAAGATATAGATGAATGAGCATGCTGTCAGCCTTTGCTTCCTTTTCTCTGCTGCATTTCTGATTCTTGCCTGGAGGGAGTTGAGGCTTTCAAATCAGTCCAGAGAAGCATTTTTCTTCCCATCTGTCAATTTATGCAGATTTCCTTCACAAAACAGTGGGAAGACGAAATTCTAGGACTGTTTAGCACTTCAGATTTGAGTCTAAAAAGCTGCTTGGAAGCACAGGCATAGTCCTTTTCTACATCTCTTTCAAGCATCTGGATCTTTGTCTGGCTCACAATTTTGGGAAAAGATGCAGTTACTTTAAAGAGTTGCAGAGAGGAGTACATGCACATTCAGAAGATCTTTGAGGAGCTGAATCTAAAACACCATATACAGCTCTGTTTCTTTATAACCATTATATGCTGTCAGTAGACTCCAAGATTAGCAGCAATCACAAGAAATATAAAAATACTGTATTTAGCTAATACAATTTTGCAAATCATATTGTTTGGGTTACTTCTTGCACATGTTTAATTGGCAGTTGATAAGATGGCTCATGTATGCAAACAGTAATATGATTACCAGATGACATACTATCACTTAGGAAGAGCACTATGCAGTAGGCCTTTGTGATCTTTGAGCTTAGCTGTAATCTATTTTGTATGTTGAGAAGCATATAACAAAGTGATTGCCACTGTGATATGGATCTTACACAGAGTAACAAATTATTTATGAAGAGGAATTCTATATATATTTCTAGTATATTCAAGCATACCATTGCAAATTGCAAAAAAGAAAAAAATGCATCTCTGGGAAGTGCATTTACAGTCAGTTCCCAGATCTGGGACAACTTGCTGCGGCCAACTCACAGCTAACTTGCTGTGGCTAACTTGCCATGAGACTATTCACTGCAGGTCAAGAATTATACTAATATTGAAGATATTAAGGAAAAGATGCCAAAAGAGAAAATCAGTAAGGAAAAGATGCCAAAAGAGAGACAAATTGAAATGGAATGGCAAAAATTAAAATAATTTTTAAATATTTTAAATAATTATTAATTTAAATTATTTTAAATAATGGATTTTTTGAATTGTCCCACAACAAGTTGTCCCTGCAATGAGTTGACTGTGGCAAGTTGTCCCTTGGCAACTTGGCCATGGCGAGTTGGCCGCAACAGGTTGGCCATGTTGTTGTCCACAAACAGTTTGCTGCATGGAATTGTTTCCTTAAGCTGCATTTCAAACCAATAATTGATGGGTCAAAAACTATTTTTCAGTAGCATTTGTATAGCTAGTAGCCTCGTGTTTCTATTTTAATGCAAATATTTGAACATTTTCCTTGGAATGCACTATTATTTCTAACAACCCTCAATAAACGATGAAAATTTTCATACTCTGGTAGCCACAAAATAGACTTTGCTCTCTTCAGCAAGTTGTCTAAACCTAGCAGTAGTCTTCAGATCTATAGTATCCATCACAGAGGAGTAGTTACTATATATCTTTGGATAAAATTCTATTATATTTGACAAACATAGCAATAGTACTTATATACCGCTTCACAGTGCTTTACAGCCCTCTCTAAACATTTTACAGAGTCAGCATATTTCCCCCAAAAATGGTATTTTAAAGGATCACCCGCTTCTCCGTGCAAATAGAGTTGAGTTATAACCGCTGGAATTTTCACCTGTGTAGGAATCCTGGGAGATATCATCCCAGCTAATTTGGAGAATAGATAGTTGGAGAGATTAGATAGTATATATTGATAAAAGATGCTTTAGCAAAGTAAGTTAGGAAGGGACAATTTTCAACAAAAAGGTTTCCTTGAATAGTTGGAATTAGGAATTTTAAGGTGTGAAAAAAGTTGCTCTGAAATGCACAGATTTCAGAATAAGCTCTTTTTCTTTGTATTTAATTTTCTTATAGCATCTCTCTTTAGTAGCAGCTGGACATCTGTTTTTCCCCCTGTGTAGAGTTTTTTTGTTTTGTTTGCTTGTTCCATCACCACAGCTCAACCTTTGTATCCAAATGCAATCTTGACTTTAATGAAAAAGACATCTCTAAACACAGAATTCTAAAACCAGTTTTATGAATCTAGATTTCTGATTTGTTTACATAATGTTCAACTGGTTAAGCTTGTTTTTTTTAGTTTCCTTACAACTTTCTTTAGATATCACTGATTGCATTTCACAACTTGGAGTTACTTTCCATTCAGTCCTTCCACCAAGAACAAAGTTCACCTGGTACATTCAAAAGAGTACTATAAATTGAAAGTTGAGGCATCGACAGAATTCAGGGAGCTGTACCAGAGGTGGTATTCAGCAGGTTCTGACCAGGTCTGGAGAACCGGTAGCAGAAATTTTGAGAAGTTCGGAGAACTGGTAGTGGAAATTTTGAGTAGTTTGGAATAACACCTCTGACTGGCCCCGTCCCCATCTATTCTCTGCTCCCGAGTCCCAGTTAATTGGCTGGATCTTTGATGCCTTGCACAGGAGAATGGAGCTGGAAAGCAGGTTAGTGGGGTGAGGAGAGAATGGGGATTTTACAGTATCCTTCCCCTGTAGTGGGGTGGGAATGGAGATTTCACAGAATCCTTCCCCTGTCCTTGGCCACCAAACCACAGCCACCAAGCCACACCACACACCCACCAAGCCATGCCCACAGAACCGGTAGTAAAAAAGTTTGAATCCCACCATTGAACTGTACCCTTGTTGTTGTTGTTTTAGTTAGTACTACTGATTCTGAGTACCTACTGGAATATACTATCCTTTCCCTGAATCAAGTATCTAATGAGTAGACTTCTCCCTGATGACTTCTCATCAGTTCTTCTGCAATTGCCATTCTCTAGATCAGGGCTGTCAAACTCCCAGCCCACAGGCCAGATGCGTTACACATTGGCCACACCCACGCCTGGTTTAGCGAAGGGGAAAAAATTCCTGATATGTCATGTGTCACCGCTGTGACACTGCCATGATGCCGCAAGTTTGACCAGCCCTGCTGTAGATCAAATTCAGATCACATCTGAAGGGTGTGGATGTTGGGGAGAAAAGGAGTCTCCATTCCTTATTCTTAAGGAATCTATTCAGTTGGTCGAAGAGTTTTTGTAAATTATAACTGTCTAATAATGTGATGTGATTTGCAAAGTTACTTACAATACAAGATGCACTTCTGTAAAAATTAATGTTTTCTGCATAAATCATAGGGCCTATATAACGGCAGAAAATATTTGCTTGCATTTTTTTTACCTTTTAAAAATAGCTTGATAATAAAGTTAATGTTAATTAACATTAACAGTGTCTAGAATTCCTATAAAACAATATTTTCATGCCAATAAGAATTGAAATCAGACAAGTACAAATAATTAGGAGTATATATTTACAAGAATTTGGTGCAGCTTTTATATTCCATATTTCTTCCAAAGAAGTCATTTAGTTGTCAGCTGTAATTTAATGTGTCATGAATAAATTAGATTTCTTCTGGAATTGCTGTAAAATGCCGTGTGCTGCCATCTAGTGACAGCCCTCCTTCCCTTCCCCTCCCCAAAAGACAGCATATAATTGCATTCTTATGAATTGGGAAATCAATTTCTTTCTAACACAAAGTACAAGTAGATTACTATGAATAAGAAATACAATGAGTGAAAGATGCATTTCAGATTAATTGGGCACTGATCTGTATCGGTAGGAGTTATTTAGGCCAGGGCTCTCCAATCTCTGCAACTTTAAGCCTGGTGGACTTCAACTCCCAGAATTCCCCAGTTAGCTGGCTGGGGAATTCTGGGAGTTGAAATCCACCAGGCTTAAAGTTGCCAAGGTTGGAGACCCCTGATTTAGGCCATCAGTTTCTCAACCTCTGTGGGTTCAGATGTCAAGCTGCTCTTACTGATAGGGCTTTTTTTTTCTTTCTGTTGGTCAGAATCTGCTTTCCAGGAATGCAAATCCATCACTCTGTGTCTTAAACTCTAGAAGAAAAGAAGACAGGGGTTGGTCTTTTGCATGACATCTTTTCACATATTTGAAAGATGCTATCATATCCCCTTCCTCAGATGCCTTTCCTCAAAGCAAAAGCTATCCAGCTGCTTCCTCCTCTCTCATCTCCTATCATCTTTGTTAGCCCTTCTCAAAACATGTTCCCTGTCGTTTGATTCCTTCATCAGATATAGTGGCCAGAGTTGGACACAGTATTTGAGGTAGAGTCTGATCAAAGAAGAAAGCTGTGCAATTCCCCATCACGATTTGAAAGTTATATTTTAGTTGATACCACCTAAAATCGGGTCTGTTTTGCAAGCACATTTTGATTCATTCCCTGAAGTCAATTGTTCAAAAATATTTTTATATGTAATATTATCAAATCAAGTATTGTCCATTGGCCTATAAGTTTGATTCTCCTTTCTTAAATGAAGAACTACCGATTTGTCATTTCATTTGGTTATTTTCATTTAGTTATTTTCAGCCCATTTCTCAAACCTACCAAGATTGTTTTGAGTTTTATTTCTCACCTGTGGTATTTAGCTATCTGATTCAATTTTGTGCAATCTGAAATGTAATAATAATTCCTTCCAATTCTTAGCATTAAGAGGACTTGAGACTTGTGCCACCCCATACAATATCTCTACTCTGGTAATAAAGCCATTGATGGAGACACCATGAGTATGATTTTCAAGGTAGTTATATGTTCAGTTAATTGACATGCTATTCAGCTTACATTTAACTAGTTGTTCATTATATGATGCTTGACCAGATTTTTGCTTGAATCAAAATATATTACTTTCCATATTTTGTTAAAGAGATTCCTGATAAACTGATTAATTATGAACTCTAATATGGTAGTCCTCATTTAGCAACTACTCAGATAGTGTCCATTTACAAATGCAACAGTAAGAAATGGTAATAAAAAATTAATTTTATGATCAATGCACACATTTATGACAACAAAAGCCTTCTGTGTGAAATTAATTACGATCTGGTCAGTTTCTGTGTGAACTGTCTGGCAGGTTCTAATTTAAGTTCATAGAGCTGAGATTAACTTAAAAGTTAGCACTGCTCTGGGGAGCAAAGCAGCTCAAAAATAAATAGTTTTTTAAGTAATTTCTCTGTCCTGCAAGGGGACAAAAAACGGGGAAAATGGGACAGGCACAGTTTAGTTTAGTTTAGTTTAGTTTATTGTCATTGCACCTCGTACAATGAAATCAAACACCATATTCAGTGCACATCATGACCATGACCATGACCATGAAAATAAACACAAACACACATCCTTCACCCTTCACACATTGAACCGGAAACCCCCGATCAACATTACACTATACAGCAGAATTCAAAAGAGCTACTGCCCTGGGATAGAAGCTGTTTTTCAGCCTATTTGTCCTTGTTTTTATTATTCTGTACCGTCTGCCAGATGGTAATAGTTCAAAAAAAGGGTGCCCAGGATGAGATGGATCTTTAAGAATGTTTTGAACTTTCTTAAGGCAGCGGGAGTTATGAAGCTCAGTCCAAAGAGGGGAGAGGGCAACCAATGATTTTCTGGGCAATGAGATTAACCCTCTGAAGTGCTTTCCTATCTGCCACTGTGCAATTGGCAAACCATACAGAGGTGCACTATGTTAAAATGATCTCTATGGTGCAGCGGTAGGTCACCAGCAATTTCTCATTCAGTTGTTGTTTTCTGAGATGCTTCAGGTAGTATAATCTCTGCTGGGCCCTTTTGACCAGGGCTGCAATGTGGGCACCCCAGGTCAGGTCCTCTTTTAGGGTAACTTAAAACTGGCCATTTGCTCCACTCGGTCTCCATTGATAAGCAAGGGCTGGATGTCTGATCTGTTCCTTCTATAATCCACTATAAGCTCCTTGGTCTTATTGGTGTTGAGGACCAAGTTATTGTCTCCACACCATGAAAGCAACCGGTCCACCTCATCTTGGTAGGCAGACTCATCCCCCCTGGAGATAAGTCCCACCACTGTTGTATCATCTGCAAATTTAGCAATAGTATTACTAGTATGAGTGGGAATGCAGTAAAATAGAGTAAGGGACTCAACATGCAACCCTGTGGTGTACCAGTGTTAAGAATAAGGGCTGAAGAGGTATGATTACCTAATCTGACCCTCTGTGAGCGGCCAGACAGGAAATCCATAATCCAAAGGCAGATTGAATTAGAAAGCCCAAGGTCCAGAAGTTTAGAAACTAGTCTATGTAGAAGAATTGTGTTAATTCTTTCATACAGGACACTGTATGGAAAGACTTTAGCTGAATGAGATGACAGCAACCACCAATCTTTGAAGCATCTCTCTCTCACACACACTACACACACACACACACACACACACACACAGACACATCGTTCACTTAGTGACCATTTTCTGTACCAATTGCAGTCACTAAATGAGGACTACCTGTATAACAGGAGCATATAACTTAAATAGGCTCAGAGAGTGAAGACAACAGCATTGCTTCAGGAAATAGAGAGATATGCAGAAACTAGATTATGCTTATTTTACATGAAAGGGCTTATAGCTTAAAATGAGAAAAGCTATTAATTGGCTATCATCACATTCATAAATAAAAAATTAGCTCATAACTCTACAAAAATATACTCCACATTGGTCATAATGGTGGAGTAGAGTTGGAAAACAATTGCGTGAACAAATTGCATAGGTTTGAATACTGAAATATGAGATCTCCAGAGCAAAAGATGAATTTTCGTAGTCAACTAACCATTTTGTTCTCCTTCCACCTCTCTCTTGCCTTTGTTATCAACCAATTAAAACAAGAGACTTGATCTCTTCTAGTAAAACATAAGGCTAGTGCTTAACTACTTCCTTTTAATTTAGATTCACCTTTCTAATATAAAGGAGACATAGAACATTAATCTGTATACGATTATGTTACAGCAGAATTGCTGGCTACAGAATGGCTCTTGCCACTCTGCAGGCTGTAAGGATGGCAGGAGTGGGCAAATCAAAAATGTTATGACTGCCTTGGCCTTAAGACTGGCAATCAATACTGTAACTGGATTTTAAAGAAAGCTTTGGTGCTGCCTTTATCCTGTTTTTAAAAGAGGGACATTACCCAGGATTTCTCTGAGCCAGGCACAACCAACCTCACAGGGTTGTTGTGTGGAAAATAGGAGGAGGAATGAGCATTATGTATGCTCACTGCCTTGAGATATTTATACAGTAAAGACAGGGTTACATAAGAAATAGATTCTGATTGTACTTGTAATTTTCATTAATTGACTTGTCCAAATACAATTCATACTCCCCCTCTCCTCACCCTAGTTGGAGCATCCCTGTATGCGGTGCTTCGGTGGAAAAACTAGTGAGTCTGCCTGAAAGCAGAGTAGGTTTTAGGGCTTTGCATCTGGCAACATCTCTGTTGGACAAATGCGGAGAGAGGAACAGATGGCAGGAGGCACCTTACTGCATATGGAGCTTTTGTGTCTCAAGAATGCATTTGAAGCCTCCCCTCCCCTCCCAGATTTGTTATGACCACAGCTAGCAAGAAATCCACACCTGAATTTGGACTTTCCAGAGTGTAATACAATTTTGGGAATAACTGAAGTGTGTGAGGGAGAAGGACAAGAGGGAGTGGGGGAGCAGGTGAGGCACAGGATCCCTGCCTGGTATTCACAGAATTGTTACCTCCAGGCCTGCGTGCAAAATTATGAAGTCCTTTCTATAATAGAATTTCTATGTATTTGCTCCCATTCAGGGTATTTGGTTTTTAATTTCTCATCAGTGCCTGTTTTAGGGTGTTTTCTTCTAACGCAGCCCGCGTTTTAGAAACTTGTCAGACTAGAAACACACACAAGTAAAAATGAAAGAATGGGAGCCCAATTATACCGCTTCCTCATTGGTGTTCTTATATTGAAAATACATTTGCAGAATTAATTTTCCTGCACTGAACTGATTTTCGTTCTTTTTTTTTTAACTGAATTTTTGAAGATGTACATCTAAATGGAGACCAAGATATTTCCATCAGGAAGCTTATATATGATGAACAAATAAACATTTCTAATTTCCCCCCTTGTTAAAAACCATTCTTCAGAAGCATTGAACAGTAATCAAAAGATGGGGACTGAACCTCCATATCGGCTCTGCTGAACTCATTTGAAATTCCCTTCATTTAGCTATAGCAACGGCTCCCTCAAGAAGCACACATAAGCTGTGGCCATTTTCCCAGCATGAATAATTTTCAGAGCATTGGAAATCTGGCCGACAGATCAGTTGGCACCACAGAAGAGGTTTGCTTCCCGTCCAGAATGATAAGAAACAATTTGTGCCTGTGTGTACACATGTGTGTGTGTGTCTTTGTGAGAGAGGGAGAGGAAGGAAAGAGCCAAAGGATGCTTATTGTGATCCTGGCAGATGTAAAATTGTTGCTGAAGCCTTCCTGAATTTGATTCGACTTTGGGGCTGCTTTGTCCTATGTGCTATGTGCCTGCGATAGAAGCAGTGAAACATTGCTCCCACATGGGGCTCTCTCATCTTGTGTGTCCACTCCCTCTGCTAGGTGCCAAGAAAATAGGAAATCTTGTCATATTTTCAGGCACAGTGTCCTTCCCACTTTGAAGATTTCTGCTTCCATCTGTTTTATCATGCATGTCTGCAGCTTCACTCACTTTAAGGTATATGGAGCACAGAAGAATAAATGTTGACTTTGCCTCCCTCCCCCTTTGTGCTTGCTTTACCCCTTAGGATTATGTGCTTGCTGTGGAGACATATCACACCGTCATGAAATATTACCCAGAGCAAGAGCCTCAGCTGTTGAGTGGAATTGGAAGGATTTTCCTGCAGGTATGTACCTGATTCTGAATAACGCCATGTGAAATCCCTGCTGAGCCCCATTACATTAGTATTAACATAGGAAAGGTTTTTAAGTGCCCTAATTTTAGGGAGTTGGATGTGTGAATTGGTGTCATTCTTTGAAACAAAAATAATGACAAAGATGAAAGATGTAAAGTAGGTGGCTGTATCAGTACCAAATAAGTCTAGAAGGAAATATGAGGTGAATGCTCTAACAGATCAGGGAGAACATCCTAGGTTTGTCCACCTAACGTCTTGCTATTTCAGAATACCTACAACTTAAATGTAATGAGTATTCTGATGGTTATTATTGCATGAAAACATAATAGTTGAAACAACAGACTCTATAAACTCATTGAATTATCTGGTGAGCATTGTTTTGCAGACTAGCTGTTCCCTATTCCGTAAAAGATGCAGGGTATTTGACATTTTCCACTCAGTTATAAACACACAGATACTGAAAGATGAATGGGGTAATAAATACTCCACATTTTCTATGGAATTCATGAAAGTAACTTTTCATTCCCCAAATTGCAATGCCGAATTCTCTATAGTAATCCTTGAGAAAGAAAAGGACCCTTTTGCCCTCTTAGAAACATGCAGCCCTAGCCACATCATCTAATCAAGGCAAGGTGTGCAGTTTACACAGCCAGTCAAATTATTTTCGCATAAAGGAAGAAAATCCTTAACATTTCTTCCATTCCTGGTATAAAAGTACAGTAATAAGCAAATACTAACAATAAGTTGCCTGAGGGGCTGTCTCACTTTGCCTGCTTCCATTTCTGTAATGTAGTAAACCTTTTTGATAGAAAACTTTATTTGTTGATTTCCTGTGGCACTGGTGCTTTTAAAAAGATCAATGCTGCATTTGTCTTCAGCATGAAATCTGTGCTTCTCTTGTTTTCTTTCCCTGCGACTTTAATACCAAAATAAAATTTCTGTTTTCAGCATAATAACAAACACAAGAAGGGATGTTTAATTTTCCGTTCTTACGTCAGCCATATTTAGCTTGCTGCTGACAGTTCACTGAATCAGTCAATTACAAATAGAGTAACACTGAATCAGACCATAAACCTCCAAGACGTTTTCGCTGAAATTGAATCACTTTGTAAAAGATGGAATGGGACAACCCATTTTCTTCACAACTGGAGACTCCCAAGAAGGCCCAATATATTTTTATACAATATTTCAGAGTTTCTTCACTTTTATAACTAAATTGAAGAGTTTAATATTTGATTATTGAAGAATTTAATATTTGATTCTGAATAATATATATTAGACAGCTTGAAATAAATTCTGGGAGGTGGCTGACAATTAGAAATTAACTCACTCAGAATACATTAGTAATAAAAGCTGTTTGTAAAACTGTTATGAAGGATAACTTTGGAATGAAGCATTAAAGCAGGGGTGTTAAACTCACGGCCCACGGGCTGAATGCATCATGTGCTGACCCCGCCCCTGCCCAGTTTAGTGAAGGGGGGAGAAGTCCCGATACATCACGGGACAACACTGTGACAATGCAGGTTTGATATCCTCACACTAAAGCCTTTGAAAAATAAAAAGGAACTGTTGTGGTTCGCCGGCAGCCGGTATAGACGGAAGCAGAATCGGATAGTGGGAAAGAACGGGGACCAGTCAGGGAGTCTGGAGAGACTCAGATGAGAGTCCTGCATTCGATGCAGAGATGGAGTGAGGACCATCTGGGAGTGGGGTGCTGTCTTCGGAGTCTGGCAGCAGCAAAGCAGAGGATCCATGGGAACCTATTTCCAGTGTGCATGTGCGTACAGTTGCTGGACGGCGAAAGCGGCTGAAACAAAAGGGGCGACTTGGGAGTAAGGCTGGGAGATGACTGCCCCTCCCATAAGGTATAAAGGTCAGGCAAAGATGATGAAACCTTTGCAGGAAGCAAAGTAGTTTGTTCGGTTCAGATTCATTCTTGAAGCTCTTTGTACTTCGGTTGGTTTTTTTTCCTAGTTCATTTGATACTTCTGTTATTGGCAGCACTTCACAGAAAAGAAAGGTGGGTGATTATCTCTAGGGACTGTTGAAGATTCATTCTGGCTGGGAATAAAAACAATTCCCAGTGTTGCAATAAAATATCTTGTTTTTAAAATAAACGTGTGCGTAGTTACGGTCTAGGAAGCCTTGGTCAGAACAGGAACTTGGCCTGGCATCACAATGATACTAAGATAAGTGATGGTTATGACCTATGAGAAAGTCCTGCTTTGAAGGTTCTTGAGCAGGAAATTCAGAAGGAGATCTTGAGGCTGAGGAGTTCCAGGCAGAAGAAAGTTGTCTTCCAAGTGTCCTGCTCTCAAGCCATGAAGAATGAAATCCAGCCTGGGTTAGATAGCAAGTGCACCTAAGGAATCTGTAGCATTTGGATCAGGACAATTGCAGGGAGTCAGCTGAAAGAAATGATTCTTTTTAAAGAAGCAATCTAACCCAGTCTTTTTTTGATTAAAAGAATATTATCATTAGGTGATTCACATTGAAAATAGCCTGTCGCAGGCAGAATATTAAAACATTTGTCAAATTATTCTTGGAAAAACCGCTTGTGTCCTCTTACATTGCCATACGGACTTGCAATCCATCAAGTAAAAAATTTCCAACTCCGCTCTTTCTCTACTAAGAGCCATCAGAGGCTGGTTTGCTGAAAGACAAGAGTCCCAACCTTGGGTACGATGCAAGGAGACTGCCTGATGCCTCCGAGGAACAATCTGTCTGTCCAATTCATAGAACAGTGTTAACGGGCTCTGAAGGGACTCCAGTCTTCCTCACAGTTCTTGCTCTTATCTGAGGCTTTGGGGGAAGAGAGATTATTGGACATTCTTGAATTAGTGGTTTTTACTGTCAGAGTGGGACCTTTTCCTTCCAGTGCAATAGAACTGAAGACAAAGCCCAAGAAACCCATTGGCTTGCTTACATAACCTTGAACAATAGCACTTGAAAAGCCTGTGGCTTTACAAAAGGGTCTGGAATCATGGCATCACAGAAGCCCCCTCTTATTTGCCAGGAGGCCATGTCTGCATGCAGTCCGAGAAGCCCAAGAAAAGCTGCAAAATTGTGAAATTGGGAGGGAGAGAGGAAATGGTTAGTTGGTTGGCTGGTTAGATTTATATCTTGCCCTTCTAATATGATATGTACTTTGAGTTTTCTTACACAAAAGTCAACACTAAAAATTAAAAATGTAAATCAAGCTAGCATGAAATCAAGTAACTGTTAAAAACTTGGTTGAAAACCTCCGTTTTTAACTAATTTTTTAATTATTTGAGAATGGAGGCCTAAGTTTATCCCCTCAGGGAACACATCCCATAGCTTGGGAGCAAGGGAAGGGAAGGCTGTCTTACTTGTACCTGATAAAAGGCCATGCAAGAGCCTCTCTTGTAGATGCTAACTGCCAAATAAGTTCTTGACAGTGATGATTCTCCAGGCTTACCCTAAACAGTTTGAAAACTAGTACACGTTTCACTTATTTCATCCAACAAGTGATATGCCATATAAAAAGGTCATCACCATGTTCAGTTAAAGGAATAACTAGGGCTAGGTTGCACAGTATGTACTTTATTAGACAGCCAGGGTTGGTGTGGACCTGTTCTGCACTATATATCATAATATTAGCTCTCATCATCACAGTGAAGTTCTCACAATGCAGATGTTACAGGGGCATATGTCCCAATGAAAAGATATTTCAAACATCTTTCTTACAAAATAGTTAATGCCTATCACCAGGAAAAGATTACAAAATCAGTTCTAAAATGTTGGGCTCCACAAAAGGAATCACAAAGAACCCTAGAATAACTAACAGGGATATTCAAGCCATCCTTACCTTGGCTGTTCCAGAATCAAAAACAGTAAAAATAGTTGATGGAAGAATAGAGGCCAAAATCATGGCTCACAAGAGAATATTGATGCTCATTCAGATTTGCTAAAATGTACCTGGATGTAATCCTCTTACCTTCTTAAGGAATATTCCATGGGCAGGTAAATCAAAAGTAGAACTATATCATATAGAAACCAAATACTACATTCCTAATAAGATTCTCATTCCAGCTATTAAGCACTAAGGTGATAGTCAAAGGGAGAACTGGCAGTAAAATCACAAGTTGTGGTGGTGTCTCACTTAGCAGCCATGTTACACAGAGTTGCTGGTCCCAATTATGGTTGTTAAACAACGTAAGAGAATAGATGAAGAACAAATTCAGGATTTGGAATGGCCAAGTCAAAGTCTATGTCTAAGTACCAATATGAAAATCTAAGGGGGAATGAGGCTTTTTTTAGATTGGCAAAATCTATGATAGATGACTCCCCCAAAAATGCATTAAACTATGCTGCTATTTTTCATTCAGACTCTTGTCAGTAGGACCCACAGAGAAAAACAGCGGCAAAAATACAGAAATATTCAGAAAATTCAAAAGGAGATAAGTGCATCTGCACAGAACTTTCATCTAGAGGACCAAGGAATCTGCAGACAGATTCAGATACAGTCTCTTCTAGTAATATTCCCAAAGCAACCAGATCTTGAGACTAGATACAAAAGTTAAAGTGTTCAACTGAATGTAGCCCAGCAATCATGCTTCTGGAAACTTGAAAAGACTCTTGAGTTTCCTGCCTATTTAGCACTGCCCAAAGCCCTCAGCAGTCCTTAATAAATAACCAAGAAGCTGTTTTCCTTTGAGCAATAAGCCCCATCTTGGGCAAGGATAAAATAATAATCAAATAAAACTGAAGTCCATAATGAGCCACTTTTTATATCGTGTTTTCACTGCATGCAATAAAGTGTGCTGGAAATTGGAATTATTTTCCTGTTCTCTTTCTGACCCTCTATATAGGCCACTGAGCCAACAGTAATTAAAACTCCACCTGCTTTCCTTTGAGAGAATTTGATCCATCTAGATATTAGCTATTGAGATCTAGATGTTTGAAGGAAGGAAAGTCACCACCTCACTTAATCTATGGAAAATTTAGAATGCACACAGATATATGTCATTTGAATTGGACATTTAGTGTGGATTTATTCTTGCTGCCTTTTGGCCAGACATCAAACTTTTTTCATATTGCTGAACTTGAGAAGCAACTGATCTTCCCTGTGTCTAGTAGAAAATGGCTCTTGTAGCAATCTCAGAACCGCTTTCAGTTCCGAGTAGTGTGCTCATAAATGGAGGAATGGATTGGCTTTCAAAGGCCATCAATAAACATTTATATAAAATGCTTGGAATAAGAACTGGAAGGTTGTTTAATCAGCACTGGGAACAAGATACTGTAGGTATAATGTGCCTTAACTGGAAAATAAAAAGGGCTAAATAGCTATACATCATGACACTTCTGTGTCAGAACAAATTTATTTTAAAAATTGTGAACAATTTATGTGAGTTTTGGTTCTCTGCAATATTTTCTTGAACACTACTGAGCTATTTCTAAAAAAAATCTATTTCAGATTTGATATAATTGGAGTGAGTCAAGAGCTAGATAGGTCTGAGAATCAGTATATTCCACTGCTGCTACTGGTATCTGCACATTGTCACACTTTGAGAGCGTGTGTGTGTGTGAATTAATTAAAATCAATATTGACCCAAACCACTAATTTTAGCTATGTATTGATGGGTTAGAATTGGTATTTATATTTGCTGTATATTACATTTTTCTCTTCTTTTGCTCCTAGTGTTGAAAGTAATTTATTTGTGAAGATGTACCTATTGATGAGCCTCTCTTGTGCTTTGGTAATTAAAGTAACTGTTATTAACCATTTATGTGCTATCCAGATTGGAGACATTAAAATGGCTGAAAAGTATTTTCAAGATGTTGAAAAGGTGGCTGAGAAATTGGATGGACTGAAGAACCAAATTATGGTTTTAATGAACAGGTGGGAGACATAAATGCCAATTTAATATTAGACACGAGTTTGCAAAGAATGCACTATGAACGTTAAGAGGCCCTAGCGAATACCCCTTTTTTATCATTTATCTTTTATGTAACCTCAGCTGCCAGAAGAAAAGCTGATTGGCACCTACTAGCCTATGAGATTTGTATGACATATGTAACCCGGAAAAAAATACCTTATTACAAATTTTCTTCTTGACCACTATATGCAAATTTATTTCTGTATCAGCTTTACAGATTAATGCGGCAGTGCAAACTTAGCCATAATTACTAAGAAGAACCATTTAGCTCAGTGGAACATTGAATGTATTGGATCTAGAGTTATGCTCAGCAAAATGTCATACACACTAGAGGAATTTGATGCTTACTAGAGGAAGAGGCCTTCCTCACTCTGAGTCCTCTCTCCCTCTGTTCCTAGTTTCTCAAAAGTTGTACAGCATTATTGGGAGCACTTCCAAAAAGTATAGGTGATTGCACTTGGAATGCAACATCAAAGAAACTAGCTAAAATCACTAACCATTGGAAGCTTCCATGGATCCCCTTTTTGTCTGTGAACAAAATAAATAGTTATTGAAGTGTATTCATTTAATATGTTTTAAATGCTTATCTAAAATTGTGAAGACCACATACATATTGGAAAAAATATATATAGGAAACAGAATCTGCTGAAGAATTCCAATAAGTTGGAATACTTCATGTTGCATTGTTTAATCTGACATCTAAATTATAATTTAGATCCAAGATTAATTTATGAAGATTAACTGAGGGAACATCCGTATCTATGAAAGAAAAGAATGTAGTTTCCTTCTATAACTGAGTCATTTTCTGAAAGAGTACATACATTCTCTTTCTTCTTCTTATTTTTACTATTTTTAGAGCATTTCTCCATCTTGGTCAGAATAACTTTGCAGAAGCTCACAAATATTTCACAGAAATTTTGAAGATTGATCCATCCAATTCTGTGGTAAGAAATCTTAATGTTAAAATAGCCGTGGTTTGTAAGCTTTAAAAGTAAATTGTCCTTTAGTGTCTGATTTATAATACTGTATGGATATACAGGTAGACTTTGACCAACGACCATAATGGAGGCTGCCATGGGTCATAATAACCATTAAGTGAAGCGCCCATGTGGATTGCCTTACTTATAATGCTCCCTCCCTGTTCTTCCTGATGTGGTTGTTAAGAGAAGCATGGGGAGCCTCAGGAGCTCTTAGGTCTTACCCCGCCCCTCCCAAGGCCTCCCCCACCCCCTGAGGTACGCCATGCTCCAGTTCCTCCTACTCTGGCCGCATTGAATTATAGCTTCTCAAAAAATGGTGGTCGTTTCCAGAATTGCACCATGGGGGCCAGCAATGGAATTGCTTACCATGCTTCCCTGACACAAGCTCCAGAACACTGCAGAATGCTGCAGAGCTTGTGTTAGGGAAGAAAAGCGAGCCTCCCTGTTGCTGGACAGTGTGGTATAGCTGCAATTTTCAAGGCAGCCACTTTGAATTGTGTGGCTGCTCAGAAAATGGCAACCATTTCAAAATCATGCCATACAGTCTAGCAGTGGAGCAGCTTGATCTTCTTCCTAACCCAAGGTCCAGAGATCTTCTAAAGGTGCCTGATGGATGATTTGGGCTGAGGAGGGGTGTGTGCAGCATGGTGAAGTGTGGACCATATTCAAGGCCTGCAGGGATTCTGTGTGGGAGATGGCAGGAAGATAAGTAGAGGGACACTGCAGCATCCTTGCAGTTGGTTGTAAGGACAAACAACTGCAAAGATACTGCAGCTGCCATAATTTTGGGACCATATCACAAGTAGCATTTAAGGGTCTGCCTTAGCTTTGAACAGTTACTAAGCAGCCGGTCGTAAATTGAGAACTAATTGTATACATTGAGGTAATAGTATCAGTACTTAGCACAATCAGAATTTGTTTAGTGAACTTCACTGAAATGATGCAAAGTAATATATAGTTCAACCTTCTCCAATCTGGAACCCTCCATATGGATTGAAATATAAATTCCCAGAATTCTCAGCTAGTCAATGGAGGGCATCCAGTTGGGGAACCAGTTTAAATTGTGATGTTCCTCATATCCGTCTTGAACTCTATAAACAAGCCCTGTTGTAATGATTGGAACTCTGGCAACAAAGAAAGCATCCAAGTCCCTTCCCAAAATCAAGGCTTGGTTTTTTTAAAAAAAGTATTTAAAGTGTGTTGCATTTTCTCTAGAGTGGTTTCTTTGGATTTCATAAAGAAACCTAATATATTTATTTTCCCTAGGCTAACAACAATGCTGCTGTTTGTCTTCTTTATCTGGGAAAACTGAAGGATTCCCTCCGTCAGCTGGAAGGGATGGTTCAGCAGGATCCTAAACACTACCTTCATGAGAGTGTTCTCTTCAATTTGACAACCATGTACGAACTTGAGTCTTCTCGCAGCATGCAAAAGAAACAGGCTCTACTTGAAGCTGTAGCTGTCAAAGAGGGTGACAGCTTCAACACACAATGCCTCAAGTTAGGATAAGCCCATCCATTTTTTATTTTTTTTTTGCAAAAAAGCTCATTTCAGAAGCTGTATATATACCTCGGCTAATTTTGTTTCTCCAGCAAGTGCAATAAAAAAGCTCTTTAATTATGAATATATGGTAAAATTATAAATACATGGTAAAATTGTTGTAATGTAGGAATTTATACACTGGTCTGTATATCACCCTCAGGACTTCCTGTTAATCTACCATCAAATTCATCCTTGAAGTTACTGCCAGCTTATAGTGTATACCAACCATCGAAATTATTCAGATGGGCTTTTTTCCTGTTAATAGTGACCTATATAAGATAATTTGTCTCGATGGCTTTTATTCTAAAGACATCCAGAATGTAGTGATTGTGTGTATAGAATTGGAGGACAATCGGGTGATGGATGGAAAAGGTTGCAATAAAGTAGGAAATTATAAAGACAGGCTCCAGTCTAGGTTTTTTTTTTTCTTGGGGGGGGGAGCTGTCTCTAAAACACTGCACCCATTTGACACCCCCCCAAACTGTCTCAAATTGTTTTGAGAAGAATTATAGGACACATTCTCCTTCACCTGTTTCAACCTGGCTTGCTCAGGATGCAAAACTGCCATTTTGCCCTGTAACTTTACCCAATTAAGTAAGGAAGTATACCTAAATATTAATAATAGCTTTCCTTTGCTTTTGTGACCAAAATGCATCAGGATTTACCCAAGCATATCAGAATAGAGGGCCAGATTGTATTCATGGCAGAACAGATTCATCTAAAGGAAGAATCTGTTCATAATTCACTCATTAATTTTCTGTCCAAATTCTTCCCTTAAAGGTAAGGAATTTTATCAAAACGAATAAACAGCATTTGCAAGCAAAAATAATTTTATCTCTGAACAAGCCCCCCTAGGCCACTTGCCCCTGAAATCAGCTTTGAAGATTGTTCCAGGAGAAATTAAGAAACAGAGAGAGAGAGAGAGAGAACAATGCATTCTGTTGGGTGAGCAGAAGCCTATTCATTTCACCTGGGATGTGGTCCATTGATTTATTACCAAGTAAGCTCAAGAAGCTAATTATTTGAAGGTAGGGATAGCTTTTCAGAAAAAAGAGGTAGATAAAAACTGGATTCACGTATCACATCCAGTCATAGCTTTCCCGAGTATGATTGGTTGAATAATGGGGGCCCGCGTCACTTTGGGTACTTTACAATCAGTAGCTGGCATATCATAAGCTTCTGTTTTCATTTGTTTGCTATCCACCTTGGATTATTTTATGTAATATAAATGGCTATATACATTTTTCAAATATATCAGTACAACTACAACACCCTAAGGAAAAAACAAAAAAACAATCACATTTAGGCCAAGGGCAGTGTGATTCATCCAGGACTTCAATACAGGAAAATAAGGTAAGCATCCTTTCACTTGAGAAGAATGGACCAGACCCGAATGGTGTTCAAACACAGAAATTCTCTTCTGCACACTTGAAAGAGGCAGAGGGATAACGGGCCTTATTATTATTATTGCCATCTCGAACTCCCTTCAACGTGTTAAAGGTTGCTCTATTTCCCCTTTTTTGCCCATCGTTCTGGCCCATCTGTGAGCACATTCCCACATATGTGCACACGTGCATCCACAGAAAAAGATGCCCCCTGAGTATAGTCTACAGATTTGTCTGCCTGGATGTATCTATAATGCATTAAGTGCTGGCAGAGCATGTCAGCAGGTGCGCTGCTCTTATTGCTATGCTCCTCACACGCTGCGCGCCAGAGAGCTCTGGATAATTCCAAAGGTTACTGTGACGGGTGACTGAATAGGCGACGAATTGACCTGCTTTAGAGGTGAAAATGAGGAAGCCGCCTCTCCGCCAGCATTAAAAGCCTGCCGCTGCTTGAAAAGCCAAATTAAAATAAGGGATCTATTAAAACAAGAGAGCTGCCATTCAAACCAGACGGCGGGGGAGGTGGAAAGGGTTGCCAGCCAGCCAGGCGAGCTGCAAAGCGGCTCCCGGCCCAGCTGACGTTCGACTCCTGTGGAGCAGAGGCGGCAGGGCGGGGAATAACGAGCTCTCGAGAGGATCCCGGTACAAAAGGGGAGAGGGCGACACGGCCCGGCTCTCGCTGGCGGATTAGCTCTTGGTTGCCGAGCTTGGGAGGGGGAGGGGGTGGAGGAACACGAGCCAGCTGAGATGAAAGGAAAAAAGAAGAGGGAGCGAGCTCAGGTGTGATTGTAAAAGCAGCAAAAAAAAGGTGACTTATTGGTTGTCAGGTGGTTGGGGGAGGGGTTTCATTCCTCAGTCAGTTTCCCGCCAATTCGTCCAGGCGCCATCGCACAGAGGTCTCTTTCCCCAGCTCAGGCTTTCCCGAGCCCCTCCCGAAGGAGCTGGTCCCCGAGCCGGTCCGCCTCATCAGGGGAGGCGCGCGTGACCCAAGGGGCGCTCGCTCGGCTTCGGCCTGCCTTTCGCTACTCCTGTCGCTGCTGCGCGTGCGCCTGCGATGCAAATCTCGTAGTCTTTCATCTGGAGAGTGTAAGTAGGGCCCTCGAGAAGTAACATCCCTTCCCGTGTGAACCCACCCCCACCCCCACCCCCAGAGGCAAGCCGGGCTACGATGGGCCTTTGCAACCTGGGAGCAGAGGAAAGCCGCTTCTGTTAATTTAGCTCAGTGGCTGATCTCGAAAAGCTAAACAGGACTGGAGGATACCCCAGCTTTGTACGTTAGAAAACAGTTTAAAAATATATCCCAGAAGAAAACAAAGTTAAAGTTTTGTTACCCAGAAAACAATAAAGCTTACTTTAGAGATTTCAAAGATAATCTATGGGTTATTTATTTGTTCTCATTGATTGAATATACTGTACCCCATTTGCCTGGTGGTGGTGGTGGTGGTGGAGGAGGAGGAGGAGGAGGAGAAAGAGGAGAAGAAGAAGAAAGAAGGAAGAAGAAATTATTATTATTAGTGTTTGGATGGATGGATGGATATAGATCAGGGGTGTCAAAATCATGTCACGGCAGAGTCAAGTGACATAGTCAGACTTTTTCCCCTTCGCTAAAATGGGGTGGGCATGGCTAGCACCTGAAGCACCTGAACTTGGCTCTTCATCCAGCTTTTGGAGAAAATGGCTAATGCTTTCTTTCTGTTTCTCTCTGGGTTTATTCTCTTTACCATTATTGTTCTTTTGTGATGTTTTTGTGTTTTTAAATGTTTTAATTGTAAACTGCCCAGAGTTGCTGAAGTTGGATGGCATATATATTTATCATCTTAGATTTCTGCTGTAGTTCATGTTACGCTAAATTTCAATTTGTATGATCATGGTTTATTGCAGTAAATTGGATAGCTAATCTATTTATTTGCAACCATAGATTTTAATAAAAATTGGTATAAAATTACAATCCTTACTGGCTCAATTTATCCCCCGCCCCCAACAATAGAAGTTATCTGTCAACATCTTCTTTGCAGTCACTGTAAGTAAAGCAACTTGCTTTATTACATGTTGCTGGACACTGGTCAGTAGGAAATGGATTGCAATAAACTACAATTAGCTGGGTTCACATAGTATGCTATGTTGTAAACCATGATTTGAAGAACTTAATAGCTAGTCACACTGCACTCTAAATCCAAGCAATACAAATCACATAGCTTAATGTGATGTACAAACTCAGTTCTTGGTTCTTGTATACTGCTAAGTCACTTCATGATTTTGTAGAATTTTGTGGTTCTTCTGCCAATAGTTCTTAAAAACTTCTTTTAAAATTCTTTCTTTTTGAAGTTGAAGCATTCAGATGATGCTGGGAGATTTGGTAGGGACAGGGAATAGGAGACAGAATTGACAGAGAGTTTGGACTCCCAAGTTCCATCACACTCAGCTAATCCAGTGACCAGCGGCAAGAAGTAGTGAGGGACATAGCCAAAATATCAAGTACATCAGCTTGTCTATTCCATTTTTTTAAAAAAATCCTCTAAATACGGTGTTATAATTTGCCTAGTATATAGGAATGTCAAGAGAAGCATCCCACTCCCAAATACTCCTCTTGACTCATTATCATTTCAATTTCAACCCATCAGCAATGTTCCTATACAGCCCCAAGACTTAGGATCAGCAAAAGAGAGCAACAATGGCAATTGTCCATGAAAGAGTGGCTGATTTTCATCCAGAGCACAAGGGCCTGGTGCTGTTTTGCTCTCAGGAAAAAAAAAATATTTTTGCATTGAAATCTCTGCCTGACAGCCAAGAGAGGATTTCTGTCGGACCAGACAGCGTGTGCCAAGGGCTGGAACAGCAGGAACTTAGCAGATGGGTTTCACAGACAACTGGCACCACACCACCACTCCATGCCCTAGTAGGCACCAGCCCTTTCGTAGATGCTAAATTTTTAATTCTGAAATTTAAAAGAACAAGCAAATGTCCTGGGGGTTTCAAGCTGCTTCTTGATTGAGAGTGGGCAGACGCAGCGGCTGTCAAACCAAAGTAAACAGCGCCTCTTTGCTTGCCTAATTAAGAGCACCAATCTTTACCTCTTCAAACCAGTCAGCAGTCTCAATTTCCCAAGGTCTTCAAGTGCTCTTCTGGTTTTTAAAGGGCTATTCATCATGGCCAGCCATTTTTTTTCCTCCCAAGAAGCAAGCAAAATGGGAAAATAGCAAAAACATGAACGGAGGCTCAGGCACAATGAAACAGCCCCACTCTGGATGTGCCAGTGTGACTGCAGAAGGACAGGACTTGATTGCATGCAGTCCTGTCATCTGGATTTTTTTTTTGGTCAGCCAGCTGGTTTTTGTTTTTGAAAAGCCTTCTGCTGTCCACAATCTTATATCTTTCACACGGTTTACGTGACAAGTAAAAATTCACCAACTAAAAACATTTCTCATTCTGCTATTTTTACCCTTTTATGCTGTTGTAATCTCCATGGAGAACTATAGTTCAATTAAGAGCATAACAGACAATATAGAAACTAAAAGGATTCCATTTTAAAATAAATTACCAGATGTATGTTTAAATTCATACACAGTATTTTAAGGTGCATCATAACCTACAAAGGCCACAGTTAAGTTTAGAGACCAGGAATGGAGGTGCTGCAAATCCAACCCAAAAAAAGGTCTCTTTTTCAAGAGGAAACATGTTCCTTCTCTGATTGCCATGGAAATCAAGGTGAAAGCAAGCTGGGTTCATTCCAGGGAAGAGGGCACCACCATTTTTAAAATTTAAATGAGGCCTGGCTTGTTCCTGATTGCAGAGTAAACACATTTTTTCCTTTTTTATTCCATAGCTTTTGTGCAACATTTCAAGAGACTCGGCTTTTGGTAGGAGTTTCCACACAATTTGGCTGTAAATGAACTAAAAAGGTGCTAGATTTATGGGATCAAGGCTGTAAAATACCACTAGGTGGCAGTAAAGTATATAAATACAAGTAACTTAGCTTTTTGCTGCCATCTAGTAGGTATTTTGAGTTTCATAGTCTAATTTCAGCCATTTCAGATGTCATTCTTCACCAAGCTCAGGAATTCCCAGTGTAAAACCTTACCATTTTTCGTAGACTGAAACAGACTCCTCAAGTCAGGGTACTGATTGCTGAAGCAAAGAATATCAGAACCCTTTGAAGGAGCTACATAATCGTAGGAAAAGAGATGATTGCTTTAAGACTAGTATCTAATTTTGAAGGCGCTGCAGTAATATATTTGGTAATATATTCATGCTCTTTTTTTTTAATCAAATGCTGCATTTTACACACCTAACAGACATGGAACTAATGAAACACACTAGCAGCCTTCTTAGAAGGCAGGTAAGCAGAAATATAGCTCTCACTTGTTGCTCTGCTGAAGCACCAATGAATGATTCACTCATCTGTATGGTTAGTTGTGCATTTTCTCATTTAGTTCAGCAGCATCTCTCTGTCCATAGAGATGTATTGACTTTTAGAAACTACTGCAATAGGGAGAGTGAGAAGAATCTAAATCAGGGATTAGTCAATCCTGTAGAACTGGGCAATTAATGAATGCATCAATAAAAAAATATCTGCATTTCAGTAGGCTTACAAAAAAGGCCTAGATCATTTGAAAATTAAAACAAAATACTGTTGATTTTCTGTATTATTTGGTTATATCACACCATTTGGAACTGAAAAAAAACCCTGCATTTTAGCCTAGCTAAGTGAATCCAACATGTATAGTTCAGCACGTTGTACAAATAAGCTGCCTAGATAGAGTTGCTTTGTCAAGATAGGCAATATAAATGTCTAATAACAAAATAAATCCAAGAAATGTGGTCAGGTATATATAAATTGGTTAGCTATAGGTAAATAAATTGTGTAAATGCAGCCACAATTTCAGGCTTGGTTATTACATTTTTACCTGGGCCTTACTCTTTTTAATCTTTATATAAATGATATTCCAGCTGAGCTGGAAGACCCTTCAACGCACAGCCCTCGAATAGGCTCAAGACATATTAATGTATTAATGTATGCCAATGATTTAGTGTTGATTTCCTGAACCCAAATAGGTATGAGGAGACTCCTCGCCAAGCTCTCGTGTTATTGTATTACAAATTTCTTGATTATAAACATAGCCAAATCAAAAGTTATAGTTTTTGCCAACAAGAATAAAAAGCACAGTTGGCACATCAATGATGTAAGGATTGAGCAAGTTATTCAATATACCTATCTTGGAATTGTTTTTTCTAGTGTAGGTGGTTGGATTCCTCATCATCAATTTCTTTCTCAAAAGATAAGCTGGAGCAAGCCTCATATACAAATTAAGTAAACGTATCCAACCAACTTCGATTTTGCCAATTCGTAAAGTCTATCAGGCCAAACTTGTTCCGACTATGTTCTATGGTGCCGAAATCTGGGGTTTTACAGAGGCCTCCATATTAGAGAACCCAAAACAATTTAAGGAGGATGTTGGGGGTAAACAATTCCACCTCGGCGGCAGCCATTAGAGCCGAACTAGGATGTTTTTCACTGTACACCTACACGATTACTAGGGCAGTAGCCTACTGGCTAAAAGTGACCCAGATGGAAGCCAGTAGACTTCCTAAAATCTGCCTAGAGAAACAGCAGACCTTAAACTTTCAAAGATATTCCTGGCTAACCCGGCTGTCAGAAACTTTGAATCGATATGGCTTACGGTTTCCATTGTGTGATACATTGAAACAAGTCAAATAACGGATTAAAGATGTCCATGGGCAAATAGACATGGCAACTTTATCAACTAACAATTCCCTTAAGCTACTGACAGTAGTCAAAACAACTTTTACTCTGGAAAAATACTTACATCTAGAAATGTCACCATTGGAGAGAGAATTATTTGTTAAATTTAGATTTGAACTCCTAGACACTAATGTTAAATTTGGCCGTTATCAGAAAATCTCGTATAATGGTAGAACATGTGTATGTGGGGCAAACGCAATAGAGGATACACTGCATATAATATTTGATTGTAGTTTGTACGGGGAAGTAAGGACAAAATATCTCACCCCAATCGTAGATAAATTTCCCCACTGGGACGTAAGGCATAAGTTAATATTCCTATTGAAAACAGACTCTTCTCCTCTGATAAGGGCAATCACTGGCTATCTCAAAAGGATGACAGTAATACGAGCCAGTCATATTGAAAAGAATTTTATCGATTGTAAGAAAGATGAGCTGAGCTAGAAAGGAGCTATGTTGTTTAGTATTTTAATCTTTGTAAATATAGTTATCGAATACTGATATTGCCAATTTAACATATATATGTATATACTCTTTTTAACTGTCACTTTTGTAACCGTAAGGTTTTCTTTTAACTATGTGATCTTTGAAAAGGCCTTCGGGCTATTCAATAAACAAACTACTACTACTACTACATTTTTACCCTGCCACAATCAAAGGAATCTTGGCATCTTGTGTAGATCATAAAACAAATTAAAACATCTATGCACTAAATCTAAAAGAAGCCATCGGAACAGAAAAATGATGATGTCATATATAAGCGTAGGAGAATGCTCTCCAAAAAGAGTTCAAGTCTTTTTAAAGAATTTCTGAAAAACAGAGCAGGTTTTGGATTAATCCACTGTTTCCCTAATCTCAGCAACCTTAAAATGTATGGGCTTGAATCCATGCATCTTAAAAGTTCCTGAGATTAAGAAACACTGGTCTACAGTAATCTCTACCAGAAAGGAGGCTGCTCCAAAGCATCAGCCCTAGCACAGAAAAGCAGCTTCAGCCCCACCCCAAACATCTTAAGCCTAACAACCTTTTAAATAATTGAAAATGGAAATATATTACTTTTAATTCAATATAATTTTAAGAGATGACTTTCATTTTTAGGCAATTAATGTTTTGATTAACTTTTATCATGATTCTTCTGTAGTATCAGAGTTCCTCCGCAGCTGCTACGTATGTTATAAAACAACATAGGACAGTGGTTGCTAATCTTTTTGGGCTCCTGTGCCAAAATTTGTGTGTGTGCTTGCGCGCTTGTGCTCGCGTGCCAGCACCCAGAAGGCAATGTGCGTGCCCCCTGCTCCTGTGCACGCAATCCCCACCACCACCGCCGCTGCCCTCTTACCTGCATTGCGCCTTGCAGGTGATTTTCAGTCCCTTTGAGGCCTTTTTCAGCCTCCCAGAGGCTTGAGGAAAGCCTTTGCAAGCTGAACAATAGGCCCGTTTCATCATTTCTGGTATTTCCAGAAATACAGGAAATGATGAAACGGGTCTATTTTTTGGCCTGCAAAGGCTTTCCTCAAGCTTCTGGGAGGCCGAAAAAGGCCTCAAATCAGCTGTGAGGCATATACATGCACAGTGAGGTAAGTTTGCCTGCAACTTGAGTGCCGGCACAAATGGCTCTGCATGCCACCTGTGACACGTGTGCCATAGATTCACCATCACGGACATAGGATATCCTCGTTGCATATCAACCAGGCTCATATGTTAGGTTAAAACTCTGTTGGCTGGTTAGCAGCCTTTACAAACACAGCCAGCAAGGTTACTTTATTCAGCCAGTTGGGCAAATTTTGGCAACTCAGTTAATTCAGTAAATATAGTTCACTTAAGCAAGAATTAATTTGTGTGGAAATATAGCCATATCCATCACATCCAGTTTGGCCATTTATGTGGATTTAAGTTCCACTAAATGCCACAGAATTGACTGATTGGGTTTTGTTTATTGTAACTGATAAAGCTATGTCTTATCCAATTTATTTGTAGGACTGACATTTAAAAAGACATTTAATACTTCATACCTGGATTTTCATGATCCCTTGTATATTTTCCATTTATACAGTGATTGCAAACCCAAGCATGCAGTGTGAGCATTTATATATGCATCTTACACAGATGAATCCCTAAGTAGGTGATAAAAGCACCCAATAACAAGTTTCCTTAAAAAGGCCGAAGACAATTAAAAGATAGAATATTATTTTATTAGCATTACAACATTAAAGCAACTATCAAAAATAATAATGCTTTCAGTTAATGCAGGAATGAATCAGGTAAGTATTGCTTGTAAGAGGAACAAGTATTGATATTCTCAACTGAGATCTGAAAACTGCATAAATCACTATTGTAAGTAAAAATCTATTCATCCAAGGACAAAATTTGATATTAAAAATTGATATTCGAGAGAGGGGAAATCAAAGATTTATCACCTGCAGATTCTGTTAACATAGCCGCTTTGCCATTTTAATGTTACAGATGTTGCAGGTGTTCCATGCCTCATGTCCTACTGGTTTATTGTACCATTTGTGACAAAAACTGTTGGTACTGTGCTCGAGCAGGAAAGTGGTCAGCTGGTCTGTTATAAGCAATCCACACTGGTTCTCCAACGAACAATCTCATTGCCTTGACATAATTCTGAAGGGAGAAACACAAGAATTCTCATTCAGTATGTAAGAATTCACTTTTATTAAAAAATGTGGCTCAAACTATCAAAAGGCTGAAAGAATTAAGGACAAAATGGTCTTTGGGTGGTTTTTCCGCAAACATTAAGAGATTTTTATTTTTATTTTTTTAAAAAAAGCAGTAGCAAATATAATACTTAAGAACAGAATCGGAGTGATTTTACTCAAGCCTTAAAACATATCCAGACTTTTAAAAATATAACTATAACCCACAGTCTGATTTTCTTTACCTGGTTTGCAATATTGATATTCTGAAAGAAATAATAGTGATATAAATCACTTCAACTCAGCCAGGTACCAGAGTCGATATATTCAAAGTCCCATAAGGGAAAGAAATTCTTTGGACATTTGGCAGATTTAGAGTTCTATCATTTTATTGGCCTTGTTCCCGAGTCTGGAAGAAACTGAATTTGAACAGCTGGTGCTTTTCGCGCATATAATCTCAAGCAAAAGTTGGTGTGATGTGGTTCTTCAAAGCATGGGAGCAGGAAAACTATGGCCATTTAAGAGAAAATACTGCTTTGTGTATGATATTCCTTAGTCTACAGGGTTGGAAAGCACAGGACACACCTGGAAGTTGTGACTCAACACCTGGAGGATCATAGACTATTACCCTGATGTAGAAAAGTGTCCATGGAAGAACTCACAAATTGTTATTCAGTATCCCCTTATTGGAGTGTAAAACGGGAGTACCAAAGCTGGACTAAGAAAATCCAGGTAACCTGCAGATGTTAGCAAATAATTGCAGGGAGATAACTCATGGCAGCCATCTAGTTGTCATGCAATTTTTGCAGCCCAAACCTTGTAATCTTAGCTTTAAGTCGCAAAGAATTCAAGAAGCCATCCACTTCTGCATAAATGCAGTTAAGTTTTTTTTTTTTTGAACCCTCAATTCACAAGGGCAAGCATGCCATTAATTGCATAAATGTTGAAAGTCTTTATGGCTTCTTAAACTGTATCTTTGTGACAATCCAACCAAGACTGGAATTCATACTCTTTTTTTTTTACAAATCATGATGCAATAGGCTACTCTAAAACCAGTTTGCTAGTTTTGCTAGTTCAGCTATCAAGAGAATACAGAAAGTAACTGGGCACAAGATGGCTTAGTTCACACACCATATTTAACTGTAATCAAGAAGCAAATTTGAAATTGGATTACCAGGGACGAAGTCCTAGGCCAGCCTGAGCTGTTAACAGTAGCTTCATCCTAGTCAGTATCTCTAATCTACTTAGCTAGAAAAAATGGAGAGCTTCATTTCAGAAAGGGAAAGAAGCTTTCGGACCATAACCTTTTTATCTGTCAGTGAAGAAAACAAATAATTTATTTTCTTTCTTTCTTTCTCTCTTTTCTTTCTTAGCAGGAGCTCTGGGTAAGAAATAGCTCATTTCATCACATGAGCTAAAATGAAATGTAGTCTCTTGCTTGTGATCGACAGCTCATGCTATAATCATGTTAGCCTTTATATTACCACAGAATTATTGGTTTATATTTTTAAATGTTAGCCTCTGATCAGTAGCTGCATTTTAGCAACAGCTGCTTAATATTTAAATTAAGACTTTTAAAAAATGTCAGTGGCTTAGGTAGGCCACTGTGTGTTTGAGTTATTAAACAGTATAATATCAGAGACATTAGAAATAGCAAATTATGTTGGATTCAGACATTTTGAAAAGTCAGAATTGTGTGTTTGCATTGTATTATTTTGGAGGCATTGTGGAGAGGGGGGCGGGTTTAAGGTAGTGAAATGGAATAGAATGCCTAGCAATCTTAATAAAATAGATTCGTTGCAGCACAGTGGCTAGCACAAAACCTGGGATTCAGAAACACAGCCTTATGCATATTTCCTCTATGTAATAAAACCAACGAAAGGATCCCACAAACTGGTCTCCAATCCACGGCGACTCAGGATAGAGACACAGCAAAATACTAGCTTCTTCAACCTTCTGTTCAGAATGCTTTGTATCCCACACAACAAGCCAAACAACAGAAAAAGCAGAACAGATCTCCTGAGGCTCCAATGGATAGTTGCTATGGTAACACCAATCCCTTACTAAAGATGGATTTTATGACAAGGCTGGAGACACAAGTGCTCCATTTATCTATAAAGATAGCAGTTCAGAGCCGAGAAAGCATATGTGCTCGAATACTATCCTTCTCTGAACCTTAGGAATTGATTTCTAAGCCCAGAGAGTTGCTTGGAAGTCAAGAAAGTTTTTGACATTGGGCTATGATTTCAAGCAAAGTATCTCACCAATACCAAATCAATGATTTCCCATCAGTAAGATGCTAAAATTGTTAAAATGGGGTATGAAATTAAAGGTGCTCCTTCAAGATTCTAACCATACATTTCTATATTAGTGATTCATAGCCGAGGTATATGAGAGCTATGTTTTTATATGCTGGTCTGCATCTGCCTCAACTCTATGTGGATTTTATTTTATTTTATTTTTAAACCTATTTCATACAGATTCGTCCAGTGTAAATCGGTGATAGATGCCAGCAGGAAGTGTGATCATGTCGCCCTTCTCCATAGCAATCCGGATCCACTTATCGTCTTTATCACGAACATCAAAATATCCACTTCCCTCCAGGATGTAGCGAATCTCATCATCCAGGTGTAAGTGCTCTTCATAAAATATTTTTATCTAGGAGAGAGAAGGAACAGAATAGGAAGCATTTTCGTGGAGCAGGTCTATTACGAACACATAGCATATTGCATGCTGCACAGATTGTAAGGTGCTACTTCCAAAATGCTCAAGCTTCTGTTAATAGGCAGCTGTTCAATGTTTGTAAGGTAGAGTTTGAAGTTCTCTCAGAATTATCCTTGCAGCAATTATACAAAGTAGATTGGCACACTTACAGCAGATGAAGGACTTCTGACCTTTGAACATCTAGTTGGGAAACATTTTAAAAGCACATTCCTAGTAATCCTTAACATTCCATCAGCCTCAATTCGAGACCAGCTGTTTGTAACATTCAATCTAAATGCTATGTATTGAAATGCCAGTCTAGTTGTTGCAGATAACAAGAATTACATAAAAGCAAATGAGCATGTTGGTTGTATTCTTTCCCTGCTCTGTGCCCAGCATAGAATTTAAGCTCTTTGTTCTTCCTTGACCAGATGGCAGCACGCTAGTCAAAACTGTGCAAGCTGGCAACTTGGGAGGGCTTATTTCAATGAGTGAAGCACCCTTCTAAATTGCTTGAACAGTCCTACTAAATAGGTTGTCATCTATGGGCAGATGAAGCCATATCTCTCTCTAGATGGCATTGTTTTTCAAATGTACCTTTCATAAAAAAATATATCATAAATTTCCTGCCCCCCCCCCCCAAACAGATCATACTGTCAACTATCTGGATTCAATGTAGTATTACCTAGATACTTTAGGATTAGAGCATCCAAGATTTCCAATTTTTTATTTTAGAGGTGTGGGTTCTAAATAGCAGTTTCTAAAGGACTTAGAAGACACCAGTCTAAATAAGGGTGATCTTTCAGCATCTTTTTTTCTAACACATGGCAATATCAAATTGACCGATACAAACCTATTTGAATGAAAATGCTCCTCTCTGCTACTGAGAGATATTTATGGAGACTCCCTGAGGAGGATTCGTCCTTCCATTAGGCTGGTGACTGGCTCAAGCAGTTGATTTGAAGTGTCACAGCTATTCAGCAGCTATTCCATATATTGTTTTAGGTTGTGCATTGGCATGTGAGAAATGACCTTGAGGGACAAGGGGAAGAGATGCTTCCCAGGAAATAATCAGACAAGAGAAAGGAAAAGCCCTCAGTTGCTTAATGGTCAGAGAGAGAAAATTAGGGAAGACCCAATCTAATGGATTAGTTAAAAGTGTTGGCAGAAAATTTCAGACTCATAAGATTCTGTTAATGTACCCTTACAATAAAGTAGATTTAGCTCATCTGGTTGTGTTTCCTGACTGGTTTACCTGGAGGGTTGACAAGATGCAAATAATCCCAGGATTTTCTACCTCAGGTATGTGCTTCAACTTTCCCAACCTAGATCCAAACAGTGCTTACAAACCTAAACAACTTTGTGATGTGTGGATTTCATCTCCCAGAATTCCCTAGTCAGTACAGCCATTGCTAAGAATTCTGGCAGTTGAAATCAGGGATGGGCTGCTGGGAGTTTGCAGGGGTTCGGAAGATCCTCTAGCTAAGATTCTGCACAGTTCGAAGAACCCCCAAATCCCACTCCTGGCTGGTGTCACCCACCCCTTCACTCCCAGGAGTCCCCACACGGCCCGTTTTGGATGCAGATAAGTGAAGGGTGTGCACGGAGGCTTGGGGAGGGTGAAAAACGGGCCTCCTGGAAGTTCAGGAAGGCTGGAAATAGGCCCTTTTCTGGCTTTCAGAGAGCCCCCGGAGCCCTGGGAGGCCATTTTTGCTCTCCCAGAGGCTTGAAGAAAGCCTCCAGAGCCTGGGGAGGGCAAAAACGCCCTCCTACCCATCATGGTGCAGGAGGCCGACTGGGCCACGCCCACTGAGCAACCAGGCAGAGAACCCATTGCTAAAATTTTTGAAGCCAACCCCTGGTTGAAATCCACACATCTTAAAAGTTGCCTAGGTTGGGAAATAGCAATAGTACTTATGTCAGCATATTGCCCCCACCAATCTGGGTCCTCATTTTATCGACCTCGGAAGAATGGAAGACTACGTCAATTTTGACTCTGCTGTGGATCTACAGATTTCATTTCTCAGAATTTCTTGCTGAAATCAGGTTGAACATTCTAGAAGTAGAAATCCACATAGCAAAGGTGTCAGGCTGAGAAAGCTGACACACCTTGACATGGGAGTGGGGTGGAAAGCCATCCGGATGCACGGTATTTCTGCATTGAACAAAGGATTCAATTCCAGGACCTTCCTTAGAGGATAGCTCTGACAGGGAGACCATGCTTCTCTTTCTCCTAAGAAAATCAAGACTCTTTTCACATGCAGTTTTCTACCTCGGAGAGTTTGGCTACCTCTGAGCTACAGTGGCACAGTGGTTAGAGTGCAATACTGCAAGCTACTTCTGCAGCCAGCTGCCTACAATTTGGCAGTTCAAATCCCACCAGGCTCAAGGCTGACCCATCCTTCTGAGATGGGTAAAATGAGGACCCAAATTGTTGGGGGCAATAATACTGACTCTGTAAACCCCTTAGAGAGGGCTGTAAAACACTATAAAGCGGTAAATAAGTCTAAGTGTCATTGCTATTGCTGTCTTATTCCATTCCTTCATCAGTTGTTTATTCTGCCTTAGAAAGTCTCTCTCTCTCTCTCTCTCTCTCTCTCTCTCTCTCCCTCCTTCCCTCCTCTCCCCCCCACCTCTCTCTTTCTCTCTCTCTCTCTCTCTCACACACACACACACACATACACACACACACACGGTTCATCAGTTTGAATGGAATATAATTCTGGAAAGAAATAAGCTTAATGTCCTGACTGGCTAATAAATGAAATGCCCACCTCCCTTTCTCCTTATTATCAGATTCAGAGAAGCTGAGGAACTGCTAAGCCTAATCAATAATAAAACAGATGGGGGCAATAAACCAAAACACAATCCAGACAAAACTGTGGTGTCATTGTTAGGCACTTTTTTTGACTTGGAGAGGTGTTCAGGGCTTTAAATTCAATTAAAACAAAGAAGTAAAACCTCAAACCATGCTCAGAAAAACCAAGTACTATTTTCCCTTGATTAAGACAAAAATATGTTAATCTATTCAACTAAGTTCCCCTTAACAATTACAGCTGCTGCTTTCTTTTAATTGGTGCTTCAACAGTCTCAAGGCCAGACCCCCATATAATGCATTATAGGACAGGGAGTCCTCAACTTATGACCACAATCAGGGCCAGAATTTCCATTGCTAAGTAAGGCAGTTGTTAAGTGAGTTGCACTCAGTTTTATGACGTTTTTGTCACAGTCCTGAACAAATGAATGCAATTGTTAAGTGGATCACGCAGTCCTAAAGTGAATCCAGCTTCTCCCATGGACTTTGCTTGTCAGAAGCCTGGCTGGGATAATTACAAATGGCCAGGATACTACAACCATTATAAATAGATGCCAGTTACCAAGCACCTAATTTCTGATCATGCGACCATGAGGAGGCTGCGATAATCAATAGATAGGAGGATTGATCGTAAGTCATTTCTTTCAGTACTACTGTAACTTCAAGTGGTCATTAAATAAATGGTTGTAAATCGTGGACTACCTATAATCTGGGGATAATTCTTCAGAGCACTTAGCAAATCTTTAAGGAATTCAGTGGCCAAATTTACATTGATTGACTGAATTAAACTATTATTATAATGTTTGTTTTGGTTTAGGATGATGTGCAGTGTTGGGATTCAAAAATTTTTACTACCAGTTCTGTGGGCATGGCTTGGTGGGCGTGGCAGGGGAAGGATACTATAAAATCTCCATTCCCTCACCACCCCACTAACCTGCTTTCCAGCTCCGTTCTCCTGTGCAGGGAACCAAAGAAGACCCAGCCGATCAGCTGGGACTCAGGAGTCAGAGAATAGAAGGGGGTGGGGCCAGTCAGAGGTGGTATTTGCTGGCTCTCTGAACTACTCAAAATTTCTGCTACCAGTTCTCCAGAACTGGTCAGAACCTGCTGAATAACACCTCTGGTGATGTATAACTTCTATTAGTCGCTTATTCAAAAAAACCGCATTTAACAATGGCATCATTTAACACAAAATATGAATGAAGCCATTGTGGCTTAGTCCACAAGCCATGATTTAAACGTTTATTTACATACACACACACATATATACATACATACACATATATACATATCCCATCTTTATTATTTTTACAGATAACTCAAGGCGGCAAACACATCTTCCTCCTTCTATTTTCCCCACAACAACCCTGTGACATGATGAGTTGGACTGAGTGAGTGATTGGCCCAAGATCAACCAGCTGGCTTTCGTGGCTAAGGCGGGACTTGAACTCATGGTCTCTTGCTTTCTAACCTGGTATCTTAATCACCAGATCAGATTGGCTATGTTGTTAATATGTTGAAGGTTAATACGTTGTATAAACCCAGCCACTGGATCTACACTCAAAATGCAGTGTTCTCTGACTGGATGTCCTCCAGATGTGCTGAAAACACAACTCCTAGCCAGAATATTGTTTTTTCACAATCAGAGAGCACCAACCAATGTGGAGACAGCTGAACTCTTGCTATAAATAAATCAGTAGATTCAGCGGCTATGGATTCATCCCAAAGGAATACTATTGTTTTCTTCCTTCCTTCCTGCCTGCCTGCCTTCTTACTCAGGCTTTTTCTTTCTCCTAAGTGCCATAAGAAGTTTATTAATATAAACCAAGAAAAGGAACTACAAAAACAATCCTTACCCTTTAATTCTGAGCATGGGCAACATCTGGTGTTTAAACTTCACAGATAACCTTTTACAATGCCAGTTCTGAAATGGCAGGCTCCATCTTTCATGAAATTTATCAACTCTCTGCTGAAGAACTAATTAATTTCTATATTTTCTATTCCGTAGTCCGATATCTGATACCAGTAGTAAGAATAAATAAAAGTGTGACAGAATGAAATCTTCTATCTCTAGGAAGATAGGACATTAGGAAGGGTCAGATTTCAGAGGTTGTAGCCAAAGCAAAGTTTCATTTATTTATTTTGTTTTTGCATCTATGTATCTATCTCCTTTTGACAGGTTTCTGACAATGAATCCTTCAGTGGCCTAACTATTTTTCAGAAGCCAGGTTATTACCATCCATCCTATTACTGCTAGAAGAATGTCTAAATCCAGTAAATAAAAAAACCTAACGACAGAAGTATTTTGTCTTTCTTAGGATAATTTTTAAAAATTAATGCCAACTACAACAAGTGATGATATACCTAAAATGAATCGAGAAATAGATCAGGTATGCATTCTTAATTTTCTTCAGCGATCTACTAAAATATTCATAGCACTTCAAATGCATTGCCTTGACAACCACCTAAGAAAATTTAAGAGAAATCTCTCTTCCTGAATTATCACTTTAAAAATCTCACACTTGTTATTTCCATTTCCTTTGGAAGCTTGATACACTATACACACTCTTATGTCAGGAAAACTACTTTTTTTTTAACCCAGCTCATTTGAACATTCCTTTCCCATGCCATTCCCTTTGCTTAGCCATTGTTTATTAAATAAACCACAATAATATTCTAAGCCTAATAAGCATATTTACTGTATGGCTTAGCCCCAGCATTATCTGTTAACTCAACCACTATTTTGAGAGAGCAACTTTAACAAGAGCAGTATAAATTGAACATGTGTCATTTCACCAGGCACTAGAAAAATATATATTTATTTAAAAGTGGTGCATTCTATCAATAAATTCACATGACAGAATTCTCTGGCTGTTAAGTTACCAGAACATTGTTATAAAAATTAGAAAGCAGAAAAAAGATATCTACCCTTATACACTCACATATTCTTCTTACAGAAGATATGAAGCGGGACATACTTCTTAAACAAAGGAAATCCACTGCTCACCCAGCAGAGTAGAAACTTTTAAAACTGGCACACACTCTAGTGGTAAATTCCAGTCTTTACAATCTTCCCAAAGCTCAAACAAAGCTGTAGTTATTACCTTCTCTTCATAATTTGGCAGCATATCTCTGCTTATCGTTATTATATCCATCCAAGAGTAGTTCTTCTCCTTACGAATTTTTGCTAATTCTGGGTCAGTCTCATAATTGTCAGCATCCAGCTACAAAACGGGGGGAAAAAAGGAGTTCAAAACAAGGAAATTGGCATTCTGGTTAACAAGGAAATTAATATCTTTCTAAAGCATTTTTTTCATGTTGAATTGAAGAAATAGGGCTACAAAAATATGACTTGTTTAAATATGATTAATTGAAATTAATTGAAAATTGGATCACCTAAGGCTCAGCACCACTAACAAGATTTTGCAATCATAATAGTTTTACATCTATTCACTTTCCAAAGATTTCACATGCAGCCTTGCAGCTTTCTTCTCCTGAAAACTCCCCAGTGCGTCTTTAAGAAGCGATGAATCATTTGTCAAAAAGAAAAAAAAAATAGTGGTCAAGAAAAAAAGGTAGAATGCTCAGTTTAGATAACCAAGTGTTTTACATCCTTTTGGAACTCTTGTGGTTGACACAGCACAAATACCAATTTAGTAAAGCAAAACTATCCTGATCATCAAATTAATATTTCCTTCAGATAAATAACTAATTATAGGTGCATGCACGGACACTTCCAAATCATGCAGAGCATCAGTTTTCCTGATTCGGTAAGCATTCATGTACTGATATATTATCCCGCAATTCTGCAAAAAAAAAAAAATCAGTCTAATCATATGAATGGATGGATGCACTTTGCCTTCAGAACAATCCCACAACTGAAACATGAATCTAAATAGATACATGGATCAAGGATAATCAGGATTGCTTATTTAAAGGATAAAGCATTTTCAGAGATTAGCAATAATATTCTTATTTTCTAGATCATTTTGATTCTTCAGAAATGATTATTATGACAAAGCCAGCCTTGTAATGTCATCATTACATTTTCCAGAGAAGGGAAAACACCTACCTCAAGAATTTTAAACCCTTGCTTAAGTCCTTCCCTGGATTTTCCTCAAGGCAGCTTACTATCACCAAGAGGGCAGATTTCCAAAACAACGAAATTAGTCTTAGTACGGAAAGCAGCATGAATCAAACAAACAAATGAAATTAAGTTTAACTCCTGACCAGACTAATAGGACTTTCCTAGCAAATTTATCCATTTTTGATACTGCTCAGGTCCATATTAACAGTACCTGTATTTGCCCTCCTGCTAAATGTAATAACTCTATTTCAAAGGAAGGAGTGGCAATGTCAAGCTGAGAGAAGTACAAATGCATATCTTACCCAGGTCACCAACAGATTGCCCTGGCTTTTCTAACGCAGTTTTCCTGTTTTCTAGATGTGTTGGATTTCAATTCCCATAATCCCAAAACATAATGACCTTCTATCACTGTAGCTGAAATCCAACACATCCAAAGGGAATCAGGCAGAGGAAAGCTATTATAAAGTAACAACTTCCCACTTTTTTAGGTGTACAATAAAGTAACAACCAAAACAAAGGTGCAGGAGATTTTGGATTTTATTTGTTTTTAAGGTCTACCTGTTAAATTAGCCAATTCTACCTAAATAAATACAAATTGTTGATGAATGACTAGGAAAACAGTCTTTCACAGACTTCATAATTGGAGCCATAAAGAGCCTTGCATACTGCAATGATACCAAAAATAATACTGCTGAGAGGCTACAATCTCAGAAAAAGGTCATCCACTGTAAATAGGTCATATCCAAAGGACCACATTAAAGGAGGAACAACAGATCTTCTACTGTAGAAATCACAGGAAAAAATGACTAGGTGTCCTTCTTACCAAAAGGGTACCAAAGTCAATATAGTTAGTAAAGTTAGTGTAGTAATGTTAGTTTATCTTTAAGCATGACTAAACAATAGAATGTTCTCAACTCCAAGAGAAGCCATTCAATACTTCAATGATCCACATCTATGCTCCAACCACAGATACAGCTGATATGATTAGTTGTAAGCCAACTTGCAACATCTGTTTGACCCCACATCTAAAAAAGGTAAATTAACTATACACTAAAGAACTATACCAGCAATAATAAGAACAGTTGGCATTGGATATACAAAACCAAGCAGGAGACAGACTAACAGATTTTTGCCAAGAAAATTCAGTATTCAGAACAAATACTTTCTTTTCAACAAAGTAAAAGATAATTCCACACATGGTCATAATTGGAGGATCATCAATTTCAAACCAACTATATATTCTGCAAGTAAAGATGGAATTCTATACAATCAGCAAAAATAAAAACTGGTACTGCTGCAAATATATCATTAACATTTTCGTCCACAATCTAATCTTGAAATGAAAAAAAAAATGCAATCACCAGACCAACAAGAAATGTGATGTTCTATATAATTATTATGTAATGAACATGAGTAAATGTCATGGATTGGATTTGCTAAACATGCCTGAGGAACTGAGGACTAAAATTCATTACATCATTATATGATGTAATACGAAGCATGCAGATAGTCCTCATTTAATGACCACTCATTCTGCCACCTCCAGCTGACCTTTGCCATCTTCCTCCTGCTGCTGATGTTGTGTGACCAAGCTGGCCTTCAAAAGGCTGCATAAGGCCTTTTCCAAAGGTCACACACGAGCTTCTCGAGGGCCTCCCCTGGTCAACAACTGTTTCACGAAGGACCAGGCTTGGGTGCACCTCATCAGAAATAGCAGAAGATGGCAAAGGAACACAAAAGTCAGCAAAGTGGAGCTTTCATTCCCTCCTGAGTGTACTCACTGGGCCGCCACAGCCATTTTCCCACCTGCCGGCCTGCTTGTGAGCTGCCCAGGATTCGCAACTTCCTACGAGCATCCCCAATGACTTTGCTTGTTGTAAGCCACAACTTGTGAGGAGATCCTTGTTTAACAGCCTGCAATTTTCACTTAAACAAAGGCCATGGGGACTGTTGCCATTGTTACACAACATGGTTGTGTGACTCAAGTGGCTCACGTGATAAGACACTGGGTTTGCGCACCACTGAGGTCAGCAGCTTGTCGATTCAATTTCCATGAGCGAATAAACCGCATAGAGACAAAAAAGGAGTCTCTCCCGAATGCCTATTGGCATTTAGGCATCCCGCAGGTAAAAATTCCTTTCTTTTTTCTGCCCGAAAAAATTATTTTCACAAAGGCAGGCAGCCACCTTGGTGATCCCTGGCTAAGACATGCCATTAGCTAAATAAATGGTCATGTGATGTTCTTCTTTATGACCGCATCACTTAGAAACGAAAAGTCCGATCCCAGTTATCAGTGGTATCAAAAACTGCTGAGAGATCAAGGAGCGAAAGGACAGCCACACCACTCCAATCCCAGCTTCACCACAGGTCATCCACAAATGTCACCAAAATTGTTTTTGCATTAAACCCCAGTGTAAAAGCCAACTGAAATGAGAACCTCTGGTCACAACCATAATTCGTTCCATAACTTTGGTCGCAATCCGATTTGGTCGTGACCCGAACCTAATCTTGGAAATTTGGCACTTACAAAAAAAAAAAATGGCGTGGAAGGGGAAATTGGCCATGAAGAAACAAAAATGTGAATTTTTTGGTCGGAACCAGATTTGGTCGTGCTCAGAGATTCTATTGTAATCTGTTTATTCCAGCGCCCTCTCGAGTTAAAGCCTAATCACCATCTTCACATTTCCTAAAAAAAAGGGAAGGCTGGAGACCAGATGATAGCTGTCCAAGGCCACTGGGCCCAGTTATGTTTTCTTGAAGAAAGGGCATACCAAAAAACCTCCTGCCAGCCTTTCCCTCAGAGAAGCTGATACTACATGGACCCAACCATATGCCATTCCTCATTCCCCAATGTTTCAACAGGACCTCTCTGATTGGAGTCCAACCTGAGTATGAGCAACCTATCTGCCACACAGTAAGAATATATTTTGTAGCAGCTGGTCCCTCCCCAACAGCCATGCAAAACAGGAAAAATGAGCTGAAGGTACAGAATCTCCAACTCCTCAGTTAAGTCACCCAATCTGGCTTTTGTTATTTTTTTAGCCTCTGGGGAAAACTAAAATTAGTGTCCAGCATTACTAATGTAGACTATCCTATATATTGTTGTTTTTTAAATCCTGCCCTCTGTCTCACAAGACAGGAATCTGTCCTACAGCAACAGAAAGAAGTCCAAGGAACCATTGGATTTTATATTTTCATGACAACAGGGAATAAACCTTGTGCCTCTTCCAAGTAAAATGATTTGCAACTAAATGAGGTCCAATCAAGCCTTCCCTGAGCAGTTCCCTTCCAGTTCAGTAGTTTGGTTCTCATCAATCCCAGCTTAAACAGCCAATCAGGTCAAGGGGAAGGATGTACTGTACTGCCTTTTTTTGTGGAATTAAGGGGGGGAGTGTTTTGCATTTATGGAAGAATCACTGTTTGTAATTTGCATATATCTGTTGCCTTTATAGCTTATTGGTATCAATATTTACATCAGTAATGCATGGTATTCTTCTGGTCAACTAAACAGAACACAAAATGGACTTACAGAGGTGAATTTTAATGTATGAAAGTTTGCACCATGATAAATTTGTCAGCTGTTAAGGTGTCAGCAGATATGATCAGGGATGCTAATGAATATTGTTATTAATAATTATATTTGTTTTGCAAATTTCCTTTCATGACCCACTAATGTCCCAGAGAATTACAGCAATGATCCCATTGAATAAATTAGACCCCAAAAGGCCAAGAGGCCCGACTCACACAACAAGCTTCACTAGGCCAGCAAGCGACTGAACTGGCAATATTGCACAGTAGATAATAAATTTGGTTAGGTTGTGTGTGTTTTGTGTGTCTGTGTGCATGTTCATGCGTTAGTCTGTTCTGTTAGTTCGAGTGTTGTGAAACCCAGAAAATGAGGTAACTGCAGGCCCTCTTTAATATAAGTCAAGGGGATAAACATAGAAGAGAGACAATCCAAAGCATAATTTAAAATGTGAAAATATGATCGCGTTTTGTCATTAAAGCAAATGCCATCCATTAAAACAGAACTTGCAGGAGCTGTCATTTCCCCTGTATCATCGCCATAATTGTATTGCTTATTTTAATGCATTTTTTTCAGGGGAAAGAGGGATAAAAGAAATGCTACACCAAATTTAAAAGATCAGTGGGAAAGACCAACGAGAAAAGAAGCGTTCGCACGGGCGCATGTGTTATGTCACAGAGGGAGGGAGGGAAGGAAGGAAGAAAATAATTTTTTTTCCCACAGCCTCTCCAAGGGTTTAGCACGCCCCGCTTAAGTCAAGAATAAAGGGCGCTGCATGAGGGCGGCCAGTAAGCTCCGTAGCTAAGGGGGGATTCGGGGCTCGGCCTTCCCAAGCAATGCCGGAGAAGCCATCCCCGCCACGGAACACAAGCCAGTCGCGTTTGCCTCGGGCTTCCGCGCCAGATCCTGGGCAGCCTTTGGCAAGGCTCGGACGAGGCCCGGCCTCCCCTCCTCCTGTTCTGCCTACTTTCCAGTAAAAGACGCCGATCCGGCTCAGTTGCTCTAGGCTGACCGGGCGATGCGGCTGTGGGCGATGCGGCTTCCGGGGGTCCTCCCGGGAATCGTCCATGTACCAAGCCTCCACCATCGTCCCCCTGCCACCGAGCCTCCGCTCCCGCCTCCCGCGCTGCCTTCGACAGGGACCGAGGGAGACGCTTCCCCGGCACGCCCCTCGCCGGCCGTAAGGACGTCGGCCCGCTTTTCCTGGCCTGGGGTTGATGCGCTCCCTCCGCCAAGACAGCTAAGCTAAACCTGGGGAGACTTAGCTTCCAAGGGCGGGAAAGGAAAGCCTAAAGCTTGCTACGGAAGTGCCGATTCCCCCTCAGGGGTTTTGCAGGAGAGGACGGAGCCCAGGCATTTGCAACGGCGAAGCTGCGCGGGGCTTTCCGCCCGTGCCTAAATACAGGTGCAAGTCCGGTTTTATCATCCTGGATCACTTTCCTCGCCCCCCTCCACACCCCCACACACAACGTCCCATCGCGAGTTCTGTTGTTCGGCCCACTGCGGGAGGGGAGGGATGGGGTGGGAATGGGATGGGTCCACCTCAGGAGGCATGTTGCCTCTCTTGCCCCCCTGCAGATGACTTCTTTTGAGCAAACTTGGCGACTTTAAGACTTGTGGACTTCAACTCCCAGAATTCTCCAGCCAGCTGGTTGGAGAATTCTGGGAGCTGAAGTTCACAAGTCTTAAAGTCGCCAAGTTTGGAGACCTCTGAGCTCATGGACTCCTTGGCTACAGGTGGTCCTCGACTTATGACCACAATTGAGCCCAGCTTTTCTGTTGCTAAGCAAGACAGTTGTTAAGTGAATTTTGCCCCATTTTACAACCTCTCGGGCCACGGTTGGTAAGTGAACCCCTGCAGTCATTAAGGTAATAACCCTGTTGTTAAGTGAATCCGGCTTCCCCATTGACCTTGTTTGGCAGAAGAGCGCAAAAGGTGACCCTGGGGCACTGCAACTGTCACAACAATGAACCAATTGCCAAGCACCTGGATTTTTAATCACGTGACCATGGGGATGTTGCAGTGGTCATAAGTGTGAGTAATGGTCATAAGTCACTTTTTTCAGTGCCGTTGTAACTTTGAACAGCCACTAAATGAAATGTAACTCAAGGACTACCCATAATTAAAAAAACCAGTCAGTTCCAGGCCTGACCATGAAAGGCATCGTTCTCCAGGTCTCTCCCAGCTAGCAGGTTTCCCCATTTGGCAAAGCAAGACTTCAGGGAAAGCTCTCTGAAAATGAGATGCCTGTCAAAAGAGTTTTCTCTAACGCAGAAAGAGACGGCACCAGACATGGAAGAGGGCGACCTTCTAAGACCCAAGAAGAAGATTTCTCTTTCCCAAAAGATGGAGAGACATTTAGTTCTTCTCTTCCTGGAAAGAACTGAGTAGCAGAAGCAGAGGTGGGTATTCAGCAGTTTCTGACCAATTCTGGAGAACCGGTAGCGGAAATTTTGAGTAGTTCGGAGAACGGCAAATACCACCTCTGACTGGCCCCGCCCTCATCTCTTTCTCTGCCTCCCAAGTCTCAGCTGATTGACTGGGTCTTCTTTGGTTGCTCTGCTCAGGACAACAGAGCTGGGAAGCAGGTTAGTGGGGTGGGGAGGGAATGGAGATTTTGCAGTATACTTTCCCCTGCCATGCCCACTAAGCCATACCCACAGAACCGGTAGTAAAAAAAAATGTGAATCCCACGATTGAGCAGAAGATAAGGGATGAAGAATCTAGGCTAGGGCTGTCAAACTCGCAGGCCAGATGCTTCATGCACTGGCCATGCCCTTGCCCGGTTTAGCGAAGGGGGAGGGGAGTTGTGATACCTCATGTGACGCTGCCATGACGCCACGAGTTTGACACCCCTGATCTAGGCTGTTTAAATTACTGATGGGCAGAATGCGCATTTTGAAAGTCTTCCACAACTGTTGGTTGAGGGCAATTCTTACAAAATTCTCCAGGGAAGAAAGGAGTTCCCCAATAATTTCTCAACAGCAGGATTTCCTTTGAATGCTTAAGAGTACCAACTCTATTGAAAAAGCCTCTTGGGAAGCATTCCCCTTAGGATTTCAGAGACGTGGGCACAACAGTGGCGCTGCAAACTATTGGAAAGGCAAGTGGACAATGGACTGTAGGATGACCAAACGTGGTCCTTGGCTGCCTTGTATGGTAACTCAGGATGGACAACTTTTGAGCAGATGGGGATCCCAACCCAACCTCCCAATCTTTTGGATTACTGAAGGAGGCAATAAGGAAATGGAATAATATTGCTGCCAATGATGTGGCTGAAGATGTTCAGCATGTTGGACAACAGTGTTTGAGAATGCAGACAGGAGGCATTAAAAGGGCAACCTGCTCCCGTTTTCGTTCTTCAAACCACCCCTCCCAGGAACCAAAAATCATACCTGGAAATTATAGCAAAGTCACTGAACTTCAGTTTTATTTTTTTACTGTTTGAGAAGGTTAGAAATAAAAGTGATTTTTTTGCCTTCTGGTGGTTTCTCATTCCAATTTCTATTATATCAGATTAAATTTCCGCCTCCTGCCCTCCTCCAAATCGACCATTTTGCTGCCAAGTGATACTCTCAGGATGCTGAGGGCTACATGCTTTCTTAGGGTCTCCCCTTCTGTGGTTATTGAGGATGTGCAGGAGAATTTCTCTCTGATGCTATTTCAAGCCTTTTGGGTGACACACTTTTAACAAATGAATAAATGGAGCAAACAGATTCTAAGAAAAGTAACACGAATAATCAGGGACCTGGAAACTAAATCTCATACTGGGGGAACTGAGTCTATTTAACCTTGAGAAAAGATGACGGAGCAGGGATGCGAAAGTACTTTCAAGTACCTGAAGGGGCATCAGACAGAAGACGAGCAAGACCTGTTTTCTTTCGTTTCGGGGCAAGAGTGTGGAATAATAGGTTTAAATTATAGGATATATTATAAGCCTTCTGGCTAAATGTTAGGGAAAGACTAAGAAAGCAGTTCCACAGAGGGATCAATTACTCTGAGGGGATGAAAATCAGAATGCATCTGGTGAAATGATCTTCACTTCACAAAGGCTTATGCTTTTTAATAAAATTGGTTAGCCTGACAAGTTGGCATCAGGCTCTTGAGTCTTGGCCACCACAGAGTAACAGCTGTCTTCCTACCATGATGGATGTATTGGGTTCTCCCTTATCAGATATGTTTAAGCAAAGACGTATGTAAAGTACTATCTGGAGAAGGCTGTGGTGCTAGAGAAGGTGGAAGGAAAGAGAAAAAAGTGGATGGACTCAGTTATCATGGCAAGGATGCACTGTTGAAAAGCAAGGTTAGAAGCCCTCCCTGAAAACACAATGCAACAGTACAGAAAATACTTTACCCATTATGTATTCCCACCCTATTTCTGTTCTTAGCCAACCTTGAACAAAACTTGGAAATCCTTGAATCTCTGCACAGCCCCTTTTTGTTACCACTAGGACAGGGGTCTGCAACCTTAAACACTCCAAGAGCCATTTGGACCCGTTTCCCACAGAAAACCCCAGGAGCCAATAATTTAACAACTGGTGTGACTGGGTGGGCATGGCCAACTCAACGTCACTTATTCACTCCCACCCAATCGCCTCCTGTTCTGGAATATGGAGCGAGTCTCCATCCCCAGCCATCACCCTTCTCAGGCCAGGCGAGGAATGATGGGGAGGGAGGGGAGGGGCCAGCCAGTGGTGGGATCAGCTGTCAGGGAGCCGCAGCAGAGGGCCGAAAGAGCCGCATGTGGCTCCAGAGCTGCAGGTTGCAGACCCCTGCACTAGGACTTCTTAAATATTTTCAGGGAGGAGATTCCTCTGGGGCATCCACAGTGGGAAATACACTCTGCTTTGTTCTGTGGGGCTTTCTTCTGAGTGAGCTGATATACTATATTCCCCATTCCCCAATATTTACTTACATCCAATAGAAGCCAAGGTCTGCCACCTTTAAGTGCTGCAAGCTTTCACAGTGAAAGCTCGGGTTGGAGGCTAGAAACAGGCCAAGAGACAGAGGTCGGGTAGCTGTGATGCCAGAAGACGAGATCAGATCATATGGCTTCAATGAGGAAAATGGTGTATGTCAGTGTTTGTGTCTGTTTGATTCCACTTCAAATAAGCAGCCAAGCAGAAAGCTTGTTGTCATCTTGGGTCTCTTTGCAGAAGAAAATTTGGGTAGCATTATTGCCTTTTCATCTAGCAGGGAAGAAATGGAGCATGTGCAGAACCCCAAGAATTTATTGTGCTTAAGGCTCAAGCTATAGATACCCGCTTTGCCTTGAACATTAAATTCCAGGCAGACACCGCTCACAGCTGGAGCCTAAGGAAACACCAAATGTTGCATCTTGGTTGTGTTTGCTTCTCTCTCAATTATTTTTAATTTAGCTCCCCTCTTGCTTGTGGATTTCCAAGCATATGCCAAGCACAGCTTGCCAAGTATCAAATGGTTTTTAGTTTGCTGGTGCATCCAAAAACCGACACAGGGCAGGATCAGAAGCAATCAGCAGGATTTTTCTAAACTTGCCTGCTCTCACGGATGCCTCCAGGCCTGCATTTTTTCCACCTCCCAGGACTGCAGGAAATGCACCTCACGAAGTGCTCCAGCAAATCAATTCTGAGTCAGATGCTGCTCTCAATACCCCCTTAGTCCCTCTAGGCAAAACTGAAGGAATTTCTTCTAAGCTAAGCAGGCCAGTAGGCTGTCTGGAAAAGACAGATAGGCAGAGAGAAAATGAGTTCTAAAGGGGCAGGTAATGGAAGACTTTGTTAAATGGTTCAGCTCTAGCTAGACGATGGGATTGAGTAGCTGAGCAACAGCTGTCAGCACTGGGCTATCTGATTTTTCTTCTAGTCTCATAGCTCAAGCGAAGAAAGTTAAATAGTGCAGTAATAAGACTTTTAGGTCAAGAGTTTTAGAAATATAAATATTATTTGAAATTTAGCTTTCAGAAAAGCCAGAATCTTATAACAGCTCTTTGAAAATTGATGCATTTATCATGGCACCAGCTTTTTAGGTCTAAAGCCCATGATATAATGCGCCTGAGAGTTAACAGGTGAATAGGTGATTGCCCATGATGCCTATTCTTGAATGAAATGGAGATTTTGGTGGAATGGGTTTCCTCCTTTTCCCTACAGCTCCCATATATCTGTCCAAAAATGGTTGCAAACTATAAGGGAAATACGTTTTACTGACAAAGAAATAAAGGGAGACCAGTATTTCAAGCTGTTTAGCTCTCATCAGCTAGCCATACCCTTCTGGGATTTGAACCCAGGCTACTTGCGTATTAGGTAGATGTATTAATCTCTAAGCTTGTGATGGTGAACCTATGGCACGCGTGCTGGAAGTGGCATGAAGAGCCACTTCTGCCGGCATGCAAGAGGTTGCCTGGAAGAGCCCCAGTGTGCATGTGCACACGCTGCCCGCCCAACAGCTGATTGTCAGGTATCTAATGCGCATGCGCAGGGGGACGGGTGGTGCGCGAGAGATGTGTGTGCATGTGCAGAGATGCATGGGGCACACGGGGGGGGGGGTCTTGCATTCATGCGCAGGGGGCACGGGGCCCCCCGCGCACATTGACTTCTGGGTGCTGGCACGAGAGCCCAAAAAGGTTAGCCACCACTGCTCTAGGCCATGGGCTCTCCTTCCTTTGTTGGCTATATCAGGCTATAAAGCGGAAGCACTATGCTCTGTCCCATAATTGGGTAGATCAGGTTGCCCCAATAAAAAACACTTTATAGGGGGAATGGTTGGAACAGATACAGGTTCAAGATCAAGAGAAGTAATAATTCATTTCTATTCTGTGTTGATCAGATTTCACTTAAACCAGGGGTGGCTTTCTACCAGTTCTGTCCACCTCTGTAGAACCGGTTGCTCCGAAGAGCAGCAGACATAGAACCGGTTCTATGTCTGCTGCTATTTTGGCCCACCTGCCCACTCTCCTGGGCTCTTATCTGACCTTTATTTCCTGCGTTTTCAACTGCAGCTGCTTTGCATGACGTAGCTGCGGTTGAAAAAGCAGGAAAAGGCATTTCCAACCGCTGCGCACTTGCACACAGAGCTGCTGAGCTGTCCGGGCAGCTCAGCAGATTGTAAATTGCACTCGCACGACTCGCGCATGCGCACGTGACGCTAATAGACAGAACCGGTAGTTATACCAATCGGATCCCATCCCTGACTTAGACTACAGGTAGTCCTCGACTTACGACCACAATGGAGTCCAAAATTTCTGTGGCTAAGTGAGACGTTATGTTGCAAGTTTGCCTCATTTTACAACTTTCTTTGCCACGGTTGTTCAATGAATCACTGCAGTGGTTAAGTAGCACGATTGTTAAGTGAATCTGGCTTCCCCATTGACTTTGCTTGTGAGAAGGTTGCCAAGGGTGATCGCATGACCTTGGGACACAGCAACGGTTATAAATATGAACCGGTTGCCAAGCCTCTGAATTTTGATCACAGGATCATGGGGATGCTGGAAAGGTTGTAAGGGTGACAAACGGTCATGTCACTTTTTTCAGTGCTGTAGTAACTTTCAACAGTCACTAAGTGAACTGTTGTAAGTTGAGGACTACCTGTATTATTCCAATCCTGGCCAGAGAACAGCAACCAAATTAATAAGTGGTTGAAGGAAAAACGTATGAGGAACGATTGAAGACCTGGGTCATGTTTGATATGGAGAAAAGAAGACTGGAGGGAGACATGATGAATTTTTTTAAAAAAGTCAATAATCAATCTCTTCTTCCATTTGTAAAACACTTAGCAGCCAAGCTATTAATAGCTGTTGTAGGGACTTGATTAAACTAGTCTTGTGCAGATTGTGCAAAATGTTGTAAATCTAAAGCCATTTCCATATTTATTCTCTGCCTCTTTCATACCTCTTGTAGTTACTTATGCTTATCCCATGAGATGCTAGCCCCTCTTACTACTTTCTGGGTACTTCAATCAACATTTGAAGTCAACATTAGTTGCTGTTAAAATAGACTGTGTTGAAGTTGTACAATTGTTCATATTTTTTCCCATGCAAAGGAAACCAGAAATCACTCAAAAATTCCGTGGCCTTTTAAAAAATGTAAACCTTTGAATGAATCCCCTAAGAATGTACACTGTTTTTAGCACTTTCTGGGGCTCCATTTGCTGAGTTATTTAGTGATATGGAAGGTATGCAATAACAGTAAAAAATATTCTTTTATTGGCAAAAAGAAAACTGAGGATTTTATGTATGCTAAAAAAAAAGAACGCTCTCTCATCTGAAAGATTAAAGCAACTTTACATCTGCTAAAACACAACATTAAAGTATCTAGAAATGTTTAATGCACTCATTCTGATCATAACACATAGAGTTGTAAGTGAATCCAAATATTTATTCATTTATTTAAAAGATTTGCATAGCTGCTTATCTTAAAGAACTCTGAGCAACTCACAACAAATATAAACATTTTTAAAATATTTTGATCAATAGCCACTCATGTATGCAATGATATTTCCAAGCTTGGAGGTACATAAAGAATTCCTATTAAATTAGGAATAAAATAAGAATGAAATGTAAGTACTAGTTAAATTATACAGTATAACTAAAATTGTATCATCGGAGGGGAAATCAACTTTTACTTGGAGTGAAGCAAGGAGGAGTAAATATGGTCTATTCACAATCAGCATATCTCACCTATAAAACCCTCGTCGTTCTTTTGTTTAGGACTCCAGCATGCCAACAAGTGGCACTAAAGCCACCATACTCAAAAGGGAGTGGGCGGGAGCTTTGTATGTCAATGTTTACATACAAAATCCACTTTGATCTTCTTGTTAAGGCACCAGGCTAGAAAGCAGGAGACCATGACTTCTAGTTCTGTCTTAGACATGAAAGCTGGCTGGGTGACCTTGGGCCCATCACTCTCTCACAATCCAACTCGCCTCACAGGATTATTGTGGTGGGGGAAATGGGAAGAATAATATGTTGATTGTGCTACATCATGGAGGGCCAGGTGGATTCAGTTTGGAAACAGAAGCCCAGATGGCATCGATAAAAGAAGGCATAATTGACTGCAGACACCTGATTGAAACTCCATCTCTTTTAACGGGCATTAGGAATAGAAGGGGGCTGAGCTCAAATCACACTGTTACATCTACCATTTTATTAATTTATTTCTCTGCTTATATGACTATCCATCTCAAAATCATGGCTTAGGGTTACTAAATATTTTCAAGTAGCATGAAACCTTTAAAAAAAGGAAACACACATATAAACTTCACTAGGGTAAAACCAGATTCGCTAACAAATCAACATAAGCTTTATATGGACTCAACCATATCGTCTGATACCCAGACCAGTGATGTTTTGTCTTTTTGGAAACCCCTCCCCCCCCCAAGATAAAGGGGCAGCAGAAGGTAGATTTCTAGACTAAAGCAATAACATGGCATGGGGCTGGATTATTTGAGGGACTACCTCTCTCCAGGGACATCTACCCATCCCATCAGGTTCAGCAAAAATCTTGTGGTGGGTCCAACTGGAGAGTGTCATCTGATGAGATCCAGAAGGATGGTCTTCCCTGCTGATAGATCCATCTCTAGAACATCTATCTATAGAACAACATTCCCTCTGAGGTCAGGCTTACCCTGATCTTGCTGGCCTTCCAAAGAACTTGACCTGTCTGTGATGGCTCCCTTGGGTGCCGGCTCAGACAATGATGAAGGGGTGATTCTGGAGACATTTGAGAGGGACTATGGGGAGCATCAGGGGACATGGAAAGCTCCATGATAGACTCAGAGGTTTGAGGCAAAGCAGTCCTGGGAACATCAGGGGAATCCAGAAGAGAGCTGCAAGACAAACAGCCGGTTTTGCGATCTGGAGAAGGGGAGCACCTGCAGCCAGTCAGCACAGATGACCAGCAGTTGCAAGGTCTGGAGAAGAGGCAGAGCTGCATCTAGTAAGCACAGATGTCGTAACCCTAGGACCACACAGGTCATTAAGCCGGAAGAGGTTGGGAGTTCCAGGTAAGTAGCGTGGAGGGTATGCAAATGCTGGAGGGTGGGTTTGCCATAGGCAGGAACAAAAAAAAGTGCAGGTGGTTGAGCAAGAACCACAGATGGGTGCTGGGGAGCACAAGTAGGCCTTGGGGAGCTCAGGGGCTGTCTGGCAAGGTGATGTTGGGAAGTGCCTGTGAGCCAGCAAGAGCACACAGCAGGCGTGGAGGAGTGCAAACAGGCAGAGAATGCTATGGAATATGAGATGCCTGTGGTTTCATATTCTGTAGTGGGGGTCCTTGAGAGAGAAAGTGGGGAGGGGCAACTTCTTGGAGTGTCTTGTGATATCCCTGCTGGCTTCCCCATTGACTTTGCTTGTGGGAAGCTGGCAAGGAAGGTTGCAAATGGTGATCATGTGTCTGTAGTTCACTGCACATTATAATCCTGAGCCAGGCACCTGGGTTGCAATCATTGACCATGGAGAGGCTGTGATGCTTGCAACTTTGCCGTGCCATCACAAGTCCTCCTTGTTCATCTACTTTGTAATTTTGAGCAATAGCTGAACTGTTCAAAATTCTATTGATCGTCCTTGTTTAACCACCATTGGGACCAGCAACTCCATCCCGTGATATACTGGTAGTCATTAAGCAAGATCTGTGACCGGTAAAGGTGTGTGTGTGTGTATCACAATCTCACTTCTACTAGGGCCTCTAAAACCCTTGATCACAGTTGTTAAAGCAAGACATCCTATGACTTCTGAGTTGTGATTTTTACTGCCAATTTGTCCGTTGATTCTGCTTGCTGGAAGCTTGCTGTGAAGTGTGTAAATGGTGAACGTGTGTGGAATGCCACACCAATCATAAATACCCTCCGGTTTTGTATACTGTTTGAATCTCCACCACATGACTTCAAGGACACTGCTCTGACAGTATGAGGACCAGTAGTAAAATTACTTTTTCAGTCCCATCATACTTTTGATGCTACATGCTACATAAGGCAGCTATTAAGTGAGGACTACTTGTACAATTCTTGAATGTATTCTCCTGGTGGCTGTATTGTATAGTTTTTAAAAAAAATTGCTTAAATTGTTTTTAACTTTGTATTGTTTGTAAGGTTATGTTCTTGTTTGTTTTGGTACTGTTGATGGTTTAATTGTAAGCTACCCACTCATGAAGGTGAGATGAGTGCTTATAGAAATTTAATACCAACGTATCTGCCACAATTAAAGCTAGATTTCTAAGTTTTTTTCTCACTATTTGCACCCTCATTTGACCAGTTGTCTTGCTCAAGTTTTTAAAGTACTATGAAATGCTTATTATGCACTTGACTTTTCTTAACACTAAGCTTAAGTGATATTAGCTGAAATAAGAACAGAGGCTAATACTTCACTCCTACCCTTTCCAGTTCCTAAGAAAATAAAAGGAAGTGAGTAACAAGAAGTGTTGTTTTGCAAACGCCTGAGGAAAATAATCCCTGCAATCTGTCATAACTAATCTATTTAAGACTGTTCCATTAATGGTGGTATTTCTTCTGCTCCCAGTTTGAAAATCCTCCCTTCTGGAAAACAAGTCCTGTCCTCAGCAGAAGAGGAGGAACTAGGAGGGAGGGCAGCCATGCACGAAAACATCTGTTGTAAATTCTGTACTATCCCTTCTCAGGGAGATCAAGCAAATGACTTTTGGCCTTTTAAGTTCAAGGAGAGACCCATCAACAGAAGTACACTCTGATTGATGAAGGGGATATGAAAGAGGCCTGGTTGTGAGAGGTCATTAATAATCTTAAGAGAACCAGTTCACCATCAAAGTCAAATTGCAAGGCATGTTACAAGAGCAGACTGCTTCAACCTACTTGCAGTCTAGTTCTTATTTAATAATATTTAATTTTTATTTAATTTTCCTTATAAAATATGCCTATTGCTCAGTTAGCTATGTGTCACAGGTTTCTAAGTTCACATTCTAAACATTTACTCAATATTTATGTAAGTAAGTGAAACTAGAAAATGTGTCCCCATCAGTTTATCAGATCCTTGAGAAACATGCTGACCATTCAGAATAAAATGGCTGGGATACGGCATTTCAGCGTGTATTTTTTCACTCCTTTCAGAACAAAATCAAGGGAATCTATCAAATCTGGACAAATCTGTCTCATAGGGAGGTATATAACTTCTTTTTAAACCCTCTGTGATGAAATTATGTATTATATTGCCATAAAATCTATGGCATACGATGATCTGTTTTGTACAAGGATCAGAATATAGCAACCTTGTTTTACAATCCTGGAGAATCAATATATATTTAATTTAGAAATGTTGGCTTATTAAAGCCACAAACATGTCCCAGACAAAACTTTATAGTATCTTGCACCAAAAGATGGATTATGGTTTTAAAAAGGACATGCATTCATGCAGTGATAGGCTGAAACATTTCTCAAATAGATTATTGTTCTTCTGAAATAAATATGTTTTGATGCAAATATTTTATACATTTATATTACAAGTACAAACTTTGAACCTCCTGGGCAGGTCAACAAAAAATCTCCATTATAAGAGCTTAAATATGTGCACTGAAGGCAGATGGGTGACCATTCTAGTTTTCTGGAATGTTGTAAAGCAGCTCAAATACAGCACCAAATCTTGTCTTGCCTTTCCCAACTACGTAGAAAGCATAATAGACATATGTTCCAACTCTACAGGCTATAATAATTGATTATTATAAGAATAGATGCTATCTTCCTATGTAGATTGCTTCCTGTCAGAAGGGAACACTGTGGACTTTGGAGGAAAAAGGATATAAGTACAGTAAATAAGTTGTAAAACACACCCAGTGTGTTTTAAGATTCTGGACTTGGACTATCCTCAGTTACAGAAAATCATAGTGTGATTGGAGGTAAATCAGTGCCCATTTACCTCACTAAGAGTTTTTTCGGGATGGGGATAAAAAGTAGAAATGTCCATGTTAAGTCACTTTAAACTTCTTGATAAAAATAGTAGAATATGCATGTAAAAAATGAAACCATAAGTAGCAAACATGTTTATTGTGCCAGCATTATATACTAGGTATGCCAGCACCAATAATCATTTATATAAATAACAAAGTAATCTGCTCCAAAACACCTGAATATAATGTGAACATTGATCTTACATTCAGAGTTTGCACCATATTGGGTAAGATTATGATGATTTAATAATTTTGATTTTGTATTGTACTTTCTGTATTTTTAAGACTTTCCAATTTGCTGTTTTACATAACTAATATAATGCAAAATTCAACTCTTAGACACAGATTGAGAACAACAACATAGGGTAGATAAAAAGCATTTACATTCTTCACCATTTAAGCGAAATATTTGTCTCATTTATTCTAAAGCATATGGAGACAAAACAAATATGAACTTAAAACAAGCGTAATCTTTATTCTTATCACTAAGTGGAGTATTTGCATTACAAAATGCTAAAATGATGATTTTCCAGCTCCTTCTTTTGCTAATCGATCAGCTGCTTCATTTCCAGGAAAGCCAGCATGACCGGGAACATGCATCTGTTGATAACAAGAGTCCAAATTAATTACTCCAGACATATAACAATGTATGTTCTACAACTACCTGCAATATTCACTTATCTTCCTCTATGCCTTTATGGTGCAGCATTCATTGCTATTGATCATAGCTACTTTAATCGGCAATCTGTGAATTTCTTTAAAACTTCAGTCAATTTTTAGAAGAACATCCCTTACCCACTGGATGTCCATCCCTTCTGAAAGCTTAGCAAGCCTTTCAAAATCTTCTCTGTTTGTTACTTCTTTTCCTGCACTGGTTTTCCAACCGTTATTCTTCCAGTTTGGGATCCAGTTTGTCACACCTGTCAAAAAATGTGATTGCTATTGTGAGGCTGTAATTTGGATGTTTGCTCCAGAATTTATGGGACTATCTGCTGAAATTCTCCTCTGCCTCTCCATCTGAAACAATCCCATGTAACTGAGCTGATCCAAGAGGCTAACAATTTGATAAACCAAAGTGGTTCGGTAAATAGTCCCTATTATTGGCTCAAGACAGTTTGTAATTGCAATTTTGGCTCTGGCCAATTTGTAATTGCAATTCAGACAAATAATCTGCATTCTACTTGATTTGTGATCCTCTATCATTTAGTTTGAGGTCAATTGCTTTTGCGAGTCAGAACAGAATTGCTAATATCAAACCTGACATCTGGACATCTAGCTGCAGTTATTCAATCCCTGACTCCAAATAAAAGTTTATTCAGACAATTTCTTTATCAACTCATTGCTACCCTCTGCTTCCAAAAGCTGAAGCAATTTATTGATTCACTTAGTCACCATTAGCTATGTTTTCATCAATTTTCTGAGGCTCCAGTGATAACCTGATCTCCAACCTGAACAATTCAGTATGTTACCGAATGTCGGACTGTAGAGTAGGACTGAATGAAGGCAAATTGAAAGATGATAAATCCTGACAGGTAATAATGCCTGGCAAATCTCATGCCAGGGTGGTGGTGAGGGTGGGAAGTGGGCCAGGGGGCAGAGAGAGAAAGGAGAAATAATAGCTGTAGCCTCCATCCATCCCAATTCTATTGTCAACATACCCTGACAAAGAGTATTTGCTACTGTTAATTAAATGAAAATACACATTTATAGTGTTTAAATATACTTTAGGAAATGGCAAAAGAATACATACAGTTGAAGACAAAAGTAAAAAAAAGTGAAAACTCCCTCAAGTCCAGCTTAAAATCTGATGGCCAGATGGAGAAGTCCATAAAAAGTTTTACGATAGAAATATAGTTTTTACTTTTATTCACACAATAAATTTAAATTTAGGTGTAACTCCAGTCTGGAAACTACAAATCAATCTCTCTGTTCTGAACTCAAGGACTAATGTGAGCATTAATACTGCCAATCAAATTCTTGAATGAGCTGAACTCTGTTGCAAAAAGGAATTTGGGCTGTCTAAAATTGTAAAATGGTAGTATGCTCAATCAAAACCTCTCAGTTTTACAATTTAGACTAAATACATCAGCAGCACAGCACACGATTCCTAAATCGCAAACTGTACTTAAATTTGGTTTTGATTAATGGTCTTTAGCAATAATGTTTTTTACGATATTAAGATAATTCAGCAAAGCGATTTTTTTTTCATTTTTATTAGTCACCTAAAAGAATGCTTTAAAACAATTGTCTGTCAAATTCATTATGCAAAAAATATTATAATAAAATGAAGGAGATGCTTGCTCAAATGATATAGGCTTGTTCCATTTTAGTGTAATATTCAGAAATCTGTCTTAGATGTAGCACTACATATCTTTAAATATATGGGTATGTTTCTTATCTATATAAAAATGTGGCATTAACATTAAGAAGAAATAAATAATGGGGAGTAGCCAAAAATGATGATTCTTTTATAATTGTTTTATGATATTGATAATACAGATTTGTTTTCTGTTTATGAGCTACCTCTCTATCTATACCAGAGGTCTCCAAACTTGGCAACTTTAAGACTTGTGGATTTCTCCCATAGCTGGCTGGAGATTCTGGGAGTTGGAAGTCCACAAGTCTTAAAGTTGCCAAGTTTGGGGACCCCGGCCTACACAATGGAAAGGCTGATTAACTCTACTTTGCATGGTCAACATTTAATGCTACATTTACAGAATGTCATGTATTTGCTTACCGGCATATTCAATGTCCTGGAAATACTTGCATTAACTAAACATTCTGTTTCATCATATTCTACTAGTATCTGCCATCTCATTTTGCTGTTTTCTTTTGTGCAGGAAGAAGAGCTGCCATGTTTAAATACATGTAAAGGAGGCCATGAGTCTGCTTGAGAAAGCAGTGCCTGTCATTGGAACATGCTCAAGGGATTTCAGAGGTTTTATACATAGGCCACCACCTTTGTCCAAATATAAAAAGACATGCAACAAGGATTCTCTCAGTATGACATCACACAGAAAATTTCATCAGGGCAATCATCATAGCATATTACATTTCAGACCCCAGCTCTTTGGAGGAATATTATATATTCTTTCTTTTGGATTTATGTTCATATGCTTTAAAAATAAATAAATTAAAAGGAAAAATATTTTCAAACATTTTTAATTGCAGAAAAAAATAGTTCAATGAATGTTGACCATGTCTAGTAAGACAAGAGAAGGCATGCCTTCTCTAATCTGTTATCATTTTAGGTGACTATTTCATTTCTCAGTGACTAAAATGCTTACCATTAATGGTGAATTTGCTGTCCGTATAGATTGCCAGTTTTGTGATATTTTGACACTTTGCTTGTTCTATTGCCTTGCAAGCTGCCTGAAGAAAACATTTAGAGAACATACTTCAGAAGCAAAGAAGCTGAATAAATACTGATTTCAGTTTTAGGACTGTAACCCACAAAATTTGCTGCGATTCAATTGCAGTACAAGACACTTTATCTACAGAAATGTGCAAGTTCCCTCTGAAGGATGTAAACCATACTGATACAAGAGAAAGTTTGTAGCTCAGGGTTGAACTGAGGATGTAAGCCATGTTTGACTATTTACCATGACATTTACTGAGTTTTCTTATAAATATTTCATTGGCTCTTGCATTCTTAGGTGTAATTAGACATGAATTTTCTTGCTGGAGATGGATGAAATGAATGTTCGTGTGACTATTACAATTCCTCTGAGTTCAGAAATTGTAGTTTTATTTCAATTCATTAGTAGACTAGATCACGCTCAAAACATTAAAACTGATCCACTCCTGTGGTAAAATTCTCATCCCAGGGTCTACCTGAATAGAATCATTTTTTGAACATCTGTGGAAAAGGAAGGTAACATTTTAGATCTGAAGCGAAAAGGGGATCTGGAAGCACTTTTTGCAACTCTTTTAAATAATGTGCATCTTGGTTTTGGAATTGTGCAGCAGATGTGAAAGGCCATGTATGCGATGCCAGGAAAAGATGCCACTGATTTAAGGTGTTGCAAACAAGTGCTCTATTTGTATATCCATACCCATTTTTCCCTTTGAGTCTGAAGCACTACACAGTCATAATGAGGCAGAATCACCGAGACCTCTCTAGCCTCTAAATGTCTTGAGAGAAGCCATTAAAAATGTCCTTTCTTATGTGCTTATCTACTATATCTCTTACGTGGCAGGACAGAAGGATTTCCAGTACCCTTAAAGCTTGGAATGTGTTCTTTCAAACAGCCCAATCCCATGTTGTGTTTGATTTTATAGGAGAAAACCAACCCTTCTGAATTGTGCCTACAAAGATACCTTGTACTATTTGGCACCGAGTCCTGACATCTGGCATGACATTCTCAACCAGATGAAATTGCTGGATATATTTCCAAGGCAGCTGCCCACTGGAAAATATTTCATTAATCCAATTAAATTACTTGTCCTCATGGACAACTCTAATGTTTCCACAGACAACTTCACTGGGCATACTAGTTGGAGCATTCACACAGCCAAGCTAACACTATACTGAACTTTTAGTATGAAAAACTTTAGATGTAGAGCATAGCATGGTTTGAGAATATCCCTGAGCAGTAATATCAGGTGCAGAAATACTGAAAAGTTCACAGGAAAGGCCTTTCACAGGCTGATGCTAGTTTCTCACAGTTCTAACCGAGTCAGTTTGATATTCATGATTCATGCTCAGTGTGATGGGTATAAAAGCTTTCCAAACCTATCCCATGACATGCACATGCCATGGCAGAACACTGCATACATAACTACTGGTGCTTATCCCAGGGAGCCTTACCTGTTTATTCCTCTAATGTTTGCCTTTCATAAAGCTTTCTATGATCACACTTGCTTTCAGTCCTCTTTCTTGGAAACTTCTCATGGATATTAAATATGGCAAGTGAAGATTTAAGAAATATTCTAAGACTACAAGCTGGAGCTTTTAGCATAATCAGTAAAAGACTGGATACATATCTCTTGTTCTGCCTTCAGACATGACTACAACATTTGAAGAACCGCCAGTCAGTGGAAAATTTAGGATTGGGCATCTACCATAAAAGCTGTATCATACTGCAAAACCCTATCAATAATTTTATCCAGCAATAGTAGATACAAGTTTGAGAGCAAGATTAACACTCTGAATAAAAATCCTACCCCAAACTTGGATCTTAACCAGATAGTTCAGAAATAAGCCATAATTAATGGTCCTGAAAGTTAACCAGAAATGTAAATCTAAGAGGAACACATCCACTTTTGAGTTTTAGTTCTTGGCAAAAAATTGCCACCAAACCAGAGTAAATAGACCACAATTATCTGCGCCATTCAGATCTCTTGGAGCCAAAATGGGACTAACACTTCTGATTAGCATAAAAGCAAAATATTGAGGTTTGGCAGGAAATGCTTCAATAATAAAGTGAGGTCCCTGGTGGTTAAGCAGGAACTTTTGTCTTGTGACTTCCTGCCAGGCTGTTGATTTCATTAGAGGCCAGCCAGGAAGCCTCGAATAGTGACCATGTGACCACAGGACACTGCAATGATTGGAAATGTAGGCTAGCTGCTAAGTGCCTAAATTTTGATCACATGACCAGAGACAATGTGACAATGGTTAATGCCATTGTACTCATTCAGTACCATTGTGACTCTATAAACATTTACTGAATGAGTGATCATTAAACGAAGACTGCCTATACAGTAGACATGAATAGTGAGGTTTTCCATTTTATAGTAGGATAGATCAATCCCTGTAGATAAACAAATGTCAAGACCATATTCCTAGCAAAGTTAAGTAATTTGGATGGCCTTATTGCAAAAGTTTAACATTAATTCAGTTATTGCTTACATTTATTTCAGCCCTTTGATTTGTCTGCCGTCCGTGAAGTCTTTCACTATTATTTCTGTGGAAGACAACATACAGCAAAATTATTGAAAAGAGCATTAAGTCAAAGTGTGATTTCATACAACAATAGGCACCGTAGAAACAGTGTCTTAAGACTAATATATATATATAAAATTACTTCAATACAGATAGTCCCCTCTTAACAATGGTAATTGTGGCTGGCAACTTCATTGTTAAGTGATGCAGTCGTAAATTGAAAAATCATGTGGCTGTGCCAACTTATAATGGCAGTTTCAGTGGCTATGGTTAAGTAAATTGCATGCAATCATTAAGTGATAGGTCACATGACCATGGCTTACAACCTTCTGCAGGCTTCCCTATTTACTTTGCTTGTGGGAAGATTGGAAAAGGCAACCTTTCCTATCGGGACACTGAGACCCTCAGAAATGTGATCAAATTATACTTTGAGAATTGGCTGTATGTTCCCTAATTCACCACTGTTGTGTAACTTTGAACAGTCATGCACTTTAAAGTGAATAAGTAATCATTAAACGAGAACTACCTGTACTCACTTCACTTACATACTAATAATCTGGGCATAAACAAAATGGTTTATACATGGGCATGATCTGCAGCCAATCGTGGCCACTTATTAAATGAATGGCAACTGCTAAGAGTTGGTATGCAGACTTTCTATTGGTTTGAGGGATATGTTATGCTTTGCATGGCAAAGTCTACATTTCAAAAGCAGGTGTGGCCAGGGTCTGCTTTGGGCAGGGGTCACTTGATAGAGCTTCTTTGCTCTGAAAACTGCACTGCCAATTTGACTCAAAGTTTCACAATGACCAGCCATGAATCAAATATTAAAAGGGTGGTGGTCCGAACATCTTCTTAGCCTCTCCATCTAAACATAACATCCACCCGTCTTTTAGAGTTCATCATGCATATGTTTGTAAAGATACAGTGGAGATGACATGATGCCTGCCAAAGCCTCTCCTAGCAGACATAAAGAAGAAAAAAGCTTACTCACAGAGGATGACCAGGTCCCCAATATACACCTGTTCCAGCACGTGCCTCCTGGCGTCCATTACTTGAACAACATCCATCCGTGTAAACAACTATATAATCTCCTAGAAAGGCAGATTTGCATTAAAACAGCACAAGATGGTGTCAAATTTCCTAAACAATTGAAATAGATTGTTTCTGGAAATCACATTTAAATACAAATGATAAAATGATTTCAGAGTATGACATACAATATTTAGCCAGTTTCAACAAAACTCTAACTTTTGTATCATCTAAGCATACTATACAATGGAAGCCAAAATTGAAAATTATAGCTGATAAATTGCCAATGCTAAAAAAAAATTATGGGGGAACAGAATTATTGGAATTACCAATATTAAGAATTAATATTCTTTTATATGTGGAGGAAGGTATCTAAGGCTACAGTCTCCTCACAACAGCAGGCAAAATGAAGTAACTTCTCACTATCCTTATAAAAGGGGGAGGGAAGAAAAAGTCTCATCAAGAAAACACAAATTTCCCCCTCTATCCATAGAAGGAAAAATATCTCCATACTTCCATTTCAAACATTGGAGGATGGTAACTGCAGCTAGGACTAAGCAACATGGTTTCAATCAAGTAGGAACTGACAACTAAGTACATCACATATTGTTGAAAAAAAGTCCTGCTGAGTATAACTTTAGCTAAAGTTTGCAATGCAAAAAGAAGAGATCATGTAGCTAAATTCTGAGAGGACCATTGTTAGCAATGTCTGCACTCTAGTGGAAAGAACTATGATTTTGCTGTAACAAGAGCAGGCTGAGATTCACAGCAAACTTAGGAAGGAGATTAATTCCAGATGATTATAGTAAACACTCTCAGTACCTCAACAATAAACGTGAGATGAAACAATGGCAAAAATCATTTACAGAGTATGCCAATCTTTTTTTTCTAGTCTCCTATACTAGATGAGAGGAAGCAAAGGAAGCCACAACTTCAACTGATGAAACAGAATTGCCTTCAGCCATAGATGCCGGGTTTATTTAAATTCCTACAGAATTAAGAAAACAAAAACAAATAGCCTGCTTCAAAATAGGGTCACTAATCCCAGAATATATCAGACTGAAGCAATAAGAAATTTCTATCCTAATTTGTAGGATAGAAACTGAACAGCACTTTACAAAGTGCCTTACATAGAAGCCACAGGAAGATTTCAGGAGTGAAACCTATAAATGATAAGAGGAAGGAAAGTCGGTGAAAATCACTGATTCTTGGTAAGATCATTTCTATAGCAAAAACATATTAGGCCATGGTCTGGCAAGCATGCTAAGGAACTAGGAGAGAAGAAGTGAGGGGATCACACAGAAAATAATGATTATTTGCCTAAATCCAGTAGCAGAACTCCATGGTTAAGAAAATCAATCCCATCTTTAATTGAAGAGAAATCAGCAGCTCTTCATTCCAGAGGTCCATTCAGTCTTATCCTCAGATCTTCACAAATTTGGTTGAGATGCCATGAAGAATGGCATCACATAGTATACATCTATCAATTCAGGCATTCCACAAACGTTAAGCTGAAACTGGGGCATTACAGAGGGAAAAGCGCCTAGGAAGATGATCATAGGTCCTGCAAAAGTAGCTTGATTGAAGGACAAAGCCCAGGCTGGTAATCCCAGCCTCTGGAATGCTTGCCTGACTGTAGGATGGAAACTGCCCCCTCTGGCCCCTTAGACCAGTAGTCGCCAACCAGTGGGCCGGAAACCACTGGTGGTCCGCAAGAAAATTTTGGTGGTCCTCAGAGAAATGTCACCTCCAAAGCAATTAATCCAGGCTCCACAAGAACATAAGGCTACGCCGCTCACATGGCCTGTCCACCCACTGGCCCCCACCTTTCTTTTAGTAGAGCCATGCGAGCTGGAACTGGAAGGTAAGACCAACAGTGGGAGAGGGAAATCTGCCCCAGAGTGGCTTGCTGACGTTGGTGGGAAAGTCAATCCCATATTCCAGAGCTGCAGTAGTCACAGGACTGGCCTTTTGGTCATCCCGGAGCAGCTCCTCCAGTCCATGGCAGGCCGGTGCATCCGGGTGGAGGAGCAGCTGCTCTGGGATGACCAAAGGCCCAGTCCTGTGATTACTACATCTCTGGAATATGGGACCGACTTTCCCACCAATCTCAGGAAGCCACCGTCAGTCAAAATTCATATTGGTGGTCTGCGGGATTTAAAATTATGAATTTTGTGGTCCCTGAGGTCCAAAAGGTTGGCGATCCGTCTTAAGACTGTATTATGCAAGACGGAAAATGGAAATTAGGAATGTCTTCATCTGCAAATGGAGCGGGCAGGCCTGGAATGAAATGGGACAACTCCTTGCCGCCATCTTGTCACAGCCACCTCGACATGATAAAATCGCCATGGGAAACTCGCCCTGGGACAATTTGCTATGCTTCTCATGGCATTTCCCTTCGCGGGAAGTGATCATCAACCACAGCACATCTCCGAACCTGGCATCCCGTGGGTGCAGCTGTCTGGTCGGGTTAGAGTGTCCACTACGCATAGCTATCTGTTGGGGGGGCGGGGGTGAGGTGCTGGAAAGTGAGGTGAGGAAGCCTTCAGAGGGCAAACGCCCCCTCCCATGAAAATTGGGCTAAGTGGCAGTCATTCACAGTTGCCAGACAACTGAAGCTGTCCCTGCTTGGCTCCTCTCCCCTGGAAACAGTCGAGTGCAGCACACTGAAGGAGAGGTCTGCACGGATGAGACTGGCATGGATGCCACCCTCCTGCAAAGGCCCGCGGGGAAAAAAGTAGCCAAACGTGACTCAGGCAAAGGGCCTCTCCGGCAGACAGGATATGTCTTTAACATGCAGTCAGCAGATAGCTGTGCGGAGCAGACACACTCTGAACTGACTGACTGGCCACACCCATGGGAGGCCAGACTTGGATCTGAAGATGTGGCCCACTGCAACGCCGTGGCTGACAACTACTTCTGCGAAGGGAGGTGCCACAGTGGCGCGGCAAGTTGTCGCAAAGCAAGTTTCCCAAGGTGCTGTCCCACACTGAGATGGCACTGGCAAGATGGCAGACCCAAGCTGTCATAGACTTGACCTAGAAAACTAGCTCAGAGTTTTCTCCTCTATGGTTTGTGTCATGCCTGCTAAAGTAGAAGAAATGCATAATTCAGCTTTGGATAACTTCCCTCCACTACTGGAAAACAATATGTAAACTTATAATTGGATAAAATTCCTTCCCCTCAAATCCATTTCAAAGCCTATTCCTTCCTCTGTTCCAGTGGTGGGATTCAATTTTTTTTTACTACCGTACTGGTTCTGTGGGCGTGGCTGGGAAAAGATACTGTAAAATCTCCATTCTCTCCTTACTCCTGGGGGAAGAATACTGCAAAATCCCATTCCCTTCCCACCCCACTAACCTGCTTTCCAGCTCCGTTCCCTCTGCAGGGCAACAAAAGAAGAGCCAGCCGATCAACTGGGACTCGGGAGGCAGAGAATAGATGGGGGCGGGGACAGTCAGAGGTGGTATTTGCTGGTTCTTCCAACTACTCAAAATTTCCTCTACCAATTTTCCAGAACTGGTCAGAACCTGCTGAATGCCACCTCTGCTCCCTTCCCCCAAGCTTTTCATTTTGCTCCAATTCCAGTCTGAATTGCCACAAGGGAGGGGCTGCATTCCAGAGCACCAAAAGGCAGCAAAGTTTAGTTTGTTGGGGGGAAAAGGACTCTAGAAGTTCTGTTTATGGTGAGGAGCAATAAAGGAAACTGCTTAGAAATAATTCTACATATCTTCCTTGGTTCTTGGGGGCCTGACATCAATATTGCCAAACTAAAGCAACTACTTACATAATTAAAGGCATACTCTGAGAAGTCCAAACTATTTGAACTTCACTGCCTCTTGGCCCTCTGGAATGTAACTCCTCCCTCCTGGGAGTCCAGACTACATTCCATCACACATTCCCAATAGTTAAGCAAATGTTGCCCCTTATTTGCTTGGTTGTTTGTTTGCTAGTATTATTTTTTTCCTAATTCCCTAGTATTCATTTTAGATATAGAAACTGCAACATTCAAACCCCAAATTTTTATTATCTCTTATAGTTATTTGGCATAGATGCAAGACAATAGTACCAAACCTCTATAAGAGTTAAGGATATACAGTTTTTCAAGAGAAAAAAAATAATACAAATCAGATTTAAATGCACTATAACAAGTTACAGAAAGAGAGGAGTTACCCATATACACGAAATCATTCTTATTTGCTGAAGGAGTATAAGGAACATCTGTATATTTTACACGCTTATATGTATATTTCTTCTCTGAAACCTCTTCGTATGGTCTTTTGTATGATCTCATATAACTTGACTCAGATGTAGCCTTGTTAAAGCTATGTCTATGACTGTCCTGTTTTTCACCAAAGCCTTAGAGAAAAAAGAATATTATACTGAATATATATATTTTCAATATATATTGAAAATGTAACATTCACATTGAAGAATATCACTGGAGTTCATATAAACACTTTAATCAGTTTAACTCATACATCCAAAGATCTTGTCACGAGACTTTCCTTGTTTAATATTTGTGCAAATCTCATCAAATTGAAAAAACTCTCTTTTTAAAATGGTGAAAAATAACTCCCATATACAGTATTAAGAGATAATCCTTTTTCTTATCAATTTATTAATCCAAACGTAACACAGATAATATTCATATCTAATAGAAAAAAATATGCAGGATTTTCCATGCCTAACTTGTAACTAAAAGATAAGATTTGACTACCAATAATGATTTGAACACTAACATCAGAAAGCAGCATTGCAGATACTGCAAGCAACTTCATCACTAGAATCATACTTAATTTACCATTTAATGTTGAATTGATACTATTGCAATTGTCTGGTAAAAAGAGAACACATTTTATTCATTACCCAAGACCATATTTTTGGGGTGTTTTAGATCAGCTAAACAGAACATGCTGTACAAATGGCTGGAAATTCCAATCATTATGAAAGCTAAATGCATTGATGCCTTTAAAAATTATTTATATGAAATGATTTTTGCTGCTCATAGAACCTAGACTCCCTTGGTTTTTGGAGGAGCTCTGAGAGATGAAATGGTGCTAGAGATGTTAAGATTGCTATTGCTGGAAGCCAAAGAGTAAACCTGACCAAGGAAAAGAAAGCAGCTTTGTGAAGGATTACGTCATTGTAGTCTACTCTTCTGCATCAATAGGTTACCAGCCAGTGTCTTACCAATTCAATCACTGCTGTGTATGGAGGGACTAAGGATATCTGCAATATGGAATAACTCTGAGGTGAATGGCAGCTGTGCAGATCCCAGGGAGGTGTTACATTGTCTAGCCCTATTATCTGGGAAGAATTTGAACCTGTCCGTTCTGAAAGAGTAGACATGTCCTTGAGACTGTGTGATCACTTGTGTTTTTGACCTATGCCTCCTAGTTGGACAAGCTTCCCCCACCAAAAATGGCACGTGGTTGGGTCCATACAACAGTGATTCATGTGAGAGGAACTGGTTATACCAACTTTGAAGGAGATAGTGGCCCAGTCTTTCCTCAAGAAACTATTGCTCAATTTAGCAGAATCCAGCAGCCATCTGTTTTCATTCAATTTTCTTGGGAGGGCTGCAGATAGGTGTTTGCATATCTTTCTTGCTATGATTATTTCTCAGCTTCTTTTACATTGTTCAGATTTTGCATATTACTAACAACCATAATATAAACTTCATTACAAAAGGTCCAGATTTTAGAGTAGTGGGATATTTGTTAAATTCTTATTGCCTATCTTCGGTGTCAGAGACAGAAGAACCTTCTCTACTAAATAAAAAATCTAAAAATATAGATTTGTCAGATTTTTCTGCCTGATTGTTTTCTCAAAAACTGCAGTGTTTGGTGAGCTTACTGTCAGCCCTATGAGGTAGCAAGTTTAGGAAACAGGGACCATATAAACTACTTGAGCTTTATTGGTATATGTTGCAATAGCAGAAATGTTAATGCCTGACAAATATTATTCTTATGCCAAACACAATAAACATGGATCAATTTTTTCCCTCCTTCCCTTCCCTCTAACTAGGTTAAGCTAATCCCTACACAACTGTTACATTTCTTCAATGCCATTGCCATACTGCTCAATTTCTATCTTCTCTAGAGGAAAATTATCACTATAGCATTACATTGGTCAGACCACTTTAGCTATTAAAAAGCAAGCATGATTGCAAAACCCTTATTTCAGCTATACCTTTTTAATTTTTGTTATAAAGTTTTACCCATCAATTCTATTTTAAAAAGCAAGGTAACTAAGACACATTAATGATTGCAATAATAATTTTGATTTAAAATAACAACCAGATTGCCTACATCAAGAAGTAAATACAGCTGAAATTATTTTCTGGAGATATAACCAGTTCATTGGACTTGTGAATGTCTATGGAGATTCTCAGTCATCCATGTCATGGTTGTCCCAAAGGTGCTTTTTTTCAAGAGGCAATTGGATTTTCTGGTTTTTCTTTGAAGACGTTTCGCTTCTCATCCAAGAAGCTTCTTCAGAACTGAAGAGGTTTTTGGATGAGAACCAAAATGTCTTCAAAGAAAAACCAGAAAGTCTAATTGCCTTTTGAAAAAAGCACCTTTGGGATGATTGAAGTTGTGAATTTTATTTGAATATATAGCTCATTCTACTTACTTTTCACTACATCTAGCATACTATATTTAATTGTCAGAAAGCTATTTCTATATTTCTGCTATTCAAATTTAGAAAGTTGCATAGTATACCTGTTGAAGAAATTGATGAATTTGTTGACTCTTCATTTATAAAAGCCCAAGCTTCTCTCTCTGTTCCAAACTTCTTGTAGCTGGCATACTGATATTTATCAACTTGTTCTTTACATTCATTCCTGTCAAAATACAGTCAGCATATTACAATACTATGAATTCACTAAATGGAAAACCTTAGCTTCTTTTGAGGTTTCCTTTAGATTTTAAAATTGACCTTAAGATTTTTTAAAAAAACTGTGTGAAATGAAAATAGGAGAAATTTCTTCTGTAGATTTGCTTAATCTATTTTACATTTCAAGTTACTTTGTATACTAAAAAGCAACATGTCATTCAGTTGAAAAAAGGAATATGATAGAGTTAGGGGAAACCCTAGAAGACAATACCTTACTTTTAAAGTTCACTGCTTATCAGCCCAAGTCCTTTCTCCCCTTCCACAATACAAATCTATTTATGAGTGTTATTTTATTAAATTTTTATACTGCCCATCTCACCTAAGTGACTTAGGTCTTGCAATCTCTCTACACATATGATGTATTCATGAATTCAACTTGGCTATTTCTCATCTATAGGATGAGATTTTCAGTCCCAAAACATATTACCTTGAAACTGAATCTCAATGTGTGTGTGTGTGTGTATACATATGAATACACACATACATAGATATATATGTTTTTTTTATGTTTTCATGGGTATTTATATGTACGGTATTTAGGTTTCTTCAGGCATTTCCCCACATCTTAATAGTTGTGCTTTTAAAGTTACAGTGAAGTTTCGGCAAAATCTCATCTGTCATCCTCAGGCTTGTGTATTGGGTTTTTTCCTAATCGTGTGTGTCAAGCTTTGGAAATGGCTGCCAAAGCTTGATACACACGATTAGGAAAAAAACCAATACACAAGCCTGAGGATGACAGATGACATTTTGCCGAAACTTCACTGTAACTTTAAAAGCACAACTATTAAGATATGGGAAAATACCCGAAGAAAACTAAATACTATATATATCTCATGTGACCGCAACATACATACATACATACATACATACATACATACATACATATATGTTTTCGTAGATTTTCACGGGTACAAGTATGCAGGTCTTGGCATCTTTTCCCATGTAAAATTGAGACTATCTTGGCAACGTTTCGATGAGATCTCACTCGCCATCTTCAGGCTGATGTTTTTGGCTTTGTGCTTCTGCGAGCAAAGCGTGATCTGAGCTACTTTCTCCCTATATATACTGGTGGGGAGGTTGGCTGTGTTGTCACTTCTTGATTGGTTGATGGAGTTGATGTTTGCAGATTGGCTGGCTTTTTCTTAAGAACATGTGTGGCTGAGGTATTGGCTGTGTATTTATCAGCCTCCTGTGTTATAACGACTTGGGTAATGGGCTGTGTGATGACCTTCTGAGTACTAATCTTGTGATATCCTGGGTCTTGTGCTGTAATCGCCTGGGTCATAACACACACCAACTGCTACTTAAATGCACAATCCCATCACTACCCTGCACAGATCAACTCCATAGCCAAGACCCTCATCTCCAGAACCAAATGCCTAGCTGACAAAGACCACCTGAGAAAGAGAATTACACACCCTCACTAAAGTATTAATTTCCAACGGATTCCAAAGAGACACAATTACCAACCTAATCCTAAAGAAGACACCCCGCAGAAAACGAGACACAGAACAGGACAACAGTATCGCTCTCCTCCCCTACATCAAAGGCACCACAGATAAAATCAGCAAAATTCTCCACAAACACAATATCAGGACAGCCCTCGGCACTGACTAAAAAATAGCCAACATCCTAAGAAACCCCAAAGACAAGATCCAGCTAGAAAACCAAGGAGTTTATGAAATACCATGCAACAATTGCCCAGCCACATACATTGGACAAACCAACAGGAGAATAAATGCACGCATCGCAGAACACAAGAACGCAGTCAGAAAAGAAGAAAATTCTTCCTCCCTTTTCCAGCACCTCAAAACCACAGGACATGAAATTAATTTTTAGGGAACCAAATTAATCTCTAATACTGAACACTACAACAAGAGAATAATCAGGGAAGCCATCGAAATAGAGAAACACCCCCATAACATGAATAAACGGGACGATGCCTCCCACCTACCAGACATTTGGAAACTAGCCCTTATCAACAAACGAGTCCCAGCCATGAAAACCAACACTGGACCTAAAACAGCACATAACACCACCACCAATCTCCCTCACCAGACTCAAACCTGAACCCACCCTATAGATGAAAGGCGACCACCATCCAGGGACCAGACCACGGCTGCATCACCGGCTGCATCACCAGCTGCCACACACCCCGACCCCAAACCAAGCAAACTGACACACGCCATGAACACAGAGCCAGGCCTCAAACCCAGAGCCAAACCAAAACCCGGAACATCACATCACAGCCACCCACTCAGGATATCACATCACAGAATTTAGGAGGCTACACCACAAAACCTCAGGATGTTGCAACACAGCCAACGATTCAGTAGATTACAATACAAGACCCAGGATGTCACAAGATTAAAACTCAGAAGGTCATCACACAGCCCATTACCCAAGTTGTTACAACACAGGAGGATGATAGACACACAGCCAATACCTCAGCCACACATGTTCTTAAGAAAAAGCCAGCCAATCTGCAAACATCAACTCCATCAACCAATCAAGAAGTGACAAACACAGCCAACCTCCCCACCAGTATATATACGAAGACAGCAGCTCAGATCACGCTTTGCTCGCAGAAACACAAACCTGAAAACACTAGCCTGAAGATGGCAAGTGAGATCTCGTCGAAACATTGCCAAGATACTCTCAATCTTACACAGGAAAAGACCCAAACACGCCAAGACCTGCATATATATATATGGCAGACTTCTCAGGAAACAACAACTGAATGAAAAACTGCTGGTAACCTTCTACTGCTGCACCATAGAGAGTATCTTAACTTACTGCACCTGTGTATGGTTTGCCAATTGCACAATGGCAGATAGGACAGCACTCCAGAAGGTCATTGCCCAGAAGATCATTGATTGCCCTCTCCCCTCTTTGGAAGAGCTTTATAGCTCCTGCTGAACTTAAGAAAGTTCAAAACATTCTCAAAGATCCATCTCATCCTGGGAACCCTTTTTTTGAACTATTACCATCTGGCAGATGGTACAGGATAATGAAAACAAGGACAAATAGGCTGAAAAACATATATAGAGTTTAAGAAGCTTTTAAGAGAAGGCTCGGAACCAAGGCTGTCTCCTCTAATCCCCTCGACGGGCTGAACTCGTATTTGTCAGATTATCCAATTTACAGGGCTGTTGAAAGAATCGGGGGAGGGGGAGGGGGAGTAAAGGCTTCCAGCCTAAGGATTCTGGCTTTAAAGGAATGAGAGAGAAAGGTGGGCAGGTACTCACCAGGTGGTATACACTCCAATTCTCCTACCTCTCCGCACCGCATAGAACATGCCACCGCCGATACCGAGGGCTCCTGAATTGGTGGGCAAAAATGGATGAACGAGCAGAGCTAGGATCCGGCGCCACATAGCAATTAGCCCTACCTCTTCCCGCTCCCTCCCATCTGCACTGTCGCCCCCCGCCCGGTCTCACTCTCGAAAGCCGACAGAAACCCAGAGTCCACGCTTCCGGGATGACGAGATAACCGAGAGCCCTCAAAGCAACTGCGGGACCGAGAATCGGAGACACAAACACAAATGGGCGGAGCAGCACTTCCGGTTTTCAAGCCAATCTCACGTGACCGCAAAATAGGGCATCGGCTGAGTTTGCCGTCTCACCCGGAAGGCGCTACGTAATAAGCCTTTCAAGTGGAAACCGGAAACACGCGCTCTCCCGTCTCTATGACCTCGCCAAAGAAAGATACCGTCAAGATCGAAAGTGGTTTGTGCACATGCGCCAACCGCGTTTTCTTCCAGGTTCTGCCTTGGAAACGGGAAAGGCTCAAGCGAGCTTTCCGTGACGCATGCGCAATTTTTTCGCGTTTGTTTTGAAGGCGGGAAAGCGACTCCGATGTACGTTGCTCTGAGAGCAAAATGATAACCATTTGATCCCCATTAAATTCAGACGGCTCACTTTTGAGCTGCAATAGGAATAGTTGACCTCGACCGGTGATTTTTTTTACATAATCGATTTAAATTGAAATTACAAGAATTAAGTGAATTTAATTTTAAGAAGCAGGATTTATTTACAAGGCTTAGGCTGCACTCTTCAGTTTCGTTCTTAAGTATCCTTGAGTAGCATCTGACTGACTGACTTGGTATTTTCTATAATTTGTGACAGAAATGTTGTAAACCAGCTGTTACAAATTGACGAGCAAATTAACACTCCCTACCATACATTTCTTTTTCAAAAAAAAAAACCCAAGTAAAGATGATAACCTGTGAAGCTATGTACAATTTGTTGTGCAGTCTTTCACATGGAAAAGTTTTAATGAGAAATTCCTTTCTAAAATGAATACATATATATAAAATTTACTGGGAAAGGGAAATGCAAGACCGCCAACAATTATGTAGGACTTCAAATAAAGTGTTCTGGAATACTGTAGCTCTTTCACATAATCCCTATTGTTTCCTACAGAAATTGACTTATTTGGTCCTTCCTGTCCATAGTTCTTAGCAAATTGATGGAAAAGAATTATTAAATTTAGAAACCAACTTTTGAACTAGATTAATTTAAACTCGGTACCTCTGAAAGCTGACAAGCAATCTAATATTTCCATGCAAGAGCAGCTTATAGTAATATTGGATTTGTTATATTCCATTCATGTTGCCCATCTCATCCAAGCAAAACGTTTAAAGCAATATAAATAATTAAGTTGAGGCAGCATCCAAAAAATAAAAAGATCAGAATAAACCTCAGGTGTTCAGAGCTTGGTTCTTGCAGACATTTCATTACTGGTGCTGTCACTGGGAAGTGGGGTTTATTGGATGTTTATATATATAAAACAGCTTGTTCTATCAGATGTTACCAACTGGTAATAAAATGCCTGCAAAAAGAAAACCAAGCTCAGGTAACACCTAAAAGCCTAGCAATTTAATTCTATTTAGCATAATCTTCATTGTTGTGAAATTTGATTTTCCTACTCATTCGTCTTATGTGTTTGTTCTCAGCTAAACAAATTTGAAAGTACTTAGAAAAAAGCCATTTATAAAACAGCATTTTTTTAATTTCAAAACAGGCTGGTTCCCCCCCCCCCCCCCAGTAGTGTCAGAATACAATGCAAAGCCAAGCAAGCTCTCTTAGCGATGGACTAAGATTTGAATATACCTGTAGGGATTAAGGCTCCTAGAAATTGGAGATAGTTTGAGTTGTGACTGTGGAATGAAGCTAAATAGGTGACTTTAGCCTAGTCATTTTTTTTCCCAAGAAAGCAAGAGGAAACCACTTCTTAAAATCTTGCCAATAAAACATAAGGCACTAAGCCACATCATTGCCAGGCTGGAAGGGAAAGGAAAGGCTTTTCTTACATTCTATTTTAGCCTTCCAGTTCCAAACAAATGCTCCAATTTCCCCGTGCATCAATTTGTCTTTTTGTTCTGCCTAATAGCGAACATAAATGAATATCTTAAGTTTGCATGCTATGTTGTGACTTTGAAGAGGCTAATTTGTTTTAGAAAATTTATATTGCTGCCTATTCGCACATGGCGGCTTACACGGATATAAAAACCATACAAAAATAATTAAAATAATAGTCAAATAATAACCCCCATTCCACCTCGGCGACAACACACTTTCATACAAATTATTTAATGGGCTCCATCCCATTTTCTAATAAAGGCAAGGCTGCCATATAATATTTGAAAAGGGCGTGCATAAGCGCACCAACGTGCCTACCGTCCCTGTCCTAGTGTTTATTTTTCTTATATGTATCCGTGTATTCATAACTATGTTTATACTTATACCTATTATCTTGTAAGCAATTGACAAATAAAATAAAAGTATTTGTGTATATGACAACCAGCTTAAAACCGATCCTCGCCCCTCTCCTTAAAAAAAAAAAAAAAGCGATCACAGTCAGGACTTTTCCCGGGAAAGCTTGCAGAGGTTCTGCCCGGAATTCACTCCCGTTAGCAAACTTCACGAAGGCAGAAATCATCCGCATTTCCAGATTTCCCATTGACCCTTTCGGAGAGTAAGAGGGCGGAGTCAAGCTTTCCCACACCGGGGATGAGCGGTGTTCTCGCGAGAGCTCTTCCTTTTTCTAGGCCGGCGCCGAAAGTGGTGGGTATGAGTGACTTGGGCCTGGCGGGAGGCGATGGTGTGTTTTTTCCTCGGAAGGTCTAGCGATACGGTGCCCAGTTGGTGAAATCTGCTTTTCTAGGCCGAGAGTCTCGGGATGCATCCGATTCGCGCTTCCTTAGTTGCCGATGGCTGCTGGCGGCAGGAAAGGAGCTTGGTCTTCTTGGGTGGAGGGGACTCTATAGGGGAAAAAAAAACACCTGGGCAGAAGGGAGGAAGCAGCATAAAAAACCCGATTTTGCATTTTAATGGTACTTCGGGCTCAGTAGATCTCATATCTGCCAAGGCTTCCGGGTTCGTCCGTTTGTTAACACTCGTGAGCTTGTTAATTCAGCCTTCGTGAGGATCCCAGCAGCGTTAGCCAGGAGGAGGCAAGATTGCCTTCTGCGGCGTTTTCTGCAAAATGAGCTGTATTGCCCCCCACCCCCGTTCTTTCCCAACGACGTTTACTCAGTGGGTCTTCTTGTTCTCTTGAATGGCACATGGTGGATGAACTTAGTAAGCTTCGGCATGTGTGTTCTGGTGAGATGCTGATGCAAATCAGCCAACTTTGCTTAAAGGCCTTTGAATTTAACACGAGGTTAATTGCCATTTTCCCCAGCTTGCATTTCCCATATACTGAATAACCACCAGATCACTGTTTGAAGTTAAGATTTTGTTTTTCTACATGGCAAATTCTATTCCATTCTTTAGAAAGATTCTATAGCATTTATGTGTATTATTTAGAGTCTGTCTAGAGATTCTCCGTCTTGGTTGTCCCAAAGAGGCTTTTTCTAAAGGTAACTGGACTTTGTTTTTCCTTGAAGACCTTTTGTTTCTCATCCAAGAAGCTGCTTCAGTTCTGAACTGAAGAAGCTTCTTGGATGAGAAGTAAAACGTCTTCAGGAAAAAAAATCCACATGCCTTTTTAAAAAGCCTCTTTGGGATCATCTAGAATCAAAATCATTTTATTTTGGTTCATCTTGACCAGGGTACCAATCTGACTTTTAGAGGGTATTTGGAAAAGATGTTATTGACTACCTCGTTGGTGTGGAAAAGTTGGTGTGGAATGTTTTCGCAGTAACTGTTCTCAGAAGATGCCATTAATCCAGCAGGGTGATATAAATTTGTGTATAAAGAGCTGTGTGTAAATAAGGGCATCATGCACTTTGCAACTTGTATTGGCCATGTATAATATCCTTATGAGGTTGGCTACTCTTGTAAGCTTTTACTGGTATGGAAACTGCACTTCAGAAATTATTGTCAAGAGGATGGTTGAACTTAGATTTTCTTTTACTAGATCCTTAATAAATGCATCACTGCTTTGTATAGTATTACTATATATCCATTGATGTTGTAGATTACAATCTGTAGGTTTAGTTAAAAAATTGATCACACATAGTCAACATTGCTTTTCCTTAACTTTTGAGAGGCACATTTTTTATTCTGTACTAAGGGTTTTTTTGTTTTGTTTTTAATTGTAGAAAGGCCATGTTCAGTTCGAGCGCAAAGATTGTGAAGCCCAATGGCGAAAAGCCAGATGAATTTGAATCTGGCATCTCCCAGGTATGTGCCCTTTTTGTTGAATATCTTAGGCTGAAGGAAATAAGAGTAGTTTTAAAACATGACTAATGAGCTGGTTAGAATTAAGGATTTGTAAATAATTTAAGATTTGCGTAGCCTAAATGAACATGCAGTTGTAAAATTTAGTAAGGTTGAAAATTTTGTACTTGAAATATCTTTAATAGAAATGGAAGTTGCCTTATGTATTTCAGTGTATTTAAGAGGAACCTGGGCTAATAGTGTCCAGACATTTCAACTGAATGTGTAGTTTATCTAAATATTTTAATCAAAATGCCATGGTTATATAATTATTTGTGAAAAGTAAAGCATCCAAAGCAGAAAGACATAAATCTAATAATAATCTTCTCTTAAGGCTCTCTTGGAGTTGGAGATGAATTCTGACTTAAAGGCTCAACTGAGAGAACTGAATATTACAGCAGCAAAGGTAATATGTAAGCTTTGGTTGGGATCATATATTTTGTATGCATGGACCCCAAAGGTCCCAGACAATTGAGTAGGGTGGAGGAGAACAATAATATATCCAGATATAATGCCTAGTGTTTGATTTTATAGTTTCTCCATCCATGCCATTGATTTATCATTGAAATCTAGAAATTGCTGTAGCCTTGAATAAACTCCAATACAGGTAGTCCTCAACGCAAGACCACAATTGAGCCCAAAATTTATTTTGCTAAGTGAGAGATTTGTTAAGTGAGTTTTACTCCATTTTATGACATTTCTTGCCACGTTTGTTAAGTGAATCCCTGCAGTTGAATTAATAACACGATTGTTAAGTGAATCTGGCTTCCCTATTGACTTGTCAGAATGATCCCAGGACACTGCAACAGCCATAAATGTGAGTCAGTTGTCAAGCATCCAAATGTCAATCGTGACCATGGAGATGCTGCAAAGGTCATGTGTGAAAGATGGTCATAACTCACTTTTTTCAGTGCCACTGTAACTTTGGACCATCAGTAAATGAACTGTTGTAAGTCGAGGACTTACCTGTACAGGGGTTCTGTGAAATAATTCTCATATGAGTTAGCCTCAATAGAATATGGAGTTTTGTTGATACAGAAAGTTCTTTCTTCAAAATAAAAAGCTGCTTAAGAGAAGTCTTCTGTATGTTCCTAAAACTCCTAGAGTGTATAACTGCAGTCACAAAATTATAGAAGGTATTTATAACACTTGACCTGCAATCAGTATAATTGGTTACATGCCTACCTTAAAAAAAAACTTGTGTGGAAATCAGACATGTTAGCTGAATCAGCTTATTTTCTTACTGTGTGTAATTTTTACATCAACAACTCGAAGATTTGCACATTTAAGGTGCATGTATCAATTTAAATGCTTTAAAAAACCTAAAACTAGTTATTTTATACTATGGTAGGTATTGATACAATCCTAGGTAGCAGTAGATGTTTCTTTTCTAGGGCGCAAAAAAAAATCTGCGAACTCCATGTGTCGTCAGGAAGGGCACTGAGCCAGTAATCCACTCAGCTCCATCCAGTTGCTCCAACTCTACTCTGAATTAAGAGATTACAGGTTCATAAAAAAGGAGTTAACTAGGTATTGATAAATGCAATTTCCTTGCTACAAAATCAAGATGTAAAATGATTATTTTCATTATGTTGGATTTGATCAGTGATGCATTCAAAAGTTCTGTCTAGATCTTTCCATAGGAATTTCTCAGAATTGTGTGCAAGAAGAGATGGGACTGCCAGATTACATTTTTGTCCATAGAAATTGTAAAAATTAAGATAACTTTGGATCTTTTGTGTTTATGGAAGTAAAATTGCTAGTTGTACTTTTAAAATGTAAATCATGTTCATCCTCAGTTCTGTTTTTTGCTTAGGAGATTGAAGTGGGTGGTGGTAGAAAAGCAATCATCATTTTCGTACCAGTTCCTCAGTTGAAATCTTTTCAGAAGATTCAGGTGCGGCTAGTTCGTGAGCTGGAGAAAAAATTCAGTGGAAAACACGTGGTTTTCATTGCCCAGGTGGGTATTTAATCATAAATATTTAAAACTTTGGATTTTACAAACTGAAAATGAGCGTTATGAAGATGATCAGTTCACTTATGAAATTTGTAGTCTATAGCATATGATTACTCAGTGCTGGTTCTTCCAATTTGTTTGTGTTTTGTATTGTACTGAAAGCCTGTTTTAGGCTCACAAAAGCTAATTTGCTGTAAAAGTTGCCTGTCTACACTGTATAAGAAACACCATTTAATTTCATTGTATGAGGTGCAATGACAGTAAACTAAACTTATCGATATGCTGTTGTCTTATTTTAACAGAGAAGAATTTTACCCAAGCCAACAAGAAAAAGCCGCACAAAAAACAAGCAGAAGCGTCCCAGGAGGTAATGTTTTGAAAAGAAATAAAAATATTTTGATACAATTGTATTCAAATCTTTTCATGCTATTTGTAAGTTAATGTGATTTAATGCTTGGAAGTTTGAGACATTTAATGGCAACTGTATGAGTTTATTTGGTTATTTATTTGGTCTCAGTATGAATGGTCTATAATAGATTATAGCACATGGTTTGCATGCAGGAAAATGTTAGGTCTAATCTATAATGATTTGCATAAGGATCCTAAATAATGATAAAGGCATCTGCCTAAGCCAATAGAAATCTGTTGGCAAGATTTGGAATGAAGAGTAATGGATTACAGGTAGTTCTCAACTTCCTAGCAGTCACGTGTTAGATGCTAGCATGTTAGATGCTCAGCAGCTACAACCATTCGTTGCATCTAATGGTCATGTGACTGATTTATTTTGGGGGGGGAGGTTTGGCCGGAAAGTGACATTTAGTTACAGTTTCCAGCAAAAAAAAAGTCCATTAAGGAATGGGTTTGCTTAGTGATGGTGGCATTTGCTTAGTGACTGTTGTAAAAAAGTCATAACATGAGGTTCGTCACGATGCCTCGGCTTAAACGGTCATGAGATAGAATAGAAATCGGAGGTCCCATTATATTTGTAAGTTGAAGACTACTGGTAGATGAATATGTCTACCCGGGCATAACATTATTTTGAAAATTGTCCATTTTTATTGTCTATTGAAGGAATGGAAATTGCTATCAGAAAGTGCTGTTATATTTGGTTGAATAACCCTCTAGAGCAGGGGTGTCAAACTCATGGCTCGTAGACTGGATGTGTCACATGCTTTCCCCTACCCCCCTCTCTGGTTTAGTGTAGGGGGGAAATCCCAATGTGTCAGTGATGCTGCCATGACGACGCGAGTTTGACACCCCTGCAAATTGGTATGGAATAAGCAGGAATGAACAAAAGCAGTTTGTTGTATACTTCGTTTTTTAAGTTATACCTTAAGCTGGGTTGGCAAGCAACATTTGGCAGTCTCCCAAAATAATTTTTAAACAATGTCTGAAACCATCTGAAAACATGGTAGGTCTTAGTTGAGAAACATTAAAATCTCGCAGAATGTATTTGATCATGTTAAAAAGCAAAGCTGTACTTAGAATTATTAGATGCAATATTCTTTTCTTTAAAAGATGTGTAGACTTCAAGCCCCAGAATTCCACAGCCCTATGATTTTTACATAACTTGGAGTAAAGCTGAAATGGAGAGAATATTGTGCCTCTTTGACACTAGATGAGCTTCTGGAATCAACTATTCTCAGTCTGGTTGGGGACAATACGAATAATAATCAAGTAAATTCTGTAATTTTGTTGAATACTGACCAGAATCTCTTTTGAAATGGCCAGCTTACATAAATTAGATGGACAGACAGACCTGGAAATCACAAGATAGATAAAAGTTCAATTCATTGGGTGTTCTGAGAAATTGTTACTTTTGCTTATATGTACCATTTCTGCCTTTTATATTAACACAGTATGAATATTACAGAAAATTGCAAAATTTCCAAGTATATTGTATTGAAAAGGCTGAGTTGAACGTTATGTCTAATCAAACAGGGATGTATCATTTTGCTCTTAGGGACTTCTGTTTAGCAGCAGTGCAAATGTGTATTTTCCATCTGGTTCTTTCCAATAATAGTCTTGTCTGAACTAAGGTTAATGGCTTGTTGCATTGTTTATAAGCCAGGTTTATTAGTAAGATGAGTAAGCCTTGAGCCAGAAGCTCAATTTTAGCAACAATACTTTAGGGTTTTTTAGTCACTCGGGATGGAAATAGCCCTATTTGATCCAAGAGACTTCATGCATTTTAAGCTAATATTTTGCAGGGTTATAGTTTATTACTCTATGTAAATTTAGTCATTTGGATTCTGATCCTGGAGACTCCATTGGCAATTTCATAGCATTTTTTTTAAACGCACAAGCAAGGCTAGCTTAGAGAAAAATATAATTGCCTTCCACACTTTGCTTAGTACAGGCTACTTTGTTACAGTGGTAAATGGGCAACAGTAGCCAATTGTTTCACTAAAATTTATTTGCTACTTAAAATTTTAAATTTAATCTTAATGTTTAGGTAATGCAGTGTTGTTTTGGAAGCAGAATATCTGATTTAAAATACTCCCCATAAATAACCAGTTTTAATTTAAAACTGAATGATTCCTTAGCACAGGGCTTCTCCAGCCCCTGGGCTGTGGACCACTACCAGGCCATGGCCTGTTTCAAACTGGGCTGTGCAAACGATGGGTGTAAGCATGTGAGAAACTCCACTTGCGCAAGTGATGGACCCTTTACCATCTGCTTCTGTGAGTAGAGCTACGCACTTGAGCGCAAGTGAAGCTGTGCACACAAGGGGCATCTATTCATGAGCAAAACTCTATGCCCATGAGCCCGCCACTCATGCCACACACACCCATGCCGGGCCGGGCCACCAAGGTGGAAAGGTTGGGCACCATTGCCTTCGTGGAAGTTGTATAAAATTTGAAGGCACTGTAGCAAATATTTTGATTCTCGTCTGTTTAGCCGTACGCTTACTGCAGTGCACGATGCCATTCTTGAAGACTTGGTTTTCCCCAGTGAAATTGTGGGCAAAAGAATCCGTGTAAAACTGGATGGCAGCCGGCTTATAAAGGTCCATTTAGACAAAGCGCAACAGAACAATGTTGAACACAAGGTAAGAAAAAGTTGGAGGGGTTTTCTTTCACTCAAATAAACTTTAGATAAATGCATAAAGTAGACTGCAGTAGATCATCTGATGAAGCTGATACATTTGAAAATTTGGTAAATGATCAAAGGACAGAGAGTAATGTAAACTTGGTCCAACTTTCTTGGAATTGCTGAAATATGGTACCTGCAAGCTTTGCAAATGTTGGGGTTTTTGGTTTTCTTTTTGGTCAAAAAGTGGGACACAAAGCATTATTTAGGCTAAATAAGGAATAGAGAAACATGTCCTGTGTTATAGGGATATGTCGAATCTGATGGTATGGGAACAGATCCTTCTGAAAAATTCTAAAATGTTTTAATTTTCTGTCAAACATTTTCCAAACTTCCATTAGCTTAGCCTTGAAACAGGTCTACCAGTAGCCTTCAATTTACAACACAATTGTGACTGAAATTTCTGTTGAGTTGGATCAGATTTTATGAAATTGTTACGATGATTAACCAAATTCAAAAATTAAGCAAATCCAGCTTCCCCAATGGGCATGTTACAAAACATGAGTATGGAGGTGCCACAGTCACATGTACAGGTTACAAATCATTTTTTCCAAGGCCATCATAACATTGAAACTCTCATTAAATGACAGTTCCAAATTCAAGGATGTCCAATATTTCATTTAGAATATGTCCAACTATTCAAAATGCTTTTGGTTTACACAATTTACTTATTGAAATTTATTGAAATACCACCACCATCAGCATAACAAAATCTGGAAGAAAAAAAAAATCTCGAGTTTTTCAGAACTATCTGTTCCTGGATTAGAAAAAAAAAGACTTACCATTTTTCTCACAAAATAAGGCAGGGCCTTTTTTTTTTTTTTGAGCCCCGAAAAAACGGCTAGAACGTCTTTTCGGGGGTGAATTAATTTCTCTCCCCCTCCATCAGCGGGTGGGCGGTAGCGGTGTGGATGTCGGCTTTGGCAGGGCATTTTAAATTGCAAGACCTTCGGCGCCTGCCACTGCTGCTTCCTCTGCCTCTCTTGCTGTTCCCTCGCTTACCTCCACAGTTCCCGCCAGCGCTGCTGCTGTCGTGCCAGCAGGAACTGTGGAAGCCATGGAGGCAGCTCCCCCGCCCAAGAAGCAGAAACGCTTCTACACTTCCTGCTGGCACGAGAACAGTGGCAGCACCGCGCAGGGCACTGTTAAAGGCAAGTTCCCCCCCCCCCCCGCCCTCCCCCCAAGCATGTTTTAACCCCTGGCCTCCCCCCCTCCAGCATGTTTTAAACTAGGCCTAAATTTGGGGGAAAGGCCTTAATTTCATTTCATGCCTAGAAAACATGCTGGGTCTTCCTATTGGTGGAGGCCGTATTGTTGAGAAACACGGTAGATATACAGTAAAACCACAGTTTATTGTATCTCATTTTAATGAACTTCATGTCAGGCAGATTGCAACTAACATTGGTGGGTTAGACCAAAACCAGACTAAATGTTTGAACTAATAGACACAGTTCTCTTGGGCAGGAGATAAGAGTTTTTATCTATTCCTTGTTTTAGTAGTAACCGGATTCAGGCTGTTTCCTTTTGAGAATTTTCATACTGGAATTTAGATTGACATAATTTCTGTAATGATCATCTAAATGGCTTAATTTTTATTTAATTTATGTTACTTGTGTAATGATCCTATATAAATAATGTCAATTCTTATTCATGGATTTCATATTTGTGAATTTGCCTACTTGGCAAAATTTATCTGTAGTTGCAAAATGTAATACTTGATGCCACACTTCTTTCTAGCTGAAGTTTCAGTATTTGCTAATTCATTGTTCACAGCGACTTTTTAGAATGTGACTACCACAAATAATAAACATCCTCTATACATAATCTGTCATATTTGTTTAGTGAGGTCTGTACATGGTCTCTATTTTAATTGCTATTCATAGTACACATTCCCCCAGTTAAGTCATAGAAATTCTATAACAGTTATGCGTAGGATGAAACTTGATGGGGTGGATAAGAAGGAAAATTCTGCTTCGTCCTGTCTTCAAATCCTGATTGTGTATCAGATTGTTGTTAATATTCTGAGATACAATAAATGAAATATTTTTTGTTACCGGCTTGAACTCTCAACTCTCAATGGCTTCTTTACTTGAAAATATTAATATTAAACATAATATAAAAATATTAGAGACAACTTCAAGCTTGATTCTTAGTGAATACCTGGACACATTTTATTTTCTTGGCAAATTACAGAAGTACCTTCCTATTTCTGCTTTGTATTTATTAGCTACCATACTTTATTTCATGGTATAGCTGACGTCCCGGAAGCTTTTTGGTGGTTTATCATTTTAAGTACCAGCCAGGTTCAACTATGTGATTTCTATAGTCAATATTGATTCTGTGCTGCCACCTCCCCGTAGCTTATGCCTTGTGCCAAATGTGTTGTTCCTGTAAATGTTCAGTGATGTATAAATTAATCTTAGAGTATTGTAGGGCATGGTCATAATTTTTTAAAAAGTGTATATGGTAATACTACATATATTTCTTTAATTTCAGACTTGACATATCCTTTCCAGTAGTTTTCTTTCTTTAATGTAAAGTATCACTAATATTGTATGCTTCCCATTTTTGCTGATGTTTCATTATTCTGTTTGCAGGTTGAAACATTTTCTGGTGTATACAAGAAGCTGACGGGCAAAGATGTTGTGTTTGAGTTTCCAGAATTTCAGCTGTAAAAATGCAAAAACTATATATGAATTAATAAAAGTTAATTCTTCATACTTTTAATGTCATCCTTTTTTAAAAAAAAGTATGAAACTGAAATTTCTATACATTTGATTGTTGATTAAAAGATGACATCGGTAAGAAATTTATAGCTGGTCAAAGTACATAACTGAAAGTCATGATTAGAATTATTTCTGTTGTGCCATCATTATATTGTGGCACCTATTGAATAATAAAATTCTGGGTTTGATTTTTTCTATTGAGTGACAAGGTAGCCAGAGAACTTCTATGATACTTACCATAAAATATCAAAAACCTATATTTTAATTTTAAGTATCCCCAAAGTTGAGGTAAGATGGTTAAATTATACTGAAAATTAAAGCATACATCTAAATATTGAATCCTGAAAATTAATATTCCAGGATTTTGTAATGAAAGGACCAGAAAGTTTTAACAAATTCATCATGTCTTGGTTTGCCACCAATAAATGTCACCTAAATATATTTCTAAATTACTTGGCTTATGCTAAATGTTTTTAATGTCCTGCATTAGAAGAATACTAAAGCAACCTGGATTAAAACAACCTGATACATTTAATGCTTCGGTGATCTTTTTGGGTTATAGGTACATTTTCATATGTGAACATTCTTAAAATTTGAAAGAATGATTGAAGTTAGGCAAGTTTTTGAATTAATTTTCCTGAAAAGTGTAAAACTTCAATCCTATGTCTACCAAGTGGTACGTATGCAGCCACACACAAATGGAGCTATGCACTCGCCTGCTGCTTGCACAGCCCAATTCCAAACAAGCCATAGCTCGGGAATTGCAGACCCGATTTAAGGTGTGCAGAAAAACTTTTTTTTGTTTGAAAATACCTAAAAGTTGACTTATAGGTTATGTTATATATTCTGCACTTGAGGGAAACAAAGCACATCATATATGCATTCCATCAACTCAGTGATGTTAGTGAAAATGACACCTGCTTTGTTCTATTTCTTTAAATGAAACAGTTGAAGGGAGTTAAGATGTCATTCAAGTGTAATCCTCTGCACACAACAGGATTCACTAGATCACCAATAGATGATACAGTTCAAAATTCCTAGAGAAGGCGAAGAAATCACTCCGTATACTAACCTATTCACCTAATTTTCAAAGAGCTTTTTTGAGAATATGTAATGAGATGTTACCTTATTTAAATAAAAGACTCATGGCTTTGAAATACTAAGCGAGATGAATTCTTCAGGTTCAAAAGATAGACACTAAAGAATAGGTAGCTCTACCAATCTCTTGTGCACAACTCAGTTGCCTCTTAGGTCATGTTTGTTTCTGGATTTATATTTAATGTTTTGAGAAATCCTCACCCATCAACATTAGATTCTTTAGACTTAATTTGGGGTAGTGAAAGGTTAAAAGGCTTCAGTGCCTGTTATTCACTCAAAGTTCAGAGTATGCAGTCCTCAACAAATTTCCACAGCATTTTAATGAATGTTGACAGTTTTATTTATAGGGTTTTATTGCACAGATTAATTGCTATAAAGTATCAAGAAACAGAAACATAAAAATTTATGCTTGCGATGGATTTGTTAATGTTTGGAAGAATGTGAACTAAACAAACCTGCATTTAAATTCTCATAATTGCAAATTATTTTGGTCTATTTTTTATCCTATTTGACCTCCCTGAGTAATCAAAGAACTACATTTGTGTACGGGTGCATATGGAGGTTTAAAAAGGGAAAGGAAAGATACACTGCAAAGTGAACTTGTCCTCGTTCCCAGAACCATTGCCAAAAGAAACTGCAAGCTCAGTCAGCTGATACGTTTTTAGACTTCATGGGAACTGCTGGGAACATCACATGGGAGATGTGTGAGAAAGCATTGCTTGCAATGTTTTTCCTCATTAAAGTGATTGTTTTAAACAACAATTATTAAATGGACAAATTTTGCCACTTCATTGGATCGTTAACAGTGTTACTGTGATTATAGTAGCATAATCTTAATAACACTACAGACAAAATTCTTGATGGCATTGTGGGAAGTCTGTTTTCTGCCTGGGGTTTTAATTACTCTGCTGGGAACAGCATAGAACCCAAGAGTCTGCTACATAGTATTCACTTGACCTTACCATTTTTATAAAAACCTCAAGGCATGAAATCAAGAATCTACATAAAAAATTGAATTCTTGAGCCATGGCATTTTTATACTCCGTATGCCTTCATTTGGCTCAATCTATGAAACAAAAATACTCTGAGGTCCAATTCTATCTTGACTATGTTTTTTTTAACAAACCTGTATTTTGTCAAATCCTTTGCTTTAATTGCATATTAAAAGTTTTTCTTTACATAGAAGTGGTGGATTGAATGCAATGCCCAGTTGCTTTTATACTTTACAGAAGTAGTTGTCATGAAATTTTTTCAGAACTGGTACAATTTCATTTTCACTTAGATTTTAAGTAATTGAAGTTTCAACATTTTAACCATATCTGTGTTTAAAATATTCTGAACAATCTGTTTAAAAGCTTTTTCCCTACCAAAAATGATGCTGTAGTGCTTTCTTCAATTTGCCCATTTCAGTATTCTCTATATATTTTTTATGACAAGACAATGAATGCCATAAACTTTCTAATTATTTTTCACTTAATGTTTTTTTTAAAAAATCTTAATTTTAATTTGAAGGCTTTGTTTCATTACATGTTTCATCTCTAGTCAATAATGTGTCTTCAGAAGATAATTCTGCAGAGTATTTTACAGTGGAAAATTAAAATGCTTGTTGAACTTGTTCATATTCTAAGTCAACTTCTCTAATTTCTGGCATCTTTTGAATTCATACAGAGTGCCCTGTGCCTCTATGGCTGAAGTAATTTCTATTTATTAGAAAACTCAAATCATTGCCAAAGTGGATTCTTGAATAGTTCAGGTGCAAATGATTAATATAGACATTCATATCCTGTTATTTCTAATGAAAACCATCTGCAGTATCAAAATAATCTGTGGACATCATCAGTCCCAAAGCAGCTTCTACCTGTTTTGGCTTAGCCTCCAGAAATAATTAGCTGTTAAAAGATGAGGTCCAATAAGACCTTTCATTAAATATTCAAGAATAATGAAAATCAAAGATTTGCTGGGGGACAGGGAAAAAGAGGGGTCTCATTCCTTCATTTTCAGTAGTAGCTTCTCATAGACATTGCTTTATGAAGAAAAAGGAGCATGTGGATTTGCTGTGCCTCTATATTCATTTGCTCTGGGACTATATACCCTTTACAAAAAACCCCACTTACTCTGTTTTTTTGAACATGCATTAAGGCACAGGTGTCAAACTCAGCACAACACGATGTCACCTAACGTATTGCAACTTTTGCCTTTGCAGAGCTGGGGTTGGCGTGGCCTGTGTGTGACACATCTGGCCTGCGGTCCACCAGTTTGACACCCCTGCAGAGAAATGACAAAGCTACACGAACTTCTAAGTTCATGTTTAGAAACTGAATGTGAAACAATAGCTATTGACTGTCTTAATCTGTACTGGGATAGATGAAATTATTAAATGCCAAGATTCCCTTGAGTGGAACATAAGTCCAGGTGAATGCATGGACACAATTGTCAGTTTTCTTTATGAAGAAAATTTCCAATGTTTTCTTCTACAATGTTTTATAAATTTCTCAAGAGTAAGTTGTAGCTCTGGAATTCCCTATTCCCATCAAAATACTAACCTGGTCTGTCTGCTTTTTCAAAATCAGCCAAGGTCAACTAGGTGCTACAAGTCTGCTGTGGCATGCCATTCATTGTCCACATTCACAACTGTATAAATTGTAAGGGGAAGTTTTGCCGTGTGGGTTTAAGATAATGACAGCGATGAACAAGCATGTCTTAATTTAGATGTTTAATTCAAAAAGTTTTATAAATTTAAGATAGGATTTTTGTGCCTTATCTCAGTAAATATAGAGAACACTTGTTTGATGTAAGTAATATTAAGGTAGACTGGCAATCTTTTGGTGGATGTTTCTGTAAACAGTTGGGCTTGCAGGATCCACAGTGGAAATGATATTGCTATGATTTGGGGCAAAATTCAGCGGGGGGGGGGGTGTTTCTTAGTGGGCTTTGACAATTTTTTAAGCCTATTTTAGGACAGGTAATAGTTGTTGAAATTTTCCTGTTTCAATATTGGAAGAAAGCACACTATTTTTCAGTAATATTCAACAGGGGTTTGAGAAAATATGCAGAAACTTCAGATTGCCTATCTTGGAGAAGCATAAAATATCAAGAAAGTCTTTCTGTCCCAGTCTGATGTTGCTTTGGAGTGGGGAATAGTGGGGATTCAGCTTCTGTTTTCTAACGTAGTTATGCCAGGCTAGGGGCACTTTCTGAGGCTTTATATTGCAGGTTGTCAAGGGACAGTGACGTTTTCTGAAATGAACCATAAAACCATCCACATTTCCTGCAGAAGGAAGTCCTGGTATCCAGGACTGCGCCAGTTTAGAATAGGTATGTTATTGGGTTTAAAAATATCTACATATAATGAGCTAATGTGTTAAGGAGCTGGACAGAATCTTTCTGTCCATGAGGTTATTTTTCCTATGAGCTAAATATTCTTGACTCTAGCTAAAATCACACCCGCTAGAATTCACCCACTCTTAGGTGTAACACTAATGTTTCTGGCATGTCTTAGCTCTGTATCCTTACCATCTTTCTGAATATCCATGCTCACATCCCAAGCAAGGTACTAAGGAAGACCTTTGCTTTACTAGGATCCTATTCACATGGCTGCTATCTGACACTAGGCATGAAAGAGTTAACGAAGGGCCTTCTTTTCATGGGAAGGCGAGAGAGGAGAAAAGAGAAGTGTCCTGCATTCCCAAAAATGCACCCTGCCAAAAGCAGTCGTTTATATCATGGGTTGTTGCCGCGTTCCCACACATTTTGCTCCTAATTAACGTCCTGCTGGACAGCTGAGCTGTTTCAAACAGGAAGCTGTTTATAGATAACGCTTGCAAACAGTTGGGTCTGATTTGCTGGATGGTTGAAGAGCAGCAGTTGAGCCCGCTTCAAATTAAAACCTATCGGACTTTTGTAAATAGTAGCAATGAGGTCCATCTGTGGTGCAGCGCCCTTTCAGTCAGCAGCTCAGCTACAGCGTCTCTTCTCTCAGCAAATCTAAGGTAGGTAATGCTAAGATGGTTGTGCCAGCCAAAACCCTGGCTTAAAAGAGACTAGGCTGCGTAATATTTTTTTTTTTTCATGGAAACTGGATAAAAAGGAGTCTACTGAATTTCAGATCAGGGCTGAGTTGAGATCAGTCTGGAATTGTTGCAATGCAGGTCATCTAATGTCATAGAATAGAGACCGGATCATGTCTTTACATTGAAAAAGTTATTGAACATCTGAAATTGATTTCTATAGTGTTCAGGATTGCATAGGAGTATATTTTTATTTTATGCTGTTCTATTATAAATGAGTTGTTTCTTGGTACAGAGTGTGTTGCAGAAAGCATAAGGAGAACAGCAAGGTTTTTTTTATTTAAGCAGCAGATAAAATGCTATAAAAGCACAAAGCATTATCTTCACAACTTGTACAATATCTGGAATTGAAAAGTTCAGCTCTGATTCTTCCCTCACATGTGTGCCCACAATGCTAAGGAGTATATAGAATATGGACCATAAAGTGTTGGTTGAAGAATATGAAATACAGTAGTCCAAATTTAATTTTTCCTCTCAAGCAGCTGCTAGAGATCTGGAGCATCCTTCCCTAAACCAGTTCTCTTCAAGTAGGCAAACCATAAAATTATCACCTCCAACTAGGCTATAATTTATAGTCTCTAACTTTGAACCCTGACCTCAAGTTTCTAACTGTACTTTGTGATCACTCAGAATTGAGTGTGAGATACCCAGTGTGTTCTCACAAGCAAATTTATTGTACTATATTACTATTGCTAACCAATTTTTGGAATAGATCCCCCTAGTTTGGAAAAAAAGATGTGGACCAATGTTTTAGTACAGTGCTATTTCCAAATAAGTCTATTTCAAGGAAAAGGAACAAAACAGGATGTCTAAATCTAAAAAAACAAAAACAAGGTGAAAGAGCTTTGAAAATAATAAAAACTGCAAATAAATAGGTTGGCAAAGTAGGAAAATATTATGGACATGAAGAAAAGCAAAAAAAATATATAAGAAAACAGATGATCACAGAAAAGGATGTATTTAAAATATTGCAACTGTTTCTGTAGGCATTGAGAATTGTCTGTTTTCCCTTTAAGGCAAACAAATTTGCACAATGAATTATATATTTCCTACCTCCAGAACTCTTTTCAGTTCACAAAAGAACAAATATTGTGGAGAGGAATAAGTTAGAGAGAAAATAGAATTCTTTGTTTCTTCCCATATTCTTTTTCTTTCATCCTCCTACAGATTTACTTATTAAATGTATTATTAAATACATAAATTTATTAAAGCAAAATTGCAATACTTATATTAAACATTTTATGCTACTGTCCAAAACACAGGTAGATTCTGATTTCCTGACTATATGGAGCTGTATGTCTACAAACATCTGTTTGTGCTTGGAGACTAGCTGAATAGATCAGTTCTGATAGGCACAACCATGTATTTTCATAACCCTCCTGTTATGTTGCATAGAGTATGATGGCTGGTTCAATACATACGAAAGATTGATGTCAGGAAAAGCCAAGCTCTGAAACTCTATTAGAATTGATAAAATTCACTAACCTGAGAAAAGAATGAAGAGATTAAGCAACAGCTAATTTTAAAAAAGCAATATTCAAAAAGGAGGAAAAGTTGCTTCTTATCCTTGTCAGCCACCTCTTGCTGGTTTATTTTATTTTTTAATATCAAAGGCTGTTAGGTTCTTTCACAATGAAAGTGAGCTTGCTGAATCCATATAATGTGTTTCATAGCAGCTTAATCCATCCTGATCCTTATTTAACAGAGCTTTCTTGGTTTACAAGACATTCACTCATAAATTAATGATATGCACTTGATACATTAATTACAAGGTTCAACTAATGTACTAAATTGTAGTTAGTTTGTATTTAAGCATATTGTACAAATCAAGTTATTATTGGAATGGTGTATTTATACTGTTATGTGTACCCTAACCCACACATAAAATATTTGAGCAGAAATTAAGGTGAATAATAGATCTGCTATGTGAACTAATTAGACTGATAGAAGTAATTGAAAACCAAGGTATGCGTTGCCATTTTTTCTTGCACAGCTCTAGGCACAGGTGCTTTTGCTTCATTCGGAAACAAGATCTTAGTCTTTATTCTTTCTCTTAGTTGACTTAAAACTGCAGGAAAAGGCAATTTTATACATTTTCCCATCACATCATTTGGATTTGGGATTTTTCCCAAAGCTTCTTGTTTTTCCTTCAACTGAATTTTTTTAGCAGTGTGGAAATGTGTTCATGACTTCCCCAGGGAACTTTTATGTAGATCATTCTCATCATCCACTAAATTAGGTTTTTCTTTCCAATCTTTTTTTGTGAGTCTATATGAAGGACCATTCCTTTTTTTCTGCGAATTTTGAAACAAGTATACCAAGCCAAACTCTTTTCTGTTGGTTTAATTATAGATTATGATCAAGGGGAAAATATATTTGTGTTGCAGACTCTCACTCTGCTGAAACCTGAGTGTCCCTTCCCAATTAAAATATATTATCAAAAACTTTGCAACTTAGCAAGCTATCATATATTAAAGATATCTTTTAATATGCTGTAAAGTTTATTGTATCCTTAGAAGATAGTGAACACATTAGAACTGTCCAAAATATTTAGAATCCCTGTTAATGGTTTATTCATTTTTCCTCCCTTTAGGAGTAAGGGACAAGCTCATTATGAAGAGTGATCTGGTTTTCTTTGTCTCTGTAATTAGCCTTGCATTCCTGTCTCTGCCAAGATCTGGATATGCTCAGCATATTGCAGAAGAATCCTGCTCTGTTCAGATTCTGGTTCCAGGCCTCAAAGGTAATATGCATATCTATTCCCATAAATAAGTCAGACATTCCTTCATTTTTATTGATCTGATGGCATTCTAGTAATTGTCAATGGGATTGCATTCTCTTAGTGAAATAGGCCAACTTTTCTCTTAAGCTTTTCCTTGTCTGAAGCAATTGGCCTATAATAATGAAACAGTCATTTGAGTTGCCGCTTAAGCAAACAACCATAGAAAGTTTTGGATGGTCATAAACAATCCTTCCACAGAATTCCCAATAAGCAGCCACACAAATCTTATTTGCTAAATTAAGTATATCTTTCTAATTTCCTTGGATACTGGCCCTGGAAACATTTTCTGCTTCTCTACTTTTAGTTCCTCGTTTATACAATTTCATTTTCTTAGAATATACTGATACCTGTACACCAGGGGTGTCAAACTCACATCGTCACGTTGTCATTACATGATATATTGTGACTTCCCTCCCTTCACTAAAATGGGGTGGGCATGGCCAGCGTGTGATGCATCTGGCCCGCTGGCTGCGAGTTAGACACCCCTGCTATACACCAACAAAAAACTGACAAATACTTTACAAGACAATGGTTCTAATTTGTATAAACAGAATGTAGAATTTGGAGGACAGGAACAGGCCTTATTTCTCTTATTTCATGTCCTTATTTTATACATATTAGCTGGTTTGTTGCCATTTTTGACCCATTCTGTGACTGCAATTACTTAATCATTTATATTTCAGAGGCGCAAGGTTATATAGAATGGATATTTTGGAAATTGTATGCTTGGTTATTAGTGATTTGCTCTTCTTTACTTTAGTCATATTCTGTGTTTAGAAAAATATTATTAACTTATTTGGATTATCTTAGTAGCTTGATCAATAGCAATAGCATTTGTTTACCACTTTACAGAGCCTCTCTAAGTGGTTTTACAGAGTCAGCATTACAATTTGGGTCCTCATTTTACCCCACCTCGGAAGGATGGAAGACTGAATCAACCTTGAGCCTGGTGAGATTTGAACTGCCAAATCGTGGCCAGCTGGCAGCCAGCAGAAGTAGCCTGCAGTACTGCACTCTTACCACTGCACCACCATGGCTCCTAATTTTATATGTAGTCATCAACAGGGCTGGGCTCTTTATCATGAAAATAAGAATCGCCAACAGTGTAAGCAAATGGTAGTTCTATTGCAATGAAGTTGGGAGGCCTTATGATACAAAATAAAAATGAAGGATAACATGACACCTTCACATACATTTGATGGTTAATTCTGGAAGAAATAGAAACCATTTGGGAATAAGCTTTTTATTCTTCTTTTTTTGACCAAAGGTTTTAGAGAAAACTGTCTTGTGTGGTATACCACGTCTGATTTTGAGATAATTGTTGAAATATTATAGGGACTATTGGAATTAGTAAAATCATCAAATCTCTTATCAGCAAAAATGTAGCTGAATGACTGCTACAACAGTTGCCCCAAGTTGGAATTAACAGTCTCTGTTACTTTTTCATTTCACTGTATTCCATTAATGTAGATGGGGCGGGGGAGTATTTTCTTTTGATAATGTCAGGACGTAATCTTTGTATTCTTGTTAACTGTTTAGTGAGCTTATTCTCCATTGTATACTCTATTATTTGCTGAATGAATTGGATGAAATAAATTAGCTTTCTGAAGAAACTCATGCCACAATAAAATTTTGTTTAAAATGCTGTGGTGCCTCTTATTGCTTCAAAGACATCTTCATGAATTCACCCTAAAAATGGAATCATAGTTGGGTCAGTGCTTCTAGAAATAGCTCCCTGTCTCCAAAATGTACCCTTGAATTGAATCCAAGCAGTGTAATTATAATAGATATCCAAAACATTCCAAGTCAAAATGGCCATATCTGTTTCTTGTATTTTGTTATTTTAGAGTTATTCATGCAATTAAAAAGTACCAACATTTTTTTGCACTCATGAAAAAAAACCCGATTGACCTAGAGTTTATTTAAAGTAACTGAAAAGACCTCTGCTTGTTCTATGCTTGAGAAGGGGGTTGGGATGCTTGATTCTGATTTAAATAGTTCATTGAGTGAGAAAACTGCTGCATTTCCTATAGATACCGTACTTATTTTAAATTTTTTTTAAAGAATCGTTTATATCAGATTTTTGCCATTTGTGTATTATGTAGTAATCACTATTGTCTCCCATCCAACTAATTCAGGAGACCTAGGGGAAAAAATGCTCTTCTGCTCAAGCTGTTTCAAGTTTTTATCTACAGAACATAGCCAACTTGAAACATCCTAATGGAACAATTTGTGGAGGATTTTGTTCTAAGTGTTAAACACAATATATTTTCTATTTCATGTACTATTATTATATAATTGTAGATTATTTCTCTAATATACATTCTTTTTTGCTGATATGCATTCTCACTTCTTTTCTTATAAATGCTTTCTCCTCAAGTGCCAGTTGGTCTAATAGTGAAGGTGCTAGCCTAGAAACTAAGAAATTGTCTTGCTTTAGGCATGAAAGCTGTCTGGGATTCTGGGTGACTTTGGGTCACTCAAGTCACTCTCAGCTCAACCCACCTCACAGGGTTATTGGGAAAAATAGAAGGAAGAAGTATTGGATATGTTTGCTGCCTTGAGTAACTAAAAAAGGAGACATAATAAAATTTAAAAATAATGATATTTGTTCCACAGTATTTGTGAACTAGGGACTGAGCAATTAAGAAAAAAGCTGTTAAACATGAAGAATTAAGGCTGAGGAAGTTATATGACTGATAGTTGTGTGGGGAAACAGAAAGCATTGGTATGATTTATAAATAAACTAAGTTAGGATTTAGTTTCCTAACTTTCTCATACAGATATTGTAAGGCTACAATAATCTTAAATCCTGAGCTGAATAAGCAGTCTTTTATTATTGTGAGGAAGCTTGGAATATGGAAAAAGGAAGAAAATAAACAGAAATTGACTAATGGAACATAATTGCTTTTCTCAGTTGTAAAATTGAGTCTGGTTTAGTTAACAGAATATATTTAACAATCTTGACTAATGTATGGGTGCTAGGGTTACCTGTGTCTGAGTTGGGTGGTGATATACATTTGTTTAATAAGTAAATAAATAAAAAATGAGTTCAGCCTATAAGCCATGTTGTGTTTATTCATAATCTGAACCCAGCATCTCTTGTTCCACAAGACCTGGGTTAGAACAAGACATGAATGTAGCCATTGTTTTCTTCACTCCTTTCCGTTGAAGCATTGTATGTATGATGGGAAAGCATGGACACATTTTTTTTAAAACCACCAATAACTATATTAATGAATTTCCAATAGATACAAAGTGCTGGAAACATGGACAATTAATTGAAGAGACTTATTTTTCAAAAACAAAGCTTAAAAATCTCATATCTTTCTATATCCCCAATATCTTTGTTTATTGCTGACGTCTCTATTTGTTGTCTGAATATCCCTATACAGTATTTCTTTTTCACTCTCTTTAGAGTTATACTTCTTTTCTGCAGAGTTCAATCTTTTTTTTATTTCTGCTTTCTATCTCTCACCAGTAGAAGTCATTTTTTTTTCTTAATCTTTTCCGCTTTTTGTTCCTGATGGAGTTTCTTCATTCTTTTCTATTTTTGCAAATATTTGCTCCATCTGAGAAAAATGGCTCACAAGAGTGTTTAACCTCATGCCAATATGAGGGAAGGAAAGAAACATATCTTTCGTCCCAGCTTTCTCAGCTGCTGCCTACTTTCCTGTTGCATCTTCCCATTGTGCTGTCTTAAGTTTCCCCTTTTACTCTGACTCCTGGGCTTTGGTTCTGTTTATTTAGTCTACGGCTACAGAGCTCTCAGGCAGCCATCATGTCTTCTCTCTTTCTTGCCTTGCCCCAATGCTGCTGTTCGATTGGCAGGTGGATTGCCCTGACAACAGGGGAGGGATATGAAGGGAGGAGGAAGAAACATAGGTGATTCTCACCCGCTCCAGCAGTCTGTCCTTGGACACCTTTCCGGATTGCTGGCTTGGCTTTCTGGATTGTCTCTTCCTCAGTGAAAAACACTGATTTCTACACACTCCTATTGTCTTGATCTTTCTCAATGTCCAAAAAAGAATATGACTCCTTATAGAAGAAAAAAAGTGGACAATATTATTAAATGGGGATGTTTGTATGTGTTTGCTTGGTAATGCAGTTTCATATGCTATTTCTTATTGGCCCAGTCTTTGCATCTTGACCCCTTCTTTGGAAATCACGCTGGGAGTAGTGTATCTTCATTCCCCTCTTGATCTGCAAAACTGAAACTTTATGAAGAGAAAAACTGCACTGCTTTGCTCAGTCTGCCTGAACAATTGGCAGTGTTTTGCAAAAAACAACAACAGTCTGCTAAAATATGACGCACCAAGGCTAAGAATTATGCATGATTCTTGAGTTCTAATAATAATTGCTCTTTTATCAAGGAAATGAGAACACTGAGATATAAAACTAAAAAAATAAAAGCCTGAAGGAAAAAACAACCCCAAATTTGTTCATGCTTCAGCACAGTCTCTCTAATTAGAAGCTGTAGTCATAATGGCGAGGGAGATTGATGAAGAAATGCAGTGAAGCACAAAATGGCCTACCTACGAAGTCTGCAGCTAATGTAAAATCTCTAAAAAGTCATCAGTGTCTGAGCTAAACTGTCAGGGGCGGGAGATATCTCCCTGGCTTAGATGTACACTAATGAGATATAGAATCTTTCATCTGTTGGCTGAAATCCAATGTGCCCTTGACTTCTATGCAATTTGAGTCTTAGTACTGCAGACCAATCATATTTCTTCTGGGAGATGTTAGGAGCAGCTTCTGAGAGGGCTAAGACGTTAAACCAAGGAGCCATGTCATCTGAAATGACCATATGTCTGAGATGCTATTACTAAAATCTAGGTAGCATGATGGATACTGCTGTTCCTGGCAATAAATGTGTAGTGATGGGAGAGAGTAGCTGTACCCTACTGTTCCTTCCTTGCTTTTAGCTACACTTTTACACTTGCTATTGCTTCCAGCTATCCTCAGTAAGGTGAAGGAGGCACTCATATTAACAGTGTTGAACTTTTCACTGAAGGATAATTCATTCTTACCTCAGACAATAACCTTGGGTAGACTCTGGTTATTTGCTAAAGGTGACCTTGACAACTGCACTCTATACCCAGTATATTCCTTATATTATCACTCCTAAGGAGAAGATTAGATTTAATTAGTATATGTGAAGGTACAGTATTTCAAAGATTTTCACTGTTTTGTTGTGTGATGTTATACTCCTTGTTCTATACTGTATTATAAATCAAGAAACTTGGTATCTTAATATTTTTAAAGAAAAAATTTACAGAACAGGCACTCAGTAAATGCAGAAGATCCGATCAGTAATAATCAGCTGTTATTACTGTAATTACAATAGCCTTGCCTAGATGAGTGATATGCATAATGGTCATCCTGTGTTCATATAGTAGTGATATTGCTTACCCCTGAAAAAACATGTTTGGAAAGAGTGGCTTATTATCTGAAATAAAATAATAGCTACCAGTTCAGTAATGGTGTAGGTCCTTGAGGTATCTAATTAAATCTAATCTTCTCCTTAGAGGAGAAAATATAATGAATGTTCTGGGTGTAGAATAATGCAATCAATAGTCAGGTCAAATATAATTGCATCCTTCATGTGAAAAACTTGGATAATCACAAGGTAGCAGGAAAGAGGGACAGAGAACTTTGATTTCTTCTTGCCATCTAGTTTCTTCAGACCAAACCAAAAGCCAAACTATTTCCCCCTTCTATTAGTTGAAATTTGTATATAACTTTCTCTTATACTTGCTTTTTGAAACCCATTATGTTCCCAGTGTCTATAAAGTTTGAAATTCTGTAGTAAAACACCTATTTTTTCTGTTTTCCTTTTTTAAAAAGCAAAACAGAAAACCTAAATGTAAAAATTGAGAGAAGCGATGAGAAGAACATTACATACAGAGACAGGACAAACAATATGAATGATGCTGTCATTTTCACTACAAAAATTGAATTCTGAACATAATATCACTGAATTTTGAATAATTTGTTTTATCTTATGTTTTATTACATAATAGGGGAAAATGGAGAAAAGGGGGAAAAAGGTGCTGCAGGCCGTCCTGGGCGAGTTGGACCTCCAGGGGAAAAAGGTAAATCTTATTTTAAAAATGGATTAAGCATTGGATTAATATTGCTTAATAGTAAATGGAGAATATACTGTTTGTGTATATTTTCTTAATGTCACAGTTGCATATGTAGGTTTGTACCTAATTAAACTCAATTTAATTTTTTTTTGATTTATTAAAACTAGCATGTATGTGGAATAGTTTGAGAATTACTATATATTGTGTTGATTGAGTTTTGTAAGTGGATTTAGATCTGTTCTTCCTCTTTTGGTGCCTAGAATTAGGAAAGTGTACCCAGCAATGGGGGAGTGGGGAGTGGACAAGCTAATAGCAGCCTAAAACGACCCAAAGTTGCTGAGTAGAACCTAACCCTGATTGCAACAGCAACCTCATTATTGTGAAAGATGCCAGATCTTGCCCCAAATAATAATTGTTTCTGGAGAAGAGGAAAAATTACTGCTTGAAAGAATTAAAGAGTTAAGAATCACGCAATGATCTGGAAAAGCTCTTCGTTTTTTGTGTTTGATAAACCGCAATTACATATTTAGCCTTATATCCATAGAGAGAACGTTCCATAGCTCAGGTGCTACAGCAAAAAAGCCCTATCTTCTGGGCCCAGCCGGCATTTTTTAGGCAGTGGGATATAAAACATGCCCATCCAGCCTGACCAGATTGGAAGGATAGAAAAGACTGGGAGAAACATCTCAAATAAAAATTTTCCAAAATCAGCTTTGTTTGCAATTCTAATTTGTTGTCTCTGAAGCTTTAAGCTCTAAGAAAATGACACAAGCCAATAATAAAGACAGATTCTTCTTATCTGGAGCTTTTTTTTTTTGTTTATAAACACATGCTGGTGTGCACGATTTTCTTCTTTGAATTATCATTATTGTGTTAACTTTTTCTCTTTAGCGTGTATACTCCAAGCAAATATGATGCACTTTCCCTGTGGACCATGTTAACCGGAAGTAATTCTTTCAACATACATTCTCCCTTTCCTTTTTATCCTTTGCTCTTGCACATTCTGTTCCTTTCAGCTTTACTAGATTTAGTTTTAATTAAGACATGCTATAATGTAGGCAGGTATGGTGTTAGAAGTTCATAAAAACAGAAGCCCTTTTAATTTGCCTTTGATTTTTTTTTATATTATAGGAGAAGTGGGAGACAAAGGGCAGAAAGGTAGCATGGGGCGACATGGAAAAGTTGGTCCCTTAGGCTCAAAAGGTATATTTTTCTTCATTCTGTATTAAACTTTGAGCAATATATTAAGTTTAACCGCTCCACCTAGTTGCACAGGCTGGGACGAGGCGCACAGGTAAAAATCAAGCTACGGTGGGGGGATGGGGGTGGAGCTGCCCTATGTGTCCCGCACCTACTTACTTTCGGACAGTTGCAACTAGGCCTCGCACTACCCTGACACCTGCCTCGTCTTGCCGGCCCACTTCTTCTGCGGCAGCTAGTCACTGTTTGTGTGTGCCGCCCACAGTCTCTATTTCACTGTTGGAGGCCTTCAGGAAAGGCCTGTGCAGCCAAGAAATGAAGTCTGGATTGACGCACGCATCAGAGCTCATTTCTTGGCTGCAGGTGATGGCAAAATGGAGGCCAGGGACGTTGCATGCGAGCGGCGGCAAGCAGCCGCAGAAGAAGTGGCCCGGCAGTGGCCACATGGCCTCCTTCTGGGCAGGGCTGTTGGTGCTGCTGCCACGACAGTGGAAGACATCCCCCAAATCCTGAAGCATCTTACATTTTATTTTATTCCTTAGTTGCAGTAATGTATTTTCTTCAAGAAATGAACAGTGTAATTCAATAAAATTACATTATTTTGATTTTGAAACACATGTATGTGTATATTACATTTGATTTCATTTGACATTATTTTCCCAGTTATGTATGGTAAGGATAATATCTAAGCTTAATAATGTATTGATATTGGATAAAATCTCATTTGCCGAGATCAATTGTCTTTTTTCTTAGGACAAAAAGGAGATAATGGAGATATAGGTCCACCTGGTCCTAATGGAGATCCAGGTAAATAACATCAGAACTGGCTGACTAATTCTCAAAGTCCATTTTGCAATTTAATAAAACTCTGAAGTTAAGTGAACAACATTAGTGTCTTATAAATAGGCTTAAGAAAATATGACAGGGCATGTTAGGACTGTGTAATTTCTACACTTGTGCAAGTCCTCCTCCTGTGTTCACTAATAAAGGTAGCCCTTGACTTACAACCACAAATGAGCCCAAGATTTATGTTGCTAAGTGAGACATTTGTTGAGTTTTGCCTCATTTTACGACCTTTCTTGCCACAGTTGTTAAGTGAATCACTGCAGTTTTTAAGTTAGTAACACAGTTAAGTGAATCTGGTTCCCCATTGACTTTGCTTATCAGAAAGTTACAAAAGGTGATTATATGGCATTGGGACACTATGACCATCATAAATATGAGTCGGTTGTCAAGCATCTGAATTTTGATCACATGACCATGGGAAGCTGCAACGGTTGTGAAAAATGTTAAGTCATTTTTATCAGTACTGTTGTAACTTTGAATGTCACTAAACAAACTGTTGTAAATCGAGGAATATCTTACACTTGAACTAGTGTCTTGTTTTCACCATAGATTCCTAATATACAGGAAATTACAGGAAGGAATCTCAGTGAGAACAATCTACTTTTAATGTGGTCATGTTGCATCAGAACAGAAAAGCCCTGCTTAAATACAGTTAACAGAGTTCTCTGTTCAGAAAAAAAAAGTTATTATTCTTATGTATCTTCTCAGAGGTAGTATTCAGCAGGTTCAGTTCTAGAGAACCAGTAGCGGAAATTTTGAGTAGTTTGGAGAACCGGCAAATACCACCTCTGACTGGCCCCGCCCCCATCTATTCTCTGACTCCCTAGTCCCAGCTGATTGGCTGGGTCTTTTTTTGTTGCCCTGCACAGGAGAACGGAGCTGGAAAGCAGGTTAGTGGGGTGGGAGGGAATGGGGATTTTGCAGTAACCTTCCCCCAGGAGTGGGGTAGGAATGGAGATTTTGCAGTAACCTTTTCCTGTTACACCCACCAAGCAACGCCCACAGAACCGGTAGTAAAAAAAAAATGAATTCCACCACTGGGTCTTCTCCATGGGGAAGCCTGTGTAGAGAAGATGAGCACTTGAAGCCAAAGTAGAACGATCTTTCAGACGTTCAGGACTGGCTGTTGGTGAACACAGAAGAGTATTATTGTAATGCACTTATACTTGGTTTATTGGCCTTTTGTCAAAATTGGGCTGGACTTAATGGAAAAAGAATGTTCCATTAAGTAGGCCTCTAGACTGCTCTTATACTTTTTTAGGTATTCCTTGTGAATGTGGCCAGCTACGAACAGCCATTGGTAAAATGGATAATCAAGTGACCCTGCTGACAACAGAGCTGAAGTTCATTAAAAAAGGTAGGAATGTTTATGGAAATATATTCCCCCTCCTAAATAAAAGGAATTGCTTTCCGAAGAACCTGGCTTGCTTTTTAGTTGGTCAGCTGTGTCTGTCTTATATGGAATGCATTAAGTAAGTTTATAGAAATGCAAGTGGTCACTTTTCAGCACTGCCCTCCCCCGCAGCTGTTGCTGGTGTGCGTGAGACAGATAATAAGACATACCTGCTGGTGAAAGAACAGAAGCGGTATGTGGATGCCCAGCTCTACTGCCAAGGAAGAGGAGGGACACTGAGCATGCCCAAGGATGAAGCCACCAATAATCTCATTGCTTCTTACATCAATCAAGCTGGCCTCAGCCGAGTTTTCATTGGCATTAATGACCTTGAGAAGGAAGGCAGTTTTGTCTACTCTGACCGATCCCCTATGCAGACCTTCAACAAGTGGAGCACCGGTGAACCAAATAATGCTTATGATGAGGAGGACTGTGTAGAAATGATCACCTCTGGGGGCTGGAATGATGTGGCTTGTCACATTACAATGAATTTTGTATGTGAATTTGACAAAGAAAATGTTTAATAAAGTTTCCCCCTTGCCAGGCTCTCTATATGCATTTCTTTGGGGGAAGTTGAATAATTTGGGCAGTCCCACTATTATTGTAATCAGTACTCCAATTTCTGAATTGATTTTATATGGAAGTTGGTTTCTTGTTTATGAGATCCTTTGTATCAGTGTGTAAAACTATACCAAGGTAGTTTTATCCTCATCCATCCTTTTATTCACATTTTTTTCAAGCAATCCCACCTATCAACACATACATAATTAAAAAGTTTTGTTAAAATTTTTCTTTCTTTTGTGCAGGTCTTGAGTATGGACCTTTCCCTCTATACTTGTGAGTATAGTGGGGTACAGGTAAGAGAAAAGTAATGTAGGAAATAAACCTTGTTTATTAGATATGGCTATAGTTACCCACTATGGAGAAGGGTGGTATTATTTCTCATGTGTTTACTTCACTCTTATTTGGCATTAGGTTTTGGTTTTGTTATTAATAAAACCATTTATGGTGTTTTAATCTTAGAAAAACTCATTTTTTCAGGATGACTTAGAAGTAACTCTTTTGTCATTTTACCTGCAGAAAACATGAACCCACAATATGTTTACTGGTTTTGCCTCAAAAAAATTATATTTGTGTGTGTCAGTATATACACATGCAGGGAATCACATTGTTTAGCTTTCCATGCAACAGGTAAAAGGGTGAAATATCTCTTGCGTAGTTGAAGATATGTGGTTGACTAGATAGGTTCATTCCTGTGCAATACACAAAGAAGTGTCTCACAATGTAATAAACTGTTTCACATAGCAAAGCTACTCAGAAATCCACTAATTTTTGAAATGAAGACTTTTATCATTTTAATAGGAGTTTGTAAAAATGCTTCCCAGCTGATTACTGTCTGTAATTTGGATAGAAGTTGGCACATAGAAACATAAAAAAACTTTTAAGCCCAGCGTTGAGAAGTTATTGAACAATGGTAGTAAAATGTAAATATCAGGAAAAGCAATAAAAGATGTTGGTTTGTAAGCTAACCCTAACCCTAATTACTCCTAATGTGATGGGTTATAGTGTGTTTAGAAATATATATTAGTATTGAACAGCTGTAAATATAATCTAGGTATTTCTAGGTATTTCAAATATCAATTCCCCTTAGAAGGAAAGAGCAGTGATGACACAATTTGCATTCATGAAATAAATATGGCCCACATTCAGGCAATGCTTAGCTATTTGAAATCACTGGGCTTAAACTTAGTTCTGTCCAGAAATCTATACCTTGAGCCAAAAATCTCACTTTCTTCACTTTTGAGATGAATAAAAGATATGCAATTCTTTTAGGATATTTAAATAATATGTCTATGATTTCCATGTTTACACAAAAAAATTATACAAGAAGTCATGTTGATGTGTTTCCATAAATACATCTTCAGGTGAATAGTAACTTCTGAAATTTAGAACATAGTTCCTCATAGTTCTCTAATATGTTTAATATTGAACATTTAAAATATTTGCAGTGGTAGATTTCCTGGACTGAATTAATTTAAGTGAACAGTCCAAGTAGCATTCAGTACTTTATAACTTGACAATAGGAAATTAAAAGAAACAAGATTATAGAAAGAATAAACTATTTTCTTGATTTAGGGTAGCTGGCATGCTTATATCTATCTACATATGATTAAAGAAATGAATTTAAGAAGATCTCTGTTTCTCCATGTGGTTTTATGATGACCAGGCTTGGGCTGCCAAGTCTAATGAGCAGCAGGTGGCAGCAATGTTTTTTAAATCTATATCTAGATTTATATTATATAGTACAATAGTTGTTGTAATTTTTGTAATCAAGGTCTGATAATATAAACATTTCAAATGGTTTTTCTTTATTCTTGCCATTGTAGGCAAGGAGAAATTGAGTATCACCCATCCTGGTATTAAACAACAAAAATTTGAATTAATTTATCTAATGTTAACCATTATTCCATCAGAGACTAAGATTAGTTACAACTATGAATTAACTCTCTGTGAAGTTCTGTAACTGTTATTAGGATGACTGAGTTCTTAAGCACATTCAACTGACTGTAATGTGCTTCTACCTGGGTTACTACTGAGGAGATGCACACGAAATGACTGAAATTAAAATTAAATTTAGCATGTTCTTATTTAATCAGCACAAATAAATTCATATGAAGTCTGAGACAAATCCCAGCTGTAAGAAATTGATATTAATTTAATTGGCTTCTCAAGGTTGCTAGTGTTGGAAGTAAACTGGGATAGGTTTATTAATATAAATGAGCTATATAAAACCTAAAACTGATTAGCTCTCTTTGCTTGACTTTTGGGAAATCCAGAACCCTACAGCTTCCTTACCACAAACAGTATCAGTGGCTTATAGTTACACAGCAGCACAATTTGAATATTTGCTGTGATTGATTATAGTTCTGGTTTAGGTTCACTTTATTATGCTATACTAAACTTATCTACATTGACCTACATTGTTATGTATTTCTAAATGTCACTGAATCAGCCCTACTGAGCTGCAGAGAACATTAGATAAACAAAACATTTTCAGTTAGCATGACTCTTCCTTACTTTCCTCCACCACTATACCAATGAGTCCTCACAGACTGTTTCAGTGTATTGTGATAGGCTATAGTAAAGATGTTAGATAAAGACTTGGGGACTCACAGAAACAGATTTGATGAATGGGTAGATCTTTAGTTTTCAACTTATTTCACAAAGTAATTGTGAAAAGTGAAGTTCTATGTACTAGTGCTATTTAGTGCTTCAAATTCACTTCCCTAAAAGTGCTTCTGGGGACATGAACATAATTAAAGGAGTTATATTTTTCCCTGTATCATATGACAGTTCTAGACAACAGGGTCCAAGAAAAATCAAATTTCTTTAAAGAATTGTAGACAAGATGCTCAATTAGCACTTCCATGTGCTCCAAGCTACTTTTTTGGAACTGAATCTGAAATACTTTATGGCCCACCCATGTACACCATCTTGAGTTCATATAGAAGAAAAATATAAAGGACCAAAACATTAAAAATAAGAGTGAGATACAGTGGGATTTCAAAAAATACAAAATTTAAATGGCTAAAATATAATATTTGCATACCTAGCACAATATACACAAACTGACAAGAGTTTCCAGTAGATAAGAAACTTTCAAATCCTTACAATCAATGATTCTAAGACTGATCATATTTTTCTGAAAAACCTATTGTTAGCAACTAGCACATGAACACATAAACAATTTTGTTTCTTGTATGTTTGCTTTCAAAATAATTAATATCTTATGTATAAGAGAATAAAAAGTTTTATCTTATTTTGTTGTGAGTTTTTCTTTTGTTCCCATGTATCTTTCTGCAAAAGCTAAAATCTAATAGTGTAACAGTAATAAAACTTTTAGAGAATTTACCTGGTAATTTATTTAGTATCACAAAGTTTGATTTTTTTTTCTTCTATGACAGATGGTTCTATTTTCATATGTATATTATACTTCCCATGTAACAATTCCCTTTTTGCTCATATTAAACATTACAGTTTGGCAGAAAACCCAATCTTTTAAATGCAATGCTAGGATAAAAACTTGTAAGTTGTTCTAATTTTCTAATTATCCTTTTGGATCCACAAGGATTTAGAATGAATCTATGGAGATCTGAAAGTCCATGAACTGCAAGAATTCCAATACTATTGCATGAAACAGTATAGTCCAGGCTATGACCACAAAACACTGCATCACTTTTAAGTCTACGGTGGTGGGTAGTCAAAGGACTGAGAGATCCTTTGTGCAAGGAAAGGCTCAACAGTCCAGGTCCACTTGGGAACCTATATTACTCTCACATATATCTGTTCTCTGGATGCAGTTCTATACTCCATCTGTCTGAAGATAGTTTGCATTGTAATATTGAATTCTGATTGTTTTGAACATGAGACAATCATCAGAAGGGGATGCTGCTGCTTTTATCAGATTGATGAGACATCATTCCCAGGCAGTTGATACCTGTTTAAGAGAGGAGAGCCACTGCTTTCAAAGGTGCCAGGTCTCAAGTCCTCCCTAGGACTTAGTTGTTTAGGAAAATCCTCACAAGTGAAAAACCAAGTTCTCTCTCTCTTTACTGACACTTTTCCAAACATAGGAATCAGATGTTTGGTCTGAATGGTAGAGGAAATGGAAGATTTTAATTGCCAGTTTCCAAACTCACAAATCAGCTGATCCCCAGCACTGGAGAAATAGTAGTTAAGATAATAAAGTTTGGTTTGAAAGAAATGGACTTTTCCATTGTCCAAATCAGAATGATTCTGACCTAACAGCTTTTCATAGGTGGTCAGCTGATACTAATATCTCTGAAAGGTTTTAGCACGGCTATCAGGAATTGGCAGCTAACCATAATTTTCTGGTACATCAGCTTAGATCCCCTTGTGTGCAATTATCCACACCTCATACTGCACTATTTTTCTCAGATATCTGAAGGATTTGCCACTAACACCTCTCCAGGTTGAATCAATCCTGAATGTGGAAATCAGTGCATGCCACCCAAGTTGAGCAATGTGCAATATAATCATTTATGTTGCCACACTGCCCTCTAGTGCCCTTGGGTGTGGAAACCAAGAAGTTTGGGTTTATTAAAGCAGCAGTGTGTTAAATGCTTTGAAATGTGTCAAGGAACTTTTTGCTACTTCATGTAAATGCTGATTGGATAACTGCTAACTATTACCCTCTCTAGTATATAGATACATAAGAGAGGAATACTTACACACCAGAAGAGAGGCTCACTAAGCCCTATCTAACAGGATGAAATTCAATGATGAGAAAAGGTTTTACACTTAAGACAAGAAACATCAAATGTAGAGGTACAGAATAAGTGGTACCAGCTCAATGGCAGTGACTGCAAGAGAGATCTAGGAATCCTAGTGAACAATCACTTAAATATGAGCCAGCAGAGTGCTGCAACAACCACCAAAAAAGCCAAGGAAGTCCTAGAGAACATTAAGAGAGGAATAGAATCAAATGCCAAACATGGAAGACACCTAAAATGACGAATACTTTCCTTCTCACAAAGTAGCTGACAGGTAATGACTTGTTACAGAATGTTTGTCTGCCATCAAAGCAAAAGAGTTTGCTGGTAAGAACGCTTGAAGCTCTGTGGACCAGTGGTCTCCATCCAGTGGGCCAGGAACCACTGGTGGTCCGCTAGAAAATTTTGGTGGCCCGCAGAGAAATGTCACCCCGAAAGCACTCCCCAAAGCAATTAATCCAGGCTGCGTGGGAACACAAGGCTTGTGTCACTTGCATTGCAAACAACCCACTTATCCCACACGCCTGGCCTGGCCACCGGGCTGCTTCTTTCTTCTTATGCTTTTGGCTGCACAAAAAGGAAAGCAGAAAGTCTTTCTTTCTCTCCCCCAAACTCTGCCAGAAATGAGTCTTTGGGATCCTGTAAGGCATCCTGCTCCAAGAGACTGAACCAGAGCGAGAAGTCTCACAAAGACTCATTTCTGGCGGAGTTTGGGGGAAGAGAAAGAAAGACTTCTGCTGCTTTCCTTACATGAAGCCAAAAGTCTCTCCACCCCTCCTAGAACAGAGCTGGAGACGGTATCCTGCCATCCCAAATAAAGAATGATCAACCGGTAGGAAAACGGGATGGGGAATTTTCCTGCAGACTTTTTTTGGGGATTTTCCCAGGGTCTCTGGTCCTTGGGATTTAAAATTGTGAGTTTGGTGGTCCCTGAGGTCCAAAAGGTTGCCGACCCCAGCTGTGGATTACAGATATTCCATCCCACCCTGCACTGAAATCTATAGTATTTTGAAATTTTATTAAGTATTAAAAACAAGACCTGGATCAAATTGAGCCCATCCAACTCAGTAATAAGATTACCATGTGTGGTTTTTTGTTATTGAACAAACCAGCACAATGTGTAAGTTAACATGTCAGAGCAATCTGGTTCTGATGTTTGTGGGTAATCTGATTAGTGGGATTTCTAAATAGCTATTTTTTTTCAACAACTCACTTAGCATCATATTTCTCTGCCTTTCACTGTTTCAGTACAATTAATTGCAAGGACAGATTTTTTAGACAAACTAAAACTTTCTAATTCCCTCGATCATTTCAGAGCCAATTTCTTCTATTCATCATACTCAAGACATCAGCCTTTTACTCTCAACCCAGATAACAGGAAAACCCTCATTCTCATCCTAGGCTGCCACACTATTGATGGGGCAAATCCAAGGACAAGAACGCAAAGAAACAAATATATGAAAATATCTCTGCAAAGCTCTGCAATTCCTAAATTAAGTTAAAAATCCACAAAGATCCCAGTGCCAACATATTTTACACTCCTCAAATATAGATCTGGTTATCCAATTATCTGCAATGACAGCTATAGGAGTACTGAGCTTTTAGGGTTATTTGAAAGAAGGGAATTCTGAAGCTGTTATTCAGAAGCTGCAGATGAAAACAATAACCAACAAGCACGTGACTCTTGATGAATTATTTATACTTTTTCTCCACAAAGTTTTTTTTAAAATAAAATATTGTAAATTTGTCTACTAAAAGTAAAAAGAAATCATTGCAGCCAACATGTTATTAAAAGCTTGGCTTTGCTGTCATTTTAAGTATTCTCTCAATCCTATTTGTTTAAAAACATCCACATTGCTACCAAAAGTTATATTAGAAACATGCTTGAAAATAAAGAATAGCATAGATGTATATGCTACCCATTTTTCCCCATAGGATTGCACAACATTTCAATGGCAGAAAACTGAACATTGTTCCAAACTTATTTTTCCCCTATGAAAACCTAGCTCCTAATGAAGAGGTTTTAAGAATGATTGCTAAATTATGGTCACATCTTCAAAGGTATATTTACTTTACTTAGCTCAGCTTTCCTTTCTATTATTTTCCCCATCTGTCCTCCCAAAAGCTGTTTTTATTTTTAGTTATAATTTGGTTATGGTGTAAAGAACTTAATAGGATTTTACAAACTATGTTTAGCAGCACCCTTGCAAATTCTTTCTGGTAATCAATTTAATGATCTAGTTGGATGGAAAGATAGATTCAGACATTCCCTCAGGAAGCAAAATGTCTTTGGTTGGTAAAATAAGCCCCTATTGCTTCCTCACACTTTCCATGTGGGATGATTAGTTTTGAGTCATGGGTTTGACACCTCTGCGCCTGTGTGAACGCCTCTGCATCTGCGCAAAGTGTGCATTTGGTGCGCGTGCGCCCATAAAGTGTATGCACGCGCACAAAGTGCACCCAAGCCATACCCACCTGAACCCGTGGTAAAAATATTTTAATCCCACCACTGCTGCAGATGTGCACAAAGAAAAGAGCAAAACTCTTTAGGGATATCAGGAGGGCATTCCTAATAGAGATTTTGATCTGGGGACAGTTTTGTTCCAGACGTATGACGTACATAGATCTTTCAAGGCATAATGACTTGACTTAGGCACTTCTTTTTTTAAAATCATTTCTGACAATACTTCTATAAAGTTTATCTAGAGTGGAATTATAGTCTATTGGCTGTCCCATATGACCTTGAGCAAGTCAGGTGGTAAAATTGTGCAAAGAGCATGGAAATTAAGAGACGAGCATTAATCTTTAATGCATTAATTGGTTGGAACATCTATCAAGCTTACTAATTACATTTCAAACAGCATTTGCTTCTGGAGTTTTATCTATTGGAAGGATGGCAATTTAATTAATGTCTTCTGGTGCTTGATCAAATTCCACTCAGGTCCTCTAGTGAGCAAATAGATGCAAGATTCCATTAATTTTTGTGACAACATGTGTCAGTGGTTGACCAATATTTCCTTTTAGATGTTTTTTTGTCTTCCTTACTCAGCCCAAAGTCCTAGTATTCCCTGGAGATTCCCATCCAAATAGAAATGCAACTACCTATATTGCATTGTTCAAGTGCAGCTGAGACATCCTGAAAATGGTTTTAAGTGCTGGAAGGTGGGGGTTTCCCTCCCCTCTTATCCCAGCTCAAGACTTGCTGTTCAGACAATTCATGGCAATTGGAAGAAAAGGAATTGGGCAACATGGTTGGGGATAATAACCTGCTTGCCTCCAGTTGGTCAGACAGGCATACTGGGGTCTATCGATCCCATCTGTCTGGTCCTGATGGATGACCCATGTTTTGCAAGACATGTTGGGTGCAGCCATCTTGTCCTTTTTCACTGTGTTGTTTGACTCCTTTACAGGTGACTAGAAATGGACTAGTCCATCACTGATTTAGAAATTGTAATGAAAAAGCAACTGAAAGGAGTCAGCTCTTGCATTTTCATGCATGGCAGACAATTCTCTTCACAGTGGCTCTAGCCCCTCACTTCCTTTCCACAGGTAACATTCTTAGGAAGATAAAGCTCCCACATAAATCCCCATAGCAGAAGTGTGTCAAACTTGCGGCCCGCGGGCTGGAATGCTTCATGCACTGGCCACGCACCCCCTCAGTTTAGAAAAGGAAGAAAAAGTTGTAATACATCACAAGACGTGTCATCACGAGTTTGACACACCTGCCATAGCAGGCTTTCTCTACCTCTACCTCTTCAATTTTCTGCAGCTGCATCTTATCTGCAAATATTCAGATGAACACTAGTTGGTAGCCAAGAGATACAAACATCCATACCGTTCACTGCTCTCTACTATGGTGTTCTCTAATTCACAGCAATCAGACAGATTGCCAGCCTCAGGATTAGTAAGCAATCAACCATCTGAGTTGACTTAGCTCCTCCCTCTAGAGGTCTGTGAACTACAAATCCAAGCATCCCTTACCATTAGCTTGGCTGGTGAGCTGCTTGGTGGACTACTTAAGCAATTTCTAAAAGGCACAGGTTCCTCACTCCTGAAAGAAAAGAGGCACAATTGTGTTTTGTGAGGAAATCATTTTTTTACAATCTACTAAGTTACAGAACTGATTGCAAAGAGAGTGAACATCAAGAATTCTGACATTAGTCACAGCTCCTAGAGAGAAGGTCCTTGAAGAGAGGCTCCAGCATGAGTCTAAAAGCTTGGAAGACAAATCCCCTGGTCCGGGTGACTGATCCAGATTGGATCCTGCAACATTATCCTGAGACACAGATATTCACCTTCATTTGTAAGTCACAGTTGTCTTTGGAATGGTATGCTAGCTTCAGCCTATATTTCAAAGAGTGATACCTTAATGTAATTTAATTCAATTAATATGATTATTTCCCTTATACTGTAGTTAATATATTTCTCTTTCTGCCACATTAAAAAAAATGCAGTTGAACAGCAATATTTGGAAAGCTTTGGAGAATCACAAAATCTGTAGAAAGGTGTTTTTCAAACTTGGTAACTTTAAGATATGATTGAGGAATTCTGGGAGCTGAAATCCATCCACTCATCTTAAAGTTGCCAAGTTTGAAAAACACTGTTGTAGAGTGTTGTCAGATGTGCACATTCCAGCATTATGCATAAGGCACAGTGTCCAGGACCTACAAAATCTTGGGGAGGGGTTGTCTATGAAAATGTTTAAAAAAATGGAAAAGTAAAATCACATTTTGTATCCTATAAAAATATTTAAGATATTACTGCTACTCTATTTTTTATCATATTTTTATGCCGCCTTTCCCCCCCATAAGGAGACTCTGGCCGCATAAATTATTATGTATGATTTGTTGACAGAGGATTTACAAGGATCTTGATAGAGCTCTGGATGTACAACCCAGGTCTATGTGCTTAAACCATGTTTAGAACTTTGGGAAAATAAAACTAGTAATGAGTGACATTTTCCCTTTCATATCAGAACCTTTAATATCTTATAAAGTGACATATTTGTATGTATGTGTGTGCATGTGCGCATGGATGCCTGTCTTATTGCTTGGACTAGTTCCTGCAGTTTTCATGTCAAGATTTTTGGAAGTAGTTTGTGGCAGCTTTGGGACTAGCTCAGGGTTACCCAGTTGGCTTTGTGACAAGGGTAAGACTAAAACTCAGCATCTCTTTGTTTCTAGCCTGATGCCTTTAATCACTAGCAACCACAAACTACTTCCCAAAAACTTGCCATGAAACTGCAGGAAGTAGTCCAGGCAATAAGACAGGCATGCATGTTTATTTGTAAAGTAGGCGATGGCCCCAGAAAATCCCATTACTGCTTTTATTTGTAAAAATAATAAAGACAGGATTCAAATAAATAAATCTTCAATTAACACTGTCTGGAAAAATACCTGAACTTACAATAGTTATCTTTTCTAAAGTCCTGTTTTAAATCAAGAACTTCCAAATATTGTATCACTACCTATTCTGTAGAGCAAATGGTTTTCGTTTTTACATAATCATAACAAATAAACACATGGCAAACCATATAATATAAACCAAAGCTTGATGATGGCTTATGCATACCAAATGTTGAAAGCTATTTTGATACCCTTTAGTTAAGGCAATTCATATTGTGAGGAAGTCAAATAGTATTTACAGTATAAATTCAGTATAAATCAAAGCACAACAGATTCTTTAAAAAATATTGTGGAAGACATTTTTGGATATGAACTGAATTCTCTTTGAAGTTTTGAGACATAGCATTTGTTTTAAATCTATTTTAGCAAGTCATTACAGTAGCTGATTAACAAAATAATTCACAGATGGCTGTACACTAAAACTGCATCATGTAACCTAAGTTTTCTAGATTGTGTAGGGGAACTGAAAAGGATGATCTAATGATCTGTTGAAATTTTTGTTGTTTTAAACATCTATTTCTTATCTGCTAAGGCATGCAAGCAAAACACAAAAGATACACATACAGGTACATAAACATTAAAAAATAACTAAAAAAGAAAAACGAAAAGAAGTTTTGCAAAATAATAAAAAGAGCACTCTGTCAGCCCTCACCCGCTTTTTCCTCCAGCTACTAATTGTTACTTGCATGTTTTTAACACTAGTTTGAACATTTTCATCTCCTACCTGTTTGGATCGTTTTAACCATTATTACAAGTAAAATAATTTCTTGTTCTTCTATTGGGAGTTTCTCTTCTTTTTTTTTTCCTTTTTCTAAACAACCCCCCATACTCTAAGCTTGCCTTGCAAGGGTGACACGCTGTACTATAAGGGAACCCTTCCTGCCGGAATTTGGCTCTATTTCTGCCGTGTCTACCGACCGTCGTTTTTTCCCTTTGCTGCCAATCCTTCAATTGTCTCTCATCTCCCCATCCGGGACTGAGGACAAAGTTTCTCTTTCCCGAGGCTGTGCCTGAGCGTCGCCTGAACAAGTGAAGAACCAACCGTTCCCGACTCAGCTACGTTTCAAAGTCTTTCTTTGGAGACTTTTCCCGCGGGCGAAAGGCGAAAGAATAGCCCGGGACCTGCAGAGTACACAGAGCAGCTCCTCCCGCCCTCTCCGCCTGTTCGATGCGGCCAGAGCGAAAGCTCTGTGCTTAGAAGAGGTTCCTTTTCGCCTTGCTTTCCACGCCTCTCCTCTCTCCCCCTACTCTCCAACCTCATAACGTTTCGAGGCAATTGCACCGCTTCTCCCTCGCGGGATACTTGGTGTAATCTGTGAGTCACAATCCCTCCTTCTTGGCGTGACGTTCAGCCCGCTGGGTTGAGGTTAAAGGGGGTGAGACAAAGATGCCTGTCGGAGGGCTTGTCGGGGAGGTGGGGGCTTGGGTGGGGGTGGAGGTCAGTCTTGGTGACACTATGAGGTAGGAGGTTGCTGAAGCAGGATCTTTTAAACGAGAGGCTAGGCAGTCTCTGAAACCCATTTTTTTTTGCCCCACTTACTTTGCTTTGGAGGGGGTGTAGATGGGAGTCTCTTAGAAAGTCCTTTTTGTTTAGATGTCCCGCGGTATTGTCTGCCTTTCCCAACCGTCTGTCGAAAGTAGTAGAATTCAGCATGGTTGGGACACCTCGGGCGATGCACAGCTTAATAGATTCCACCCCTGCCCGGACAATTTGGGTCTACCGTAACGGGGATCCGTTCTACTTGGGGAAGAAATTTATAATCAACCCTCGATACGTGCCCACCTTTGAAGCCTTCATGATCCAGCTGAATGAAGGTGTGCCAACACCCTTTGGGGTGCGGAAGCTCTATACACCCAGTCAAGGGCATACTATTACAGACCTACCGGAATTGCAGCAGGGAGGTAGATATGTGGTTGCTGGCAGGGAGAAATTTAGGAAGCTAAAGTAAGTATGAAGACCGGACCATTACAGTCGTTTGGATCTTTAAAAGTTTTGCAAAGTTTCTTTTTCTCTCCTTCCTCCTCAATTTTATGAGATAAATCCAGGTAGTACACATGCCAAAGAAAATCTGCACCGTGCTAATTTTAAACCTTTACGCAGTATTGCCAAAAGGGAAAAAAACAAAGGATGCTAAAAGCTGAGTTTAGCATAACACTGAAAATGTTAGTGGGAAATTCAAAAATCCTCCTTGTAAAGTTTTTTTTCCTCTGCATCTTTGTGGTAGGTGAACTGCATTTGCCTTTGCAGGATTCATAGTGTTCATTAGAAACTGATTAAGTCAGTGGATTTATAGCTTACTTGATATATACTAGGGATTAAATGCTCTGAATAATGGTTTTAAAATCCCACAAAATAAAAAAAGTCTCAAATTGTTAATCTAGAATTTGTATGTAAAAAATATTAACTTTATATATATATATATATTTGCACTGTGTTCTGTCTTTCCATAGGCAGTCCACCTTTGAAAGTATATAACTGATCTGCTCCAACCCAACCCTGGTTGCTAATTTGATATTCCTTATTCCTTACTCTGCCTTGGATTTATCTAATTATTTAAGGCTCAAGTGCAATATGAAATTCAGTCTGCTCCCTTTCCCTTGTCATTGTCTAACTGGATAGGAAGGAGTTGCAAAGCAACATCTAGATCCATTAAATAAATACATACATACATACATACATACATACATACATACATACATACATACATACATACAAACAAACAAACAAACAAATAAATAAATAAAAAATTACACCAGGGTTGTCAAACTCGTGTTGTCATGAGGGCATCACGTATCATGATGTATTGGGACTTTTTTCCCCTTCGCTAAACTGGGCAGGGATGGGGCCAGCATGTGACGCATCTGGCCAGCGGGGCGTGAGTTTGACACCTCTGCATTACACATTTAGTAATCACATAAGTTTGCTTAATTTTATCTTTAACACTAGTACTGATGACGTTACCTAGTTTGAGTAATGAAACATTTGCAAGAAATCAACCAAGCTCAGAGAGCACGAAGGATCCCCTCTGTTTTATTTTTGGCTAGAGTTTTTGCCATTGATTGTTGTGTGATCCCAAGCTATTGATTAGTTCAGAGAAAAATGGGTAATTCGCTAACCAAGCTATGTGCTTTATGAATATAGTCAATGAGTAGTGTGCTTTTACATGCTTCTTTTTGCTGGAGCAAGGAAATTAAGAACAGGTATTACAGTATAGACCAGGGGTGTCAAACTGGAAGCCCATGGGATGGATGAGTCATGCGTAGGCCACTTCCACCCCCAGCTCCGTGAAGGGGAAAAATGTCATGAAATGTCATGCGACAGCAACGTGACACAGTGAGTTTGACCCATGGTATAGGCCAATAAGTAGATCTTTACCTTGGATCACATGCTTTCTGTTTTTTCTTAAGAAAGTGGAGAGTGCTAAAAAACTTCAATTTGGCTAAATAACAGCTAATTTGGGGGAGAGTTGTAGTGATTGGCTTGCTCATAAATTACTGGCCAGTTGGTAAAATCACTTGCTTACCAGGAATCCATTGATTTATCAACTGCCTAGATTGGATTGAAAGGACTAAGATTTATTTTTATGATAATGTTTCATTGTTCACTTGGTTAAAATATGTTGTTGTTACTATTAAAAAAACTGAAAATGACTTCCAATATACTTTATATATCCAAACTTGTTCTTAAAGTCTTTTGTCTGTATGCAAAATTATTCAGAATTAAGACTCACTAGGATCATTGAGACTCACAGCCAAGTACAGGTAGTCCTTGACTTACAACAGTTCATTGTGACTGTTCAAAGTTACAACAGCACTGAAAAAAGTGACACGACTGTTTTTCACAGTTACAACCTATGCAGTATCCCCATGATCATGTGATCAAAAACCAGACCCTTGCCAACTGGTTTATATTTATGATCTCGGGTCGTGTGGGTTACTAACTTATCCACTACAGTGATTCATTTAACAACTGTGTCAAGAAAGCTGTAAAATGGAACAAAAATCACTTAACAAATGTCTCACAACATAAATTTTGGGCTCATTATCTCTTTTCATTTTGAAGCCCAAAATGGCATTTGATGCTTTCTTTTTTTCCTAGAATCATAATGAACTCAATTACAATAAAATGAATGTCAGTGTAGATACAGCTAATTTTTGATGAATAGTATGGTTCATCTTGTGCTGTTTATTCTTTCTTGATGTAGTCCTGTTTTCCATAGAAACAAAGAAATATTGAAGTTTTGAGTAGAACTATTAGACAAGATGAAAGATAATGGGTCTAAAAATTAAAAATGACACATTTAAATTGGGAGTTTTTGATGATGATTTCGTTTTGATTTTGATTTTTTTTCTGGAATTGAATTTTTGATTTAAAAAATTGTAAGATTTTGGCATTATATTATTTTTAAGATTAATTAACAAAACACGATCTTGGTAAAAATATGACTACACAAGATCAAGAAGATCTGATGAAAAATATCTGGTTTTAAAATGGAGAAAAGGTTAAATAGTTTGGTCTTGTTTTGACTAATATGAATTGTTATGTTGTCAAAATAACTGTCAAAAGTTAATGAAGATATGTTGAGATGGAAAAAATTGCAGTTGGAAGAATATCTGTGATTAAGATAAATATTTTATCTAGAATGTTATTTTTATTCCAGATTACATTGACGACTGATACAGCATTTAAGCAGTGGCAAAAAGATATTTCCAAATTTTTTGGCAAGGCTAGAAACCAAGAATTAAATACAAAGTGCTATAGGATAGTAAAGAAAGAAGAGGGTTAAGACTACCAAATTTGAAACTGTATTTTGCAGCTTGTTTTTTAATATGCATGATAGAGTGGGTAACTCTAGGAAATAGGCGGTTATTAGAATTGGAAGGACATAATTTAACCACAACTATGTGTGGTTTTTTAAAAATCATTTTGTTAGACGTGCCATATTGAGAATTTGGAATAGATAGAAGGCAAATTTGTCTTCTAAAATCCATTTATGTTTGTCACGCCAAGAATATTTTTTGAGAAGGGAAATGATATTTAAACAAAATTGGTTAACTTATATTGATCTGAGGAGTTGGGAAGGTTTTACATGCCATTGGTTTCTCTATGCTCAGTTAATAAGATTTAAGCTTGATAAGAATTATGAATTTGAACATGGTAAGACTAAATTTGATGTGGAGTTGTGTATAAAAGATGATAATATTATTGCTAACTTCTATAAACGTATATAAAAGGAAACAGGATAAATTAAATATGTATGATAAAATGGACAATTTTTAAAAATATAATATACTGTATTTTTTGCTCTATAAGACGCACTCCCCCCACCCAAAGTGGATGGAAATGTTGCTGCGTCTGTGCCGGTCCTTTGGTGAAAGCAGCTGGGCTGTAGCAGTGGGGTCCTTTTACAGTGCTTGAACCCCGCCTCTTCTGTCTTCGCCATTGCCTGCCTCTTCTGTCTCTTCCGCAGTGCAGGAGTCAATAGGCAGAGCTGGCACATGGGAGAACACCTATCCGTAGTCCTCTCAGGCTCCATCTGATTCTTTTTTCTTGTTTCCTCCTCTAAACCTAGGTGTGTCTTATGGTCAGGTGCATCTTATAGTGCGAAAAATACGGTAATTTTTGGATCAATTGGAGAATATATGGAAGAGGGGGTTGATTTTAAGATTATAAGGCAGTGTAAAATTATTTAAGACAATTTTTATAAAATGATGTATTGCTGGTATATGGCATCAGATAAGCTGTCAAAAACATACGGGAGAATTTCAAATATTCATTGGAAATGTAATCAAACTGAGGGTACATTTTTGCATCTTTGGTGGACATACAAGAAAGCTAGGAAATATTGGGATCAAGCATATATTATGATGCAGAAGATTTTAAAAAATAATGTGCAATTGAAACCAGAGATATTTTTTTCGGTTTAATAGATATGCAAATGGAAAACATCTCATGAAACTTCATTTTTATATATGATAACAGCACTGAGGCTTTTATATGCACAAAGTAGAAAGACTTACAAATACCTGTAATGGAAGAACGGATGGTGAAGCTGATGGAATTGATTGACATGATGAAATTGACAGCCTTGACTAAAGAAACACTGAATTTAATTCTACTTGGAAACCACTTTTGGGCTTTTTGTGAGGAAATTGAAATGTTAATGAAATGTTAATTTTGGGATCTGCTGATTAGAATTGTAAGGTATTATAGGAATAATATGGATGGGTGGATGGATGGATGGATGGAAGGAAGGAAGGAAGGAAGGAAGGAAGGAAGGAAGGAAGGAAGGAAGGAAGGAAGGAAGGAAGGAAGGAACCCGGAAGGAAGGAACCTCAGACTTCCTGCAGATTTTCAGAATTTGCTGGTGAATTCCCAGATACCAAATGGTTAGAATTCCTTTTCCATCATAGTTAGCTATGTCTGCTGTATCTATTTCAGCAAAAGGTGATCAATCTTCATTGCTCTATGCTGTAATAGATCTCTAAACAGAGCCACAAAATACATGGTGGTCTAATTCCCATGATAGGTTTAACTTGAAAAGCAAGTGAAGGATTCATGTATCCTGAGAATAACAAAGAGTCTTCAGCTCAAAATTGTCCCAGTTATACATAAATAAATTCCGCATAGTCATCTAACTCCCTTCAAATCAAATAGACTATTTATCTGAGAGTTAATTTCAGAGCTGATGGGACCTCAATTCTTGGGTTTGTCCTATTGCATACCTCCTGTCTCCTCCACAGAGGGTCACCAAAAGTAGAAAGCTTTGTTAAAAACATATGTAAAGAGTGTTTAATAATAAAAACTGACTCTGTAAAGTAGACATAAGTGGGAGTTTATTATCTGCTTAGCCTTTAGATCAAATACGTTTCTCCAGCTTATACTGTTCATCATTTTGAGGGATAATTAAATAATATTGAAATTCTGTGGCTTATAATGGTTTTTATGTATGTAAAGATATGAGCAATGAAATTGTTTTTGTTGAACGGACAGTTGTAAATGATAATATTTGAAGTAAACCAACACTTCAGCTTAAATTGTTTATCGATGTGGTATTGTTACTTTAGCTTTTATTTGCTGCAGAAGTATTTTCTATGAAATATCTATTGTGAGAATAGTATGGTATGTGGATTTTAATGGATTAGTAAATAGTAAAATCTGTGCATACTGTAGTGCAGGGATGTCAAACCCAATTAATTGAGTTTCACATCAGAGTTGTGTTTGATTTTGGGTGGGGGGGGGCCTGGCGAGGGTGGGTGTGGCCAGCTGGATGTCACTTCTGTAGGGGGTTCCTGTGTAGTCCGAGCGCTCTGCCAGCGAAAACGGGCTCCTGAGCTCCATTTTCAGCTGTGACGGCCTCCTGCAACTCTCTGCCAGCAAAAACAGAGCTTGGAAGGGCTGCACACAGTTCTCCTGAGCTCCATTTTTGCTGGCAGAGGCACTGCAGGCTGGTCCTTCGCTGTCTCCAGAACAGACTCACTGCCAAGATCTATGGAATTGGCCCGCAGTTCTTGAGTTTGACACCCCTGCCATAGTGAGTCAGTTATTACAAACTGATATAAGGTTAGGATTAAGATTAGATAATGATATATGTTAAGACTGAATTAATCTGGGTCAGGCCTATGTATCTCCCTATTAAACCTATTCTTCTAATTTTCATTACTACATACATTTTGTCTTTAGTAATGGCATAAAGTACTGTAGTTCCGGCATTTAATTGAAGAGAATCTGGGTACATTGAGCTTCTACATAAGGCAAGATTGCTTTATTGGACCAGAGTTCTCTTTCGGACCCTATTTACAAGTTGATTGACAAATTAATGAGAATGTGTTGTACTTTTCTGCAGTTACTCTGATATAGGGACAAAGAAACCTCAAAGAAAGAAGAGGGATGAGGTGGTGAGTATCTTATCAGTGCCATGTTCAATACTGTTGTGAAGGAAACAGTGGAATCCATTTTATCAATTTTTCATGTACCAACTTAATTTAATTCAGTACATTAAGGTTTAGTAAAATAGAAATCCTGAATTTATTTACTACTTTATATAGAGCGTTCACATATTTATCTTACATTTGATTACAAAGCAGTACAGTAAAATGCTGTGATTGGTTGATAAACCATAATATATGAATTTATATATATTCTCTTCCAACTTGCTTGTTTTGTTTTTTCTTTCCTTACACATAGTCTATACATAATGAATGTCCCTGCATTCAACAACTACCGGCATCTGGAATGGTTTCTGAATGCAAATAACAGTATCCTATCTGACTGAATCAGTGATTGGAGCTCAGCAACAGACATGTGTAGCAGCAATTGTCACTCACTGAGTGTCCTCCACACAACAAATAATGTTTTTGTTTTCTTAGCAGCGTTCCCCCTCCACCCCAATTCTGTCTTCATCTAGTCACTGCTGCCCAATAATAGCAGGAATGGGATTCTGGTTTTTGATGGAAAAGAATGTTTTAAAAATTGAAAGTAATTGCAATTTATAAAACAACAAGATGTGGAACTTGATGTGTAAGAACTATGAGTATCATTCAGTCAGGATAATCAAAATGAATTTATTTATTTATTTTATTTTTATTTGAATTTATATGCTGCCCTTCTCCGGAGACTCAGGACGGCTTACAGTCTATGGGCTCGGCAATAGCCTTCATTCCATTGTATATGTCTGCTTATTATTAGGGCTTTTTGGTCCCCCCAAGCGGCATTTTACAAAGTCAGCTTATTGCCCCCAACAATCTTGGGTCCTCATTGAATTATTGGATAAGATTTCTTAAATTCTAAAGGAAAGTTTTTTGCAATACATTCTAGTCAGAATTTGAATAATTAGAAAGGTACTCAGATTTCAAATCTGGCCTTGTCTACAGCTGTGCAGATATGTGAGCAAACTTGAGCTGGCCTTTAAGATTCTGGAGTTTCTCTGTCTCTTGCAGATTCGACCAGTAGTCCATAGTAATATAAAAGTTCCTTCCAAATGGCAATCAATTTATAATAAACCAAGAAATATTAAGTGAGTATTTACTTTTAAACTTGTTAAGATTGTAAGTTTGTAAGAGTTCTTACATTGCCATTTATGTCTAACTGAAAAAGCATGTTTGAAGATAGCTTGAGGGTTGGGCAAGAATTCAGATCCCTGCTTAATATAGAATAATAAGATGGATTAAAAATGCCAAATTCATTATAAACATCTGGATGACTATATGACCAACCATAATAACTTATTAAATTTTTGGGCTACCCAACTCTAAAATGATTCTTGGGTGGCTCACGACAATCAAAGAAATAAGTTTGGGCCTAATTATGCTTCTTTCGTACTTGCCTCGCAGGACTTTTCTGGGTATAGGGGAAGACAATTTTGCATGCTGCTCTGGACTCTAGAGCAGGTGTGAGATGAAATAAAAAAAATCATAAACCAATTTTCTTCAATCTGGTATCTTCTAGACATATTTGTTTATCTGATGGGAAAAAGGTTTGCAAGCAAATAAAAAAAGGTCAGTTTGGTTTATGTAGGAGCATGCAGACATTAGTTTTTCTTTTTGTTGCAACAAAACTGCAACTGGACCATTTTAGTAGACAACAAATTCTTTTTTATATAGATGACACTGAGAAACTCATATATTACGTTTTCAGTACTGACCTTTTGAGCAATTTATCCATCTCACTTTCCTAGAATTACAAGGATGAAGCTATGTTGATAAAGTTAGCACCAATATCAATCTTAGTTTTTCAAACTTCTGGGATATATAAAAAAGAAAAGGAAGGGATAATGTTTTGCAATGCTTGCAAATGGGTTTGACTATGCCTTTATTATGATCAAATAATGGATCTTTTCTTAAATATATGTAAGTGCCACTAAAATTTATTTCAACTAAGAAACTTTAATATGCATATAATGACAATTCCACTAGATGGCCCCAAATATCTTACAAATGCAACTTCCATTGCTTTAGAATTCTGTTTTAAATATTTGGCCTGAAACCAGATTTACATAACTGATTTAGATGGTTATTGAATACATTGTGATTTTGGTATGTTGCTGTACTAAGAACAATACTGGAATGTTTTTCCTAGATAATATGCAACTGTTTTAATAATACTTAAAGCAACAATCTACAATTGCTGCAAATAGTTTCACTGATATATTGCTATAGATAAAGAAGTAGAATGTGAAACAAAAAAGTAGATGAATTTTCCAGAAATATATAGTGTATTGGTATCACAGTATTCTTCAACCCTTGAGGCTGAGTTGTATTTTATTTTTCATGTAATGGAACAGATACACACTTAAGTAAAATGGTTAAGGAAGTTAACAGTAGTATTGAGAACAATCCTTTGCATAGCAAAGCTTGTTAGAAATTTCCTTTCCTTACCCACATGTATGATTATAAAAGAAAAAGTGGAGGAATGGAAGATCTATATATATTTATCATTCTCTCTATATCATCTATCTGCCTGCCTGCCTGCCTGCTTACCTATCTGATAAATTATCCAAATTCACTCCTTTTAAACAAAGATTTTTTAATCTACATCTCAATCATAGTTTCTTAGAAGCATAAGTCCCATTGATTTCATTTTAACCATATCTGGATCAGTATACTTTAGTCCCACAATAATTCTATATACCATTACAGGTTAAAGAAGAAATATTTTCCAATAGAGGCCTCAGTAGAAAAATCAATTGATTTGATTAGCTTTTTAAAAGAATTGCACTTTATTTCCTCTGGGAATTGTTGAGGGCATCTTCAGTTGGTATAGAGAGAAAATAATTAAATTTTCAAAAGCCGAACCTTTCTTGAGTTCTTCAACTGGACACATTTATATTTTTGAAATAATGAACATTAATCTAATGAGTTTAGAATTTATTAAGATTCTAAAGATTTAAAATTTATTGCTGGATTTGGGAGGATCCTTAATGAAATAACATCAAAGTGATTTGCTTATGTATTTCCAATAATGTGTCCTATTAAAATTAGGTTTATATATGTTTGTTTTTGACAGTGTTTTCACAAATGGAGATCTCTTGATACCACCCATGAAAATCCTTATACCTAGATTTACACTAAATAATTGGAATGGTGTCCTAGCACTTGTAAATGAAAAAGTAATTCCTCACTCTGGGGGTATTCATAGGTAAGATAATTTTATAGTAACCTTCTATATGAAGAATGGCAATTAAGAAGTGACTTGATAACCACAACCAAACATATCCAACAAAACCAATTTCAAGAATGCATTGCCTCCCTCTCCCCCCCCTTCCCCCCAATATGGAGCCACCTGAATACAATCAGGATAGGCCATGCCAGAACTAAAGCAGTGGAGCGAGAGCCACAATGCAATTGCGTTACACCAGAACAAACTATAACACATCTAGTTCAAAAATGCCTCTTCAGGAAATTTTGAAGCACCTGGGATGATCTCATTGCAACCACACCAAAAGCAGTTACATGGTTAGCTTCCTTAGATACCAGATTATAATATCTATCCTATTGGAATTCTATGGCTCCATATTATGGTAATGTTATTATGATTTTATCTTAATTTAACATTTAATCTCCCATATTGTATCGTCCACATATCTTTTATGTGCATATGTATGTGTATGCAGATGCTTTATTTAAACTAAATTTGTATATCAGTGATTGCATGATCTCTGATGTCATATGCTAAATAATAATAAATAATAACTTCCTTATAAGAGTGGACTTAATATATTAATTTTTGCCCTTCCTAAAAGTGAAGTTAAATTAGAACTTTAGGGCAACTGTAATAATCAAAGTATTAGTTTGCAGAAATTTAAGACAGGGCTGTCAGTCTGTTATTCATTAAAGTGAACTGCTTTTTTGTAGGCTTACATATGAGCTGAAAAAGAAAGATAAAGTTACATGATTAATGAAACTCTTAAAACAGAATTATCTTTTTCTCAGGGTTGTGCACAATCTGTGCTTGTGCTTACACAAGTTCTGAAGTAGTTTTTAATTGTTTTTGAAGTCCTAATCTTTACCACCAAAGGCAGTAATACTTCAGAAGAATCTTGCTGCTGAATCAAACGTATTAAAGTGCTTTGAAGAGTGGCTAAATCCTAAACACTCTATCAGGATATGAGGACAATAATTCTCACACTCTAATTTTGACTACCGTAGTACAAATACCACATTTCTTAAATTTTCATTGTTTTCCAGAGAGATTACGGTTTCCCAAAGAGCAAAATAATTGACATCCACTGCTGGAAATCCCCTCTCTCTAAACTATACTATAATTTATGGCTTACAAAATAAACATGATTTATAGTGAAACTTGTATTATTGAGTTAAAAGTTCAAACTGTTGTTATTGTTGACAAAGAAAGAAAGAAAAAAGGCTCTACATTTAGGCAAGAAAAATCAAATGAACAGGTATAGAATAGTACCTGCCTCAATAGTAATAATTTTGAAAGTGATCTTGGAGTCCTAGTGGGTAATTACTTAAACATGAGCCACCAGTGTGCTGCAGCTGCCAAAAAAGCCAACACAGTCCTAGACTGTATTAATGGAGGGATAGAATCAAGATCACGTAGTGTTAATACAATGTCTTGGTAAGACAACACTTGAATACTGCATCTAGTTTTGGTTGCCATGATGTAAAAAAGATGTCGAGATTCAAGAAGCGATGCAGAGAAGAGCAGCAGAGATGATTAGGGGACTGGAGAATAAAACATAAAGAATGGTTGCTGGAATTGGGTATGTCTAATGTGATGAAAAGAAGGACTAGAGGTGACATGATAGCAGTATTCCAATATCTCAAGTGTTGCCATAAAGAAGAGGAAGTCAGCCTATTCTACAAAGCACCTAAGGCACGACTAGAAGATATGAATGGAAACTAATCAAGGAGAGAAACAACCTAGAACTAAGGAGAAATTTCCTGACAGAACAATTAATCAATGGAACGACTTGTGGATGATTTTAAGAAGAGATTGTACAGCCATTTGTCTGAAGCGGTATAAGGTTTTCTAATGTCCATTCCAAATCTCTTATTCTGAGGACCTTTTCAGATTTATAAACTATAGTTTGGAAGACTCCATTGTCTAATTTGTTTTTGCTCTTCAATATTTAAAACTCCTGTCAGTTTGCATGCAAGTTGAAGGAACATAAGATGCATCTGGGGTGCATGATTTGGCTTACAACTTAAGTAACCACATTTCTTTGCAGCATTGCAAATGGATAGCACTGCAAGCTTTAGGAAAGCTGTTTTTTCTATATATTTGTCTTTAACTTGCAGTCAAGATGTAATCCTGATTTTTTACACTGAAAGGTATTTTAATGTGTATTTCTTTTTTCTATCCAGTCTAAAATTTGGAGTTGGATTCAGTGATTACTAATTTTCTAATATTAGAAATATTAGAACCAGAAAATTATCTCTCCACTTTGGTCATTGTTTCTGTGTATTTTTATAATCATTGTGTTTTAATTTTCCTTTTATAATAATTCCATTCTGTTCCTGCTTGGGTCTTGAGGTCCTTCAAATTTACCAGTACTTCTCTCTGTTTTGGTTTTACATAATTGAAGACCAAAGGTAGAATTCAAAATATAAAAATAAACATTTTAGGGTGAGTAAAATTTATAATGTCATTTAACTATACTTATACCCATATTAATTTCCTCTCCTTTGTAGATTGTTTACTTTAAATGGTCAGCCTGTAGATGGACCTGATAAATTAGAAGATAATCAATTTTATATTGCATGTGGTAAAGAAAGATTTCAGCATTTGCCATACTGGCAACATCCTAAGGTTCCAGAAAATATTCGTCGGTAAGCTGGGTCTTGTCTAAACTGATCTTATGTAGCTAGTTGCTGAAAACCAACTCAAGCTGAGCCAAAAACTTTATTTTTCTGAGAGTTAAGTTAAAGATTACTTGGATTGCATGTATTTTGCAGGGATTTTTTTTCCTTTCTGAAATAAAAAATATGAAGTTGATCTGTAGATTTAACTGTTTAAATCCTCCTTTAACCCAAAGCTTTTAAAATACACTCATTTATCTGTATTCTAATTTGTTTAATATTAGTTTTCTGGAATAATAAAGTATTTATTTAATATATAATATGATAACTTAATTGTTAATATGTCAATAATATTGAGTTAAAACATTCAAAGATTTTTTTAAACAATGTTATCTATCTCATTGTTGCTGTTCCTTTATTTTTCAATTATTGAAGGCATGCTTCTATGGTAATTAATATATTAGTCATTGATTTCATTATTTTGTTCCATATATGAGATATGTAAAATATTATAAAGCAAGCTCTAATTCCCCTGCCATTTCACAATGTACAGTAAGTATCATTTTTAAAAATGTCCATACATTCAATAATGTATAGATTTGGAGACAAAGACAATGAAGGGTAACAAAGGAAATATCTAGGGCAGTGGTGGCTAATCTTTTTCTGCTCCCATGCTGAAAATTTTGCGCGAGTGAAGGCAATGCATGCTGCCCCCCCATGCCCCCTGCACATATGGACATGACCTCCCTATGCCATGCACCTCTGCGCATGCATGATCCCCATGCACATTGCACATCTTTGTACATGTGTGCAAGACCCCCACGCTGCACATCTCTGCACATGCATGCACGTCTCCCATGCACTGCCGCATCGCATTCATGTGCGCCAGCTACCCAATAATCAGCTGTCAGATGGCGATGCACGCGCTCATGCGCAATGGGGCTCTTCCAGGTGACCTTTCACGTGCCGGCAGAAGTGGCTCTGCCTGCCACTTCCGGCATGCGTGTCATAGATTCGCCATCACAGATCTAGGGTAAATTGTGCCTATATGAAGAGAAATTCCAGAAATAAAATTATGGATGGATTGTAATAATTATTTATTTATTTTATTTTATTTATTTTATTTATAAAATTTCTATACCGCCCTTCTCCCTAGGGACTCAGGGCGGTGTACAGCCAATCTAGACCCCAACAGTAATACAAAAGTTAAAAGGAATTAAATTAAATATTGGCCGAATAAGAAAAACCCACCCCACACCCTTAAAACCCCAATTTAAAATTACAGAACAAATGGAGACAAATTAAAACCACCTCAGCCCAGGCCGGCCTGCTCAAAAAGCCAGGTCTTCATAATAATAATAATACAAGGGTGTGTTAAACTTAATAATTCAGCAACGAATAGCTTCAGAACATTCCAAAATGTTCCCTTCCCTTCCAGACATTACCAGACTTCTCTAGAACATGATATTTTGTGGGCAACTTGACAGTTTCTCAAAGTAATTGCCAAACTACAATCTGAAGCTGGTTCGCAAAGTCCTGGGTGTGGTCTAGCTCTGAGCAGGCCCATTTCATTCAGAACTTTGTGGGATCTGACATGTTCTATTCCTTTATATGTACTGCCCATCCTGAAAAGTTACAGTTTAGGTTGCAAGCAGTCTGAATTGTTTCACATCTGAACAAAAAAAAACAAAAACGGGAATGAAATGCTTTTAGGACAGTATCTAGCGGTAAATAAATTTCATTTATCTGAAAGATGAAATCTAGGAAGAAATTTTAGGTCCGAAAACTAGATCCTGCCCTTAAATTAGAGTAAACAGTGTCTAATATTGAAATGTTTAGGGTACAACTCCAGAGCTCTGCCAAAAGATGTCAGCATATTGAAAGTTTTAGTGTGACTTGCTGATAAATGTCTAGGGAATATGCGATGAATAATTATACTAAATTTAATTTAATTAAACTAAATTTGAACAAATTTAGTGTTTATCCTAGCTTTATTGACTTTTTCCCCTTAGCCCAGGCTCATAAAAGATTGTATACTACTGCAAATTAAATCCTAAGATGTCTTTGAAAGGTTTTCTATTCCCTCACCTTTCTACTACTTTAAAAAAATGTTCTCATGCTCAGTACTGGGATTATAGTAGTCTGTGACCAACTAATCTGAAAGTTATTTATGAATCTGAATGGTAGTTCTCACTCTATTAAATAAAGATAATTACAATAATATTATTTGCAGTTACATTTATAAATAATTATTTAGGTAAATTGTCCTTTGCATTTTAGGGATTTTTCAAATTCACCAGAACCTCCAGAAAAGCCCCCTATGAAAAAGGTAAAAAATTATTTTAAAATGCTATGAAATATGCAGTATATATATGTAACATTAACTCTTGAATACTGCTTGAGCTCCATTAAGTCTTGCAGTTGAGCTAAATTTATATGGGCAAACTAAATGATTTTTAGTTATTACTCTACAATTTTTGCACATCATGTATTACGAAATATAATACCATAGCATCACAGCACAAATGTTATTCTTCCTTTGTGGCAATGCAAAAAGCACAATCTTGGTAAATCCCAAAAATATAATAATCAAATACATCAACTCACTAACAGCCAATTTGTTATAAGTGCAATTTATACAAGAAAGAATATCATTCTTGGAATTGGCTGTTTGTCCAAATCTAATGGTACTAATTCTTCAGCATCATTCCATCATGGGCAGTAGGGTGTAGATATAGAGTTAAGGATTTACTCTCTGTCCCCTCTTACTTTGCTGATGTAACATCCTACCTTTCTTCCTTATAACATACTGAATACAAGGTGTTGGGCTCTCCTGCTATTCACCCATTATGTTATATTATCTGCAGAATGCAGGATAGCCGGAACTGCAGAGTGCAGGGAATCAGAATAAAACAGAATAACCACGTTGAAAGGGGGAAGAGACCTTGAAGGTCTTCTAATCCAACCCCTTGCTCAAACAAGAAACCGTGTACAATTTCAGACAAATGGTTGGTCCAATTTCTTCTTGAAAATCTCCAGTGTTGGAGCACCTGCAATTTCTTGAGCAAATTATCCCGCTGATTAATTGTTTTAATGACAGTAAATTTCTCTTTAGCTCTAGGTTGATTCTCTTCTTGATTAGTTTCCATCCATTTCTTCTTGTCCTGCCTTCAGGTGCTTTGGAAAATAGATTGATCTCTCTTCTTTGTGGCAGCACCTGAGAAGGGATTGGAGGTCATGTTACCTTTGGGTTACAGTAACAGCCCAAAGTTTGAGGACGGGGCATAAAAATCATTCAGTCCCTTGTACCTTTGAACAATTGCTGAAGAAATGATAATTAAAAATGGATATTTTCTAACAAAGGAAAGAGCTGTGCCACATGTTCTCATTCTCCAGTCCATTTCTGTTTGTTACTACTGGACTGTGAGCTGATGCACTGTATGGTTTTACTTTACTTTTTATTCTTCTTTTTACTTAAATTATTTTTTATTTTACTTATTTTGGTCATTTCCTTGACTAGTCCCTGCATTTTCTTGGCATGGTTTTGGAAGTGGTTTGCCCTTGTCTCCTTTGTAGGGTGAGAGTGATTGGCCCAATGTTGCTCAGTTGGCTTCGTACCCAAGGCAGACCCCTGTGCGTAAGAGAGAACTAATGCTGGGTCTTCCTACTTGCAATCCAACACCATGACCTCTATATCACACTGGCACTTCAGAACAAAGAGAGGGAGAGAGTTCGAGAGTTCTGAACACCAAAGAAATAAATCTATCATTTTGGGATTTCTATTTGTTGCAGCCTCCTATAGAAGCACCTAAGCAAAGAAATCGCATTGTGACTCCCATAGAAGTATCAAGACAAGGAGGAGGAGATAGGATCTCTGTTTATTATGCCAAACCTGACAAAGCAAGTCAAGAAAAACAGGCTCCTAGACCTGTGTCTCCCAATGATGGTAACATGACATAATGTAGCTGGTGCCTAAGATTTCAGAATGACATTGGGTCTTTTCCTATTTGCACTTAATTGTGGCACAAATTTGATCTGGGAGTTAAGTCATCCTTTACTATACTAGCATTAAAGTCATGTTTTTCCCTTACTCCAGCTTCAAGATGTATAAAATCTATAAGCTTTCTCACCTTTACTTTGGAGCAGTGTTTGTCAACTGTAGCTTTAAGCTGTGTGGATTTCAACTCCCAGAATCCTTCAGCCGGCATGCTTGGCTGAAGAATTCTGGATATTGATCCAGAGAGATCCAGCCCTCGGTTGCTGTTTGTGATGTGTTGCGGAGCTCAATATTCTCTCCACTCCTTTTCAACATCTGCATGAAATCACTGGGCAAGATCATCCGTCAGCAAAGGCTGAGGTATTTACAGTATGCCTATGACACCCAATTCTATATTTTTACTCTTGGTGACCCAAGTGATGCTATGGCTGCTCTCTCATGGTGCCTGGAGGCTGTGAGAGGCTGGATAGAGGGAAAACAGGCTTCAACTGAACCTTGGCAAGACTCAATATCTTCGGATACCCTGAATTCCAGGAACTGGGACTTTGTCATCTTTGACTCTGGGGTGGCACTGCCTCAATCAGTTCTGGTCTGCAACTTGGGGTTTCTCTTGGACTTGTGATACCTGTTTGAGAAACAGGTGGCTGTCACACTCCTCACGTGTCCTTGATTTTAATCTTGGTTTTCATTTATTCTTGTTTTAAGGTAGATATATTTTTTTATGTCTGTAAGCTGACCAGAGTTATCTTATAGTAAGAGGGGTGGCCAATAAATTTTATACATAAATAAATAAACTATAAATAAATTGAAGTCCACATATTTTAAAATTGCTGAGGTTGAGAAACACTGCTTTGGAGAGAAGTCAAATGTCAGCAATGATTAGGAACAGAGACAATAGATATAAAATAAGGACTGCCAGTGAAAACAGCAACTTTCACACAATATTCTTTATGAAGGGATGGATGGACAGCAGTGGGAAAAGGCCCTTTGTAATTGTAATTGTATATTTTATTTTATTTATTTATTTAATTTGATTTGTCAATTGCTTACAAGATAATAGGTATAAGAATAAACATAGTTATGAATACATGAAATGGATACATATAAGAAAAAATAAACAATAGGACAGGGACGGTAGGCACGTTGGTGCGCTTATTCTTGTGCTTGAGAAATGAACATAATTGGTGCTTACATCAATCTATTTTGGTTAAATTATATGTGGCAGTAATTGCAAAACAATTGTCCCCAAATGCAAGTTTCATTTTAAACACTTCATTGTTAGTTCTGTAAGCTCAACGGAAGAATTTGCTCTTCAAGAATATTAATTCTTGTTCATACCTCTTTAAATTATTTGCCTTAAAATCAGTTGTGCAAAGAAAAACCCTCAAAATTTACATTTAGCATAGGAGCTTAAGCGATTACTTAGAGTTACAAGATTGATTTAGTTATACTTTAATTCTCAAAATATGTAAATTATTGTTCTTTAAGAATTGTGTGGCAAAAAATTCTCATTATATTTTGCACAACTTTGGTAGCCCCTTCAGATCTTTCTCATTTGCCATTGAAACCCATTGCCAAATTTCAATTGTTAATGGCTTAGATCCTATATTCAGTTGCTTCAAAGCTCAGGAACAGGAAGTTGACAAATGAAAAATACCCATTTTAAGATTCTAAAATGAATTACATTAAAATTTCAGATACATTTTGCAATTGTTTGTATTTTAAAATGCTCTCATTTCTTCTCTGGGATAGCCCTATCTGATCATCATGTATTTGTGCTTATTGTACAATTATATAAAAAAGTATATATTCTTTTCTGGATTTTCTGGATTTTTGGATATCTCTTGCCAATTTTATCAAAAATTCTTATGAAAAGGGAATTTGAGTGAAGAAATCACCCAAAGGTTTCAAATTTGTAATTTGTCAGAGTTAATTCCTCTCCTAATTTGGTTGATGTAGCTAAAGAGTTAATTAGGACCAACAAGTATTTCAGTAAATTGTCAGCTGATTTGATCCAGCTTTATATATTTTACACAAACTTTGATTTTTCCTAGTGGCACATTGTGTCCTACTCAAAAGAAATTTTTGAAGACCTCCATAGAAATGACATTGATATCTATCTCTCTAGAAGAAATTACAAAATGTTATATGAAACTTCAGAATCCACCAATTGGAGATATGGTTTTAAAATGAAAAGATTTGGAACAATAAGGAACAGCTATCCTGTCAAAATATCTCCAAGAGCACAGCATAAAATTGTTCAGAAAGTCACAAAGGACCCCAGAACAATATCCAGAGACTTGCAGTCTTCACTAACCTTTGTTAAAATAAGTTTAAAGGACTCCAACATCAAGAAAAGAAAAGAAACTGAGAAAACATGAAATTCATGGGAGAATAGCAAGACAGAAGTCATGGCTCATAAAAGAACATTAGTGCTTATCTCAAGTTTGGAAGAAAAATATCTGGGTAACTCTCCAGACTTGTGAAGCAATGTTCTGTGAACAGATGAATCAAAAGTACAACTTTTCAAGTTACATGAGGTTATGGCAATTAGAAACCAAGTATCATATTCCACAACAAGAATATCATAGCACTTATCCAATCATAGAGATGGTAGCATCAGAATCTGGATGTGCCATTATTTAAAGGAAGGGGAATTCTGTTTGTTTTGGAAGATTTCACAGAAGAATACTAAATCTTTTGTCTCCTAAACGAACTAGAAACCACGAGATAGTGATCCCAAACATACAAGTAAGTCTCCAAGAACATGGATAAAGAAAAACAAACTAATTATTTTAGAATGAAAAATATCAAAGTCATAAACACCACTCAAATATTACAGCAGGCACTGAAGTGTACGGGTCACGCTAGAAAACCTTCAAATGCTACTGAAATGAAGCAGTTTGCCATGGAGAATTAGCTAATGTTCCTACTTAGTGATATGAAGGACTGAACATTTGGATGCAGTTATCAAAGCTTAAGAGTGGTACAACTAATAACTGAAACTAAGGGGGCAGTGACTTCCCACACTGGTACATCACATTAGATGACGTTGTTGATGCATTCATTCTCTTTATGTCTCAGTAGATCCACACGAAGAGAGCCAGTTTGGTTAAGGCATCAGGCTAGAATTCGGGAGACTATGAGCTCCTCCCACCTGAGGCACAAACTCAGCTGGGTAGCCTTGGGCCCTATCTTTCTCAGACCTGGAAAAATAGACAGTGGCAAACCACTTTTGGAAAAAAATTGCCAAGAAAACTGCAGGGATTACTCTTCAGATTTAAAAGCACCAAAATATAAATGTAGCTGTAATGGAATAACAAAGTGAATAATTCTGAAGTATTTTTTCCTTAAAAGTGTAAGATGATGCCCCCTAAAATACTGTTTTTATACTAATATTTTTGTATTATCACAATATTAAAAAATTAATAGCTCCTTAAAACACGGTTTGCACTTTTCTGATAGGAGCCTTCTTATTGCAATGAACAAATGCATTTGCAGCGATGTGTGTACTTTTATTGCTTTTTTATTATACTCAGTTTGGTTCTTTGTTTTTAGAAAACAGTGGCAAAAATTCAAGGCTTACAGTAGTTCCTTTTTTGTGCATTTGGGTCTTAGACAGCCCATATTGGATCAATTTGCCTTGAAATACTAATTGAACCCACACATATAAAATAAAGCTGAACAGCTTGTAGCAGAAGGCTAAACATTTAGGAATTTAAGTATTTTTATTATTTATTAATTCATGCTTATGAAGCTGAATAATATCTCCTTTTGCTTACTCATTTACTAACAAGGATGATTCTTAATGTAAAAAATACTGATTATTAGACAACTGTGGCTTGAAAATGAGGTTCAAATTTCTGTTACAAATAACGCTTAGAAAAAAATGTAGCTATAGTTTTTGTCTACAGATATGCACGTGTACAATGTTTGTGTTAGTAGTTCCAGAGAGTAAGATAAAACAGTTTTTTAAATTAATTTATTTTCAGAGCATAGTGTCTATATAGCTCGTAAATCCCCGACAGAAATTGAAGGAGCTCGTGAGATTCAAGAAGACAGAGATGTTAAAGTGGAAATACCTATTGATCAGGTAAATTTAAAATGGATTTTTCCTGAATGAATTTATTGGGAATTTTTATTCCCAACTGCCCTTGTTTGTTTTTGTTTTAGGACTACTAAAAAGTCAATATATTTCTGCAAAGGACCTAACACCTTGCCAACTAGATCTTTCACGTGCCGGCAGAAGTGGCTTTGGCATTATTACGTACCTATTGGACTAATAGCACTTCAAGACTCTTGAATACTGACTTATATGATTTCCAGATGAATAACTTTCCTTACTAGTCTAAAGATGCTATGTAACTATTAACTCTTCAAAAGGAGTGTTCATATTTTTGCTGCCATCTACTGGCCAGGTAGGGTTGTGTCCCCTATTTCAAAGAAGCAGCAGCATACAGTATTTTCTAATCATTTTTTAAAATTCTACTGGTTGTCTATTCCAGTGGTGAAATGCTACCGGTTTGACTCGGTTCGGCCAATTGGGTAGTAAAAAAAAAAAAGCTCCAATGATCAGCTCAGTGGAGAAAGAAAAGCACAGGATCGGCCATCCCACCCCTGTGCTTTTCTGTTCTTTATCCTCTCAGCTGACTGGCGCAGCAGAGCCTCAGCTGGTGTTTGGAAAGCTGCGTGAGTGCGGGCGTTAGGTGCACGCATGTGCGAACTACACGATCACCAAATAGGTAGGGAAACTGGTAGAATCCCACCACTGGTCTATTCCCTGGATTTTGATATTCCATTATTAAAGGGAGAGAATTAGAACAAAAAAAAAAAAACTTCTATCTGACCAAACACAATCATTAGTAAGAACTGGAATTTTGATTTGCTTGTGTAAAGTAGAAAAATCCATTTTTAAAAGCTAAATAGAACATGGCTTATTTTTTTATTGTGATAAGGTTATGCCAGAAAGCTTACATTTTGTTTTTTTCTGGTCATGTAAATAATAACTGAATTTTATTCTAATGAAGTCTATAGCTGAAGTTTTCCAGAACAAGGAAATTTATTCATATCCTGGGATTACAATAAAACGTATTAGTTTCCTTATTGTTTTTTCAATATTGGAGTGTTAATATAAGGTGTTTAAACTCCAGTGCATTCAGTGGAAACAAATCACTGCTTGTCTTTTTTTCCTTATTTGTGATAAAATAATATAGGGTAAATTTCATTTTATTGAATTCTGTTCATGCAAATCTTAGACAGACTTTATTTCTAAGCAAAACAGTAGCTGAGAGTGTCCAAAATTAGAAAAGGTATTTGCATCCTGAAATTGGAAAAGAACAGATTAGTTTTTGTTAATTGTTTTTACAACATTTCAATTGATATTAGTTATTTCAAATGAAATCTCAAGCATAAATCCTTTTTTGTTAGTTTGTTAAAAAATATTATGAAATTTGCAACAGGTTTTGTGTTTATATTGTTACTTGAAATAAGTAAGTCTTAGGTTTCCTACATAGAATTATGTTCCTCAAAAAGGAAAACAGCTGGCTGTTTTTTTTCTTAATCTGTAATTTTAAAGAGTTTAAAGTTGTTTACTTTTTTATATAAATCTGAATTGGAATTTATGTTATCCAAGGTTCCAGCTGAGATCATCCAGGATGAGGAGATTTATGCAGATCCTGGGAATCTAAAAGAGCAGGTTTGTTTTTGTTTTTGTTGCTATTTTAAGCAATGTGGTTTGTAAAAGATATGTAAAAAGAAATCCTGATTATAACTTAATGTTTTTTTTCATTTTAAAACCAAAAATAATCTTAGCAACTAAAATCATTTAGAGTATTTGTCATTTGCATTTGCTGTTCATAAGAAGTGACTTTCAGGGTTACTAACAAAGGGCAAAAGGTAAAGGGTTATTTTAAAATAGCAGAGCAAATTTACTTTTCTCTAATTCATGATAATATAGGAAAACTTTGATTTATTTCCATCTTTTATGCAAACATAACTAGACTTTATCTTACCAAGGCTCCAGCTGAGATTGTTCAGGATGAGACAATTGATGCTGAGAATATAGAGGAACAGGTCAGTTTGATTTTTGTTTTTTTATAATATCAGAAAGCAAACTTAGATATTTAATATGAAATCTCAGTTTTGAGTGCTTGCTTCGTAGTTTGTTAAAAAGAGAAATGAACATAAAATAACCAAAACTACTAGTATATATGATAATTGATCTGATTAACAGCTGGAAAAAAATCAGCACAGACATTCTGCCAATCACCTCAGCTGCAGGGTAACGTAGCTTCAGGAATATTGAAATCTATGTGCTTAATAATTAACTGTTCAATGGTTTAGGCATATGTTGCAAGTAGGTACAATAATATGTCTTATGTTTAATTTTCTTTTTGTGTTTAACATAAAAAAAATATAGTATATATTATGTTTACTTTCAATTTCATTTATATCTTACTCAGGATAGTCGCAGCTACACACACACACACACACACAAAGCTGTTGAATCTATAGAGATTCCCAATCATCCAGGTCAAGGTTGTCCCAAAGGTGCTTTTCCAAAAAGCAATTGGATTTTCTTGTTTTTTCTCTGTGAAAATGTTTTGTTTCTCATCCAAGAACTGAAGAAGCTTCTTGGATGAGAAGCTAAACGTTTGCAAAGAAAAAAAAACAAGAAGGTCCAATTGCCCTTTGGAAAAGCATTTTTGGGACAAGCTGTTGAATCAATGTCAAAAACAGTATAGCCCTCCCTTCCCCCCACCCCAGTTTCAGCCATTTGGGACATGCATGCAACATCAACATGGGACAGGGATAGGGCTTGCATCACAACATTACAATACTGTCTCTCCTTATAGGGGTGCACAAGGCTTCATTATTCAGCTCTGGCAGATGGTCGTCCACTGAGGACAGAATTCATCACTTTATGGAGAGTGAAAACATTGTGCTTACCCTCCAAATGATTTTATCCATAGCACTTTTGACCATTGTCTCTCTGGACTTCCTCAAGTGTCACAGAAGGTAGAGGAGGGTGGACAGTCTTTCTTGCCACAGTCATTAAGTGAATCATTGCAATTGTTAAATTAGTAACATATTTGTTAAGTGAATCTGGCTTCTCCATTGACTTTGCTTGACAGACGGTCACAAAAGGCGATCACACGACCTTGGGACACTGCACTAGTCATAAATAGGCTAGTTGCCAAGCATCCAAATTTTGATCATGTGACCATGGGGATGATGCAAAGGTCATAAGTGTTAAAAAAAAACTATGGTCATAAGTTTGAAATAAGTCATAAGTGACAAAAACCTAGAGTCATAAGTCACTTTTTTTTCAATGGCCATTGCAACTTTGAACAGTCACTGAATGAACAGTTATAAGTCAAGGACTATCTGTGTTTGGAGCAAGTGGTTGCAGGCTTCAAGCACATGAGACTTTCAAGGTTATAACCATCACGTAGTAGTAAAACAGCAACCCAAGCACCACCCATAGGATTGATGTTGCATGACTGCTTTGGGCCATAAAGCATGAGCACCAGTGCTTAAGACATGAGATTGTTTCGGTTTTTATACAGGCTTCATCTAACTCAGGGGATTCCTGGGAGTTGAAGTCCACAAGTCTTAAAGTTGCCAAAGTTGGAGACCCCTGATCTAGCCTGTTATTTTAATATACATCTAATATACATTCATTTTTACTGCAATATATTTTTTAAATAACTATAACCCAGAATGTTGTTCACTGTAGAACCTACAATAAAATAAAAAGCTCTACTCCTCTATAATGGATGTGGATAAGATGTAGAAAATGTACCTCTTAGATTTCAAGACTAAAAAGTGGAAAGATTAATTCTTACTGCTTTTTTCTGTAGGCAAAAGAAGGTGAGCAACTGCAGGTCAGTGTTAAATATTTTTTTCAGTTTTTAAAACTATGAAATAGCAAAATCTGAAATTGAGTTGGGAAATTTTGCTTTTGCTTTATAGTCTCCTTATAGTAGCTGAACTGGCATGGAAGCTAATTAGGGTCACCTCTGATTAGTACATGAATAGATTACCTTGAAATCCTTGGTTATAAATTTAGGTTGGAAGTAAAAATAAATCTAGAAGAAAGCTATTTATTTATTATTCCATTCCAAATGATATGGATATGTCACTAGCAGTCTAGCTCAACTCCAAGGGGACATTAATTTTTTTTGTTTTCAGTAAGCATTTATTCAGGCAAGTTAGTTTATTACATCAGAAAGTAAAACACCATCTTCCATATTGGTTCCACCACAGAACAGAGAGAATGAACTTAGGCATCTCACTTTTTCACATATTCAGTTGTAATCTCAGATTAATTTCGTAAGGAAAAATGGCTATAGAAGAGCTAAATTACAATCTTGCCTGTCAATTACAATTGATATATCGGATTAGGGAAAGCATTAACAGAATATTGAGGAAGTAGTCTGTCAATTTTAGCTCCTACTGTGAAATCCTTCTTTTTTTTTTATCAAATATTTATATTTATAATGTATTGAATTGAAGCTAGTACTGTGATACAAATAAAGGGAAGCCTTTCCCATGGTTCTTTAAAAATTATAATTTTTACACAGCCTCAAGTTTGTTCATTCCTTCGGGATACTTGGAATAAACAATAACATCTTTTTTATAATTTTGAATAAGCAGAAGGTTTCTTTTAAAATCCTAACTCAATGATCCTGTCTAAAAGATAACTAAAGATTTCATTCTCTGGTAAAATTATTTTTCTTCTGTTAAGATTGAGTTTTCAAATAAGAAACTATTAAGCACTTATAGAGATCGGTCTTTTCAATGTCTCTAGGTGCCTACATTTTCTTATATTATCTATAAAATATATATGTAAAACATTTGCTTTGGCAAAGTTAGAAAATATTTGCTTCCATTGGATTAAGCAATGTGGAATGTGGTTTAAATACTTGCTAAAATCCATAGGAATAATTTATTACTATTGATTACTTCAGTAATCCACTATAAGTGAAAGAGTACCTTTTAATTAATAATGCCAAATCTGCCAATAAAGTGCATATTGCTTGATGAAGCATTTTGTCTCCCACTGAAATTGTGTGACTTTAAAAAATTAAATCTATATTGATTTTTTAATTGGTTTTCCATGCACTATCCACAAATCCTTTTAAGTGAATATCTCTGCTTATTTTTGGAACAGAACTTAGTGCCTACAGTTATATATTTTAGAATTGCTACCAAAGATTATCTGATATGAATTAACTGGAATTGTTATATATCAGCTGAAACCTGAAGAGTTATGTAGAACTAACTTGCAATTAAAGTTTTTAATCTAGGCTGCAGCTCTGCATGCAGTGAGAATTTTGGCACAATTCTACACATGCCCATTACTGAAATAATTTTATGTAGAATATAGTAGCATCATAAGCAGCTAGTATGTGTGAAAAATATTTATTTTGAATATAAATGATGCATGGATATAAACATTCCCAAAGATTTAGAGTAAGATTTTTAGTGTACATGATCAAAAGAAAATAGGTTGAATCTTACATTTAATTCTGCTGGAGGAAGAAAAATGTAATTAATACATTTTTAAAAGTTTCTATTTTCTTGGTTTTAAAGCATATCATGCATTCTTTTCGTCTACCTTTAAGTACAACTTCTTATTGTTCTCAAACAATCACATCCTGCATCTCTACTCAGTCTCTTGAAATCCCATTCAATATATTTCAATTTTTTGCATTCGTCATTTGGTTTTGAAGAATATAGACTATTATATAAGAAGCCTCTATTGTGAGACATAAGAAGGCCTTGGTAAATTTAGCACCATTATAAATCAAAATTATTTTGCACTTAAATTTCTGACTCAAAACCTTTGAGTTCAAAATGGTGCAAATTCAAAATATTTTCTACATTATTGAAAAGGCTGAGATCTATGTGAAGTGAAAGAAAAATAAAATTTTTATTACCAGTTGACCTAGCGCTCCTTATTGTAGTCTTTTGGAAAATCTGCCATTTCTCAGGGACAGTGGCTGCAGAGATTTCAACAGGAAAAAAGAGGAAAGAGCCAGGAAAATCAAGCTACATCTGTGTGTGCTTGTTTGAGTGTGTGCATTTGTGTGTGTGTGTGTATGAATATTTATATATTTATATGGCATTATGTACTATTAATGACACATATATTTTATATAATATATCACATTAACAAATATTCTTAATTTAATAATTATATAGTAATATATTTCCATAGTATTTTAAAAGTGTGTGTATGTGTGTGTGTAAGGGACGTGATAGCTCAGTGGTTAAAGACACTGAACTTGTCAGCTGCAAAACTGACCACCTGGGTTCCAGACCTGAACACCATGTGATGGGGTGAATTCTCATCCTTGCCCCAACTTCTGCTCACGTAGCAGTTTGAAAGCATGCAAATATGAGTAGATAAATAGGTACCACTTTGATGGAAAAGTAATAGCGTTCTGTGAGCCACAGCGTATAGCCATGCTAGTCACATGACCACGGGAAGTGTTTTTGGACAACACTGGCTTCCATAAATGAGCACCATACCCTAGAGTCAGACATGCCTGTAGATGGAAACTACCTTTACCTTTATATGTGTATGTATGTATATACTATATATGTCTGTGTACACACACATGCACATACACACATCCTTTATTTATTTATAAAATTTGTATGCTGTCCATCTCACCGATCACCAAGTGATTCTAGGCGACTTACAATACTGTATATTAAAAAGGTACAAAAGATAATATAAAGTGATTAAAATTAACAGGATTAAATAAGATTATATATACACAGTCAAACACACACATATGTATACTCTATATATACATATAATATATACTATCCATAAAAAATATTGTTATTCGACAGGACTTTCATGATCTCTAATGACTGATTTTTGTTACAGGAGAAAAAATGGGCTTTCAAAAGAATGTTTGGATTCTTTTTCAGTAGATCAAGGAAAAAAGGTATGTCGTATTTACTGTCTCAACATCGTAAATGCCTTCAGAAATACACTTCACCTACAACTAATCAAGTATTATTGCACTCTTAACATCAACAATTGATAATATGATAGATGCTCAGGAAAATTTCACTGATAGGAAAAAAACTATATTCTCTTGGCTAATTTCAAAGTTAAGTGTTTTGAGATTCAGGACAGATTCAGTGCTTTTTGATATAGCACAGTTTGTGGAATTTGCTGCTTAAAAATTTAGTGATGGCCAAAACTCTGTATGGACTTAACTGGAAGTAGACATACTGAAAGAGAATAAGGCTATCAGTCACTGATCTTCCTCCTCCTCTTTGTGGGACAGTATATTTTGTGTACCACTTGCAGTGTGTGAGATGCCTGATCAGTAGTGGTGGTGTTTTCTTATCCTTCTCATATAGGCTGTTTAACAGGTAGAACAGAATTGTGGATTAGCTAGACCTGTGGTCTGATCCATACAGCTTTTCACATCTTATCTCTTGGCTGTTATAATTAGTAAGAGGTTTATTCCTGTAGTCATTTTGGCATTCTTTGATCAGTCCTGAGTTGTGGATATTTTGTAAGATAAGGCAGATCAATCTGGCCTTCAATGTACCACTTGACACTTAAAAATATGTTTTTCTTATTCCCTTCTAATGTTCTGCTATGTCACATTTTCCTTAGGGCCCTGACATGCCTTAGCCGTCAGTTTCAGATCTTTGATATGTGTACATGTATATTTATTACATTAATTCTTTATATTTTTGTGGATGCATTTATCATTTTCTTAAGTTTGCTCTGAAAAGTGAATAGTATGAAATGGGAAGAGTTGTATACTGCCTCCTGTGGTAGCTCGCGCAAATGTTCATTTCAGCCATAGGTAAAAAGTGCATCCAAAAATAGCCTCCTGGTCATCCAGTTGCAGAAGGTGGGATAAATCTTGTGCCTTTGAAAAAGCAGTTGGGAGGAGCACATAATCCCAGAATTTAAATATACCATAGAGAACATATGGATGCTAGCAGTGTGGGTTATGCAAAGCATTCATGTATGAATCTTTCGACACCTACAGCAAATAGTTTGGGTTCTAAAACATGTGAGTTTAGATATTTTGCTCCAGACAGGGATCAAAATGCAGTTCTGGTTAGGAAAACTTCACGTCTTTTGTTTTAGTTGTTGTGATTGGAAGTAACCTTACTTCTTCTCTTGTGTAGTAAAAGGTATCGTAAAGCCATAATAAAGACAGCATTCATGTTCCTCCTACTATTCACATAGGTTGGTTTAGGGGGCTGATCTGAGTTGAGTTCTGGGGCAAGGCATTTAGAAGGGAGGGAGCTATTGTGGCTCTGTCTCTGGAGTCTGATGGAGAATGAGCCATACAGAGGAAGAAATTACTGCGAAGGACGATTGGATCCAGCACTGGAAAGGTACTTCCGCTCAAGGGGTAATGACTGGAGGTAAGTATCTGGTCGCTCGCCTGCCTGCCTCTAAGGCAATCTCCACCACCTTAATTTAGTTTACAGGTAGTCCTTGACTTACGATCACAATTGAGCCCCGTTTTACGACCTTTCTTGCCACTGTTGTTAAGTGAATCACTGCAGTTGTTAAGTTAGTAACACAGTTGTTAAGTGAATCTGGCTTCCCCATTGACTTTGCTTGCCAGAAGGTCACAAAAGGGGATCACATGACCCCGGGACACAGCAACGGTCACAAATATGCGGCAGTTGCCTAGTGTCTAAATTTTGATAATGTGATCGCGGGAATGCTGCAATGATTGTTAATGTGAAAAACAGCCATAAGTCAGGTTTTTTTCAGTGCTGTTGTAACTTTAGTTACTAAACAAATGTCTGTAAGTTGAGGACTACCTATATATATATATATTTTTGCTTCAGTTTTGATCCAATGTCATGTGATGGTGAGAGGGAGGGAGGGAGGGAGAGATTTCTTTTACCTTGTCCCATTTCACTGTCTGTAGGAGATAAAAAATACAGAACTTCGCATTCTTGTCTCATTCCTTTCTGTTAAAATATTTATAACTTTCAAGGAACATTTTACTCTGAATTCAAGGAAGGACAAGGCAATGGTGAGGACATTGTACTGCAGTGTTGCACATTAAGAAGCATAATCTTTAAAGTGATCTGGGATCCCAGTGTGGCTGACACCTGTCTTGTTCTTTATCAAGTTTTATGAGTATCATTACCACAGATTTTAAAAATTAAGATCATAGTGATTCGACTCATATATAGTTAGAACATTATGGCTAATCCATTCGTATCCATAGCTATTCTCAAAAGTCAATAAACAAAAATAGACATATTTTTGGAAGTCTTTTGCATTTTCTATTATCCACTAAATATTAGCATTGAGTTTTCAGTGATCTCCCTCTTCTGAATTCACCTTATATATTACAGTTTTCATTTTATGTATTGTTGAAGTCTGGACTGTAAAATCTTGAGTATTACCATAATGTGATATCAGTTCAAATTGTCATTAGAATGTTCTTTAGCCCGCGGCCCCACCCCCCCTTTTTTTTTTAAAGTCCTGGAATAAAATAAACATTTTCCAGTTTTGTGGCCTCTGCTGCAGTGGTGGGATTAAATTTTTTTTACTACTGGTTCTGTGGGCGTGGCTTGGTGGACGTGGCTGTAAAATCTCTAGTCAGAGGTGGTATTTGCCGGTTCTCTGAACTACTCAAAATTTCTGCTACCGGTTCTCCAGAACTGGTCAGAACCTGCTGAATACCACCTCTGCTCTGCTGTGTTTTCTGTACTTCCTTCAAATTCCTAAGTACTGCTTTATTTATCACTGCATCATTTTGTTAAGATTTTAAACAGTTTTGCTGTGTTTCATCAATTTCTGCAGATTTGTTGATTGCTGTGTTTTCTTTTTGATAGTATTTTTGTTAAAATTAGAAGTTACCGCAGTAAAAACTAAAAAAAAAAATATAGGGCAGGAAAGAAGAGAAAAATAGAAAGAAAAATAGAAAAGAAAGAAAAATAAGAACATACTAAGGAAAAAGAAAAAATACTTTTCTCCCAAGTATAATTTTTTTTAGTAACTTTTCACCTTCTCTTAAAATACAACAAATGAATTATATAATCAACTACAACCAAATTCATACAGTCACTTTTAGCGGCTTCCCCAAAAGTCCTCATGCTTCATTTTGTACAGTGAAAACAAATTCTCAGTTTTTTTCATATGTTGTTTTATCTTCAACTTTAGCCTTTTTGGTGTTGTACTGAAAAAATTTGAATTTTCAACACCAGTTTATCCTGAATTTATGCTTGGAGCATAATCAATTCCCAATGACTGTGTGGCTTACAGTTAAAAAGTAAGAAAAAAGTAGAAAAACATGATAGCCAAAAAGCAACATATAACTACAACATATAACCTTCCAGCAGGGCTCAACCTTCACTCTGCCTCAAAGCCAAGGAGAATAGCCCGGTCTTTAATAGCTTCCTGAACATCATCAGGATGGAGGCATTCAGATCTCTGATATGAAGTGACCCACTTAGATCAATTAATTTGCTCACTCCCAGAATATCAATATTTGGTTAATGCTTAGTCTGAAATTTCAATCTCCCATCAAGCTTGCTGTTGTTTATGATTCTGACATATTCCAGTGATTGCCTGTGTCTGTGTCTGTGTATGCAGTGCAGACCACAGATTTTCTCCCTTGCATTGTAATCAGAGCTTATGATCATTCCAAAGTTATAGCGAAGAGAAAACTAGGCATGAACATTAAGTAGTAAAGAGCCTTAAATAATTCAGTTAATGATTCAAAGAAGTTTTTCTTTACAGTGAAAGAGGCAAAACCCTTGCAGCATCAATGCTCCTGTTCTGTAATTCAAGAACTTCAAAGCTTTTTTTTTCCAAATGGACTTGGCTTTATCAACCAATCTCTGTTATGAATGAGGCTCTGTTTTAGACAGTATTGTTTATTTCTTCTGAAATCGTTTCCAATATTAAGTGTATATTAAACTTGTAACCTAACCCACATATTGCTTACATCAGCCGTTTCATTTCTTTTTGAGAATTACTATCTTTGTTCCTCTCGTGGCTATTAAAATTGTTTTTGTCACTGGAGAGGCTAAATAGGGTTCCCCTTTTTTAAAAAGTCATAAATATCTTACTGTTAAATTCAATAACTAGCATCATGAATATGCTGCTGCAGATTTCCAGTAGCAAAAGATTAATAGGCTAATCTAAGAAATAATAGAAGTTGAGAAAACATAGATTTTACAAATGCATAGCTTTTAACCATAGAATTTAAGGCAGGAGTGTTTTTATCATAGGACTTAATTCCTTTTGGAATATAAGTTTATGTGTAACTTATATACCAAAGGCAATTTAAAGCAAAAATGTCAGAGAAAGATGACATATAAGAGACAATTTTTTTTACTAAAACAGTAAAAAAGAAACCATAAAATTAAATAAAATCAATAACAAAAGGAAAAAAGGAAACATTTTTCTACCCATATAAATTAAAAGTATGAAAAATTACTCTTGATATGTACAAGTATTGTTCTATGTAAAATTTTTGCATATGGTTGAATATAAAGTTTCATTTCTTTCCCCTTTCATTATATATGTTTACATATTCATTTTATATTTTATTTTCTTCAATAAGAAATAAGATTTGTTTTGCATATCAAGTTCATGAAGTTGGCAAGTATATTTTCAATTTTTATTCTGCCTTTGGGAAGAATTTACTTTATAATTCTGTTGACTGTAAAATAATTAGTTTATTTGCTCAAATTCAATGAGAAAGTTAATATTGCGCATTTCTAGAATACCGTCAACAGTTTATTTATTTATTTATTTTATTACACTTTTATACCGACCCCTCTCCCAAAAAAGGGACTCGGGGCAGTGTATAGCCAATATAAAAATGACATACATAGTAAAAAATTAAAAGAGATTTAAAAGAAATTAAATGAGTGGTTGGAATGATATTCTAAAAGCAGAATAAAAAGGTAAAAAAGTTAAAAATTCCAAAATTTAAAACCCTAGTAATTAATACTAGGCCAGACCGGCCTGTTGGAAAAGGTGGGTCTTTAATGCACGCCGGAAGGTCTGCAGGTCAGTAATGGCCCGCATCTCCGGTGGTAACTCATTCCAGAGGGAGGGAAGCCCCTCAGAGAAGGCCCGCACCCTCACGGTCGTCAGTCGGCATCGTCCGGCTGACGGTACCCCAAGGAGGCCCACCCTGTGGGAGCGCACTGGCCAGCGGGAGGCCGATGGTGGCAGCAGGCGGTCCCGTAAGTACCCAGGTCCCAAGCCATGGAGCGCTTTAAAGGTGACCAACAATACCTTGAATCGCACCCGGAAGGACACCGGAAGGCAATGCAGCTCGCACAGGAGCGGTGTAACATGGGAGTTCTGAGGAGCCCCCAAGATCATCCACATGGCCGCATTTTGCACCAGCTGAAGCCTCTGGATGCTCTTCAATGGGAGCCCCATGTAGAGAGCATTACAATAGTCTAAGCGGGAGATGACGAGGGCAGAAGTGACTCTGCGAAGAGCGCCCCAATCCAGAAAGGGCCGCAACTGGTAGATCCGACGGACCTGACAAAAAGCCCCCCTGGTGACGGCCACTGTATGATCTTCTAAAGACAGCCGCACATCCAGGAGGACACCCAGATTGTGGGCCCTCTCCATGGGGGCCAAAATTTCTCCCCCCACGGCCAGCAATGGAGTAAGCTGGCTGTATCTGGGCGCAGGAAACCACAGCCACTCGGTTTTGGTCGAGTTGAGCCGAAGCCTGTTAAGACCCATCCAACTCCGCACGGCCTCCAGGCACCGGGTCATCACTTCAACGGCTTCATCGGGGTGACCCGGGGTAGAAATGTACAGCTGAGTGTCATCAGCGTACTGATGGAACTCTACCCCAAAGCTTCACATAAATGTTGAACAGCAGGGGCGAGAGCACAGACCCCTGAGGCACCCCACAAAACAAGGGCCTCGGGGTCGACCTCTGCCCCCCTGCCAACACAAATTGTGAGCGGTCGGAGAGAAAGGAGGAGAACCACCATAGCACGGTGCCTCCCACTCCCAACCCCTCCAACCGCCACAATAAGATACTGTGGTCGACAGTATCAAAAGCCGGTGAGAGATCTAATAGGACAAGGACAGAAGAACAACCCCTGTCCCGGGCCTTCCAGAGATCATCCACCAACACGACCAATGCCGTGTTGGCATTGGAAGAGCCCAGGCCTGAAACCTGATTGGAGAGGATGTAGATATACCGCTTCATCCAGGTGCTGAGGGAGCTGGCGTGCCACCACGCTCTCAACAACCTTCGCAACAAAGCGAAGGTTGGAGACCGGACGATAATTTGATAATAATGCTGGATCCAGGGACGGTTTCTTGAAGAGGGGCCTCACCACCGCCTCTTTCAAGGCGGCAGGTAAAAGCCCCTCTCTCAAGGAAGCGTTAATAATCCCCTGGAACCAACCTCGTGTCACCTCCCGATTGGCCAAAACCAGCCAGGAGGGACACAAATCCAATAAACATGTGTTGGCATTAAGCCCACCCAGCAAACTGTCCATGTCTTCCAGGGTCACAGGATCGAACTCAACCCAAATGACCTCACCGAAATCCATCCCCGCCCTCCCGCCCAGAGATGCCCAGTCAGAGTCCAGCCCGTCCCAGATCTGAGTGATTTTGTCCTGCAGATATCTAGAAAAATCCTCGTCCCGTCCCTGCAAGGGATCCTCCCACCTCCAGAAGGGAGCGGGTCACCCTAAACAGGGCGGCCGGGTGATTTTCTGTGGATGTAATAAGGGTGGAAAAGTAAGATCACTTTGCCACCCTTATCGCCACTAAATATGCCCTAATATGGGATTCTAAAAGTGTTTGATCAGATCCGGAGCGGCTGGTCCTCCAACCACTCTCTAGGTGTATTTTCCAGGGCTTCATCTCCCTTAGCTCCTCGGAAAACCAAGGAGCCAATTGGGATCGGCACCGGGTCAGAGGCTGCAAGGGCACGACCCGGTCAAGGGCCCCGGCAGCCACCCTATCCCAAGTGGCCACCAAGTCCCCCACCGAGTCGTGTGTGTGAGTCTCGGGGAACGGCCCAAGCTCCATCAGGAACCTATCTGAGTCCATCAGGCACCTGGGGTGGAACCATTTCATCGGTCCCGCCTCCCCGCGACGAGGGGGTGCGGAATGGAAGTCCAGCCTAAGGAGCGAATGATCCGACCATGACAGGGGCTCTATAGAAACATCCCCTATACCCAGATCATCCTGCCACTGACCAGAGACAAAAACCAGATCCAAGATGTGACCCCCAGTGTGTGTGGGGTCCCGAATTAATTGGGTCAGGCCCAAGGCTGTCATGGAAGCCATGAGCTCCTGAGCAATCCCCGAGGTCCCGCCAGCTGAAGGTAGGTTGAAATCCCCCATGACCATAAGCCTGGGGGTCTCAACCTCCAAGCCGGCTATAACCTCAAGGAGCTCAGACAGGGCTGATGTCACATAGCAGGGAGCCAGGTATGTGATCAATAGGCCCATCTGAACCCCGGAGCCACACTTCACAAAAATTCACATACGGTCGTCTGAGGAACAGTGGATTCCCTAGGACACAGATCTTCCTTAATAACCACCGCCACCCCCCCCCCAACATATATAAGTTATATAAGTGTTAACTTATCTGACAGCATATTAATTAAATACAGTATATCTAATTTTCCCATTTACAATCTACTATATTTAATTGGATGAAAGTAAAATAAATATACCAGTTCAGAGATGGTATTCAGCAGGTTCTGACCAGTTCTGGAGAACCAGTAGCGGAAATTTTGAGTAGTTCGGAGATCGGCAAATACCACCTCTGACTGGAGATTTTACAGTATTCTTCCCCTATCATGCCCACCAAGCCATGCCCACAGAACTGGTAGTAAAATAATTTGAATCCCACCACTATACACGATATGTATGTTTTTCCTGCTTTCCCAATAAAGTCTTCTAACCTCTCTTTCCCCCTTAATTAATTATTTGAAATGTCTTAAAGTTAGATCGCTAAATACAGAAGCCCAGATATTAAATTACCCTAAAGTTAATTTTATGATATTCAGGACTTTATGTTAAAATTCATATAGTAACAACAACAGCCTGTTTACTCTTCCTTTCACATAAGGTTTCATTTCTTGGTTGATTAGGTTTAGGTAAATAACTGAACATCATAAATGTAATGAGAAAAATATTTATATTCTCAATTACTTTTCTTGGTGAAAAGATATAATTATAGACACTTAGTCCTGAGTATTATTATTTCATTTCTGTTGCAAATGTAGTAGTACATTGTGTCAATATAATCGCCTAACACTACAGATTAAAATACCCTGTTTTTATTTCCATTGCCATATTGTTGGAAACATTTCACATTTCCCTCAGGCTGCAAATATTCAGCGATTAATGGGCATGCCATTTCCAGGGAAGTGATAATATGTGAAATCTCATTTGTCTTGATAGGCAAATGCCTTTTTTTATGTAGATTTAAGACTTCTGTATACTGGATCAGGTTCATTAATTGATTTCATTTAATTTCCTGTTCTGTGCAATCTACAGATTGAGGGTTTCAGCAGTTTTTATAAAGATAATTTTATTATATCCTGCTTATTGTGCCAATGTATACTAAAGGTGCATACTTAATGGACAATAAACTCTAAATTCTAAAATGTGTGGTATTTAGCTATGAAGAAATCCTATTTAGAAACCAGAATGTCTTATTTGTACTTATAAATTGGTACTAGAAATGCATGTCGTCTTTAAAGGGTTATATATGTTCTTGCTCTATGTATGGTAAAAATATATTTAATTATGGTATTACATGTTTGCCTATGCTGTATGAAGTGCTGAGATATTCAGCAAAATATGGAAATGAGAGCCTGGGAATAAAGTAGAGTTTTATCATGAGCTGTCAGATGTAGAATTCTGCCTCGTTTGCTGATCTTGGTAGAAAGTTTATAGGAAATGAAGAAGAAGATTGCAGTCAGAAAGACTTCTGCTACATGTAAGTCAGTGATAATTAAATCATGCAGAACTGTATTAAAATGTTTCTTTTAAAGCTATTGGTATTCATCTAGAAAATTGGAGACAGAAATTCAGGATTTTTTGTTTAGTCACGAAGGCCTTAAAATGCAGTGGTGTGTTATCTTCTGCCATGACACACAGTTCAGCTTAGCCAGTGCCTCAGTATCCATATAGAGGTGGTTCTTGACTTATAGTGGTTTGCTGAGTGACCATTCGAAGTTACAACAGCACTGAAAAAAGTGACTTATGAACATTTTTCACACTTAATGACCATTGCAGCAATCTCATGGTCACATGATTTATATTCAGATTCTTGACAACTGGCTCATCTATGATGGTTTCAATGTCCTGGAATCATGTGGTCACTTTTTGCAAGTTTTTGTTAAGCAAAGTCAATGGGGAAGTCAGATTCACTTAACAACTATGTTATTAATTTAATAACTGCAGTGATTCTTTAATAAACCTGGCAAGAAAAGTTGTAAAATGGGGCAAAATTCATTTAACAAATGTTTCATTTAGCAACAGAAATTTTGGGCTCAATTGCGGTCGTAAGTTAAGAACTACCTATAGTGTTTTTTTTTCCTCATCTGGTACACTAGCTAATAAGCAGAGAAAGGGTAGGAATCTTGTAGTGTCATAGCAGAAAGTAGGCAGTATTAGACATTAAAGAGAGAACCAGGCAAGCAGCTGACATTTCTGGTAGCAAACTCTCTCACGAAGTCTGATCATTCTGCTTGAAACATGAATTCTAATCTTAGTGATGATTTTTAACCTGGAAATGTTTCCTAGCCTACCGTGTCCACACCATAAATTTAAAGGTTAAAATGGAATAATTCCACATTCAGTTTCATTAACTTTCTTGGATGAAGGGCACACGGTCTTGAGATTATCGGATAAATAAACATTACAGAGTGTGTATACAATATAGGATACTTATATTTAATTGATGTTTTTCTCTAGATGTTTTGACTTCCTGTAGGTTTGATTTTCTTGCAACATTGAATATTCCTAAAACTAGATGTTGAAATCATATTGATTATCTATTATTGTCTATTAAATACTCCCAGCATTTTTTCCACTAACCCCCCCCCCCAATAGTTTTCTACAATTTTAAAGTAAGTACCTCTGAAATGGGAGTGATAATATTTATGCCCAGTGATTCTGTTATAAAAGACTCTGAAAAAATCCCAAAGTTCTGTGTATATCCAACAGATAGATAGTGTTGAATATGTAACGGCAGTGCTATATCATGAAATTATGATGTGCTTTTATGAGAGGTATTGTGCTATATTCTACTTTTCATTCTTATTGATAAATGTAAAACATGGATACATTTTAACAACAATAACCATTTCACAATTGTGCTAATTGTTTATTCACATAAGAGAAAGAATTGTCGTAGAAATGAATAGAATTTGCTTTACTATTGGAATAACGTGCACACAAATTTTTAGATATAAAGGAAAATGATGAAGAACAAGATAGAAAGAAACAAATGAATGATTACCCTCCAGAAAATGAATACTGGGATGCCTATGGTTATGACTGAAGGAACTATTTTAAACATCTTGCCACCTGTTCTTATAAAGGTATAATATAAAAGTTTGATATTTCAAACATATTTTCTCGTGTACTAAATCTGCCAGATCTACCTTCAGAAATCTTCATTATTAATAGAAGATAGCAATGAGATGTGGAAAACTCTACTGTATGTTCTTATCAACAGACATTTTGCAACTCAGATGTGGTACTGCTGTCATATATCTTAGCACATAACTGAGAAAATGATCTGGATAAAATTGTAACCTTTAATAAAAATAGATATTAGGTTTGATATTAGTAATAGGTAATACATTCCTATACATTTATATTGTGTTGTACTATACCATACATCATCATCATTGTTGTTGTTGTTATACTTTTTACAGTTTTATGGGACTTGCTGCAAGTTAAATAGCTGTAGAATTAGAGAGCTATAATACTAAGCTAGAATAAACATATTTCATGAATGAGGACGTATTCTGAAATAGTGGCATATAAGATTATCCTGTTGGTATTAAAGGGTAGGGCAATATTTTTAGCATTGATTAGTTTGCATATTCTTTTAGGTTAAAATTATTATTGCATTATTCAGAATTAACCTGATCATTCTTGTCACCGAAGCATATTTGTTAGGCTGTAAGTAATAAGTATTACAGGAAATATTACATGATAGTTAACTTTGGATTTGCAATCACAATATTATGGACTAATAATAATTCTTTTCTTTTTTAGGTTTCTAATCTTACAACCCTTGAAAATCATGTTTATTGATGATATATTCTATGTCTTCATTTAAAAGTTTTAACTATTTCATCTTTCAAGCACAATTAAAAATATAAACTTTAGCAATGGGTTGTCTGATTTATATTTTTGAGTGCATTTCTCCATAAAGGTTTAGTAAGAATAGACATGTAAAATACTTGAATAAAACTGCAACATACAGTGATTTCACTATACAAGTTGTTGATGATTAATTCTTTTGTAACTTCCTGATGAACTAACTTTCTATGTCTCCATAATCAGCAAGCCTGCTGTGTAATATAATTGCACTTGAAACAGACTTACCACCTCATGAAATGAATAAACTTCATTATTAAATCTGATAATTGAAGAAAAAGCATTTAAATATCCAAATAGAATAGCATCTTTTCCTATGATTTGAGGATTTTTCTAAAGAACACACCAATGTTTTAGGGATATTTTAGTTTGATGTAATTTATAAGATCTGAATTTTTAAAATTATATTCTTATAGAAGACTAAACATTATTTCACATCAGTTAAATTAATAAAACCAGTCTTGAAAGGGGGCTAAGAAAAATTCACAGAATGTTAAGAAACAGATATCATAAGGAAATATATACTGTTAAATCTAATTCCAAAATTGTATCTGAAATGTAATTATACCCTGCTAATGCATATTAGCAAAAAACAGATTTCTATATAAATAATGATATAGAATCATCTCTTTATTTTCCTTCCTTCCTTCCTTTCCTTCCTTCCTTCCTTCCTTCCAGATCTTAATCAGTTTTTTTCAGTGATAACTGTTGGTATTTTCCTTTCTATCATGTTTTAATATTACATTGTTTTTGAACCCATAGCCATTCACTCATAAATTAAAAATATTTGTAGAACCAGCCAAATCCAATTAAGGCAGCTTATGTTAAAGACATGGGACAGCTTTTGGAGCTGTCTGCTTATTTGACCATTTACACCAACAAAATTAAAAATTTGTCTCTGAGAAATTTGGTATAGTATAGAATGATTAATGACTGAACATCATCTTGTTTCAGAAATGTCACAAATGAAACCTTGTCAAGTTGCCTTATTTAACCTATGTCTCTATACTCTTTCCCAGTGGTTTTTTTTGTGTGTGTGCCATCCCTAAATATATTTCTGTTTGAAGGCTGCAAACTTCTCATGTATGATATATGAGGCCCAAAAGCAAGGCGAAGTCCCAAAAACATTAACATGTGTGAAGGAAGTAGCCTTTTGATTGGACATGTTGAAGTTATCATATCAGATGGTTAAATGGGTGGATAGGTGAATGGATGGATTAGGTTTATATCCTATCTTTCAAGAATTCAAGGTGGCACACATGGAACTATTTCCTCCTAGTTTGATCTATAATAGTCCTGTGATTCGCACTGTGCTGAGAGAGTGTGACTGATCCAAATTAGTAAATTTCTTTAAGCGTCCTTGTCTGGGGCAGGCTAGAACCTGAATGACTGTCATGTAAGCTCTGTTCTTTACAGGGATTTCAATCAAAGCAGTGCTTTAATGCTGGCTGGCGAATGAAAAACACTGAATTGAAGCATTCTAGTCCTTCCACCCAATGACTGTGTGTCTTCCTTTAAACACATTTGATGAAAGGAAACAGCCACCCATTTGTGTAAATGTTTCTACAAGAGACAGAAATAAGCCATAGAGCTGTTCATGAACAGGGGAAGAAATTATGAATTAAAATTGCAATGGTGAAAAATAATAATAGACTTGAAATTTTCTGCTCCATAAATATCCCATAAACCTTTATAGCTCTCCTTTCATGTATCATCTTTCATTGATCTGTCAGCTTTTCCAGTTGCATCCAAATTTCTATTTCCTTATCAAATATTGCATATGGCAACCTGTGAAAAGATTAAGGATGGAATCATACAGATGCATATTACAAAGCACAGGATAGCTTCTGCCATGCTGTGTTGATATCCCTTATTCCCCCCTGACTGTTGAAAATATATTTAGCAATAAGCAAGCAACCTTTGGTCTAGCCTGATGCTTTTTTCCCCCTTTGTCGAGGTAGCTGCTGACAGATCCAGAGAAACAAGACAAGGACATCTGGTTTCTGAGGAATGACTATCAAGATAGCTCCCAGTCATTTCTGAAATGGATTTTTGAAATTATGGTCCACTGGCAAATTAAAGCATTTTGAAATATTGATACGTGTAAAGCTGAGCTGTAATGAAAGGTCAGTGTGCTTTCTTTCAAAGAAGAAGATAGAATATATGTGAATGAGAGACAGGCTGGTCTTTTTTTTTTCTAGCTTTGCTGGTGACCGACCAGTTAACGTGTTCGTGAATTTCTAACGTTCTGCCAGTCTGCTGTTGTTTTTCAACAGCCCAACCTTTTGAAGCATTGTTATATCTGCCAAAAATAACAGTAAGAATAACCTTAGGAAGATCACTAATCAATAGAGAGATATTTCTTTCAGCTCTCTTATCACTCACCTCAATGTCACCTCTAGACCCTTTTAAACGCATTATCCTTTATAATCTCTCATACTTTTTCTAACAGAACTATTACTGTCTGTTAAAGTCTAAGTCAAGCGGAGTATTTAGTGCACGCTGCTTTTGATCAAAATAAAATTCTGGAACCACTTGTTGAGGACAGGCATGTTAGTCTTATGGTAGCCAAAATCAGGAGTCTGGTAGAACCTTTTCAGATTCAAACATTTTATCAAAAGGTTTAGGCATTCATGACTGCAGCTCACTTTATGAGATGCAAGATGAAAAATACAAGTTGAAGTTAATAATAGAGTTGAACGTTCAATCTTTCAATCAATCAGAATAGAACTGGAAGGGACCTTGGAGGTCTCCTAGTCCAACCCCCTGCTCAAGCAGGAGACCCTATACCTGTGATGGCGAACCTATGGCATGTGTGCCAGAAGTGGCATGCAGAGCCCTCTCTGCAGGCATGCAAGCCATTGCCCCAGCTCAGCTCTGCTGCATATGCATATGCTTCTCCCGCCAGCCAGCTGGTCTTTGGGTCTCTGCCGCGCATGCATGAGGGGCAGGGTGCATGCATGGGGATGCATATGCAGGGCACAGGGCGCATGCATGGGATGCACGCACATTACATTTTGGGGATTTGTGCACACACACTTTGGGCACTCGGGGCCGAAAAGGTTAGCCATCACTGCCTTATACCATTTCAGACAGCAATTGTCCAATCTCTTTTTAAAATCTCCAGTGATGAAGCACCCACAACTTCTGAAGGCAAGCATTTGCACTGGTTAACTGTTCTCACTGTTAGGAAATTTCTCCTTAATTCCAGCTTGCTTTTCTGCTTTATTAGTTTCCATCCATTGTTTCTCGTCATGCTTTGGAAAATAAGTTGACTTGTTGACCCCCTGTTCTTTATGACAGCCCTTCAAATACTGCTATCATACCCCCCCGCCCTCCCAATGCTTCTTTTCTCTAGACTAGCCTGGACTAGTTGGTCTGATGGAGTAAGTTGCAAATCATGAACCTTATGCCTTTTTATAAAATGGGTTAATCTGAAAAGGTGCTATCAGGCTGTTGGTCTTTATGCTACAAGCAGCAACCCCGGGTCTCTCTTTCTCTAGCAATAGGAGACCATCTTTTCTGCCATATGCACTCAGTTCCCATGGGTTGAAGACTCTGCATAAATACTTGCTTACACTGAATGTACCCCTGTACCATCCAGCTCCAAGCAGCTGTTAGCATTCCAAAGGTCTGAGAGATGCACTAAGCACTTGTATTAAGAACAGTATGGGCAAGATAAAGAAAGATTGGTTGGCAGTTTCACAGGCTGCAAAAACATACATTAAACTTTCCTTGCAATCTCCCTTTAGGAGGTTGATGCTCTATGTCAGGAATGCAAAATGTGTTTTTCTTGATCCTTTTTGTAGCCCTCTCCCAGGCTGTCTCAGAATGATTTTTTTGGGGGGCGGGGGATTCCAAATTTTGGGCCCTCTTTTGAGGACAAATTAAATGCCTTAGTCTTTTTTTTTTTCTCATGTAGTCTGAATGGTACTTTCCCAGTGAGTCTTCATATTCTTGATTTAGCCAGTCCATTCTGTGTTGTGATTCTTGAAAAGCAAGATTGAAATGTCTTTTTTTTTTTGCAACTTCTGGAACTTCCCTTGAGAAGATGTGATAAAACAGAACATTGCTCATATCTATTGTGTAAGTCATACATTTGGATAATATTAGCGAGGGGAAAAAATAAACATATGAGTCACCAATTACCCAGTAGGAATACTCATGTGATAGTAGAAAGAGACGCAGGATCTATTTTCATTTTTTTTATTGCATCTTCAGCAAATGGTCAATTAGTCTTGATGATGATAAAACTGCTAAAGTGTATGGCATAACAATCCTTGCTCAGTGAGGTGTGTGTCACTCCTGTCCAGTTCAAACACTGGCTGCTGGGTGACTGATAACACCGTCAGTTTGTGATTAGAACCAGTTACATCATCACATACTTCATGACAAGTCATCTAGCTCCCTTCCAGACAAAACAAACATTTTGGATAAGTCTAAACCAAAATGTTATCTACAGAGAAAAGAAATAAACAGCAGGAAGATATTGCTAAAAACAAAATGTTACAAGTTTGGAAGAATACAGACTTGTTTGGTGAGAGGTTTTTGGGTTTTGCCAAGTGTGCTAAGAATTTACTTGCTCAGTGATAGAAAAATTTCAAGACTATACTTTTTTTTAAGGATGGTGTCAGGTCAAGTAATACACCAGAAAAACAGTTCTCCCTTGAGAAATACAGAAATAATCAGTGTATTTTATGTATATACAATATGAGGCATTATTTCTACAGAAGGATAATTTTTAGCATGGAGATCTTCATACAGACAATCTGAGTTGCATTCCGAAGGGAAAATAAGTCTAGGTGCATCAAGAAATGTATTTATATATGCTTTAGTTTGGAGCCTATTAATTATACAGTATTCACAAATAGAAATGACATCAGCACATGCACTAGCGGATCTGCCTTAACTGAGTTTTCTTTTTCTTCTAGCCAGATAGCTCAGCTTTTCTCGCAGTTGATTTTTTTTTAAATCAATGTTTGGTGCTAACTCATTTCTAGTTTTCAAGGAACTGTTCTGCTTTTAATTTTCATTTTGCAATTGGATTGGCAGTTTGCAGAGGAAAAAATAGCTTACTGACAGATAGTGTAACCCCACTAGAATATATGTCCAAATATATGCTCTCTCCTGCTGATCAAATGTCATTTTACTTACTTTGAGGCAGATTTTATAACTTACATATACATCTTGTACGTATATAAGATGCATGTATACAGGCACACAAATACAGATAAATTTTGAGAATATTGCCTATAAAGCATCTGGGAGGACAAAAGGGTTTCCCACACTTCTCCCAAAGAATGTCCATTATAAGAAAACTTCTTTAGTGTGATAATTGAGCCATTGACATGATACTAAGCCAGATCTGGAAAGGTCAGGACTTAGCTGATAAAGAAATATGCAAAGATTACCCTGCATAACTCACTGATTTCAGTAAGGCAATGAAGAACGGTCTTTAAACTCTTCTACTAAAATAATTGACCTGTCATTAAAGTGTGCTTGGCTTTCACTGGACCCTTTATTTGTTATCTAAATGGAACACTTGGGATCAAAACAGAATGAAAGTTTTCGGTAACTTCAAGAACTCCCTTGAAGAATTGTCTCATACGAAAGTCCTATTAAAGTCAGACCTGCCAAATGCATTTGCCACCCTGATGTACGAAAGAGCAGCAGCCTTTGCACCTGTAGCTGAAATATTTCACTTTCATTGTGAATTATTGGGATTAAGGTCATCACTTGCAAATATAAACAATCTCTTAAGTGAACTGACTCTCCTGTATTGCACCAGTGTTGTATCATTGGTTTTCTATGATGTAGATCAGTGTTTCCTAAACAGGGCAATTTTGTAATTTTGCAGCTACCAGAATACCCCAGTCAATATGACCATAAATAAAGAATAATTTTTCTGGGAGTTGAAGTCCACACATCTAAGGCTACCTTCTCTGCTTTCCCTCCACGGACTAAATTCTTCCTCAACCAGATCTGGAGGCATCTGAATGTTTCATTCAGAGTATGCAATCTGTTGAGGAATGAGATTCAGCGGGATATTTCCTATTGTGCTGGCCCAATAGGGAATTAAGAATTGGTAATTTGATCAGTACAAATGTCACATAATGTGTTTCACAAGATGAAATATTCTACAGCATTATTATTGTCTGAATAGATTATTCTAACCAGAGAAGTAAAACTGAAAAGCATTCTGTGTTATATGTATAAGCACAATCTTGCTGAAGTTAAGCTCTGTTAAACTTTATTGATTTTTCAGTGATAAAGTAAGTGAAGTTTAATTCGCCACTAAAACCTAAATGATATAAAAGTGCTGGATTTTTCCATGTGCACATATACAGATTCTCAGGTTTTAATTTTAATTTCATTGGGACTATTTGCTTTGGCTCTTAGAAGCAGTTAATTAGTCTATCATATACGACTACGGTGATTAAGACAGACCCCAAAAATGGTGTGAACATTTAAGTGAAAATGTAAAATAAAAATCTTAACAAATTTAAATTGTGAATAAGCCCAAACAGCTCAAAATTGTTCAAAATGAACTTAGGTTCATTCATCTTCACTTCTACTTATCTTAAAATGCTGAAAGTATCACATCCCAATCAATGCTCACCTAACAGCTGACAAACCAGAGACTCCATTCTGATCCTCTAAGCCCCTTATCTTGTGGAGGTCTGAAAAACCATCAGTCTTCTGTGACTGAATACAAAGTAAACACAAACTTTCTGAAATTTCTCCTTGTTCAACCTCAACTATAGGTAGTCCTCAATGTACAAGCACAATTGACCCCAAACTTTTTGTTGATAAACAAGCCATTGGTTACGTGAATGTTACCTCATTTTATGACCTTTTTTGCCACAGTTGTTAAGTGAGTTACTGCAATTGTTAAGTGAATTAGGCAGTCATTAAACAAATCTGGCTTTCTCCGGTGATTTTGCTCGTGGGAGCTGACTGGAAATGAAATTACATGATCTCAGGACAGTGCAGCTCTCATAAATACCTGTCAGTTGCCAACTTCCCGAATTTCGATCCCATGACTATGGGGATGTTGCAATAGTCATAAGTGTGAAAAATGGCACTCTTTTCTGTGCCATTGTAACTTGAATGGTCACTAAACAAGTGGTTGTAAGTCAAGGACTACCTGTACTCTGTTTTCTCCATAGTAAACAGGTTAGAAAGGGCATCTTAAGAACCCCTGCATTCACTGAGAAGTGTCTGCAGCCTGGTGATTCTTCCAGGTTATAGATTCTCTTGATAACACATCTTTGGGGAGAATGTGCTTGACCTTAGAAAGCATTTACCGGTAGAAGGTTACCACGGAAAGACCAAGCAGCTCTTACCCACCTGAACCGCTAATTTAGAGAGAGCTCTTGACATTAGTCTGAAGATCCCAGGAAATCAGAACAAGGACCAAAATTACCACCCTCTATATTAGAATATCTCAGTCCATTATGGGAACCTTCATTTTCACAGTGTTAGTGATGTAACAAAGGCACATGACATTGCAAGAGACACTGTGCAAGACACTTGGTTGGTGGTTTGTTTGTTTTTTTACTTTGTATTGCCTAGTTCAGGAAATGCTTCTTTGTTTTGCTGTCCAAATCGAGACTTTTTTCTCCCATACCTTATGGATCAATTAGAACAAATGTTGACTTTTTCTGGGAGGGATTGACTGATCAATCACTGGCAAAAGGATTCCCTGGCAAAGGAGGAGCTTTTTTTTTATAAAAAAGGAAGATCTGGTTTCTATTGTTTGAAGGAGAAAATTAAAAAGTCACACGAATACTTTCACATTATTCGGATTGACTGAGAAATGCCGTGATGACTAATGTTCCTTCTCATGCCATTCAGTCCCCTTGACTCCTAGAAATCAATTTCTGTCTTCATTTTCCCCATTCCCAGTGAGTTCATAAACCATAAGACACTGAGGCCATTTCCACAGCAATGATTTATAGAGTCTTATAGCGTCATCCGGCCATCGCTGTGGCGATATATCAGTAACGAAGACAGGATTTCTATTAACACAGCAATGGCTGGATGATGTTGTAAGATGCTATAAATCAGGAACGCAGAAAGGGCCTGAGGCCCTTTTTGCATGAATGTCTCCAAGCGCTGCCCCGGCTTTCTGTAGTAGATAAAAAACACCATGGCTTGGGTAGATGAGTTGTCTGTATTATCACCATTATAGAATCCAATTCACTTTGTTTCTTTTATCCAGATCTGTAGGTAGTTCCCACCAGGACTGATTATATACCAGCCTTCCCTCTGCAGATCGCTCCTCCTGTTTTTTTGTGAAAGGTAAAAGTATGTGCTGGTACATCTAATTGTTAGGTTAGAAAGTCCTTTGGAAAAGGTTGTGGCAGCAAGTGAGGAAACTATGCCTTTACAATCATCCTTTTGACAGAAAAAGAAATTAAAAACCTCTTCCCCTCCCCTTCTGCTTCTTGTAAATACATTATAAATCTTGGGTAATCAGAGTAACCGGGATTGGTGGGAGGAAAGGACATAAGCCCTGTTTTACTGGTTGTTTTACAACTGATCTTTGCAAGGTGAAGAGGGAATGAAATAAGTCCACCTTTCTGGAAGAAGCATTCCTGGCTGCCAAGCAGAAGTGGGATGCTAACGGTTCAGTCCGGTTTTATAGAACCGGTAGCTCGGTGTCTGCTGTTCTGTTTGGCCCAGCTGCCAGCCCGGGCTCTTGGCTGTCCTTTATTTCCTGCTTTTTCAACCTCAGCTGCTTTGCATGGATTTTCAAACTCTGTGCATCTGTGTGCAGTGCTTGTCAGCTGTCCAGGTGGCACAGCTGAGGCTTTTTGGAAATGATCTACACACACACGCAAAATGCATTCTCACCAGGGGTGGGATTCTACCTGCTGGAGAACCAGCAAATGGCGTCAATGGGTGGCCCCGCCCCGCCCACTCACTCCTTACCTGGCATGCGCACCATCAAATTTGCCTGCTAAGTTGCTATTTTTCCTTTTTTTTTCCCCCTGACCATCAGCTGTTCTGCTGTGCCGGGAGATTTAGATTAGCTAGAAAGCAGGAAATTGTAGGATTTCTTGCTTTCTATCTAATCTAAAAGCAAAGCTCAGCCTGACGCTTCTATTATTCAGTGCAGACTCAGGTAGCAGATGGCAGAAACACAGATCTCTAAGTGAATCTGTGATTCTGTGAGCAACTCAATCTGCTTGCCTGCTTTGCCTGATTTTGGGTAAAAGTTGCTCTTTTTTAAATAAAAAATTCAATGTTTACATAAATATTTATAATATTTACATACAAGCCATGCCCAGCCAGTCACATGATTAAGTCATGCCCAGTCAGCAAGCCACACCCAACCAGTCACATGATCACCAAGCCACACTCACAAATTAGGCCACACCCACAGAACTGGTTGTTAAGAAATTTGAATCCCATCCCTGGTGCCCAGCATGGAGAATTAAATCTCTGAAGGGTGGAAATGAAGCCCAGGGCTTGTAAAAAGCCGTACAGGAAGTTAGAGGATTGTGAAAAGCTCCTTTAACATTTCTAACATAGGAACAGACTCCCGGGTATGGAGAAGCCTTGATGGGTATGTGATCCCTTAGAGCCTTTCTAATAGAGATCCGTTTGCTGGGAGGAATTGGGGGGTTTTAAGTGTACAAACAAATGCAACAGAAAAGATGGGCTGGGCATAATTTGGGGCACTATGTTTGACATCTAAATTAATGAGGCACTCCAGATCATTGTAACCCATTTACGCAGAGACCCCCTTCTAGAACAAGCTTGTTACTGATAATAGGTCCCCTTGCTCGAGAGATAAAATCTGAGGTGCAAGGTCTGAGGATTTTCAACTTTTAGCATTTATTAAATGCAGGCAGGGACCCATGCATGCATATACATTAGTGAAATTTGGTCTGTGACGGTCATGTTGCAAGAAAAGATCAGCTGCTTACATAACTGACGAATATGACTGAGAAGAAAATATAGTCAGGCAATTGCCTTGCTATGAATAATAATTTTTGTACTCTGTTTAGCAATTTTTATTCTACACTCCTCCCCCTTTCAGCATTCTGAACTGAAAAAATACCTTCCACGTAAGACAATCAACACTAGTAAAAGTCTTGTTATATTTCTTTTCTGAATACTTCTTTTCATTGCGATTTATCCTGAGTTGCCACTGTTGTTATCCTCTGAGGAAGACCAGGTCAGAAAGAGATACCACAAGATATTAATAGAATTATGCCAGGGGTGGGATTCTACAGGTTTGCACCTATTCACTAGAACTGGTTGTTAACATTCTAAGCAGTTCGGAGAACTAGTTGTTAGAAGAAATTACTGGCCTAATCCTGTAAGGAAGGCAGGAAGGAAACATTTTGGTGTTGCTTACCAAAACTGCCTCTCCATTAACTCTTATTACATTCTTGGCAAGACTAGACTTCCTGTCTCAGGAACGTCTCTGGAGGTTTTTTTCCTCCGTTGCTGGTACTTGTGTGGAGTGACCATTCAAAGTTACAATGGCACTGAAAAAAGTGACTTATGACCGTTTTTCACACTTACGACTGTTACAGCATCCCCACAGTCACGAGAGGCCAGGCGAGGAGAAGCGTGCCTCGATGTGAGTGATGTTGAGTTGACCACACCCAGCCAGTCACATGACCACCAAGCGGCCACAGAACTGGTTGTTAAAAAATTTGAATCCCACCCCTGAATTCTGCTCCATTGATTAAGGCTGTAACAACAGATTTTGAAACCCTGACAGTGCTTCCCCTTTTCTCCCTCTTATACCAAAGAACGTCAAGGTGAGGCAATCTTGAGTTTCTTTCTCACAATTTTTTTGCCTTCCTAGACTGGGCTCATGTTTTACTAACTAACAGTCTATACATATCTTTTCCAAGATCATCTCTTTGCTCCTTTACACCTATGAAACAAGTCAAGGTAACTGCATCACTGATTAATTTAGCTTTATTCTTATTGACCTTTTGCTAGGATATACTTCAAGAAAAAAAAATTCTGATTGTCAGTAGCAGGATAAACCAAATCAGTCTTCTCAAAAGACTTGATAAATAAATAATTTTTGTGATTCAGCACCAACCTCTGGGGGTAGCGCTTTGCTCAGGAAAACAGTCATAGTGGAAAAACGTCTCTCTTTTTTTGCGGTAGAATACAAGGGAAAAGAACAAGAATCAGACTGGCTTTGCAAATCTTTTGGGATCTTTATCCACTGGGCTCCATGTCCATCCCTAGTAATCTTGAAGCAAGAGTCTGCAATGTTGGTTTTTGCAAAGTTAAAAACAATAAAACGTTTTTTAAAGCATTGGTTTCTTGAGTTTCTCTTGTGATATAATCCTACAAACTAAACCAAAAACAGCATAAAATTCATTTGCGAGGCCAATACATAGAGCAGAAGTTATGATTCCTGTTCCACCAGATTTCACCCTCAGTCATGTGATCCCAATTCAAGCTAACCCAAGATCTCTTTACTGAAAAGTAGTGAGGCAGAGACTTCCACTAAGTTGTTAAGGTTGTATGATACAACTACATTCTCTCACACGTGCAGTTGCTTTCAGTAGATGAACGAAAGGGCAGTCACATTGTGATTGTTTTCCTCCTTCAATTCTCTAGGAGGTCTGCTTTCTTGGGCAAGCTCACACACTTCCAAACAATCATAATGAGCTGCAGTTTTCCAAGTACAATTTTTGTTTTCAAAAACCTCATCCTTCTCTAAATGTGAAATTGAAAAGCATTCTTGGGAGTAGGATTATTTTTTAGCGTACCCCAGTTTCCCATCTATTTCATTCTTAACTATAGGAATCTAAATACTACTACTACTACTACTAACACCACTACTACTACAATAATAAATTAGGCAGGACTTAGTGGATGCCAAGAAGGTATGGTAGGTTGCCAAGTTGTGGGTCTATTTTGTTTCAAAAATGTGATTCCCCAAAAAGTCTCTAAATTCCAGTTTTTCTTTTTGATTTTGACTGCAGACCATCAATAATTTTGACCCTTGGAAGAAGAGGAGGCCTGAGATGACGATGACGATGTAATTGTGCATAGGGCTTAGAAACTTGAAACCCTTTTGCAGGTTCCAGTGTCAGATGCACAAAGCTCACTTTTAGCTGTCTTTTAGCATCTGACACTAAACTAATATTGGATTTTACTGTTAACATATGACAATGATTTGTGTTGGTTGCAGCTAATATTTTTCCTTATATTTCAGGCTTGAATTTGGAACAGAATTTATTTAGAAGAGCTAATATCCATTTGAATGAAATAAACATTACCTGCTGCCAACAAGCCTAGATTTTTCTTGAGAGTGTTACTGAAATTTTCCCAACTCATTAAGTAGTTGCTAACTATCATTGCTTTTGAACATGCACACTGCACATTTTATTTTCCGAATGCCTTCATGATACTAATTAAGCCTCAAATGTTGCCATTATTGAGTTGGTAATGTGCCAACAATCACAAAACTCCATAAGAAGCAACTTCTAAACATGTGCATTTTTTTAAAAAAAGAAAACCATCAAACAAGAAAAGGAAGCAGATAAAAGGCTGTATCTGAATTAAAAGCTGTATTGAGAGTGTTATCTCAAAAACATAATTTTCACACTCTCTGCGTAGAAGGAAATTAAAATCCAGTAGTTTACTTGCAAAAGATGTGGCCCATGTTGTGATATTACTGTTCGAAGGAGCTAGATGTCCTAAGGATAGGCCTTAGTTGAAACTTAAATTAGCAAACATTTAATGTATACATGCTAAATTTATACTGGATTGGTAATGTGCTACAGCAAATTTTGATATCATAAATCCTTATTTAAAATTTCATTGCCCTCATTATTTCTATGGCATTTGTGTTAAGGCACCAGGCTAGAAAGCAGGAAACTGAGTTCAAGTCCTGCCTAGCCATGAAAACCTGCCAAGTGACTTTGGCCAATCACTCTCTCTCAGCCCACCCCACCCCTCAGAGTTGTTATTGTGGGGAAAACAGGAGGAGGAAGGTGTGTTGGATATATTTGCCACCTTGAATTGTGGGATAGATATATCCATCTATCTCTATCTATCTATATCTGACTGTCTATCTATCTATCTATCTATCTATCTATCTATCTATCTATCTATCTATCTATCTATCTATCTATCTATCTATCTATCTATCATTAGTATTTTGAGTGCGTCAAATCCTACAGTATTAGGCATTGGGTGGAAGAAGCAAATGTACTAAACTGATAGTTTATATTTTTTGGGTATAATTTCTCTCATTCACTCCAGGTTGGGCGCTGCTGAATCTATGGACATGACAAAGTGGCATCTTGCAATCTTACCTATGAATCTGAAAGAAGGACCATAGTTTTTGGTAATCACAGCTACATCTTCACACCCCTACTCCACTTGCGTTAGAGAAAGCTCAGAGTCACTGGTCCAGCATTCACCAGCATTGACAAAATAATCCATTATTAAAGGATATCATATTTGCAAGAGTTCCTCAGGTTGCCACTGTGTGTCCAACTGCAGTTCCAAGTACTGGTTATTATCTTTAAAGCCCTAGGTTTATCAGAGCCTGGATATCGAAGAGAGCACCTTTTCTAGATTGATTCTGCCTAGATAACCCAAGTGAGCCTACTTTAGAGTCAGGGAAGGAGGGGCACGAGAAGGAATCATTAACCTCTGGAAGTTTTTTCGGATGGACAATGAAATCAGTGGTACCTATGCTTGGTGTAATAATTTCAATGTCAGTGTATATCTTTTTAATATTTTTAATATTTGTAAACTGTCTAGAATCCTTTAGGGTTGAGGCCAAGATAAATTATGCAAATAAATAAATATTGGCATATTACTACATCTGGTGGCAGGGTTTATTTAACTAGGAAGTTTTGTTATTTTATGAAGGAATTTGAAAAATTGACAACACATTGTAATCTTGTTAATTAATTTTATTGCTAGTTTTATTGTCCATTTCCCCAAAAACCTATAAAATAATCCAATATAAAAAATTAATTCAACATGCTGTTGTAGAAGCATTTGTAATATATAAAGAAATTAATAGTTGCCAGAGTTACTATTTACTAAAATCCTACAAACATAAAATACATCTGGGAAATAAAATTTTGAAATCTTTTAAAATCTTTTAATTAGGGATTATTTTGTCAATGTTTGATCTTTGTTTTTTAATTATATTCATGAAGTAATGACTGGCAGAATAGTTCCATCTAGACAAAAGTATTTTTAGGAGGACAGAAATATTGACTATGGATATTTAAATTATATTTATTTCTTTAGGATTAGATATATACTAAAACATGTAAACTTGTTTTTCTAATTGCTATCCAATTTTCGTTTTTGTTCATTATTTTTATTACAACAATATAGTAGCAACACTTTGCGGGTTTTGTTGATGTACAGTGGTACCTCTACTTATGAAATTAATTCGTTCCGGAAGGCGTTTCGTAACCTGAAAATTTCGTAAGTAGAGGCACACTTTACTTTAAATATCCTAATCCGTTCCAAGCCCCCGAACTGTACTGCTTCGTTCTTCCTGCTTTGCTGGCGCGAGACTGAGAACGCGGCGCGGTGCATGCGCACAGAGCCCTCCTAGCCAGGAAGACATGCCAGGAAGTTAACCAATGGTAGCGCAGCTCAGACGCGCCATTTTCCAGCAGAGGCTTTCGTATCCTGAAACATATTCGTAAGTAGAGCCGATATTTTCCCAAAGACACGTTTCGTAACCTGAAAATTTCGTAGGTAGAGGCTTTCGTAAGTAGAGGTACCACTGTATATTATTTTTAACAATGGCAAAATGGCAAATGTGAAATATTCCAGATACCCTGGAGCTGCATTTCCTAAAATTCTCAGTCAATATGAATAAGAATAAATACAATATAAATATATTATAAATTCACCAAGTTTAGGACTGCATATGTTTTGAAGCAAAAATGGAATTGGAACGAATACTGTATATTGAGCTGTACAAATACTGAGAAACTAAGAATGTTCCATGTTTGAAGTAATCACTTCCAATTTTGATTAAAATTGATTGATTGATTGATGAATTTCTAGGCTGACCCATTCCGGTCAATGTGAAATAATTTTTTTTTCAAATAATTTATTTTATATGGGAAAAACTGTCTTAGACTCACTAAGAATGACGTAAATAAAACAGGTATGATGGAGGTCTTAAATTCATATCCCTTTCAAGCTTTCATGCTTGTGTTACATGTGCACACACACGCATACATATATAGATAGTGATATATAGATTAGATATAGATATACAGGTAGTCCTTGACTTACGACAGTTCAATAGTGACTTCATAGATACAGCGGCACTGGAAAAAGTGACTTATGACCATTTTTCACACTTACTACCATTGCAGCAACTTGGTCATGTGATCAAAATTCAGACCCTTGGCAACTGATTCATATCTACAGTATGTGTTCTGACCAAGGCTTCCAAGACCGTAATTACATACATGCTTATTTTAATAACAAGTCTTGTTTTATTGCAATACTGGGAATTATTTTCATTCCAAGCCAGTAATGAATCTCAAACAGTCCCTCGACATAAGCACCCACCTTTCTTTCCTGTGAAGTGCTGCCAATAATAAGTGTCAAATAAACTAGAAAAAAAACCAACCGAAGTATAAAGAGCTTCAAGAATGAATCTGAACCAAACAAATGACTTTGCTTCCTGCAAAGGTTTCATCATCTTTGCCTGTCCTTTATACCTTATGGGAGGGGCAATCACATCCCAGCCTTACTCCTGAGTCGCCCCATTTATTTCAGTTGCTCTTGCCTTCTAGCAGCTCTGCGCACACACACACTGGGAACAAGCTCCCCTGGGTCCTCTGCCTCACTGCTGTCAGATTCTGGAGGCTCCCCACTCCCAGATAGTCCTCGCCCCATCTCTGCATTGGACTCAGGACCCTCATCCAAGTCCTCTCCAGACTCCTGGACTGATCCTCTTTCTTCCTCACTGTCTGATTCCTCTGCTGTCTGCACAGGCTGCTGGTGAACCACAACACTATGACAGTTGCAGTGTCTGGAATCGCCATCAGCTTTCGTGACCTGACAACTGATGTCAATGGGAAATCCAGATTAACAACTATGTTACTAACTTAACATATGCAATCATTCACTTAACAACTATGGCAAGAAAAGTCGTAAAATGGGACAAACTCACTTAATGTTTCACTTAGCATAAATTTTGGGTTCAATTGAGGTCGTAACTCAAGGACATATATGTGTGAACATATACATATAGTCCTTGTACATACGTATGTATACACACACACACACACACACATCAGTAGTGTGTTTCTACTTTGATTGCTACCAGTTTGGTGGGTGATTGTACGCACGCCCCTAATGTGTGCTTGTGTGCCCCTAAAGCAACAATCAGCTGAGAGAACAAGAACTGAAAAGCTAGGAGCGGCCCTCCTACCTGCCCATGCACTTGTCACTTCTTTTATCCTCTCAGTTCATTGTTGGAGGAACCAGTTTGGCTGAACCGGTAGTGTTTTTAACTATCGGTTTTGCTAAACCGGGCCAAACTGGTAGCATATCACCACTGAAATACATATATATTCCTCTGGGAGTGTAAGCCATCTTCTTTTGGAAGGAATATCTTTGTTCCTTTTCACCATAGCACTCTAACTAAGTAAGTTGAGACTTTTTTTTTATTTCTTGGAGATCTTTCTCCAGTTGGAAAAACTGAGGGCAGTTTTCAAAAAGAGAAACCAAGTGGGCCAAGTTGAGCTCTCTCTTCATGGGGACTGAACCTCAGTTTCCAGCTGAAATTCAACACTTTCCCCTCTGCTATGCTGGGTTGCAGCCTGTGGCAGATCAAGGAACAAAACTGTACTGCGCATTCCCCTTATTCATACCAGTGACTTCTGAGGTGCATAAGAGAGGCTTCTGCACAATCTCCTGATGGGACACCACTGCATAAGAAAGTTAAAACATTGCCAGTAACAAAACTGCCTTGGGGAACTGACAGGATTTGTATAATTTGTTCTGACATTTTTATAAGGGTCTATAAAATGCATAACAGGCATGTACTGGTTTGATGCAGAGATGTGTTTAGGGGAGGGAATGGATTAATATAAAGCAATCAGGAACAAATGTCATTTTGTGTTTTCTTAAAGGCAAACATAACTGCAAAATTAATTGCCTGAAAGAAAAATGGGTCTTTTGGGCACTCAGTAAAAGTGAAAGCTCAACATAATCCATTTCCAAAAGTTTGGGGCCTTCTCAAGCAGAATCCTAATGAGTCCAAGATGCCAGAAAAGGAGCAGCTGCATCAGCATATTTCCTAGGCATCTTTGATAACATGTAACACTAACCTATTAATTGATCTAAATATTGGCTGCAGAGAGGAAATATTTGGGAAAGGCACAACAGCCAATATAAGATCAGATATCTCGAGACAATAATTTGAATTGCCACAGATAAACCAACAAAACGATGATACCCAATTGTTGATATTCAAAGGTAGGAGGAGGAAAAGAAAGTTTTTAACTCCAGAATATTATCATATAATGTTTTTATTTTACTTATTCAATTTTGAAGTCTGTTTGATTACATATTTTTAATTATATGGTACTAAAAAGGAATACAAATAAAGAAGGACATGCATATCTAAACAAAATTTATCCAGCTTTTATTAGTAGTTTATAAATAACTTAAGGATAACCTAACAAAACAAGACAGTGATGACGCAGTGATTCACATCTGAAGGCAAAATGGTGCTTTTGGGTAAGAGGTTGTATGAAATTAGGGATGGCAGTTGCAACTGGACAATCAATGTCCCACTCTATGTGCATGCCAAATAAAAAGAGGCAAGACTTTGCCCGGTCATGCCTGCTATTTTTAAGTTATGCTGCGGGTGTCCTGACATATACAACTAGTCCTCATTTAGTGACTGCCTCATACAGCAACCGACCTTTCGCAATTAGTGCAGTGATGGAAAAATAACTTTGTGAAATAAAAGCACAGGCACTGTTGTAGTTTCACTTAGTAGCCACTTCACTTAACAATCATTTTGAGGGTGCCAACTGTGGTCATTAAATGAGGATCACTGTAGTTTCAGTCTCTGATCCAAACATACTATTTCCTGGAATTGTGAGGCAGGAACGACAGCTGCAATCATAGGAAAAAGTGCAATGTCTTTCAGGCATTGTAGACAAGGGCTATTGTTGTGTCCCCAAAACCACAATAGCCACCAAAGCAGCTTTTTAACTTTGAATCTCAAGTGCTACAGCCCCACAAATTACCAAATTGGCTACTGTAGCAATTCCCCATCCTTTTTTTTTTCTTCTGATAGAGCAAAGTAGAAAACCGGTGTATTCTAGGATTGTTTCTAATATGTTTTGTTTTTTTTCTGCAGTACTGTATATTGCTGTGTACATGGATAGAGATCATCAGGGAGTTTTACCAAACTAGTGATGATCCTCTTTTTCCAGTCTGGAACCCACATTATGTATCTGATATTAACACAGTTGAGAAAGTCCAGAAATATTTAACAAGAAGAATTCTCCACTCCTCTACTCGTTGCAGAATACCTTATGCCACCAGATTTGAAATTCTAGACCTAGAAAACCTAGAACTACGCCGCCTTTGGTTTGATCTAAGTATAGTATATAAAATCATACATTGCAATGTCCTACCTGTCACTGAATATTTCAGCTTCAACCATAACAACACAAGAGCAAACAATAGATACAAACTCAAGGTTAATCGCACCAAACTTGATTGCAGGAAATACGACTTCAGTAATAGAGTGGACAATGTTTGGAATACTCTACCTGACTCTGTGGTTCCTTCCCCAAACCCAAAAAACTTTAATCTTAGACTGTCTACTATTGACCTCACCCCTTTCCTAAGAGGTCTGTAGGGGGCATGCATAAGCGCACCAACGTGCCTACCGTCCCTGTCCTATTGTTTCTTTTATTTTTTTTTAATTTTTCTTATATGTATCCATGTATTCATAACTATGTTTTTACTTATACCTATTATCTTATAAAAAATAAACAAAAAGCACTTCCAATTTGCTGAATACTTTTGCACAATGTCTCAAGCTATTTGCCATTTCTCTGCTCCCAGAGCCACTTGGAGGTATTTGCAAAATATTCTTGTTAGGAATATTTCATATTCTATTTTGTTGTGTCTTTATGATAGAGAAACCCAGAGAGCTAACCTGTTGTCTATGAATTCTTGCAGTAATCTTATTATTGGAAATGCTTAGTATACAATGAGGAATGGGATTAAAGAATCATATTCTGAAAATATTTGATGCAAAGTATTAATCAGAAGCAGTTTTAATGTTTATAAATAAATTGATGTAATAACCAGGCGGGTACAATGGGAAAATATTATTTTCACATTGTTTGTAGCATTTATTTTTATGTTTTTTCTTTTATAAAGTCAGGTGCGTTTATTTTAGCTAATGATAAAGTATAGTGACATCAGTATAAACATTGCAGTTTAGAGTTATGTAACAAACTGCAATTGTTTCTGAAGATGATACAATGATTTTAGTTTTATATATCCTATTATTTAATCAATGAAATAATGAATACTAAATTTTATGATTATAAATTCTCTGTTCACATACTGAGATTGTATTTTTCAGCCACTATTTCTTTTCTTATTTCCTGCTTTTTTATGCAGTCATTTATTTTTTATTTAAATTATTTAAAATAAATAAATTGTTGGGGGGAGGGGAATTATGTATTACAAAAAGAAAACCCCCAAAAGGCCATTAATATTCTCATCTATGTGTATATCTATATGATATATATTCTTTTTTTCTTTTTGAAAAAGTTTTTTTTTATTTTTACAACAAAAGCAAACATATAAAACCATCTTTCAGTTAAACAGTGTGCCTGTTGGGTACATATATCCTGGGCACATAATAATATATATTTCTTACTTGTTTGTATATATAACCATTCAAATCAATACTTTATCTCACATTGATCAATTATTATATTATCATTAATATTGTAATTATTATCTTTCAAAAATATATTTCATCCTTACCTAAATTATATTCATTCTCTTGCTCAATCTAAGTCAATTAATTGTAATATATTATTACTATTATCACATGTTTCCATTTCTTACTCTTCTGTCTAACCATTCATAAAATAAATTCCAAATCTTATAATAATCTTTTTCTTCCTGTTCTCTAATTGCCATTGTCAAACTACTCATTTCTGCACATTTCATTATTTTCTTAATTGTTTCCACCTCTGTTGGAATTTTCTCATTTTTCCAATTTTGTGCAAATATAATTCTAGCTGTTTTTAATACATAAATATTTTAATGCAATAAAATATCTCTGCTTTTAAATGTATATGTTGTTCTATCATTTTTTTCTAACCACATGTGTATTCTAGTCCAATATTTTTTAGCATCAATGCATGTCCACCACATATGGTAGTATGATCCAGGTATTTGATGACATTTCCAACATTTCGCCAATTTATCTTTGAACATCTTGGTGCCATAGTGCCAGCTATAAAATACCTTATACAAGTTTTCTTTGTAGGCCGTTGACACTTGTAGTTTCTATATGATATATATTCTATAACCTTTATGTAAATCCCCTTCCCCTTTTCAATTCGCTTAGAAAATATAGATCTTTCATCTAACTTTAGGATAGAAACCCAGAAGTTTTGCGAAATTATATTTCCAATTACTCTGATGCTGGAAATACTACTATAAGAAATAATGCTACTGTAGGAAATTCTTATCATATAGACTGCCATTATCTTTGGTGAGAGAATGGTCAGGCACATTGTGTACTGAATACACCAAATTTTGAAAGGTGCCTAAAATATGATATGGACAAGTAAGGCTCGTCCACAATTCCATGCCTTTATGTGTACTTGTAACCCCATATCTGGTGTGATGGGTCCTTGGTGCTCTCTGAACTTGGTTGTTTTGTTGCAGACATTTCATTACCAAATGAGGTAACATCATCAATGCTATTAAGGAGTGGGGTTTGCTCTCAATTTATACAGTATTCCAGTGGCTTGCCTTGTGAATGTTGGTAGGGCTGGTCTTGAAGTTTCTTGGTGGGCTGTTTATTGTTGGCTTGTTTGGAATTTCTTGATTGGGATATCGTTTCCTTGATTGTTGGTCTGATGTTAATCTTGGAGTTAATCTCTGCTCATTTGGGGGCTGATTGCTGGTGGGGAGGGGTTTTGTTCTTTCTGTCTCTGTTCCTTTTCCCATGGTGAATGAAGATTATATGTAACATTAAAATATTTTCCAGATAATGACAAACATATTCCCTCCCTAAAGCTCATAAAGACCAAGAAATGCCCACTTAAAAAAAAAGCGATACAAATTCTTTTTCCTGTTGAATATTTTCCTTCCTTTTTGACTAATAGGAGGAAAAATATGTCATCTTGAAGCTTTTTAGTATATGTAAAAGCAGTAACATTATTCAATAAATCCACAATCAAGAACTTTTAAACTTAACCGAACTGGAGGGATTTTGCCTTAATTGTTCTTAAACATCATTACTTTTTTCCTTGGCATCAGAAAAAAACCCTGCCTTATTATGAGCTGAACAAGGACATTGACAAATAATTTGGCTCAGGTTATCCTCTCAGAATTGGGGCACTTGAATATATTCCTTCATTATCCTCCTTGATTACAGGCTTCCCAGGCAGAGATCTGGTTTTTCTCTCTCTCATCTGCTTAAATTGAATTGTACTTGTCAAGTGTTATACATCATTGAACTTTGCTGCCCTGGAGACACTTACGGTTTATTCAGAGATGAGATGCATCCTCAGGCGTGTGCGCGCACGCGCACACACACACACACACACAGAGTGTCTACTGTAGGCCATCCTGTTAAAAGGGGGTTTGTAATATTTCCTATTTTGCTGTTTCTTCTAATTTGATCATAGAACAGCTCTACAGGTATGATTTGGGGACAGCTCTACAGGTATGATTTTGGTTAGATTAGACCAGGGCTAGGGTAGGACCTTAGAAACAACTTTAACTGCTGTTTTAGAAAAAAACAAAACAATTCAAGTTTCATCATTGCTGCAAAGGATGTGGATAGTCTGCTGTAAAGATGCAGTATGAGAGAGGAATGCTTAAATGATTGAACAGGCATATTATGCACTCAGAGTGTTCTCTGAGATGTGACATCCATCCATAATCTTCAGCTTAATCCAGCACAATAAAAATTCCATTTCGCAAGTCTTGCAAGTGGACCTCTACAGTACTTGTTTGTAAGCCACATAACTTGCAAATGCTGCTGGACCAGGTTGCACTGTTAAATCTGGACCATGTTGCACTGATATCGGGACATGAATCCCAATTCTGAGTCAGATCTCAATGCCAGCTCTTCTATCCTTCTCTCCATCCAGAGGTTTTTGAAATAAAAAAAAAGACAACAATGGAGTGGCTGATCAAAGCACCGTCTTTATTAAGTACATTGCAAGACTTTAATTGTCCAGTTGTGTGTGCCACTTTGACTTTTTTGACCATCCTAGCCTTCTGCCTTTCCCATGTGTCTCATCAGGGGCACCTGTGAGAGGGAGCCAAATGCCAAGATGGTGGGATGGCCATGCAAATGAAGCCCAACTCATAGTTCATCGATGAGTTATGCTTGTAAAAAGGAATAGCTTTCTTTCCTATGGGTGTACTTGCCATCTTGGTTTTTTGCTCACCCCTGCAGATGTCCCTGTGTCTTACTAAGTCAGTTGTGTTTCACTAAAGGTAAAGGATTATTAAATCCCTTATGGGCTGTAAGACACTTTGCTATTTAAAGAAGAGTCAATATGTCCAAATGTATGTCTAGACATGAAAACACAAATATCATTTTTTATGAATGCCATGTCCTATTTCTTGATGCTGCCTTTGTCTTTTCCCCAGTGATGAATAAGCAGCGTGTATTTGCTTTCCTATAGTCTGGCTGGTTTACAATAATCAGATTAAAAATTCAATAAACCAAACAATCTTCATGCTATAAAAACAATTGCTATAAAAACAGCAGCCCAGTTACCATAAAAATTTCATATCAACAGTACACAAATCAAACAGTACTGAAAAGTCAAGCTCCAACTGCCCATTGAAGCATAACGGTTTTCACAGCTTTATGGAAAATCAAGAAAGAATGTGCCAAAATACTCCGAAGGGAAAGTATTCACAACCAGCACTGACGAACTACCCTTTAGGCTAATGTCCACTTACATTCCCTCCCTGTCGATTGTACCTGAGGGAGATAATCCCTAAGGTTTTCTGGAGCCAAATTCATAAAAGGTTTTGAGACCAAGGCAGCACACTGAGTTGGACTTTGAAACCTTTTCATTATCGTGGAAGCAAGCAGAGAATGGTATTATACAATCATCATCATCATTGCCCACTAACCTCTGTGATCATATTAAGAGCAACTGTGTTCTCTTCACTGACGATGTAAAGCTATTCAACACCACAGACAATACTGCTACTTTTTGCTACCGTTCAAAAAGACCTTGACTATGTATCAGAATAGTCAAACAAATGGCAACTTCAAATCTCAACAAATAAATGCGCTGTCTTACATATTGGCAAAAAAATATCAGAAAATAAAATACAGGCTGAATAGTCAAAATCTTGTTGATGATCCAAACTCTGTCAAGGATCTTGGAGTACTCATCTCTAATGATTTAAGTGCTAGAGCCCACTGTAATTACATAGCCAAAATGCCATTAAGAATTGTTAACCTAATCTTACATAGCTTTTTCTCTAGTAATATTACACTAATAACTAGAGCATACAAAACATTTGCTAGACCAATACTCAAATACAGTTCATCAGTCTGGAACCCACATTACGTATCTGATATTAACACAGTTGAGAAAATCCAGAAATATTTCACAAGAAGAATTCTCCATTCCTCTACTCGTTGCAGAATACCTTATGCCACCAGACTCGAAATTCTAGACCTAGAAAACCTAGAACTACGCTGCCTTCAGTTCGATCTAAGTATAGTATATAAAATCATACATTGCAATGTCCTACTTGTCAATGAATACTTCAGCTTCAACCATAACAATACAAGAGCAAACAATAGATACAAACTCAAGGTTAATCGCACCAAACTTGATTGCAGGAAATACGACTTCAGCAATAGAGTGGACAATGTTTGGAATACTCTACCTGACTCTGTGGTTCCTTCCCCAAACCCAAAAAACTTTAATCTTAGACTGTCTACTATTGACCTCACCCCTTTCCTAAGAGGTCTGTAGGGGGCATGCATAAGCACACCAATGTGCCTACCGTCCCTGTCCTATTGTTTCTTTTTATTTTTCTTATATGTATCCATGTATTCATAACTATGTTTTTACTTATACCCATTATCTTGTAAGCAATTGACAAACTAAATATAATAAAAATAAATAAATAAAACATACTGACTGATGGTGATGTGCCATCAAGTTGTTGTTGCCCCTTAGCAACCACACTGATAGATTTTCTCCATGACATCTGTCCCTAACCTGGTCCAACTTTATGGCACCTTACATTGGAACAACCATGAGTTTCACTGTTCTTTCCCCATTACGACTGCTTGAATGCCTGCTGATAGTAGTGAATTCAGCAGCTGCCAAGGAGGTCCAGCAAAATGCTATGGTTGATAGTATCAAAGTATCAGGAGGACCCACCTGTTAGCTCCTCTATCAGAGGTAATCTATCAGAACGACCATTGCTGTCAGATCCTCCCATGCCTAGATTTGAATCCTCACTGTGAAAGATCTAGATAAAATGCTTCACCTAGTATCCTTTATCTCACAAGCATCACCAGCAGAGAACAACTGTTTTAATCTTTGTTCTCTAACTTTCATATCCTGCCTCCTGGACAATCTGAAACTTCGCTAGGCAATTTTCAGCCAAAGCTACAAACATCTTCCAGTTTTCAGTGATCCATCCCAGCTCTGGCTGTACATTGTGACTTGATGAAATCTTATTTTGAAGAGACTTGATATTTATTACATAGCTTGAAGCCAAATCAACCAACAGTGGCTTCATCATAGCCACTGAAGTTCTCACCAAATGGTCATGTGAATGAATCGACACCATATGAACTGAACATATGAATGGAAAAGAAGGATGGAGAACTAGCAATTTATTTCCTTCCCTTTTCTGCACAAACTTTGGTTAGTACTGATTGAACTTTGTCTGTCAACTCACCAACTTATTGGTGAGTTGAAAGGAGCATTCATTGGCTCAAAGTGTTCTCTGAATATTATCAATGTTCCAAAGCCAGCAGAAGTTGAACGATTGTAATTGTGAGGTAACTTTAAAGGGAAGTGGATGGGATGTGGGAATGGCCTACATTTCCCAATTATTATACTTTGAGGGTTTTTTTTTCTTTTCCTAAATATGTTTTGTCTTAAAAAAAAACCTCAGAGAACATCTTGAAGTACCACTTAAGATAGGCAATTAAACTCCCATCTGTTATATGACAGTGACTTCAAGACTGAAATTTACAAGAGAGATTTAGTAAAAACTGCAATGTGGTGTTGGCAGAGCAGAGCAAAGCAGAGAGAGAACTTTGGACTAAGTGCTGAAATAGTGAATTATAGCTACAGCATTTGCTCACAGTTTGAAATCATAAAATCCAAATGATTATGCAGTAAAATGATTATATATCCTGTAAAGTTCAGTGTATATAATAAAACAGGATTCACAATGGTAATGTTCAGATTTCAGTCTTTGGCTACTATCAGATAATAAAATTCATCATGAAATGTAAATTTGAACGTAATGTAGTGGAATCTGGCAAATCTTTGCCTTGTAATATCTGCACTTTTGAAAGGGAGCCCAGAAACGAAGGACAGAAACAAACAACTTTTGCAGCCCCTCCTCCATCCATAAATTCTGCTTGAACATGGACAAAAATGCAATAAATAATATATACTTGGAGAGAGGTAAAGTTATTTCTGATCATTTTCATTAAGACGATTGCTTCCAGTGGATGTGTGAGGTCAAAAAAATGCAAGGTGGTAGAAGCATCACTATGATTGAAGCCCATCTATTTGGACATGCCTGTGGTGGACACATATATAAATGGATGGGGCTTGCAAGTGATATCAATATATGTTCTCTCTCTCTCTCCTCTCTCTCTCCCTCCCTCCCCCTCCCTCTCTCTCTTTCTCTCACACACACACAGATTGCGTGTTTCCATTTCTCATGCATGTGTGCAGGTATCATTGGTCTGAGCTGGAAATTGCTGCTGATCATTTCAAGGAATTTCTACCTACTTTTCACATTTCTCTAGAAACCACTGTTTTCCATCAGTCTTTTATTTTGATCTGTGGACTACAGTATTAATTATATTGTAAATTTAAAAAGAAACACAAAGACAACAAGAAGTACTCTGTAAATGTAAATATTAAAAGCATGATATATTTTTTATTTATAGTGTCCCTGATAAACCTACTATTAACGTTTTAACAAAGAGCTTTGCAATTTAAGAGAAAATGGAGAACGGGAAAGTAATTTTCATTTTATTCTTGTGCAATCAGGTTCTTCATTTCCCAAGTGTTGCGCATGGTGACTGCAGGTACTGACACAATCCATATTGCTTCCAGGTCTGTATATCAGTCCTAATTAATATTGACTCAGCCCGGCCAGAGCCATCTTTTTCTCAGAGAATTTATTCACTTCAACTTGTTTCACTTCCTGAAAAGAAGATCAAAGTCAGCAAAAGAAAGGACCATTGCTCAGTGGAAAGTTGACATACTTTGCATACAAACAGTTGCAGATTCAACCTTGGCATCTACAGGTTGGCCGAATTTCTGAAGAACTGCCAATAGCCAATACAGGGCTAAATGGTCTGATTAAGCACAAGGCAGTTTCCTCTATGATTGCTTTAAACATTAGCCTTGGAAGAGTTAGAATTGTAATTCCCATATTTCTTAGACAGATCTGGGCATCTTCAGTGAATGACTGGAGATTGTAGCTCCTTCATATCGAGAAGAAACAGATAGAAGATGGCAAGTCCAGAATATTGCATATTCCAGGGCTTGTGAACTATTTTTCCTCAAACCTTTGTGCCACTATATACTAGCAGTGTGTAACTCCATTGTCCTCCCTAAGCCATCTCTCTATCAGCTCTTCTCAGACACATGGCTGAATTTCTTGGAACATGTTAGAGAAAAAGAAAGCTTTCACTTTCCCCCTCTGGCTTCAATTATAGCAAGAAGTCCCTAGATGATTACTGGGAATGCCTCGTGTGAGGATTTCTCTATCCATTTCCAGTTTACCTTGCTGCCCTTTTGCACAGGTAGGTTTCATTCAGATACTTTTTAATTAGGGAATATGATCCAGTGCAGTGCTGGAGCCCAAAGGCTAAGGAGACATTTCACTCTGGTATCTGCAAGGCAGCAGAAAGTGGAAAAAATCTGGCTGGAGAATCAGAAGAACTGCCAACAAAAAGAGAATCCTTGAGCTAAACAGGCTAGCATTCTCACCTGACATACAAATACTTTTGGGTTTAGTTAAGCCCCTAATATTTTATTGCCAACCCATCTGAATGTTCTCTTAACATGGCAGATTAAGGACATCAAGAGTAGTTCAGGAGTATTTCTTATGTATATGTTGCATATGTATGCCTTGTATGTGTGTGTATACTCATATTTACAAATATGCATTTTGTATTGTGGGGTTCTTGGAGCTCCCTAAGATTGGTGGTTTTCTTGCTAGCACTGATGAAGTTACCTAGCTTGACAATGAAACATCTGCAAGAAAACTACCAAGTTCACAGAGAATCAAGGGCCTCACAGTTCATCCCTAAACTACAAATATTCTATCTGTACATTTTGTACTACTTTTAACTACAATCTCCTCTTCCATTCCTGCAACTAACCATCTGAATGCAACCAGAGTGAGATCATTTATTATCCTTTCTTTCTTTATTCTGCAAGACAATATCTCCTGCCAATAGGTACAGAAACATGAATATCAATCCAAAATCCACATAAAAAACACCGTCATCAAAGAATGTCTCCATGATGGTGTGTATATCTAAAAACTACCCCATAAAGGAATAAATTTTGGATCAATATAAACTGATAGATCTGTACTATAACCTCTTATTTTTGGTGATCTTTTTTAATTTTTATGTTAAAATACACAGATGTTATCTCCACTAATCTAAAAAAAAAGGCTTCTACTTCCCAGAGATGCTTTACTGGTTTATCAAGGTCTAGGACAGTGATTGTCAAAACCATCAAAAATTCAGAAAATGACTAATTTGATTCTGCTGGTGTAAATCAAATTCATACATATCCTGCTGCTGGACAAAAGAGAAACAATTTTTTACATATTGATTTACTTAAAAAGATGTATCCCAATCATATGTGGTATTACATAAAAACATGTCCAAAATATCCATTATTGTTTATACTTTGTGAAATAAACATTCTGTCCCATCCTGGATACCACTCAGGAAAAAAAAAAATTAATCTGAGGGAGCTCTGAGTTGCACAAAGTTTTCACCCTGGAAACTTTGATGGATGCATTTGTGTGGCCTTGTAGCTTCCAAAAAGAGCGGGAAAATATATTATGGGGTGATTTTTTTGGAAACTCCAGAGGCTATGTAAAAGCAGAGTCCTTTTGCGTGACTTTGAGAAGGTCTGGAAGCCTATTGTATCACCAAAAATGACATTGCATGTCACCTATCAGCTGCATGTCATAGGTTCACCATCATTGATCTAGGAGCATTTTCGCCCCTGCACCAGAACCAGTGCAAATACTTGGGAAAAGCCCATAAATATTTAACCCGAAAGAAAGAAAATGTTCACCAGCATCTTTAACAGATGAACTATAACTGCCATGTATCAGATTGTTCTACTGAGTAAAATATTTTGACTGGAGCTCTTTACCGTCACTTAACTCTCCGCTCTTTTAAATTAGGAGTTGGCAGGGATTCAGCATGGCCGCTAATCCTGACAGCAAGTGCTGATTTTAGAAGCAAAGACTGCCTGAATGGCAGGTCATATGTTGCTTGTTGGATTCCAGTTGGGTTTTGATTGGCATCAGGCCCAAGTTTGCTGGAATGTATAAGCTTTTAATCTGATCTAGCATAGCTCTACTTTTGTTCTCCACCTTCCCCCCCCAATAAAAAAAAATCTATGTAAAACCTCAGATTGAGAAATAACACCAGGAGCACTTCACCATTTCAGAACGAGTCCTGAAGGGACAATCAAGAATCTTGTTCTTGAAAGACTAATACCCACTCTCAGATGAATGATTTCCCAGCAATATCTGCAGGCTGAGGGAGGAGAAGGGTAAAAAAATAAATCAATGAGCCAGTTGTCATTGCACAAAGTCCTCTTCCCTTTTGTACTTGTGTTGATATTTCATGAACTCACAAAAAGGGCAGGGCTTCAACTACAGGGCTGAGGCCACCATCTTGACTTTTTTGACCCTCCTTTCCCTGAAGACATATCTGTAATTGTCTGTCTCATCTGAAGAGTGCTCACAGTCCTTGTGCATACAGAAAGCGTAGAAATAACAGCAGAACCAGAAGTGTTTTCTTTTAGCCTTCTAAATTAAATGGCATTTCAATCCTCATCAGAATTCTTGGATTGCATCATGGGATTAAAAAAAAAAGACTCAGTACAATATTATGAATTTTATCAGAACTGGCACAGCACACAAGTCAGATAGAGCAAGCAAGCAAGAGAAACAACCACCACAAGAATTTGTGCTGGATAAATTCCAGCATATTCTTACAACTCGGTCTTTTGCCATCCTTTTTTCCCTTTCAGATGTTATGTCAAAAGAAGATGCTGGGTAAAATCCCTCATCTGAAGGATATAGATTTTATTTACAGTGAGCTAGACAATGATTAAATGAAGCATAAAGAACTTGTGACCTTCCAAATGTTAATAAAATGCAACCTCCTAACATTCCTCCCCATTGGCCTTGCTGCTTGCAGTCGTTGGCTGCTGCAGATCAGCCATCTCTCTTCTGGAAAAGCTCTGCATTCCTGTTTAAAACCCTTGATCAAAAGGGACTGCATGTGTTCATCCTTCAATAATTTCTCAGTCTCTCCATTCATTTTTAATTAGCAAGTGCAGGAAAAATTTAAGGAAAAATTAAAAATGCAGAGATGATGGCTTATTTTAAGTATAGCTTAGATCGGTTTTATAGTAAGAGGGCTTAAACAAATAGATTTCTATGAGCAACTGCCTGATTCAACCTGATGTACCAGTGTTATAGTGGGTGATATCATGACTGTATTGTTGAATTCTAAAGGTCCAAGAATTTGGCCTATTGGATTTCATCATGCCCCCTGAAGCAGCAAAGAACAAGACTTGGCCTTTAGCTATTTCAAGAATGCTGTTCTAAGTCTCGCTTTGGTCCAGGCTAAATGAACTTAGATCCTTCAAAGGACTTGTTTTCTGACCTTCCTAATTGGCCTCCCTGACCCACTTCCAATTTCTTTAATTTCACCCCCCAAAAAATTCTTAACACATGACGCTTGGAGCTAGACCCACAATCTTCCAAATAAAATATGGGTGCAGAAGAAAGTGTTACCATGATTTATGAATACTTTTTTAAAAGTTTTTTTTAAAAGAATCTCTCTCCCAACTACAGTATTTGTTGAAGCAATCAAGAAGGAAGTTGTGCTTACCCAGTCTGGTCACAGGATGTCAGTATTTGTCCATAGTCATACCAAGCTTTTCCTAGGCATAATAATGCTTCCCAAAGAGAATGCAGGTATACCCATGGAATTATGTCAAATCATGTCTTCTGTTTCTTTAATTAGGAAATGCAGTAGATTCAGTGTGGTGCAGAATAGTTCTCTTTCTTCCTTTAGAAATGATTAAAATGATGTCTTCTATCGCATCTCCTGATACATTTGCTTATAAGCAAATGTATCTTATAAGATTCATCAGTTAGCTAAGGGAGATGGGAAATTTAATCCAATACATATAGAAAACATATATGTTTGGAAATCTGTCAAATATAAATACTACTATAAAACTTTGAAAAAATAAATATTCCATTTTAGTATTCTCTCTCTCTCTCTCTCTCTCTCTCTCACACACACACACACACACACACTTTCTTTTCTTTCTGCCTTGCTCCTTCCTCCAGGCCATATTGATGAGATTTATAGATTACAATCCAGTAATCTTCAATGAAGAGAACTTCATTCATCAAATGGATTGATTCAGGCTGATATTATTGTGGTTGGTCACACAGCCAGATGCTTAGACTGGATTTGGCATTTTTAACCCATCAAATCCTTCCCAAGGACCTGGGATAAGCAAGCATAGCTTGATGGTGTAAAATTTATTATCGCTGGATGCAAACTTTTCCACATAAAGCTGGGTTTTGCAATTGATTGATGGAGATTTCGCCAATGTTCAAGTGGTGTTCCACATTATTTTGGGATTGCATCCAAGGTGCCTATCACTATTGGTACTATTTTTGCTTTGTTTTGTGACAGTTCTACTTTGATTTGCAGGCCTTTGTATTTGGGGATTTTCTTCAGTTCTTTTTCTGCTATTCTGATTTCTCCAGGTACTGTAATGTCCAATATCCATCTGTTTTTGTCTTTCTTATCAACAATTGTTAGATTTAAGATGTTATGAAGCAGGTGCACAACAGATGAAGAATGGCTGGAGGAATTGGGTATAGCTAGTCTAGAGAAAAGAAGGATTAGGGGGGACATGATAGCAGCATCCCAATATTTCAGGGTCTGCAACAAAAAAGAAGGGGTCAACTTATTTCCTAAAGCACCAGAAGGCTTCTATTTCTATGTGAGATTTCTTGATCAGCTCTTCTCTTCTCTTCTCTTCTCTTCTCTTCTCTTCTCTTCTCTTCTCTTCTCTTCTCTTCTCTTCTCTTCTCTTCTCTTCTCTTCTCTTCTCTTCTCTTCCCTTCCCTTCCCTTCCCTTCCCTTCCCTACCCTTCCCTTCCCTTTCCTCCCCTCCCCTCCATTCCATTCCATTCCATTCCATTTTCCAATCTGATTTTCCATTTTGGTGGCATATTGTTTGGCTTTTTTTCTTCTGTATTGATTTTGCATCCTCGGTATTTTGGATTCAAGTATACACACTTATGACTTATGACTTGATAATTGTATAGGATAGATTATAGAAAGAAGAGAGTTATGTTATAACCATAAAGTAAGAAGTAAATTTATAATTGTACTGATAACTGCTGTAAAGAAGATTGGAAGTTACTCTTTTGTATGTTTTTACTTTCTCTTCTATTTTTCTTTTAGATTCTCCCCCTTTCTTGCACTTTGTTTCTCTTTTATTTTTCTTTTCTTACTTTACATTTCTTTTGTATCAGTTTTTATTTTTCTTTAAAAATATCTGTATTAAAATTATATGTCCAAAAAAACAAGTCCCAAGATGATTGTAGCAATATTTAACTCTGGAAGTTTCTATGGTTAACAGGAAACTTTTTAGAATGAATAGATTTGAGTAGTGAAAGGAATTCTCTTCCTATAATTTATCAGAAGATTATAATTTGTGCTTGTTAAACTTCGATTAAGTCAGCAAATGCAGGCCCACAATGACTAAGGCAGAATAGGAGTCTGGCTCAGGAATTCTGGGTATCAAAGTTCTAAAGTTGCCATCAATGCCCATCCCAGATCTGGGTGTCCTCCGGGACCTTCTCTAAGGCCTTCCATGGATGCTTTCCTTCATTTATGAACCCTTCCTGATTTTAGCTCTTGCAGCCACTGCCGACTCTGCTGGCTTCTTTTTTTATTTTAGTAAAAGTTTTATTGGGTTTTCACAAAACATAATAGAAATAAAATATCTTTTTTTGAGAGCAACATGATTCCAGGTTATCACATCTCCGTACAGACACAATCTCAGTTACATAGTCATCTTTCTATTCAATTTCATATCTTATCACTATTTTATCAATTTTTCAATAATTCTTCTCTTTCCTTACTTTCCTCAGCCTTATTTTATAATTATCTCATTCCTTTTTAATTCAATTACATATCTTTTTCTAAATTTCTGTATCTTTCTATATACTTGTACTTTTGTCTGTCCTACTTACAATTTCATAGATTCTTTTCCATCATCATCCTGAAAGGAAAGAGAAAGAAGAAAGTTCCTTCCCCTTCCAGGCATTAAAAAGCAATGTTCCCCCTATAATTCAAAATAGAGTGTGTCACCTTTATATTTTAAAATTATTATCCTTTCAAATCTCATTAAACATTTAATTTATACATTATACAATTATAACATTCAATTTATAAAATCTATTTTATATCATGTAACTCTTATCAACCAAATTCCGCTTGGTACTGTCCCTTAACAATACACACTTAATTCTAAAAAAAGAAAAAATATATAAAAATAATGAATAAAATGATTAATCCATTCAAATTCATCCTGACAACTGATATTGATTTCATTATAAATCTTTCACATTTCTCTTCAATTGTATTTTATAAATCCTTAAAAACAATTAAATTATTTTCATTCATTCCTCTTATTTCCTAGCAAGCATTCCATTACCTCACATTACCAGTTTTATCTTTCACTTTAATCACCTGTTTCATATTTTCTAGCTTGTTACTATTTCTAATATAACAACACTATCTCTTGTACCCTTGAAGAATCCTCTCTTTTAATTTATATTTTTAACCATTATCTTTATGTCTTTTAAGTAGGCTAATGCCTTTAATCCTTGTACGTTTCCCCTGTTTCTTTATTTCCTTATAACTTCTTTTCCTTTTTATCTTTAATAATCTTTTATATTTATAGCTAGACCCCCTCCAATTGGGTTTCAGGCCCGGGCACAGCACGGAGACGGCGTTGGTCGCATTGGTGGATGATCTCTGGAAGGCCCGAGACAGGAGTTGTTCCTCTGTCTTGGTCCTGTTAGATCTCTCAGCGACTTTTGATACTGTCGACCACAGTATCTTATTGCGGCGGTTGGGGGGGTTGGGAGTGGGAGGCACTGTTTTACAGTGGTTCTCCTCCTTCCTCTCCGACTGCTCGCAATTTGTGTTGACGGGGGCAGAGGTCGACCCTGAGGCCCCTATTATGTGGGGTGCCTCAGGGGTCTGTGCTCTTGCCCCTGCTGTTCAATATTTATGTGAAGCCTCTGGGTGAGATCATCCGTGGTTTCGGGGTGGAGTTCCATCAGTACGCTGATGACACTCAGCTGTACATCTCTACTCCGGGCCACCCCAACGAAGCCCTCGAAGTGATGACCTGGTGCCTGGAGGCCATGCGGAGTTGGATGGGTCTTAACAGGCTTCGTCTCAACCCGACCAAAACCGAGTGGCTGTGGTTTCCTGTGCCCAGATACAGCCAGCTTATTCTGTCGCTGGCCGTGGGGGAAGAAATTTTGACCCCCATGGAAAGGGCTCGCAATCTGGGTGTCCTCCTGGATGTACGGCTATCTTTAGAAGATCACATTACGGCCGTCGCCAGGGGGGCCTTTTGTCAGATTCGTCTGATTTACCAGTTGCGGCCCTTTCTGGATCTGGACACACTTCGCACAGTCACTTCTGCCCTCGTCATCTCCCGCTTGGACTATTGCAATGCTCTCTACATGGGGCTCCCCTTGAAGAGTGTCCGGAGGCTGCAGTTGGTTCAGAATGCTGCCGCGCGGGTGATCTTGGGAGCCCCTTGGAGCTCCCATGTTACACCGCTCCTGCGCGTGCTGCATTGGCTTCCTGTGGCCTTCTGGATCCGATTCAAGGTGGTATTGATCGTTTTTAAAGCGCTCCATGGCTCGGGACCTGGGTACTTACGGGACCACCTGCTGCCATCAACAGCCTCCCGCCGCCAAGTGCGCTACCACAGGGTTGGCCTCCTCGGGGTTCCGCCACCTGGTCGTTGCCGGTTGGCGGCCCCGAGAGTGCCGGCCTTCTCTGTGGGGGCTCCCTCCCTTTGGAACGATTTGCCCCTGGAGATACGGGCCATTACCGACATTCAGGCCTTCCGGCGTGCAGTAAAGACCCTGTTTTTTCAACAGGCCGGCCTGGCCCAGTAACGATTTTTGGGGTTTTTAAACCTTGGTATTTTAAATTTTTTATTAGTTTTATATTCTCTAATTGTATATTCAGGCTCTAATTTAATTGTTTTAATTTGTTTTTAATTGTATATATTTTTTTTTGCTTTTAGTTGGCTGTACACCGCCCCGAGTCCCTTTTTTGGGAGAGGGGGCGGTATAGAAATTTAATAAATAAATAAATAAATAAATCTTTCCCCTCTTTTTCTCTTCACCCTTTTTGTCCCCTAATTTCTTAGTTGAGTCTCTTCTTTTTTAACTTTCAAAGCCGATTGCAGCTATCAATGTGAGAAAGAAAAAAAAATATTTTTTCCTTTTCCCCTCTCTTCTCTGCCGCTTTAAAAATCTTTTAGGAATAATGCTCTTAATAATTTTAGTTCCAGGGTACCTTGCATAGATGTTATCTCAGCTTAGCCTGGTCTGTCAACCTCTCTCCCTTTGTCTTCCCTCCTGCTCAATGTTGTCAGGTTCCTCTTTGAGGTGGCCATTTCTGACCACCGCTGCAACTGCCTTCGGGAAAGGGAGTAATGCCAAGCCAAGGAGGAGAGTTGCAGCTCCCCTCGACTCAGCTGGAAGTTTTCCCCCTCTTTGCCACCTCTATGGGGTGACTTCAACCCCAAATCCAAAGGATTGGGGCGCTTCAGTGGCGAACATGGATCGAAACTGCACACAATCGCGGATTTCGGTCTATCGCTGAAGAAGCCCAAACCGGAAGCTTCGGACTCTGTTGGCTTCTTGAAAGGACTTTACAGAAGCAAGAAACTTCTATTAAAACCAGAATATCAAATAACTTGATAAAATCAATATTTCTCTGGAGATTTTTTGCATACAGTGGCAACATATAATTTGGTGTATCTCTTCTAATTTTTAAACGGTTAATTATTCCTTATGCTATTCTAATTGTTGCTCCTTGATAAGCATATAGATTTTCAATAGGCAGGTTAGATGTGTATCTACAAAGCCAGTGTCTTAATCAATCAAGGCAAAAATATATATCTTTGTGAAATTTTCTTGTTTTTTCCATTATTTGTTGGATGTTTGCAGTTTATACAAATACCTGTGTTTATACTGAAACCAGGTTGTACTTTTGATCATTTTTGTTCCATGTACAACATTGGTGAAAGTCCAGACTGCAAAATATTGAGCATTATCTTACTGGCATGTACAATTCTTCAGTAGAGATAATCCTGTTGCTTTGGATGTTGCACCAAAGTATAGCTTGGTTGATGCTAAATTAATCATACAAAGATATCAAGCTAATGGCCTTGGGTGAGTTAGAAGTAAGATTGCTTCTGAGTAATTTCTTAGAGAGTGTTAAATGAAGTTGAATCATTTCTCTTAAAAAAATAGACATGTTTCCACATGCATTGAGATCTATATTCTGGTAGACAGCTGCCATCTTTGTCATGCTAGTGTCTCTTCAGTTGCAATGTTGAGGGAGGTCCCAGTAAAAGGAGAACATCTGAAGGTGATCTCCCTAATAATTAGATAAAGGAGGAAGGTTAGCTTCAGAAACCTAAACTGTATCTTAGATAACTTCTAGGCTCTTTCAAAAGAGAAGAAGGTGGCTTGGAGTGTTGTGTCAGAATCAGTGTTCAAAGTCTTATGGAATTACCAGGAGACCAGCATAGACAGTGTGTGTGTGTGTGTGTGATTTTCATGAATGAACTCTTGTCGTTACTTTTATTCACGTTTAATTCTTTTTTTACTATATAAAAAAGTAAATAAACACCTGATTTGACTTGCTTTTAAACATGGCCTAGAAGTTTAAACAAATTTGGAAAATACCTGTTTTTCTTGCAGATATCTGTTCTTTCTCTAATAATCAAATATTTCCTTGTCTTCGGTGAAATGGGAATAATAATGACTTGGTTTGCTATGAGAATAACTGAAAACCAACTGCATTCTTATTTAAAAGTATGATAAATGACATTACAAGGAGCATATATTTAAGGGGTTCAATGGCATTCCACATTTCACAAATTGTGTGTTTGTGTGGTGTTTTAAGTGAAGGATTTTTATTACAATTCACAAACTATTATAAATATGAGCCAAAAAAATTACAGAAAATCTTGTACAAATAATATCTTTTTCTTCTTTCTTGGACACTCGTGCCTAGAAAACATGCTTTTGTAGTACGTACAGATTTCTTCCTCTTTTGTTCATTTTTCAGAGATATCACTGAGGATGGAAATCAATGATCCCAACATTTTATCTTGCTCCTTCTCATTTGGGCACTTCTCTCCCATGAAATACATTGGTATTTATAGCTCTTCTGTGTCTTGTGGCTGCTAATAGACCGCTCAGCTACTCCACGATCCCTTCAATTCTAATTCATACAAGGTTTCCAATATACTCAGGTCTGTTGAAACCTTCTTTCCAATAGGTTATTATAGTCTCTTTGATGACTTTTTGAAATCAATGCACCAATAAGATTTCCTTCTAATTCATGATGCTTCAATTTTGGAAGGTCCTATGAAACAGCCTAGACTGGGAAGGCCCATAGAAAGGTTAATTGTTTTCAGTAGTTGTAGATGTTCCAATCACTGAAGGATATGGGTTAGCATAAAGGATGAACATAACCTTGGATGTCGTAACATAACCTTAGAAAATCCATAGCGCAGAATACTTCTCCACAAAAGAAAGCCCGGCCCCCATCACAGTGCATGTTTAGCCTTGAAGAAGAAAAGGAGGGGGTGGGGGAGAAGAAGAAAGAATCTACAAGTCAAAAAGCAATACCTAAAGGATGTTATGAAAACTAAAGGCATCCAGCAGAAGCAGCACCAGTGTGTCTCTCCTACATTATTAGGAATACCATCTGGTTGAATTTGATGTCCTTACAAATGTGAGAGGAGAGAGGTGTGAGAGGAGAGAGGTGGTGAAGATTGTGAGAGGAGAGAGGTGATGAGGATGCGTGAGTAACAAGAATACTTGAGGCATCAATGAGACAGCAACCATGGCCAAGAAGAGCAAGCAAAACAAGACAGGGTCCTAGGGCTGTGTGGATGTGCAGGCATGCCAGAAGCTGAACAGCTCTCCAACAGCCTGACAGACCCAGGTGGACAAGAAAGTTGGAAATGAAGTGGACAAGGTTTTTTTTTCCCTTTCCCCCATCCCTTTGTTGAGTGGTGACTGATGCTGGAGGGAGATTTCATGAAAGAACTGAGAAATAGTAGAGGGGAAACCCAGGAGGCCAGGATAAGAAAGAAGCTGTCAAGAGGATCCTGCTCTCACTCAGTGGGTCTGTCAAGAAAAACCTGCAGGGCCAGGTCTGAAGCTCAGGAGAAGCACCCTTGCCATTTTAAGCAAGCTGAGAGGGAGAAATGGCATTGCGACAGTGGGAGAAGGTGGGGATGGCTATTTTGGATAGGCAGCTATCAAAGTCCCCAAAGAGAAGCCGAGAGAAACTAATGGCAACCGATCTCGTAGCCTAGACACTTGAATAGAGAGGCACTGAAAATAGCAAGCAAGTGGTTCTGGGGAGGGCTGGGAAGGAGGGTAATAAAACATTCACATTTAAGAGTGAAGTAAAGCAGAAAAGAGAGAAATAATGGAAGAAAAGTGGGAACCCGAGAAGGGAAGTGTTTGAAAGAGACAGAAATGAATGGGGATACATGAAAGAGATTTTAAAAGTTAGAAGCTCTCAAGCCCAGACACAGGCATGAAGCTATTGTAAGTTCAGGGACATGGAAAACTGCATGGAATAGACATGTGGGACGAATGCTTAGCTTTATAACAAAAGATGAAGATAAGAGATGAATTCTAGAAAGATGAAACAAGACAAAATAAATTAGGGAAGAATAAACTCCTTGAAATAAGTAGGGAATAAGAGAACAATGTACACTGAATTAAAAAGTGTATCTTTATATATGGCGGAACTTGGCCTACTCTGAACAGGAGGAGGACATTGCAGCGGGCTTCTGGGAGATGTAGTCTCCAGCAGAGGCAATGGAGTCAAAGTGCAGGGACACAGAAGTACTGAGAGGAAAAAAGAGGGAGAACTCCTGTGATGTCCTGGGCTAGAGATAGTGTTCCTGCTGCCATAAGGGAGGTGAAGTTCTTAATCCAGCAGGAGAATTCAGAAATGACTGCGTTCCTGATCTGGTTTCAGTTTCTGGATTCATCATCACTCCTGGTTAGAGAGGTGGGCCCAAGAGATCTCTCTAGCTCTGCAAAAGATGTGCCCAGAAGGAAATCAGCAGGATTGGGCCATTATAGCAATAGCAATAGCACTTAGACTTATATACTGCTTCAAAGTGCTTTACAGCCCTCTCTAAGTGGTTTACAGAGTCAGCCTCTTTCCCCCAACAATTTGGCTCCTCGTTTTACCCGCCTCAGAGAGCTGGAAGGCTGAGTCAATTTTGAGATGGTCAGGATCGAAGGAATCAAACTCCTGGCAATGTGAGCAGTTGGCCTGCAGTATTGCATTCTGACCACTGTGCCACCACAGCTCATCTTAATTTTCTTAATTAAAGGCTTACAAACCTCACAAGTTGTGTTGGTGTGTTAGGGCCAGGTGGGCTGGTCATCTGAGAAGAAGGACAGCAGCATATCCTTTGAGAGTGAGTGCTACATATACGAAAAAAAAAACACAGATTTACTACATTTTGATATTAAAAACATCTTTTTCCAGTGGAAGTTAAATATAGCCTGTTCCTAAAATGAACCTGTGATGGAAGAGACCTTTTCCTTCTCCATTTCCTTTGCAGCCTGACAAACGTAGCTGGTGGCGGGGAGGAGATAGAAAGGGGAGAGTTGGCATTTGAGAGTTTAAACTTGCATGGGGAGGGAGGTGATCCAGTTAAGATTGTGTATTGGGACTTTCAAGAAAGGTAATAGAGCCAAAAAATGAGCTGCTATTATAAAATGAAGATGATAGCTTGACAACAATGGTGACATTTAAGCAAGGGTGAGCATGGAAATGTGGAAATGATTAATCCATGGAAGTTTGCTACATACCCTTTGAATCCAGGCCAGTTTCAAATGGCCCTTGACCATCCTTCTAGTCCTCATGGGACACTTCTGTTCTCTGTGTTTTCAAGCACAAATCCCTGTTTTCCAGAAAGAGCAAACTACCGGCTCCAGGGTATTTGTATTCTCAGCATGCTCAAAATGCTTAAAAGAGGTAGGTATTGGACAACCTTTTTTTATTCTCCTGGGCTGTATTTCCTCAGTGGAATACATTAAAGCAGACAGCAAAAAGTAGACCCAGATTCTTCTCTTTTTGATGTGACACACATACACACGTTTCTGATACTCTGTGTCCTGTCTCTCCTAAGCAGCAGATTTAGGAATTTAATCTAATCTTCAGGAAATAAAAATAATGCCTGAGTTCTGAACCAATCTTCTGTTAGAAATTTTGCAGTTAGACCAAATTACCTTGCAGGTGCACATCAAATCCAGGATCGTAGTTTGCCCATCCTTGATTTAAGATGTATTGAGAAGGAAAGGTAAGAGAATGATGTAGTAGAAAAAGGGCCAAATCTTCCTTTCAAATACTTGGCTGTCCTTGCCTATTTTCAAGGGGAATGTTGAAAAACCTATTTTATTTTTCAACGTAATCATTGGATCCAGCATTAGCATTTTGGTAAGAGATGGACAACCCATGAATTGGTGGAAAACAGGGAGAAAAAGAGGTAATAATCTTTACCTGCCCAGCTTTAATTCTGTAGTTTTTTGGAATCATTTACAATAATGTGAACTCAGTTCATGAGTTTTATAAACATCAGAGAAAAAAAAAACCTTACAAAGAAGGAAATGGGGAATGGTGAAGTGATTAAAACAACTGCTTTATTATTAGTCTACGTAGCACTAATTTTGTATAATGAGCTGCATAATTATACAGTGTGTAAAACCCCCGAAGCCTCATATTGAATGAATTAGATACTTAAATGGTAAAATAGATCTGATCAGTGCATGAAAAAAGACACATAATTTGCAAAATAATTTCTTTATTTTTATTTAAAGCATTTCAAACAAGGTCCTCATAATGACTGCAACATAGGCTGCTTATACAGTAGATTGTTGGAAGAATGGAGTTTGCCCACCTCCAAAGGGGATCCAGGAGTAAATCTTTAGCTCTGAGCAAAATACACTTTGGATGTTAGATGTCAGAAGCAGAAAGTGAGCTATTTTTCTTGAGGTTAGAATAGAATAGAATAGAATTCTTTATTAGCCAAGTGTAGTTGGACACACAAGGAATTTGTCTTAGTGCAAATACTCTCAGTACATAAAAAAAAAAGGTACATTCGTCAAGAGCCATAAGGTACAACACTTAATGATAGTCATAGGGTACAATAAGCAATCAAATCATACTAGGAGACAGTCAATATAAATCGTAAGGATATAAGCGACAAAGTTACAGTCATACAGTCACAAGTGGGAGGGGATGAATGATAAGGAGTGATGAGAAGGTTAACAGTAATAGTAGTGCAGACTTAGTAAATAGTTTGACAGTGTTGAGGGAATTATTTGTTTAGTAGAGTGATGGCTTTCAGGAAAAAAACTGTTCTTGTGTCTAGTTGTTCTGGTGTGCAGTCAGGGGTGGGATTCAAATTTTTAAAAACCGATTCTGTGGGCGTGGCTTAGGCGGTGGGTGTGGCTTAGTGGTCATGTGACCAGGTGGACATGGCTTGGTGGTCATGTTATTGGCTGGGCGTGGCCAATTCAATATCACTCACATCAAGGCACACGTCTCCTTGCCTGGCCTCTCATGACTGTGGGGATGCTCAACAGTCGTAAGTGTGAAAAATGGTCATATGTCACTTTTTTCAGTGCCATTGTAACTTTCAATGGTCACTCCACACAAGCAAAGTCCCAGCAAAGGAGGGGAAAAAACTCCAGAGATGTTCCTGAGACAGGAAGTCTAGTCCTGCCAAGAATGTAATAAGGATTAACGGAGAGGCAGTTTCTGTAAGCAACACCAGAATGTTTCCTTCCTGCCTTCCTTACAGGATTAAACCAGTAATTTCTTCTAGCAACCAGTTCTCCGAACTGCTTACAATGTTAACCAGTTCTAATGAATAGGTGCGAACCTGTAGAATCCCACCCCTGTGTGCAGTGCTCTATAGTGTCATTTTGAGGGAAGGAGTTGAAACAGTTTATGTCTGGGATGTGAGGGGTCTAGTAAATATTTTCACATCCCTCTTTTTGACTCGTGCAGTATACAGGCCCTGAATGGAAGGCAGGTGGGTAGTAATTGTTTTTTCTGCAGTCCTAATTATCCTCTGAAGTCTGTGTCTGTCCTGTTGGGTTGCAGAACCAAACCAGACAGTTATAGAGGTGCAGATGATATTGGTTATTGGTGCCTGGAGTAACCTCCTCCTTCTTTTCTTCCTCCCACCATCACTGATGCAGTATTAGTAAGATGAAAGTGAAAAGTAGAAAGGGATCTCTTTCTCAGAATAAAATTGAAGTCCACAAGAGAGGTTTTTTTTTGCCTTCTGGTGCTATGGAAAATAGGTTGACCCCGTCTTCTTTGTGGCAGCCCCTCAAATACTGGAACACTGCTATCATATCAACCTTAGTCCTTCTTTTCTTTAGACTAGGCATATCCAATTCCACCAACCATTCTTCATATGTTTTAGTCTCTAGGCCTTTAATCATCTTGGTTACTCTTCTCTGAATTTTTTCTGGAGTCTCAATATCATTTTTGTAATTGTAATTCATCTATGACTGATGTCATAAAAGTCCCTGTCATCTTCTTTCTTTTACCATGCCCCTTCCTGGTTCTTATCAAGTCATAAACAGGGTAATGTGATTCCTGAAGCAGCCAGAAACCATACTGTGCATATTGGTGCAAACGCTCTGAAGTTTTGAAGGAAGAGTATTATTTGCAGTTGGAGTAAACATTCACCTGACTTTTTTTAAAAAATGAAAATTTAGCTTATCTTTTTCAGAGCTGATTCACTGTAGTTCACTCTTGGGGAAGAAAAGAAAAGAAATGAGTAATCTGTTCACAGATAAGACCTTTGACCACAATCAAAGAAAGTACTTGTGGGTTTTTTTTACCCCCGCAGCTACAACTAGCTGCATCTGCTATTTGAGGATGACACCACAGGAGCAATTACGTGCTACCCCCTCATGTAATGCTCAATCTAATGGCCACTCATAGGGAACATTACAATGTTACCCTGTGACATTACATTTCAAAAACAGGCAGGAAACACTCGCTTTTTATTTGCTGAAATGTTTAATGACTTGTGAAATCAACAGCCACAAAATCCAGTCTACTTTTCTCTTTGCTAGTAGGAAGTTGAAATTATTCTTTTTATACTCATTGCTTGGTCTTTGATCTGCTTCATGTGAGACTTTTGTAGAACTGCATTTGAATCTAACAATCTAATTCTGAGAAAGACAGGGACTGATGTTTAACCCATTTCCAAAGGCAAAGTGGGAGGTTGGACCTGCAGATCAAAAATAGGCATCTCTTTTAAAGATAAGAAACTCCTCCATTGTTGATTTAATATCATTTGTTGTCATCTACTTTTCGGGTACCACAGGTTGTTTGGATGCCTATCTACATTGCTTATATCACGGGGCAAGGAAAACTTGTAGACAATTGTCCGCAAATAACAATTTTGTAAGACTATAATTTTTTTAAAAAAGTGGAGCAAATTCAAAATGGCAACTGAAATTTCACTGAATAATCTTTAATCAAAATAGCTATGTAACATTGAGAAAAGACAAAATAGTTTCCGTAATTAGAGAATTTTCTCAAGAGGAGATCATTCTTTTCCCAAATAGTCACAGGAATATCTATTTTAAAATACTATTTCAGTGTTAAAAATCAAAGATGAAACTCAAGCAACTGAGGAACTGATGCAAATGAAAAGAATGATCAGGTGTATTTGTCAGAACCGTAGACAGGATCCAATATGTTTTGGCTTGCATTTTTTAATCTCACTGCCCAGAATCATTATAAATAGGACAACCTATGAATTTGATAAATAAATAAATAATAAAACGAACAACTTAATCATGTTGCTGTTGCCAAAATATTGTTTTTTTCCTAATAAGCTCCTAAATATCATATATCTAGTATTTTCTTTAAGTAAACAGCCATTTGTTTTATGTAAAGGAGCATCCCAAAAGTATTTAATAGTTCATTCCAGGCATGATTTTCAAAGAGATTGGCGGACAATTGCTCTTCTGAGCTATAGTATTTTGTCACAGTCTAACTTATCATCGCCCAAGGAACATATTAGATACCAAGCATTGTCACCAGCAGATACCTGCTATGTTGGGTCCTGAGGGTTTCCAGAATAACTTGTTATTTTTAGTGATGGTAATCCTCCAGTATGAGCTCCTGGCTAAATTCTTTAGAAATTTGTGGCATGTAGTCTCAAATCACATGTTAAATTGGAAGCTTGTGCCTGGTTCCTTTAGATTGCAGATGTTTGTTTCAAAGCAACTCCAAGGTGTAGGAATGATAGGCACAATAGCATATGGGAGCAGAGAGTTACATCTTTCGCCTACTTTTCAGATCCATACTGCTCTTGATAATACTCTGTAGGAGGGAATATATTTCTCCTACGAGGCTAAAAACATATTTTGGAATCTGTATGATTTAAATAGGGAAAACTGGTTTGGATAGGGAAGTTCAGTACACCTGTAATCATCAGCTACTATATGTAGCCTGTTCCCTTGCAACACCCTTTAGGAGAAAAATAAAAACTTTTGTTCTCTTGTGTAATGTGTTATTTGGCTCTTAGTGTGCATCATAAAGGCCAAAGACGACTTTTGCTGCTACTCCTTTCATGGTGATAAGCCAACTTTTTCTTTTTAATATAATTATTATTGAAATCATCATAATATAAAATACAAATGTAAACAAAGATAATAAGAAAATTGGGAAGGGAAAATAAAGGGAAGGAAATGTGCAATAAGGGGGAAAAAAAAAGAAGAAAACATTAACTTCCTACTTTTTTCAGCACAGTACAATAAAATAATAAAATGCAGTTTTATCTTTTTACTTACAGGTAGTCCTCAACTTATGACTACAATTGAACCCAAAAATTTCTGTTGCTAAGCAAGACATTTATTAAGTGAGTTTTTCTCCATTTTATGACCTTTCTTGCCACAGTTGTTAAGTGAATCACTGAAGTCGTTAAGTTAGTAGCATGATTGTTAAGTGGATCTGGCTTTCCCATTCCTTGTCAGAAAGTTGCAAAAGGTGAGGACACTGCAATGGTCATAAATATGAGTATGTTGCAAAGTGTCTGACTTTTGATCATATAATGATGGGGATGGTCATAAGTGTGAAACCATGGTCGTAAGTCACTTTTTTCAGTCCTGTTGTAAAGTCAAATGATCACTAAATGAAATATTGTAAGTCGAGGACTACCCGTACTTAGTATATACTACTCATTTCTTTAACATTGATTAGCCAACTTTCAACAGACTTATATACACAGAATTGACATCAATTTATAAGGCTCTTTTGCAGGCAAACGTTTCTTTGCTTTTTGTATTCGCAAAGTGAAAATAAAATCCAGCTGGTTTTTCTCCATAGCAAGGAAGCACATTAAAAACAAAGCATGCCAATTGTTGATAAACACAGAGTCTAGGTGGTTTCAATGGCTGTTAACTTCTGCAGTAAAACAAAATGGAGATACGCTGAAACATTATAGGCCAACATATTCATGGTGAAGGTGTATGGAGAGTCTCAATCATCCAGGTCATGGTTGTCCCAAAAGTGCTTTTTTGACGAGGCAATTGGACTTTCTAGTTTTTTCCTTTGAAGACGTTTTGCTTCTCATCTTCTCATCTTCTTGGATGAGAAATGAAACATCTCCTAAGAAAAAATAAGAAAGTCCAGTTGCCTCTTGAAAAAGCACCTTTGGGACATTTGCATTTGATCTTGAACTTCAGCTTACATAAAGAAGGAACCACACACTCTGATTTACATTTATATTTGAGGAAGTCAGATATAAATTGGTTTAGAATCACTGTTTGGGTCAAACTGGTTCCTCATGAGTGGAAGAGGCTTTCATAAGAGAAATAACACCGGAAGTATTTTTATTTTTCCCTCTCTGCTCTCCTCTTGCCCTTTTCTGAATGAACTCCCAGTTCCCAGGAACAGATTTTACTTTACATGGATGAGGGTGGGTAGTGAATCACAAACTATGACTGTGCTTCTCTTTTCATTCCAGAGATGAGAACCTTTGGTGGAACAGAAAAATTTTGGTGAGAGAGTTTTACCAACTGGATTCTAGCTGCAGATCCCGCAAACTGCTGCGACTTATCATCTAAGAGAAGTAAAACAATCTTGCATTTTCAATCTTGAATATGAGCTTTCTATTTCATTCTACTTTTGAGGAAAAGTATTACAATTGGCCAAGTATATATCAGTCTGGGTATTCTATGGGCTAGAACAAAGCAGATCCTGGCCAATGTGAGCATGCTAAAGGTAGGGACTGCCTGAATCACTCCCACTGGAGATGAGCGGGATTTTCTACAATATTACCCTGAGCATAAAAATGGTCTAGAACAGGGGTGTCAAACTCAAGGCCCCGGGGCTGGATTTGGCCCGCAGGGTGCTTAGATCTGGCCTGTGGGGTTACCCTAGAAACAGAGAAGGCCTGGCCCGTGGTGCCTCTACCAGCAAAACTGGAGATTGGGGGGCCGCGGGCTCCATTTTTGCTGGCAGAAGGCTGTCCCAGCCTAAAACAGAGCTTGGGAGCCCGTTTTCACTGGCAAAGCGCTCGGGCCACTACAGGCACTCCCGACATGAGTGACACCAAGCTGGCCATGCTCATCCTGGCCATGTCCCTCCCATGCCCCACAAGGTCAAACACAAGCCTGATGCGGCCCTCAATGAAATCAAGTTTGACACCCCTGCTCTAGAATCAAACTCAAGGATAAAAATCCTTTTATGCTTTCCTGCTCCTCTTTCAAGATTTTTGAAGCATCTTCCAATTCAGGATGATTGGTCCTTATCCTTCTTTAATCACCTGTAATTCTAAATGTAATTTGATATTAAACTGTACAATCCTATAGGTGTGTGGTATAATATGGTGTGTGTGTGTGTGTGTGAATATGTTATGAATAATTCAAGTGTAATGGCTAATGTAATGCCTGGAATACATTCACCACATGATAAATGTGCTTGTAAACTGCCCTTGTAAAATGAATTATGGCTATTTCACCTGGCCAATATACAGTACATATAGTGGTGTCCTTGGTGCTCTCTGAGTTTTGTTGTTTGCTTGCAGAAGTTTCATTACCCAACTAGGTAACATCATCATCATACCTAGATGGGTGATAAAGCAATTGCAAGAAAACAACGAAGTTCAGAGAGAACCAAGGACCCCATATTTCAATCCGAAGCTGCAAATATTCTCTTCTCTTTTGGTATCAATGTATTGTATTATCTTCTATTGCTATCCCCTGTTGTCCGTGAAAAAGAAATATATCCCAAAGGCTGTATATTTCTGAGGCAATGTGCAGTATCACCAAAAGGCCTTGGAAATGCCCATAATTTTGACTGCATTTTGTACTTTGTCTGTGCAATATATATATTCTCTGGTCAATATTATGTTAATTCTCCTAGAAACTACCCTGGGTTTCTCAATTTAGTTGAAAGGGAGGCAGCTTATTGTTTGCAGGGTTCATTTGATCTACCATGTCACTGTATGTGATTTGCAGTATATTCTCCCAATAAACTTGCAGGATGAAAGGAAGCTGGGCAACTTACCTATCTCCAGCCATCAGCTAAGAAGCTTGCAGGGGGAAGAGGATTTTAACTGTTTCCCCTTTGCCCCTGACGAAATAACTTCTAACCTGTACTATTATTAATTTGAGGCAAAATAATAATTATTATTCCCCATGGGAGAGGAACGTATTCTAATAATGCTCATATTTATATTTATTTATATCCAACTTTTGTTATTTTTATAAATAACTCAAGGGGGTGAACATATCTAATACTCCTTCCTTCTCCTGTTTTCTCTATAACAACAACCAACATTTGAAGTGGGTTGGAGAGGGGGGGAGGGAGAGGGAAGGAGGGAGGGAGGGAGAGAAAGAGAGAGAGAGAGAGCAGCCCCAAGTCACCCAGCTGGCTTTCCTGGCTAAGAACTCACATCTAGTGGCTTTAGTACTTTAACCACTAGACTAAAACTGGCTCTCAGTGTAACTACTGTATATGCAGCCATGCCCTCTTTTTTTTTTTTTGCAGCTCAGCTGTGTCAATGGAGGACTTGCAGCAAATCCTGAATGGCCCAATGACTTGATTTGATGGCCTTCACTGAATTAACTCCTCCTTTTGTTCTAAACCAGAGGTGGGTATTCAGCAGGTTCTGACCAGTTCTGGAGAACCGGTAGCGGAAATGTTGAGTAGTTCGGAAAACTGGCAAATACCACCTCTGACTGGAGATTTTACGGTATCCTTCCCCTGCCTGCCCACCAAGCCACACCCACAGAACCAGTAGTAAATTTTTTGGAATCCCATCACTGTTCTAAACCCTTCAACAGCCAACAGAGGCAGAATACTGAGTCTTTGAATTACTTCCATGAATGGTTGAGTGACTTAGTCTGAAGAAGCCCTTCATTATACAGGCTTGGTACAGAATAATGGGCCCTGTATAGGACAGTGCTCTGAAAAGAAATAAAAATTTCCACAGCAATTGGACGTAAGACACTTTCCTATAATCCTCTCCTTGTCCATGAAATCGATGGTGAAGTATTTGTAAAGGCCTTGTTTCTTAATGTTTCCTCAGGTATTTATAGGAATAGTTGTTTAATGGGTCTCCCCCCCTCGCCCCCGAAGACTAAAAATACAGATTATTAAAATTAAGCATCTCTGTGATGAACTGGCTTGTAGGATATAGGTGTAATATATTAGAGGAACAAATTGACATTTACAGTGTTATTCATATTATCACCTTAGTGGTAAAACAAACAGAAGCATAACATTATAATCTTGATTGTTCAGGTCTCCAGCTTTCTATAAAAACATGAAACACACAGCCATTAAATGGCTTTAGAAGGCCAGCAGCCGTTCACAGAAAGGACCCAGAATCTGACTAAATGCCACTTTTATTGATGAAAAGGAAATATTTTTAAACACCAATCTGAAAGCTTAATTAATATTAATTAATATGCTACAGAGGTGCTGCACTGGTAAAGAGGTGTTGCCTCATAAAATATTTTGTAATATCCACATTGAATTCCATTTATAGGGTGGGGTAGGAATATGGGTTAGGTGAGTTCAACATGGATTTGAGGAGGAATTTAAGTCACCAGCATAGAAACGATAGACTTGTAAAAATAATAGATCTATCTATTATCTATCTATCATCTACTATGTCTCTGTGTCTATCTGTCTATAAAATGATACAGGTAGTTCTTGTTTAATGACCACAAATGGGACCAGCAGCTCATTCATTAAACAAAGTGCTTGCTAAGGGAACCTGTAACTGTGCTTATGATCTTTAGCTTTACAGACCAGTGAAGATGGTAAGTAGGAAGATTGGCTGCAAAGTTCCTTTTTCATTACTGCCATGGTTGTTAGATGGTTGCTAAATGAGGGAGTCACTAAAAAAGACATACCTGTATAACCATATGACTTTATAAAATAAAATTGCTTCATTGGAAATAAATAATTCCCCCCATATCCAAACAGGATGAATTTGCTTAATTTTGCACTATTCTCAAAATTCAGATTTCATACAAAATAAGTTACTGTCATTCATGAAATTCAAGGAAAAAGAAGAAAATAAGAAGAACAGGGAGAGTTTTTTTTTTTGCCTTACACCAGTTTTTCTTAAACTGTTTTTAAAATACAGCAACTTTCAAAACATCAGTTAAGCACTCTATTGCTTTTAGCACTTTCACTTTCAGGTAAGATGCACAACCATTTGGACAGGATGGTATAAAATCTCCTGCCTTGAGCAGGGAGTTGGACTAGAGGACTTCTGAGGTCCTTTTCAGCCCTATTATTCCATGTTCTAAGTGAAACTAATATATGAGATAGACTCATTACATTCAAAGTAAGATAGTTCAAGCCATGATTTGTCATAATTATAATGATTATGGCTTACAGCTCATGAAAACCCCAAATCCACAATCTCAGAAAATTAGAATATTACATGCAATCAATAAAACAAGGATTGTATATAGAACAATATCGGACCTCTGAAAAGTATAAGCATGCATATGTACTCAGTACTTGGTTTGGGCCCCTTTTGCAGCAATTACTGCCTCAATGCAGCATGGCATGGAAGCTATCAGCCTGTGGCACTGCTGAGGTGTTATGGAAGACCAGGATGCTTCAATAGCGGCCTTCAGCTTTTCTGCATTGTTCAGTTTCATGTCTCTCATCTTTCTCTTGGTAATCCCCCATAGATTCACTGTGGGGTTCAGGTCAGGCGAGTTTGCTGGCCAATCAAGCACAGTAATCCCATGGTCATTGAACCACGTTTGGTGCTTTTGGCAGTGTAGGCAGGTGCCAAGTCCTGCAAGAAAATGAAGTCAGCATCCCCATAAAGCTCGTCTGTGGAAGGAAGCATGAAGTGCTCCAAAATCTCCTGATAGATGGCTGCGTTGACCCTGGACTTAATGAAGCACAGTGAACCAACACCAGCAGATAACATGGCTCCCCAAATCAACACAGACTGTGGAAACTTCACGCTGGACTTCAAGCATCTTGAAGTGTTTGCCTCTCCATTCTTCCTCCAGACTCTGGGTCCTTGGTTGCCAAATGAAATGCAAAAGTTGCTCTCATCAGAAAAGAAGACTTTGGACCATTGAGCAACAGACCAGTTCTGTTTTTCTTTAGCCCAGTAAGATGCTTCTGACATTGTTTGTTGTTTAGGAGCGGCTTGACAAGAGGATACAACATTTGAAGCCCATGTCCAGGATCCGTCTGTGTGTGGTAACTCTTGATGCACTGACTCCAGCCTCAATCCACTCCTTGTGAAAGTCCCCAACACTTTTGAATGGCCTTTTCCTGACAATTCTCTCCAGGCTGTGGTTATCCCTGCTACTTGTGCACCTTTTTCTTCCACACTGTTCCCTTCCAGATAACTTTCTATTAATGTGCTTTGATACAGCACTTTGGGAACATTCAACTTCGTTTGCAATTACCTTTTGAGGCTTTCCCTCCTTATGGAGGGTGTCAATGATGGTTTTCTGCACAACTGTCAGGTCAGCAGTTTTTCCCATGATTATGATTCCTACTGAACCAGACTGAGAGACCATTTAAAGGCTCTGGAACCCTTTGCAGGTGTTATGGCTTAATTAGCTGATTAGAGCAGAACACTTTGAGCCTAGAATGTTGAACCTTTTCACAATATTCTAATTTTCTGAGATTGTGGATTTGGGGTTTTCATGAGCTGTAAGCCATGATCATCTCAATTATGACACATCACAGCTTGAACTATCTTGTTTTGCATGTAATGAGTCTATCTCATATATTAGGTTCACCTTTTAAGTTGCATTACTGAAATAAATGAACTTTTGCATGATATTCTAATTTTTCAAGTTTCACCTTTATATTGTACAACTAGGTTTTGATTGCAGGACTTGAATAATTTAGGACTGAAATGGAAGCTTCCTATTATGACTGTAAGTTATGATGGTTGTAAAGCAAACCATCCACGTAATCAACCTGATTTTATGATCTTTTTTGTGATCTTTAAGTGAATCACCATGGATATTGTGTGAATCTAGATCATTAAGTGAAATGCTATTGTCGTTAGTCAAACTCATGGTTTGCTATGGAATGCCTTTTCTGAAAACTGGAAGTAAACATTGGTTTTCATTAAAAATGTCAAAAATTGCAATCATTTGATTACGGCTGCTGTCAAACACCCAAAATGAGACTGCATGAGTGTGGGAGAGTATCAGAACTTAGAAGCTTCTTCTTTGTTTGCTGTTTTTCTCTGACAGAATTTTCCTTTTTTTCATTTTGCACACATCAAGATCTACAGCATCTAAAACCCCAATCGTATCGTGCATATTGTAGCCTCACAATAACAGAAGTTTCAGTTGCATCAAACACGATCTGCTTTCGGCTACAGCTTGCACTAAATTGAATATTATATTATCTGAACTCACATTAATTGCAACCTAGCTGCGTTTGGAGATGCCTAAACCAATTCCAGAATTGCATGCCAGACTGGGAAATTAGAAACAACAAGGACAAAACCAATACAAGAACCGAGTAATAGCAAACCCGTTCTATATAGCTGCAAAACAAACAATATATCCTGTAATCCCCAGGAGTCAAGCTCGTTTGGAAGAATGCTTTACATTTTAAAGAAAAACAACAATGCTCTAATTTAGTTTTCTCTGAAATGTTAAAAGAAATCCATGCTGTACTAACAGATATAGGATTCCCTCAGAATGGCTTTAGCAGAGCAGAATGGTACAAGGAGATGATGGATGAAAATTTCAGAACCCCAAGTCTGTGGAAATGGTTCCATTGTCCTCAGTGTGTCTAATTCAAATGCAATACTACAAAAATAATAATAATAACCCATAGAGCAATTGCAAGTTAAAATGAAGAGCAGCAGAGGCTAGGCTGTCCGATTGTAAAGGGGAGAGTCATATTTTAGCAGAAGCTCTAGACAGGTGCTACTTTCAGGCTTGCAAATCTCTCACGGAGTTTCCATTGGGTGGGTGGGAATCAGTATCTAAAGCAGTTGTGGGAACAGTTCACACTAGTTCGGAAGAACCGGTTAACTTTCTGAGCAGTTTGGTGAACTGGTTATTGGAAAAATCATTAGGGCAGAGAACCGGTTGTTAAATTATTGGAATCCCACCACTGATCTAAAGGCCTGGAAGGTACCAAGCTTATTTAGACAGGTCAACTCCCATAGTTCCTCATCACCTTTCTCAACCTTTTTTAATGGCATTTTTGTGAATCCATCAACCGGCTGTTCTCATCCCAGATAACTGAGCAACATGTAGGTTGTTTTTAAAACCATTGCATAAATCCTTTTGTTCTCTGAACAGTTTATCGCAATCATCCTGGTTTGCTTGATGCTGTGTGCACCTCACTCCTTTAGACTATATTCTGTTTTGCCCCAACTTTCCTAGGATCACAGATTGTTCAAAGCAAGGAGTATAGCCCAGAAACAATGCTTCAAATCAAATTTGGCCAATGATTATGAATCAGTGTGGAAAAGCAAGGCCATCAATTTGGCAATTAAATGGAGATCTATCTGCACCATCATGTTCCCCATAATTACCTAAAATGGTGAAAGTTGGACTATGAAAAATATAGACAGAAAGAAAATTAACTCATTTGAGCTATGGTGTTGGAGATGGTTCCTTCATGTTCCTTGGACAGCAAAGGTGACACACAAGCAAGTACTGGAAAGTATTAAAACCTAACATATCACTTGGAAGGCAAAAACCACAAAATTTCATCTTTCGTATTTCAGTCACATCATGAGATCAAGCTCACTGGAAAAGGTGGTTATGCTCAGTGTGGTCAAGAGTAAAATGAGGCTGTCAAAAACACAGTGACTGGACACCATAAAAAAACATAGAAAATTAGCTTGGACTTGGGACTTTGGGATAGAGATCTTTAAAAGCTGTAGTTTGTCCATCTTTGTACAACAACATTTCTCTTTTTCCTGTTAAACTTTGTTATTCTGTTGGAATCAAAGTGAAACTACAGGTAGTCCTCAGCTTACAACCACAAGTGAGCCCAACATTTATGTTGCTAAGTGGAGCAATTTGTTAAGTTTTGCCCCATTTTATAACTTTTCTTGCCACATTTGTTAAATGAATCACTGCAGTTGTTAAATTATAACACTGTTAAGTGAATCTGGTTGACTTTCCTTGTCAGAAAGTTGCAAAAGGTGATCACATGACCTCAGGACACTGCAACTGTCATCGACCATAGGGGATGCTGCAGTGGTCGTAAGTGTGAAAAATGGTCATAAGTCCTTTTTTTCAGTGCCATTGTAACTTTGGTCACTAAAGGAACTGTTGTAAGTTGGGGACTGCCTGTACTTTATTCAGATGAATCAAATGCATGACGAATTATTTTCTACTCTATAGTAGCCCATTTAAGAGTGGTGGAATGGGTACAATAAGAGAGAATTATAAAAATCTCAGCGAACTATAGATCCCATGAAACTCAGGGACAGGAGAGTAGTGGTGGATGGTGTGCGGGAAGATATTTGTTAAAATGAGATACAGTTGAATTTACCTTCAATTCACGTATCAGTGATTGCAGTCTCTTTAATAGTAAGCTTTCTGTTAAGTCACTAGTATTCTAATACTCCAGCTTCTTGGAGATCCTTTGATATAAGACACTTTTAAAAAATGCCTGTATATTCCGATATACTAGCGTACCACACCCACACTTCTCTATGCATATATATTTTAAAATCTCACAAACATCACCTGAGATGAAATATACATTTTTATGGGAAGGGCACAGTGAAGATCCACATCTTTTTTTTAAAGGATTAGAGCCCCGGGGTTGGTGGCTTGTGATTTATATGACTGTATCACACTTGAGCTCATAATTATATTTGCCAATAAATTTCTCAGACAAGCATCATTTGTAAAGTTCACGCTCATTTCATAACAAATGCTGCCATAAATGGCAGTCCACCTCCCTTGAAAAATTAGCTTGTCAGGATGAGCTAAGATCATACTGAAAATGTCCCAAATTACTAAGCATGGCTACTCTCCATGTTTGCTACTCAGGTCTTTTTAAGGCATTCTTTGAAGTTACTGAAAACAGCTATGTATTTTCTCTGAATGTGCCTGCATTTAAGCAAGTTGGGAGGCAAATGGAGCATTTTTCACTTAGTGCATTTGAGTAACTTTGATTTCCTTTAAAATGTAATCTCAACCCAGAAAAGTGGTTATAGTTCACATGATTGTTTTTCCAATACTCTTCTAAATCTATGAATATGAAATAGCATGATAATTAATACCGTAGTATTCAAAGAACAATTGTTTCTAAAACATAAGAACCTCTTCCTGATATATACCTATAAATCACATGACAATGTTTGAATACAGATGCTGAAATATCAAAAGCAATAGTTGTACTCTTAAGCAGGACCAATTCTGTTGTTAATGTTGCTGGCATCCATCATTGAGATCGTAATAACTAACAGTTCCCATTGAACTCCAGGCCCCGTCATTCCTGACCAGTCAACCTATTGATTAGAGACAATAAATATTATCATCAACAAGATAAAGAAAGCCACAAATTCTGTAAGACTTTCAAAAGTTATATGAACTGGAGGACCATGTAAATATGATGGATGGATGGATGAATTCTGTATTCAAGAATTTTAGTTAAAAGTGGACAAGCTCCCAATGCAAGTCCTGGAACTGCATTGGGCTTATCCCAATGAACTTGATCAGTCAAAAGAAGAAGAAAAATAGAGAGGATGTAATAATGTCCACCATATTTGGGAAGACAACTTCTCTTAGTCCCCGTGATCTTCAAAGAACACTGGAAAAGCATCTTTACTGAAATTCTGGTGACAATGTTGGGCTAATGGGTTAACACAGCATCAACTTCCTGTTTTCCTTCCTGGAGGTAACCAAGTTTAAAAAAACGGTCTAAATAAATGCCAGTTTTTGGAAGGCAACCCATCAGGGCTGGTGCCTTCATTCTGTAATCCCTATAGAATCATTCTTGGACATGGGGAGAGGTCTCCTGTGCTTGTTCTCATTTTCTGCCCCTTGTCCCCCTCCCTTAATTTTATGGGGGGCTATCAATTTTGATGCAGTGGGCAAAATCAAACTCCTCACTTTGGTTCTTTCCAGATTTGGATCTCTAATTTCATAGTTGGCATGATAAATTATAATGAAAACAATAGGCATTAATTGTCTGGCATGCAGACACCGCCATATTTCATCCATAAGTGGTAATAGCAATGAATGCACTTATCAGAAGAGAGATGGAGATAATTGAAACAAATACATAATGAACATTGCACTTTTCATAGTGGGGTCCTTCATTGTGTGGATCACAAAATGTAAATTTGAAGTAAGAGAAATACAGAGCACACAACAAATAAGGAAGAAATGGTCATTATTCATTTTATTCCACAAAAGCACTAATTTTGTGTAGTCTCTAGAATTAATTAGGCACTTAAAACCAGCTCCTGCTTTTGTGCATTGGCCTTCCATATTTTTATTAAAGTTTGTTGACATGGCCATCTGATTTATTTTATTCTGAATAAGAAAAATAATACTCTGCCTTTGAACCCATAAAATGTTCTGCTATAGTATTTCAGAGCTCTGCACCCTAATGCCATTATGTGTGGTAATTATGTAATTGCACATCATTACACATTCTGGTGACATGATCATGCATGGGTTCCACTAATTGTGTAATTAGACCTAATTACAGCAGTTGTGAAAATATATGGTAATGAGATAGGAAGAGAAAACCTTAAAAAGCAAAGAAAAAGTAGAGCTCAAAAGTAGATATTATTAAAGTCAGTGTAGATACATAGGAAACACAGGTCCATTTCAGGAAAATAATTTTATTTGATCTTGACATTATGACTATATATGTGTGAGTTTATACATACAGTATGCATAGTATCTCTCTCTCTCTCCCTCCCTCTCTCCCTCTCCCTCCCTCCTTCCCTCCCTCCCCTCTCTTTGTATAAATGCTTCGTATGGCAAAAAATTTCAGTGGCAAGATCTACCTGTCTAATTCAGGAGTAACGATAGTTCAACTCTCATTCTGAATGTTTTATACAATATTCTTTCTGGGATCTTGGAACTGATTCACACATTTTAAATAGGTGCTGATATTCACCAACCTTTGTCATGGAATTGGACAAATGCAGGGGAGGCAAGATGCAATGTCAGCATCAGAAGTATAGGCCTACCACATGTAGAAGCCCTATGCTACAGATTTTTTTAAAAAAACTGCCAAATTATGAGTTGAAAGGGCCCAGTTCCCCAGAGTACGACAAAAAACTTGAGGTAAGCTGCTATACCAGGAACAAAAATCAAAGGTCTGGAAGAGATCTAAATTGGATCTGGAAAATCAGAAACAAAACTAAAATTTATTTATTTACATATTTACCATATTTATATGCTATCTATCTTACAGAAATGTGTACAGACAGTGTACACTAGAACCCTATAAACAGTAAGTGCAGAAATACTCTAAGATTAACTTTGAATGATCACTGAATGAATGGTCATGAATTGAGGATTATGTGTGATCACTTGTAAAAAAGCTGAGGACCTTTTACCTCCTTCAAAATGGATTGTGGCATCCAGACAATGTACGATTGTGCCTTCAGTTTGGTTTAGTCAGAATCTAAATTTAATTACATCTTCTACAAGAGTTGCAGCAAAATAGTTGGTTGAATTTCCTGGAGGAACATAGTCTAATTGTAGAATATGAAAAACGTCTGCTGTCTGATTGTATTGACTGGGAAGTGAGAAGACTTAATTTCTCTGTGTGTCTTTCTGTCTCTCTCTCTCTCTCCTTTTTTTCCTTATTAAGCTTAGTCAGGAAATCTACCTGTGTGAATACATTGGTCTCAATTTCTCCACCCTGTGGAATCTTATCAACAAGAAGCCTGACTTTTACAGCTCCATCATTGAGCTATTCAGCAACATTTTGACCCGATTTTTATTTTGTCTACCACAGAATACAAGCGCTTGTCTCTTCTACTTCATCATGACCAGAATGCAGACAGTCCAAAAGCTTCTCTGGGGTAAGCCCAGAGATGTCAATGGCATTACACCAGGAATTAATTGAACCCTCTCTATGCAGCCTGACTTCCGACTGTGTGCAAGTGGAATCTCTTGGTGCCTCTATTTAGAAGCCGCAGTTTCCATTAAATGTAATTACTTCTCCCTGAGGCTGTAAATAGAAGGAGGCTTTGGTCATGTTTCATTCTTGTCCTTTGCTGCTTTTGCAGAATCCAGGTGTGGCTTGCAAATGAGGGGGCTTCCAAAGTGAGAAGAACTGATACGCACTGTGGATTTCTCTTGTTTTGGGTACAGTGCAATAGGAACGATGATAGACCAATACCAAGCAAAACAAACACACCAAAACTGGATTGTTTGTGTTTAGTAGAAACAGGTTCCTTGCAGGGGATTAAAGAGGGATAAATGACCAGACCTACTCCTTTGTCTCCAGATTTCATACAAATGTAGAGACATCTAACCACATTCTCTGTAATGTAGGCAGCCTGTTCCTAACACAATACACCCCCCCACTCAGTGCGTTTCGCCTTTATGCTTCTTTCTGATCCTTCCAAATCTCTAAAAGGGCAGCTCATCAACCTCTACTGAGGCTCAACCTGGGACTGCAGAAGAGTCGTTCTGCCCCTACTTGTTCTCCCAAGGAATCAGGCTTGGCTGATGCAAGGATAGATCATAAAAATACCCCAAAATATTTTCTCCCTGTTGGATATTTTTTTGAAATGCCTGGAGAATTAATTATATATTCTCTGTAAAACTTGGAAGGAAATGTATTTTTTTCCCCTGAGAAAGGGACTGTAGCTCGATAAAGGTCCCAGGTTCATGCTCAACATTTCCAAGAAGGACTGGAAAAAATGCTATCTAAAAACTGGCAAAGCCTTTAACCATGGAGGACTCATGGGAGTTTCCTAATGAGAATCACATGTATCACTTTGTCCAGCCTTTTCATGGCCTCTTTTGTATAAAAGTTGCAGGGCTTATGTACTGGACTAGAACTTCTATATGATCATGCTCATCAGACTTATTCACCCATGGGGTTGATGCACCTGGAACCAGAGGTGAAATGCGACTGGTTCTGCCGGTTCTGGAGAGCCGGTAGCGGCGATGAGCAGCAGAGAGAGAACCGGTTCTCTCCGCCGCCCACCCGATCTCCTATACTCACTTTTATGGCCAGAATTCGAAGTGCAGCTGCTTTGCATGGCGCAGAATAGTGTCACGCAGCAGCTACTGCAGCAACCGGCATCGTGCAGGCTTGCAGGAGGAGAGGTAGAACAACTCTGCGCCTGCGCAAATGCCTCTGTGCCTGCGCAAAGTGTGTATTTGCTGCGTGTGTGCACGCAAAATGTGTGCATGCGCGCAAAGCACGTCCACCAAGCCACGCCCACCAAACTGGTGGCAACTTTATTTGTATTCCATCCCTGCCTGGAACCTACTGAATAGCACATCTAATTGTAGCTGGAATCTGAAGATGATCTACTTGCACCCGGGGTGGATCAGCTTTTAAATCTTGTTTTGGGTGGCTCCTTGACTGTGTCCCTTGACAGAAGGTTCCTTAAGAATAGATACATTTGCAAAGTGTATTGATTGTATGTTGTGGCTTCAAGCAGAAAGCTGAAAAACAGGGTGAATCAAGTAGGAACCTTCTTATCTACCTGGGATCAAATAAACCATTGGATTCTTTTAATATACTGGGATCTGGGATCAAAACTGGAGTCTGTTCCAATCAAATCAAAATTCTTTCACAACCCCAATCTTATGAGGTGAGTCAGGTTGAGAGAGAGGGACTGGCCCAATGTCACCTAGCTGGCTTTCATGCCTAAGGCAGGACTAGAACTCCCAAACTCCTGGTTTCTAGCTTGGTGGCAAAACCACTGACTAGACCAAACTGGGAAGACTTAATTATTAAATATGTGAGGATGAAAAACTTTTGAAACTCTTACTTTACAATGGTCCAGTTATAGTTTCAGTTTCTTCAAGTACTTTAGCACAGTACTAAAAAAAAGTGCAGGAACAAGTGGAAATACTTACAGATTTGATTGCATTTGAAAATCCTATATAAATCAAAACATTTTAAGGCCATGTTTATTAGGCTGCTGATAAAGTATGACTCAGAAATCAAACACGTAAAAAATTGGATAATTACATGATGTAGAATTTGAATAAAGGACAACAAAAGGCAAACATTAGAATTTCACTGGAAGAAAAAACATTACATTTATTCTAAGCTCAGAGAAAATTGATATTAGATGTTTTAGTATTGCTATGATTGCTAAATAAAAAATCATTTTCAAAAATGTCTGGAAATGTAATTAGTAGATAAGATCATTTTTTTCACATTTGGTGGCAATATCACAAAACTCAACAATTCTGGAAAATGAATCACATTGGTCTGAAACAAAACTTTAATGATGAGTTCTCATTTCAACAGATGACATTAAACTTAGATAAACGATATATCTCCTCATGCTGAATTAGTTTTCTATATGATATCTGCTGCAAGAATGTAATATGCTTCTTACTGGAAATAATATTTATTTTTTTCAATGAAAGATTAGCAAAGATGAGGAAATGCACTTTCATGTCTACAATAACTTCCTTTCTAAAATGCAAATCTGGTACAGATTTCAAATCAAATTGAAACCATGCTTGGTTTATAATTTAAAACATGGACTGGTATGACATCCAAAATTTGGTTAACTATCATGGAATTCATATTTTAATTTTATAAGATCCCTAAATCTCAGTAGATTTCTAATAATTTGGGCTAAACTTACTACATTTGATGATTTATATTTTTTTTGCTAATTATAGTTTTGATATCTAGAGTTCATAATGACTTTTAGTGCTCTTAATGGACTCCAATAGAGATCATTACAGTTGGACAGCTAATAAATTTGTTTACAAATAAATACATTTGTAACTAATTAACGATATTATTAGTAATCTATAACCACCACCACAGTTTTAATTCCTGGTTGTTTTTTTATCTGTATGCGCACACTCATATACACTCTAACACACACATAACATGTTTTATTTTCTTATATTTTCATTATGAATTTCATTGGAAATGTTCAATTACAAACAAATATATTTGGATGGGAGTGAGCAAATGGATCACAAAGCTTTTTGGGTGGAGAATGGGGAGTCGGAAGATTAGGTAGAAACCCGAATGTACATATTAGTCTCCATAAAAGTATTTTCAGTGATTCCCTTTTGAATTTTCCTTAACAAAAGATAAGATTTATGCTTGCCTTTGTTTGCAAAGATGGATGTAAGAAACTTATTTTTATTTATGGGCCAGATTTGTAAATTAAGTGTCCAGGGAACTTAACTGTCCTGAGGAGAATGACTATAGCAGCTTACTCTGCACATTTCTTAGAGGAAATTGGTAATATCAAATGTGGGAGAATTAAATATTGGAATACTTTTTTCTTATTTTAAAGGGGGGATATTCTTGTAGAATTCATTACATAGAATTTATTTATACAGCACAGAACTGCAGTGTATCTGGAAGAAGCAATTATTTGTTCTGATATACAGAACATCATTTTTTTTCAAGATAATATGTTTGTTATCACAGCTCCAGCTTTATTTCTTGATTTAAATTTAGAGGCTGTCTGACTCTAGAAGACTCTGGATGACTTACAATTAAAACAGAAAGAACCATAGAACCATGGATCAAAAGTACTATGCATGCTGGGAAACATAGCAAAGCCCCTACAATTGATAGTAGCTCAATGCTTATGCTAGCCTCATGCATGGGAGTATATCCAGGTCTCCAGAGACTTTCAAAATGGTTGTCAGACTAGCATCCATAGAGATCTTGGAGGGCCTGGTGTTCCAGAAGGCAGACTTCAAAATGCATTGAAAGTTGGTCACCTTTGCCTTCAGATGGTTTTTTTTGGCTCACATGAGAACTGTTGAACTGTGTTGTGTCAATGGAAGATGTTCACCTACTCTTTTATCCATTCTTTGTTAGATTTTTCTCACAAAAGGTGAACTCTCTGACAGCATCATCATTTAGGTCAGTGTTATTTGTTATCACATGCTTAGCTGATAATTTCAGTCATGGATGAACTGATAATCCATATCCCTCGATGAGTTATTTAGGTGTGCAGCCAATAGGATGGTTTTCCTTGCTGTTTCCATGACAGTTCCTAAAGCATCATCGCATGCTTTGGTTTTTAATGAATTCAGCACTACAGTATTGTGGTGATGCTCTTCTCGGACATTTCTTTATATTTTTTGCCTTCTTCAGGAAGTCTGCTTGAGATGCTTGCCATGAAGCAATGCAATGTCTGAATTAGTCACATTGCAGTCCTCAAAGTATATCCAGATTGTTAAAAAAATAGTACATTATCATACTTTTGCAGGTACTTATGCGTCATTGTGTTGGTCAGTTCATATATTTGAAATCATTCATACAGGGAGGAAAATGGATCTGGTAGTAACCCAAAATATTAGACGAACAATTTAAAAATTAGTTGATTTCCCACAGGAGACAGCTGTCTGACATCTCCAAAGACAATCAACCAGAGCTCTCCCCAAAACCTCATGATTTTCAAAGATGTCTTGGAGACATCTATTGATGTTATTGAGCATCTGTGCTTTCACAGTGGGTATTTCATCAATAATAAGTCCTTGTGATTTCATCAGCATGACTGTTAGCTTGTTGGACACTTCTATAGACAGGTCTATCATTTTTTGTCACAGCCTAGTTGATGAGGAACGTGCGTATCACACACAGTTTTATATAGATAATAATCATTATATTTGGAATAATTTAAAGGCAGCATACAAATTATCAGCTGATTTCAGAATATTTAACACAACCTTCTTATACTGCATTGCGAAAGCATTGGTTGACATAAATGGAATTCTTGCTGTTGCATTTTGTTTTCCAGTCAGGTCAAATACATCAAATATTCTAGCATTACTGAAAGATCCAGTCTGTTTTCAAGATGCAAGTGGTGGCTATTTTTCTTTGCACATGTCAACATAGCAGGTGGTGCAGCATTTGTCTGAAGTACCTTTAGTATAAAAGATTTTGTTACATTCTCTGAGCCACCCCTTTTCTGTTAAGAACATTAGCAATATTTCAAAAAAAATTTTGAATTACAGTTGGCCACAACATACATACATACATATGTACATACGTATGTAAGTACATATGTACGTACATGTGTGTGTGTGTTGTGTGTGTGCATGGATCCTTCTACAATGGATGAAAAATACTTTATACACACTCCTTAGACTGCAGCTACTTGAGGAGCAGCTTTTGTTTTTGACAACAGCTCAAATTAAGTATCCATATGTGTATGTTTTTACGATCCCTTTGTGTTGCATCTCATATTTTTATAGGTGCATAGTTTCTCCCAGGAATTTAATCAAAATGTGAACATACTTGTTACCTCTATGTGTGCATGCACAGAATTATTCAAGGTGGATTCTGGTGAGTTGTCTGTGTTTCTGTGTACTCCTTGTGTTGTGACAAGGAGTGTATGTGTGTCTATGAAGGGGATTGCATACCCTCTGCTCTGAATGTAGAGGAGAAGATTAGAATAGAGGAGTTGGCAGCATTCCAAACTGCCTTCCCTGAGAAATGGATTAAGGGGGATTCCCTCCCCGCTCAGGATTTTATTTACTTCTCTATTGGTTCCAGTTACATCTGGCCTATTTTCTAACTTGATCTTTTGTTGGCTTGTTCAGATTTAATCTGTTTGGTTTTCAGAGAGTTATGTTGAGGGACAGATGGACATACAGAAAGATACCTAACCTCCTTTACAGATTTTCTTTCCAACATTCTGTTGGATTGGAAAGAATATGTGGATGTGTGGAATATTATCAGAGCTGGCTGAGATCTTTGCTAATTTCACACAGATAAACTCCTATGGGATATTCTTTACTGTCTTTACTGTCTAAACCTCCATCCTGGATGTGAGGCTGGATGTGTGTGTTATTTTAGGATTATTTTTTTTAAAAAGGTGGCTACTGACAATTCCAGATCTGGACACAGTACCAACAAATATTCATAGCTCTGTCCAATTCTGATTAATATTAATTTTAGGCTCAATAAAGCAGAGATTAATCCTCTGATTAAATCCTTTGATCCCCTCCCTCAAACCTGCCTTTAAAATGCAGATTTTTAAATAATCAATAAACACTGAATACTGAAAAAAGAAAGAAAGGAAAAAATGATTTGCTCTTTGCCAAGCATTCAAAGCAGCTGCAAAGACATCATTTTAGAGGACTTTTCAGAGTTCAGCAAAAGAAGCTGTAAGGTAATACACACAGTCATCCAAAGTCCAATATGTCTTCTTTGCCATATTATAGAAAAGAATTCAGGTGAAAACTAAACCGAATATGAATAATAAATTGGTTGAATATACAACAGAACAAAATCTGAACTATCAAAAAATCTTCATGAGTAGCACATTCCATTTTATCAAAATATAAATTCCATTGAATTTACTGTATCTTAAATCCTGTATCTAGAACTGTAGCAGTCCTTTTACAGTCCTTCCTCCAAAGGTCACAGTCTCTTTCTCCATGTACAAAAACAAGTACGTGTGGAATGGCTAAGAACACTCTTTCCTCTGAAATAGGCCAGTTTTTCATTAAATCAGGCTTTGAACCTAGATTGTGATTGGGTGGAGAAATAATTATTTGGCATCTTACCGGGCCTAAACGGTATGGAGGCAAATTTAATCAGACATCTATTTGCAAATGGGCATTTCTTTACAGCCAAACTTCAACATCAATGAAATATAACTTGAGCACAGTCTTGGTCTAGTTTTATGTAGAGTATGACAAAAGTCTTATTCCGCAGTAATCAGTGGTGGGATTCAAATTTTTTTACTACTGGTTCTGTGGGTGTGGATTGGTGGGCATGGCAGGGGAAGGATACTGTAAAATCTCCAGTCAGAGGTGGTATTTGCTGGTTCTCTGAACTACTCAAAATTTCCGCTACCGGTTCTCCAGAAATGGTCAGAACCTGCTGAATACCACCTCTGCCAGTTGCAATGGGGTGGAATGCTCCAGCTTTTCTGAAAGTAGAACTGTCACCTCTTGGAACAGGGAGGAAAAAGACAATGGTAAGTTTCTGGCAATAATTAAAAACACAGAAGATATGTCCAGAACATCCCTGTCATCACTGCCAACTTTTCCAGTTAAGAACCGAATTGACAACAGAATCCACATGCTGCTCACAAAAACAGGGATTGGACAATGATACCAACAGAGGAGAATATTTAAATATATTGGAGAGTGAGCCAAGCCATAGATTTTGAGTCATTGTCTAGTTCTAGAACAGAAGAAACACAAGGCATCATGTTCTTCTAAAGCTGATGAGAAAGATGTGATGATGGTTTCAATGACAATGGCTTCTCATTGTCACAATCATGCTCCTAGTCCCACAGGATCTAAAATTAATCAGGAAGACAACATGGGCCTAGGAGAAAATTGCTAGTAAGAAAAGTTAAGAAACATATGCGAATGTCCCTTTCCTAAAAAAGTGAAAAAGGAGAAATTTGAAAAACTATAGGCCAGGAGAAACATTAAGAAGCTGTAAAATGTAAGCAGTGTTTCAGAGTCCAAGCTCCAGATTAAACCAATATTAAAACACTACACACTTGTAGGCTAACTTGCTTTATTTAGCCAGACCCAGCATGGCAAGCCCTGGACTTTAGGGTTTGACACAGTGTTCTTAATGGAAGTGGCTGTATGCAAATTCATCTATTCATGAAAATAGTATACAAGTTTATATTATATCAGAGAAAATTACTCCCCTCCCCCCAAACACACATGTTGCATAACACACAAAACTGAAAATCAAATTGGTATTGTCGGGCTTTCAAGTAATACACCCATAGCAAACAGATAGGTAGGTTCCTCAAAGAATAGTTTTATTGGACATATCATATTAGCACAAACTGGTGAAAACCGACTCTGAATGTTTCCACAGTTTTCACCTAATTAAAAGTAAAAGTTTCCCCCCTTTTCCAAACAATCAGTCACATGGTCCAAGCAGGGTGCCACCTGGTTTCTTGGTAACTTCACTCCTCCATCTGGCCACCTTTGGAAATGTCCTTGATTCCCAGGAGAAAGTATTTTGTTTTGGTTAGAAAACCCCAGCTATCTCAATTTCCCCCCTCCCTGTCCCTCAGCTCCAGTGTGGCAACACTGAAGTCTCAAAATGGCTCCAGTCAGGTCAGCTTCAGGGTTGATAGGTATTGTTTACACCAAAGCACCAACTTATTTGAACATACAGAGTTTTTAAAAAACTCTAAAGATCAACGAACCAAATTTGATGTGAGCATTAACCTAAGAAACTAGGATTCACCATGATTAACAGATTTGGTCACTTTTAGTTTTTCCTATCAGCACTACTTCAGTAAAACCCAGTAATGCAATACTTGCTGTATTTTAGTTTCAATAACCTGGTTACAAAATCACATTTTTAAAAACATCCCGCCAGTTAGAATTAAAAAATGGGCTAATATGGTCTGCTGTAGGGCAGCTTCCTATGTATTTCGCTTCCAGATATTATCTTTGCATCATACCTTGATGTAGCTTGCACTTTGACAATGTATAAAATTATATAAAGGATCAGCTAAAATGGAGAAACCTTTAACCCTGGAGCAACCTTCGATCATAATTGCTCAGAATGTGCAACCATCTCCTTACAATTTGAGGAAGGAAACTTACAAAATGTATATAAACCTAGTTAAAAGAAACTCTCTGAACCAGCCGTCCCCCAACAGGAGGATAAATAAAAGAGAAAAACTGGGTTTCCTTATATATGTGACTGCTCCATTTACTTTGCATCCTCACTCACCCCATTGTGCCTCTCCAAATATTAAGTGTAGTTCCTGGCCACCCAAACATTGCCACCCTTGAGCTAAAGGCATAACATTTGACTAGGATTAATGAAATCCAGGACTGAATCTCAATGGTGCATCTAAAGTGCAGAGCCTGTGTACAAAAAAATAGAACTATATTCTTGAAATAGGACTGGCACAATCCTAATTCAATCCAGTAAATTTGTCCTTGGAGGTATGGACCAATAATTGGTGAGGAAGTGGTATTTACCCTAAATTGAACTGACACATGTTATGGGGGAGTAATGGTATTTTCTTACAACAGATTAAGTTCTTAAATTCCATTTTATTCCAGGTCAGATTCAAGATCAACCTGATGGTTATAAACAGACTTGCATCATTGTACAACACCTCTTGTATCATTGGGTCCTCATAAATAAACACACAGAATACAGTCATACTTCCAAGCTGCATTAATTTCACTTTGTAAAATGCCCTGATCTTTAAAAGCCATCTGAAATATTATTGTAGATATATTTTTATCTTTATCTTTATTTAATCTTATATACTGCCCCCTCTCCCAGCGGGATTCGGGGCGGTGTACAGCCGAATAAAATATAAATACAAATACAATGTTTAAAATGAATTTAAAAAGAATTAAATAATTGGCTGGAAAAATTAAAAAAATTATCAAAGGATTAAAAAACTAAAAACCATTAAGGTCAAATTAAAAACCCTACACGTAACTCTAGGCCAGACTGGCTTGATGGAATAAGTAGGTTTTTAGCGCATGCCAGAAGGTTAATAGGTCAGGGATGGTCCTCATCTCCGGGGGTAATTCGTTCCAGAGAGAGGGTGCTCCCAGAGAGAAGGCCTGGACCCTCGGGGTCGCTAGCCATCCAGCCGGCGGCGCCCTGAGGAGGCCCGCCCTACGGGAGCGCACTGGCCAATGGGAAGCCGATGGTGGCAGTAGTATTTGTAGTATTTGAGTCTCCTTCAAGTTGAGCTTAACTCCTGGTGGCTTTCCAGACCTGCCTTATGGTATTTCCATTTGGAAATAACAGGACAATAATGCAATGTAGATTTCTTTGTTTTGTTTTGTTTTAATTTCCCAATCCCAATCTGGTTTATAACAATACCAAAATGTATTTTGTAATATGATTTTTATTACAACAGTGAAAACAAATGCAAGCTTGTCTCAGAGAAAAAGAGAAAGAATAAAAAGTGCAAAGAAAAAAGGGAAATATTATACCTTCTGATCAAGAGTTTGCTGCTGGGGGTTCGCAGGGATTCGGGAGATCTTCTAGCTAAGATTCTGCACAGTTTGGTGAATCCCCAAATCTCACTCCTGGCTGGCCCCACCCACCCCTCCCCTCCTCTCCCAGGAGTCCCCACGCAGCCCATTTTGGATGCAAGTAGGTGCAGGGTGCACGCAGAGGCTCGGAAAGGGTGAAAAATGGGCCTTCCAGAAGTTTGGGAAGGCTGGAAATGGGCCTGTTTCTGGTTTCCAGAGAGCCTCCAAAACTCGGGGAAGCTGTTTTCACCCTCCCGGAGGCTCAAGGAAAGCCTTTGGAGCCGAGGGAGGGCAAAAACACCCCCTCCACCGTGGAGCAGGAGGCCAACTAGGCCATGGCCACCATGGTCATGCTCACCCAGAAACCGGGCAGAAAACCTGTTGCTAACATTTTTGAAGCCCACTCCTGCTTCTGATATTCATCACAAATTAAAAACAAATTGGATAATTTTTCACCCCCTATAAAGTTGCAAACAGATATTGCTTCTTCTCATAACTCATACCATATCTATATGAAAATTCATAAATCATCTACTTTTCATGCCTAATGTCAGCAAAAAGCCTTTTTTGCTGACCATTTATAGGAACATGTTGTATTTTAATGTTGATCAAATAAACCAACCTTATATATAACTTTTACTTGTAGTAAGCTTGATATTTAATTCATTCCGATGTTGTTGTAGGATTGGGTCCCTCTTCAGTTTTTCTTTTTCCCATTCCAAAGGCTTCTTCAAGGCTTTAACAAACCTCTTTTATATATCCAATAAAAATGATATGGGTCATTTTTTTTTGTTATTATTTGTAGTTCCATTTTGATTTTCAAAGCTTTGACCAACTTCTTGTTTGTATCCTTGCTTGTATTTTCTTGGCTTGTGATTTGTATTTCCACTTTAGCTGCCTTCTCTATCTTGTAATCCACACTTTTTTTGGTTATCCAGTATTTTTGTTTCTACCAGGTAAAATTTATTTAGCATCTGTAAACCTTTATTAGCATCTTTTGGGCATAGTCTATCCACAGAAGCAGATATGATTGTTGACATTTCTGACATTGTAGTAACTATTTTCTGGCCCATTAAGTGTTTCAAATAGTATAGTGTTTTGTGTCATTTTGTAACTTCTTGCATTAAATCATACTTGTTAGTACCCCCTACTGAATAGGGAAATAATGGGAAGCAACCTCTGCCTTTTCCAGCTTTCATTTTTCTCCACTAATCCATGTATGTTTAGAGTGTGGAGTTTTTTTGTTCTAGTGAAGAGTTCCAGCCTCTGCAGAAGTCTCTCTCTCTCTCTCTCTCTGTGTAGAGACTTCTCATTGTAGACAATCATACTGTCCAATGAATTGAAGCACTGACTGATTATGTGCTATCATATCATTACTGTGACAGAGATAGTGATAGATTTCTGTCCATGACAATCTGTCCCCAATAGTCTTTCACATCTTCCAACAGTGCACTCATCACCATTGTTAATTGAATCCATCCACTTTGCTGCTGTTGTTTCTGCTCTTTCCTCCCACTTTCCCCAACATCAGAGTCTTTCCCATGATCTTTGCAATAATAATTTGAGGATGATCGTTTATGTTTTGGAGCATGAATGGTGATATGCTCTCAGCTCAGTCATGTTGAATGAGAGACGCAGTGGCTCAGTGGCTAAGATGCTGAGCTTGTTGATCAAAAAGGTTGGCAGTTCAGTGGTTTGAATCCCTAGCACCATGTAACAGAGTGAGCTCCCATTATTTGTCCCAGCTTCTGCCAACCTTGCAGTTCGAAAGCATGTAAAATGCAAGTAGAAAAATAGGGAACACTTTGATGAGAAGGTAAAAGTGTTCTGTGCGCCTTTGGCATTTAGTCATGCCGGCCACATGAACACAGAGACGTCTTCGGACAGCGCTGGCTCTTCGGCTTTGTAATGGAGATGAGCACCGCCCCCTAGAGCCGGAAACAACTACCACATATGTGCGAGGGGAACCTTTACCGTTACCTTTTTACATGTTGAATAGATAAAGAATGCTTTGTAGAACTGAACTCTGTAGTATGTTTTCTGATACTTAGGTTCAAATTCAACCAGTAGGTCCTAAAAAACAAGTTTGTTATAGGCTCCTTCCATTGCTGCTGCCTGCTATTTTTGCAACATTTATGCAGTAATAGTCATAACTGGCAACTGAAATAGAATTGTGAGTTTTGACATAAAAACATGAATGGCTGTTTCCATTTGCATTAACTTTCAGTTAATTGCAGTATTGGCTTTGAAAGCTCAAAGAGCTGAAAATGCTGTTAGCCTACTTCGTCACTTTTTCACATTAAGAAGGTGAATCAACCACAGTATGCATCCAGAAACATTGCTAATTGGTTGCAGAAGCACTAATGGTCAGACAATCACCTTTTACAGTAATGTGAATGATGCCATCCTGGAAATATCTGTCTCTGTTATCCCCCCCCCCCATGTGTAGTTCTTTCATTCTCACCAAAGGAGATTTGGGAAGGTTATGAACTAAAAGCTCTTGATGGGAGGAACAAGAATGATTCTAAAGAAGGCAGATAGATGTGAAGAATCTTGTTTTCACTGTGATAGTTCTATACTCCTAGTATATAGGAGGTGGGGTCAAGGAAATCAAAATCCTAAGGGCAGCAGTTCTGGAATTCAGTTTAAGCAGAATATTTAGCTTTTCATAAAAGAGCAATAGCAATAGCACTTAGATTTATAAGTTCCTTATAGCCTTTTCTAAGCAGTTTACAGAATCATATTGCTTCCCAATAATCTGGGTCCTCGTTTTACCAACCTTAGAAAGTTGAAAGGCTGAGTCAACCTTGAGCTGATCAGGATCGAACTCCTGGCTGTGGGCAGAATTTGCCTGAGATACTGCATTCTATCCACTGCACCATCACAGTTCACTCCTGCAATTATGTCAGCATATATAGTCTGAAGTTTGATTGAATCGGTGTTTATATAAAAATGAGTCAAACTCTCTGTATTATCACCATAAGGCCTGATTCTGTATAGGTAGTTCTTTGACTTATGAACATAATTATGCCTGGAATTATGATAGTTAAAAGCATGGGTATCAAACTCGATTGTGTCATGAGCCAGATCATGATGTATTGCGATATTTTTTGCCTTTGTGGACCCGGAGTGGGTGTGGCCTGCATATGACGTGTCTGGCCCACGGGCCACCAGTTTGATAGGCCTGGTTAATAGAGTCATTATATCACTGTGCTCAATTTTATGACTTTTTATCTGGCGGTTGTTAAGCAAACACTGCAGTCATTAAGTGAACCCATTTTCTTCAATGAAAGATTTTTTTTTTTTGCTGAAAACCAGAAATAAATGCCAGAAATCAGCAAAAAAAACAAAAATAATCATGAGGTGACTGTGGGTTGCAGCAAAGAACTGTAAACATGAGCCAGTTGCCAAGGGCCCAAAATGTGATCATGTGATGGAGGAGGGATAAGGCCATTGGTATTCTGGAACTGGATTGTTTGTCACTCTGGGGAGGTCTGTCATAAGTTCTAACGTTTGTTGGTGACTAATCATTAAGTGAGGACCAGTGGTGGGATTCAAATTGTTTTACTACAGGTTCTGTGGGCGTGACTTGGTGGGTGTGGCTAGGAAAGGATAGAGGTGGTATTTGCCAGTTGTCTGAATTACTCAAAATTTCTACTACTGGTTCTCCAGAACTGGTCAGAACTGCTGAATACCACCTCTGGTGAGGACTACCTGCATTGAGCAAGAAACACTATGATGGAATATTTCAAGGAATTGTCTGACAATATGCACATGATTTGTATGTGCATGATTCATGACCCTTAGACTGAAATATGAAACATGGACCCAGACAGATTAGCAGCTTTAGAGGGATGATTTTCATCAAGAGGATGGCAGGCAGAAGATAGAATTTCTCTATTCCAAGTGGCATATAGTATTCTCCCTCTTCAGCTTTTATTTGCAATTAATGAAAACATATGTAACTACTTTTAATTATTTCAAAAGTTAGGCTAATTGCACTTATTTACAGGACCAAAACATGAACTTAAAAATAAAGAATTGATTATCATTTTAGGTTTAACAGCCATTAATAGTGCAACACTGGAAAACTTTAGAAAATGAAACAATTGAGCTGAGAATCACATGAGAAAACAATTTTAGAAAAAGTTAAAATAATGAAATTTCAGAAGCAAAACCACAATTTTATCAAACTCGGTTTGATATTATGTTTTACCTTAATACCAATAGATTATAATCTGTTATATACCTAATATGTGATACATTTTCACATGCAAAGTACCTGAGGTTTTATTTAGATGGCAGTAATTTTTTTTCAAATTTTCTCTCTCTACATGTTTCTTTGAATTATGTTAATTCAGCTACCTGATATTGTTGAAAAATGAAAAGCCTACCAAAAATTAATAAAAGAAAATTTCTGCATAATAGATATTTATTTATCAGATTTATACAGATGCTCATGAAAAAAGATAGAAAAGCTGACTCCACTTATTATTTGTTAACAGACAGCTGCAAATACTGTAGGTACTAGTTACAATACCCACTCTCTGAAATTCTGTCCCACAGGAAACCCACTTAAAACAGCTATCTTGCCGGCACTTAGTAAAATCACTAAGAACTCTCTGCTCTCCACAGCCTTTAAATACTCTGTGATCCACTGCATTGATCAGATGGATTCTGCTGCACCAACTAGGGCTTAGTGGGATCAATGGTTTTTTATTCAGTTTAGGAAGAAAATCTCTTCCTAGAATGGGTGAGAGATGGTGCAAATATGCATGCTAAGTGTTGCTGCAATATCTGAGTATGGGAACACAGCAACATTTATTCCTAAAAATGGGTACTGTTTTCAAACTGGCTTTGGAATTTATAGAAATTGGGTAAAGCAGGTGCTATGGCCAGGATGTTTGGTGTGCCTGGCATAAATGAAAGATGATGTTTCTAATGAGTTCTGACACTTTATATCTTGCCATTTGTTCTTAAGTTTTTTGTTTCTGTTGTAATTCTATTTCATGCTTGTTCTGGGGTTTTCTATGTTGGTTTTTCATGTGCTGTTAACCTCCTAGACTTCTGAAAACTGGGTGAGTAGTGATATAAATTGTAATCACGTATAGACAAATAATGTCCTGAAATATTTTTTAAAATAATGTTGGAAGCTGGTGAGCTGCAGCAAGTGGCCGCAGAAGAAGTCGGGCAACAGCGTGACGGGTATCAGGGGCTGGGAGGCATGGCTGCAATGGTCCTAAGGTAAGCGGGCAAGACATCCCCCCCCCCCCCAAAATAAGACCTGGTCCTTACTTTGGGGCCAAAAAGAAAATAAGACCAGGTCTTATTTTTGAGGAAACACAGTAAGTTTATTTTGGTGTTTGTTGACTGGCTACACTCCTTATAGCAGCCAGAAAAACACTGCTATAGAGAGGTTTTTAAAATTCCAGATATGACACCAGGTCAGAATAAATTATTACAAATAATAAATGGAGTCGATGCACAAGTAGACCTCAATTGAGCCCAAAATTTCTGTTGCTTAGGAGACAGTTGTTAAGTGAATTTTGCCCCATTTTTACAACCTTTCTTGCCACAATTCTTATGTGAATCACTGCAGTCGTTACGTTTGTAACACAATTGAATGAATCCGGCTTCCCTTTGACCTTGCTTGCCAGAAGGTACCAAAAGATGATTGAATGACCCCAGAACATGGGAATTATCATAAATATGAACCGGGTGCTAGGTTTCTGGACTTTGATTGTATGGCCATGGGGATGCTGCAACGGTTGTGTGAAAAACAGTCATCATCTTTTTCCAGTGCTGTTGTAACTTCAAATAGTCACGAAACAAATGGCTGTAAGTTGAGGACCACCAGCATCTCAGACTTCAACAGAGGAAACAGACACACAAGTAATATAGACCAGTAGTGGCTAACCTTTTTGGGCTCCTGTGCCAAAAATGGTGTGTGCGCTTGCACGCTCACACTCATGCGCCAGAACCCAGAAGGCAATGTGTGCCCCCCCATACCCCCTATGCATGCACATGTAATCCCCACCCACCCCTGCCACCCTCTTACCTGCACTGCACCTCACAGCTGATTTTCAGCAGGTTTTGAGACCTTTTTCAACCTCCCAAAGGCTCGAGGAAGGCTTCTGCAGGCTTGCAGGCCGAAAACTAGCCCCGTTTCATCACTTCTGGTATTTTTGGAAAAACAGGAAGTGATGAAACGGGCCTAGTTTTTGGCCTGCAAAGCCTGCAGAAGCCTTCCAGAAGCCTTTGGGAGGCCGAAAAAGGCCTCAAACCTGCTGAAAATCAGCTGTGAGGCACACACATGCACAGTGAGGTAAGTTTGCCTATAGCTTGCGTGCTGGCACAAATGGCTCTGCATGCCACCTGTGACACATGTGCCACCTGTGGCACACGTGTCATATGTTCGCCATCACAGATATAGACAGAAGCAAGTGTTTAATTCTGCTTGGCCACGCATTTCATGTTTTCTTGATTTGCATTGGTCCTGGATTTTTGTTCTTAGAATCCAATTGCACATTATGAGCCATACATACAGCCCTAAGTATTTGTTTTAATGTAAAAATAAACATGCCAATAAAACCGTTTTTCTTCTTCCTCATTAACATGGCTCACTTGGCAAGATTAACTTTGTGCTGAAATGTGCTTTTTTACTGTTTTTCAAAACTTGTTCCCCCTCTTCCAGAAATGACCTCTGATTTTCAATCTTATTCTCAGCCTGCTTGAAGATTTATTTTGATATTCTCTTCATGATAGTTTTGAGCTTACTGTGTTGTTAGAACTGGTGTAAAATGATACTGTTCACCAGCACATGTGTGTGTGTGTGTGTATGTGAAGGCAAGATGGTAGCCGTGGCAATGTAACTGAAGCCTCATTCATGTGCAAAAAAGAACATGAAGACAAAACAACAACGCAAAAACCCAGAATCACAACCTGATTGCGCTAATCTTAGGCTTTACGTTACAAAGGATGAGACAAAGTTAGATGACTTCATTCACCAGTAATTCCAATTATGGCTCATTATGTCAGCATAGGAAAATCATCACAAAAAATTAACCAACCTCAGCTTCATAGACACTTTGTATTTGTCATCCGAGCTGACATTTCTGCTGGTAATGGTGCTTTCATTTTAATAGGTCTTGTGGAAGGCTTAAAAACACATGCCAGTCACAAAGGCAGGCAATGCAGTTGCCTCTGTCCTCAAGCAGGAGCAAAACACTTATTAAAATGTTGGATTGCCCTTATGGTTCATAAGCTTTGAAACTTGTATTTATTTTTTTATTTCCCTGCACTTTTTAGGATATTTTGTACATAATGCTACATAATGCCACTTGCATCCTTCAGAGTTAATGAGTATTTTCAGTGGTTTTGGCTTATTACGAGTCAACATTCATGCTCACTGCTCAGTTTTAGCACTTTTGACCAGGAGAAATATCTAAATCAGGAGTGGGCAATTAATTTTACCAAGGGGCCATATGCAAAACTTGCATTGTTGTGGAGGGCTGAACCAATAGGGCCACTGCTGTGAGCTAGATAGGAACAGCGAAAAGGCCATATATGGCCCAGGGGACATAGAATGTTCAGGTCTGGTCTAACAATATTTCTGTTCAACTCTTGATTGATTGTCTATGGAGAGTCCCAGTCATCCAGGTCATAGTTGTTCCAAAGGTGCTTTTTAAAAAGGCAACTTTGTTTTTTTTAAAAAGCAACTTTGCTTCTTTGTTTTTTCTTGAAGATGTTTCACTTCTCATCCAAGAAGCTTCTTCAATTCTGTTCTGTTCTGTTCAGTTCTTTTCCAGATTTGAAGAAGCTTCTTGAGTGAGGAGTGAAACATCTTCAAGGAAAAGCAAAGAAAGACCAGTCATCTTTTGAAAAAGCATCTGTGTTTCTTTTTTTATTATACTGTATATCATAAAATTGTTGTCTCTTAATGAGCACATGGATAGATTTTTCTCCATGATGAACTGTTTAACTGAGTTCATCCAATTTGCTAATGTTCATCCTTCCATCTTTCCTAGCTGTAAAGCCTTCTCCAAAGAGTTAAGTCTTCTCACCAAAGTATGGTAGAATAATTTTAGCCAGTTAGTGTCCCATATAATTTGATTTTCTCTTTACAAACCATAATCTTAAACCAAGTATAGATTTTGATTTCAGATTTGTTAGAAAAACAAGAGTCAGAGAGAGAGAGAGAGAGAGAGGAGAGAGAGAGAGAAAAGGAGGAAGGGAGGGAGGGAAAGAGAGAGCTTTCAGTATACTGAAATGGAGCCTCAGTGACGCAGTGGTTAGAGACTGCAAGCTGCTCCTACTGCAATTTGACAGATCGAATCCCACCAGGCTCAAGGTTGACTCAGCCTTCCATCCTTCCGAGGTGGGTAAAATGAGGACCCAGATTGTTGGGGGCAATAGGCTGACACTGTAAACTGCTTTGAGAGGGCTGGAAAGCACTATAAAGCGGTATATAAGTCTAAGTGCTATTGCTATTGCTATACTGAAAAGGATTGTACTACAAGATGATTAAGAAGTAAATAGGGATGAGGTGATTTTAAATTAATTAATACTTAAATTGAGCTTAATTAAAATATAACCCTCACTTAAATAATTATGGTCAATAATGATTATTTCCCCCTCCCTCTATCCCATATAATAATTTTTGTCCTTTATTATGCTAGAAGTTACAATTTGGTAGCAAGCTTTGGAGGAGATCTGGAGTATGGCTGTGCAAACTTGCAGCTGAACAGTTGAATCTTACGATTTTTTAAAAAAATATTATTATTTAACCTTACTGGGAAATGCTGAGGAATTCATTGTGGATCTCTTGCACGTAAAACATGTGTTTTATCACTAAGCCAAAGCTGATCATCTTTTTTGATGCAAATCTTGGTGATCTAAGAACCAAATACAAAGCCATATTTCAATTCCTGAGCATAAGGTGCTCAAATACTCTAAGCCAGCCTTGTAAGTAAATCATGTAAGACATGGATCTCTTGATTTCTGCTGCGTCTCATCACAGTATTCTTATGCCGCCAGATTTGTCGTAATTTGCAGAGCTTCTAAATTATCAAAGTTCCTTTCCCCAACCTTGTTTTATTCTTCATGTCCTTTCAAGGTTGTGTGTAGCAGATAATTTCCTTCCCAGATATGCTGCATGCCATACCAAAGCTTGGAGGTCACCAACAGATAATTATTAAGCATCATTGTTACAGCAGCCGGTTTATCTGCATTACAAATATAGCTACCTTGTATTGGATGCTAACAATGAAAAGGCCAAGAATGTGCCTTTTCCCTGACCATAGCTAATTGGCTGTCAGAAACTAACGAGAAGCCCTAATGAACACCGCCAGTGCTGTCATTTGTCTTAGCGATCTGAGCTCTTGCTGGAGGTTATTGTTTTAAAAAGTGTAAGCTCTTCCGTCATCAATAATGACCCTGCCATCTGCAGGATTTTCCCTTAACCAGAAACCCGTCGTCCATGTTTTAGATGCCAAGGAAATGGCATTATCTGATGCTGAAGAATCAATATTGTGTTCACCATGCATGTTGAGATGAGTTGCTCTGTACAGTTGCCATGGTAATACGTTCAGCTATTGATCCAGCCATTGGGATTCCAGGGCTAAATACTGTTTATAGTAGAGGCAGAACCCCTCATCCTGGAAAACTAAGCCATATTTTCTCATATAGCAAGGGTCTCTCCAAACTTGGCAACTTTAAGATTTCTGGACTTCAATTCCCAGGATTCCTCGAGCCAGCATGGCTGACTGCATAGCAGGCTCAAGAATTCTGGGAGAGTTGTAAAATTGTCAGGTTTGCCGACTCCTGTCATATGGAAAATATTTTTCTTTCTCAGAAGGTTGCTGATAAACTCATCCTTCTTTCTTGCTATTATTCTCAGCCCCTCTATATTTGAAACCAGCTTCCCCCTCTGAACACACAAACAAATGTGCTCGACAAATATAGCCACACCATTGTGTATTCACTTACCTTGACAAGATAAAAACACTTTATTGGAATGTTTTCTTTTATACTCTCAGACAACATAACACAAGGCATGGAAGAAACTTACAGAATTACAGAGAGTGATTCTATAAGCTTCTTCCAACTCTGTGTTTTGTTGTCTGAGTGTATAAAGAAAGTATTCCAATAAAGTATTTATTAGGAATTTGGGAGGGGAAACTTGGTGATTAAGTCCATAGATTTAATATAATATTTTTTTTCACACGTGCTCTGTTGAATTATCTTTTCACAGCAGCCCAGTAGAATAATCAAAACCTCAGAAGCTAGCTTAATAACACTCTTAAAAATCTCCCAATTTCTCTTTATTCTACTGGTTACAGTTACCCAGAGTTAAGAGTTTTTTTTCACTCAATGCTATTAACCTTTCAATACGTATCTCAGAGAATGTGCTGTACCATCAAGAAAGCCATATGATAAATTTAGGCAAGTATTCATGGATGGTTAAAAAAAAAAAAAACAAGATAGCATTTATGATTAATGTCCCATCCTGTTTCTATATTTGTCACATGTGTAAAGCTTCAAGTATTCTGTTATAGTACAAGACTTCAGAAGCAATAGAGAGAATACTCTGGATCAACTTTAGACATTGTTGGGCAAGGCTTAATGATGCTAGTGTTTCTCAACCACAATAACAACTTCAACTCTTGGGTTATGGAACTCCAGCTGAGGAATATGCTGGCTGGGGAATTCTGGGAATCCACACATCTTAAAGGTGGTAAGGTTGATCAACAGTGCTCTATACAACTTTGTTCTACTTAATTGGTCCCTTTGGTTCTTGACTCAGGCCTTTGGACCTACCGCCAAAATACAGACAAAGCCAAGAGATAGTCAGGACAAAGCTTACCACTGCATTCATCCAATCATGCAATAATTAACCCCACAGTTCAAAATTTTCCACTTACGCATTAATCAAATGTACAGTTTTCAAGCAGGGCATGGAGAATTGGAATGGGAGAAGGTTCTTCCTTCCTTCACAGCAGTTGAACTTGGGGGCTTGATTAATACTAATTTGGGGAGATCTGTGCCTGAACTTGTTCTTTACAGAATAGAAACAGTGGAATAGGTTGCCATAAAATGAGGTGATGGCCATCGTTTTGAAAGGTGATTGGACAACTTCATGGAGCATTGCTTTATCAATAGCCATTAACTTTGATGGCTGTTCATTTCCACTGAAATCACAGAGAGCATTGTTTCAATTCAGCTTAGACTTATCCAACTACATTTTTTCCTACAGCACTGTAAATGTCAAAATGTGATTACCTTTCAATCCAATCCATCTTGGCTCTCTTAGCAACTCAATTCAGCAAAAATTGCAAGAGGAAGAGGAAAGGCCTCTCTCCCTTCTGCCTGTGTCAATGTTTTCAATTTTAGACAAATTTTTGACATAGTTCCCATGCTTCGAAGGTGGTATGTAGAGCTGATTTTCAAATACTAACCTCTTAGAATCATAGAGCTGGAAGGGACTTTGTAGTCTTCTAGTCTACCCCCTGCGTAAGGCAGGAGACCTTATTGCATCCCAGACAAATAGATATCCAATCTTTTCTTGAAGACCTCCAATGACAACTCCAGGAGGCAAGCTGTTTCATTTATTAATTGTTCTCACTGTCAGAAAATTCCACCTCTGTTCAAGACTGGATTTTTCTTTAACAAGCTCCCATCCATTGCTTCTTGTCCTGCCCTCTGGTGCATTGGAGAATAGTTGTTTCCTCTTCCCTGTGATAGTCCCTCAAATATTGGAAGATTGCGATCATTCACCTCTAGTTCTTCTCTTTCTCAGATATATCTAATTCCCACAACTGTTCATTTTATGCTTTAGCTTCCAGCCCCCTAATAATCTTTGTTATTCTTTTCTGCACTCTTACGTAGAATCTCATGATTTTTTTTTTGTATCTTATTGTCCAGAACTGGATGTCAACAAGTCTGATTGCCTCACTAGTGCAGTATAGATAATCCTTGACATATGACAGGCCATTTAAGGAACATTCAAAATTACAACAGACCCCCTAAAAGCTACTATTGAACCCATTTCAAATTTATTGCAGCTGCAGAGGGCTTTCAGTCATATGCTCTTATGATCCACCACAGATCACTACAGCGTCCTCCCACCTCTCTCCCCCATCCCTCCTTGTGAAACCTGCAGTGCTTAGGCCTCCTCCCCACATGTCCACCACGTCCCACGCTTACCTTTTGAAGTTCTCCTGATCTCATGTTACGGAAGAAGGGCAGGTGCTATAATAGTCCCTGGCCTGCTGTAGAACAAGTCCAGCAATTTACTTATCTTGGTAGCATTATGTCTATCTATGGAGGCATAGATAAGAACATTAACTATCAAATAGAAATGACAGTGGCTGTATTTCAATGCATATTGTTCTATGGCAGTTATAAGTATTACCTCAGAGATAAAACTTTGCAAGAATGTTGTCATACCAATTGCAATATATGCTTGTGAAACCTGGAAGTGTACAATCAAGATGTGATGACCCAGAGTGTAACACAAATGTAACAAAATCCAAAATGTAAATAAATGTCCTTTAATGCCTCCAATTTGGCCCCACTGTTCAATAATACTCAGTTGGAGATAAAACATACTCAAAAATAGTCTTCAAAAGAAAGCAATACAGTCCAAATTTAATGAGCAGATAGAGGTAAAATAAAAAACCAAACAAACTACAATGATGAAATTTCCACAACAGAACAAGAGAAGTATTTACCAAATTCAAGGAAATAACAAGGCACAGTCTTTGGAAGGACACCAACCAAGATAATGTCAGACCAAAATAAAACATGCTTTGTTTCCAGCGTTTGCTAGTACCCAGGTCCAAACTCTTATTCAGTTCTCACACCTGCAGCCCATGAAGAGGATCAAGACCCTCTTCTCCTGAGGAGATCACATTTCTCCCTTATCCTCTCCTCTCTGCATGCCCTAGGATGGATAGGGGATGGGCTTGGATCCTCCTCTGACTGCTCAGCTGGCCTCTGCCCTTCCCCAGCCTCCTTTACAACCTCCGGAGACACACTTCCACTCCCTGTCAGCTGTTCTTCCTCTCCCTCAGAGTCAGTCTCCACCAGGGGCATGACACAAGATGACTAAACAGTTAAATGTTTTCCAACAATGCTGTTTGAGAAGAATCCTCCGCATCTTGTATTGCAACCACATAACTAATGAAAAGGTACTACGAAGATCAGATTTAGAATATCTATTATGAATTGTGAATTAACCTTGAATGTCGCTTATTGGCCATATCTTACATCTGCCTAAAGACCGGCATTCAAAAATTGCACTATGTTGGATACCCTTCTGGAGGAAAGAATAAATAAAGCCAGATTAAACAAGAATAAACTTGGTGCCAAACACTTAAGGAAAATTTTAAGATTATTAATTTCTCTTGGGACAATACCGAAAATGCTGCAATTGATTGAAACCACTGGAAAACAGTCACTGCCCAATGTGTTCTGCACAGGACCTAATGATGATGATAACCTATCAATCAAAGTTTATTTATGGAGACCAAACACAAGAGAAAAAGACCGCCAACAAAACCTGTCTGATGAGGTAAGGTAGACCAAGAAGTTCCCAATGGACTTGCTTCAGCCAAAATCTGAGATGACAAAATCTTTATTGGGCCCCAAGGGAAATGCAACCTAGCTCCAGCTCTATTAAAACACTAGAGATTAAGTATAGACTTGTAAAAAGATATTTTTTTTAAAAAAAAAAAATGGAATTGCTTCCAAGTTAGAGGACATTTAGACATACAGCTGAGCAATATATAACATCATACTCAGAACTTTAGCTTTTTAAAAATAGTTTAATAGGTGCTGGGACTGTACAGTAATTATTTCTAAACTGACCACAAATTTAGCAACTGCAAGGGATTGAGGCTCATAAGAGTGGTGAAAAATTTAAAGAATAAAGGACAATATGTGATATGGATACAGCGGGAGCAAAGATGACTTGTCAGGTTAGGAAAAAGAAATAGCATTGGTATAACCTAGTTAGTTTCTCTTAGCTCCTGCCTTTTTTTTTGTCTGCTATTTCTTACTTCTTTTCTACACGTTGTGTAATGATGCTTACCTTGAAAGAAAATGGCATGATTGGTAAGTGTGTAAAAGGATGGAGTTAAGAGAAAAATTTCACATTAAGAATAGGCTAGGAAAATATACTATTTCCTTTTCTTCTTTAAGAATATCAAAGATGTCTTCTTGCATGTTCATTGTTGTTTAAAGCACTGTGCAGTGCTTTGCAGCAATACATATTTGAAGGGCAAAAGGTGATTTGATGATCCATGTGTGGGCGTGTTTATAGCACATGTCAGAAGTACCTTAACCAAATGCATCCTTTCTCAGGAATGTGTACCAGTTGCAGCTGGCATCCTTGTAGAGCACGGATGGAAAACTTGCCACGTCATATTGCCATCACGTGATATTTCATGATGTTTTTCCCATTTGTGGATCTGGAGTGGGCGTGGCCTCCCTAATGCACCCATCCCACGGGCCGCACTTTGATACCCCTGCTGTAGAACAAAGAAAAGATAGAGTTGCTTTTACATGCCTGTGATAGTGTTGCACACATATTCTGAGTTAGATTTGGAACTTTGCAAAAGGCCTACTTTACAGAATGCAAAAAAAGCAGACTTCCCTAGGATCGTTCAAAAATTTAGTATGGGGAATGCAGAAATGACCCAGCTCAATTTATTCTACTTTATACACATTATGTGAAGTCCTAATTTTCTGGAAAAGACCCTAATGGAGAGAAAGGTGGAAGGAAAGACAAGAATAGGACCGCCAGCAACAAGATGGATAGACTTGCAGATGGATTATCATGGTAAAAATGTGGTTGCTATGGGTCAAAAACGACCTCATGGCACAGAAATAATAAAATTATAAAAAATGGAGGAAAAAGAAGAATTGTTTAATATTATAAGACAAAAAGTCTTCTTAATATTCATTTTATCTCATTCTTCAAACAAACTTGAATGAAAGCAACACCCAAAAGGATGAAAAGCATATGCAAGAGTAGACATGTGCAAGAGTGTAATTATGGCAATAGAGTCACTCAGTGTTGAACAAATCGGTTGTGCAAGTTGCCTAAAAAAAGATGGGCATTTACCATTCACAAATCTCATCTTACAAATGTCTGGAGGAAAACATAAGAGTATATTATTTGAACAATCTCAGTATGGACACGATGGAACTGGAGCATGATGGAACTGAAGTTATAATTTCGATAAAAAAAAGAAAAAGACATCACAAGGTAATCCATTTTTCCTCTGGAACTCAATTTATTAGTATATTGCTGTCAACAACATTTATTGTATTGTATAGATTCAGATGTCTACCTATATCGATCTATTCTCATATATTGATTTGAATATGCAAGAATGATGTTTACCTGAAAGAAAAATGACCTTTATTCAACACATGTCCAAAACTCTCCAAGGAAGGGTAAAGAAGAAAAAAATATGAACACAGACAAAAGGCCTAGGCAAGGCCATTTCTCTAGTTAGTTGGCCTATGGTATTCAGCTTCATTTGAAAACATTCCTGGAGATGTTGCTCTCCTACCTTCTTTTCAAGCAAATCTATGTTTCTACATATAGTATATATGCATGTATCAGTAGCCATGCTCGGAAAAAAGAAAGAAAGAAAAAATGAAAAGAAAAGGAAAAGGAAAAAAGAAAAGAAAAGAAAAGAAAAGAAAAGAAAAGAAAAGAAAAGAAAAAAAACCCAGTTGGAAATAATCAGTAATTTAATATGAATTGAACTGATGACTATTAGTTACCATTGTCTGTAAAATCAGGTGCTCCATTTATAAAATAAATTGATGTATAGACTGTTCCAGCCATTCTCTGTCAAGCACAAAGCACTGTGTCACATAGAAACCTTTAATGTATTATCCTCCATCCTTCCACTCAAAAAAGAAAACAAAAAAAGGATAGGAGTGGGTTAAAACAGAAAGGCTTGTTGTGCTGAGAAAGGAAGCAAAGAAAAAGGAGGACAAAATCAGATAGAAATTTACCCAAGGAGAAGGAGTAGGTTGATGAAGAAAGGAAGCAAAGAATCCCAAATGAAGGGTTATAAAAAGGGTTAAATCCTCCTAGACATAGCTAATCAGCTGGCTATCTTCAAAATCCCCAATCTTTCCAGTTTTGTCAAAGTGGTGAGTTATAGGAGGCAGAGAGGAGGCCCCAGTCCTGCAGGGACCCAGCAATGGGCGGGGGGGGGGGGAGAGACCTGTGGGGAATCAATTGGGTTCAGCGAAAGCAGGTCCAAGGACTGTGGGGGACAGGAAACAGAAGAAGATGTGGCAAAGTCTTGGGAGACGTGGGACAGCACTGCACAGACCATGTTAGGGAAGCAGAACAGGCAACTTTATTGCTGGGCTACATGGCATGATCCCAGAAGCAGCTGCTATTTCCCATCTGACTCCAATTCAATGTGGCCACTTGAAAAATAGCTGCTTCTGGGATCAGGCCACATGACTGAGTGATGAAGTGGCTTGCTGTGCTTCCTTAACCCAAACTCCAGAGCTCAGGAGATCTTCGGAAGGTAAGTGAAGAGAAGAAAAGTGTCTGGAGCCTGGTGGGGTGGATGGAAGGCCCAAGGACTGCCGGGACTGAGTAAGGAGGGGATGGGGATATAGGCGGGGGAGAACTGCAGCATCTCTGTGCTTGGTCATAAGGAAAGCAGCAGCAGTAAGTTCAGGAGCAGATCATAAGCAGCTCTTGGGAGGGAGGAGTCTGCTGTAACTTCAAATGCCACTAAGTGACAGGTCATAAGTCAAGAACTACCTGCAATGTGGTCCACATGTTTATCTAGAGATAGCATGTGAACTACTTCTATGAGTTAGGATTAATTCATAACATATTTTTCAAATACAGTGCTCCAGTGCTAAGTGATCCTTTATTTTGTCATGTCATTCATTTGGGATTACATTGTTATATATCAAGAGACCAATATATTATATAAAAAAGCTTTTATAAACATGCAGGCTTAACAAATTATTCTCCAGATAATAGTTGTGCAGTTACTTCATCCATATTATATGCATCAAATGCATATGCTTTCCTTGTGGAAAATTTGTTAAAGGAGAATTTGGTAATGTGGAAGAGATACAATTCAAATACATCCAACTGTTGGTCACCAGTAAGTTGAGGATTGTTCTCAAAAAATAGGGAAATTGGTCTATAGAATGCTATCATGAAGAAAAACCAGATTACACTAAATTCTTCCACTTGTTTGGGGCTTCCTATATTTGAATTATTTATTTGATTTACTCTCCCACAGAAACCATTTCTGTTTTCTTGCCTTAACTTCAGGTATTGTCTTTTGCTGCAAACTTTTCTATTACTCTTCAGAAATGTTGGATTACAATTTATAGATGATCAGAGGCAGGGGTGGGATTCAAATTTTTTAACAACCGGTTCTGTGGGCATGGCTTAGTTGGTGGGCATCGTGTGACTGGGTGGACATGGCTTGGTGGTCATGTTATTGGCTGGGCGTGGCCAACTCAACATCACTCACATGGAAGCACGCATCTCCTTGCCTGGTCTCTTGTGACTGTGGGGATGCTGCAACAGTCATAAGTGTGAAAAACAGTCATAAGTCACTTTTTTCAGTGCCATTGTAACTTTCAATGGTCACTCCACACAAGCAAAGTACCAGCAAAGGAGGAAAAAAAAACTCCAGAGAAGTTCCAGAGACTGGAAATCTAGTCCAGCCCAGAATGTAGTAAGGGTTAACGGAGAGGCAGTTTCTGTAAGCTACACCAGAATGTTTCCTTCCTGCCTTCCTTACGGGATTAGGCCAGTAATTTCTTCTTACAACCGGTTCTCCAAACTGCTTAGAATGTTAACAACCGGTTCTAGTGAATAGGTGCAAACTGGTAGAATCCCACCCCTGATCAGAGGGCATAGTCACTATTGATTGGGAATTTGGGGATCTGTAGATTGATACCTCTGACAAACTCAAAGTTGATTTATAATTTCCTTCGTATGTAGATATTGATAGTAATGTAGAAGACCCACCCTCACAAAAACAGTGTCATGGCTGCACTCTCTTGCTTATACTTTGGACCAGGGGTCTCCAACTTTGGCAACTTTATGACTTGTGGATTGAGGAACTCTGGGAGTTGAAATCCACAAGTCTTAAAGTTGCCAAAGTTGGAGAGTCCTGCTTTGGAGGACACAACTTAGTGGCAAGACTGCTGTATTGCTTAGTCTCTGTGCTTTACAGCCCTTTGGTCTCAATCTTTGTGGGGAAAGTTAAATAAAGCTCTTTTCTTAGGCTGGTTACCAAAGTATGGTTTCCAAAGTGTGAAGGGAGTTAAAAGCAGAGGTGGTATTCAGCAGATTCTGACCGGTTCTAGAGAACCGGTAGCAGAAATTTTGAGTAGTTCAGAGAACCAGCAAATATCACCTCTGATTGGCCCCGCCTCCATCTATTCTCTGCCTCCTGAGTCCCAGCTGATTGGCTGGGTCTTCTTTTGCTGCCCTGCATAGGAGAACAGAGCTGGAAAGCAGGTTAGTGGGGTGGGGAGGGAATGGGGATTTTACAGTATCTTTTCCCCAGAAGTGGGAAGGGAATGGAGATTTTACAGTATCCTTCCCTTGCCATGCCCACCAAGCCATGCCCATAAAACATGTAGTAAAAAAAATTGAATCCCAGCACTGGTTAAAAGGATAGAGAGCAGACATGTTGATAATATTATATCCTGATATTTTATTAATTCTATAAATGAGGGGGGGGGACAAAGTAGCTTGATGTCTACTCTTACTTTGAGATTCCACTCTTTTCTGATTCTTCTTGAAGGAGAAGCCATAAATGGCCAAGTTCCACACTGGAAAATTGTTGAACAAGATCCAAAGGTGCTTCATTCATTGCAAATTATACTTTCACAATTCAAGGAAAAATCCAACAAAGGCTTTCAGTTTAAACAGAAAAAGCAAGCGGTATCATGTGATTCAGTATCAGGAAAGAAACATCCTCCACGATAATATCCTTGCTTGGTATCCCTGCCTTACTTCAGTGGAACTTATTGAAGAAAAAAAAAAAGATGGACTCCTGGTTCCTAACAGCCGAGGAGAAAAAGCACATTTCAACACCCGAAAGGATAGTATCTACTCAATTCCAATTTAATCCTGAGAGAAACTATTAAATGTTTCATTTTCAAAGCTCTGACATCTGAATTTGCTGAATGATTTATTTCTACGACCTTAACTAGGAGGGAGAAAACTCTTTGACCTCAGGCAAACAAATTGTGAGACACAAGTCTGTTCCAGGTTGGAACTTCCTTTGGGAAATGTTCATGCAGGTCTCCCAGCAGGGGCTCTTTTTAAAGTCAGAAAAGAAACCAAGTCGAATATCCAGAATGATTCCAATTGGCTATCAAAAAAAAAAAAAATCGCATCAACTTCTCATCCCAGCTCTTATGAATAAAGCATAATAATGCTGGAGTAGGTTAAAGGCCATCATTTGCAAAATAAGAATTTATTTTTCTTTTTACAAAAAGTTATATTAAAACCTTAATTATTCATTACTAAGATTTGTCATGGGGAAACATTGGTATATTTCAAGCACCAGACCAGGTTTTCTTTTCTTGAAGGTTAATGGTTGGAGTATTTGCTTTCATTAGAATTCCTAAATAGAGCAGCCTTTTAGGTGTTGGTTAAGTTTTCTCCCTCTCCCCCAAAGCCCACTGCTTGGTTAGGGGTGGCAAGAAAATATGTTTCGAGTGAGTGTGTGTATGTCCATTGGTGGGGATGGACAAGGGAAGAGAGAACAAGAGGGCAGATGACAAAATGTGCATGACGGGGCTGTCAAGTTCCCAACCCATGGGGTTGGATGCATCATGCGTTGGCCAGGCCCAGTTTAGCGAAGGCGGAAGAAGTCCCGATATGTCATTTGATGCCGCTGTGATGATGTGAATTTGACATCCCTGACATAGAACATCATCATGCAAAGGCTATGACTTCCTTCCTCGCATCAGCTCTCAGGACATAATGTGGCATTTGAATGATGATAGTACCGCATGTGTTGCAATTTTGGCCTTGTGGCAGTTTGCTATGGATTTGTTGGAGCTGCGAGGTGACGGCAAAGATGTAGCCCAGAGAATGAAGCCCCTCCTCAGGCAAGCCAAGGAAAAACAATGCTTTTGCTTAGCTATCACATAAGACAGGGTTGACTAGCCAATTATGCAACTGGTAGAAAGCTGTTTCCTTATCTGGAATTACATACATAAAATACAGCGGGGATAAGTGATGACTGTGTTCCAATTTTACTGAAGATAAGGGAAAAGAAGGTCCAACTTCAAACTATTTAGGTTTCTTTGATTAGCAGCATGACTAGATTGGAAAGATTGATGTGCTTCCCCCTTTTGTTTAACATCGCCATGAAACCTCTGGGGGAGCTCGTCTGTCAGTTTGAGTCTGATATCATCAATATACTGACGATACTCAGCTATAAATCTTGATGCTGGGTTAACTCAGCAATGCCACTGAAGTCCTTTCCAAGTGTCTAGAGGCTGTGCACACCTGGCAGAGGGAAGGAACAACAATTCAGTTAAGACTGAGTGGCTGAAGATATTTGACCCCCTTGGGTATGGGGATTTTCTATTTTTGGTCCTGTTGCACTTCCCTATATTAGACTTTGTACACAATTTTGAGGTTGTCTTAGACCAGGGGTGTCAAACATGCATCATCATGGCAGCATCACATGACGTATCGGGACATTTTCCCCCTTTACTAAACCAGACATGGCCATGGTCAGTGCATGATGCATCCAGACAACAGGCCATGAGTTTTACATCCATGTCTTAAACTCACAAGTCTTGCTCAAAGAGCAGGTGGCAGCTGTGACAAAGGGGGCTCTTGCATGGGAGCACGGCAGTGGTGGGATTCAAATAATTTAACAACCGGATCTCTGCCCTAATGATTTCTTCCAACAACCAGTTCACCAAACTGCTCAGAAACTTAACAACCGGTTCTCCCGAAGTGGTGCGAACTGGCTGAATCCCATCACTGATGCATGGTAGTGCATCAGTTGTGACCTTTCTTAGACTAGGAAGCTTTCAGATAGTCACTCATATCTCAGTTATCTCATGAATGGATTACTGTGACACCATGGAGTGGCCTTTGAAGATCTCTCAGACATTACAGCGGTTCCAGAATGCAGGTACTGATGGACATGCCTTTTAACACCCATGTGACTCCACTGCTTCACAAACTGGATATTGCACTGACTACCTGTTGGCTTATAGACACAAGTAAAGATGCTGATTATCATCTATAAACCCCTTCTTGGCTTAAACTCTGGTTATTTGAGAGACTGTTTCTGAGATCAAGCTTAGTGGCAGCCCTTAGGTCCTCACTGATTAAGTAGTGTCATCTAGCACAACCCAGGAGACATGCCTTCTCTGTCAAGGTGCATGCTGTCCCCCAGAGAGCTGGATGATTCCCACCTGATGATATTCAGGAAGCTTTTAAGAGTTGGCTATTCTCCCAGACTTTGGGCCAAGATGATTTTTTTTTCACTATAAACTTATTTTCGGGCTGCTCACTTCATTTCCTGTTTCCCTTTTCCTTTCCAGAGTAGTTAGGAGCTGAATGGCCTCTAAAGCTGTATTTTAAATAAAATCACGTTAAATTAAGATGAAGTCATAAAGGGTACCGGGTCTAAAGGATACTGATTAATATATGTGCAGCTGAGCAAGAATTTAGCTTAGGTAAATTGTGGTAGCATCAAGGACTTACTTAGACCTGATGTTTGGATTTCTGCAAAAGCACATTCTCTGAATCACCCTGGCAATGTCATAAAATCCTTCCTCTCTACCTTCATGCCTGAATATCTTATCTTTCAAACTATATATCATTTATCTAAGAGTATATATGGTAATGCTTTTTGAAAGTACTTGTGTATCCTATAGATACTTGTGCATAAGCCCTCTGTGGGTAAACTGACTTTCAAATGTTTAACCAAAATACTATTCAATGTGCTGCCTGCAGATAAGCCATCCATGAATATTAAAACAAGTGAAGATTTCAAGGGCTCAGTTTATCCACAGCTGGTCCAGTTTTCAAGGCTTTTCTTCTTAAAAATTTGAGGGTTGGATTATCCAGGAATGGGCTTATACACTAGGATATTGTTTGTGTGTGTTTGTACAAAATTACACATTATCTTTGTGTGTAATGAAAGGAGACAACAAATAAAAGGGGACCATGCAGAAAGTAACTTTTAATTAGTGGGTTGAGAAGAAGAAAAGATGGCTTGTGACCTGATCTCTGACACCTTTAACTCTAAGCCAAAATGTCTAAAATCACTAAGCTGAGGACGAATATATTACTGGAAACTGCAAAGTTATCTTCTTTATTTTCAAGATTCAGAAAGAAGAAACAAGATAGAAACAAAGCAAAGGGAAGAAAAAAAAATACGCAATTCTGTAAATTGATGTTAGTTTGGAATTAAACTGATATGAATCCTACTTTCCGTTTGAACGGTAAGGGTATACTCTTATGCATTATGCTACAGCTGATTTCTTTATACATTTTCACCTAAGTTACCCTGGCTGAGTTCACACAATGTGTTAAACAGTGGTGGGATTCAAAAAAATTTACTACTGGTTCTGTAGGCGTGGCTTGGTGGACATGGCAGGGGAAGGATACTGTAAAACCTCCAGTCAGAGGTGGTATTTGCCGGTTCTCCAGATTACTCAAAATTTCCACTACCAGTTGTCCAGAACTGGTCAGAACCTGCTGAATCCCACCTCTGGTGCTAAATCTTGAAAGAGCAAATCATTTATTGGCTCAGTATAAAGGGAGGCAGTCCTTTAGTGGAGGGTGTGAAACTCACGGTCGTCATGGTGTCATCACGTGAGGTATCGAAACTCCCGCCCTTCACTAAACCAAGCGGGGGCGGGGTCAGCATGTGACGCATCTGGCCCATGGGCTGGGAGTTTGACAGTCCTGCTTTAGTGGATGGACTTATTTATTAATTTATAGAGATGATATGGCTGCCCATCTCAGCAGTAACTCTTGTAGGAGCTACAACACTCCTGTACATAACAGGTTTGGGAGGCTGAGTGACTAAAAGTAGGCAGAGCTATATCAAAGTTGATCTTAGAGGCATGGGTTTACCTTCCCCCTCCATTTTCTTATTTATATCTGTTTTAGGCTTTTCCTAACTGAGAAATGATCAAAGGGGATTCCAAAGGAAAAAAAAAAGACAACTTGGGTACCTCATGCAGATCTGAGTTTAGAGAGGACATCAAAAATTCTTCAAGAGGTGTTTAGGCCTTTCTCCGGATTGTAATTCTCAGGAATCTGTATAGCAAAAGAAACATTCCAAGCTTTTTGTAATGTTGACAGAGGATACAAACCGAAAGGAACAAGGCAGAAAAGGATACATATGTTAAAAAAAAAAAATTAGGTTTCATTTTGGTGTTAAATATGGGTTCTGGATCTGGAGGAGAGCTTGCTAACTCCTGTCTCAAATTCCGGGAGTTGCAATTTTTATTGATTTTAATGGTGATGGATTGCAGTGGATGAGATAAACGTACTTGTGGACCTAGTTTGGAGTGTACAGAAAGTATGATGCTTCCTGAGCTCTATACATAAAACTGTCATGTTATCTCGGAAAAATCCATTCAGTGCATTGATCTATGATTCATACAAAAGGGAAGGAACAAAGCAAAAGCTTGCTTATAAGTGTAAATCTTCTAAAGAGTGTTTGCCATACATTTTTAAAATAAGAATTAAATATATTCTTTGCTTGGCAGAGAATTATTTTCTTAATTACCAACCTGCAGGCTTCATAATTTATAGCCTGCATGATGTTTAGGAAATGGCTGTTCTTTATTGCTAATGATAGACTAGGAAAAAAATTATCAGAGGAGCATTTTACCATTTTAGTGCCCACACATCCTGCTTTACTATTGCTTTGCAAATATGATTTATGCCAAATGTTTGGAAAAGGGAAGTTTCTAAGAGACTTTTTCAGTCAGTGAGATTTCCTAGAAGTGGTCGAATAAACTAACCATACCAATATGTTTAAGCTTAAGATTCTTCCATCCTCTGAAGTGGAATTCATATGTTGTTCCTTATTAACTGATTCAAAAATGCATGTTGGGGCACACCAGTATCTCAGAACAGAAGAAAACATGGATTTAAAAATAAAGCTCATGTACTGATAGCATCTACCATATTTCTGAAGCTGCATTCAACTATGAATCTGGTTTCAACTGCTATTGATATTGGTTGCAAGACTCTAACCCTATTAGTTGTTGTTGTTGTGTTGTTGTTGTTGTTGTTGTTCTTCTTCTTCTTCTTTTTTGTCTTCTTCTTCCTCCTCCTCCTCTTCTTGCCCTTCCCTCCTCCTCTCTGTTCCTCCTCCTCTCTGTTCCTCTTCTTCTTCTTCTTCTTCTTCTTCTTCTTCTTCTTCTTCTTCTTCTTCTTCTTCTTCTTCTTCTTCTTCTTCTTCTTCTTCTTCTTCTTCTTCTTCTTCTTCTTCTTCTTCTTCTTCTTCTTCTTCTTCTTCTTCTTCCTTTTCTTCCTTCTTCCTGTTTCTCCTCCTTCCTGTTCCTCTTCCTCCTCTTCTTCTTCCTCCTTCTTCTTGTTCCTCCTCCTTCCTCTTCTTCTTCCTTCTCCTTCCTCTTCTTCTTCCTCCTCCTCCTCCTCCAGACACTGTATAATACTACCACCAAATGTAGTTTGGGACCACAATTGGCCTATGAGTCCACCAGAAGAAAATCTGGGAAGGTGTCGAAACAGCACCTTTGGGTCAATACCTAGAAGAAAAGCAACCCCCTTTGTCAATATATATAGTGATGCAAGGAAACTTGGGAAAAACTTGGTTCCTGAAAATAATATTTTCTGGATTTCCCATAAAGTTTTAGAACATGCCAAGTGAACCAGTGCTGCCAGCCCAAATAGATCAAAGGTTTTACTCTCCTGAAGTGGGATAGGCACTTTCTTCCATCCTGAACTTTTGAGGTCCCTTCATCCAATCCCCAATATTTCAGGAGGACAATACCAGCATTTAAAAATTCAGTACACTGAAATGAGGGGTAACTGGAAGGGACCTGACATACAAAGAAACACTCATTCAGAACTCCATTGCCAACAACAGCAGCAAATCCGTGGGTTATAGAAAGAGCAGTGGCACAGGTTGCTCAGCCCCATTTGAGAATGAAGGGTTTAAGTATTTCTCTTCTATGATGAAAAATAGTAGTATTATTCATTTTTGCTTCTCAGCTTTTGTTCTTTATTTTGCAAACAAACCAAGCCTCCCATCACCCAGAAACAAGTTTTTTAAAACTTCCAAAGCTCAGCATTAGCTGCGGGTCCGATGTAGATAAATCTTATTTTTGGCCATTTATCCACTGTTCTTCCTAAGCTTCAAAGTTTCTAGAAGCAGTACTGAGAAGCAAATGGCTGTGCCTTTCAGCTTTCAGCTGAGCAGAGTATTTAGGCCTCAGCTTATTATCTTAAGTGAGCACATAATGCTCTTTTCTACTCCCTTAACATCCAGGAGTTATATTTCTTTTTCTTCTAATGTTCGCTTTTCAAATCGGGCATGAATAGAAATATTAAACCAGGCAGAACCTGCTTATACAAAGAGATGTAACATGAAAAGCTAAAGACTTTCTGAGGCTGGAAGATCCAGGTTATTTAAAATAAGTAAATTCAGCTGTTGACTGGTGTACTTTGAGGAAGATGCTTGTGTACTGGGTGGGAATGGCTAACGGGGAGAAATCTGGCAATGGATAACCTCCCTCCAGCTTCTCAAGCTATATTGATTAAGTAGTAGAAGTAGTTATCATTTAAATGTGTACTGCGCCTAGACCCCATGAATGTGTTTTACAGAGTGCGCCTAGACCCCATGAATGTGCTTTACAGCCCTCTCTAAGCGGTTTTACAGCATCAGCCTTTTGCCCCCAACAATCTAGGTCCTCATTTTACTCACCTCTGAAGGATGGAAGACTGAATCAACCTTGAGCCTGGTGGGATTTGAACTGCCAAATTGCAGTCAGTCAGCAGTCAGAAGAAATAACCTGCAGTACTGCACTCTAATCACTGCGCCCCCGAGGCTCATAAACATAATACAAATAATAATATTTATTATTATTATATTATGTATAATATAATTAATAACTTTGTGGGTGGATAATTCACAAAGTAAAAACAATACAAATAATACTATTTATTATTATTATATTATGTATAATATAAGCAATAACTTTGTGGATGGGTAATTCACAAAGTAAAAACATAATAATATACCTGTAAAGACAAAGGAGCAAAAAACTGGCAAAATGTGTTAGTAAAATATGACGCAAAAGAGTGTATGGTGGGCAGGACATATAGTAAGAGGTTTTCCCCATGTTTCCAAATTGGAAGTTTTTCTTAAAAAGAAAAAAAACCAAAAAGAAAAATTAATGACATACAAATGTCTTTTGGTCCATGTTTCTTCACTCTGGATCTGTAACATTTGTTGGAAGCCATGTGTGTGTGTTTGTGTGTTTGTGTGTGTGTGTGTGTATTAATCCATCATTGCTGGCTGAATAAAATAATTTAGCAGATGCAGGAATGTTGCCTTCTATTCCTATGGCAGTGGTCATGGTGAGCAACAAATTTCCAAAAAAGAAAGAAAAAGATTTGGGGATTTTAGAGATCAGATTTTTTTTTTTTTAATAATCAGGGGTCTCCTAAGGTTGTGGGTTGTAGGTTGTCCACCCCCTGCAGTAGTGAGAACATGAAATGACCAGAATACTACTAATGGAAATGTCAGATCTGCACCTATGTGCTTAAACACTTATTGAAGGCATAATGTATTCTGACTGGCTGGCAACTGTATACACTGTATATCTATAAAGCCGGACTAGCATGAAGAATCTAGCTGCAGTGTTGATTGAGCATATATAGAAGAAATAGGATTTTACTACTTAAGATTAGACCCTTGAATTGTGCTTGGGATATCAACAGGGGAACCCTGTACACCAGGGGCCCCCAACCCTTGCCCGTGGACCAGTATCACTCTATGGACTGTTGGGAACCAGGCCGCACAAGCGGCGGGCAAGTGCATGAAGCTTTATTTATGCATGCACAGGATTATGTTGCATGTGTGCACAATCATCCCCTCTCCTTTCCAGGATCCAAAAATGTTAGAGACTGCTGCTTTAGATGTCTATTCAGAAATAATTTTTACTAAACTTAATGACACATACATCTATTAAAAAGGTTTGTGGTAAATTAATATATTGCTTGTCTGTTTTATAAAACTAAGTACACATCTAAATTATATATTAATGACTGCACTTTTACTTTCTAATGAAACGGAAGATAAAATAAGTACATTCTCAACAGCTTTATATGTCGTCAAGGTAATGGAGCTTGCAGTTTGAAAATCTTGAGGTCCAGGCAACAATCCTAACATTATTTATTATTGCTTAAACTTTCGCGGATCACAAATTATCTCATCAAAGCTGCGGAGTACAGCCTTGGGAAAGGAGAGTTATGTGTACAAGTGTTACTGGTAGTGAGTGAGAAAAACATGGATTTGAGACTTGTAAGGTGATCTGACTGCAACATTTGTCACCTTATCGATCGCCATGGTCAACAGATCTGGTTCAAGCAGTGGTGGGCTTCAAATTTTTCTACTACCGGTTCTGTGAGCGTGGCTTGGTGGCATGGCAGGGGAAGGATACTGTAAAATCTCCAGTCAGAGGTGGTATTTGTCGGTTCTCTGAACTACTCAAAATTTCTGCTACCGGTGAATACTCACCTCTGGTGTCAAGGTTGTGTTAACTAGGCGGGTATCCTCTTCCTCCCTTTCCACTCCATGTGAGTCCCTCTCAAAGCCGTGTACTTGGTGAAGAGGACAACCATCCTAGATAGCAGGAATGTACTGATCTTCAGTAGGAGGTATACAGTGGCTGCCTTCCCCTGCTAGGATCTCCAAACAAGTTCATGCAGACACTGCACATCATCTCATAAGAAATAGCTTGTCAACAAAGACCACATTTTCTTAGAACACTATATATATTTACTATTCATCAATGAAACAGTGTCTATCTCATGCCTACTTTGTACATCTAAACCTGAATGCACGTGTTCTGTCATTTTCATGGCAGCAATTGAAAAAAATGGCTTGCCGTTGTCTTCTAGGATGAAGTTTCACTTTCTAAACCTGTGTAGAGTTGTAGGATTTTTTAGTGTTTTTCCATCCATGCATTTAAACTACATCTAACCTTTCTCAGATTTGGGGGAATCAGCCAAACACACTGTAGCTAAGAACTGCTTCTTGCTGAATACAGTCTTAAGTCTTGACTCGAGTCTGTTCGAAATCATGTTACATGTGCAGATGAATTCTTATTCTGCCATTTCACTTTGAAACCAGATCCTGAGTCACACAAGCTTATAAGCTTAATGGTTGAAAAATAATAATCAACTGCAATCTTCACATAACAATAAGGGCAACTTTCAAGATGTTGTGTATTTTGGAAACCAACCAAGAGTGAGAGACAAAATGTGAATGTTTTGAACTTTTGGGGCTGTGCATGTGTCTGCAAGGGCTGTACTCCACTCATCACATTTCAAAATAATAATGTGCTAAGAACAGTAGCTGGATCGGACCACAGTTTTGCTATAAACCAGATACATATCAAGCTCTTCTTTCCTGTTTAATTCTTTCGTGGCAATAAGACAATTTTAAGAGTGAGGAGAGAATAGTCTGAATAGTTTGGTTTATGTCTAGATACAGGCCAGCCTCAAGAAGAGAAAGCCATGTTTTTCTTCCTACTTTTTGAAATGCTGATGCACACAGTTTTTTAGTTCACCTATATCTTTCCCCCATCAGATTCTGATGGAGTATGCTTTTCTTCTTCCTCTCCACAAAATCGATTGTGATCATAAACATTTGGAGGTCATCCCTGGGACAGGAGACTGAATGGGCCTTCCAGGCTGTGGTGATTGGCTTCAGCTGTTGCATCTGGGAGTCTAAGTCGGGGAGCCAAAACAGTGTAAGCTGAAAGAGCTGGTCAGCCAAGAAGAGACTGCAAATTCCTACAGTGAAAGAACACAAAGGTGATAATTTAATTTACTGCAATGATAATGGCAAGAACCATTAAAATAAATGGTAATTATGTTGTTTATCACAAACTGTTTATTACATTCAACATCTATCATAAAAACTGGGTTTAAATTCCCAGCAATAAAAACAATGTATATTCCAAAATACATTGCTGATGTTTGTTGAAAAAAATGGGTGAGAAATAGTCTTGGAATCAAAATAATTCAGTCTTAATATGCTAAGCCCAGGCATGTGGAGGAAGCATCAAAAATGTCAAAACAATGGCCATGAAATGCATGATCCAAGCATTGTATGATGTAGGGTATATTAAAAAGAAGCAGGACTTTGTTCAATTGCAGTTATCCTCATCATTATTTTTCTAATCTGTGGTTACTCCTGACAATAGAGCTATTGCTATGGAGTTTGGACTGGACAAATGTGCCCCATCCTCCATGAAACAGGGAAAAATAGTGAAAACTGAAGGAATCAAGATGCTCAATAGAAATAACATCGAAGTCTGGATGAACATGATAAGTACATATGCAAAATCCAGTCTAAACATCTGGCTGAGCATGTGAAGAATTGTAGGAAAGAGACTGATTGAATGAATCAGAGGACTCAAACAGGAACTTAGTCTAGAATCCCTATGTGGGCATAAGAAGGCAACCTCTGACCTCCTCTTGAATGCCATTATCTAGTCTCATCCAGGTGCAAACCATTAACCTGAGTAGATTCCTATGTTTAAGCTTGAGCAATAAAACAGCTAATTGAACTCTTCAAGTGTGGGTCTGGTTGGTCGCCCCTATAATAATACTATCAGTCAATTGCAAAAGGCAGGAATAGCTTACATCCTGCAATGATACCTTTAACACCATCAAATGACATCTACCTATATCAGGTGCTTGGAAAGAACTCAGTGGGTGGACAAAAATGGCAAATCTGGTGCAAATATCTGACTGACTGTGCAACAAACCATAATAATGTCTGGACATTATTATAGAGATTTCTGGAAAACTGTGGAGACATGGCTCTTCTCCCAAGCATTAGTATAGGATGGGATTGATCAGGGGGTCAGTAATATGGATTGCTATCGTGCCGTAATGGGAAGGTTGTGATGCATTATATGTTGTTTTTAAGAGTTTTGCTGCAATCCTCCTAAAACAAAAATCAAAAGAACCCTTTTTGTGGAAGTTATACTTTTGGATGGTTTCAGAATTGAAATCAATCAACACATATATGTTTCAATTGATGTATACAAGTTATTCAATGCCATCTTCCATTCAAGAACTGGAAACTATCACATCTCAATGAGAAATAGGCTAGGAAATCATCATCTTACCAGCTGCAAATAAAAATCTTCCTATTATCCCAGTTTATCTATTCCTATCCACCATACCACGGTTTTTAATCAGAGCCATTAATCTCTGTAGCAGGAGGAGAACATTCTTGAGTGCTTATTGAAAATGTCAGACTATTATACACCACTGAATTTCTCTTGTGCAGTATGGCAAAGAACATAGAGTAGACTAGTTATGCACACCTTCCTCTATCAGATATTTACCAAGGCTCCCCGTTTCCAACTTTTTTTCTGGGATTCTTCCATCAATGTTGTTTGGATTCTTTTCCTAACCATTTTTAAATTTCATTGCAAGCTTTAGTTAAGCCAGTTTGGTCTAATGGTTAAAGCATCAGGCTAGAAACTGGGAGACCATGTGTTCTATTCCTGTCTTAGGCACAATGTCAGCTGGGTGACCTTGAGCCAGTCACTCCCTCTCAGCCCTAAGAAGTAGGCAAAAGCAAAATACTTCTGAAAAACCTTGCCAAGAAAACTGCAAGGACTGGTCCAGGCAGTCTCCAAGAATTGAACACAATTGAAGGGAGGAAAAAAAAAAGCTTTAGTCACCATTTTAAACAGTAAAGAAAACATGTGTGGATCTCCTCAATTCGTTTCTAAGTGGCTGAACGTTTGTAAAAGATTAATTTAATTTTTAAGCTTACTTTTCCTTACGAAATGTATTGACTGTTTTAAGATGTCTGAAGTTTGTAATGCCAGAAGAAATTCCATGTCAGATTTCCTTAATTTAATTCCAACTGGAGAACACATGCCAAAATCTGATCGGTTAGTATTTACATTTTCCTATAAAGACTAAAGAGGGGTGAGGAACAAGGCAGCCAGACTGCCTTTTAATGCATGTTGGAGATAACTAGGAAGTTTACTCCTCTTCCTCTTTCCTCCATAAAAAAATAACACACTTACAGAAATAATCTTTGCAAAGATATTGCTTCTCCTTCAGTGCTACTAGAAATGATAAGAGCTGTTTGCCTGAAGATGTGAAAAGCTCAAAATGAGACCAGGAATGCACGTGCAATGACTTCTCTACCTCTTTCCAGCTTTCAACCATTCAGATGAGAGGTGTAGAAGGACACTGTGGTCAGACTAGTGTCACTGAGAATATAGTTGTCAGAATCCAGGACTGTTAGAATCTTCTCTGGATAGGGTTTCTTCTCATTTTGATGATACCATCCGAGTTTTGAGGAAGGTGCCAAGAACACCCACCAAAACCAGAAAAATGTCCCAATCAATGCAAGACAAGCAGCAGGTAATTCCTTGAGCTGCAACGCTTGAAACAACCTCTTCATGAGGTTCCAAAAATATTTTGATATTTTAGGATGCTAAATGTGGGCTGGAGAAGTCTAGATGGCGGGTAGTATAGAAATACTATACAGAAAACTTTTTGTTGACATCAAGCCAGGGTTTTGTAGCCCACATATGGTTGCTCTAATTCAGGGGTGTCAAACTTGCAGCCCATGGGCTGTATGCGTCATGTGCTGGCCCCACCTGCACCTGGTTTAGGCGAAGGGGGAAAAAGTCCCAATACATCATGTGATGTCGCTGTGACGATACAAGTTTGACACCTCTGCCCTAATTTGAGCGCTTGAAGGATAAAGGGCAGGGCAATTTTGGGAAGCAGTTTAAATGGCATCCAGAAATCAAGTTCACTTGTTAATGCCTGGATGTCCTATTATTCAGGTTTGGTAGTACCTCCAATTAGAATGTAGGATGGCAGTAGAAGAAAAAATCTTCTCTCTTCTCTGATCAACAGACTTATTGCTTTTTAGTTGTGTATGAACTTGGCTGGACCTGGAAATTATTTTGCACACAATGCAAGATCATAACAGGGAACAAAAAATTGCTTAGAATTGCTGAAAGTTGATACTTTACTCAGACGTCCTTCCAAACTTAACTTTTAAATTTTAGGAAGTTATGTGACATCCTAGGAATGTTTTAAATCAGAAGTTGCTACAGTTAAGCTTCCACTTCAACCTGATATTTTGTGAGATGGCCAAACACAATATCAATTTTGTGTCTTTTAGCAAGGTAATGGCTGAACTTGATTTTAAATTATCCTTCTGTTATTTGCTTTAATTAGCAGCATTGGCATGTTCTATGATTGCACAAGTCCAATAACACAGATCTTTTCATATTTGTAATTGGGTCCTCCTCATTTCTTTTATTCATTTTTAAAACTGTTTATTATATTTCGCTCCTTCGGACCAAGTGTTCAAAAATTATGTTTTTGAATCTGTTGGTGGATGTATAGATATTAACCTTTGTGATTCTAATGTGATTAGCTCTGTTGGATTGTGCCTAATTTTACTTGATTAGCTTGATTCAAGTTGCATGAATTTTGCAATTTCTTACAGTTCCCATTTTCAATAGGGTACCATAATTTCATTTTTAAAAATAGAGTTCTTGTGCCTAGTGGGCATGAAAAAGTAGAGTGAAATAGCATTGATTATCTCATATTATGACTTAAACTTTATTTATTCCACTACCTTTTTTTGTTCAAAGTTGAGTACTTTAATGATGTCAAGATACAGTTAACTGGCTCTAAGTCCTGTTAAACTCAGTAGGGTTGTTTTTGGGTATACATGAATAGAAATTCTTCTTAGTAAATGAGGAGAAACAGGTATTCTGGAGAAATGAAAGAAGCAAAAGAACAATGATTTATTTATTTATTTATTTTATTTATTCATTTTATTATTTACATTTATATGCCGCCCTTCTCCAGAGACTCAGGGCGGCTTACAGTCTATGGAGCACTATGCTAAGTGCTCGGCAATAGCCTTCATTCCATTGTATATGCCTGCTTATTACTAGGACTTTTTGGCCCCCCAAAGCAGCATTTCTTACAAAGTCAGCTTATTGCCCCCAACAATCTTGGGTCCTCAATTTACCCACCCTGAGAGGATGGAAGGCTGAGTCAACCGTGTGTGTGTGTATGTGTGTGTGTGTGTGTCTTCAGGTCAGCATTGACTCTTGCTAACTGCAGGCTCAATCCCTGCAATTTTCTTGGCAAGGACTTTCAGAAGTGGTTTGCCATCATCTGATTCCTAGTTCTGAGAGAGAGGGACTGGCCAAGGTCACCCAGCTAACTGTATGCCTAAAGCAGGACTAGAATTCATAGTCCCTGGTTTCCAGCCTGATGCCCTAACCACTATGCCAAATTGTCTCTTCTTAATGCTGTCATAAAATATTCTAATAGCACATTTCAGTGGCTTAACATACTTCATATCTATTATCTCTGGCCTTGTTGCAACCCCACAGTACAGCAAATTAGTATTGTTTATTTGTGTCTCTGTATATTTGTTTATTAAGTCTGTATGTTGCCCATCTCAGCCTGAAAAGCAAGTCTGGGACTATAACCTTGATTCTCCAGATAAGAGGTCATACATAGAGGACACGAACTGATGTGAAACTTTGAAGAGGTTAGATAAGAAAATTGTTGATGCTGCTATTTCATTGAAGGAAAGACCAATCTTTTTTCTTGGAGTCAAACAGATTGCTATTTCTTGATAAAAAAATATAATGTATTAGTGACACAGTGAATGAATATGTGTGTATATATATCTCCTGTCAGTCAATCTTAATTCTTACTTCCACCATTGACCTTAGCAGTGCATACACGACCAAATTCATTTATCTTAATCAGCTAAATCCAAACGACAATTCTTCCTGTGTGCGTTAATCTTTTCTTTAACAGCCTTCTGTCTGAGCTTCACCTTACGTTTGTGAGGGTTTAATGTACCAACATGGGGCATTTGATTACAGAAAGCTTAAGGAGATTTACGGTTCTAGGAGTGTAAGGATACGCTTTGGTGCTAGCAGCAATAATGTTTGTTCAGCCCGTCCAATTAATGCCAGATTCATTTGTGTTAATTTAGGGAGAGACGTGCCAGCCATGATGGGCCCTGCCTGTGCATACGTCTGGACTGAATGGCAGGCAGCTGATGAGGACTCATTAAATCGTGGGTGACACAACCCTAATTGTATATGTTAATTTAAGCTTGCCGTGAAAGGCAAGTCCTTTCAATTGGCCAGCTGAAGCCTTTCACCCTCTGCTTTAGGCTCTCTCTCCTGGAAAGCCAATTTCCTGCTTTAGTGGGGGGCATTTGTGTAGGACCAGCACTGTGGCAGTCCCCAGACAAAAGACAGCCATAGAACAGCCATAGGTGGCTCTAATCATGCCAATGAAAGAGCAGCACAAAGGCAGCTGAGTGGCCCTCCAGCCTCCTTCCTGCTTCTGAGGTGGAGGTTGGACAGCCAGGAGAATGGAGGGCTTCATGGGCAGGGTGGAAGTCCAGCTAGAGACCTGCCTAGCCTCTGCAGGCAGGAGAGAAACAAAATACCTGGTCTTTTGACTGTGGCTTAGGAAGCATAACGTGTTTTTCCTTCCAGGAACAGCAGGGCCCCTTTCCTCACATCCCATAGGAAGAGGTGGATGAAGGGAGGGAGAGGGGATAAGGTACATAAATTAAGGAGAAAGAAATTAAGAAATTAATGCAGACAAGCACAGCAGTGATTGTGTAAAAGGACAACTCAGCGCCCCAAATCCCCTGTGGACTTGTGATAAAGCAAAGAAATACTGGGATCACATTTTTTATCCTAATTGAGAAGATTCTTAAAATAAATATAAAATTGAAACCAGATGTTTTCCTTTTAGTAAAGAGCGTGAAAGAAAAGTTGGAACTTTGTTAGTATATATGTCGACAGTGGTAGGAATCTTATAGGCACAAATATGGAAAGACACACTAATTCCCACAAAGGAAGAATGGATGGCAGAGGTGATGGAGATGGCAGAGATGGCAAAATTGATTATTTTAATTAAAGAAGATAATCTAATTTTGTTTTTATTTGGAAGCCACTTTTGGACTGGATATTCGGAACTGACTCAAACTTTTATTTTTAGGTTTTGATAACTAGAATGACTTTGTTGTTATACAAATGGCTTGAAATCATTTAGGAATGTAAAGCAAAAAACTGAGTTTGTAAATTTTTATATTCTACTGCACTGAAAAAAGATGGAAGCCACTACTTCTTTTTCTTTCTCCTCTCTTTCTGCATCTCTCTTCTTCCTTCTAAAAAATTTCTTAACTTTTGTTTCTATTTGTATTTTATCTTACAACGGATTTTAATTAAAAAAAGAGTAAGCCCCGAGTACTTTTGTGTAGGAATATATAGAAAATACTATATAAACAGATGATCTATATAGAAAATATGATACAAATATGTGTATCTCTGTGTTTGTTTGTTTGTTTGTGTGTAGGTAGGTAGATATCTCCCAGGTTTAGTTTCTGTTCTTTTCCAGGTAGGGGTTGGAAATATTTGTCTTTGAAATATAAGAGATCTCATTTTCAAAGAGAGTTAGTTCTTGTTAGTGAATTTGATGCTGAACAGCCATTTTGGGCAATAGTTTGACCAGTTCTGACAGACATTGAACTTTAAACCTTTAGTGGACACTAATGTGCCATCTCAGTTCAGAGAGGCACTGGTCAAATGTATATGATCAGATAAACTGGAATGATATGATAGGCTGGAACGGTATGAAATTTGTGAAGGAAATAACCTTTAAAAAGTGATGGTTACAGTAGCCTTTTGAATTCCTTACTTGAAGCATTTTTGTAGCTCCAGCCTCAGAGACATATTAGTATCAAATACCCAGATACATCATTTTAATTAAATCGGTCCATTTAGGGAAGATGAATTTTGTGCATCTCACTTGGTAGATCAAAAAATGAATTACAAAAAATAACTGTATAAATAAAGGAGAAATTATTTATCTTGCTTTTACTACTTTATTAGCAATTCAAAGTAGTGAACATATATAACATTCCTTTCTCCTTCTATTTCCTCCATAACAAAAACCATTTGAGGTTAGTTGGGTTGAAAGAAACTGACTGGTCCAAAGTCAACCAGCCAGCTTTCATGCTTAGGGTGGAATTCGAAGTTATAGTCACCCGGTATCTAGGCCAGCACCTTAACTACTACACCAAATAGTACCATGCATTAATTTCTTACTCCTTTTCTGTACTTTGCATAATTATGGCCACCCCCAAGAGGAAGTGTACATATTCAAAAAAATGGATGTACTGTGCAATACATTTTGCTTTAGAAAATTATAAGCATTAAGGGTTTTTCCATTCTGCCAATATGGGACACCTTCCCATCCCCTGCCATGAGTTCAGAGGCAGAACAAGTCATTCTGATAAATGTGCATGCGTAATCCATATATTGTATAATGCTAGCTTCAATATCATGGGAATTTATGTCTCCCGTAATCACTTTCCATTTTTTCTCCTTCAACCCTCATGTTAAGTCTGAAGAGATTTTGTGCGTTGGCTGTTATAAGGATAAGGAGAAAATATTCTGACAGCAATGTCTAATGTACTACAGGACGGTCATTCTCGGTTACAGCCCCTATGTTTCAAATTTTTTAATGTACATACAGATAGTCTTTGACTTACTATTCTTTTTAACAATAGTTTGAACAACAATACGACAGCACTGAAAAACTGAGTCATGACCTTGCTCACACTTGCAATTTTTCCCTGTGATCAAAAGTTGGGTGCTTGGCAACTGACGTGAATTCACGATGATTACAGTGTTTCAGGGTCATATGATGGTCATTTGTGATCTTTCTATGGGGCTTCCAGCAAGCAGAGTCAAGGGGGGAGATTGTATTTACTGAATGACCACATGATTCACTTAATGATCATGGCAAAAAATTATTGGAAAATTGGAAAAAACTTACTTAAAAACTGCATCACTCAGCAATGAAAGTGATAGTTCCAATTGTGGTTGTAAGTCAAGGAGTATCTGTATTAGGAGTGAAACAGGAAAGATTTTAATCAAATATGGCACAAAGAGTATCAGAAAGTAGAGTAAATATGCACCTTAAGTATTGTATTTATTTGTTTCTATGAGTCTGACTTTTTGAAAAGTGTTTTTGAAATTAATCACATCTAGTGTTTTAATATTAATAAGGCATTAAATTTGCAGTACTGAAAAAATTCTGGACTTATTAACTTTGCCAGGAATATTAATTGAAATGGAAAAGACTCCTTAGTTGATCATTTGAATTCAGACCATGGATTATATGGAACACTTCATACTCTCTGAGCTTGGTTGCTTGTTTGAAGATTTTTCATTACCCAATGAACATTATAGGTAACATCAGCAGTACTGATGAATGTGGGACTTGCTTCCCATCAGTGTTAATGGGGTGTGTGGTTTTCTTCTTGGTAGTTCCTTGATTAGGTCATTGTTTTCTACTTGATTATTTGTCTGGTATTAATCTCTGCTTATCTGGATATTGGCTACTGGAGAGGGTGTGTACTGGTCTTTTTTGTTCGTTCTTGGCTTTTTTATTGTTTCTTTTGAATGGTGTGTAAATATAGTTTCACTATTTGTGTATTGATGACTGATTTGTCCAAACGTCAGTCTTCCAGGGATTCCCTAGCATTTTTCAATTTAATTTGGTCTGATGCTTCCAGTTTCCCATCTTAAACTATGGATGAGTGTGTCCATGTGTTGTGAGATGACATACAAAAGATTTTGAATAATTTGCTGAGGCCATGGAATTCAAGAGATACATTTGGCTTGTCACTGTAGATCAGTTAGTAAGGCAGTTGTCTAATGATGCAATTAGACCCAGTGTCCACATGCCAGCAGGGATTAGTTTAATTACAAAATAAGCTTACAGAAAAAGAAGAGAGCAGTACTGAAAAGTGAACTTTTGTTCCCAAGTCTATAGGTCATTTTGTCAGATGTTCAGATGAAGAAAGCAAAACAAGTTGAAATACTGTTGAGATGAAACAGAGACCTCTACAGGGCATATTTTTATAATGCGGGAGATAATGCAACAAAATTCAGTAATATTCTATATCTATTTTATGTGTATGTAACAAAAAAATGAAAAAGTTCCCAGCTTCTAAAGAAGACTTTAGCATAGAGCAAAAAGAGTTGGAGAAGCAAACTCTTTTTCTGCTAATTAGGGGTGGCATTCAAATTTCTTAACAACTGGTTTTGTGGGTGTGGCCTAATTTGTGGGTGTGTCTTGGTGGTCATGTGACTGGGTGGGCATGGCTTGTATGTAAATATTATAAATATTTATGCAAATATTTTTTATAAAAAAGAGCAATTTTCACCCAAAAGCAGGCAAAGCAGGCAGGCAGATTGAGTTGCTTACAGAATCACAGATTCACTTAGAGATCTATCTATCTGCAATTGGCTATCTGAGTCTGTCACATAAAATTTTCTTGCAAGCAAACTCATAAAATTTGCTAGCAAGCAAACTCACAAAATTAACTCACAACATACCATGTATGTAAATATTGATTTGTTTTATAAAAAAGAGAACCTTTTATCCCAAAGCAGGCAAATCAGGTAGGCAGATTCAATCACTCACAGAATCACAGATTCACTTAGAGATCTATCTATCTGCAATCGGCTAGCTGAGTCTGTCACATAAAATTTGCTAGCAAGCAAATTCACAAAACTAACTCACAACATACCATGTATGTAAATATTGATTTTTTTTTTATAAAAAAAGAGCAACTTTTACTGCAAAGCAGGCAAAGCAGGCAGGCAGATTGAGTTGCTCACAGAATCAGAGATTAATTTAGAGATCTATCTATCTGCCATCGGCTACCTGAATCTGCACTGAAAAGCTTCAGTCCTAAGGAAGGTTCAGCTCTGCTTTTAGATTAGCTCGGAAGCAAGAAATCCAAGGATTTCCTGCTTTCTAGCTAATCTAAATCTCCTGGCAGAGCACAGCTGATGGTTGGGGAAAAAAAAGAAAAAATAACAACTTACCAAATCAGACAAGTTGGATGACTTGCATGCCAGGTAAGGAGTGAGTGGATGCAGAGGGTCAGGGTCAGCCAGTGGAGTGATTTGCTGGTTCTCCGAACTTGGGACAATCGTGTGTGCAGTGTTTGCAAGAAATCATCAGCTGTGCTGCCTGGACAGCTGACAAGCGCTTGCACTGGGGTGCTCATCGTTTGAAAATCCTCTTGTTTCCTGCTTTTTCAACCTCAGCTATGCCGCGCAAAGCAGCTGAGGAGGGAAAATCAGGGAATAAAGGACAGCCTAGTGTCCGGGCAGGTGGGTAGGTCAAACACCTAACCGGTTCGGTGTCAGATGCTCTTTTCAGCTACAGGTTCTATAGAACTGGGTTGAACCAGTAGCAACCCACCCCTGATGCTAATCTGTTACATTCCCCAACATGTTTGAGGTGCAAACATCCCACTGCATGTAAAGCATTCAGAAAGACTTGCAGATATTAAATTAAACACATTGGTTGATTGTAGATTTGGTGAAGTTAGGAAGGCTCCTTCCCAGCTATCCACCTACATATAAAGCTCCTCTACATGACAGCATGCTGGAGGAAAAATCCAGATCCTTCCTCTATATGTTGGATTGTTTTGATATTTATATCCTGCTGTTATCATAGTTTTATGTATAGATATTATGCTTTTGCTATTTGGATTGTTTCCCCCCCCTCTTGTGTATTACAATTTTTGTATATTTTGTGAATGTTTTGTTATATAATAGGGAGTCTTATGGGTTACTGTGAATTCAATACAAGCGTGGGGACAATACAGGACTTAAATCATCGTCATTGTCATCATGATCACGATTATGATCTTCATCTGCTTTTTTTTTTTTCAAAAGTGGCCATATTTTTCATGTCAATAATGTAAAGCATGGTGGCACTATATACTGACACCAGTGTGACATAGAAACGAACCATGTAGACTTAGAAAAGCTATGGCTTTGTTCATGCTCCATGCGCGGCGAGATGTCTCCTGCCTAACATGTGATTATTTGTACTCATCTTCTGCTCAGCCCACTTTTACAACAATAAATCTTCCATTTTCCCCCTCATTTTTATTCAATTCTGCTGAAATATGTCATCCAATTCCGGCTGTCCGTCATAGGCCAGTTGTTGAAGATTAAGGTAGAAAAGCAGTGCCCATGAGAAGAACAAGGCAATGGCCATTTTTATTATGAAATATGCCCCCCTTTAACCAAAATACCCTATTCTGCTGCCCATGGAACTCTTTTTGTGTGTGTGTAACATCAATATGGTAAACATGAAAATTATGAATATGAATTTTTAATAGGAAAGTCACTTGGAAGGCATTTAATTTTCATCAAAGCTAGATAAAAGAAGTGGAAATTGCAAACATATTCAGGACCACATGATTTATTTCCATATTCTGTGGTGCATATTAGACTTTCTTTCTTTCCTTTATGTAGAAATCTGCTTTTCTCTCTCTCTCTCTGTCTGTCTGTCAAGCAGATTGGGCAGACTTTCCAAGTGTGCAGTGCTAATCATTCAGCATCTCCCAGGATGCTCTTAGTCTTACTTTCAGCAGAATCTTTCTCTAGCGTACTATGCTCCATTCAATATATTTGTTACTGTGAATTCAAAAGGGTTGCTTTATTGCTACATTATTTATGTTCACATCTAGCCTCCAGTAACTCATGAGTGGCAGAGCAAAGAACAGCAATAAATGAACAGGTAAAGATCATTAACACTGATGGGAAGACTCAGAAAAATCTGTATATTTCCCCTGCAATCAATACAGAAAAACTGATTTACAGTGCTGAAGTTTTACCCATCAGTATCTAGCTATTCTAGGTAGGTTAATACATCTCTGTCGATCAGGCACCCATTCTTCCACTAGTTTTAAATTGCTCTATGTAAATTATCTTGTTCTGGCTGTTCTCATCTTCTTACTATGCTCTTTGTAACATTTTTAGCTAGCATAGAATGTAAGCCTGGTTGCTATAGTGTTCTCTTTCTAGCACAACAGTGCTATGAGGGTCACCGCTGAGCAAAAGTTGTGTTTTAGTACTGGTCAGTCGATATTGATAAGGTCAGTTCTCTTTTTAAAGTATTAACAGATAATCCAGGAAGAAGGCTCTTAATGAGATGAAAGACCATGTACTTCTATTTAGCCACCATGGAGATTTCCTCCACTTTGAAAGTTTGGCAATGGCTTGGAAATTGGACATTGGACCCTACCTATTAAGGAATGCCTAGAGAAATCAGGCCATTTTGCACAATTGATTGAAGTGAGAGATTCAGCTGAAATTTGTATTTGCCTAGGATCATAGAAACCAAAGGTCTGAGATCTGTCTTAGAAATAAATAACACAACAATTTTTGGGTTCTAAAACAAGAGAAAATGCATTATTTCTTCAATAAGGACATCCTTTTGTGTATTATTTGCGTAAGAGGTTTTTTTTTGGGTTTTGAGTCATTATTGATTCCTGGAAACTGTCTATAATCGTCCCTGCAGTTTTCTTGGCAAGGTTTCTGAAATGGTTTGCCATTAGCTCCTTTTGAGGACTGGCAGAGAGTGACTGGCTCAAAGTTACCCAACTGACTTCTGATCCAAGATGGGATTAGAGTTATGGTCTCCCAGTTTCTAGTTCAGAGAGGTAAAGTTTTAAGTAGAGCGGCATACATTTAAATCATAGGTAGCTGTCAATATAGAGAGGAAAATGCTGTACAAACATGTAGCTAGGTATAGAATAGAATAGAATTCTTCATTGGCCAAGTGTGATTGGACACACAAGGAATTTGTCTTGGTGCATATGCTCTCAGTATACATAAAGGAAAAGATACATTCATCAAGAGTCAAGAATCATAAGGTACAACACTTAAAAATAGTCATAGGGTATCTTCAGGATTGTTGGTCTGTCTTGTTTTGCATTTTATCCTTGGACTGGGCAGCTCATCAAATAAAACACTTGTTTTGCATATCCATCTTTGGGAAAGAATCGGTCATAAATAGCTATCAAGGAAGACGTAGGAGAAGAGATTATAGAATTTGGGGTCAGAATGAAAAGGGGATCAGATTAGAATCCCTACATAGCCACCAGCAAACTAAGTCCAATCTGCCTTGAATGCTGTTGACTCTTAACTAAGTAGGTACTAACTGTTAGTTGAGAAGGTTCCTGTGCATAGGCTTTTAGAAAAAAAAAAATCAGTTCAATTGAACCTTCCCGTGTGGATCTGGTCTTTCACATCCCTTGCACAGAATTCTCCTTTTATCCAAAAATATCTCTACGTAACTTGGCAAAGATTATTCATCACTAGATTTTCTGCCTCTTTATGGTGAGCATTCTGCTTTCTTACCGTTTAGCATAATGGTGAACCTAATGCAGCTTTCCACATTGTCATTGCTTCTTGACATTATAGAAAAGAGGGATAGAGTTTTTCCTCTTTTTAATGGCACTTATGTGACAGGTGTAATGGCTCCATTTATCTAACATGGGATAAGGCTGTAGTGAATAGACCCTCCCTCCTTTGACAGGGTATCTGGAAAAAGTAAATTGTTTTTCACAGCTTTATAAGAATAAGTCTTTTTCACTCCTTCATTTTCAGTATAAACCTTAAACTCCAAGAGGGCAGCATTGATTAACCATGATGGGAAATGTCAAACCTCTATGCATAGTATCAGAATCTATTGTACACCAGATGAAGCCATTTGGCGCAGCAATAAATGCCCCCTGGCCTTCACTTCTCAAAAGCTTCTGGTTCATTAGAATTCTTACACTTACTAAGGAAAAATGAAGGGTCAGAAATAACCAAGTGTAGCTGTTATAAGGCGAAAAGCAATTGCACAAATTGCAATGAAATAACGTTGGGAGATTTCTTTCAGAACAGCTCTTAAAATACACAGTAGATATTTATGCCACTAATCCATGCCTTTTTCTTTTAATGTGAAGGCTCATTTAAATGTTCATTTCAGGGAGCTTTTTATTGTGAGAATAAGAATAATAGGAGTTAAAGGAGCCCTGCGCTTAGCTGACCATAGTGCCTGAAGGTTATTAAATATTTCAAAGCCTAGCACTGAAGTTTCATACCCTTTTCCCCCTTTCACATTAGAATTCATTCAAAATAACCAGTGTGGCTTTTTTTCCATAAACCTCAGTGCTGATTTCTCTGAGCTCATGCTTTTAGGAAGTCTATTCTAAGTGCTAACATTTTATTTTTAAAGAAGGCAATAACATGTAATAAATTACTTCACAAATGTTCCCAGTAGGACTTTTCACATTCCCAGCAGGTTATCGTACTTCGTTCTTCTATCAGGCCTGAGTTACTTTGGAATAATATTTATTTGCCAGATTCTACCTTTAAAAAAATTGGTTACTGGGTACTATAGAAAAAGTGGTGACATCACTATGAGGTTATATAGAGAAATGAAGGTGGATCTATCATGATATTTTATAGAAGAGTTAGAGGTCTCTAAGGCTTCTGTTTTCATATCTAAAGTTAAATGAAGGTTTAATGCACCTTACATTTTTTTTGCTTCTTGCCTTGACATAACGGTAGCTCATGCTGCCAGTGCTCATAAATTTAGTACTGTATTTCAACAATACAATCCTGATTACTTCTCTTGGGGGCTACAAAGAAGAGGTTGAGAGTTGTCTGCATCCTATAGATTTATGTATTTATTTATTTGTATTCCACCTTTATTATTTTTACAAATAACGCAAGGTGGTGAAGATATCCAACACACCTTCCTCCTCTTATTTTCCCCACAACAACAATCCTTTGAGATGAGTTGAGCTGACAGACCTGGCCCAAAGTCACCTATCTGGCTTTCATGGCTAAGGCAGGATTAGAACCCAAGTTCTCTTTCTATCCTGTTGCCTTAACCCCTAGAGAGCCAAACTGACTCTCTTGTGCATGCCCTAGATTTTGTGTCTTGTAACCATGTTGACCAGGCATTTTGGTAATCATTATTTTATTTAATTATTTATTTATTTATTTATCATATTTTTATACCGCTCCCTCTCCCAAAAAGGGACTCGGGGCGGTGTACAGCCTGCTAAAAACACATAATAAATACGCTATAAATACAATTTAAAAATATATTAAACACGATTAGTCTGGCTGTGTCCCATCTAAATTAAATTTAACAATATAAAATCAGGGATCCGAATAAAAGTTAAAAATTAATTATTAAAACCCAATTAAGTTTAAAACCGGAACCTAATTACTGGGCCAGGCCAGCCTGTCTAAAAAATAGGGTTTTAACTGCGCGCCGGAAGGTCAGGATATCCGTCATGGCCCGTATCTCCGGGGGGAGATCATTCCATAGGGAGGGAGCTCCCACAGAGAAAGCCCGAACTCTCGGGGCCGTCAGCCGACAATGGCCGGGCGGCAGTACCCCAAGGAGGGCAACCCTGTGGGAGCGTACTGGGCGGCGGGAGGTTGACGATGGCAGTAGGCGGTCCCGTAAGTACCCAGGTCCCGAGCCATGGAGCATGGAGCAATCATCATCATCATCATCATCATCATCATCATCATCATCATCATTATATGACATCACTATTGTTTTTATTTGAATACTGCCCAAAGCGAAACATAGAATGAAACATAATTCAGAAAAGTGTTTTTATTATAAGCATAGTAAAAGTGGATCATTTAACAGTACATTAATTAAAACAAATTGCGTTTGAAAGAAAATCTTGTCCTGCAACAGTTGTTATTCTAGGAAAACAAATGTGTCTTGTTCATTTGAAACTACACGATTATGGGGCCCAGTCAGTGGTGCGATTCAACCAGTGTAACAACCAGTTTGGTGAGAGCGCGTGTGCGCCCTCCCAGACAATTTTCAGCTATAATACTTACCTTCTGCTGCAGCCCCAGTGAGTTAAACAGCTGATGCACAGCAAACCATTCTGCCATGTGAATCAGCTGTGCTCAAAAACAAGGAAATAAAGCGCAGGAAAAGGGCAGGGGTGGGGTGGCAGGGCCAAATGATCATCCAAACTACCAATTGGCCTGAACAGTCCAAACCAGTAGAATCCCGCCCCTGGGCCCAGTCATATTTTCCCTGGACAAGAATTCCAAGCAACCACAGCAGACCACAAGTTGAAATTTTTTTCAGAGTATACCTCCTAGAAACATGTATTTAACTCTTTGTTACTTCTTAAAATTCCTTGCCTCTGATAATTTCTGTGATTTACAGAAGAAAAATTGTAGTCATACGTATATTTTAAAATGGTCGATTAGTATACACTGGAGTTTGGATTTTCAACAGAAATACAAAATGGTCTGAGTAGATTAAACCTCCTTACCTGTGACCATTGTCGCACATAGACTCACCAACACTGTTTTTGAATTCAGTGGCAACATTTTGTGTAATTTCTCAAACATTTAGTTAAACTAATACATTAAATGATGCTTAACACATTTTAAACACTGTGTATGAATGTATTTATATACATATTTAATATATAGCTTACCACAGAAGCATTTTTTAAAAAAATATGTACTGTGTGTGTGAGAATCAGTGTTGATTCCTGGTAGTTACCTTGATTAGTCCTTGAAGTTTTCTTGGCAAGGTTTTTCTGAAGTGATTTGCCATTGCCTTCTTCTTAGGGCTGAGAAAGAGTGACTGGTCCCAGGCCACCTATCCAGCTTTGTGTGAAAGGTAGGATTATTTTATTTATTTATTCTGTCAATTGCTTACAAGATAATAGTTATAAGTATATGCATAGTTATGAATACATGAAATGGGTACATATAAGAAAAATAAAAGAAACAATAGGAGAGGAACGGTAAGCACATTGGTGCGCTTATGCACGCCCCCTACAGACCTCTTAGGAAAGGGGTGAGGTCAATAGTAGACAGTCTAAGGTTAAAGTTTTTGGGGTTTGGGGAAGAAACCACAGAGTCAGGTAGAGTATTCCAGACATTGACTACTCTGTTGCTGGTCGTATTTCCTGCAATCAAGTTTGGTGCGATTAACCTTGAGTTTGTATCTATTGTTTGCTCTTGTGTTGTTATGGTTGAAGCTGAAGTATTCATTGATAGGTAGGACATTGCAGTGTATGATTTTATATACTATATTTAGATCGGACTGAAAGCAATATAGTTCTAGGTTTTCTAGGTCTAGAATTTCAAGTCTGGTGGCATAAGGTATTCTACAACGAGTAGAGAAGTGAAGAACTCTTCTTGTGAAATATTTCTGGACTTTCTCAACCGTGCTAATATCAGATAAGTAATGTGGGTTCCAGACTGATGAGCTGTATTCGAGTATTGGTCTAGCAAATGTTTTGTATGCTCTAGTTATTAGTGTAATATTACTAGAGAAAAAGCTACGTAAGATTAGGTTAACAACTCTTAACATAAGGATTAGAATTCAGAGTCTCCTAGTTTCTAGCCTTATGCCTTAATAATTACACTAAACTAGCCCTTTATATGTATACATATGCATGTATAATTGTGTGAATCTGTGTGTGCTTTATTTATTTATAGCTTGTCAGAGAAGCACATTTTTTTAAAAAAATGGATGTGAAGTTTAATCACTGTAATTAGGAAGGGGCTTATCCCAGTACCTGCACTTATTTACTCCTACCAGGAAAGGCAAATTGGTGTTAAATGTATATCTGATGTCACTACAAAAGGTGCCTCATTGATCATCTCAGAATGCAGGATGATCTGTGAAAGACTAGGTGTTCTTGAAAGTAATGTGCAGTGATATTATGCAAGTATCTTAAAAGATTCATTTTCTTCATAAGTTATAGTTTGAACAGATCACAAAATACAGGTGTACCTAGCTCAGCAGTAAGCACTGTTCAAACAACAACCTACCCTCTAATAAACAATTCAGTTTCAGAAAAAAACTATCCTGTAATCTGCAACTCTTACACTGCAAAAACATATGGACTACACAACTCGATCAGGGCAAAACAATAGATGCAATCTACATAGACTTCTGTAAAGCCTTTGATTCAGTGGTACATGACAAACTACTCCTAAAACTAAAATCTTATGGTATGGACACCTGCATAGCTGGATAGAAGCATTCCTGTCAAACAGACAACAAATGGTCAAAATTGGGAGCGTCCTATCAAATTCTGTACCTGTCAACAGTGGTGTCCCCCAAAGCAGTGTTCTAGGACCAGCTCTCTTCATCCTCTACATAAATGACCTCTGTGATCATATTACGAGCAACTGCGTTCTCTTTGCTGATGATGTAAAGCTATTCAACACCATAGACAATACTGCTACCCTTCAAAAAGACCTTGACTATGTATCAGAATGGTCAAACAAATGGCAACTTCAAATCTCAATCTTACATATTGACAAAAAAAATCAGAAAATAATATACAGGCTGAATAGTCAAGACTTTGTTGATGATCCAAACTCTGTCAAGGATCTTGGAGTATTCATCTCTAATGATCTAAGTGCTAGAGCCCACTGTAACTACATAGCCAAAAAGGCATTAAGAGTTGTTAACCTAATCTTACGTAGCTTTTTCTCGGGTAATATCACACTACTAACTACAGCATACAAAACATTTGCTACACCAATGCTCAAATACAGCTCATCAATCTGGAGCCCACATTACGTATCTGATATTAACACAGTTGAGAAAGTCCAGAAATATTTCACAAGAAGAGTTCTTCACTCCTCTACTCGTTGTAGAATACCTTATGTCACCAGATTTAAAATTCTAGACCTAGAAAATCTAGAACTACTCCATCTTTGGTCCGATCTAAGTATAGTATATAAAATCATACATTGCAATGTCCTACCTGTCAATAAATACTTCAGCTTTAACCATAACAGTACAAGAGCACACAATAGATACAAACTCAAGGTTAATCACACCAAACTTGATTGTAGGAAATATGACTTCAGCAACAGAGTGGTCAATGTCTGGAATATACTACCTGACTCTGTGGTTTCTTCCCCAAACCCCAAAAACTTTAACCTTAGACTGTCTACTATTGACCTCACCCCTTTCCTAAGAGGTCTGTAGGGGGCGTGCATAAGCGCACCAATGTGCCTACCTCCCTGTTCTATTGTTTCTTTTTTATTTTTCTTATATTTATCCATGTATTCATAACTATGTTTTTACTTATACCTATTATCTTGTAAGCAATTGACAAACCAATAAATAAAATAAAATAAAGTATTGATGTACAGTATTATGTGTAGTTCTTTATATCGAGTTGCTATGTCCTCAAATTTAGAGGTTTTTCTGGTTGTGAAGCGTGCCAAGTGATATAAACAAAGAAATCCTGTTAAGAGCACATAAAAATAGCAACGATCTATCTATCCGGTGGCAGAAAATCGCAGAAGTTCAAAAGGTATTTTAAGGAAGATGGCTTGTAAAGCTATAAAAAAAAAATCTATCAGAGAAAATTTCTCAGCATAAAATGTATTCTTAAAATATGTAAAACCATTAAAAATGCAAAAAAAAAATGGACTTTATTAGATATATCTACTGAGGGGGTAGCAAATGATGATATACTTGCACCTGTGACATATTTACATCAGACTCAGGATGCAAGTCTTTAAAAGTAGGATTTGCACCCTGGAGTTGTTTCTTGCACGATTTTTTGCTGATTTGTGACTTGCTGAACACAATGCTGCAATGGAGATGTGTATTCAATTTTGTATCACAACACAAAGATACAGTCTAACCTCCATGTAATTGCTTTGAACAAAAGATCTCATCATCTGCCCACTGGGGTCTGAAAAGAATAAAATAATCACATTATATCAGTCTACAACAATTTGTTAAATCTTGATAATCCTGATTAATTCCAATCCTGATTGTTCTTAATTGGTCAAATAGCTGATACTGACTGGGATTTGTAGTTTAGCAACGAAGGCAATTTCTGGAGGGACACAGAATGCCCGTGGCTGCTACATGCTCTAAATAAATGCCATCGCATCAAATTCATCAAAGTGTGCAAAGATTTCCTATTTATTCTTGGCCCTGGGAAGTTGGTTGATATAATTTGGAGGGGAGAGGGAGGAGGAAGAGAGGGAGGGAGGGAGGGAGGGGGAGAGAGAGAGAGAGAGAGAGAGAGAGAGAGTCAGTCTCTTCCAAATATAGAATAACAGAGTTGGAAGGGACCTTGTAGATCATTTAGTCCAACCCTTTGCTCAAACAGGACAGAAGACCCTATTTCTGACAAGTGGCTATCCAGTCTCTTCTTGAAAGCCTCCAATGGTGAAGCACCCATAGCTTCTGAAGGCAAGCTATTCCACCGGCTAATTGTTCTCACTGTCAGAAAATTTCTCCTTATTTCTAAGTTGAATTTCTCCTTGATCAGTTTCCATCCATTATTCCTTGTCCAGCTTACAGGCGCTCTAGAAAATAGCTTGACCCCTTCCTCTCTGTGGCAGCCCCTCAAATATTGGAAGACTGCTATCCTGTCTCCCCTGGTCCTTCTCTTCACTAGACTAGCCGGTCCCATTCTTCCTATGTTTTAGCCTGTATACTAAATACGTACAGCAATTACCTTTGCAGTGTACCCTTATAAAATGATGTTTAGACCAATTCTGTTGATAATTTCTTCCTGAGCTGTATTTCCCCCCATCCCCCCCCCCCATATTCTGTTGTTCTATAATTGATGATGGTGATGGCAGAAATGTTGGGAATGAAAGAAAGATGGCCTAGAGATAATTTCATCCTCAGCAGTGCTAGCCACGTTCTTCTGTAGTCTTCCACTGTGCAAAGGAGATACGGCTCTGGAGTCAGACATCTTATTACAATTATCATGATGTACTTTGGGTTTATTTTATTCTGTAAAGGATGATAACAACAGGAGAAGCTTACATTGAAAGCATCAGTGGGAGAACTATTGATGTTTTTTATTTCTCTTTTAGGGAGAAAGTCTTAGATAGACTAAATTACACTCCCTGGAAAACAGGTTTATAGCTTCACCACCACCATCACTGGTATTTAATGACTTTATAAAATGTACTGTGCCTAGAGGAAAGCATTGTAAATGTTCTGACCTAGGCTTCCCCAACAGCACAAAGCCGATTCCTCATCCCGATAAAACCTCTTTTATTTAGTTTACAGTGAATTCCTCTCCAGCAAAGTCCTGGCCAACAGTCTTTCAAGATATTTCACAATTACAGACCTTTATTAGGCTTGGAGAGTGGCCAGGCCGATATCTTTCAGATGACTCACTGTAGCAGACAATACTTGGCAAGAATGCACGAACAGATCTTCACCCAAATGAATTAATTGTCTCCTGCAAACCCACACTCTCCTTTCGCTCCTCTTTTATTCCTTATGGGAGGGGCCATTCACCGCCCACCTGTGGCTTTACTCCCAAGTTGACCCTTGTTCCTTAGCTGTTTCTTTCTTCTGGCAGCTCTGCATATGCGCACACTGGGAACAGGCTCCAACTATTCTTCTGCCTCACTGATGTCCAACTCCGAAGGCACTGAGAACTGTCAGATGGCCCTGGCCCCATCTCTGCCTCTGATGCAGAACACTTGTCAGAGCCTTCCCTAGACTCCAGGACTGGCCCATGTTCCTCCCCAACTTCCTCACTATACGAATCTGCTACCAACTCTGCTGGCCACTGGCGGGCCACAACAGTAAATATGGATCAGTGATTCTGAACCTTTCCATATCTGGAGAAATTTGGGTTCATAATCAGAGGCATCAACAAGTTCTATCGGTTTCATCAAAATTATGAAAGCAATGTGGGTTGTTGTGACAAAACCACTGCCACTTTTATATGGGTGTGTGACACTGCTTTTGTCATTTTCCTTCCTTGGAACTCCCCTGTACATGCCTCTGGTCCAGATCCAGAAGCAAAGCAATTTCTGTAGAGCCCATGATTCACTTTAAGGGCTGTCGTAAATGCCCTTTTGTACTGCCGTGAGCTCACTACAGAAAGGGCAGCATTGGCAAACAGAGGGCAGCAATAGTAAACATTTGCCTCTACAATTAAGGACGCTTTCATACGGCTTTGCATCAGAGTCAATAATATCTCTGAGCTGCAGCTGGCACCAGTTCAAATCTACACTCCCAATAAAAGTACCCAGATGGGATTTTTCTCTACAAATTGCTCAATCATCTCCAGCATCCTTTTCTTTTAGTTCCGTCATGCTACATGGAATATAATGTAGTGTGGTTTCCCTTTGTGGAAAAGGAATCTAGTGTCTTGTAACTGAACTTGGGAGGAAAGAAATGGTTCCGTAAAAAAGGAACAGCATCTGCAGAAAATGAGATACTTAAGGGATATTGGAAGGCAGATTACAAATAAGCCATCTGTCACACATATTTATTTGTAGAGTACCTTTTTGGAGTAGTTTCCCCGCTACCATATTTTATTGTATATTGCATTCACAAAAATATTCATATAACATTCTGTAGTCATGATTCTTCATAATTAGATTCTGAAAGGGCTCTGCTCCTCACTTTCCCTCCTTCCTTCTTTTAAAACTTTTTCTCCATTTTCTTTGTATACTTACAAGGTAGCAAAATCTGTATGTGACCTATGTGTGAAAATTGTACATGTTGTGAAAACAAAGAGCTGGACAGTACCCTGAGCAAAATAATGACTTGAAGGAATGTTGTTTATTGAGCTTTATGCACTATTCCAACCATCCAGTTAGGAAGGTGGGCACAAAAGGAATTTTCCTGCATTAAAAAAAGAAGAAACTTAAATGTTTCACTAATGCAATTTGAATTGTGGCCTGCAAGCAATATTCATATGGTTTCATCTAACAGACTCTGATCCAGTCCCATTACAGCCTTACTAATCTAAGTCTCTGTGGTTTCCCATGATGTCAATCTGCCTAATTATAGTCCTCTGAGCAGCTGTGTCAGTGGCATGCAAGAAAGTTCATGATGCCAGATTCCTCTGTGAAAGTCTTAGTGGGTTGCAAAGGCCCAGCTGACCACAATTAGTCCTTGACTTATGACCACAATTGGGACCAGAATTTCCATGGTTAAGAAGGTGGTTGTTAAGTGACTTGAACAGAATTTTCTTTTTTGACACAGCTGTTAAACGAATCACTGCAGTTGCTAAGCAAAATGAATGTGCTTCATTGCTAAATGAATATGCCTTCCACCATTGACTTTGCTTGTTGGAACCTGACTGGGAAGGTCATGACTGACAATTACATAACCCCAGGATGCTGCAACCATAAAAAATACACATTAGTTGCCAAACACCCAAAATTAGATCATGTGATCACCAGAATGCTGTATATGTATGGGGATTGATAATAAGCCAGTTTTTTCACTGCTGTTGTAACTTTGAACAGTAATTAAACAAAAAAAAAGGGGGGGTGCAAGGGGGTCTCATGGTCCCTCATGCTCCATTTTAGCTGCCACAAGCATTGTAGACTAATCCTTTGCTATTCCCAGGCTGGCCCTGCGGGCCACTTTTAAGCACCCATGGGCCAGATCCGGCCCGTGGGTCTTGAGTTTGATCTAGAACATGGTTTAGTCCTCCCTTCATAGGAGGATGCCCCAGAGTCTTTAGCAAGATAGTTGGCATCACTGCGCTATATCTGAAAAACCAATAAAGCAGAAAGCTATTTTCGTATATTCTCAAAGCTATTCAGAGTGCTTAGTTGAATGCTGACATTTATATGTATGCAATCCTGAAGTCACCGAATGTTATGCACGACTTTCCTGCAACTGAAGATAAATTTCCAAGGTTCTGAAAAATTATGAAAGGTGACTGGAAAAGTGATTCTTGGAGTGAGCCATGGATTTCCTCAATGTTATTAGAAAAGTCACGGTGTTTCTGCCTCAGTTCTCCATAATGGAAAGACTAATGGCCCATTTCAGGCATGTTGGGGGAGGATTAATGAAATAAGGAAATGTTGCAACCTGCCTGGAACTTTATGAATCAGGTGAGCTATAAATTAAATCAAAATTGAACCTATGAACTTCAACACATTTTAGTAAAGGCCTACATGCACCAGTTACATACTGCATAGGCAGAGGTGATATTCAGTAGGTTCTCACCATTTCTAGAGAACCAGTAGCAGAAATTTTGAGTAGTTCAGAGAACCAGTAAATACCACCTCTGACTGGAGATTTTACAGTATCTTTTCCCTGCCATGCCCACCAAGCCATGCCCACAGAACCGGTAGTAAAAAAATTTGACTCCCACCACTGTACATAGGAAGTGGTAACTAACATTACCCACATGTTGGAGGCAAAACTCCTTTACCAGCTTAGTTTTAGAAGCAAGTTTCCATTCATTTGTGGCTTTTCTCTCTCTATTTCCATTTTAATCATTTAATTATCAAATAATCCAATCATGGCTGTGGGGGGACAATCTTTGTGGTATGTCATGGAGGCAGTTCTTTGTCCTCTACTACTTTCTTTCCCTCCTCCTTCTCCTGAGGCCGAAGAAGAACTTCCAGTCAGTTTCCCATAGCCCAGTTGTAGACCAAAGAAAACCCGGAAAGTGTTGAGAAACCCCCCTCCCATTTGCCACACTATTCAAACCACTTTTATTCTCAGAGCTTGCAATAAAAATGTACAATTAATCCATTCTTGGATTAATGGAGTGCTCATATTTCAGGAACAGTTGGAGTAAGTAGATTTTAATGGTTTGTTTTGTCCTACAAGATAGTGATAGTAGAATTGTCATTTCCGAAAAAATACAGAGAAGGTGAGGCTGATGTGCACAAGCCCTTTTTCCCAGGAAAAGCAGAGAGGGGGGCGAGTTTTTCTTCTGGCGTGAACTGATTTGCGCAGCAGCTCCATAGTTTATGAAGATCAACTGATTTCCCCCAGGTAGAGATCAATCTGCAAGGTATGGAATCTCTGATCTTTTTCTGCCCTACCTCCCACTATTAACAGCTAGACTCCTTTAAAAGTGCAGGTGCAATTAAAATGCACAGAAATGATTTTCTGCCAGTGGAAAATTGCTGTATGAGGCAGTATGCCATAACTCACTGTTTTGGTGCAGAAAGGATGCTAAATCCAGCAAACGGACTGAGGAGTTCTGCGTCCTTTTGGATAAACAAATTATATTGATCTCCGTAGGTGTTTTTTTTTTTTTTTTTGCAACTGCAATAAATTCTTCAAAATCAGCACAACTTTTACTGTTGTGTAAAATTGATAATTGGGCTCCTGAGGTTTAATAAATAAAGAGCCCTAGCTTTTTAATGGACATCTGGAAGCGGTGTAGGGCTGGCTATTGCAAATGTCATAGTTTTAGGAAATGTATGAATACTTATAATTAGGTTATTATGTTGCTTTCATAATTCACACACAGCAAAGATACATTGCTAAATTAGTTGTAAAAATGCAAGAATGCTAAAAAGGAGTAATGGATGCTTTAAAGACAAGATAAATATCCCAAATACCCACAATTCACTGTTCATTTTCATTATCATTGTTTATTCTTACAGGTACCCTGTTGTTTCCTTCTTTTCTTAGGCATTCTGGTTATAAAATAATGGCAATTATTTTGTGATTGGAAGAAACAGAAAAAGTGCATTATTACATTATTGTATCTGGAAAGAAGCTGGGGTTTCAAATCCTATCTGACATGGCTTTCACTGGTAGCCAAAACAATGCTAATGTTACTATTTTAAAGACTGCTGAGATTTTGCTAACTAAGGTTGGGTGTGTAGCATCTTTTCATTTCAGTTTGAGAAATAAATTAATAGTTCATTTTTTAAGGCTGGGAGAGAATTTTCTCTAACATTTTTCTGTAGGAATTAGCATAAAATGTAAGAATCATGCCTGGAGACTTTTTAGTTTATCTGTGAATTTGGATTCTATATGTAGGCAACTTCCTATATTAAGGTAATACCCAACTATTCTAGATAATTTTTTTCTTGAGAAGGTTGCAAATGTTTTGAAATGTTTCTTACTGTTGAAAATGTGGTCACACACAGCTTCAGAGAATCCTGAATGGATGAACCTCTTTTGGTCTGGCTTCAGACCTGGGTATTGGACTGAAATGGCATTGGTTGCACTTTGTGGGTGACCTCTGAGGCACTCCAGTTTCTTCCACCCATCCCATCAGGTTTGGCAAGATGGGCATGCTGTGGATCCCATCAGACCCATCAGCCAGGGTTTATCATCTGGTTGGGCTCAGGAAGAGACTTCTTTCTGCTGTTACACTTGCCCAATACAGTATCTCCTCTGCAGAGATCAGACTGGCCTTGACTCTGCTGGCTTTCACAGCTTCCTCTAAACCAGTCTGGACCATCCTATATACCCATGATGGTGAACCTATGGCACTTGTGCCACAGGTGGCATGCGGAGCCCTGTCTGCGGGCACATGAGCCATCGCCCCAGCTCAGCTCCACTGTGTATGGGTGCATGCCTCCCTCTGGCTAGCTGATTTTCGGATCTCTGCTGTGCATACGTGAGGGGCAGGGCGCATACAGGAGATGTGTGCACATGAGTGGGGGGTGGGGGGAGTGCAGGAGGGGTGCGCTGTACCCCCATGCCCCATGCTTGCTCCCATCCCAGGAGGCTGTAGGAAGGACTACTAGGCCCAAAACGGGACATGGGGGGGTTGCGCATGCATGCACAGGAGGCAGGAGGAGCATGGCGGGAGTATGTGCATGTGCACAGGGCGGGGTGAGCGGGAAGGTGTCGCACGCATATTACATTATGGATGAGGGCACACACGCAGGTTATTGCGCATGTCTGTGCACACTTTAGGCTCACAACAGAAAGGTTAGCCATCACTGGTATATACCAAGTGTTATTCATCACTGCCTGGATCCAGTTACATGTCAGTTTATGCCTACTACCGGTATAAACAAAATAAGTTTTTAAATCATCATTTTAAAAGTGTGTGCATGCTTTTTTGGGTTCATGGGCTAGGACAACTTCAAAATAACTAAAAATGCAATACAGTCTAGCTAGGGGTGGGATCTGACAGGGTTAACTACCAGTTCAGTCATTTACAAGGTTTGGTGATTTACGATGTGCTTCCCTGCATGCTGCTGACTGTGTGCCTGTAAATCATCATCAGTATGCTGCGTGCAGAGAAGCAGCCTTTCAAAAAGCCCTTTTTTCCTGCTTTTTAAACTGCAGCTGTGCCTCGCATGGCAGCTGAAGTTGAAAAAAATCAGGAAATAAAGGTCAGGTAAGAGCCCGGGTGGGCGGGTGGGTGGGTGGGCCAAAACATCAGCAGACATAGAACCAGTTCTGTTGCTTTTCAGAGTGAGGTGTTCTGTCTACAGAGGTGGACAGAACCGGTAGAAACCCACCCCTGAGTCTAGTACAGTCCTAATGGGATCCTGTTAATAAAGGGAAAGCTGAGGTCTTGTGACCACAACTGTATCTGTTGAGTGGATTGCAGAAGAATTTTTTACAGTTTATTTTATTAACTATTTTATTTATAGCATCCCCTGTAAAAAACATCTGAATTTCTGTGGGGGTTCAGTAAAATTATTAAGCAAAATTGCCGTAACATTCCACAAGGCAGGCACTTGGCATTTCAAACCGCAGTACAGAAAAGTACACATTTTTCACAGGGTCAGTCACGGGGTATCTACATTTTTACATTTGATTGCTTATTAGGTGTGTACAACCTCCCAGGAGTAAGATTGGTCTTCCAAGATTCTTCGATGCCAGGCCATGCAGGGGAAATGGAATGAAGAATCTGAGACTTTTCTCAGGATGTTGGAGTGACTAATAATTGCCCTACAATTATTGGAGAAGGGAAGGGAAAAAGAGACAGAAGATTCTCCTCTCCAAAATATTTTTCTTCTCCTGCTGTTCAGAATGCAATCATCTATATATCTATCTGAACTGTGAAAAGAATGGCAAGACAGCAAGCTCAGGAAAAGGTATGCAAATTCTTGCAAACAATTGTTGCCTTAGATCTCTAAGCAGGGGTGGAATCTTACTGGCATAACAACTGGCAGTGCAGGCATGCACAGTACTTGTAAATCAACTTCTCTTGCAAGCAATAACCTTCTCCTGCTGATGCCACACAAAGCAACTAAGGTTGCTTTAGCAGGGAATAGAGGACAGCCTAGAGTTCGGGCGGGCAGGTGGGCCCTATGGAAGCAAAGAAGATCTTCAGAGCGAATCAGTTTGGTGTCAGCTGCTCTTTGGAGCTACCAGTTCTATAGAACCGGGCCAAGCTGGTAGAATCCCACCCCTGTCCCTAAGCCTATTTATTGAATAGCTTGTATTTGTTTTAGATGGGCAAGCTGGCAGATAAAATTCCAATTAAATAAAGGGGAAGAGTGTAGTGACTTTGAATTGTCCAAATATTGCTTTCTTAATTCAGCAAGGTCTGAGCAAGAGCATATAATCAGAATCAGTATAATCAATATAATCAGAAGCTCTTGAGGGGGAGAAAACTATGGCTCCCTTACAACTTATGGACTTCAGTTCCCAGAATTCCTGAGCTAGCCCTGCCCCGGAAGAATCCAGGCTTCTAAAGGTGCAATGTGTTCAGCAACCAATCAGAAATAAACAGCTTAGGCGAGTTAGTTGAGTGCCTTTCTTTAATATTCAAATGAAAGAGGAAATTTATTTTCTTGTTTCTGGCTGTTGTTTCCTTCGCCTTTAAATTTTTCTTCTGTTCTGTGCTAATTGTAAACATGTCTCTTAATCAGGGGGAGGGCATGCTTTTCATTTGTGGTCCTGCAGTGAGTGGGCGGCCAAATTCAAATGCCTGTTTTGTCATCTCATCATACCTGAGATTTGTACCTCTCCAGTATGAATCTTCATAAAGCAGAATCTATTTCTCTGCCCCAACTGCTCAGTAACACTACCACGCTAACTGAGCCAATAAGCAGTGGAAATGCAGGAACATAGACAACTGACTGGTAATGCTTACCATGTTTGCTTCTCCTACTTCAGTGTTACTACCAGCCTTCAAGGAGGAATGCAGAATACATACAATACATCCTTTCTCCCACTCCAAACTGGTTACTTAAGCAGAATACCATCTCAGTGGCCAAAGGAGTAAAGCACTGGTTTGCAGGCCATTCACAACAAAAACATTCTGAAAGTCAACAACTGAGCTAAATGTTGGTGGAAACCCTGTGCAGGATATTAATGTCAGCTAATTGTTTAAGTAGAAGGCTTGAGTGAATGATTAAAAAGTTGCTCCTATAATGCTGAAACCATTTGATGAATTCATCAAATGAATACTTCAGCTTCAACCATAACAATACAATTGATTGCAGGAAATACAACTTCAGCAACAGAGTGGTCACTGTCTGGAATACTCTACCTGACTCTGTGGTTTCTTCCCCAAACCTCAAAAACGTTAACCTTAGACTGTCTACTATTGACCTCACCCCTTTCCTAAGAGGTCTGTAGGGGGCGTGCATAAGCGCACCAACATGCCTATTGTCCCTGTCCTATTGTTTCTTTTTATTTTTCCTATATGTATCCATTTCATATATTCATAACTATGTTTATACTTATACCTGTTATCTTATAATCGCTTGACAAAATAAAATAAATAAATAAATAAATAAATAAATAAATAAATAAATAAATAAATAAATAAATAAATACATTTGATAAAGTGTCTTATGAATGCCTTGGAAAGGATGTTTTATACCAGACTAATTCTAGGAAGAGTCTCTCTCCACTACCCTTGTGGAAGGGGGAAACATTGGAAAAGAGCCACAGATGAGAAATGCAAATTTAAGAGTGTTCATTTGGGAAAATATATAATCAAAGTTACAACAGAAGGACAGAAAACACCCTTGAATGAAATCAAATGATGGGAGAAACTCCTCTGAATCTTAGCAAGTCTTTCCTTTCTTTGTAAGTATCTCACCACTACTTTATTGATTGAAATGATGTTTCGAAAGCATGGAAATAGACTGGTTTAGCATGAATCCATCCATTAAGGACCATATAAACCAATCAATAGTAAAACTCCAAAGGTCACTATATTTGCCTTTAAGATCAATGCTGGGGGTGAAGCTGTTATAAAAGTATCCAGAGTTCAGAAGTCAAATATTTATTAACACTGAAGGAAGGATTGAGTAGGTTCCAATAAAAACACAGCTTTCAATAGGAACATGGTTTCTTTTTAAGTAAACTGCAATCTATATCACCCAACACAGTAGTCCTCAGTTTATTAGATTTTTTTTCCACTTAGGAGGCATTTGCAAAGTTCAATTTGTGTTATTGGCTTTGTTAATGTGCTGAAACAGATCTTCAAATATGCTCTGAGTCAAATCTATTTATCAGTGCAAACTGTAATGCTGCAGAGATTTTAATGCAAACATGGCCCTTTTATTTAAAAAACCAATTTGTGCTAAAAAAATGAACCTGGAATTTGCAAAGGAGAGCAATGGCTGCATGGTCATTATTAAAACTATCTTTCATTATCATATGTCACTATCTGTAGTTATATATTTTTTTCTTTAAGAATTAAATAGATATTGAAGATTAAAAATGTGACACTTCTGGGGAAGAATGGTGGACTGAATACAGCTCTGGGAAAAGCAGAGCTGATGTTTATGACTAAGAACAGGTAGCTGAGGAGTAGATTGGCTCCTTCAACTTTTCTGGACAAAGAGGGAATGCAAGATGACCCCAGCTATTCTCCTTAGGGTTGCGTCTCACAAGAAGACCGAAAAACACTGAACTCTGAAATGATTAATACAATGTTGAATTGTCCTGTGGCGAGTTATCCTGCAGAGTTGGCTGTGGTGAGTTGTGGGTGTCAAACTCGATTTCATTGAGGGCCACATCAGGGTTGTTTTTTTATCTCAGGGGGCCAGGGATGGGTGTGGCCAGGGTGTGGCCAGTTCAAAATCACTTATGTTGGGGGGCATATGTGGTGGCCTGAGCACTGTGCCAGTGAAAACAAGTTCCTGAGCTCCATTTTTGCCTGCGATTGCCTCCTGCAACCCTCTGCCAGAGAAAATGGAGCTCAGGAGGGCTGCAGGGATCCGGGCCCTGGGCTTTGAGTTTGACACCCCTGTCCTAGACCCTCTAAGAGGGAGGTCAGAATTCAATGGCATGATAAAAGCTTTACTTTCTAGAATTCCAAATTCAATCTATGGTCTGACAGAATCAACATGCTCCAGTTCCATTGATTACAGGATTCAACTTGATCCTTGTCTGCATGTATTTTGTAGTACATTTATTGATGTAATTTATAAACCTCCCCGAGTTATAATAGATTGGGATAGCCTATAAATTTCATAAACAAGTGAATAAGTCACTACTTTTTAATGCTTTGCTCATTGTAACAGAATAAAATTAGCTGCCGTTTTATTTTTTTTAGCTGCTCAAAGTCTTTTGAAGTGGGTGGCCATAATAAATTTAATAAAACAAATAAACTAATTTTTGATATATATATATAGTCATGAATTTGGAAGTGAATCGATGATTCTGATCCTTCTTCTGGATTGGACAAGATTGGAGGTTCTCCTTATAGATGAAAACCATTGCTTATTGTAATTAATACTATTTCTATAATTACTAGCAATACTTAAGCAGTCTCCTAATACATGGTCTCAATGTAAATTGAAGGTAGCATCATTCCCTTTTCAGTTAAAATAGTCATATCCACAGATCTACCAGCCACTTTCCTTCTTTGCAAACAAACACACATACACATATTATACATCTAGACACAATTAGGAGTAAAGCATGAACCAGCTTCTGTGGGAATCTTGAAAAACATATGGCCACTTTAATGATTTGAAAGAGGTATTTTATACCTGCTCCCGTGTGTTTGGAAGACATATCATTAAAAGGATTTTACAATTTTACCTACTGGGGTAGAACAACCCAACAACCCAACCCAACCCAAACCTCCTCTAACTCCTATATCATCTTGTATTGGTTTAATGGTAGATTCTATTTTCCTATGCTTTCATAAAAAATGAAAGGAATGTATGGAATCTGGTCTCAGTAATTTGGTAACCCTGCATTATGGACTGATCTTGTTCAGCATTTGATTGACCCATTGCTTGCCAATGACTTTCATTTTTTGGTACAGGACTGACTTAGAGGCAGGTATAAGGCTGTTTAGGTTTAAATTCCCTTGGCTGCCTTGGCAATATATCAATGTACAATAGGAGGGCAATTTTGATTTATGCAGATACACATTTTACTTTACTGAATGAAATGTTATTTAGTTTTGATCTATTACCAGATGCAAGGCATCTTAAAGCTGCAAATCTTGTTTTTCTAAGGAGTCATGCCACAGAGACAGAGGCTGCCAAAGTCATTTGTTCAGCTTCAAATGCAGTAAATTCATCAAGTGCAGAGCCGTTTATGGTGAAATTAGCAAGATGTTGCTAATGTATTCATTTCCACACAATACAGGTACCTTATTGCAAAGGTCACAGATTGCATTATCTCAGATTTATGAGGCCAGCACAAATTGACCTGTTTATATATGTGATTTGCTAATTTGGTGTAGGGGAAGGTAGAGTTATAAACAAGTCTGCTGGCCTAAGGAAAATAGATCAAGAAACAATTTTTTATAACCAAAGTCCCAAATCTCAAGTTTACAATGTTGAGAATTCTAACAAATACTCTATTAAATATCAGAGCTGAGCATCATTTTCATTCTCAATAGATGTTAATATTTCTGTGTGCTTTTTTTTTCCCATGGAAGGGAACCCTTTTCTTCCATTCCTGCATAGCATTCAGAAAATTATGTTGCTGCTTGAAATAATGTGACTCTCCCATTTTATAAGGTTTTCATGCAAATCATGTTAATAGGTTTAGAAAGGCAGAGATAAATATGGTAGAGTTCAGTAGAGTAGCGATTAATATAGTAGAGCAGAGAGCACAATATATGGAAATAGGATTAAATTCATGAGAATGTAACATTGTAAATACCATTAATATTCAAACGATTGTTATTGAAGATATTAAGCAGGCAGACTGTAGCAAGAGGACAGAATAAAGCACTCATTGTTTCAATGGTAGTCAAGACTTGGGCAAATGATTGACTGCAAACAGGAAATAGGGATGGTGTTGAGTTTTGTTTTTTATCTTCACTTTTAAGAGAACTAACTTACAGTATCTCCTTAGACTGCTAGGGAGATAGGAATATTGTTCTCTGAATTCTGAAATGTAGTCTCCAGAATAAAAAAAAATCATAAAACCTATAGGTTATGGGGGGGATATACATTTTAATGCAAAACTTGTCTTTAGCTTTCAGAAAATATGATATGTTGGGCTTTGAATCCTTCTGCACCTGACACACAACCTGGAAATGGATCCAGCAGTACTTAATACCAGAAAAATGAAGTTAGAGGAGGAACCTCTTTAAAGGAAAGATGAGAAGGAAAAATGCAGTTCTGACTACTGGCAAAAAAAATATTATTTTAATTATGATTTTAAACACCCATAAAGTATTGAGGGGGAAAAAAATCATCACTTCATTTGTTTCTGGATTTGATTCAGAAGCCAGATACCAAGAAGACACTTATGTCTTTGGGAGTCAGAGTTGGTCACAGCATGATCAATATCTACACCCCTCTACATTGCCAAAGTATAGATATGTACAAACGAGCTAATGAATTGGAGATCTTGGCTAGAATCCCAATCTGCTGACCTCCATATAGCAATAGCACAACAGCACATAGACTTATATACCACTTCACAGTGCTAAACAGCCCTCTCTAAGTGGTTTTACCGAGTCAGCCTATTGCCCCCAACAATCTGGGCCCCCATTTTACCCACCTTGAAAGGATGGAAGGCTGAGTCAACCTTGAGCCTGGTGAGATTCGAGCTGCTAAATTGCAGGCAGCCCGCAGTCAGCAGAAGTAGCCTGCAGTACTGCATTCTAACCACTGTATATGACTGGGCAGGCCGCACCCTATACTTATGCTCAATTTAAGGCCAAAGTGAAAAATAATATTATTCAGCTCAGACTGAAAAGCCTTATTGGCTTTCCAGTTTGTGAAAAATGCAGCCTGTTTGTGAAGAGTCAAGGCAGATCTTAAGATACTTAACTTGCAAAATATTCTAAACTAAAACCCTGATAGCTCGCCACATGAATCCGTTGCAAAGAGCCAAAAGTTCTTCATTTTCTTCCGAATATTTTATACCAACAGAAATAAAATTTATATTTCACATCCCAATATTTGTTCCCCAGAATCAATTCATTCAGCAACCAGCAATCAAGCACAAAGGAATGAAATGACATTCTTTAGGAACAAGAACGATGAAGGTACAAATACAGGTGAAATTTTGCATAGAGGGAGCAGCTATTCAGTAATACTATAATCTAAAATCGTGTATACATATTTTCAACTCATATGCATGTGGCTGTCCTGGATCATATTTATAAGCTGGAATTAGACAAGGAGATAGAAAGAAAAAGAGACCCCAGAACTACTTGATTTGATTTTCGGGCTCATTGGGAGATCACAAGAAGCAACTGCCAAGATAGACTCATTGCAAGCCAGCATGTTCTAGAATTATAATCCATGGATATAGTTCCAACACTAAATTTCCTTCAACAGCAACAAGATCACTAATTTAAGTTTTTATTCTTACAGTAATTAGAGATAATTTTTTTTTACAAAGCTTTTTGTGAATATAATGAAATCTGGAAGATACTTAAAATATGCAACGATTAGTAATTTAGAAATTAAAGAGCAGCCTCAATAAAGGATATACCACAGCATTAATAAATTGGAAGTGTGAGCCAATTTTCATACATAGATACATATGGAAAATAATGTCTGACACAAAGCTGAAAGGATATGTTACGATAATTAATATTTGCCTCTATACTTGATCAGTCTGTATTGTAGTTATTAATTCCCTTTCTATAATAGATTCAATTATAGAGAGCAAATTCCTGGAGGTTAGAGAAGGCCTTCTCATTTGTGTTTGCACTTGAGTGTGAGTCATGACACTATCAAATATACACATTCTGTACATTTCCATGACTCCCAAGTAAGGCTGTCTTGGTGGCTGGAGGCAGGTGGAGTCTGTTTGTGGAAGAGCAGGCTTCAGTTCAACCCTTCCAAGACTGAGTGTTTATGGATTTTGGGTCCCATGGGTCTGGAAACTTGAGAGTTTTAATCAGTGTCTCCGGATAGCATTGCCCCATTCAGAGTCAGTGTGCAATTTGTGGGTTCTTCTGGATTCGCAGTTCTTGCTGGAAAAATAGATGATAGCTGGGTCCAAGGGGGCTTTGAACAAATTTGTCATGTGTAAATTGTGTCCATTTCTGAATGTGTGTGTGTGCTTATTTATTTATTTAGCATATGATAAGAACATGCCTCTTCTTGGGTCTTTACTTATTTTCATTTGGCAGTGATGGGCAGAAAATTCACCTGTATATAAATTGTTTAAATTTATCTTGCTATTTGGATTAAGGGGCATGATGGCTCAGTGAGTAGAACACTGAATTTGTTAGTTGGAAAGTTGACAGCCCAGATTCAAGATTTGAACACCATGCAATAGGGCGAGCTCTCAGGAACAGTTTCTGTTACACTCCTGCCAACGTAGCAGTTTGAAAGCATCAAAAGATGATAGCATTCTGTGAACCTGGGCATATAGTCATGCTGGCCACATGACTACAGAAATGTCTCTTTTGGTTAAGAAGCAGAGATGAATGCTACCCCCTAGAGTCAGAGATGACTGAATAGGTGTTCTGACGCAACCAGGTTCCCAAAGAGCAAACACACACAAAGGCAGCAGCCCCCACCTTTTAAGGTTTAATAATGAATTCTGTTCTGAAGGCTGCTTTTCACTAATTAGCTCTGACAAGAAAGAGCCTTGCCAAGTTATTTGTCAATGATGCCAAAAACTCAGAGATAAGAACTAATTTACAAGATTCTCCAAACACGAACTAAGATGTCCATAAGTTGAATTTCAGAGCTTCTTTGCTGTCTGCAAAGAACGCTTTTCCAAACCTGGCTTTTATCCTCTTGAGGGAGGGGCTATTACCTTGCAGCCTTACTCCCGAGTCACTGTACTGCTGTAACTGCTCTCTCCTATGATCAATCCTGCATGCACACACATTTGGCACAGGCTCCTTGGGAACCTCCTCATCACTGCTGCCAGCCTCCACAATCTCTGAAGGCAGCAGTCCACTCCCTGATGGTCCTGGCCCCTCATCAGAGTCCTCGCTCTCCTCAGCCATCTGCACCTACTGCCAGCTAACCACAACAATAGGAGAAATCTTTATCTTTAACTTTATGATGGTTAGTCAATGAAACTGACCTAGTAGAACTAGAGAAGTGTTGCCATAGCAGTAGAAAAACAACACCTTTCTTTCTCCCTGCTGGATACCTGCTTTCCTTCTCCTGATAATTGCAAGAGCAGTCAGAAGTTTGGCTCAGTTGGAGGAACAACTTGAGAATATTTGTCCCTACTCCAGGGAATCATTAGAATTGCAGGCTACATTTTGATTTACTTCCACAAGTTTATGTGGGGTACCATCCTCTCTGCCCCACTAAATGATCTGGAGTGCCTTTAGGCTGATCCTTTTTTTTAAAGCAGAACTATAAAGTGCTTGGCTCAGTGGCTCTTGTTTGTTTTCAATTGGTCCCTAGGTGCACTCATGAGTGATATTATTAATAAAAGGATATTTTGTGCCTATTAGTCCAAGCTACTTTCTCTCTAGAGCAGCATTTCTCAACCTTGGCAGCTTGAAGATACATGGACTTCAACTCCCAGAATTCCCCAGCCAGCATTGAAGTCCACACAGAGTTGAAGTTCACACATCTTAAAGTTTGCTAAGGGCAGGGGTTCTTCAATTTTTTACTCCCTGGGTCTTTTCTTGCTTTTAAAAATTAAGGAGGGTCTCAAAAGAGTGTTATTTGTAAGGGTTAAATTCATCTATATTTACCATATTAAAAATTTAAATCAACGCATTCATAGAGTATTTATTGAATTACATAAAAACCATGTAAAAATAACAATAGATATTAACATTGGTTAGATATTAATATGAATGTGATTTTTCACAAAACAAAATTGTATTTTTAACAAATAAAAAACAAAAACAGCAAATATTTTTAATACCTGTGAAATAATTTTATGTGGACCTCCTGAGAACCTCAAATTACAGCTCAAGAAATGCTACTTTAGGGAGTGCCTAATATCCCATGATCCTTAGCAGCATTGTATCCCATGAGTCTTTGTAGCTACAGGGTATTTCACCACTTCCTTTGCCTCTTCCCCATTGACCACAATTAGCAGTAGCCATGACTTGGTCCAAGGCTCTTAAAGTTGGCATCAGCCCTTGGAAGAATAATGGAGATGTTTGATTTTTTTTCCCCCATGCCTAGGTAGGCCACATGGGTTAATGTAATGGCCTTCAGTGTTCCTACAATATGCTAATCGTTCAATGCACATGACTCATTCTGTTTTGCATCAGATTTAATGGACTGGGTCAATGGAACCCTTTTTGAATTCTTCTCTTATATAAGTTTGTTGCAGAAATAAGGATATAATTGTATTTATAGGCTTCTGAAGTACCCTTGATACTATAACTCAACATAGTATACTATAGCATCAAGTACCCTTGACAGTATAACCCAACACAGATTAGGCTACAGAGATGCCTACTTATATTACTTAGTTCTCTGGTTTGATAAAAGAATTGTGATAAAACAAACACTGGAAATGGATTCTTAAAACAATAAGCCTAGATTCCTCACTATTAGAATTATTAATCACATGCCTACAGCAGGTTATTAACTGTATGATGAGAATAAAACTTTTGTCTTGAAGATTCTTTCTTTCCAGTGTTGTGGGCTCAGTGCCCATTTGGACATAGAAAGCTAGTTATCAGGAGTTGAGACAAACACCTATTTGTTTATCCAGAAAGGAGACCATTCTTACAAAAGAAAGATTAGATAGAAAAAGAAATCTGTCTTTATATTCTGGGTTCTCAATTAATCAAAGGCGAGCTTCCCCTTTTATAGATAAACAATTTGGGGGGAAATGATTTTTCAGATAAAAGCTAAATGCAGTATGTATTTGGAAATGAACAGAGTGTATAATACTGAAAAAGATGGATTTGGAATAGGGAGACTCACCTTCAGCCATGGAAGCTCACAGGATAGTTGTAGGCCAACTGCTCTCTAGCCCAATCTACTAGATTCAATGATGGTGGTTGGGAAAAAACAGGGGAAGGAGTAATATATGATGCAAGCCCTTGATCTCGTGAATGAAAGGGGGAATATAAATCTAATTAATAAATTGCTTGATACACTGAGAAAGATATCTATTAGAGTTGCCTTATCAGTGGAAGGGACTGCATATCAGTGTAATAAATAATAAAAAATATATGACCATGTCAAAAGTGAGCTCTCTTCAATAACTCTCCCACTTTAAAACTTTTGCCGCAGCTTCCTTTCCCCCCTTAATTAAGTTGAAGTGAAATTAAATTAAGGTTCCACATGGGATTAACATGGTATGTTAGTGAAATGCTTTTTACCTTACCAAGAAAAGCCAATGGAATAATGATAATAATATTTAAGAGAATGGAATTAAATGTTTTGTTAGGGTTGTGTATTTTCAGAGTATTTTATCCATATTACATACAGTTTTTGTACAGTTTTGTCATTTTAAACATTGTAAGCCCCCCAGAGTTACCCTGAGGTAAGATGGGTGTCCAATAAATTTGATAGACAGATGGACAGATGTTTTCTCCTTGAGCAGGGGGGTTGGACTAGAAAAGCTCTTAAGGTTTCTTCCAACTCTTTTATTCTGTTATTCTGTAAATAAATATGGAACCAGTAAACAGGAAGCTTTAAATTAAGTGCATAGTGGCCCTGAAAAAAAAAAACTACAATGGAAATACTGGTACTAACATTTTAATAAAAACTGGAAAAAAAACAGTGGGAAGACAAAGTAGATCATTAGAATGGCAATAGCACCTTCAGTGTTATCCATAGAATGTGGATATCATAAGTGGCAATTTTTAAAAAAAATGCCCAACCGTAGGTAATCATTTATGGCCTCTGAATTAATTTTTCAAATCACCAATAACAAGCTGATATACAGAACTATGAATCATGGCAACTGACTTTAGGATCCAATAAAAATAATTTAGTAAAGTGAGATGGCAGTCTAAAAATGCCTATCAAATTTGACAGAATTCTGGGAGTTGAAGGCCACACATCTTAAAGTTGCCATGGTTGAGAAACCCTGAGGTAGTTTCTGTGTCCAAAAACAGATGGACACAAATTAGAAATAATAAGTGTTCAAAATCAATGGAGGCGGGTTTTTGGGGACTCTCAGGGCATCCTGGAGCAAAACATCTACCATGACAGATTCCAGGATTAAATAGCTCTAACTATGATTCATCAAGGTGGCTCTTCAGTGAGTGGACAAAGAGACCAAATGAAAATTTAGTCCAGAGATTTTAAGGAAGGGGAGAGTCAGAAAAGAAAAGAAAACAAGGAGGGGGAGAGACAGCTGACTGATTGCTATTGAATGATTCTTGAGGGTTGCTGATTAAGCCTTAAGGCTACTGATTGCGCATTGTGTGTCACTGTTGCATTGCTTCTTGCTGAGCTAGTTGGAGCAGTTTTAGGGAATGTATAAAGAAGCCAAGACTCACGGAATATGCTTACTGACCTAGCAAATAGGAGTTCGTTGGAGAAGGTCAAGACAGGAATCGTTATTTTTCTTTTTTCTTCCTTTGTTTTCTTCTTTTGGAACATGAAGCATGACTTGCATGACTTGTAAGTCTGGGGCATGTTTGTTTTCTTCCTTGAAGGCAACAAAGATAACACAGGCTGAAAATGAAGGCTGATTTTCCTAGAAGAGAAGATGAAGGCTCTAGAGGTGAATCTTGTACATTCCAGCTTATCAAGAAGGAATTCTTAGATTTGACACAAGAAGTACTTGTGAAGGGACAACAATGCCAAGAATCCTCCTAGAAGATAGAAGAAAGTCAGTCAGAATAGATGGAGAAACATGACAATAGGACATAGCCTGTCAAGAATAATTCTTTGGAATTCCAGAATACAGGCAGTCCTTACACATACAACCATTTGTTTAATAGGGTTGTCAAACTTGCGGCCTGTGGGCCACGCCCACCCCAGTTTAGCGAAGGGTCATGTGATGATGCTGTGTCGTCGCAGGTTTGATATCACTGGTCTAGAGTTACAACCGTACTGAAAAAAGTTACTTACGACTGTTGTAACATCCCAATGGTCATGTAATCAAAATATGGAGGCTTAGGTGACTGGCATGGATTTATGGTGGCTGCAGCATCCAGGGTCATGTAATCACCATTTGCAATCTTCTCAGCTGGCTTCCAATAAGCAAAGTCAATGGGGAAAGCCAGATTCATTTAACAACCATTTAGCGACCATGTCAAAAGCCTGACTCACTTAACAACCTCACTGATTAGCAACATAAATTATAGTTCCAATTGGGATCACAAATTGAGGATTTCCTGTACATTTTAGAACCTCAGATAATATCTCTGGATCTGTAAAATACTCTTGGATTCTTTAAATTCCTTTCAATTTTGCTCTGCACTAAAATTAGGCACGAGTTGCTCAGAGGCAGTTGTGATTTCACATTGTTGTATACGTAATAGTAATAATAATTAAACAACAACATTTGTCTATTCTAGGTCCTTGGGAAGGAGTTGATAGATAGACAGAAATGCTAAATCCACTCTAAACATCTGGCTGACTTGTAACCAGCCATAATAATAATAATTTCATGTTAATTAGCAGACACTGCTGAAGATATCCAGAGTCTGACCAGATTAAAATATAAGAGATTTAGGATTGCCTGCAAGTTCTATAATGTTGTAATTAAAATATCTCAGATACTTATAGGAAAAGGACAATGTAGACATGGCTTAGAGTCAGATGGCAGCATTCAGACAATCTGAGTTGTTCTTACAAAAGCAAAGCAAGATTAGACTTAATCGATGTTTGAATAAAAAACCATCCAGTAATCCCAGGGCATTAAGTTAACTTGAAAAATAAAAAAAAATCCTGTAAATACTTAATGACAAATACTTTCATAACAAACCCAAGCAATTACATAGATTGTCCATGTAGGGACCAGAAGCTGACTAGAGGAATTATTGGTATCTTTAGAATAATGTTGCCTGCCACTTTTAGTTCTCGTGTCTCCCAAAAGCAGAACTGTTGAGCAAGAGGAATTTTTGAAATCTGCTCATCATTCGTGCTGAAGATAAAACGTTAAGCAAGTGTAAAACAGATTGAAAGATCAGAGACAGGATGAAATTATTCACAGTTACATGTACCCACTGGGGGTGGGATTCAAATATTTTTACTACATGTGGCTAGTGGGAGTGGTTAGGTGGATATGGCCATGTGACTGGGTCTTCTTTTTTTGTGCTGCACCCTCTCCACCCTTCACTTCACATGCCCCTTTTTGCCTCCTGGGCCTTAGGAAAGCCTCCTGGGAGCCCGTTTTTGCTCTCAGAAGGCTTCCCTGAGGCCCAGGAGGCAAAAAAGAGAGCCGGGGGCGGGGGGGCACAGCTCCTCCCTCTGGATGGCCCTTTTTGCCTCCTGGGCCTCAGGGAAGCCTCCTGGGTGAAGCAGTAAGACAGCAAGGGGGATCCCAGCACAGCTGATCATCAGAACAGCTGATCGTTAGGAGGAAAAAAAAGAGATGCTTTTTTATTACTAGTTCAGCTGAATGATAGCATTTTTTTACTACTGGTTTTCCCGAACTGGACCAAACTGGTAGAATACTATCACTGGTACCCATCCATCTCTGGCTCACAATAACATTTCTTAGATTTTGATGAAAGAGTTGTAACTTTGAAAGTGTAGGCCATAATCCTTAGTTAGTTTTCAAGGTGGCACAAAGCTCAGATTTATTTTTTGCTGCTGCATGTGGTGTTAACAAGTGGGTTATGCAGTTTTAAAAGGGTGAAGAAGTAATGAATTTAAGGAAGCAGATTTATCAGAAGCTATTAGCTATAATGGCTAAATGGAATCTCCATGTCCAAAGGCAGTTTATCTTTGAGTACCAGACACCGGTGAAAAAGAGTGCAAAAGGCTATTACCTTCCCAGAAGCTTCAACTGGCCACTGGCTCCAACAATTGAAAAAAAAAAAGGGGGGGGGTTCCCCCCCCAAAAAACATAGCTCTTATTTCCCGAAAACATTTTTCTAACAGCAGGAGCTGCAGTGAAGCTCAAAGGTACATTTTAGAATGATTGCATACATTTGGGGTAAAGCCTGGTGTGTTATTTCAGCTAGGATGGATTGTATTTTAAAAAGTTGATAAAATACAAAAGAGGAAAGAAACTGGCGAGGAGAGAAAGTAGAATTTGAGAGATTCATCGGGCTCCATTGTTGGTGATGTGAGCAGCCTATTTTGCAGAAACCTGCATTTTAAACTAATGTTGGCCTTGGCTACATTATTTTTCCCTAAGAGAAACTTGGTAACAAGAATGCTTAATGTGGTGACATTAATGTGCTGCAATTTAGTTTTTCAAAAGTAAAGCTCTCTTAACATTTGTCCAGCACAGACGTTTTCCATAAACTTATATTTCTTGAGAGATGTAAGCTGGCCCTGGCCATTTAATAGGTTAGAATAAAAAGTGGTTTAGTCATGCTCAGCTAACAATCTTTGGTCAGCAAACCCATTTGCTATTGATGCTTTCCATATGTATGCTTTTAATCATTTAAAACACTTTGTGGCTTCCCATGATGATTTATGCTTTCTCTTGGAATGAAATGAAAGGAGAGGGTGGGTTGTGTGTGGGTTTTTTTTTAAAGTTTATGGGGAAAATAACAATAGGCATATTTTGCAATTATATGGCACATTTGAAGCATTTGAACTCTTTCATGTATGTCACACTTGGCAGATTGGGGAGGAACCATAGACAACCATAACTTATTACAAGGGCATTTTCCTATCACAGATATAGTGTTGCTATAAGGATGTAAGGTGCTCCATGTCTCGGGACCTGGGTACTTACGGGACCGCCTGCTGCCACCAACAACCTCCTGCTGCCCGGTACGCTCCCACAGGGTTGCCCTACTTGGGGTACCGCCGCCTGATCGCTGTCGGTTGGCGGCCCCGAGGGTGCGGGCTTTCTCTGTGGGAGCCCCCTCCCTGTGGAATGATCTCCCCCCGGAGATACGAGCCATGACAGACTTCCGGCGCGCAGTTAAGACCCTATTTTTTAAATAGGCCGGCCTGGCCCAGTAAGGGTCTGTGGGGTTTTAAATTTAATGAGGGTTTTTAATTTTTAATCTGATTTTTAAATTTTTATTTATCCCGGTTCTTAAATGTTTAATTGTAGTTGGACGGGATGCAGCCAGATATGTATTTAATCTAGTTTTAAATTCTATTTAACTTGTATTTATTTTATGTGTTTATTAGGCTGTACACCGCCCCGAGTCCCTTTTTGGGAGAGGGAGCGGTATAAAAATATGAAAAATAAATAAATAAATAAATAAATGTAACAAGGGCCTTTCTCATTCAGAAATGGTGGAAGCAGTATTCCCCTGCGCTTAGAACAGAGATGGGTAATGATGGCTCTCTTTAGGACTTATGGACTTCAACTCCCAGAATTCCTGAGTCAGAGCAGTGCAGTGTAGTAGGCCATCCTCATCATCTTGTCTTTCTTTCCACCTCTTCCACTATTGTAAACTTATTCAAACAGCTAAGTCTTCACATATAATTTTGAGGGTAAGATAAACTGGTCCATAATGTAGCAAGATTACTGGTGTTCTTCCTCCGATTTTAAAGCAACTGTCATATTCCAATCCAGCCTCCTTCAACATCTATTCAGCAGTTTTAGTCTTTGGATTACTTTCCTAAAATATTCTTCCAGTTATTAGTGTGTTGCATCCTGCTAATCATTTATGGGTTATAAAAATGGTAGAATAAACAAACCCATTTCTCAAAAATTAAGCATTACATACAAACTTCAGGCAATGCAAACTTAATTGACTAAGAATGTGCCAGTGGATATAAAACTGTTTAATTGACCTAACTGATAAAATAGCTTTTATTATTTTATCATGTAGTGATTAGAATGACACAATGGAGCTAGAGATACCAGAGATCATATTTATATTTTTATAAAACAAATTGTCTTTTCACTAATCTTTTATCAAGCTCATGTATCTTGCTGCAACTATATGATTTAACATGCTATGTGAATAATGTAACTGTTTCTCTGGTTAAGCTAATGTTAGGATGTTGAGAAATGCCCAGCTGGGTAGGGAGGAGGAATCAAATGGGGAATTAGCCTCAAATCCTTTTGTGATTTAAGCCATTTAAGCCTGACCCATAGTAAATTCCAAGAATCTATATCTGTTTTTCCACAGGAGAAGGTTAGCAGTCTGGGGAGATTCTAGTAATATAGATAGAATACAATAAGGCTGCTGACTTGAACCTTTCACAAATGAATCTGGTTGTTTGTGCATGTAACTTAGGAAGAAAAAATGATTTTGCTCCTTGAAGGCAAAGCAAAATGAAAATAGGAAGGCAGTAGGCAGAATAAACATGAAAGCTTTTTTTTCACTAAAGGTGCTTTTTAAAGAAGCAACTGGACTTTCTGGTTTTTCTTTGAAACATTTCACTTCCCATCTAAGAAGCTTCTTCAGTTCTCCTCTTTCACTGAGAAGTTGGAGCCATGCTTTCTGCAGGATGTTTTCTGCTCTGTGTCCCTTTACTGTTGAACATAGATGCAGGCTGTTGGGGATGAGTCTGTGTTGAAGCACAAATGGTTCCTGTAGTCTGCAACTTTTTCTTGAAATCTGCTCATATTTCCACACCATTTGAATGGTGTTCATTACAAAATGCAAAGCTAAATGTCTATGGAGATGCTTATCCAAGAAGATTCTTGGATGAGAAGCAAAATGTTTTCAAAGAAAAATGAGAAAGTCCAGTTGCCCAGAGATGGGAAGCTACTGGTTCGGCCTGGTTGTATAGAACCTGTAGCTGCAAAAAGCAGCTGACACCAAACTGGTTTGGTGTTTGGCCCACCCGCCTGCCCGGGCTCTAGGCTGTCCTTTATTCCCTGCTTTTCCTTCTTCAGCTGCTGAAGTTGAAAAAGCAGGAAACAAGAGGATTTTCAAACGCTGTGCACCCGAGCGGAGCGCTTGTCCAGGCAGCACAGCTGATGATTTCTTGCAAACACTGAATACACGATTATCCACAGTTTGGAGAACAAGCAAATCACACCACTGGCTGGCCCTGCCCCTGACCTCCCACTCACTCCTTACCTGGCATATGAGCCATCCAACTTGCCTGGTTTGGTAAGTTGCTATATTCCCTTTCCCCCCCCGACCATTAGTTGTTCTGTTCTGCTAGGAGATTTAGATTAGCTAGAAAGCAGGAAATCCTTGGATTTCTTGCTTTCTAGCTAATCTAAAAGCAGAGCTAAACCTTCCTTAGGACTGAAGCTTTTCAGTGCAGACTCAGGTAGCTGATTGCAGATAGATAGATCTCTAAGTTAATCTGTAATTCTGTGAGCCTGCTTTTGGGAAAAAGTTGCTCTTTTTTAATAAAAAAATTAATATTTACATACATGGTATGTTGTGACTTAAGTTTGTAATTTTGCTTGCTAGCAAATTTTGTGTGACAGGCTCAGGTGAGCCGATTGCAGATAGATAGATCTGTAAGTGAATCTGTGATTCTGTGAGCAATTCAATCTGCCTGCCTGCTTTGCCTGCTTTTGGATAAAAGTTGCTCTTTTTTTATAAAAAAATCAATATTTACATAAATATTTATAATATTTACATACAAGTCATGCCCACCCAATCACATGACCACCAAGCCATGCCCAGTCAGCAAGCCATGCCTACCCAGTCACATGACCATAAAGCCACACCCACAAATTAGGCCACACCCACAGAACCAGTTGTTAAGAAATTTGAATCCCACCCCTGCAGTTGCCTCTTGAAAAAGTACCTTTGAGGCAACCATGCCCGGGATGACTGAGAATATCAAATGGGTTGCTTCCTCTTTTCTCAGTTACTCTCCAGACTTTTAGAAGATCTGTTTTGGTATTCCATGAAGGCTAAATTTTCTTAAGAAGACATCCTGAGGAATTTCAAGTGCTATTTTGAGAAATCTAGAATAATGTTTCTATTTGCAGGTTCATTGATGAGGCAGAACCTGACTCTAAAAGACTATTCTTATTTGTCTTGACCTATATTTAATTTTTATGATTTCAATCATTCTCATTTTCTGGGCTGGAAACTGAAATTAGTTTCCAAAACTCAGACTTATTCTGTGAACATTTGAAGATGGGTTTGGGCCTCAGTAATTCTTAATTGGTTCGCTATTGCTAAACATTTCATTATCTCTTTTTATCTAGTTCCTCACAGTCAGTGTGAAGACAGTGAGGGCATATATCTTTCTATCATTTCCACTGTAAAGCCTAGCACAAGAAATTAATTCTGTAATCTCAGTATGAGTTTCACATATTTGATATCTAAATCTTCATTAGTAACCTGTCTCTTCCCCCCTTCTTATTCCTGATATATCTGAAGAAATGCTGGCGTGTTGATTTTATGGCTTTGAGTATTTGCTCTTCAAATGCCTTGTTGGCTTTCCTTATCATGAATCTGCATTGTTCTGTCACAGCGTCTCTTTTTCTCTAATTTTCTACCCTTACCCTGTGTTTGGACAAGACCTTTTGAAAGAAGACTTTGTGTCTTTCCTGACTTCGTTGACAGTGCTTGTCTAATCACTCTGGCATCCTTTTGGGTATGTCGCTGCCCTTTCTAATCAATGGTATACAGTTAATGTCAGCTTCTATCATAGTGGTTTTAAATAACCTCCAAAACTCCTGAAGGGTTTTGACCTTTCTGAACTCTCCCCTTCTTCTTACTTTGAACTAATCCCCTCATTTTTGGTTGAGAAATGCCCAGTTCCAAAAATAAAGAGCCCATGTTAGCTTGTGTTAGCTTTTTCTAGCCCTTTTCCCCCACCCACCCCATATACATACATGAGGTATGGGGTAATATTCTTCTGTGCTTCAATACAGCACAGTTGGAATCCTAGTTTAACAAACTGATCAATAAGAGAACAGATGTTCCATGTTCCACAGAAGGTCCATTTAGATAATTCAATAGGTAGAGATGAGCATTGTAAAGGTAATATATATGTATAGGTAGTATGTTTAGAAGTATGTCCCCACTGGGTGATCCCATTGGTTCCTTGTCCAGTAAGACCTTGGATTTAACTTTTAAAGTCTTTCATAGCTAAAGAATGGAATGTCTGAATATCCACATCTATCCATGTTAGCTTGGTTGGATTGAGTTCTTTCTCTGGGTACTTCCACCAGGTGAAGTAACTTCCAGGGAACAGGTCTTTGAGCACAATGACTAAATAATACTTTTAGTCTAACCTCTGTTATAATTTTAGCAGCAACTGATGACATTTAATTTACATTCATTTTAATTGAGCTCTGAGGTTGTTTTTATATGTTCTGAGACGTTTTTCTATGCATTGTAAATTTCTCTGTAGAGGACAGAGAGAATTGCTTCGAAAGAAAAAAAGAGTGACTACCAAGGAACAGTCAGATAATAGGGGCTTGAGCCTGGGCCAAGAAAGTAAGGTGAGATAAGATCTTCTCTTGGTTCACACAAAGATCGAGGGAGGGAGGAGGAAGCACATTCAGACTTGTATGTTTCTGTTACTATATTTGTTCCAGTGAACATAGTCCTGCCCTACAAGGCAGTGGTTTCTTGTCAAGTCTACCTTATAAAGCTGACATTATCTTGCTTGTATTTGGTCTTCAGATACTGAAAATACAGAGAAAGGGCACTCAGACATGAAATGAATTAATTAAAAAAATGCTGTATGCTGATCTCTCTTGCTGGATCAATAGGCAGATTTCTAATTGGTGATGTCCAGGCTGGAGGGTGGGATGAAAAGAAACATAACTTCAGTCGAGGTAGCCACAACTGAAAATATTTTGTAGATTAAGCCTATTCAATCTGTTTATTATTCAATGTGATATGCTGCTTTTGGGGCAAAGGAATCAAATGTATCTTGCAAAATGCTAAACAAATGCAATTTTTACATATGTGTGTGTGCGGGCATGCATGTATATGTGTGAGTGTGTACATACATATGTGTTTCTGTGTTTGTGTGTGAGTGTGTGTATGCATGTATATGAATATGTATGTATACATTCAATGAGGGATATTGCTTTTCCCAGTTACAGAGAAATCTTCAATACAAATCTCAGAAGATTGGCAGATGAAAGATTTCAGGACTGAAATAAATTGTGCAAATGAGATTTCCAAAGATGCTTTTGATTTGCATAGAATTGACTATTGTGAATTATTTATGGAATGTAAAAATTGTTTGCAAGAAATTGTATTAGAAGTCAAGGTTGTTGGCAGAAACTTGGACTGCTGGCATTTAATATACTAGAAGTGGGATAAGGGCACAGGAATTTTTATTCCGAGCACAGGAGCAGTTTAATCCCTCACTTGTCGGAAGAACTGGCCTTGGTCTGATTAACAAATCTGTAAAAATGTATTTTTAATTTTTCAATGTTCCCGATTCCAATTATAATCTATATTGTAATAACAGAGAAGTGATCTCAAATCTAAGTCATTATAAGGACTATATGCAAACTAGCCCTTGGTTCATGCCACTAGTACTTTTTCATTAATTTATTGATACAAGTATCTGTGGGGAATCCAAAAATGAGAAAAATGAAGACAATGGCGACGTGCTGTTAAATGGAGATATATTAAATTTTTTCAAGTGTTGTGAATCAAAGCAACCTTCAAAACTTCACTTTAGCCATTTAATCAGGCACCTCTTTTCATCAACCAGAACACCAGTATTTGATTGGATTGCTGTTTAATAATAACATAAACCCCCTGAACCTTCTGTAATCATTGGAAACATGGCAGGATTCATTTCTTGGGGTGGTGGTGAACTTGCAATGGCACTGAACAAGGGGGACTTAAGATCAGTCCTTGGAGTTCTGGCTGTTGTAGTGTCCCTGAAGTCAATCGATTGCGATCCAGAGGCTCTGCACATAACAAATGATTACAATGTCATAACGAGCTGCGGTCATGTGAACCCAGTTTTCAGCATCCCCCAATGACTTCTGACAAGCAAAGACAATCGAGAAGCCACCAGGAAATTGGAAGTCATGGCTTATGACAAAGACGTTCTCAATTAATGACCTGTGTAGTTCTCACTTAACAATGGCAACTGGGTCAATCGGAACAGCTTAGCTGTTGCTAGGCAGGACTCTCACATGATAAGAAACCAAAACATTACAACCACATCACTTAAAAACAGAAATTCTGTTCCCAATCTATTTATTTATTAAATTTATATGCTGACCATCTCACTGTCAAGTGATTCTGGATGGCATATAAATTACTATCTTAAAGCAAGGATTGCCTGTAGCAAGAATGGTTAGTTGCATCAATCCTCATCCATAAAATTGTTTCCTACAGTGGTGCAAACTATAGGAAGGATCACTTTCTACCATTAGGTCTTTTGAACATACAAGAGTTAAAGCTGGAAGGACCAAAGGCCTGCTATCACAAATACAACCTAGTAGGCTTCTTGTAGAAATGAAAACAGGACATAAAAGAATATGATAGCTGAATACAATAGAATATATGTTTTATTTAAAACTGTTCACTGATTGATTATTATCACATGTTATTATTAAAAAGAAACATATATCTGTGGAAGTACCCTACAGCTTTCCCTGTTGGACTGGAAATTAAAATCACTGCTGTTAGAAATACGTCTGTTGCTCATTTTAAATGTAAATTGAAATAGATTTATACACATGACAATCCAACTGCAAGAAGTATGAAGAGCAAATTACTTTTTGCCTGTTTCTGGTCTCTCATATGTTTTGTTTTCTTGTAAGTCTGTGATTAATTTTTCCCGAAGCTGTTTTTTTATTGTACACCTACACAATTATACAGCTGTGAATAAATATACAATCTTTTCGCTTGCATAGATGCAGAAATATGCATGCAATTATTTGACTTTGTTTTGAAAAAGTGAGCTGAATTGACAGCATCAATGGAGAAGAAACCAAAACTGCACTAATTAGACTGTGCAGTAATGAACAACCTGCATTCCTTGACAATATATCTTTGTCATCTATATACACATATATGACGTGTGTATGTGTGTGCACACATATATATATCCATTTGTTAATTGCAGCAATGCGCTTTGGTGAATGGAACTAGAAGATTATGTCATAAAACTAGCAGAAACTGCATTGCATTCATTAATATGCCCTCAACTGGAAAAATACAGGCAGGGCAGTACCTCAGAAACAAATGAGGCTCTGTTGTAGATTCTGCTTAATGTAAGCTATATTTGTCATGGAGAGTCTGAAGCATTTAAAATGCTTAAGATAAATTTCTATTGTCAAAAGAGATGGAGGAAGGATTTTTTTTTCTCAAAACACCTCAACAGGCTGCATATGAATAACTGCAGTTTGTTAAGTACAGACCATCCTTTCATGAATATGAAAACCTGAAGATTAGATGCAATAACTCACTCTGAATCGAAGCAATGTTACCATACTGAATATTGTACATTATATGGTATAATAATTATGGTATTTGCATGATAAGCGTTATAAATGCATTTAAAATATACAGATATAAAAAATAGGAAAGCTCTTGGCAAGGGGAGAATATTGTAATTTAGTCATTGAACAGTCTATATCGGGGGGGGGGGGATAAACTTGATTTCATTGAGGGCCACATCAGGGTTGTCTTTGACTTGGGGGGGCATATGTATGTGTGTGTGTGTGTGTGGCTGGGGGTGGCCTGGCCAGCTTGATGTCACTCATTGAGGCTCTGTTTTAAGCCACAACAGCCTCCTACAGCCCTCTGTGAGCAAAAATAGAGCTTGGGGAAGCTGCGTGTTTTCAGCTCAACTTATCCATTTTTGCTGGCAGAGGCACTGTGGGCCAGCCATTCACTGTTTCCAAGGTGGGCCCACGGGCCAGATCTAAACACCCTGCAGGCTGGATTCGGCCTGTAGGCCTTGAGTTTGACACTCCTAATCTATATATTACTGAAACTCTTGTCTGTTTGTCTGTTTGTAACCTTTAGTTAGCCAAAATGCTGTATCACAGTGCAACAATTTTTGAATCGTGATACCTCAAATGCGCTAACTTAAAGAAGGCATGCAAAATTTGGGACCTGTTATTCCAGTGGAGTTGAAATTTCAAAGATGTTCAGATCAGTGGTAGGCAACTTTTGATCACCACAGGTAGTCCTCAATTTACGACTACACTGTGATCGTAAATTTCTGTTGTTAAATGAGGCCTTTGTTAAGTGATCATCAGGTTTCCAAGTAATGAAATCCATTTAAAAAGAAAAGAACAAAGGGCTTGACATGAATTTTGCCCCATTTTCCGATCTTTCTTGCCACAGTTAAGTGAAGCAGTGCATTTGATTGGTTAGTAAGCCAGTTGTTAGGTTTAATCTGGCTTCCCCATTGACTTTGCTTATCAGAAGTGATCACATGCAAAAAGTGATCACATGACCCCAGGACATTGTCACTGTCATAAATGTGAGCCAGTTGCCAAGCATCTGAATTGTGATCACATGACCTTTGGGATGCTGCAAAGGTTGTAACTGTGAAAAATTGTCATAAGCCACTTTTTTTAGTGCTGTTGTAACTTTGAACAGTCACTAAATGAACTGTTGTAAGCCGAGGACAACCTGTACAGCACTTTAATGCACATGATTGTGGTTTCCAGTGCTTTTTGCCAGTTTCCCAAAAGCAAAATCATTGGGGAATCTGACAAAGAGTTGGAACTTGCTCCCACTCCCACTGTTTCCCCCCCGCCCCTCACCACGGCCATTCAGTTTCTCTACATAGGTGAAGAAATATCTCTGGAGTGATATCCCAATGGGTCCTGAGTCTTCTAATAACAACCTATTATTTGAGGGGAAAAAGTCTTCTACACTTGAAATTGGACAAATTTTTTCATTTTTCTTTCTTTTTTCAGTTTCATTCCCACCAATTGCTGAGAAGTGATACCATGTTTGACTTCTCCGAAAAAAAAAAAATCACGTTTTAATAGTGTTTTTGACTGGTTTGTTTTTATTTTATTTTTGAATATTTTTTAGCCAACTTTAAGTGTTATTCTTTGATGAAGAGGCAGAATATAAATCTAGTGTATATTCATTTGTGCATCTGTAAATACCAATCTACATTAATTTGAGTTTTCTAATTTTTGCTGCTTTTTTTAAAAAATAAATTCATTATATTTGATAAGGAAACATTTGTTTCCCCTGAGATTCAAACTAACTACACTATCAGAGTTTTACATTTTTAAAAAATAACAGCTACTATGTATTTCTTTACCTCAGGCATCCTAGGTGAAAACAAGAAAACATAAGCACACAACTTTTTCCTATATGTCTTCACCAGCTTATGTAGATTTAAACTATGGTTTGTTGAACAAGTTATATTGGCTAGAGTCATATATAAATAACACCAAGCCGTAAATGGGGTTTATAAATTGGAGAATCTGGTTTATCACATTGCAGTAAGCCAAAACCTAGTGCATCATATTATGACTTAATCCAGTGGGTGAGTCCAGTCTGTTATGCCTTTAGTAGTCCCACCCTCCCTTCTTCACTGCTCCTTCCTTCCTTCCTTCCTTCCTTCCTTCCTTCCTTCCTTCCTTCCTTCCTTCCTTCCTTCCTTCCTTCCTTCCTTCCTTCCTTCCTTCCTTCCTTCCTTCCTTCCTTCCTTAATCCACCCACCTTCCTACCTTCTTCTTCACTGCCTCAGTCCTGAAGATTCAGTAAAAAATACAGACGTGTGTTAGCATGCTTGTGCTTAAACATTGTTCTCTTTCCCTCTCTCCTCTGTGTTATTTAACATGCAGCCTAATAAATTTGAGCTTGACCTGGAATATTTGACCATTATTGTCCCAACAAAGACATTACCCCACCCCCACAATCCACTTCAAATGAACCATAAATATATCTGTCAGGTTGCGGGTTTTGACAGTGCTTGCCTGATTTTTTTTTTAAATGGAAGTCCTGTTTTTAACTTGGACCTGTGCATGGTAGCTGCAATTATTCTAGCATTTTTCCTTTAATAAGATTTTTTTTAATTAGACCTTTATGTGAGGAGGAGAGCCTTCTTTAATTCACTAGTGAGGTTAGTTTGGTTAGAAAGAGCAAGGATTTGTGTTATGTCTTCATAATTTGAATTCAGCAGGAGCCCTTGTTAAAGGATGTGCTCCTGAGCACAATTAACAGAAAATCCCATTAAAAAAGAACAAAATGTTAATAACATGCTCTCCTTGATGCCAAGAATAGGTTTTGCCTGGTTACAATGAGTGTCAACACTATTTTTTTATATTTAAACTAAAAGTGAAATGTATTAAGAAATACACAGGCTAGGACAGGGACTAACTCCGGTCTGTGGCGTATCAGAAACCAGGCCGCGCAAACAAGTGTAGCCTCATCCGTGGGATGCAGGCAGCATGTGAAACCACACCCCCTCTGGTTTGTGGAAAAAACCTCTCTCCACAGAACCGGCCCCTGGTACCCAAAATGTTGGGGACTGCTGGGCTAGAATACCTATCTAAACTACATCTTGAACAGAGAGGGAGAGGGAGAGACCCTATATTTCTTAAACAGAGACTAGTGAATGCCTTTCCCCTCATCTATCACTATTCGTCTTTGTAGCCAAAACAGCTTATCAGTAAAAAAAAATGTTGCAACAATCCCCAGAACTGGAGAAAAAAAAATAAAAGTATCTGTGATCCTGGATATCTCTAACACTCAATGGATAATAGACCCACAAGAATGGATTTGGTTTTGCATACACAATATATCCAAAGCTGCAGAAATCGGTATTTTGGTTCGAGATATGAGCAAGAGACCCATATTGCCATATAGATTTCAAATATTTCATTAGATGATCTGAGTTTCAGATGCAAAGCCCAAGCACACCTTTGACTCTTACATGGAAATTAAGGAAATTACAGCCTTCTCAGAGTCCCAAAGGTGCCTTTCCAGAGGCAACTGGACTTTCTTATTTTTCCTTGAAGATGTTTTGCTTCTTATTAAGAACGAGTGTGGCTGTGAATCATGTGTTTCTTTATTAATTTGATAAGTGGTATGTGGTCAGTATTGTCAGTCAATATATTGCTGTAGGCATTAGAGAAAAGACTGGTAGGACATCACTAAGACCCCTAACAGACAGTCTCACATGTGCACAAAATATTGTGACAATTCAGCAATTTGGCATGTTTTTCTGAGAGTGCATGTCAATATTTAACACACACAAAAAAAAAGATTGCCAGGCTTTTCAGCGTTGACTTGTGTTGGCCTTTATTAATCTTTTATCGATTTTGGTTTCAAAAAGTATACTTTATTGGGAATTGTGTTCTGATTTGTGATGGTACCTTGAATGCACAGTTGTCAATGGGAGTGGGGTTTGAGACTATGACATTCTTAGATTCTGAATAATATTTTTCTATTGCCTTTTGAAACCCCTAGATGTTAACTAAAGTTTTGAATTATCTTTTTCATTCAGTGCAATACACAAACACATAAAATGGCAATCTTAAAAATGAAAATTATTTAGCTGAGTGTCTTGAAGGCTACCTTAATTGATTTCTCCTAGATTGTGCAATTATTTGAGGCACTGTTAAAACCATTGCTTCGAAGTCCTGTTTTTCTTCTCTGAAGCATCATGTAGCCTGAGCAGACAAAAGGCAATCAATTTCTCATTCATTGAGTTTTACTGTAGGCATATTATTTGACTCAAAGAAGGCAAGAATTTCTGTAGGTTATATTGACTCGTGTCAACTGTAATCATCTCCTCTTCAAAGATACACATGATTTTTGAAAGTTACCTTCTAAGCACAAAACAGCAAGCAAAAGAGAACAAAATAATCTAGCCTTTAAACATGGAGCCTTTCCCAAGTATAGATACCATCGCTAGCATATTATGAAGACATGTTGTGATCACGTGTACTGTGTGCACAATTACGTGATGTCCAGCGATCCCTGTAACTATAATAGGTTGGTGAGGAGTTTCTGCTTCATCTGTGTAATTTTGACTTAGAGAGATAGATGCTTGCTATAGATATGTAGAGATATATGAACAAAGATTGTAAGCTCTTAACTCTGATCTTATTTTGAATTGTCCTCCTAAGAATAACACAAATTCTGTGGTAGAAAAAGTTGAATCCTATAACCCTATAAACGGTGCAATTTAACTTGAAACACATGGATGCATATTTTGAAAATGTTTATCATGTTCCTGAGGTCTAAATGAGAATCTTTGAAAAGAATTCTGAAACCAGTGGTAATCTGGGAAAATTTTGAAACAAAAGTCCCTACCAACCTCATACAAGAGGACCGCTAAATTGTAAACCAGATCCAGCCGCCTTTCGATGGAACCTGACTAGAAATGTAATGGAACCACATACATAAACTACTTGATTTTCTCTCTGTGAGGTAGCTGCCTTGTTTATGAAAATGAAGGCAACTTGGAGAGGGAAATAATAAGTATCGGAATAACATTCTACAGCTAAGAGAAGATGAGATCACTTTTGTTTGGAGCTGACAGGATAAATGTTATATTCTACTGATTGAGAGGAGGAAGAAATAGGAATTTATCCTGTCCTGTCCCATCCCGTCCCATCCCATCCTATCCCATCCCGTTCTGTTCTGTGCAATCCAAACCTGCCAGTACTATTTTTACTTTTCCAAGGTATACTTGTGATATTTATATGTTCCTGTATATTCTTGTCGTGCTATATAATAAGATATAAGTATTGCAGTAGTTGTCACAGTGAAATATTGCAAGCTGTAAGACCCTTTCTTATGGCTAAGTCGGGGCATTAATTTCTTAGAGCTGCATTAGTGTTATGTTTAAAGTATGTGTGTTTGTTTGAACTCCCGGGAATCAAGGCTTATCACGTGAGGCAACGAGGAAGGAGCTTCCTGTGAACTCTCTGAACACCAAGTTAATCTATATGCTAAGCAGCCCAGTGCACAAGTAAGACCAATTTCTAGACTAGTCAGAATAATGACATCGTGTCTCATTTTTTAGTTGTGTGTATTTATTAACAGAGCCAAACCAAAAGAAAAACAAGTGGCCTAGCTAACTTTCACTATTGCAAGTATAAATCCTAAGAAAGATTCAATGAATCAGTTTGCAAGTGGCCCAACCCAGACACATTTAGGCTGGAGGAATTTAATCTGGAAGTCTTCAGTTGCCGATAGGGAAACTCCAGGCAATTCAAACAGCAGATAAATGCCTTGAGGCTTCTTGATCCTATTTATGTGGGTACTTATTTAAAATAAAACTGAGTCAGAGGACAGAATCAGCCTGGGATATGTTGAAATTTAGATTTGGGGTACATATCAAAGCAGGGCCTGTCACCATGTGTATCTCCAGGTCTGTGCAGCATTACCTTGAAAAGGAAAGTGGATTGAGTTTATATAATTTCACCTAAGACTGCAGTTTTCTTTGGGTGAGATCTCTATCCTGTGTCTCTTTTTTTACTTCACAAGCAAGGAAGATCATAGAGGGAGGATCAAAGACCTTGGACTCTCTCACAGCCTTGTCTTGTCTTAAAGCAGAGATTGAAAACTATGGCCCCTTTATGACTTGTGGACTTCAACTCCCAGAACTCCTGAGCCAGCCCGTCTTAAAGTATAAATATACCTCCCATCATTAGTCTCCTGGACCAAGATGATTTGCTTTGACTGAGACCCCCTTTCTGTGGCCCTTTTCTTGAATCAAAGGCTAAGTTGGGTATTTGAGTTGCAGTCCAGAAGCAGATGGAACAAGAAATGAGCATGGATTTATTTGAATGTGTTTATTTATTTTTGGGGTTTATGTGCCATCCATCTCATCTGGAGGCACTCATTGCTACTTATAACTCAAGTGTAACTAAATGCAAATGATAAGATTGCTTGCTGCCTAATTCCCACTTTCTAAGTGGGAAGAGAATTTAATGGAATACTTGGATTGCACAAAAGGCATCTTAAGGGCTATGGGACATGGATCCCTCCCTTTATTAAGGTTTGAGATATAAAATTTTCCCTTAGCTTATTAATTGAAATGAGACTAAACTTAAGATAGAGATGTCAACTACTGAACTAAGATATTGACCTTGGTCATGAAGAAGTACATGCTCAGTTTATAGCTTTTATACCTAGCAGGAAACCTGTGATAGATACTGTTTTCAACTGCCTTTTATAGCGGGATGTTACTCTGACATTGTAATCTCAGAGCCCTTTCTGTTGTTTTAAAATTCATGAACGTAAATGAGGCAGAAAGATGTTATGAACGTGGAAACAAACATATTTAAAAGGTTTATCTAAGCACCTCCATTAAGAAAGTGCATAATGTTGTTGTAGCTGGATATTTATGCCAGAATGACTTACGTTATGGCCTAAGCAATTATGTTACCTGTTGTCTGGGTCTTTAAAGTCACAAAAGCATTACATTGTCAATATTGTCAGGGGCTCACATTATGAATATCGCCACTAGCAAACCTATGTTTATGACATAATTTATTCATTGACCAGTTCCTCTCAGTTATGTGTTTGCGTGTGTATGTGTCTGAATAACTGGAATACAGGTAGTCTTTGACTTACAACAGTTTATTTAGTGACCGTTCAAAGTTACAACGGCACTGAAAAAAGTGACTTATGGCCGTTTTTCACACTACGTCTGTTGCAGTATTCCCATGGTCAGATCATCAAAATTCAGACACTTGGCAACTGACTCAGTGTCCCATGTCATGTGATCACTTTTTGTGATCTTCTGACAAGCAAAGTCGATGGGAAAGCCAGATTCACTTAACAACCATGTTACTAACTTAATGACTGCAGTGATTCACTTAACAATTGTGGCAAGAAAGGTTGTAAAATGGGGGAAAACTCACTTAACAAATGTCTCATTTAACAACAGAAATTATGGGCTCAGCTGTGGTTGTAAGTCAAAGGTTACCTGTCTTTCACTAACTGAAGCTTTTGTCCCAACCCCAGTAATATCAAATCAAAAAGTATGATTGCATTGTTGAATATAGAGAGAGTACCACATAATTACAATATACTTATATTAGTAGAATCCAAGTTTTATTTTCAGATAATTTGCAACTTGTAGCAAATGGAGGAAAAGCCATGTATGCTGTCTTTTAGCATTCAGGAAGAAGCTTGTGAGCGTTAATAACAGCTGTGTGTGGGAAGCAAAATTATGACTTTACTTCACCAAGCAAGATTATAAAAGACAGTCAACAATCAACTAAATCTATTAAAAGAATGCATCAAAGACCACTTCAGAATTGCCTTACAAGAGGTGGGGGTGAGCAGCATATTGACTGTCATCTGTTTGTCAAAATTGATAACAGCTTGATTTTTTTTTATTCAGATGTACATAATTTGAACATTTTCATTCTCCTCCTTTCTAAAGACGAACAATGAAGTTTTGATTGGGCATTTGCAGAGCCTGTCTATCATAGAAAAGACTCAGCAGTGGCTTGGGCTCAGTGACTGCTCTAAACGATCCTTTCCAGCTATGTGATTGTATGACTTGTTCTGCAGTCATAACAGGGCTTCTAAATAGTCATGTGGATCGAACAAAGGTGTAGAGATCTTCAGATTCCCAGCCTCGTATTCTGAAGTAGACTCTGGAAAAGAAGAAACCCCCCCCCCCTTTTTTTTTTTTTCATGGAGCAAGGCAAAATTTGCAGGAGCAGTTAGAACCTGCTGAAATCAATAAGGAATAATGAGTTCAGGATGGTCAAATCCATAACATTTCTGTTATACAGTTTCTCATTTTTAATTGACTATTATTAAGTGTTGCACTTTATGATTCTTGACTCTTGATGAATGTATCTTTTCTTTTATGTACACTGAGAGTATGCGCACCAAGACAAATCCCTTGTATGTCCAATCACACTCGCCCAATAAAGAATTCTATTCTATGTTGTACAGTTTCTCATTTTCTTTCCTAACCTCAAATCCATTTCTTCTTGCTTCTGCATATTCATGTCGATAAGGTTTAAAGTTTGCTTGGAAAGCGTGTGCATCTCAGTGCACATTTTATGGACATATGCAATTCGGTGTGCTTTTTCAACTTCTTTTCCCGAGGAGCAAATTGCATCAAAAAATTGGGAAAGCACAAATATTCATAACATGTATATTCCTGGAAGGAAGTTGAATTGGATAAATTGGCATAATAGATTTTTTTTGGCTATTTATGAAAGTGAGAGGATGTTTAGATTTTGTTGCTGAAAAGAATGATGATCCAAAAGCAATATAGAAGCATTGGATAAGATGAAACAGATGTTTTTATCAGAATTGTTGCGCATGAGAACTGGATGTGATCAATTCAGATATTACAGTATTTCCATTACATCTATTTATCTGGAAGCAAGATTATGCTGGGATCTCCCCTGTTTTTATCTTCACAGTAATTCTGTGAAGGAAGTTGCTTTGAACCAATTAACACAAAGTTGCCCAGTGAAGTGTGTAGTTGAAGAGATACTTGGAGTCGATTCAAGCTTAAGATTATATTTTTCTATTTGTTGCTACTTAGCATCAGGTTTATTGTTTTCCTTAAAACAGTTTGTTGCAATTTCTCTATTGTAAACCTGGATACACTGAAAAGGATATTAATCCAATATGCTAGGCTGTGTCACGTGCAAATAACCAGGAGCATTTGTTGAGTTTAATAGCAATAGCATTTAGATTTATATACTACTTCATGGTGCTTTATAGCATTCTCTAAGCAATTTACAGAGTCAGCATGGGTCCTCATTTTACCCACCTTAGAAGGATGGAGGACTGAGTCAATCTTAAGCTGGTCAAGACTGAATTCCTGGCTGTGGGCAGAATTATCTTGCAATACTGAATTCTAACCACTGTATCACCATGGCTCTTGAACTCTGGTCTGAGTTCAAATCATTGAAGAGTTTATTATTGCTAATTCTAATACAAGAATCTAGTCAACTAACTAAATTGATGCTAGATAAGAGTCAATGGAATTCATGGGGGGTGGACTTAGGGTTTTGTGACAATGCAATGACTCTAAACTGACATTTAACCCCACTTTCAGGTCAGCCTCTTCTATGTTCTGCCTAGGAAACACAGGATGTAAATGACATTTGATCTTCATTGCCTTGAGTAGGTATCTGGGAGCAACTGTTAACCTAGTCTTCTGAAATTAGAATATTATTATTATTATCATTTTAAAAATGGATCAAGTAAAACTGCTTGGATCCTTAGACAGTAATTTGAGGAGATAGAGAAGGTTAATCTGGGAACCTTTGAGTAGGTTTCTGTACAGGGAGCAAAGGAGTCTGTTTCATTACACTTTCCATTGGTAAGGGACTGTTTTAACCATAATTAAAGGAGTTCTGGGTTATAGCATGGCAACAACTAGATTGCTTATCAAAGTCTGATAGCTATCTGGAGGAATAGGAAAATACTAAAGTGTGGAAATTAATTCACAGGCTAATGATTTTTTAATTAGTATTTAAAAGCTCAAACTTCAGCATTATATTTGCCTTTAGGGAACCGAATAGAATAATCCAGGTAATTAGAGGAAGTGGAAATACTCAAACAAACTTATGGATATAATACAATAAAAGATGTCTGAAGGTCAGTAGAAATACTCAAAGCAAGGGTATGAAATTATTGGACAACAATCAGCCCTTGATTTCATCAGGGCTTTTCTATTCTTCACAAAATATTTAAAAGGTCACAGCAAATGAAGCATATATTACCCTTTCTTCCCAAATTTGGTAAAAGATCATCTTGATCTTTAACTGAACATAGGAAGCAGTAATTATTTTAAAATCGCTGTTGTGAATTACCATCACAGTAGGGAAAAAAAGTAATTTGCAGAGGCTCAATTCCTTTAATTTAGGGAGGTTATGAAGGTTGAATGTTTCAAATGTTCTCTTCCAGAATCTACATGCTGGGATCCTGTTTTCTGTTTTGTGACAGTGACTTGTCAATTCCTGATGCCATCACCTGTCTTCCCAGGGCATTTCCCCAGTGTCCTCCCCCAGGCCCCTTTGTATGCAAAAGATAAGATTCTTGCAACCTATGTTGCCTTTTTGGGGATTAGAAGGTAAAAATGAAATCTCCTGTCTAAATAGCATAGAGATGCATGAAACTAGTAATTTCAGCCCTTGCTTTTCTTCTCCAGGATGTAGACCAATCTCACCAGAGATAATGAGAATCACTCGGTGTTAAAAGAGGAAGATAAAATATAATATATTTTTTTTTATTTCAGATATCAATGTGCACATATTCTCTGTCAGGTGCGAAAAATGCAAAGCTGCCTCAAGACAAAAACAATATCTTATTTGAACGGAGTTGAAAAAATGTATCATGCAGTGCTCCAGTCAGACCACAAGATGCCACTGGTCAATTGCAAGGTCTTCGCAAAGAAACTGGAGGTTTCTTCTTGTTGTTTCTGTTGTGGCAATAGATGACAAAAAGTTTCCAAAAGAAAAATACCACATGCATTCCAGTCTGAAATATGAATGAAAGAAACCTGATCTTAAAGAATGCAGGAATGTATCTCTCCCTGAGGGTATCTGCCCCATCCAATCAGGTTGGACAGTGTAAGGGACTATGAGAATGACCTTGAGGAGCAGGAAGAAAAGTTACAACCTGGGGTAGGATTCAAATTTCTTAACAACTGGTTCTGTGGGTGTGACCTAATTTGTGGGTGTGGCTTGGTGGTCATGTGACTGGCTGGGCATGGCTTGCTGACTGGGCATGGCTTGGTGGACATGTGACAAGCTGGGCATGGCTTGTATGTAAATATTATAAATATTCACATAAATATTGATTTTTTTATAAAAAAAGAGCAACTTTTACCCAAAATCAGGCAAAGCAGGCAGGCAGATTGAGTTGCTCACAGAAGCACAGATTCATTCAGAGATCTATCTTTCTGCAATCGGCTATCCGAGTCTGTCACATAAAATTTGCTTGCAAGCAAACTGACAAAATTAACGCACAACAGACCATTTATGTAAATATTGATTTTTTTATATAAAAAAGCAACTTTTACCCAAAAGCAGGCAGGCAGATTGAGTTGCTCACAGAATCACAGATTCACTTAGAGATCTGTGTTTCTGCTATCTGATACCTGAGGCTGCACTGACTAGTAGAAGCTTCAGGCTCAGTTCTGCTTTTAGATTAGCTAGAAAGCAAGAAATCCAACGATTTCCTGCTTTCTAACTAATCTAAATCTCCTGGCACAGCAGAACAGCTGATGCTTGGGGGAAAAAAAAGGAAAAATAGCAACTTAGCAGGCAAGTTTGATGGTGCACATGCCAGGTAAGGAGCAAGTGGGCGGGGAGGGGCCAACCGGTGACATGATTTGCCGGTTCTCCAGCAGGTAGAATCCCACCCCTGGTGAGAGTGCATTTTGCCCACATGTGTAGACCATTTCCTAAAAACCTCAGCTGTGCGCCCGGACAGCTGACAAGTGCTGCGAGGGTACGTAGCGTTTGAAAATCCTTTTCTTTCTTTCTTTCTTTCTTTCTTTCTTTCTTTCTTTCTTTCTTTCTTTCTTTCTTTCTTTCTTTCTTTCTTTCTTTCTTTCTTTCTTTCTTTCTTTCTTTCTTTCTTTCTTTCTTTCTTTCTTTCTTTCTTTCTTTCTTTCTCTCTTTTATATACCGCCCCCTCTCCCGATAGGACTCGGGGCGGTGTACAGCCAAGTAAAAAGCACAATTATAAATACATTTTTTAAAATAGAATTAAAAAGGATTAAATTGATGGCTGAATAAAGATAAAAATTAATCAAGAGAATTTAAAAAACTAAAACCATTAAAATCAATTAAAAGCCCTACAAATAACTCTAGGCCAGACTGGCTTGATGGAAAAGATGGGTCTTCAGCGCGTGCTGGAAGGTTTGTAGGTCAGGGATAGTCCTCATCTCCGGGGGTAGTTCATTCCAGAGGGAGGGTGCTCCCACAGAGAAGGCCCGCACCCTCGGGGCCACCAGCCAGCATCGCCCAGCTGCCAGCACCCCGAGGAGGCCCGCCCTGTGGGAGTGCACTGGCCGACAGGAGGCCAATAGTGGCAGTAGGCGGTCCCATAAATACCGCCTTTAAAGAGCTCCATGGTCCCAAGCCATGGAGCTCTTTAAAGATGACCATTAACACCTTGAATCACACTCGGAAGGCCACCGGAAGCCAATGCAGCTTGCACAAGAGCGGTGTAACATGGGAGCTCCGAGAAGCCACCAATACTCCCGCGTGGCCGCATTCTGCACCAGCTGGAGCCTCCGGATGCTCTTCAAGGGGAGCCCCATGTAGAGAACATTGCAATAATCTAGACGGGAGATGACGAGGGCAGATGTGATTGTGCAAAGTGCATCCCGATCCAGAAAGGGCCGCAACTGGTAGATCCTACGGATTTGACAAAAAGCCCCCTTGTCGACGGCCACTATATGATTTTCTAACAACAGCTGTACGTCCAGGACACCAGATTGCGTGCCCTCTCCGTGGGGGCAAGAATTTCTTCCCCCACGGCCAGTGATGGAGTTAGCTGGCTGTATCTGGGTGCTGGAAAACACAGCCACTCGGTTTTGGCCAGATTGAGTCGAAGCCTGTTTCGCCACATCCAACCCCGCACAGCTTCCAGGTACCGGGTCATCACTTCAACGGCTTCGTCGGGGTGGCCTGGGATAGAAATGTACAACTGAGTGTCATCAGTGTACTGATGGAACTCTACCCCAAAGCCATGGATGATCTCACCCAGTGGCTTCACATAAATGTTGAACAGCAGGGGCGAGAGCACAGACCCCTGAGGTACCCCACAAATCAGGGGCCTCGGGGCTGACCTCTGCCCCCCTGCCAACATGAATTGCGAACGGTCGGAGAGGAAGGAGGAGAACCACCGCAACACAGTGCCTCCTACTCCCAACCCCCCCAGCCATCGCAATAAGATACTGTGGTCGACAGTATCAAAAGCTGCCAAGAGATCTAACAGGACCAGGATAGAGGAACAACCCCTGTCATGGGCCCTCCAGAGATCATCCACCAATGCGACCAATGCCGTCTCCATGCTGTGCCCGGGCCTGAAACCCGATTGGCGTGGATCTAAATAGACAGCTTCATCCAGGTGCTGAGGGAGCTGTCGTGCTACCACACTCTCAACAGCCCTTGCCACAAAGTGAAGGTTGGAGACCGGACGATAGTTAGATAATAATGTTGGGTCCAGGGACGGTTTCTTGAGGAGGGGCCTCACCACCGCCTCTTACAAGGCGGCAGGCAAAAGCCCCTCACTCAAGGAAGCATTAATGATACCCTGGAACCAACCTCGTGTCACCTCCCGAGTGGCCAAAACCAGGGTCACAGGATCAAACTCCCCCAAATGACCTCCCCGAACTCCACCTTTGCCCCCCCATCCAGAGTTGCCCAGTCAGAGTCCAACCCATCCCGAATCTGAGCGATTTTATCCTGCAGAAAATTCGAAAAATCCTCGGCCTGTCCTTGTAAAGGATCCTCCCACACTCTCACATCTAAAAGGGAGTGGGTCACCGTAAAAAGGATGGCCGGGTGATTTTCTGTGGACGCAATAAGGACGGAAAAGTAAGAATACTTTGCCATCCTTATCGCCACTAAATAGGTCCTAATATGGGGCCGCAATAGTGTTCGGTCAGATCCGGAGCGGGTGGCCGTCCAACCGCTCTCTAGGCGTCTTTTCCGGTGCTTCATCTTCCTCAGCTCCTCCGAAAACCAAGGAGCCAATTGGGATTGGCACCAGGTCAGAGGCCGCAAAGGCACGACCCAGTCAAGGGCCTCAGCCACCACCCTATCCCAGGTGGCCACTAAGTCCCCAACCGAGTCATGTGTACGAGCATCAGGAAACGGCCCAAGCTCCATCAGGAACCTATCTGGGTCCATCAGGCACCTGGGGCGAAACCATTTTATCGGCCCCACCTCCCCGCAATGAGGGGGTGCGGCAAGGAAGTCCAGCCTAAGGTGCGAATGATCAGACCATGACAGGAGCTCTACAACAATATCCCCTACACCTAGATCATCCTGCCACTGACCAGAGACAAAAACCAGATCCAAGATGTGACCCCCAACGTGAGTGGGGTCCCTAATTAGTTGGGTCAGGCCCAAGGCTGTCATGAAAGCCATGAACTCCTGAGCAATCCCCGAGGTCCCGCCAGCCGAGGATAAGTTGAAATCCCCCATGACCATAAGCCTGGGGGTCTCAACCGTCAAGCCGGCTATAACTTCAAGGAGCTCAGGCAGGGCCGATGTCACATAGCAGGGAGCCAGGTATGTGATCAATAGGTCCATCCGAACCCGGAACCACATTTAATGAAGAGAGATTCATATCCGGTCATCTGAGAAAAGTGGATTCCCTAGGACACAGATCCTCCCTAATAACCACCGCAACCCCCCCACTCCTCCCCTGGGCCCTCGGCTGATGAAAAACCCGAAACCCAGTTGGGCACATCTCCACTAGGGGAACACCCCCCTCCTGGCCCAACCAGGTTTCGGTAACATCCGCCAGGTACATTCCCCCCTCCAAAATCAGATCACAAATGAGGGGGGCTTTATGAACTACGGACCTGGCATTACATAACATCAGCCAAAGGCCCGGGGCCCAATAATTCGGACAACCTGGGAAATGGGAAATGACCTGGCGGTCGGAGCACGCCACCGCACACAAACAGCGGGGGTGGGCTCCCAAAACCTGGTACGGCCCCCTGTCATCACCATATCTGCCTCTCCCACCATATCTGCCTCTCTCACCTCAGCAGCTGAAGTTGAAAAAGCAGGAAATAAAGGAAAACCAAGAACTCCACTGGGCGGGTAGGCCAAACAAAGCAGTTGCTCTTCAGAGCTACTGGTTCTATAGAACTGGGCTGAACTGGTAGTATCTCCTGGTTACAACCAAGGCAAAAGTCAGATAAGATAAATCTGAGTCTTCCTTCCCTCCCTCTTTCTCTTTCTCTTTCTCTTTCTCTTTCTCTTTCTCTTTCTCTTTCTCTTTCTCTTTCTCTTTCTCTTTCTCTTTCTCTTTCTTTCTTTCTTTCTTTCTTTCTTTCTTTCTTTCTTTCTTTCTTTCTTTCTTTCTTTCTTTCTTTCTTTCTTTCTTTCTTTCTTTCTTTCTTTCTTTCTTATTATGTATTACCTAGCGGGGAGTGCAGAAAATTGCTAATCTGTGCATTACATTTTCTTGAAATATAATTTATATCACATCTCTGTGATAATGCACATCTCTGTCTTTCAGCTGCCTAGGACACTCGTTAAACAATAAGAGGATAATGCAAAGTCAAGCTCCATTCCTGATGATTACATGCATTTGTCCATATTGTTTTCTCAGCAAATGATGTGCAAGTGGTTTACTATAGTATACCTTCTTCTATAGCTCTGGGATTACATGATAGTCTCCCATTGGAGCACTAACCTGACCTGACTCTTCTTATCTTTTAAATGATGGATAGATACTGCTACATGTCATAAAACCTAAGCGCTATCTCAGTTCTAGAAAGATGGATGTGTGGCCCGCTGATTTATTTATTCTTAGCGTGAAGATTGCAGGATGTTAACAGCATTTCACAATAAGTTCTTTGCCAAATAAAAAATATACATATAATTTCAGGCAAAAACCTGAACTGGTGTTCATAAGGCTATTAACTCATTTCTGTTTCCTCAAAGACCTACAAATTAGATAAATCAGCCAAGAAAGACATCCAATGAAAGATACTTTCCTATGATCCCAGCAGTGTGTTATTTGACAGCTGGCATCTAATCAAATTTATGTTTTGAGTAGAAATTGCTATCAAGAATTTGTGATGGCTCAAAACGTATTATAGGATCAAATCCATATCTCAATTTTTATTAGTTTCGGCCTCCAGTGATTTTTATTCTGTGTGACATTATCTTTTCTTTAGCATAAAATACTGGATCAGATGCATGATTCTATATTTGAGGATCTCATGGCAATCCTGAATAGGTGTGGATTCATATAGTCGAATAAATGCATAAGTTTAACTTCAGAAGGGTTTTAATTTATTTGCCATGATTACTATGCTGGCAATCAAAAGACATAAAACAAGCCTATTAAATGTTTTTATTGACATCTATAGAAATCCAGGAAAGCAACTACTGATAACATTAAAAACATAAGTTCTTCAAAAGAATGTAGCGCTCAACAGCAAGCAATTGAAGTTTCATTTAATCTCTTACCGGTGTTCACAGCCACCAGAAGAAAGGAAGGGAATGGCAGTCCTCTTTATATGGAAATGACTAACATCAGTCCAAGGCCAGCTACCTAAAGCAAGCAATATTCCAGCCAAGATATTAAAAGTGGATGAAAAGACAATAACAATGAAAAGATGAAAACCTCAAGCAGCATTTTGGCTAAGGAATATTTTGCTTTTTTAGGGTAACACTTTGAAAGTGTTATCTTGAAGCCTTGATTTTGGTTGCAGAGGTTATCTTGAAGCTCAGATTCCAACTGCAAAGGTTTAGAAGGTAGTTAATTTTTTTAAAGCAGAGGTTTTTTTTAAGTTTTTATTTTTTACAATGAACATACAAACAAAACATAAAAATATAAAACCAACTTTCAATTATATACATACAGTGTGTCAGTTGGTTACAATCTTTTGTGCTATCCTTTTTTTTTTGCCATTACTCACAAGCAGTATAAATTCTCACCTTATCAATCTAACATGTGCTTATGTAATATCAATCATTAATCATTCATTTGACTAAACTATTTTCCATCATTCTAGGTGAGATATTCTAAATTTCATTATAATTTAATCTTATACATTCATCCAATGGTTATATATTTTATACTGTATTCTATATCAATCTATTAACTTTTTATTGTAATGTTTCCTAATCTATTTGTTTACCATGTCTTTTTATCTAACCATTGATAAAATAAATCCCATATCATATAAAATTGTTTGTCTTCTTGTTCTCTAATTTCAAATGTCACTTTACTCATATCAGCACAGTCCATGATTTTCTTAATAATTTCCTGCTGCATCACATGCAGGCCACGCCCACCACGAAGGGGAAAAACATCGGGAAACATCACATGACGGCAACATGACATGGTCAATTTGACACCCGTGTATTAGTCAGCCAAGCTTTTGAGAGCAGGAACATCTTCTCAAAATCTTCCCATTTTCTTTTAAAAAATTTTTTTTAATTTTTTTTTTAATACAATCATTCCATCTTCAGTTGGACAGTGTGTGGTCTGGGTACAAACATCTTTGTTAAACAATAATCAAAATTACAATGTCTTTCATTACATATTAATTCTGCAATATTTAACATAGTAATATCTACCTTTCAATTTTCTTGAGTTCCCAATGGTTTGAATGGTGGACGAGGTTATGTCTCAGATAATCTGGCACTGATCTGTGGAGGACTTTGAACGTTAAGCCCAACATCCTAAAACTGTACCAAAGAAGTAAACATGTGCTGCTTTGTGCATATGATAATTTAATGGTAGCATTGTAAACAGCTCTTTGCTTAAAGATTTGTGCTTAGCAAAACCGTACTCCATCAAGAATTCCTTAAAGAATTAAGGTGAATTATTGCTGCTTCAGAGAATGTGAGGATGAAAATGAACATGAATAACTGTAGTGATAAAAGTGTTAATTATTATATACGCACGCAAAACTATTGTACAGGCAAATGGGAAATTGGTTGCTTTCTTACAATAGCTATAAATTTATTCTCACCTATAGACTCTCTTTGGAGATAGCTATTCTTTGGCAAATTCCTTTCTAAACAAATCTGAGGTTTCAACACAGACAATGATTAACAAAAGTATCCGTACCTTTGCCATTCATAAAACGCTGTTCTGCATCCTGTTAATGCATTTAATCAATTCTGAAAATAATTATGTATTCATTACTTGCAGGGTAGCTTGAATAGCTTTGAAAATGTTTAAGCCAATTATTAAAAGGTGCCAACTGAAGGGTAGCTTTTAGTGTTTTTTAAATGGCACTTTCCCTACATTTTTGTTTAGCTTCAGATATCTTTTTCCGATTCATTTTTTTACCTTGAAATCTCAAGACAGATTCTGAGCATAACATAATTTTATGACATAGTTTATTGGTTGTTAATCAGCTTGAGTGCTAACGGAGGTTTTCCTGCATGCCAATATATATCTCTTTATCTACCCAGTTCTGTTTTTATGTTTCACTTAAATTGCTGCATAGTTTTTTTCCCCTTAAGTCAGCTTTTCCTGAGGTCTGTGAGTTACTAGATAATTTGAAAATGAATGTAATTTTTATTTTGAATTGATAATGTTTCTGCAGAGTATCCTTAGTATCCAGTGTGGGCCAATTTTCAGCATAGAAAACACTCCTCAATATATGCATACATTCTCAAACTCAGCTAAAATATATCTCTGGTCTTCCTGCTTCCTGCTTGTCTTAGAGATTAATGTTTCAGTATAAAAATTACAATATTTTACCTTTAGGATTCAGCAATCCTTTGCCTTTCTAGGTATTAATCTAATTTGAGTGACTTTATTAGGGATTTTACCCCAAGAAGCTGTGTGGTTGGAATTTTACATTGCCTTTTACATGCAGAATTAAAACTGTTCTGACAGAACCACTTTACTTTGCTGTAAGTCATGCCCCTGTTGGAGACTGACTCTGAGGGAGAGGAGGAACAGCTGACAGGGAGTGGAAGTGTGGCTCCGGAGGTTGTGGAGGAAGCTGGGGAAGAGCACAGGCCGGCTGGGCAGTCAGAGGAGGACCCAGGCTTATACTCGCTCCATCCTAGGGCACGCAGGGAGGAGAGGATAAGGGAGAAACGTGAATGGCATGGTCTACGGGGGAGGAAAGGGCCTTGATCCCTTTCATGGGCTGCAGCTGTGAGAACTGGTTAAAAGGACGGACTGTGCATGAGCCAGTGCTGGAAACAAAGTGTGAAAATATTTCTAGTCTGTCTGTTCTTACCTGAATTTGGCATCCTTCCCAGTATGTATTCCGATATCTGTGGGTGTCTTCAAGCCCTTATCTTGCCTGGTTCCCTTAATTGCTTCAGTGTGGTTTGTGTTGTTTTTTCTATTTATAATTTATAGATATTTTTAGTTTAAATGGCATTTCCTCCTTTTTGCAACTGTTTGTGGGGACTTTTTTGTCTCTAGTCAAGAATATTTGGAGCTTTGAAGCCAAGTTGAAGGAATTAAAGGGACTTCTCCTGTTTTTGTGCCTGTGTTGTTTTTGTATCCCACCCTGGGTCATCACACTATATGTGGTATTTTTGGAGGCAGGAATTTTATTTAAATCTGGGGATTGTTCCCCATAGGAAAATGTAACTATATCCCTATGCTCTGCCCTACCCTCATTTTCCTACTTCTGCCAGTTTGCAAAATTCATCATCTTTGAATAGATCTATTTTCTGTTTAGGCCTTTTGATTGATTGGATGGGTGGTTGTTTGTATTCATTGTGTTCACTGTGTCCATCCATCGTTTACACAAACCCAGTGTGACATACCCAAACTCTGTAACAGAATTCCCCTCCCATTAGAAAGTATAGGTTGCCTATGAACTATACAAAACCCACCTGAGCAGATGTACAGGAAACATTTTGAAGTTTCTATATTTCCAAAATACAAAGTTGATTCATTTTGCATGTTTTCAAATTTGGGAAACTGAGAGGCTTTTATTTATTTATTTTGCTACAACATGTTTTTTTTAAAGTAGTGGGTTTAACTTAATGGTAACTGAACTTGGTTTGATTATATTATAGCTGAATTTGAAATGAATTTGTGTGAGATAAAAAGGGATGTATTATTAGTATTCAATTATTATTCTGCCGAAAACATTAATCTGCATGGGCTTTATGGCAGCGCTTGCCACACAAATAAGGAAAAGCAGCAAGAATTTTGGTGAGTCGGTTTGACACCACTGTATGCATGGAGCCCATTTCGACTGGACATCCTATATCAGGGGTCTCCAACATCTGGTCTGTGGATTGATACTGCTCCGTGGCCTATTAGGAGCCAGACTGCGCAAGTGGCCTGCGAGCACCTAAAGCTCCATTTGCACATGCGTGGGATTAGGTTGCACACTAAAAACTATCCCTCCCCTCTGCCACCACTGCCACCACTGCTGCCGGTCCATGGAGTCAGAAAGGTTGGGGACCACTGCCTTAAGGTAAATATTTAATCTCAATTTGATAATATTATAATTGTAATGCTGATAGGAAAATGCAAGTAGTTCTCAATTTACCATCATTAATTTAGTGACTGTTCTGAAACAGACTGTTCTGAATGGCACTGAAAAAAATGACTTACAATTGGTTCTCACACTTATGACCATTGCAGAATCCCAGGATCCTGCATTTACACCATTTGCAACTTCCCAGTCACTTTCTGTCAAGCAAAGTCATTGGGTGAAGCCAGATTCGCTTAATGACTGCATGATTTATGTAATAACTGCAGTGATTCGATTAACAACAATGGCAAAAAAGGTCATACAATCGGGTATAACTCACTTAACAACTGCCTTGCTTATCAACAGAAATTCTGGTCCCAATTATAGTTATAAGTCGAGGATCCCCTGCGATTTCAGCCAAAGTGAGGGCAGGAATGTTTGTACTGTGTTTGAGAGGGCACAGAAATTCAGTTTCTAATCCAAGGGCTTATCTTGATATTACATTTCATCTAGGTTTGTACCTTTGCAAAATTTCAAATGGGGTTTAGGAATGAAGCAAAATACCTCTAGTTTTTTTCCAGGAATGATAAAACATCTGCAAAAAGCAGTTGAACATCCAGTAGTGCAATGTTTTTCAATCTTGGCTGCTTGAAGACATCTGGACTTCAATTCTCAGAATTTCCCAGCCAGCCCTGGATTCTGGGAATTGACGTCCAGATGTCTTCAAATGGCCTAGGTTGAGAAACATTGTAGTAGTGTGTTTCCTCATTTAAATGGATTTTTTAAAAAAATTATAAAGGTTGAGGAGAGATTAATGATTTCAACAAACAATTTGTCTATCTGTATTCTTAGCAACTCAAAAGGAAATCAAAGGGGACCAAGAAGATTGGGAAATTTCCTTCATTACATATAACAAAAATCACTATAAACATAAACACGTTTGATCCTTCTTTTGTACTTCTCTCCTAATGTTGTGATATTGATCAAAAGCACATCTTCAAACAAGTTTTCCTCCATACATTGAAATATATAATTGAGTAATAGTGTTCATCTTTTATCCATAAGTCTATAAGTGCTGTAACATTTCTTTAATCAAAGACTTCAGATTTTTGTTTCCCTCAAAAGACTAATAGAATTATCATGCTGAGAGAGAGAAAAAATGAATAAACAAACAAGCCCTTCCCCACTTTGGTGTCATTAAAACAATCCATCACCTGAAAATAGAAATATAAAAATGATTTTAAAAAGAAAAATAATTTTGCTGTCTTTTTTTCCACAAGCGAAGTTTGGAGCAGCCAAATAGCAGCAATATTGTTTTCAAATCTACAATATAAATTGCTAAAGAAAGCTGTGAACTTTTAAACATTATGTTGGGCGGCTACAGAAAAAAAATATCTACTTTAGCCAACAAAGTGGACCAGGCTAAGAATGGGATTCATGGCTACTACTTTTAATGAAACCAATATAGCAACAAAATCTTGCAAGTATGAATGTCCTTTCCTCCATCCCTTGATCTTCGTGTGAACCAGGCAGGGGCTTTTTTGAGCTGCTTTCTCAAGTAACTTTCTTGGTCTGGGTTCAAGCCCCTCTTATCTGAACATTGCTTTGGTAACAGGTCTTCTTCCTCCCCTTCAAGGCTACTCCCTATGCCTTCTGTGGTATCCTGCCAATTTAATTTCCTTTTTCCAGAGTGGCTACAGAAAGGGTGGTAGGGAATGGAGAGCAACATTGTGTACTGAACTGAAAAATAATAATAAAAGTGTGTTTGTGGTGTGTTTCAGAAAGAGAGGAAATGTATTTATTTTGGGTTTGTTCTGTGGGGGATGTCGACCTTGATGGTTATTTGGAAGTGAATTTAAAGCCTCCTAGAGCTATTATTAAATTGTAAAGTGAGATAAGTATATTTAAATAAATAACTGAATGACAATGACAATAGAAGGCCAAACCAGTATGTTCTTTTGGCGAAGTAAGCAGTTTGCTGCAGCAGAAAACATGAGTTCAAAGCAGCGACTTCACAGTTTAAAGTTCCATCATCTCGGTTTTGGTCTCAGCTCTGTATAATGTAGTCTTTTTGTTCAATTTGCCTTTCTGTGAAATGACACTGCCCTATTGTGGAGAAACTCCATAGCAGCCATTTTGTAAAGGTACCTGTGCATTTTCTAAAAAAAAAAAGTGTCCATCATTCCCAGAGATCTTCAGCACAGACAACACAATCCTCTGCTTTATTTTTCAGGTATAAATCTGGGCTTACTTGAAATAAGTAGGAATGGGAATGTAGCCATTATGTATAATAGGCAACCTACCCCAATTTGGTACAAATGTATTAAAAGATAAATGTTTTCATGTTACCCAAAATGAAAGTGAAAACAAGCACTTAAAGAGGTTTCAAATCAGGCCCCAACCAGCCCCAACGACTCTGGTCAAACTTATCCCTCCAATCATGGCATTTTGAATTAGGTGCCTATAGAATTTAATTCTGAGGATATGTCACCATATCACCACAAAATGACTTCAACAATTCTATTTTCTACTCTATTATTGGTATGTCCATGTTTCCTTTTTTTGCAGCAATCTAATGATACTATTCTCCATGAATCTGTTTAAAAAAAAGAATTATGATGGAGTGGCAGATGGATAAGCCTTTACTAAGAGGGCTGATGAGAAAAATTATACCAGCAAGCCAAAGAATAAACATTTTGGCACAATCTAGTCTCCCTCTATGTTGCAAACAGAGGGTTGGTGTTTATAGCTAGCTTGGCAACATTCAAAAGATGATAATCAGATATAGATATTATGGCACAAAAAGACTTGTGATCCAATACTACACTTTTCCTTTGTGATTGGTTGCTGCATACATATTCTTGCATTAGCCACAAGCAGGATTTTTTTCCACTGTTATGCCATTTCCCTGGGGAAAAAAAACCAGAAATCCCATCTAATACTCCATTTTTTATTATCGTTTTTCAGTTTGTCTCAGTGGAGTACAAATTATTTTCTTCTATTTAATTTGATATGGCCATTAAAGAGATGATGCACAATTGTAGCATCTTGGAAGAGAACAGAACGTGCTCTGTGTAAAGGGGCACTGAATTAGCCAGATTGCAATGAATCTGAGAGTGCTGCCTTTACAATTATGTAATGTCTAGAGATGGATGACTCATGGCACCATTTTGATCCAAACCAAGGAACCTAAGAAATACTGGATGTTTGCCAGTGAAATATGGCTATAATGCCATTTTACTTCCAATTAGATTCATAATGCACGCACTTAAAATACCCAATCCACAAAAAGACCAGGCAGATTCCAGAATGTGGGTTACAAGATATGAAAAAAAACAACAACTGTTCATTAGGGAAAGAGCATCCTTGTGATCTGTGCATGGGTCAGGTGTTCTTTTTATGAATAGATGTTGTTTTCATTGAGACATACTAAGTCCCAGAGAGGGTGCAGAGAGGATTTTATCCTGAAAACTGTGTGCCCCTGATATAGGTTAAATATTCCATGTGCCTATCAGCATTAACTGTATCTATCAGCATAGCACTATAGCAGAAAGGATGCCCAGTTACAGGAAATGTATTATATAAATAGGCAACGTCGCCTGTCTGGCTACATCCAACCAGTGAAGAATCAAAAGAGTTATGTGCACCTGAAAAATGTAAAACAACAGAAGGACCTTGGAGGTCATTTAGTCCAGAGGTCGCCAACCTTTTGGACCTCAGGGACCAACAAACTCATAATTTTAAATCCCATGGACCTTAGACCCTGGGAAAATCCCAAAAAAAGTCTGCAGGAAAATTCCCCACCTCGTTTTCCTACTGATCAATCATTCTTTATTTGGGATTACAGGATACCGTCTCCAGCTCCATTCTCAGGGGAGAGAGAGAGAGAGAGAAGGAGAGAGAGAAGGAGAGAGAGAGACTGACTTTTGGCTTCTTGCAAGGAAAACAGCAGAAGCAGTAGAAGTCTTTCTTTCTCTCTCCCAAACTCTGCCAGAAATGAGTCTTTGTGAAACTTGTCGTACCAGTGCAGCCTCTTGGAGCAAGATGCCTTGCAGGTTCTCAAAGACTCATTTCCGGCAGAGTTTGGGGGAGACAGAGAAAGACTTTTGCTGCTTTCCTTGCATGCAGCTAAAAGCAGAAGAAGAAAGACGCTGAAAGAAGTAGCCCAGTGGCCAGGCCAGATGCATGGGGCAAGTGGGGCAAGTTCCTCCCCTCCACCCTTTCCCCCCTCCCCTCACTACTTCATGTTGTTTGTAAGGCAAGCGATGCAAGTCTTGTGTTCCCATGGGCCATGTGGGCGATGCAGCCTTGTGTTCCCTCACAGCCTGGATTAATTATTTTGGGGAGTGGTTTGGGGGTGACATTTCTCTGCGGACCATCAAAATTTTCTCATGGACCACCAGTGGTCCCCAGTCCACTGGTTGGTAACCACTGATTTAGTCCAAACAGGAGACTCTCAGCCGTGTCTGACAAATAGTTGTCCAAAAGTTTTGAAATTAGGAGAAATCTCCTTCCTTTAATGGCTGCCCCTGTTCTCTTCTTTCAGGATTAAGCAAAACCATTTTTCCAGATGTGAATAACTACAGTTAGCCAGTGAAGGAGGCTGAGAATTGTAGTCCTTCAACACCAGGATACAGAGTGCAGCCATGCAGAGATTGATGAAGTACATCTTCCCATATTCCTCATCATTGAATTGCTGGGTAAGTACAGCCACATCTGGAAAACCTGACCAATTTCAAACCAAAAAGAATAAAATAAAATGTTTTAGTAGGAATTTATCACTGGCTTTTCTTGTGAACATAACAGGGCATTGTAGCCCCAAAAGGCCATGCCTAGAGTTAATGCATACATTGCCTGTGGCTGAGAAAAGAACAAAATGACTGCAGATTAGCAAATTCTTAGACTAAGAGCAGACAGGATGTCTAACAAAAAGTCAGAAAGTGTAACAAAATATTAAAAGATATCTGTGTGGTGGGATATACCTGTTAGCATTATTTCAAACTAAGAATGGCTACGGATGTGTGCATCAGATGCTCAGAGATTGAATTGGGGGTATATTTCTGATTGTATCACTTATCCATTTGATATAGTTTGTATTCCTGATCAGAACTGCATAAACCGTAAGAACATATAGACACAGGAAAGTCAAATCGGCTATTTTCGATTAATATATACAGAGTGTATATTCTTTGATGAAATGCATTGGCTATTGCTGCGTTATTCCCACAGATCAATCTAAAAAAAGAAGCAGCAGCAGCAGCAGCAATTGCATTTGAATTTCTCTAAGAAAGTGAAGTTGCTGGTGATACAAAATTCACTGGCCTGAAACTAAGCTTTCCTCTCTGTGGTAATTGAATGAGCTTAGATCAGCCCTTCCATTTACTCAACTCCGTTTCTGCATCTTCCAGCCCAACTGATTAATGCAATAACTTCAAAGAATAAATATTAAAAGTAATGGAAAGCAATAAGGTTTTATGTACATAATTGTAACAGATGAAAGACCTTCGCTTTCATTCTTAACCCCTTTCCCCTGGATTTAAAAGCTTCCTTGAATGATGAGAGGTAGTGGAAATCACCTTAGTTACATTACCTGTTCAGAAATGGACTCATGTCAGAAATCTGTAAGTACTTGCAGTTAGACTGCATGGCCGTCATCACTCAAGGCTGCGGCCTGAAACAATTCATGGCTATTTGAACAAGACCTGTTCTGAAATCCACATTAGCTTCGATAGGCACTAAGAACCGAGCTGATCCTGCCATGTCACCAGGCAAATGGATGGGGAAATTGTACAGCAGGAGTTAACCTTCATTTAACTTGCAGTTCTTGTTCAGAAAACAAAGAGATTGGTTGAGTGAGTTCACTGCTCTACGTTCATTGTCTGTTGCAAAATTTCACTCCACTGAAGCATTCCCCACATTGCCTTTTTCCCACTTGTCCAAAAATGCTCTATTGCCTTTTTTTCCATGGGAAAAATAAAACCTGGGCTTGGTTGCCATGCTTTGTATGTGGTGTTACACATGCCTTTGAATCAGTGTTGATTCCTAGCAACTGCCTGGACTAGTCTCCTGCAGCTTTCTTGGCAAGGTTTTTCAGAAGTGGTGTGCCACTGCCTCTTTCCTAGGGCTGAGAGAGTGACTGGCTCAGGGTCACTCACTTGGTTTTTGGCTTGAAGCAGGTCTAGAACTCACAACCTTCTGGTTTCCAGCCTGATGCTTTAAACCACTATGCTGAGCTGGCTTCCTTTGACTAGGAAGCAAATCATCACAGGACAGGAGATGCTAGTAATTTTCATGAAAGACGGGCCATTTGGGAGCAGATTGTACCATTTTACTTGAAAATAAATTCTGAAGCATTTCTTTTACATGTTTATCCCTGCATGGTATAACAACAGTTCATTTTTAAAAACTTGTCATATTTCTGGGCTGCATTTTCTCATTCAATTTACCTGATTTTCTATCAGCTGCCTTGCTTGTTCTGAATCCTTTCCATTTTGAATCTTCACAACATTTCAGCATTATTGGTAGCAGTTTAATATGCTCATTAGCTTGCCGCCTTAATGCTGAGGGATTAAGTCTATTACATGGCCATGTAGCTTTGAATATTAAATTTGTCCATGAATATTGATTTTTTTTCCTCCTTTGTGCTTCTAAACAGAAAATCACAGCAAGCCCACTTTGTTTTGTAGCATGCATTTTTACCACTGCAGAATTACAGCAAAATTGGTTGTCTGCATTTGATGGGATGATTACAAAGCAGCAGATATTAATAAAAATATTGAAATGAAACAAAATTTAGCAATTAGTATTGGGGTATAATATCTACAGATGCAGTACAGGAAGTAATTCAGAAAGACTGTGAAAAGCTACGCTATGCTTGTGTTGTCTAGTTACACCTTATTTACTATTGCAGGTTGTAAGTTGTCTGATTACAAATCTGCTCATTTCCTTTTTTATTTACTGCAGTGTAACCAAAGTAGCATTAGCACAAAGTAGCTCCTTTTCCAGATCTCTGTAACTAAATCTAGTGTAACTGACTGAATAGGATGGAGCATCTCAAAGAATTCTGTCATACTGCCAACCCTTCTTTCCTTCTTTCCTACCTTCCTTCCTTCCTTCCTTCCTTCCTTCCTTCCTTCCTTCCTTCCTTCCTTCCTTCCTTCCTTCCTTCCTTCCTTCCTTCCTTCCTTCCTTCCTTCCTTCTTTCCTTCCCTTCCCTCTTCCTCCTCCCCCTCCCCCTTCCTGCTGAAGGCAGTGCCAATGAGTACCATATTTGAGTGTGAGCAGATCCATCCAGTCTGGGAACATGCAGAACTACTACACAACATAAAATTGTGCAAAGGGTCTCTTGGTCAATGAATACCATCTGCAGTCATGTGTCCTGAGTCCAGGAGGACCCCCAGATTGCACACAAGCTCTATTTGGGACACTGCCAACCCACCCAGCACCAAAGATGACTAGTCCTGGTACAAACCCAAAGTTCATCTGAAGACTGATGTTCCCTATCTAGACTCTAACAACATCCCTTTTTGCAAAAGCAGGCAAGAGTTGTGCAATCCTTGAGAACTTCAGAGTGTTCTGATTCCAGTGTAATCTTTGGGTACAAACTTCCATTATGGCTTGTCAGTGGCTGATTGAAAGGGCAGGCTGATAGAGTGCAATCTAGTTTGAAAGATATCTGCAAGGGAAACAACTAGAAAGCTGGCTGTACGAAAGGATAGAGCACATAAAGCCATAGTGGTATTTTTAAAATTTGGGGACGCCCTCTTTCTCTTCCTCACAGGAGCTGTTCCAAGATCTTTTGGAAGTGAAACTGTGTGCCTGCCAAGGATAGGTTGTAAACATTAGGAAATGGTCGGTGATGTTTTTCCTTTCTCTTCCATCTCTCTTCCTTTTTGTGTGGTCTCTTTTTAATTGTAAACCCAGAAGCCTGGTCTGTCTTATTCTTTTTTCTTTCTTTCTAATTCTGCATACATTCTGGTAATAGAGGATATGATATAATGTTCTCAATAAATACGGAATAAATATACTATATGATATGTGATAATTAATGACTCACAATTCGGACATCATCTTTGGCTGCAAAGGGAAGATTTCCCCCCATCGTACCTAAGTCTAAATTAAAATATTTGTGATTTGTTGATTTAAAAAAAAAAAAAATTCCAGAGCTCATCATAGAGATGTAATACAGAAAATCTCTGGAAATAAACCCTACATAAATAAGAAAGGCATTGCTAGAATTTGTTGGCTAAGCACTGCTGAAAGATATATAAAATGTATTTGAGTTACACAGGCAAATTCTAAGTAGCTTTTCTTGGCTGAAATATATTGCCTGTCATCACTAAGCATGGCTTGTTGTGTTTGGATGACTTCCCAGGCAAAGTTTCTCTGAAGCAGAACATTAACCTTTGGCTTAACCCAGACAATATTTTTTCGTTCCTTCATGACAAGAAATGCACAGATTTTATTTAGTGAGTCTGTGAAATCCAGATGCTACCATCTTGTATTCATGTTCAGGGAGCAACCTGTTTTCATCCCACTCATAATGCAATACGTAGGTAGGTGTGTGTGTGTGTGTGTGCATTGCATTGCAGTCATGAGTGTTGTATGGAGAATTGTTACACCCTATTCCAATTTGGGTTGCATTTGTCGCAAGAGCAAGGACAAAAAAAAACAACAACAACCCTCTTCTGGTCTACTGCTTCTTCAATAAATGTCTGCCAATTTTTGTACTTCTTAATTTTGCCATTGTGTAACATTGGAATGGATAAATCTATTGGCATTTTTCCCTCTGTTTTTCATATATTCAGGCATAGGTTTGATTTATCACAGCACCAATTTGAAATTAGAAAAAAGTTTACACCAACATTGGAATATCCTGGGGGTGATCAATCCTGAAAATTCACACCTTTTTTTTGGCAGCTTTGTCTAATGGACTAATTTGTAATAAGCATCTTTTTTATAAATATACAATGTCTTTCAGTGCATTGTTTTCATGCATTTATACATTTTTGTGTGGAATGTTCTACAGCGGGTATTAAAAAAAGGATCAATTAGATTGTGAAATTTGGAGAACGGCAAATTTTGAAACATAATTAATCTCTTCATTTGTTTCAAAGTATAGAATTGGTAAATTTGCATTCAAATATAAACTAAATTAATTTTGCACCAATAGCATCAATCACAATATAAACTGTGCAGGCTGTATAATGCTGGAGTTCATTATATGTATTGTGGAGTTCCACAATACAGCTGCTTGTGCAGAAACCAAGAACCACATTTAACATCTTTCTGTCTGTGTGAATATGTGCGTGCAAACACACACATGCTAAGGACTTCAAATGTCAGTAGAGCAACATCTTAACATGTGGGCAATTGGGTTAATGGGGACTTTCATGGATTCATCCCCCAACCCCCACAGCTGCTCAATTTTCCAAGGGCTGATCCAAGAGGGCTCCCTAAGGCTGCAAAAATGAGAGATTTAGTGATTGCAAGTTATCTACTTCTGCTCTGCCACAAAATTACATTGTCTTCTAAATTTATCTGATTGATATAAATTGTTGCAAAGAAACTACCTGTATAGAATTAGAGGAATACAATGGAAGATACTGTCACAGTACTGCACACACACAAATATCCTACTTAACCAATATGGAAGCAAGGCCTGTACTCTGATCTTGCTCTCTAATTAAAGCTTTCAGGAGATGTAACTTCCTTGAAATAATGGAACAACCTGAATTATATTCTGCTACAACAAAGCTTTTTCTGTATTTTTTTTAATTTTGAAAAATTGTAATAGCTCAGCATTCTCTGAAAAATCAGATAGCCATAATTTGTACTGGAAATCATGTAGAATTATTGATATAGGTCTGGGTGATTATCCCATTTGAAGCTTCTTTCTGAATTTCTTTTCCTTGAATGAAGGACAGGGATCTTATAGAGCTTCAAAATAAGAATAAACATACTATAAAACTTTGGAAGTTGGCATATAGAAAAGTACATGTTAAAAAAATAAACCATATTTTATAAGAATGCGTAATATGCTTTTAAAATCCTTTTTTTACTGATAGCATTTTTGTATTGTTTTTAATGTATTGTTACAAACTGTGGATCACGTATGCAAGATGGGCGACTCATGTAAATTGAATGAATGGAAGGAAGGAAGGAAGGACTGACTTGTCATGAGACAGTTAACCTATTAGGTAGCCTATATTAAATCTATTAAGCTTGCATTAACTGCAGAATTAACAAGAATCTATAGCCAATATTCTAATGCAAAATAAGGAACTACGGTAGTAATCTAAACTGACCTATTAATTCTTTGGCTGGCTTTGCTCTTAGCAAGGATATGTATTGTAGCTTTTTGAAGTGCTGAAAGTATCTCAAGGGTGCTCTCATTAAATGACTGCCAAGGTGCACATAACCAATCACAGAACATTCTTGGAATAAAATTACAGATTTAGTAGTAGGTGTCAATGCAACAGACAAAATATGCTTGAAGACTGTATAGTTCTGCATATGCTTTGATTTCTTCTTGCCTCTGTACTCAGGTTGAGCATGCCGGGTATTGATTGATTGATATCATATCGAATACCCCAAAATAAAAATTCCAATACTGTACATAAAACAAAACAAATACAAATGCTTCCAATTAGGAGACATATACTTTGAGCCATTCAGAAAATTTCAAATTCAGAGAAGGCTGGTTTAAAGGCCTTAAATTCTTGGGAAACATTTTGCATTAAGCACTTAGGCTTTGCTTTCTGGCTTAGCTGTTGGATTTTCAATATATTTTGAGTAATATATAAGAAGATTTAAGTGAGAAACAGCATTGAATGAAGGTAAATCATGTTCATTTATGATGCAAATATCTTTCTCTGTGTGTGTGTGTTTGTGCATATCCTTGTATTTTAATATTCACTATGACAAAATTATCAAAGCTGGGGAATGCCAGTCTTTTGCAATTCAGCAAATCTCTAATGGGTATCTAGCTGCCAAATAAGCCTTGTCTTTAGTTCTGTGTATGTTACCACCTCCTTAGATAAACATGGGAAGATAATACATGATTTATCTTAGTGTGGGAAACTGTTGAAGGCAAACTGATCACTCCAAAACAAGCTACATTGCACAAACAGCAGTGACCGTAAGAGCAGGAAGGTTAAAGATAAGATAAAGACATCATTCTTTTTTTTAAGGGCGCCTAACATGTCCAAAATCCAAGAAAGCTTTGGTTTCTGAGTTTTAAAAGTTCCATGCAAACAAATACCTCATTCAAATGTCATCCTGGAAGAGTCCTTAAGAATTTAGTGGGGTGTCTCTGAGATAGCAATGAACCTATCATGCTACAACATAAACAATTTATCTAGGATCCAAGAAAGCTCCTTTATCATAAATTTAGAGTACTCTCATACTTCCTTTTTACATGGTTAAAATGTTGGGGGACTAGTTCCAGATACAGAACCAAGGGTGGCTGTTTGTGTGGCTGCATGGAGACTTGGGGATCTGGTATCTAAGAAGGAATACTAGATAGGTCTTCCAGTGCAACTAATCATTGAGAAGAGGAGATTCTACTATTTTACATTCCTTTCTAGCATGGCTAAAGCCATGTCTTTCACAGAATTAACATTGCAATTAAAAAATGTACATAATTACATTTTTGAAACTCAACTTGGTTAGTTCCAATGACTGGCTTGCATCAAGTATAATGATTGTTGGAACAATGAAACTAGGACAGTAACTTTGTGTTTATAGGAATCAGATCTTGATACTTATGCAAAGTAACATCTATTACATAACACTCAAGTAGAACTTATTATTTTTGAGACAGCTGCCCTAACCCCCTAGTCTTTGTGTCTTATATATGAACCAAGATTATTTACAGACAGCCTCTGCCAAAGTCTTTAATGGTGTAGCCTATATCCAAGGCGATACAGTATTAAATTAAAGTTAAATTCTACAAGGATTCCAGCTGAACTGAAAAGATACAGTACCATGAATATTAGAGTATTAAAAAAGAATAGAAATTCAGTATTTATGGGTTTGTCTTTCTTGTTATAATTTCAACTCTCTTTCCCTTTCTCAGTCTCCATATATTGGTTCTCAGTTCAATTAGATTCCTTCATCTGCTGTGAAGGTCTTTCAAGTCAGGCTATTTCAGTTCCTACAAGATGGTTCCACTTCTACTACTTCTATGTCAACTAGCTTTGATTAGATTTGCATCTTTTTAAAAAATTGTGGATGGGGGAGGGAGATATTTATTCATTTGTTAGATTTAAACCCCATTTTCAATCAGGAGTTCAAGATGGCTCCCCACTTACAACAATAGGTAGGTTGTTGAGGTAGGTTTGTCTGAGAGAAAATGATTTACCCAAAGCAATCCCATGAGTTTTTGTGATTGAGGATGCCAGAACCAGTGCTGATCACCATGAAAAGCTCTTATCCAAAGTAATCTTAGAGTGAATTCTCTAGTTCTGTCTCCTTTTTTGTGGAACCTATTTTCACATGTTCAGCTTCTTGTTTTGTGAAAACCATACTGTTTAAGATAGCGGAAAAAGAGAAAGTCAGCTTAGAGAAGCAACAAAAAGATATGATTTTGTCAAATTGTGTTGTTACTGTCCTACTACATATGCAGGTCATTGGTTTGTTTAAAGCCAAGATCATTTGCTTTTCTCACACTGATGAGTGTAGAGATAAAGGCTCCAGCAAACGAGAGATTAAAAAATACACCCTCATTTTGTTATTCTCATTCTGTACACAACCACTCAACCCAAGAGCAAGGAGCAGGCAGTCACTAAAAAAAAAAAAAAAAATCTTGGGAGTCTACTTCAGATCTAAGTGGAAAAGAGCCTGATATTTCCCAGAACAATTACTTGAAGTAGTTCCTCATTATTTTTAATAACATCTTTACAGAGGCATTTTATGCTGTGGATATTTATGCAATCCGGTAAAGCCTGTGTTCCCTTACCTCACTGAAACTTCTGAATTTACCTAAGAGTTGATTCAAATGACCACTTGAAGGCAATGATATATTTTGCAGTATCCAAATGCAGTTGGATATCTAAGTTTTCTACTTGTATTTTATAGATCAAAATAAGATTTATGATGATCAAATACAGCCAAGTTCCTCCCTCCCCCCCCCCATTTTTTGGACATACTTCCAATTTTTTTCCAATTTATAGACTGGATTTCTGCCTGGGCGAGTGCTATGTAATGTTGTTAAAGTCTGACTGGGGAGGGAGGGATAGAGGGAGGGAGAGAGAGAGAGAAAGAGAAATTCCTTGCAGAATAAGGTGTGTGAATTGATCTTTCTTTGCTCTTAGAAAGAATGAAATGTCTTGACCGTTTCCACAATCTTATTGATACAGGGCAATAGCTTTGAATAATTTCATATTTTGTATCATTTGTACCTCAGGTTGCTACAGTCATAACAACAAACATGTAAAAAGTGACAATTCAAGCAGGATAATTTCTTTGGTGATGGTTTTGGGTTATTAAGTGACATTTTGGGAAGGAAATATGCTTCCCACTACATATAATAAATTAAATGTGGTTGTTAGCATTCCAGGCACAGGTTTTTTTAATTTGAATAATGCAACAGCCCGAGAAGAAGCTGAATGTAAATCATTCATGAATAAAGTCTTTCCTGTTTCTCTCTACTTTAAACTATTTACTGTAAATAGGATAATATAATCTCTCATGTAATGTGATCAGTGCTTAATTGTGGCACAAAGCAGCAGTGCTACAGCATAATGTAGTCGAAGTTACGTTAACAAAACAAGATCTTCCCAAAGCAAATTGTTTTACATAAAAGATCTGCCCTTAAACAATTCTGCTCCTTAAGAATTTTATTAAACTTCAGGTTCAAACAGCAAATCAGTTTTTTTTTTTGCAAAATATGACTCTGGAAAATACAGTATTCTTGTTAAAGTGGAACAGATCTGACCTTCCTGAACTGACAGAGAAATTTACATATGACAAATGCCCTACCGTATTGCCACTGGAATAATTTTAACAGTTGGCGATTGGTTTGGATTCCCTGAGCATTGTTCTAATATAGGTATAGGAAAATGTGTTCTTCAGATCATTAGGTCACCCATCTGTGCCTTTTAATCAGTTTTTGATTCCAAGTAACTGCCTGAATAAATCACTTTTTAAAAACCAAGATTTCAGAGATGATTTGCCATTGCTTACTTCCTAGGACTGAGAGAAAGCGACTGGCCCAAGCTTACCCAGCCAGCTTTGTACCTCAGGCAGGACTAGAACTCATGGTCTCCCCATTTCTAGCATATGGCCTTAATCACTACACCAAACTGGCTCTCCTTACTTCATCTAATTCCATCTTAATCAAACCCCCAATCTGACATCTTGATATTTTAGAATTACAGTTGCAGAATTCCCACTCAACATTGCAAAAATAGGGTGGGAATTCCAGCTCTTACACATCTAAAAGGCTCTGTGCAAAGGCTGATGAAGTACTGTCTGATTAGGTTTGAGCAGGCAAAAAAAAAAAAAACACAAGCCATATTAGCGTGGAATTTGTAGTTCCTAATAACTCACTTTCTACATCTAATAATGTATTCTCCTTCTAATTCATTTGTACTCTCAAACTGGAAAGCCAAAGGATTAACTTTGTCTGGGCCCCATGACTAAAAGCTTCAAGTCATTCTCTCCTAAGGGAGGGGTTATATTGCTGTTTATACCAAATGTCAGCCCTTTGACATAGTCCAAACAAGAAGCACCAACCATGAATACTAGCACAACCTTTATTGTGAGTTCACACTGACAGAATCTTGCAAGTCTGAAAATATACCTCTCTCCACCCTACATCATTATAGGAAGGCATCCCTTGTGAGACATTTGCTGTGCTCCCATTTCTTCAGTGGGCTCATCTGATTGTCACCTAGACTGTGGCTCCCCCTTCCTCTCAAGAACATCATCACATACCTTGCTCTATAGTTAATGACTGTTGAATAATGCTGTCTTGACTGTATACACAGTTAGTCCCCAAAGTGCTTTTTCCAAAATGCCACTGGACTTTCTTGGTTTTTTTTTTCCTTTGAAAACATTTCACTTCTCATCCAAGATGCTTCTTCAGTTCTAATGGACTGGCAGGAAATGGAAGGATTTATATTCTTTGCAGTTGTTAGTGCTCTGAAGGTTGTTTGTTAGCTCTCTAAGAGTCATTGAGGCCATTTGAGGCTTTATCTGTATCCTTCAAAGTCACCTGAATCAGAATGCAATTGGATGTGGAATCTTCTTGGGACAACCGAAAGAAACGCTCCCCCCCCCCCTTGTAAACAGGAGACAGTTGTATTGTATTCCTCCCCCTTTGAAGACAGCAAAGTTGACATTCTGGACTAAGAGGACCACTGATATGAAAGAGGAGTCAAAGAGGCCACCTATATTAAAACTGAACAGCCTCAACAGAAAAATTTAAAAATGTCAACCATGAACAATAGGGTTGGATCTAAAATCTAGACCTCAACATATAAGTGGCTTTAAAATGGGCTTGAGGTGCACTCAATGCTCATCACATCAGTGTGAAGCACTTGATAGAGAATGGCAGCTAATGGAGATCCAAATCCTTGCGCCTCATAATGAACCTTGGAGAAGGGCCAGAGCGTAATGGTACAACATGTGGGATTCAATTTGGACCAGCTCCAGGTACTGTTGGAGAAAACCCTCATCTGAAATCCAAACAGATGGTTCCAGTCAATGAAAACCAGGCATGGTAACCTATGATCTGTGAGTTATACATCATCCCTGTTGGTTTGAACTCCCGGAGCTGCTTAAGATGATGCTACCAAAAGAGCATCATTTTCCAGAATTAGAAATAAAATAGTTGTGCTGACAACGTACTGATGTAAGTTTCCTAAATCCAAACTGTTTCCAAAGGGCGGGGGGGGGGGGGGGGAATGAAACCACCCCCACATGATTTTTTACCACCATGTCACCTTCAATGTTCACCTGCTAAAAACATTAGAAAAAGAAAAGAGCAACTACAAAAAGACCGGATCAATATTGGTGTGTAGAAGTTTCGCACTGCACTCATGAGAAAAGAAATAGGGTTGTCAGAAATTTATCCTTGTGAAATTGTGCTTAGCAGGTATATAATTCCTAACATTCAGGGATTATGGGTTTTTTAACTTGACCTATTTCATTACTGATGCTTGCCGGTGTTTGGCAACTGTGAAACAGCATGACTGCCCTAGAGATGACCCTTGGATTTGAGTCTTTGTGAATGGCTCCCTCCATATCAACCCAGCTATGTATTAAAAAAGATCATTGTTTTCAGAATAGGTAATAGTTGGCTTTGGGGTGGAAAGATACAGCTGAGGAAAAAAAAGATTGAAATTAATTATATCATTTCTGCTCTTCTTCCTTATGAACTGCCCCTTTCCTCCAGCTTCCTATATTAGAGAGATGGACTCTGTATCTTAACCTCTATATATAGAAAGTGCTAGCTGGAACTGATTTAATTAATTTGATTTTAGTTGGTTTGTTGCTGAGGGAAATCCAGGGAGAAACCTATTAGGCTCTTGCCTTTTGATTCTTGTTTCTGATGAGTGACTCTTTTTGTTTAAAAACAACTGTGTGTTGCATCTCTGAAGTCTTTTGCATATATGCACATACTTATGAATAAATGCATTACAATCAATTAATAAATAGTTAATATTGTCTACTTTGAGAATCCAGGTTTTAATTTATAGCAACTTAAAGTCAATTTTTGACTAAAATCAATTTTATGTGGCTACTTAACATCTTTACACAAATCATCCATAGAAATTCTCCAGCCTCATTTGGCTATCATGTACTCAAGTATGAAAAGACCTCCAAGAAATGGTTGAAATTGTTTAAAATCCTAATATAATCATTTTCAGCCCTGAAGATTTCTTGGCCTACAGTTCATTTTAAATAGGTGCTTTTAATTAGTTTTAATGTTTGGAATACCCTTCCTCCCCTTTTAAAAAATGCTTGCACTAAGTTATTTTGCAGTGATGTTTCAGGGATTGCATCATAATAAACATCAGTGTTTAATTCTTCTTTCAGTTAGCAATTGTCCTTGATCTCCAGGTGCTAACTCAGGGGTGTCAAACTCAAGGCCCATGGGCTGCATCCCCATGAGGTGCTTAGATCGGGCCCTGGAAACAGTGAAGGACTGGCCAATGGTGCCTGTGCCAGCAAAAATGGAGCTTGGGAGAGCTTCATGGCCCTCCTGAGCTCCGTTTTCATGGCAGAGGGTTGCAGGAGGCCATTGCAGCTGGAAACGGAGCTTGGGAGCCCATTTTTGCTGGCATAGCACTCAGGCCACCGTAGGCATCCCATCCTGGCCATGCCCACCCTGACCCCCGGAGATCAAACACAACCCTGATGTGGCCCTAAATAAAATCAAGTTTGACACCCCTGTGTTAGCTGGCCAGGATTTAAAAAAAAATAAAACTTGAATTCAATATGGTTTTGTTCACATGTTATAACTGTTACTGACTAGTAGGAGACATAGTGCACCCAGTTTCATCTTTATTGAGATTCGTTAAACATGGTTAGCCTCCATATGTTCCAAGTCCTACCAAGGAGATGCACTATAGCATCTATGGTTCTGCTCACACTTTCTGTCTCTAAGGGATGGGAAACTTTTACGAAGCCCTCCTCATAATGCATGAAGGATGGTGGTAGGGATGCATTGAAGAGTTTGGATTAATGAGCCTAGCCCTGCCCTACTTCTCATGCAATTCTAACTGCCCAGCCACTTTCTCCTCCAGTACAATAGTGGGGGTGAACAGAGAAGCTCCTCATCACCTTTTAAAAGCAATTAGAGTTGTGCTCCATATTGATTCTGGCTTTAAAACAAAGAACAGTGTAGAATAAATGACTTGTGCTTTCTTACCATATCTGGGTTATTCAGTGGCTGTAGCTGCAGAGCAATCCAGCACATGCAAAGCCAGTAAATTTACAGTTCACTCAATTCAATCTATCATCTCAATTCAGTGGGCCAAATGAAAAATGCACCATATTGTTGCCTTCTTTTGCATATGAATGCCAAGGGAACAATAGAGGTGGAGAAGTCTATTTAGACAAGAACACCCCATCCACCTTTTCACTGGCCTGTAAGCCAAAGCCTTAGCAGCTGATGAAGCCAGTAAACACAGTGTTACTCTTTAAATTAGTTTCATTGTGCTCCCCCTTCCTATATATTACTCTATCTGTTGAGACTCAGCACAGTCTATTCAGGATTTTTCAAAAATATGTATTGTGGGGTGAAAGGATAAATTAAAGGAAATGGAAGGAAGGATGGTCCCAGAGCATTTATGTCCTGAGGCTGAAATGTTCCAACAGAACTAAGATATCTCCTCTTCCAGAGTGCCTTTTGAAACTGCATTGTACCTTTCTCTGGAATTTTCCTTTGTAGAGATTTTGTTGAACATTCCCTGAAGCTGGATGAAGGGTTCAAGGCCACGGTTTCAAGGCTTCATGTATCCCTCTATTCATCTCTGCATATTAAGGAGGCATATATATTCTTGACTTATGCAATTGACTATTACCAAAATACCTGAAAATGAGGATTTTTGAGGCATGGGCTTGATTGACAAACATTTTTCTACAACATTGGAAAGAAACTCTACCCTTGATTTGAAGCAATGGATTGCTGGTATTTTATATATGTATGTATGTATGTATGTATGTATGTATGTATGTATGTATGTATGTATTAAATGTATATGCTGTCCATATCTCCTAAAGGCAATTCTTTCTGGCTTATAATCCATGAAAAACAACAAGACAAAACATTTAAAACAATAAATAGTAACGCTAAAATTGAATTACAATTAACAAAGAAACAAGGAAGGGGAGAAAGATGGCCACAGGGAGAATATGGTGTTTTATTTTAGTCTATCAACCACCTCCAGAATGACATATTCCCATTAGGACTACAAGTCATTTGGTAAAGCCAGGTTCTTCTGGAAGACCAAAAGGGTGGATGTGGATTTCACCTTTGGGGCACAATGTTCCAGCTGGCAGGCACCACAATCTTGCCAGATGGAATTCTTTGACTGATGGGTTCCACAGTATTCCCCTTCTGCCAGTGTGAAGGGGGGTGGACCAATTCTATTGGAATGAAATCATTCCTCAAATAACCTGGATTAATGCCATGAAAGGCTTTAAAGGACAGAACCAACACTTTAATTTGGACCTGGAGACAAACCCAGAGATCCATGGAACCCAGAGATCCATGGAACCATGGAACCTGGACCCGGAGACAAACCTGGAGATCCACGGAAAAGTGGTGCTTCATGGGCTACCCTAGAGTCCTCAAGAAATGTCGATGTGGCTGCATTCTGCACCAGCTACAGTTTCCCGATGCTCTTCAAGGGTAGTTCCATATACAGCAAATTACTATAATCCAAGCATGAGATGACTAGGGCTTTAATAACTAAGTGCATATGTACTGTACTGTATGTACTGTTTGTCATGATTGAGTTAGTAATTTTGCAACCATGAAGCAAAAGAAGTTCAACAACAGGGTTAACATTTCAGAATTTCAAGTCTTTTAAAATTTATTGCTACACTTATTAATGGTATAATTGGCTTTATTTCATTTGATAATATATTAATTGGGATTAGAGGATTACTTAATTTCTTGTTTACTATTGTTACTATTTTGGCTAGTCCTGTTGGTACTTATCTCCAGATTTTTAGAATTATAATATTCTGTTTTTCATTCTGTCCTATGGTATCCTTGCTTCAATATCGAGAACTAACACTGTCACATCGATATCTTAGTACTGTAGCTTGTTTGATCTTTGGCTTCTTGTTCTTAAACAAGTGGATATTATTTAACAGGGTTATCTGAGAAATGCTTTGTACAATGATCCTTTGGGAAAAGTATATGTACTAGAGTTCTGTAGCAGTATGCTCATATATGTCACTATTAGCATGAATATTACAGATGTATAGGATAAGATAATAGAGAGGCTCATTTCTGAAGAAAATTGAGTCACGTAATCCCATAAAACCAAGATGTATTATAAAATTGATTCCATATGTATGCATATTCAAACATGCCTAAACAATTCCATTCATATTCACGCAAAGTCCAGTCACCCCAGAAAGGGCATGCTGAGTAATGCCTATAAAAAGTAACTGTAATAAGTAATCCTATTCTAGATTGGAAATTAAACGTAAGTAAGAGAGTAGGAGTTGTTTTCAGCAGTTATTAAAATATATATTTCTCTTAGAAATCTCAGAATTTTCTAAAAATAGAAAGAGTGAAATAATTTTACAAAGACTAATAATAGAGTCTTTCTTTATAGCCTAACAATATTTCACAATAGCAGTTATCTGAAGTATACAGCCTTATGAAAGGGATCACTAAGAATGAAATAAATAAGAACATACGATCTTTGTTAAATAATTTTTCTCTGTTGCGTATTCTGTTTCTCACAGAAACTAGCCAGATGTTTCTGAGAAACCCACCATGAGCATTCAAAACAAACATTCTCCAAGTATTATTTCTCTTCTAGTAGCTATCATTGGTGACCAACTGGAATGTGGGGCTAATTAATTGAATTAATTAGATATTGAATTAATTTGATGTTGAATTATACAAATCTCTTCATAGTTCCAATCATCCAACTATGCCTCACTCTAATTTGCCCCATTCTATTCAGTCTTACCCAGTTTTCTGGTAATTCCGGCCAAATTAGAATCATTGCTTGGTCAGAGCTGTTTTGCTCTAATAATTTTGCATTTCTACAAGCCAAGTTTGTTAATATCTTATTTTATGAACGGATGGCAGTATTTTGTTCAAACAATAGTCAGCATCTGGAGAACTGAGTTTGGTATGAGGGTTTGACATGGGTCATACATTTGTGTAACATTCTTTTAAGACCATTTAATGTGTTGCCCGTTGTTTTATCCTGCAACAATTCACTATGGACATTAAAGTAAACATGGAAAGGAATCTATCAGATTTTTCTTTTCATTCATTTCATAAAGGTTGTGCAGGAAAACGTCATGGACAAATGTGCCTTTGGTTTACGAAGAAATCACATTCAACTGACACTCATTTTTCAAACACAAAAATAACCCAGGATTCAAGAAATGCATTACTCCCAGTAAATTATTCATTTTATAATGTTACTATGGTTACAGCTGTGTTGCATACTTTCCTATTATTTATTATCATTATTGCTTTCCATTCATTACAGCTTCACTATAAGTGGTGCTTTGCTTTTCAAACCTCGCCTTTTTTTAGATTCTTAGCATATCAGCATAGATTTAATATTCAGTACAGATCTCAAAATGACATCAATGTTGTCACTGCATAAGTGCAAAAGTAGCATTTCTCAAGGAAGAGCCAACAACCTTCTTTCAGGGCTTTTAATTTCCATTCTGATCGCTATCGAGAAGGCAAACTGATGAAAGCACCATAAAACATACTGTCCACTCTTATTTTGCCACCTATTGCTGAGGTATATTACCATTAATAATAATAAAAAAGGATTGTCACAAGTAGATTTTCTGCCACCTTTGTAGAATACAAGTGCTTCCTTGGTGTATTGATTGGAATGTGTTTAAACAGTATTTGTGAGCCCATACCAAGACTGCAGTACAGACTTCAATTAATTGCTATTTCTTTCATTATATGTTTTTGTAATTGAAGAATGAACTTGCTTTGGTTGATTGGTTAGCTTAATCTCCAATAATAAAAGAGTCCTGGGCCAGACATAATACAGCAGAGAAAGCCAACACAAAATACATAAGCAACAGACTCTTCAGCTACCCTGCAGAACAGTGTAACTTTAATACTCTTGATTATTTTCAAATAGTACTATGGGGACATTAGAAAATGGTTTTAGCCAAGATATGTTTATTGGAACATCATATATATATATACAGTATATATCTTAAGTTAACTTTACTTAAGTTAAATAGCAGCTAAATTGACAGAATGTACCAAACAGCAGGTGAAATGAGTATTTATTTAGCAGCTCCCTCCCCAAATCCTTCTCATTCATTCATTCATTCATTCATTCATTCATTCATTCATTCATTCATTCATTCATTTATTTGCTGCCCATTTTGAATCAAAACAACTCTGAGCAATTCCACACAGAACTAAGCTAAGTCCTGGATCTTGAAGTTTTGTGTAACCAAAGCCATTTGGCCTTGCCAGTATTCAGCCGAAGCCTATTGTCCCACCATCCAGTCCCACACAGTCTCCATGCACCACAAGAGGGCTGCATGTGGATCACCAGGGATGGAAATATAAAGTTGAGTATCCTCAGCCCCTTTTCGAGCTGAGTCATTGTTGCTTCATGTCACTCAACTACCATGTTTTTCACCTCTACTGTGTGTTGGGTAGCTTTTATCTAAAATATCAAATCTCTGATTCAGTTAATTCAGTTTATGATTGAAGTTATTTACTAAGATTACTTTATTACAAAATTACAAATAAAACATTTTTTTTAAAAAAGATTTTTATCTATATAATTTTTTCTGCATAAATTCATGCAGCTTGTGTACCATGGGAATGACGTTTTGAAGTGGTGAGAAGCTCAGTTTGACTCCCACTGCTTTTAAAAAAAAGATCTCACCAATACAGGCTACCTCTTACCTGTCTCAACATGTTGCTTTTCCTCAAATGGGAGAGAAAACTTTCATTTCCATTGTCTTCTCAACTTTGAACCCATGCTAAATCAAATATAAGTTACCGCTGGCTAGCAATTTAACCAAAAAACTAATTTTCCAATTTGGCATTCAAAAGATTAACAAGTTATGAAAAAGCCTAAGTCATATTTCAGCATTTTGCTATGTTAGTTTGATATATTGAGATCTCAAATAGGCTATTCTTCAATTAAATTCAAATATGAAGACATCTAAAGTTGCAGCCACAATTCTTTTCTTCACTCAATTATCTTTCCCTCAGTGCTTTGAGGAACGAAACCAGGCAATGGATGGAATAGGAAGAGAGAATTATTGAGTACTGTTGTCAAATATATATATACAAATGGTTATGGGGAAATATGTTCTAAGGGACACCTCCTTTACTTGTTCTTTTGAAGTAAAAGTTGGGGAAGCAGTATGTCTCTCATTCTTTCCTGGAGAATGTCAAATATGGAGAACATATTCTTGTTTTCCAATGATTCATGGGACACTTTTCTATGTCCCATGAATCATTAGGGAACCTAACAAGGAGAAATGGGCCTTTCATTTGGCTAGCTTGACTACAGCTCTTAGGCTCTACTTACAAAACAACTGTCCATCTTTCCTCCCAATTTTGAAAGGGAAGAGCTTGGAAGCAATCCATTTTTATAGCTTTAGAGTAGGCCTGTCAAACTGGTGGCCCCTGGGCTGGATGCATCATGTGCAGGCCATGCCTACTCCAGCTTCGCAAAGGCAAAAAATGTCATGATACGTCACAATATGTCACATGACGTGATCGAGTTTGACATCCGTACTTTAGAGTAAAAAGAAGGGTGGTTGCTCACAATCTCGGCAGTGCCATGCTTTTGTTGCAATGAGTATACTCGAGCAATTATAGACCACTAAGCATCTAATTCTCATCTTGTGAATATTTTGAGCAGCCACATTTCACATTCCCCCCCCCCCCCATTTTGCTATGGCTTTGCTGAATAAAACCATTTGGGGGTTTAGAACAATTTTATGTTGTGTATCATGAAGGTGTTATAAGACCAAGATGAGTAATTGGTAGAATTTGTATATTTTATAGTTGAAAAAACTTCTAGAGACTCTTGTAAATGAGGTAATTTGTCACTGAGTAATACTTGTCCCCTATAAAGGGTACTATTAATGATAGTTAATAACAGTTGGCTGGAGGGAATAAGCTCTGATAAAGCCATACATTAATTTTATGGATGAACACTTAAATTACCAAATACACTTTTTATATATTCCTAAGGATCTTCAGTCTGGCCTTTTAACTTTTACATAGAAAAATATAAAACTAAGAAGTCATTAAAATACTTGGTATTGCTGTGGTGAATTTTAGAGAGGAATTTTATATACTGTATATTTATAGGCTGAATTCTGTTAATTCTAAAAATCTATCTCCCTTCCCCCCCCCGTCACACACACACAATTCTTTGAGTTTATGAAGTTAAAACTTTCATAGAATAAACCCAAATTCCATCATGCAGTGATTAAAATAACAGAGAAAGAAAGATCTTTTAGTTTTAAAAGGAATAACAAAAAGAATCAGACAGAGAAAGAATTAAGGAACTTGAACGAAGGGTTCAATAGTTCTACAGAATAGCCATGATATTATACACTCACAGTATAAAATAAATGATGCCCTTAAGTGTACCTATCTGAGGTGGGCAATGTGATTGTGGGAGAAACAATTGCTACTTGGATTGCTCCTTAATTTGAAATGTCTCACCCTTCAAGGATATTGACAAGTGTTTAGTTATAGCTAAGCAGCTTATAGAGGTTGGATGATATCTCTTTTTGTTTATGAATTGTTTATTATGAACTGAGGCCTGGTTTACCATTTATTTTTTAAGTTGTCTTTGATGCATTTTGGCAGTTGGGTTTGCGGTAAATAGTAAAATAAATAATTATAATGGTGATAATGGCAATGGTAAATAATAATGTTTGTGACAGGTAAACTACTTTTCTTCCAGTAGTCCTGCAGCTGATGGCCCTGGTTGCTCAGCCAACATTCCTGAGTCCTGTAACTCAATTGTCCCCAGATGTTTGTGCAATGATGAGTGGCACAATGGAAAACACGGCTGCTAGTCAATGCTGATCAATGGTGATAGACTAGGAGATGCTAATATCAAAAGAGGAATATTTCAAGGAGATTTACTATCACCTCTACTGTTTGCCACTGCATTGATTCCTCTTGTCAACGGTATTGAACAAGTCAGGCCATGGCAATCAAACATCAAAAACATTTGCCAGGCTATCTCAACTCCTTTATGTGGACTATCTGAAGCTATATAAGGAAACATCATCTGAAATAGAATTGCTCCTCAATGCTATCCATATATCAGCCAAATAAATGCAAGGAGTTTGGACTGGACAAATATGCCGCCTTCATCTTTAACTGATGGAAATAACATCAAGAATTTGGATGAAAATCATTACAAACAGTTGAGTATCCTTCAAATGGACAAAAGCAAGCAGACTGAAGTTGCATTAGCCAAAAAAGCTAACGCAATCCTAAGTTGCATCAACAGACGGATACAACTGAGATCAAGTGAGGTACTAATACCTCTATAAAGCCTTAGTAAGAGCACACCTAGAGTATGCATCCAGTTTTAGTCACCACATTATAAAAAAGATGTTGAGACTCTAGAAAAAGTACAGAGAAGAGAAACCAGGATGATTAGGGGACTGGAGGCTAAAACATACAACAAACGGTTGCAGGAACTGGGCTTGGCTAGTCTAGTAAAGAGAAGGACTAGGGGAGACATGAAAGTAGTCTTCCAATATTTGAGGGGCTGCCACAGAGAGGAAGGGGTCAAACTATTTTCTAAAGCACCTGTAGGCCAGACAAGGAATAATGGATGGAAACTGAACAAGGAGAGATTTAACCTGGAAATAAGGAGAAACTTTCTGACAGTGAGAACAATCAACCAATGGAACAGCTTGCCCTTGAAAGTTGTGAGAGCATCATCACTTGAGATTTTCAAGAAGAGATTGGACTCCCATCTGTCAGAAATGGTGTTGGGCGGGGGGTTGGACTAGATGACCTATAAGGTCCCTTCCATCTCTGATTATCTGTTATCTGTAATTTGAAGTCAAGAAGTGAACATATGAGCATGCAGAAGATCTTAAAGTCTAAATTCTGTAGAGGAAATACCATGGAGGCAATTAACACATGGGCAATTCCAGTCATTAGATACACAGCTGGAGTAGTAGACTGGATTCATGCAGAACTAAAAGCATTGTATATGAAGATCAGAAAATTAATAATGACAATGAGTTATGCCCTTCATCCATGAAGTGATGTTGACAGACTCTGCTTACCAAGAAAAATAGCGGGCATGAATATAATATAATAATAACAATAACAATAACAACAACAACAACAACAACAATAATAATAATAATAATAATAATAATAATAATAATAATAATAATAATGTACACCACACAGATGATGAAGAAAAAAGGACATTGGAAGAATATCTGAAGGACAGTGAGAAAGTCACACTGCTAATAACAAGATAATAACATAATGAAGTCTTACGAAACAAGCTAACAACATCATGAAGGTTTGCTGAGTATTAGAGAAACCAAACTCGTCTAAGAAAGAGCAAATGAAGAATAGAAAAGAGAGATAGAAAGATTACATATTACATGACCAATACATTAAAAAAAAAAAAACAGGCAAAGCAAATAAGAACAAGACCTGTCAATAGCTAAGAACAGGGAAGTTGAAGAAAGAGACAGAGGAGTTATGTCTAGCAGCATTACCTCCGGTGACAGTACCTTTAACACAATCAAACAACAACTGTTACATGCCATCAATCATAGAAATAAAGTTCTATAGTTTGTTCCAGACAGAGAAATGGTTAGACAGGCCCAGCCTAGTCGTCCTCCTGTGATCAGCTGGTCTAACTACTTAAACCGTACTATCCACTACTAATCACTTCTTTCAAATAATTACAATAATTTACTACAATCATAAGAATTATTTGATTTGGCTCCAGCTAGTTTCCCAGTAGGAGCTAGGATGTTTGTTTTGCTTATGAATGCAAGACTTGACTTTGTAGATTGATACAACAATTTGACTACAGATTATCTGTTTGCAATTTTTCTTTTTCATATAACCCTGTTATAGACTTTTATTTTGCCATCCATCAGCCCAATTAAGAGCCATGGTGGCACATGGTGGCACATGGTGGCACATGGTGGCACATGGTGGCACAGTGGTTAGAATGCAATACTTAAGACTACTTCTGCTGACTGTTGGCTGCCTGAAATTTTGCAGATCGAATCTCACCAGGCTCAAGGTTGACTCATCCTTCCATCCTTCTGAGGTAGGTAAAATGAGGATCTAGATTGTTGGGGGCAATATGCTGACTCTGTAATTCACTGAGAGAGGGCTATAAAAGCACTGTGAAGCAGTATATACGTCTAAGTGCCATTGCTAATTTCCCACAATCCCCTGTTGCAGACCTTGATGAAATATGTATTTACCATCATATGATCATCTGACGGGTAAATTATATTGGTTCTTTTTGCTGAGCTCTGTAGCTAAGACTTTGGAATCATTCTGAACTTTCCTATGTCAACAACATAACTTGAAACGAACTGAAGCTGGGAAATAAGAATTTATTTCCTTTTAGGTGCTGCAGAAACCTCATGGTGTGTTCATCTGGAAAAGAGTTAGAAGACTTTATTTTCTACCTCGCTGGCTCTGCCTACAAATAGCTTCAACCAAGCTATGGGCCATCTGTGATTTCAAATATTCCTTGGAAGTCCAAAGGGCAGTAAAAGGTTTGTTCTCTCAGAATAGAAGTTTATAGCCTTTTATCTTAGATTCAGTGGGAGAATAGTACGAAATGAGAATAGACACAAATATTTATATTAAGAAACCACATTTCTTTCAAGGTCTCCTGCCCAAGGTAAATGTAATTCTGAAACTGAGCACTCCTCAATGACAATATAACCTAGATTTCATGGAGGCAGTTCAAATCCAAAACCAATGAATCTGATCCTCCCCCCCCCCTCCTAGACTCAGGAGCTCCTGTTGGGTCTAGTTTGTGATTCCCTAAATTGGAATTTAGTCAAAAGATTGCTTAACAGATAACAGATAAGCAGAGTTGGAAGGGACCTTGTAGGTCATCTAGTCCAACCCTCCACCCAAGCAGGAGACCCTACACCATTTCTGACAAATGGCAGTCCAATCTCTTCTTGAAAGTCTCAAATGATGGCACTCCCACAACTTCCGAGGGCAAGGTGTTCCATTGGTTGATTGTTCTCACTGTCAGAAAATTATAATGCAGGGGTATATATCTTCCTGTTTGTATTAATACTGGTATGGAAGAAAGGTAAAGGAGATATTTTATGGTCTCACTTTTCAGCAAAGATCAACAGTCCATGATTTTTTTTTTTTTTGGTCCATTTTCTGTTTTTGATCTGAATTGTTTTCACAGTCTTTTGTTTCTTTCAAGGACTTCCATACTTAATGTGCTAGTGGAGTCCTGCTGATGAAGATAACCCTGGAACAGGAAAGTTGAAGTGGTATGGATGGCAAGTCCTAAGGGGCGCATATGATGTTATGTGAGCTTTATGAATTCCCTTAGAAAATGTGAACCACTTGGTTTCAAGGCCTCTAGACTTGTCCTTCTCTACTTCTTTGTCTCTCAGTCCTAGTTTTCTCAACAAGTTGTGCTCGACTTCATTTGTGTTCTTGGCCTTTTGATCATGGGTAGGAACAACAGGAAGTGAATTAGGGTTTCTTGAAAGAGTGATCATGCAACTTTGGGTCTTCTTCTAGGAACTCCAGACCTCTGTCGTATTCCCTGCAATGTGCTGTTATACAAAACCACACTGATATCTATTTGAAATTGCTGGACAAATTGCCCACAAACAAACCAATACGAGTCTATTTTTATTGTGGTGGGGATGAATCAAATAAATAAATAATTCCTGCCAATTATCTGGCTGAATGGCTATAGCCTTCAGCTGACATCAGGATATTATGTATTTAGAGATTTATGGACTAACAACCCCAAGAAAGGAAGAAAGGAACACTCAGAGCATTTAATGTGTCAGACTGCCCATGTAACAGCTTAAGGATACCCTGAGGCATATAAGTAATTGGATGTAGTTTATGTTATTGAAGTTCAAAACCAAGCTTTTAAAATTCATTCTCCTCTTGCGCATATATCTGAAGTGGGTTTAAAACTGCATAAAGACCTTCATCCATGGGTCGCTCACAACTCTGCTAAACCTTTTTAAAAAATGTACCAGTTAGAGGTCTATGAAGTACAATATTTGGCCGAAGAAGGATATAATTTTTTCTAAAATTTTTTCTAAAATTTGGAATGATTTAAACCTTTCTGGTTTCTATGGGCCAAATCACAAGAACTCTATATAATTTGGATGCATAAACTCTGAACCATTTTACAGAGGATAATAATTATGATCTCACTACAATTATTTTCCAAATTTTTCATATTTTCCAGTGCTTCTATCTGGGTAGAGCTACACATATAAAATGTTTAACAAATACTCATTTGATATGTTGGTCCAAATGATCAAATGATTTATGAAGACCCTAGAAAGTTCTATTGTTTTTTTCAATAGTAATTCATTTAAGTATAATATGAAGATGTATGCATCTTCTAATCTAGAGTTCGGGATAAATCAAACCATGGTTTATTTATTTTATAGGAAGTTGCAATTTTGAATTTTTCAGGAAAAACTCATCATAGTTGCCACCCCTGATTTCAGTGAGTGCTGTTTCACTTAATTTTTCATCCACCTTGACTGGAAGGTCAAATGTGGCTTGGTCAGATAAGAAAGTGACTTCCTATATATCCATGGTCATTGTGTGTGGCAAGATAAACATTGTAATGGGAGAGAGAGAGATTTCAGCACGTACTAGGATTTAAAAATAAGTAATTTAAAACAAACGTTAATCTCTCTAGTAGCTTCCTTCATCATGAAATGTACTTTTGATACCATCTGGAACACAGGTATTTTATTCTACTCCTGCCTTAGTAATGTTTTATGTCAGAAATGTTCAATGTTATTGTTAAATCATTATAATTTAAAGCCCGATTAGTTTAAAAAAAACAGCAGCTGATCATTAATTGTTCCATTTTCATAACATATAATATCTATTCAGTAAACTGTGCTCTAGGCTCATAAGATGGTGCTGGAAATGGATTTAATGACAGTAGGCTAAAAAGCCACTTCACGGACTGCTGACAAATTGAGTTCCACTTTCCTCTCCACATTTCGCCCCCAATAATACTGATGAGTAGTGGTGATTATATTGAAGGGGTGTTACAAAATAATTGGCACAAAATAGGAACTTTATTCTCAACCCTTTAGTGCCTTCTGTACTAGCTAACAAAGGGGCAAATCACACAGTCAGATTTTTTTGAAAGGAAAGTCTATGAATTTGCATTGGCAGATAATGTATTGCATATGTTAGAGAATACTGTAAGAAGAAAGCTGCAAATGATCAAATTATGAGTTGACAATTGTTGCAAAATATTAGAATGCAATCCCCTTAAAATGAGGATATAAAATAAATATTTTACCATTTGCTTTCCCTTCAAAAATAGTCACAAGACAGACTATGCTGCAGTACAAAAATTAAATATACATTCAAAAAATATGTATAACTTGTAAACTACATTAATAGAATTTCTATTTAAAAACCAGTGTTGAAATATTTCAAAACTAGAACTTATATTAGGGAAATCTATCCAGTATAAGCATGCAGATCGATCATTTATGTATTTGGACATGATTATATTACAAAAAAAAAAAAAAGACCTGTATTTGGATAGTCATATAAATTACATTATAAACATATTGCAGAAAAATACATAAGAAATCTATATGATGGTAACCTTTATTTTCTAGACAGGGAACTTTTGAAATAGTTTGCAGAAAAACTATATAGAACAGAAAGCTATCTGAGGATATGTGGCACTGATGTGGGTTGAAATATATGAGTGTTTTTAATGTTGATTTTAATAGTTAAAATTTAGTGCAAATTAAATTAACAAGGGAAAAGAGAATAGAAAGAAGTAAAAATTAAAGAAACCGGTGGGGTGGGGGGATCAGATTTGGAATGAATTTTCATAGTTGCGCAGGTCCTTGCAACCAGATAGGGTATTATCAGCCAAGCCCAAACCCCAGTAATAAATGATAGTGCCACCTAGTGACAGCATGCTCTCTTAAGCTATACATTTATTTGCATGAATGATCAGATCTCTTGACTTGGATTAATCTGAGGATCTTTTGCAACAGAAAGAGAAGCACACAAAGAGGAGCATGTGGTGGTGAGAGGGAGGGGACAGAGAGGCATGTTATTTCTGAGTGTAGTATGTACCTTAATGAATGCATTTATCTCATTTTAGTCCTAAAGACCCCGACATATTTTGCTCCTGAATGTAGCCAAAATCCATTTGCGCTTTGCATTAGTAATATTTAATATCATTGTGGAATTAATTCCATGAGCTATGTGTTGTAAAATGATGAAGGTGTCATATAACTTTAACGTTATAATACATAAAGTTAATTTTAACTTTATATATATATGTGTGTGTGTGTTTGTGTGTGTGTGTGTGTGTGTGTGTAAGGTTTTTAAGCTGATAATTTTTTTTAAATAATAAATAAGGGAGACTAGTATAGATCTATTTTGAGCTAGTTAGCTCTCTTCAGCTAGCCATACCCTTACTGGGATTCGAACCAGGGAAGTATTACATGTGAGGCAGTTGTAACTGCCACTACACCACTGGCTCTATCCTTATCAGCAGAGGCAGGGGAATAAGTATATACTTTGTATTACAACACCCTGTTAAGTCCCAATTAAGATCTATACTAGTCTCCCTTATTTATTATTTAAAAAAAATATCAGCTTAAAAACCTTACACACATGTAAAGAAAAGACAACAAAACAAATAGCTTTCTGTCGGTATGGTCTCTGGTGATGAGCCGAAAGACAAAAAAGAAAGCAGTATGCTTTCTCCCTTAATTGGGGCTTAACAGGGTGTTGTAATACAAAGCATATACTTATTCCCCTGCCTCTGCTGATAAGGATAGAGCCAGTGGTGTAGTGGCAGTTACAACTGCCTCACATGTAATACTTCCCTGGTTCGAATCCCAGTAAGGGTATGGCTAGCTGAAGAGAGCTAACTAACTCAAAATAGATCTATCCTAGTCTCCCTTATTTAATTATTTATCAGCTCAAAACCTTACACACACACATACATACATACATACATACATACATACATACATACATACATACATATATATATATATATATATATATATATATATATATATATATATAGTTTATTCCCCATTATCTCCTCCCCCATTTCATCCTTATTTCAACTGGAAAGTGTAATAGCCAAGATTATTTTTAAAGCTTTCTTGCTAAGTGAGAGGTTGGGCATGGACTTTAGCAGAATTACCTTGATGCTGGTAACTAACACATCACCCTTTGTTTTTTAATTTATCTTTACTAAAATTGCTGATGGATTCTAAAATAATCATTCTCCAAGCAGTTGCTGTCTAGATGTGTTGGCCTATGATTGATGGATCCATAGGGAATGGCCACTGAACAAGTTTTCTGGAATTTTGGCTGTGTGTTATCTATCTATCTATCTATCTATCTATCTATCTATCTATCTATCTATCTATCTATCTATCTATCTATCTATCTATCCATCCATCCATCCATCCACCCATCCATCCAGAATGACCAACCTACCTACCAACCTACCTACCTATCATCTTTCTATCTTTCTATCTTTCTACCTTTCTACCTTTCTACCTTTCTACCTTTCTACCTTTCTACCTTTCTACCTACCTACCTACCTACCTACCTACCTACCTACCCATCCATCTATTCACCCACTCACCCACCCACCCACACATCCATCCATCCATCCATCCATCCATCCATCCATCCATCCATCCATCCATCCATCCATAGTTACCTACCTACCTATTATCCATCCATCCATCCATCCATCCATCCATCCATCCATCCATCCATCCATCTATCTATCTATCTATCTATCTATCTATCTATCTATCTATCTATCTATCTATCTATCCAGCTCTACCTACCTACCTACCAAATAGTCTCGTGGTATTGAGTAGATCAAAATAAAGATAAGATTTGTTTAAAAATAATACAAAAGTAATTATCTTTAAAAGCATTAAACCATATCAGAAATTACAACATACCAAAAAACATTTATTTATTTATCTATCTATTCATCTATTTAAATTATTCAGCTGCCCATCTCACAAGTGAGTGATTGTGGGTGGTGTACAACAATAATTGGCGTATTCATGATGAATTGTAAATAAGTACCCTTCTGAACAGCTGCTTTTAAGGTTTTGCTACATTTATGTATTTATTTCTTACCCACTGTAATTGAAAGACTCTCTAAATGATTGGCAATTTACTGAGAAAGTCCCTCTGTATACTACAGCTTTGGGGATTTGTGATCTTCCTATTAGACATTACAAATAGTTTTAATCTGTACAGGGTAAAGCAACTGTAGTTATATTGGCTCTTGAGAAAAATAATAGAAATTCGTACCTGGATCATGCTTTCATTAGGAACAGTCAGATTAACAGGGTAGGGTTTTAGGCTTTTGAATTGTCCAGAAAGATATTGAAAAACCAGCATGTAGAAAATGAAAATTTAAAAACAGACAGTTGCAAGATGTGTAATTTTAAGTCTGTCCAAGATGGCAGCAATGGATTGACTGCAGAGCAATCCCAGGGTGGAATCTATTTTTTAAAATGATTTCAAACTATATAAAGAGGGACTGAGATTTTTGGAGGCTTAATTCCATCATCTGATAGACATAAGTACATCATTCATCTGAGTTGACTTTAACCTACTGCAGGTTACTAAATTATACATCATGTTATTTAGAAAAGAAGTATGTAGTAGTATGTTGCAGGTGGAAGGGAGGAGACCAGGCCTCATGAGCTTGGTGTCTGTCGAATTGGGAGGAAGAACAATTATATTTCTTCTGTTCCCCATGACTTAAAAAACAACAATGCTTGTGGTTTTAAATATTTATTTTTGAACATTTTTCTAACATTTGTTACAAAGTCTAAAATGGTTATCAGGCTGCAAATGAAACACATATCAATCTTGCAGAGATTTGTGGCTCACATTATGACGATGTTCTTGAAGGGCTTCAGTAGGACAACTGGTGAATCTTTATAAGATTTTATTTACTTATTTTATTTTATTGAAGAACTGTGTCTTTTGGGCACACATGTTTTCTATTTTTTTTTTATGGTTGTCTAGTTTTATTACATTTTTTTTTGCCATAAGTTGCCCAGAATTTTGTGAAGTTGGGTAGCCTCTGAATCAATTGATTAACCAACCAACCAATCAGTCAGTCAGTCAATCAACCAAACAATCAAATAAACAAAGAAAGAAGGGAGAGAGGCAATCACACTGGTTGTTAAAATGTCTAGATAGGGAGGTGCTTTTGCCAATTCTTTAAAATACTTGATATTGGTATTATATCTTCCCCCAAGATCTGACTGGAAGTATATTTTTATATTAATAAAGGGCATATTCTAGCTTTTCAGAAATTAAGATAACCTACTGATGTTGATACTGAAACTGGGGAAAACACCCTGAAATTTTTGTTGCTGTTAGAAAGATTAATAAATTCCCATTTGTTAAATATGATTATCTGGACCTGGTTTTAGAATACCATTGATCCTCCCTTCTTGAAGTGATAATTCTGATTTATTATTTTATTTATTTATTAAACATATTTATATAGCTTCCCTACCCACAGCTAGTTGACCCCAGGCAGCTTGTAACATTTTAAAAAATTAAAAGATGTGTCATACAATAAAGCTGTTAAAAAGATCTTTAGAAGTGAGAGAAAATATAAATTGATTGATATCAAAGAATTTGTAAGAGAAATGGCTTGGTTTTGTTATCTCTGTGGTTGTATCAGATTGGTAAGATTTTGTAAAACTTTCTGCTTTACTTTAGTTTTATTCATAAAAAAATACAGTAGATGAAATTGGCTCTTGATTCAAGGTTTCAAATAACTTCATTTTAAAATAATCTGAAAAGCGCAGGGCACAAATTGGTTCAAGACATACAAATCTCAGTAATCAACTTTTAATACATTCTTTCTTCCATTCTGAAATAAAAAATCTTGAGTTGCTTTTAACAATTCTTTTTGCCTTTTGAAATGAAGATCATTCAAAGCTTTACTCTATTTACTCTTAGGAATTCCAAAGCTTTAACAGATTGTATCCAATCTTTTAAAAAAGAAAAATTAGATGGAAATATTTTTATTAGAGCAGTATTTTTGTCAAAAAAATAAAAAATAAAAACGGTGGGTGATATTTATGGCTTTGAACCGGCAACTGAGTTCTCCATCAACTCAAGAAGACCCACGTTAGAATCAACTTTTACTTGTTAGCTGTTTGCCCAGCAGGTGGTGCTGTTGTTCAGGGACTTGATGGATAAGTGACGCTGGATCCTTATCCTTTCAGGAAAAAGGGATCTCTCTTAATCATTGACATCATTTTGATTCTGGCTTAATTTGCTGACATATCTAACATATCTTGGGGAATAACGGAGAGAAAGAAAAAAGAGAGAGAATGAGAGAAACATTATTTCTGAGAAAACCAAGATGTGATGGTGATGGTGGTTTATAAATTTAGCACAGTAAAGCACATCAATTATAACATTGTAATTTGTGGAATGCTTTTATCTCAGTTGACCTATTATTAGAATGTTAATAGAGGGGAGTGGTAGCAGTGTGTGTGTGTGCGTGTGTGTGCATGTGTCTATGTTCATTTTTTTCAGTGTTAGCTTTTAATTTCATCCAATGTAACATGCGTATCCTATAGTTGTACTGTGGAAGTGTCCAAAAGTTTGAAAATGAAAATTCAGCATATATAAGAAAATAGAATCAGTTAAAAGTTTGGGTTAAATTTTATTTAGATTGCAGCTATTTTTTTTACGGGAAAGGATATTGAACTACTATCACACTGTCACATTGAACTACTGTCACACTGGAGAGAGAGGAGGGAGGGAGTGGGAGAAGGAGGGAGAGGGGGAGAGTTTTAGAATTGTTTTCAATTTTGCTATTCTCACTGCTTCTTGAAACAAGAGATTGGAGACATAACTGATTATTGCTTAATATTTTTTAAACTATTGCAACCTGCTCTGTAAGGGGCAACCTTTCAAAACCACCTGGATGATTTACATGGTCTGGTATAGAGCAGCCCAATTATTTTCTGGTGCTTGATGGTGGGAGCACATTACACCTGTGTTAGAGGCCCAGGATTGGCTTCCAGGTGCAAATGAAGATGCTGGTTTTAACCTACAAAGCCCTTTAGAACTGTGTCTGCTCTTTATCTGATCATTTCAATCTTGCTGGGAAAAGCAATTAGCGGTTCCCCACTTTAAGGAGGTGTAGGCCAAAGCTTGGAAGAGCTGTTTTTCTGGAACAGTTCCAGTCCTTTGGACTGCCTCATTCTGGAACTCAGACCTAGTTTTGACCTCAGCTTCTTCCAGCAGCAGCTGAAAACAGAGTTCTTCAAGAAGGCACTTGAGAAGAAATAAGGCCTGATTTTGAGTCTGTTTTTTGCTAAGGCTCTTACTAATTTTTCAGTGGATTGTGCTTTGTATACTTCGGTAGAACTATCTGGTGTTCTGCGGAATTGCTACAGAAAATAAATGGTAGAGCAAACATTCTTAGCTGCAGTGGCTAGAGTGCAGTATTGCAGGGTATTTTTGCTGCCTGGCGGCTGCCTGCTATTTAACAGTTCAAATCTTACCAGGCTCAAGGTTAACACAGCCTTCCATTAAGTGCCATTGCTATTCTCCTAGAAATCTTCTAGAAAGGATGGTAGGGAACAAGTTTATCACACATCAGGTAGTCCATCCTTAGCAACCATAATTAGATTCAGTAACTCTGTCACTAAGTAACTCAGTCATTCAGTGAGTCATTGTGTGACCACAATTAGCAATTTTATTGCCAGCTTTCTAAATTGATTTTGCTTGTCTGAAACTGGCTGAAGAGGATGCAAATGATGATTGGGGAATGCTTCAATTGTTTTAAGTGTGAAGACAAGTTATAAAGTTACATTTTCAGCATCATCATAATTTTGAATATGGGCAGCTATTAGCAACTGCATCGTTTAGCAACTGTTGAAAGTTATGATGGTGTTGAAAAAGTAACTTTATGACCAATCCTCACATTTACAACCTTTGGAGACCTGTAAAGCAAAGGAAAGCCGAAGTAAAATAATAAACTTGGGGCCTCACTTACCAACTGCTTTGCTTAACTATTGAGTTGCCAGTCGCATTTGTGTCGCTCAATGAGGACTACCCGTACCTATTTTTGAAAAGGGCCAATATAGTCTGCTCTCAAAATTCCAAATGTGCCAAGCAGCTACAAAAACCGCTTTCTTGTGTCTTAATCTCTTAGGGTTTTTTTTTCTAACCTTGAAATGGAAGCTGGTTGCAGGTCTAAAAGCTCTGCCTTTCCCCTAGCTGGAAGTGTTTGTTTTCACAAGCTATTTACATGGTGCATTCCAGAAGTTGGAGAGAGGTTTCTAGCTACCAGGAAAAAAAAAAAAACTCATGCCATTGGTTCTGTTTGATAAAATATTAGCCTATTAATTCCATCTTAATATAGAGTGCTAAAGAAAACCAATCAATCAGAATAGAACTGGAAGATAGCTTGGAGGTCATCTAGTCCAGCCCCCTGCTCAAGCTGTACCATTTCAGACAACTGACTGTACAGTAGGGGTGGGATTTTACCAGTTTGCACCTATTCACTAGAACCGGTTGTTAACATTCTAAGCAGTTCAGAGAATCGGTTGTTAGAAGAAATTACTGGCCTCATCCTGTAAGGAAGGCAGGAAGGAAACATTCTGGTGTTGCTTACAGAAACTGCCTCTCCATTAACCCTTATTACATTCTTGGCAGGACTAGACTTCCTGTCTCAGAAACTTCTCTGGAGTTTTTTTCCTCTTTTCCTGGTACATAGCTTGTGTGGAGTGACCATTCAAAGTTACAATGGCACTGAAAAAAGTGACTTATGACTATTTTTCACACTTACGACTGTTGCAGCATCCCCACAGTCATGAGAGGCCAGGTGAGGAGATGCGTGCCTCGATGTGAGTGATATTGAGTTGGCCACACCCAGCCAAATACATGACCACCAAGCCATGCCCACCACCTAAGCCATGCCCACAGAAACAGTTGTTAAAAAAATTGAATCCCACCCCTGCTGTACAGTCTCTTTTTAAAAACCACCAGGGATGAAGCACCCACCCACTTCTGAAGGCAACCTGTTCCACTGGTTATTTGTCCTCACTGTTAGGAAGTTTCTCCTTAATTCCAGGTTGCTTCTCTCCTTGAGTTACTTGTCCTGCCCTCCGGTGCTTTGGCAAATAAATTGACCCCCTCCTCTTTGTGGCAGCCTTTCAAATACTGAAATGCTGCTATCATGTCCCCCCTAGTCCTTCTTTTCTGTAAACTAGCCAAACCCAAAACCGTTCTTCATATGTTTTAGTCTTCAGGCCTTTAATCATCCTAGTTGCTCTTCTTTGCATTTTGTTTTTTCAAAGTCTCAACATCTTTTTTATAACATGGTGACCAATACTGGATGCCATATTCCAGGGGTGGCCTTTATCAAGCTATATTAACACTTCGGGTGATTTTGATTCTATGCCTTGGTTTGTATAACCCAGGATTATATTAGCTTTTTTCGCTGCTGTCGCACACTGCTGGTTCATGTTTAAGTGATCATCCACTAGGACTCTAAGCTAGGTGTCAGGGCAGGTTTCAAAAAACAATATTGATCAGTTGTGCTCTTGTGCTAATAATATAAATAAATAGATCAATATCACTATACTATAATGTAATAAAAATTGAAAGCTACTTTGATTTAATGGTTAAGGCGTTGGGTTAGAAACCAGGTAACTGTGAGTTCTAGTCCTGCCTTAGTTGCATAATCATCTGGGAGATCTTGGGCCAGTCACTTTTTCTCTGCCCTAGGAAGGAGGTAATGGTAAATCACCTCTGAAAAACCTTGCCAAGAAAATTGCAGGAACTTGTCCAGGCAGTTGCCAGGAGTCAACACAGATTCAAAGGCATGCATAAATACACACTCTCTCTCACACATACATTCACTTCTGAAAAACCTTGCCAAGAAAATTGCAGGGACTTGTGTAGGAAGTCTCTAAGAATCAGGCATGATTGAAAGGAAAAAGAAGAGAGGCTGAATCAATTGAATCTTGTATTTTCTGGTTGTTCAAGTTGATGCAACTCATTTTGTTATCTCTTCACTAAAGAACACTTTAATATAATGACTGATTCTGCTAGTTTTCATGTTTTACAAGTATTCCTTGACTTATGACTGTAATTGAGGAACTATAATTACAAGTTATTTCAGTTATAAGTCAAGGCACCCTTAGGACTGGAAGTAATTTTCCGGCCTTTTTTGCAGTGATCATTAAGTAAGCACCACCACCGTCATTAAGAGAACATGGTGGTCATTAAGTGAATGCAATAGTTGTTAAGCAAACCTATTCATCTGAATGAGTGGGTTTTTTTTACCAGAAACCAGTGAAAAACATTGCGAATCTAAGTGATGTGAGCATGGAACACCATGATGGGTCATAAAGTTGACCTGCCCAATCATGTGATCATGTGACAGCAGGCAAGGGCATGCCACTATTGACAATGGCAGCAGGCTATGAAGCACCCATTCTGCTGCTCTTGTAACTTCAAGTGTTGTTCATAAAAATAAAATAAATGTTCATAAAATGACTAGCCATTAAGCGAGGACTCCCTGTTTATTTATGATCTAAATCTTTGCATATTAACTAATTTCACAATTTCAGTACTGTATGTTGTTTGGCTTAATGGCTGAAATGAACTATATTTCTTGAGTTGGCTTTGCCAGTAAATTGTCAAGGAAATTACCCCAAAAGTGACAGCATTACTTACTATTATACTGTGAATTTGACATAAGATAAATGATTAATACATCAGTAACTCTATAATTTAAGTTATTTTTACATCTTTATTTAAACTACATTTAATTTTAGTTTTTTCTTAGTCCTATCCTTTTCCCATTGCCACCCATTAGAGAGAGTTTAAGTCAAAGCATTCCTTTCAAATGTCAGATGTTCCCATAGCCAAAACAGACTGTCCACCTTTGCTTTTATGAATATGGCTCTCTCTCTCATCTAATTTCTCTAACAAAATGGAGTGGGTGACAGAAAAGCAATTTGCAAAAATAGAAGTATTTCTGAATAAAATAATAAGAAATAGCATTAGGGTCAAATTGCCTCTTTAAAATGTTATAAATCATAATAGTTAGGGTTAGAGTTAGGGATTCTCTTGAATCAGCAAAAGCAAAAGGAACTTGATGAGCATATCATGTGTTATGTAAAGTATCAGATTAAACCAAATGGGATCCTTTTTCTATCAAAACAGATTGTGATATGTTGGCAGAAAGGAATTGAACCTGACATATATCATGTTTGGATGGTTTGGGAGGTTGATCTGCCAAATTTGTATATCATCTTTAAGGACTGCATTACTCTTCATTTGGAGTAAAAGTTTCACCTTTTCATGTGTCCAGAAACATTCATTGCTGTCTAACCAAAGCAAAACCACCAGTCTGAAGTTAGGTTATTAACACCTCTACTTTTACCCATATGTAATATGGTTGCAGATGGCCCTATATTTCCCACATTTTTGCTCATTTATATAAGTGAATATATAAGTGAATATACCCTCATATACACACATAGAGCCCAAGTACACCCAATTTTTTCCCTTCCTGTTGGTTCCTCTTTCAAATTTAGTGGAGCTAAAATGACACCCCTCTTCCCTGGGATGTTTCACTTGCCAATCACACATAGTCTTCCGTCTTAGAGCTTGCTGAGCTGCTGGAAAGCATTAACTTCTGGCTTTTGGCAATTTGCCCTTGCGCAAGAGAACATGTGGCTATGTTTTTAGATCAGTGTGTTGGGAAAAGGGTGCCGGGCTTGTAAATAATGAGTTGTCTGCTTCACTCCCAGTGGATCACAGTGAAAATTTACCTTGGCCTGCTGTTTTTTTGTTTACCACTTCTGACATTGGAATACTTTGGACCTGAGGGAAATATCCTATTACCTTGTCACAAAGGAAGGGATTTGTGAGAGTGATGCAACGGATGTGTTTGCTTGGTTGCAGAGAGGCTGGAAAACAGAAGGTTCAAACTTTTTTTTAAAAAAAAAAATCTGGGATATCATGTAAGAATCCTTGTTCAGAATGATGGCTTAGTTTTTAGGTAGGAATTAGCAGAGACAGTACAGCACATTCCTTAAAGGGAGAGGGGAATATTCAGCTGATGAATCCACACTGCTTTCCCTGTGAATCAAGTTGGAATTGTCTCCATATAAATCTTTGCAGTCAACTGCATTAAAGTATTTGTAAATATATAGCTGGCTGTTGCCTAAACTATATTATATTGTAGCAGAGGTGGTGGTGATAGTAGTAGAAGTAGGTTTTTAACTCTCTGTATGCCACTCAGTGTCACTTTGACGAGATGGGCAGCTGTATACATGGTTTAAATAAGTAATTTTTGATTGGAGATTGTCTCCACTGGAGACTGAAACCAAGATCTTTACAATGAAGAGCATGTTCTCTAGTATAAACCAATGCAGCTCAGGAAACTATACAAATGAAGGCGAAGTCCTCAGGGAGGACTAGAACTCACCATTTTCTGGTTTTTAACCTGGTACTTTAACCACTGGGTCAAAATGGCTGTTTTACATTTAAAACGTGGGACAATAGCAGAGGTGGTATTCAGCAGGTTCTGACCAGGTCTGGAGAACAGGTAGCGGAAATTTTGAGTAGTTCTGAGAACCAGCAAATATCACCTCTGACTGGAGATTTTACAGTATCTTTCCCCTGACATGCCCACCAAGCCATGCTCACAGAACCAGTAGTAAACATTTTTGAATCCCACCACTGGGCAATAGTATATGACAATCAATGTAAGTTTTACTATGATTTTTAAGATAGCACAATAATGCAGGATTATAACAATATAGATTTACTGATGGCTATAAATGAAGTTGACTTTTATTGACTATAAATCAATTGATGCAGTTCCCATTGCCTGGGACTGAAAGAGAAATATTGCAACTTTACAGGAAAAAAAGTGGAGGAAAAAAGAAAAAGAAAAAAAGAAGTAAAGAATTAGGGTTTGAAATTCCTAAATGGCTGATAAATTAGAATAAATAGCATTTCTCCATAGGTGATGTTAAGAGTGCCTTGGCTGATGAATATTGCTCTGGAATTAATTTTAAGGTATTTATTCTGTTGAAATAATCAGATGGTTTAAGTACAACCATGTGAATCTTTTTTTTTTGTTTAGTCTAATTTTCAATGCATTAGGTCATTGTTCCTTGCAATGTTTTCATCATCTGATTTTGGAGTATTGCATATGCTTAAAACCAGAGGGTTGGATTTGGATGTACTGAATTTAGTAAAAGCAGTGAGAGGTTTTCTTTCTTGATTTCAATGAGATAAAATATACAGTATATCTAATAAAGATATAATAAAGATAATCTCATCAATTAGTTGATAAAAAATATTTTCCAGATTTTGTTTGTGCACATTCAGTTCTATTATATAGAACTTTAAAAAAATACAGTATTTTCAGCATTTAGTATTCGGTTTGAGTTCCATGCCCAAATAGCATATCTAATTTTTTCCCCTCTTCCATTCAGTTGTGTCTGATTTCCTCTGCAATTTGTAATATTATATATATATTGGAGAACTGTTTTTTTTTTCAGCATAACCTTTTGCACGTAATCTCCTTTGAAGACTGACTTGGAGTGCTGTAATATATTACATTGATTCATTTGATCCCTCTTAATATCATATTACTATGAAGATGCATGAGAAAAAAACAAGAAAAGTGAGATGATTTTAAAAGTATGCTCACTGAAAAACTGGACTTTTACCCACTTTCATATCATGCCACAAATGCTAATCTAAAAAATAAGTATTTATGCTAGAAGCAATACAGTTTCTCAATTGATTTAAGGATTTGTTGCCAAATGTTTACCTCCTAAGCAGTTAGGTAATGAAGAACAGCGTCAGGATTTGCTGTTCTGGGGGCCATTAAGTTTTGCATGGTTCCCTAGCCCTGTGATGGCGAACCTATGGCACACGTGCTGGAAATGGCACACAAAGCCATCTCTTTGGATACACCAGCCAGCTGTCGTCCGTTGCTCTTCCGGTTCCCGGCATGTGCATGCACACTGGCCAGTTTCTGGTGCACATGCGCATGCAAAGACCAGCTGGCTGGCCTGCATGTGTGCGTCAGAAATTGGAAGCTCAGCTTTCCAGTGCATGCATGCATGCCGAGGAGCTTCTCTTCTGGTTTCCAGTGCACTGGGGATTCCTCTTCCTGTTTTTGGCGTTCCTCCCCCTGCGCATGCACGCTCCCATTTTGGCACTCAGTGCCAAAAAGGTCTCCCAACACTGCTCTAGCCACTAGAAACTAAAATTGCTGATAGAGACCCTCTAATATAATGCAGACCTTTCAAGAAGGGCAGTAAAGTAATGCATATTGTAGTTAACTAATGCTCCAGTTACAACGCTTTCCGATCTTATTGCTCATAAGATAGAGCCAATAACAGCAGAGCATAGAAGGCAAATTGGCAGTGGAGTGATCAAATAAATTTGTGTATAATGCAATACAAACACTGCATTTCCCTTAACAAGAGAACTGTGTTTGGCATTTCACGGATCAAAGCAGAATGTTGGAAAACAAATAAGGAAACATAAAGGCTTTTATTTAAAAGCAAAGTCGAGAGAGTGGAAAGTGTGTCACTGCAAGAAGAGATGCTAAACATGGATGGTTTCATATCACTTGCTGTATCATGAAGTAAATCTGAGTGGGTGTGTGGCTGTGGGAGTTTGTGGAGTAGGGAGAGGATACCGAAAATCCTAGCCACCTTACTTAGCCTCATATTCTCTCCCTCTGGACTCCAGGTTCTTTTTTTCCCCTAGATATTTTTGGTATTTGACTCAGCATGTACCCAGACTGGGATTAGGGACTGCCTTGGATCTGCTTAAATTTGACTTGGCATAATTATATGTTTTTGATCTTGGCTTTGCCAGAATAGAGCTTGTTTTGTTGGTGACCATGAGTGCAGTCCTAACTGAGCAATTACAACAGTGGCCTCACCCCTCTGGCTTCTGTCTGAGACAAACTTTCCTTGTAATGCACTTTTCAGCTTCAGGGTAGAAAAGTGGAGGAAAAAAATAAAAGAAAAAAAAGAAGCAAGGAATTAGGGTTTGAAATTATCTCACTCAGGTTTGTTAGTTAATTGAATCAAGAAAGCCCATTTGGGTATCAGGACTGAGCAAAGTCTCCATAGGGGGAAAGGGAGCAGGAGGAGAAAGCTAGCCCTGTCTCCCATTGTTGCTTATTTAGTGTAGCATTTGGCATAGGGAAGGCAGAAAGCCACCATAGATAGACAGTTTATAATCAAAGCGAGCCTCTGTGGGTTGTGGACCATTTCATACAGATACTATCTCCATGTAATGATGCTATGAACAACAGCATGATATCTATGTACAAATCTGCCTGATCCTGAGAGGTGAAACAAGTGTTGGAGCAATGTTTTTCTGTTAGTGGTGACCCCCATGAAGAAGTACGCCATGCTAGCAATATTGTCATCTTTCTAATAAGAAGCTCTGTTCTTATTGAAAACGGTATCCAGTTCGGTTCTTCCTTCACCAGAGAAGGAAAGCAATGAATAACAGTGGTCCAATGCTGGCCGCATCTCTGGTTCTGTTCCTTCCTTTGCACAATGTATTGCATGTTCTCAAAACCAACAGCCTCAAACTCCTCCCAATTAAACAAATCAGACTCTTCCTCAGTTCAGCTCCATGTGACCGACTCAGAGCGCATCTAAGCAATTTTATCTGGCAGATTTCTCAAATAGTCCTCACAGCAGCCTTGTAGACCAGGGGTCTTCAACCTTGGCAACTTAAAGACTTGTGGACTTCAACTCCTAGAGAATTCTGGGAGTTGAAATCCACAAGTCTTAAAGTTGCCAAGTTGGAGACCCCTGGAATGTAGACTACTTTCCTACTTAGGAGTGACAGGTCACCCTGAAGAAGAAGACTGCCTGTGACAAACTATGCGATTTGTAGCATATTGTATTATTTCTCAGTGGGCAAACTGGTATCTAGTTATAAAATCACCATATAACTGTATTCCAAGTAGGTGTTGAATTCCCATCTTTAAACAGCTGCACAGAAGATAGAAATTCATCAGGTATCTTCCTCTCATTGCTATTCTTCATCAATCTTACTTCTCCTATTACTTTTCTTTCTGTAACACACACGCAGGCACACATAAACAGTTATTTGGATTCCTTTTCTCTTTGTCTCGTAGAGGGTTTTTTTTTTCTCTTCAGATCAGTGTTTTTTTTTTTTCCTGTTGGTAAGTATAATAAATGATACAATATGAAATGCCAACACAAATCCCATTCCCATCATCACGAAGATCAGAACATTTGTTAATTCATCTGGTTGTCAAGGATGGGCTGGAAAAGCAACTGGTCTGCTTTTTGAATTTTATTTGAATGAAATATGGCTTGTCAGATTTGTGAAAGATGTGTCATCCAAAGGTGCCTCCTGAAGTAAGGCAAGGAATAGCCAAAGCAGGGTGTGAACAGCCTTGCTTTCATCCAGAGAATAGGACACAAATAGCAGCATGAATAATTCATAAGGCATAATTTATCTTGTGATTTCAATGAAAAAAGTTTCAGGCTTGGCTGATGCAAGTTAAATGGGGTGCTTTCGACTGTGTTCTTCTTTTCGCTTATTTCCCTGTACCAATAAGGCTGGAGTATTCCGAACTGATGTCTCTCTCTCACTCTCCCTTCCTCCCTCCCTCTCTCTCTCATATATATATGTATGTATGTATGTATGTATGTATGTATGTATGTATGTATATATATATATATATATATTATATATATATATATATATATATATATATATAGTTTTATATTATTTAACTTTTAGATTTAATATTCCACCTGTCATTCAAGTGCCCAAGATGGCCTATGTAGTGCTCTATAGGTTAAACAGGGTCCAGAGGAACTGGATGAGAAGTCACCCAGAAGGTTTCTGGACTCGGGCTAAACTGCCCTTCAAATGAAGGATGCCCCCAGGAAGATGGATGTCCTCTGCCATTAGACCAACCATTGGAAAGAAGTGTATGCTGCCTTCCTCTGCTCAAAGAACTCAAGAGTGCCAAGAGGAGAGGAAGCAACCAACACCAGCTGCTAAAGAATCCTAGAGCATCCTTGTGCTAGGAATGGGCGTCTTGTATGGGAGCACAGCTATTTGCAAAGCCTCTAGGCATGATGACTGCATCAGTGGCCAGGATATCTTGCAAGAGGTTGGAGAGAGGTTATTAATATACAAAGTCTGTCAGTAAAGCTTTTAAAGGCAGGCAAAGAGTGGCAGAAAGAGATGGAAAAGATACTCCATTGAAACCCATGGCTTAATGCTCAAACTAGTGAAGAGAAGAGAGGTGTGTTGATAAAACCTTTCTATTCTGCCCAGTTCATCTAGAACTGGAATAAAGGGCTTACTGGTCAAAAATCTGACAACTGTTAGTAGATTGCTAAGGTTTGCATTAATTGGGTACCTCCAGTTCTGGCAATACACATCATTGCAAGCATAATTCATATAGATTACATGGGATTGTTCAACCACTGTTATTCCCCTGTTAAGCTTCCATGGAAATTCAGTCTTTCCAAGCAGCACAGTTTTATAACCACTGATCTACAAGATGTATTTAAAGGAACAAGTTATTTGATAAGGGAAGCACTGTAATATGAGAGAAATAATTAGAGATGAGAAAGTGTACTAGAGGAAAATGAGATGGTTTGTTGAAATGCTTTTTCATCTTTGATCGTTAGCAAAACAGTAATTCACAAATAATGAAGAATGATGTATTGCTTCCCGCCCCCCCCCCACCCTCCCCACCAGGAATTCAAATTGCTATATGTAACACTTTCAACCAACAAAACCCTGTGAGGTAAGTTGGATTGAGAGAACCCATGGTCATCCAGTGAGCTTCCATAGCTAAGCACCCTGGTTCTCCTTCCCCTTAATTCACTTTAACTACTACATCATATTACTCTCCTGTGTGTGAAGGAAAATTCTCAGCAGATTCTTGTGAGGAGACCCATCTCATTATCCCACTGTCGAGGGCTATACTTTGAGTTAGTGGCAATATATAAATCAGAACCTACATATCCTGATTCCAGAATTTGTTCCATTCAGATGAATGCTAGGCCCTCCTTTTGGTTGTTATTTTATATTTGTTTTTTTTCCTATATATTTTGGTATTAGGTTAAACGTTATTTATCCAACTGATACAGTTCTGCAGAGGAATTATTGACTCCGTCATTTTTACTTCTATAACTGTCTGGTTACAGAACAGATTCAGACAGTTAGGACTGCAGAAAAAACAATCACAACCAGTCTGCCTTCCACTGAGGCCTGTATAAGGCACAAGTCAGAAAGAGGACTGAGAAAATATTTACAGACCCCACACATCTTGGACATAAACCATTTCAACTCCTCCTCTTAGGACACAGCTATACAGCATTGCATGTGAAAACAACTAGACACAGATGCAGTTTTTTCCCTCGTGCCCTCACTCTGCTGAACACCTAATACCTCAGTAATGTCTTATGCCTAAGTATATTTACCCATGTAGTATGGTTGTATTACTATTATCCTTCTCATTTTTCCTATTACCTTCTCCTACTGGTATCTTATGATTTATATTACTCTGTTGTTTGCAAGTACATTGATAGCTTATTTACCAGAGACTAATTCCTTGTATGGCCAATCATGCTCGGCCAATAAAGAATTCTATTCTATTCTATTCTATTCTATTCTATTCTATTCTATTCTATTCTATTCTATTCTATTCTATTCTATTCTATTCTATTCTATTCTATTCTATTCTATTCTATTCTATTCCATTCCATTCCATTCCATTCCATTCCATTCCACTCCACTCCACTCCATTCCATTCCATTCCATTCTATTCTATTCATGAACCTGTAATGATCTCTGCAATGTATATGATTGTATAATTTTTCTCTACTATATACACTTTTTATTGATTTTTAAATGATATTTTTGTCTTGACTATCCTTGAATTTTTATGAAAGTTCAGATATAAACAGAAGGAACCAAATAAATAAAAAATAAAAAAACACGCAAAGCATTGATGCATATCTAATACCGGATGACAATTCCATATTTTCATATTTACACTGGAGTACAAATGTTTGGTCTGTGTGTTCATTCAATTTATTTCAGTGGGACTTCTAAATGCAGGATATCGACTCTCAGCCTGATACAAAGAGAAATGCAGTTGATGGTGCTATGAATTGTCACTCTGAAGTAAGCAAGGTTAAAGTGTCTGCTTTAGTGTTATTAGTGGTGTTGTAAATTTCTCATGGCAGGTAATCACTGAAGTTATAAGTCCACTTCTTCACACTGCTTTTGTTCCTTTTCTTTGTTAGCTGAGTTGCCCATTTCTTTATCTCCTAACGAGGTAAACATTTTAAAAGAGGATTTGAATGTTGCTTATTCACTCAAACTTATAAATTGATGTTTTTTTTCTGGATATGGGTCAGTACAGAAGGGCCACGATTCAGACCCCATGCTATTAACAGCGCTCTTGATGAATGCATCACATGCCATGGTTTAGTGGTGTTCATCTAGCAGATGTTGGGCCAAATGCCCCCTTCTGCGTTTTACAATTTGGTTCTCTACATTGCTAACCCTACAAAACTAAATGACACTAGGGATTTGGCACTAGGACATTTCATCTCATCGAGCTGGCTTTTTTGCAAAATGAGGTGTTGACAAGGATATTCTATTTATTCTAAATGTGTCTGTGCCAAGAAGCATATTATTTGTAAAAAGAAAAAAAGGGGGGCAGATCCATCATGCAGTAGTCCATGAAAGTTGAAATTCTAATTCCTTTGACATTGTTACAGACCTAAAGAAGAGTTGTATGCAATGCAGCACCAGGAATCGATTGCAAGTTTTAGCATTCTTTGTGCTAATTCACATTGCTGTTCTGAGGAACTGCACCAAATTGTTCTCTGTTCTGCTAGGCCTTAGCAAAGGTTGGTTTAGGCTTAAGTTTCGATCCATGTGTATCCTTTGTGAGGTCAAATGTAGAAGCAACATTTCCACAAGAACTAAATCGGTAACCAAATGCTTTGGATCAAGGAACATTTATCTGAAGTACCCCCATCTTATACTACATATCCCACAATTCTCACTCAGCATGATCAATAGCAGAAAAATTGCTGATTGCTTCTAAAAGAATAATTTTGAGGGTCTGCTGAAGCATTAAGCTCAACCTGTATGTATATAAAAGAAGGCAGAGTGCACAATCTTGTTAACTTTAAAATGATAAATTTTACATTTGCAATCAAAACCTGCTTCTGTTGAGCATATTGCTCTACAAGATTTAAATGTGTTCTTTTTTTTATCCAGTTGAAGTCAGAGAAAAATGGAAGATTCCATGCCATGTTTTTTAAAAAGATCAGGCTTCCATATTTGTTTCTGTGTCTATGCGATTTGGAGATTTCATCATTTCCATTTGTCAAATGAACGATATTTCTGAAAATGAGCTTGAAAGATTTACAGTTATGATACAAGTGATGAGTGAAATCTGATCTGCAGGTTATAGTTATCTACATTTTAGTTACTTCCTTTTGATGGTCATAATTTACCTCGCTATAAATGAACTACTGACATGATTTAGAATAGATTCTTCATGGGTTATATGAATCATTCTTGGAGTCTTCTTACAGAATCACTGTTATTTGTCATAAGAAGGATTCTCTCACCCACTACATTCACTTTGCTTTTTAGTCAATGTAGAGACTTAATTGGATTTCTTATTTTAGTCTGTTTTTGTGTGTGTGTGTGTGTTTTAAAATAGTGTCCATTAGGAATAATTTTTGTTGAATCTCTCAGTATATAAATATAATAGTAAATAACTAAATCCATAGCATTAAACATTTCATTCCTACCTATCACATTTTACATAAATAATATTTATTTAGAAACGTGACAAGTTTGAATGAAATTTGTGGGATGCCACAAGGTTCCGTCTTAGGCCCAGTACTCTTCAATATCTTCATTAACGACTTAGATGAGGGAATAGAAGGGGAACTCACCAAATTTGCAGATGATACTAAGTTGGCTGGAATAGCTAATACCCAAGAAGATAGGCTCAAGATCCAGATGGATCTTGACAGATTAGAACACTGGGCCATATCTAACAAAATGAAATTCAAGGTATAGAAAAGTAAAGTCCTACGCTTAGGCAAGAAAAACCAAAAATATACATATAGACTGGGTGAAACCAGGCTCCATAGCAGTAACTGAGAGGGATCGTGGAGTCTTAGTGGACAACCAGCTAAATATGAGCCAGCAGTGTGCAGCAGCAGCCAAAAAATCCTAAGTTGTATTAACAGAGGGATACAATCAAGATCAAGGGAAGTACTAATACCAGTCTATAAAGCCTTAGTAAGACCACACCTAGAGTACTGCATCCAGTTTTGTTCACCACGTTATAAAAAAGATGTTGAGACTCTAGAAAAAATACAGAGAAGAGCAACCAGGATGATTAGGGGATTGGAGGCTAAAACATACAATGAACGGTTGCAGGAACTGGGCTTGGCTATTCTAGTAAAGAGAAAGACTAGGGGAGACATGAAAGTGGTCTTCCAATATTTGAGGGGCTGCCATAGGGAGGAAGAGGTCAAGCTATTTTCTAAAGCGCCTGTAGGCTAGACAAGGAATAATGGGTGGAAATTGAACAAGAAGAGATTTAACCTGGAAATAAGGAGAAACTTTCTGAAAGTGAGAACAATCAACCAATGGAACAGCTTGCCCTCGGATGTTGTGGGAGCGCCATCACTTGAGACTTTCAAGAAGAGATTGGACTGCCATTTGTCAGAAATGATGTAGGGTCTCCCGCATGGGCGGGGGATTGGACTAGATGGCCTACAAACTCCCTTCCAACTCTGATTATCTGTTATCTCACAAAATTATCAGTTTGTCATTGCTCTATAGCAGTGATGGCTAATCTTTATGACACTAAGTGCCCAAAGCACGTATCCCCAAAATGCAATCCGTGCATGTCCCCTGCACATGTGCACACATCCCCATGCATGTGCCCCATTCCCTGCACATGCCATGCACATCCCTCCATGCATGCACGTGCATCCCTCATGCATGCGCCCTGCCCCATGCATGTGCCCACCACATGTGCGGCAAAGACCCAAAGATCAGCTGGCCAGCAGGAGGCACATGCACGTGTGGCGGAGCTGAGCTGGGGCAATGGCTTGTGTGCCCACAGAGTGGGGTCTGTGTGCCACCTCTGGCACGTGTGCCATAGGTTCACCATCACAGCTCTATAGGTATGTCAAAGTTTCCACAAAGTTCTCTCCCTCTCCCCCTCTCTCTCTGCGTCTATACATACTTAACAAGTTTGTATCTGGCTATAACTTTAGTCAACGAAATATGAGAAAGAATGGGTGTCTTACTTGTACTGTTAAGAGGATGATTTTTATTCTGTTCTATGCTACAACCCTGCATCCGTCCTCTCAAATAAAACTTGCAGTCTAATACTGTTTTGATGATAGATAAGAAAGCAATATTATGCTTGTCATCTTAATTCAAGCATATTTCACACTCAGAAAGAAGATAGTGGGAGACATACTCTTTCTTTCCTTCTTTGCGGATGCTCCCTCCTACTCTATCCCACGGCCTTTACTTCATGATTCAATTTTTTAAAAAGCTTGCAGAATTTCTGGAAAGACTCGGTTTTGGCACTACAAGATCTGCAGAACCAGAATATAATCCTTCAATTGACAGAAACTGCCTGGTCGGCTAAAAGTGCTGCTGCCTTCACCGTTTTCAGTGTTGCATCAAATACAGCCTTTCTTGCTGAATTAAACTTTAGAAAAGCATCAGGCCACATAAGTCTTGGTTCATCTCTTGCTCACCCCTCGTTTTTATTGTGTGGCTTAGTTTTGTCAAAGCAGAAAGGCACACCCAGCCTAGAGCTTGGGCATATTTAAGCAGACATGGCACCATTCTTGACATATTATATTCTATCTCTTCACCCATGCTCTATTTATTAATTAGGAGAATATGTCCTTTGGCTTACAGAATGTTTTCCATACTATCTGTACTACAAAAGATTCGTTCTAGAAAAGTGATATTTTTCTATCTATCATCCCTCTAGTACAGGGCTATCAAACTCATGGCCCGTGGGCCGGATGCGTCACATGCAGGCCACGCCCACTCCAGCACCACAAATGGGAAAAACCTCATGAAATGTCATGTGACAGCAGCATGGTGCAGCGAGTTTGAGACCCGTGCTCTAGTATCATATATATGTCACAAAGTCAGTCTTACAGATGTATTAGAGTATCAAGTTTTAGAATTTCCAATTGGCAAGGCTGTTGGGACCAACCCCGTTGGAGACCAATTGGCTGGGTAAGGAGTTGTTAGACAGACTCTCTCAAAAATAGTAAAATACTTTCTCTTCTAATTCTGTATTACTTTTGGAGCTTTCTTTAAAATGTTGAGGCTAATGTTGTGCAGAAAATTACCAATTGTGGATTGCAATCCAAGCAGGAATTAAAGGAAAGAACCAAGGAGAACATTCCTCATTTGGCACCTTATAATTGAACATACAGTATATGCTTTAATAACTAGAAATAAAGTATGTATACATTTAGCTCTAAACTTGAAATAACTGCTTTATTTTAAAAAATGCTTTTAATAACAGAAAGATTTATGCTTAGGAATGTAAAATATGTTTTTGCCATAGATTCCATTAGAAGTGAATTTCATACAGTTTCATAATGGGTTTTGCAGTAACACGGATGGTAACTTCAAAGCAAAATTTGATATTCTTCTTTCTACCCCAATCAAAACATACATACATATGTATGTATGCATATGCAAACTTAATCAGGAAGACTTATATTAAAGAAGTCTGCCAGGAAATTTATCTGTCTTATCAAAAAACAGGTTAACGTGTAATTTTTAAATTTTACACTAACGGTTTTATGCATCTGATGAAGTTAAATAGTGGGTGCCATATATTACACACTATTACAAATATTAACAATTACATTACAAAATTTTCTACAGTGAAAAAAACAATGTAGTGATATAAATATTGCCTGACAAACAGGGCAGGGTTTAAAAAACATGCCAGATTTTTTACTGTTTTCAATATTTATATTGTGGTACCTCTGACTCATGGAAGTAATGTGTGAAAAATTGCTGAGGAACACCGGTGTGGAACATGCCCTTCTGTAAAGACCAGATGAAGGATAACATTGCACTTTTGGATTTTAGTGAAAATAGTTTGCGCTTTTTATATGACTTCATTCATTCCATTGTTTTGTTGATTGGAATGATTATATCCCATCTAATCTTTGGATGTGCCATATGATTCTTTGATATAATATGGGTATTCATATTATAATAAAGAAAATAACAATTACATTAAAATACAGAGGTGAGTTGGAAGGAACCAAAATAGATGAATATGTGCCCTGTCATTGATGGTACTTCTTTAAGCATCATCTTCAATATCTCTACATTTGAGCTCAATTTAAGTGTTCAATGACTTTCAAACAACTGTTGCTGTGGAAAGATGGGAAGGTGGTGAAAGAATCTATAGGTAGTCCTTGACTTACAACAGTTTTATTTAGTGATTACTTGAAATTACAATGGCACTGAAAAAAGTGACTTATGACCTTTTTTTCACAATTTACAACCGTTGCAACATCCCCATGCTCACGTGATCAAAATTTAGACACGTGGCAACTGACTCATATTAATGACGGTTACAGTGTTTGGGGGGGGGGGGGGGGATCATGTAATCACCTTTTGTGATCTTCTGACAAGTAAAGACAACGGAGAAGCCAGATTCAATTAACAACTGTGTTACTAACTTAACTGCGATGCAATACCTGTGGTAAGAAAGGTCATAAAATGGAACAAAGCTCATTAACAATTGTTCCGCTTAGCAGTAGAAATTTTGAGCTTGGTTGTCGTTGTAAGTTGAGGACTACCTTTATACAACCTCTATAAGTCTTAAATGGAGCCTTCCATAGCTTGTGCGGTGAAGAGACTTCTGGGAGATGTGTGTGGCTGTGTGTAGAAAAATATTATGTGACAGAAAAAAAATATGCTTCAGGATATCCAATGTGCAGGAGAACTATATTTAATCTATAATATTAGTTTTAAGTCTTACTGTGTAAATTCTTTGAGCATGGAAGATATTTTCTGTGAGGATAGCACTGAACTGAGCTGTCTGATTTCTGTGCTAAACTGTCTTATTTCCTCTCACCGGAGGTGACTCAGATGAGGTAAATTGTCATAACTCTCACTTTAGTCAAACAGAGAGAATTAAATTTCCCTAAGACCCAAGAAACAGAGGAAATGGAAGTTGGAATACCTAATTGATAGATTCTCTAAATTCAAATTTTCTCGTGTATGAATGGTTACTAAGAAGTAAGGCTGTACTCGCAAGGAAAAAAGTTCTTTCAAATGATGCCATAGGTGTAGAAAAGTAAAATTTCTAGAAATATTAAAGCTTTGGAAAAAAAACAGGAAGGAAGGAGGCAGGGAGGAAGCCTGCAATTGAAATATATACAGTATTTATTCTGCTACCACTCTTTATTAATCACTATGGTATTTTAAAAACATCCTATGTGTATGCAATTATGTTCACTCATACAATGATTGAGGTTGGCATACTTATTAAAGGTATAATTTAAATTTACTAATTGAATCTGCTTTGAAATGTTTTAATTTGTTTTAGAAATGGAAAATGAAGGGGTCAGGCCTCTTACTTGACCTCAGTGTACAGAAGGGTTACTCTTTGGCACCATAGGTAGTCCTCAATTAATGACCAATCATTCTGAAACTATTCTAAGTTACAACAGCACTCAACGAGGGGACTTATAGTTGGTCCTTGAAGTTGTGGATGTTGCAGCATCCTGCAGTGATGTGATTGTCATTTGTGCATTCCCTGTCAGCTTCTGACAAGCAAAAAGTTAAGGTTGCAAAGAGTGATCATATGACGTGGCACCTTAACAACGATGTGAGATTAGCCTAACAACCACAACTGGAATTGCTAGAACTGCAGTTGTAAGTTGGTGTAGTCATGTAACAATGAGCTTTAAGATGGCGTTGTCCTAGCAACAGAGTTCCTGGTCTCAATTATTGTCGTTAACCAAGGACTGCTTGTATAGAATGAGCTTAAATGGATTCCAGAAAATGATAAAGGACAGGAAGGACTGGAGGAATGTTGTCCACAGGGTCGTGATGTGTCGGACATGACTTTGCAACTAACAACAACAAAACAACTTGTACAGTTAATGCACTTCCTCTAACAAATTAATAGGGAAAAATAACAACAATATTTAAGTACCTTATCTTCCCGCATTCTTATTTCACTAGAAAAATATTTCATTGGATTTTTTTTTAAAGGCCTGAGATAAAATAGCAATCTGTCCATGCCAGCCCTCAGTTTGGTATGCTTTCAGGAGCTCTGGCTTTATAAAACCTCAGTTCAGAGTATTTGTGCTGAGGACATGCCTCTATACCAGGGGTGTCAAACTCACGTCACATCGTGACTTTTCCCCCCTTTGCTAAAATGGGTGTGGGCGTGGCCAGCGCGTGACGCATCCGGACCGCAGACTTCAAGCTTGACACCCTGCTCTATACTAGCATATTTGGGCTTGCTTGTGCCTTTCAACTGACTTGCTGAAACATTGTTTCATAAACCCCCAGACAAATTTTGGAAACCAATTCTGGTTTACTGACTAAATCTGATGCCTTTATCCTCTTCTGAACATTTGATAAACCCCAGACTGTTTTTTTTAGACTATGGCACTTTGCAAACCTGATGTGATTAAGCAGTATTATCCATTACATGGACAGCCACAGCTGAGACATGGCATAAATGAATATAGTAAGTCTGCTTCTGTTTCTCTCTCTCTCTCTCTCTCTTGGAAAATAATGTTTTATTTAAATAGCATGGTTGGAAATAATCTTAGCATTTGTTAGGACTGAAATGACACAATCCATGAGTTTGTCGTCCCCGTCCCCGCCACTTTTTTCCACTTCAGTCCATATTGATAGTTTGAGCTGAACAGATTGAAGTGAAAATGCAGATAGCTCTTCAAGTCATTTCTTGTGCTATTTCAGCCGTAGCAGCATCAGAACCTGTTCAAATTGTTTCCAATATTGCCTTTTAAAATTGGATTTCAATTTTCTAGTTGGTCTGAGCACACCTGTGCACACTGAAATACAGTTTCCCTCTCTCCCCTTGTGTGTTTATTTGAAAACCAAGACATGCTCTGTGTGTGTATGTGTGTATGTGCGCAGGCATACACACATACATACACACCACACATTCTAGTTCTTAAACTTAAGGATTTACTTAGTACAAAAGCATAAAGGAAAGCATAGTACAAAGTAATACATACATACAGTACACAGACATTCAGCAGAAAGGTCTTACTATTTAGCCTTCACCTTCAGACACAAGAAGCTCATATTCTTCTAATTATTTAAAGCTCGTATTCTTCTAAGTGTTTATTAGACCAAATTATATTTTGATATGCTTTTTAAAATTTGCTGTAGTAATTTTCTGGAGAATTCTACTTACAATATTTCAAAGGAAGCAGATGCTCCATTCACCCTCCCGTCTGTATAATTTTGGTGACAAATGATTTCAGCAAATGAACATGCATACATTTGGCTCTTTCTATAAAGTGGCACATGATTTTATTTTATTTATTTATTTTTTTTATTTGCATTTATATGCCGCCCTTCTCCGGAGACTCAGGGCGGCTTACAGTCTATGGAGCACCATGATAGTAAGCTTTTAATCTTTCCAGACCTGGGATCTACCTTAGGACAGATCTGTTTGGCCTACCCCCATTACAGGTCACTCACTACATCCTGAATGCAGGAATGATAACTGTAGCATCAGAACAATGCTGTAAGGGGGTGTAAGGGGATGGCGACGACAGAAATAATACTGTAAGGGGGTGGCGGCGACAGAAAAGAAAACTGAAAGGATCTGTTGTGACCACTTCTGTCAGGCTGCAATGAAATCCCCCACCACCACCACATACCTTAATTGACCATTGTGAAAATATAGGTTGTACGTAAGGGTCTCTATATACCTGGCTTCTGCATCTATACAGTCTACATTAAAGATATGAAAAAGAAATGTCTCTGGGAATAAATTTGCAAGTGTTACCAAAATGGATTAGAAAACACAGCACTGAACAAAAGCTATTTTACTCAGAATTGGCATCAAAGAGTCCCTATTTGTTTATGAAAAACAAGGAAAATATGTATTTGGAAGAGTTCTGTAAAAGCTACATACTGTAGTTTAGAAAATATGTTTTTTGAAAAATTTATATACATACAGTTTAGGAACATTTGCAGTAAAAAGCACAAAGCATGCCTATTAGATGAGATTGCCTTCAAAACTCTTGTATGCAAGTGACAGGATGTAGGTTATTTTTATGAATCCTAGGTTGAATCATTTTATAAAAGCATCAGTTCAACATAACAGCAACAGTGGAATGAAGCAGCTACATCTTGGTCTGATTAGAAAGGTGAGCTCATGCAGTTTAGCAGCCAATACCTTCCACTACATTTGAACCTTCTCCTTGATATGTCTCCTGCATAAGATCTTGGCAACCCAATTCAAAACAGGGTTTTTTTGCTGCAAAACTACAGTATCATGTGAATATGAAATGTTGTTCTGTGAATTATGCTGTCTCACTGGAAATTCTGAAAAAGAGAGTGAGATGTTAATCTAGAATAGAAGGGCTACCGTATTTTCCGGCGTATAAGACGACCGGCGTATAAGACGACCCCCTAATTTTATAGTTAAAACATAGGTTTAGGCCTATATTCACTGTATAAGACTACCCTCCCACTTCCGAGGCAACACCAGTTCTTTTTTAATTAAAAGGCCTGCTTGGATTGGCTGAGTTAGAGAGGCGGTCCGAGCAGCCTTGCAGTGATTGGTGCAGGATCGAGTTGGAAAATTATACTCGGCGTATAAGACGACCCCCGATTTTTGGTTGACTTTTTTTCGTTTCAAAAGTAGTCTTATACGCCAGAAAATACAGTATATTTTTGTGATTGCAACTCTTTAATTTGTAGTGGAAAATTCATATACGTTCAGGCAACTCAATTGTTTTTGTCATTTTTTTCACCTGATGAACTCTGTATGGTGCTTTAAGGTATCTCTGTACAGAACCTGGCACAGAGAACCAAAAATTTCAGCAGTCCTCTAGGTGGCACCATCATTGCACCATCAAGTAATTTCCTGTCTTAGTCCTTCATTAACCAGCTGTTCATGCCTGTGTGTTCTGCCACACACAGAGAAACCTTTTTATTTAGCCTTATACAGTATGTTGATCCAACCCCCTGACTATTTTGGCCAGATGTGAAGTCTCCATCAGTCATTTCTGGTCCTGGCACTGCCTGGGTGACCATGGATGTCTCTTGGCTGGGATAGAATCCAGTAATTTGGCCTTGAATGTTGAGTTTAGTTACTGAGTAGAGTTGATTTTATCTTTTAATTTAAGAGTCAGTTCTGGAATGAGTTACCTCGAGGTCAATTATTCCATGAATAATCACATCAACCTCATCTGTTCCATGCATGGATTTTTTAAAAAATGATTTTCTCTTATGCTGCAATTCAACACCCACTTTCCTGAGAGCAAAACTCACTGGTCTCAGTAGGACTGACTTCTGATGAGACATGTGTAAGATTATATTGTTAGTCTGTTGCTCTTCTTCCTTTCCTTTTCACATCTTTTAATAATAGAAATTTAAAAAAAAATAGAAAAATGCTTTCACATTATCTGAAAATATGCCAAACTAAGGTTAAGATAAAAGGTAAAAGTTCCCCTCGCACATACGTGCTAGTTGTTTCCAGCTCTAGGGGCGGTGCTCATCTCCATTACAAAGCCAAAGAGCCAGAGCTGTCTGAAGACATCTTTGTGGTCATGTGACCATATGACTAAATGCCAAAGGCACATGAAATGCTGTTACTTTCCCACCAAAGGTCCCTATTTTTCTACTTGCATTTTTTACATGCTTTCTATCTGGTAGGTTGGCAAAAGCTGGGACAAATAATGGGAGCTCATTTCGTTACACGGTGCTAGGGATTTGAACCGCCGCACTGCCAACTTTTCTGATCAACAAGCTCAGCGTCTTAGCCATTGAGCCACTATGTCGTTAAGGATAAGATATGTGTATTATGGTCCCAAACTATATAAAAAAGTGGACTTTTATTTTCTGTTAGAGTCGATAATATTTCAGTTTTGACTTTAAGCAAGTGATTAAGATGCACACTTGAGAATTAAAAATCTGCTGTGAGCAATCGGCATAGCTTACTTCTATAATATTACATCCTCATAGGCCTGCTATTTGTTTACTTGCATTCACTTGTATACTCCTTATCTTCACATATTGACTGTAAAAGCTTGCAAATGCTTGTGAGGAAGTTCAGCTGTGTATATTCACAATTCCTGCAGACAATCTTGTTCAACATGTGAAAAACTTCAGAGGCATTGGGACATGTTGGAACATGAAATGAGGCTGGGCTTCCATACCATATCTCCAATACAGTTCTAATCCCTAGGATGGGTGAGCTGAATCCTATCTAAAATAAAACAAAAACCTGACTGGTTTTTTTTAAAAGCTTTTGAATTGATTTGTATATATTCATTCTCACTTTTTAGTTGTTAAAACGGTTCCAGAAGTTTCATTATTATTATTTTTTCAAAAACCTGCCAGACCATTTTGGTGAGAGTAGCAAACAAACAGACAGGCTACTATCTCAATTTTGTAGTATAATTTCTTTTCCGTCTTAATGACCTCTAGCTTTCTTTGAATCATTTTTTAAGATTAGATTTCAAGTGGACAATATTCTAATACAATGATTGAAAATAGTGTTCTGTTTGCAAGGAAAAAGAAATGGGTCTAAACTCTGCCGCAGTTGAAACCTGTGGGAATCCAAATATAAGATGTAGACAGTAATTTTCTTAAAATTTATCATGACTCATAATTTATTCTTAAAGATCTTAAATAACATTTTTCTGTGGCAGGATGAGATAAGAAAGTTTAAATGGAAGCTTGTAATACCTACTTTCTCACTTAATAACTTGCTCTGTGTGTGAGATGGGCAATCTCTAAATTTGTTATATAAATAAAATAAAATGTGTGTTGATAACTAAACATAATTGCTTCTCCTTGTCTTGTGTATTTTTCCATACATTCTGTATTTGAGGCATAATGAAAAAAATACAGTTATTGGTATTATCAACTACCAGTTGGATCCCAATGTAACTAAAATAGTAAAATAAATTGTATAACTGTTGGCAAGGAAAGATGATATATGGAAAGGCAATCATAATATTGATTAATGTGGGAATCTTTCTGTGGTTGACAGTGATAACTACAAATTCTATACCCGGGCTGACCAGCAGATGAATGCAATAAAATTAATAATTCATAATCTGATCACATCTACTTATATATACAGTTGTATATAATATTATTTGTGGAGGAAATGGATATTATATTCATGTATAGTAAGTGAACATGATGGTTTGGGCATCAGAAGGAATTTCCTCCTTCATAAATAGAAATAGGAGATTGAAATACATGCTCAGCAGAATCATATGTTACAGTTTTTCTTGGATTCTTTTACTCCTGATTCTGTGGCTGGGTGCATTGAATCACACTAAACTATAATTTGCTTTAATCCCAGATCAGCCACAATGCCTGGGTTCACTCATGAGTTCAACAGTGATCCATGGTTCACAAACCATGCTTTTCTGGCTTTATATGAAAGAGTAAGCCCAAACCAATATAACCATAATCTGGTTTTGTGCTATGTGTAGAGCAGCCTTTACATGTGAGACAACAACCTTGGAATGTTTTCTTTAGGAATAAGGAAATCTTGAGCATAGCCTTATCTACTAACTGCCTTCTAGTTTAATGGTCTAACTGAATTATTATGTCTTCATGGGCAAAAGTAAGAGTCTACTGCCTTTAGTATAATTATTTATTTATTAAATGTACTTTAATAAATTTATTTATTGCATGAATAGTAGGGAGGGAGGGCGGAAGGAAGGAAGGAAGGAAGGAAGGAAGGAAGGAAGGAAGGAAGGAAGGAAGGAAGGAAGGAAGGAATGAGAAATGTAAGCTGCACTTGGTAGCATTTCGGTCAACAGTAAACTGGCAACTGCTTGTAGAATATTCTGCATCAGTTCCCAGATATGACCTGGCACCTCTGATTATGTCTGGGGAAGACTTATCAGAATCAACTCATTGATGGAAAGATTTTGATAAGACATTTACAGCATCAAGCTGGAGTCCAAAGACTCTATAATGTTCCTAAAAATCTTGGTTGTGTGTTAATTGATTTCCTGGAATAGGCTCTCGGTTCTTAGCTATAACATCTATGTGTCTCTACATTTTTCCATCATTTTGACCACATAATAAAGTTGGTGTTTCCGTAACAACAGGAACAAAATAGAACATATTAGCATGTGAAAAACATTTCAGTTTGAAACGTTTAATCATGTTGGAAGGATATATATGCTTGTGTTTATTTAGAACTGTATCAAGCTTAATATTTTCAAAAAACCAAAAATAAAATCCCACTGTCCTTTTCACAGAAACATAAAACCATATAAGCACAGCAAATGTTCTGAATATATGTTCCCTAGAAATATTACATTTCTCTAGAAATGGAGTGTTAAAAAAAACCACTCTATTGCAGACATTTAATTTAACGGCTGCATTTCACCGATCTTGCTTTTAATTCTTGTTTACTTGTCTCCTCCGAGGTGGGAAAAAACAAACCTTTCCAGGTGGAGTCAGGGGAAGGATATTTACGGAAATCATTTTTAATACATTTTCCAGAATTTCTTTTCGCTGTGCTCAGCAAGAATTAAGCTTCCTCCAAACAGGCCCATCTGAAAAGCTATTTTTGTCCCTTAAAGATTGCAATGTCAGTTCATTCATGCTTTTAGACAAATAGACTCTTCGGCCTAGACTAGGCAGAGATCAAAGGCAATTGGGCTGGTAACTCTTGCTGGCTTTTGACAGCTTTGGGCCCTTTGATCAGACACCTATCAGTTCCAAGAGGCATCTTTCCCCCACATACACGCCCTACACACTAAAAAAATTGTCTGAGGCAGGAAATGATTGAGCTGATAGCAGCTTTCTGGGCCATAATTCATGCCACTATGCTTGACAGCAGATGAAAGGATCACTACTTATTTACCAGTAATAACTGACTAGTCTCTGCCTTCATTATCATAACAAATTATATGGTAAGTCTCTCTCTTCCTTATCTGTGATTTGTAGAATGTAGATGCAGATGACAGGCAAGCTGGTATGTTACTTATTTATAGGCATAGATTATATAGGTACAGAAGATTTTTAAAGGACTGTGCTTTCAGCTAAATTTATAATATGAGTACAAATATCTCCAAATGAGATGTTTTCCATTATCTTGAAAACATCTAAGATTTTCCAACCTTAATACAAAAAACAACCTTAAAAGACTATTTCAAGGTATAAATTATTACAGCAGTTCTGTTTGAATAGCTTACCAGACCGGAAGAGAGACTTATTAAAAAAAATCTTTGCCTTAAAATTAATATTAGTATTGAACAAAACCCGAGAACCATAACTTCTGATGAGGAAGGAAAATAAGTTTTACAGTGGCAGCTCTTACTTTCAAGCACCTTCTAGATCAGGGCTGTCAAACTCGTGGTCCGCAGGCCAGATGCATCATACGTGATGCAGGCCAGATGCATCATACGCTGGCCACGCCCGTACCCGGTTTAGCAAAGGGGAAAAAAGTTGCGATATGTCATGTAATGATGCCGTGATGATGCGAGTTCAACACCCCTGCTCTAGATCACGGTGGTCAAACTCGCGGTGTCATGTTGCCATTACATGACATTTCATAACACTTTTCCCCTTCGCGGAGCTGGGGTGGATGTGGTCTGCAAGTGACACATCCGGCCAGTGGGCCACCAGTTTGACACCCCTACTCTAGATCCTCTAATATAAGAGAGAGGAATTTCTGCCTTCTTTTCTGGAGGTGAAAGGAAGTGAATAAGGCTGCATCAATTTCAGGTGTTTTATGAAATAGATAGAAATCCCTACTTACAATAAACAGAGTCATAATAAATTGATAAATGTGCCATTTTCATGAAATAGAAATATTATCCATTTATTTATGTTTAACGTAGATAACCTAACATTAAACATTACATTAAATAACATAGCATTTAAAATAAGATTGTAATGTATTTCTCATTTCTATTCAGAAAAGATTAAATGCACATAGAAGCTTTGACTCTTTGATATAACACTTTCAAAAACTTGATGTGGCTTCTGTGGGGGCCTTCTGAAATCTTTTGAGTTAGTCTAGTGTAGTCAGAGGTGTCATTCAGCAGGTTCTGATCCATGCTGGAGAACCAGTAGTGGAAATTTTGAGTAGTTCAGAGAACTGGCAAATACCACCTCTGACTGGCCCCACCCTCATCTATTCTCTGCCTCCTGAGTCCCAGCTGATCAGCTGGGTCTTCTTTTGTTGCCCTGCACAGGAGAATGGAGTTAGAAAGCAGGTTAGTGGGGTGGGGTGGGAATGGGATTTTGCAGTAACCTTCCCCCAGGAGTGGGGAGGGAATGGAAATTTTGCAGTGTCCTTCCCCTGCCATGCCCACCAAGCCACACTTACCAAGCCATGCCCACAGAACCAGTAGTAAATTGTTTTGAATCCCACCACTGACTGTAGTGTTACTCAACTGTGGCAGCTTGAAAAAGTATGGACTTCAACTCCCAGAATTTCTCAGCCAGAATGTCTGGCTGAGGAATTCTGGGAGTTGAAGTCTATACCTCTTCAAATTGTCAGTGTTGAGAAATACTGGCCTAGAGTAGGGGTGTCAAACTCAAGGCCTGCGGGCCAGATCCGGTCCATGGAATACTTAGATCTGGCCCATCGGGATGACCTAGAAACAGTAAAGGACTAGCCAGCAGTGCCTCTGCCAGGGAAAACGGAGGTCAGGAATGTGGCCTCCCAAGTTTTGTTTTCCCTGGCAGAGAGTCGCAGGAGGCTGTTGCAGCCAAAAATGGAGCTCGGGAGCCTGTTTTCGCTAGCAGAGTGCTCAGGCCACCACAGGTGCTTCTGACATGAGTAATGTCGAGCTGGCCACTCCCACCTTGGACTTGGCCACCTGTCCCCCTGAGGTCAAACACATTCCTGAGTCAACCCTCAGTGAAATCAAGTTTGGCCTAGAGGTCCAAACAATTCAGTTCAGAAGACAGCCTGACAGAAAGTTCAAAGTAGAACACATGAGATCTCTATTTCATTAAATGGTTTGGATGATGAAACACTTATGCATCTACTGTGTATGCCTACAATGAAGCTTAATTCATAATTTTATGATCTTAATGCAGGCCAGCAACAGGGTTGCCCATATCACTTGCAAGTAAATGAAGGAAAACAGGGACTTGTCTAATGGAACAGGGTACTTTAATTCCTTATATCTGAATTTTAATAACCCATAATTATACGAGAAGCAGTTTGCACATGATCCTTCTGCTCACCAGGTGTTATAAGGTATGACCAGGTGTGTTTATTAGTATGTGTGTAGACAGTTGAAGGCACAGAGCATCTGGTTTGTGGTCCTTTTGAAATCTGCATATGTGTGCATGCCCAGAATATACTTCCTTGGAGAACCTGGCACTTTGACTTGGTAAGACAGGTAGATTTAATTCCAAGCAGAGTATTGTTTATTGCCAGGTCCAATACAGAATAGGACAATTAAAGGCACAGAAGTCTGTCCTCTGTTGAGTCTGGTAACTCTACCTCTTCCCAATAATTGCTGTCAGGTATTTATGTATAATTTATTGGTCCCTTGGAGAGAACATCCTGGTAAACAGCCCTGGAACTGATTGATTAATTCTTTCAGATAAGTGTCAAGATTGATTAACTAATTCCATAATAATTTATTCTCCTATGAATAAAAGATGGACCGAGAGACAAGAGGTATAACAGCTGGGTATAAGTGATTATGGCAACAGCCATGTCTGCAATAACAAAAGCTGTAGTTCATCCTTACATCATCATGGTATGTAACATAAGTTCAAGCTTAGAAACAAGAAATTAGTGTTGTACTAACATACCATTTCAATGGCTTCTAAGAATGAAGATTAATTCAGATTAATCTCATTTTAGTTTATATTTCTTTATATTATATATTTTAATTTCTAGATTAGATCATCATCATCATTATCATCATCTCCTTTTAATAATCCCATAATATCTTGCAGGGTGGAGTCTGGGTAACTGAATGGAGTTGGATGGATTACTGGCCGTATGCCCTTCCTGTCATCAATGCGGAATTTTATTCAGCAGATATATTCTCCTTGTGCCCCGAGAGAAATATCTGCCTCTAACTAGGATCTCACAGCCTCCTGATTGTGAGGCAAGAGCTCTATCTCTAGGCCACCACACCACTCACATTTTGAATCTTTATAAATATGGATAATCATTGGACAGTGGGAAAGAGATACAAAATTTCTCTAGTGCTAGCTAGTAGTCTCATTGGATTTTTGTATCCGGTATTCCTACTGTTCTACAAGTGATGATCAAACAAATACTTTTTAGAGGATGGAAAAATATTGATTTTTAAGCAAATGCTAGGGAACTCTATGGTATTTCTCTACTTGCCACAATGAGTTCCATTGTTACTGAAAATATATCTGCGATGGCTTTCTCTGTCATCTTTAATTCAACCCCAAAGAACGCTCCTGCAATCTTTATCATTTTGAATCTGAGATTTTTGAATCTGAGTCAATAATTGTTTTTCCATCCGATTTAGCTTTTTTTTTTTTGCTAAAATTTGCATTCCAATATCCATATTATCAGGACACAGAAAGGAGTTCAGATCTTTGATCTTTCACACTTGTGCAGTCATGGAGAAAGTGGGTAAATATACCTGCAGTCCTGTCTACAGCACTTCAGATTTCTGTCTCATGGAGTAGATTCACCTTGATGACTCTGCTTTGTCCCAGCCTTTAGAACGCATACAACGACTGAGCAAAGATGATTTAGCTGCATCACTGAACTAAACTACATTATTGATCTTTTCAAAATCTTTGGTAACCAGAGGGCTCACAATGAAAGCCTAGCTCTAGATGGACTCTGCACAGCCATGCAAGAAAGTAGAAACATTCTAGCAATAATCACAATTCACCTTTTGGTGTGGATTGTTTTCTTTGCTTCATTTTCATATACATTTAAAGTAGTATAAAAATAATTGCACATATGCAAAAAAACAGGCACAAAATAGCTGTGGTGAGCCCATTCTTTCAAGGAAAGTGAGGGAACTTAAACCAATAGTAAGAGCAAAATTTAACAAGGAAGGCATGTCTTTAGAATAGAATAACAATAGTTGGAAGGGACCTTGGAGGTCTTCTAGTCCAACCCCCTGCTAAGGTAGGAAACCCTACACTACTTCAGACAAATGGTTATCCAATCTCTTCTTAAAAACTTTCAGTGTTGGAGCATTTACAACTTCTGGAGGCAAGTTATCCCACTGATTAATTGTTCTAAATATCAGGAATTTTCTCCCTAGTTACGTCTCTCTTTGATTAGTTTCCACCCATTGCTTCTTGTCCTGCCCTCAGATGCTTTGGAGAACAGCTTGACTCCCTCTTCTTTGTGGCAGCCCCTGAGATATTGGAACACTGCTATTATGTCACCCCTAGTCCTTTTTTTCATCAAAATAGAAGGACGAGTGGTGACATGATAGCAGTGATAGCATGTGATCAAATATTGTCCAGATATTTGCTGCTCCAAAGTATTGCAAATAAAATCTGTGTTTCAAAAAAACCTTATATCATCTGTGGTTTATTGATATTTTATAGAGTTATTTTTATAAGGTCACAATATTTTAAATTCTACTTTTCTGTTGAGAGTTCTAAACATCAAATGTATTTGGCCACTTGCATAATCTCGTGGCTATGAATGTACAAAGTTTCAAAATTGGCCTTTTCAATCTTCTCTTTAACATTACATGCCAATATTATTTTAGATTGTTAGTTAAACTTTGGATGTTAGCTCCAAAATTCTGTTAGGAGACAAGCAATTAAAATATGCAAGGAATGCATTACTTCCACACTGGAAAATCTTATATTATAAATGTAGCTTTATTTATAAACATTCAAATATTCAGCACAAATCTGAACAAGATTCTTCTTTCAGATGAATTAATACTAGAAGGTAGAGCAATTCTCAGTGGAGCTAAGAAAATGGAGAGCTCATATCCTATTACATGTCAAGAAAGAAGTGTGTATGGATGACTTATAGTACAGTATTTTATTTCTATTCTTTTCCATCTCACTGAAATAGAGAGTGAATTGGCTACGCCAGCTGGTATAACTGACAGGCCTGAATTTGGGTCTGGAAGATCTGGAAGGTCTAATCTCTAGCTGAATTTTGGAATTATCTGTCTGCAATTTTATCCAACCATCTCTACTAATAACACTAGTAGTGAAAGACCTTTGCCAGGGCAGAACTCTTGAGAACCAGAGCTATCTCTATTAAATCTAATCCATTCACCACACAATCAATAGCAGCAGGAATAGGACAACACTTCACATCCATTCCTATTTATTCTTTTGAACATCTTCTCTGGTGCTTGTCTGCTTTTTCATAAAATCACTCAAGTCTAACAGAGCATGAATCTGCCTTCCTGGTTTTGCTAATCCAGTCTCACATTTAATAGTCTTTCCCAATCCATTATAATTCTTTTATAAGGACATTATGAAGTAACCAGCTTAGATAATACCAAAAGTGGGAGATGTTTGTAAGTTCTGTGTCATTTTTTCTTTATTACTATATTCCATCTCACAGTGTCCTCTGCTTCAACAGATTTCATGTGTGAAAAAACATCACAAAAGCTCTCCCAAGCAGCATGGCATAATATCATAGTAAATAGGATGTGCCATCAAAGGATAAAAGAACACCCACAAAACAAAGACCTTCATATAATACAACTATCCTTAACTAAGCAAATTCAGCCAAATTAATAAACATAATTGTATGACTAACTTAAACATATCATAAACAAGCCATAAAGAAAAAAAGCAACCACAGAGGGAAGTTTTAAAAACTATTTAAGAGGAACTAAAAACAAACAACAATAAAAAAATCTTAATGAAAGGAACTTTTCCAAAGCATGATTTAATTAACTTAATTATTATGTTGTGTAGGTTTTAACACAAAGGGCCACATGAAATAAAGATTACAGAATGAAACATTAGTTGTAAAAAAAGGCATTGGTTAGCTTTGAATTGATGACTTGCGATGTTAACTCAGATGCAGTCTTTAAAAGGGGTCTATGACAATTTTCCGCAGCCAACTTGTTATGGCCAACTTGCCACAGCCAACTTGTTGCAGATAATTCACCACAGCCAATTATCTGCAGGACAACTTGCTGAGGGACAAGAGTTATACTACAATCAAAGAAACGGCGGAATAGAATCATTAAAAAAGGGATGAAAAAGGAGAGACGGGTGAAATGTGAATAGCAAAAATTAAAATATTTTAAAATTTATTTTAAATAATTAAATATAATTGTTAAATTGTCCTGCAGCGAGTTGTCCTGTGGCAAGTTGTCACATTCTGCACACTATTTCCTTTCAATAAAAACTAAAAAACACTTTAGGAATATATTCTTCAGTTTGTCATTTGTTTTAAGTCACTATATCCGAGATTCTTATCTCCCAGTCACCATTTCCACACTTTGGGAAGTCCTTAGCAGCCCAATCTTTTTCTGAAGCCCAATCTTTTTTTGAAGCCCAATCTTTTTTTGAAGAATACCAGATTGGGAAGATTGAAGCAATAGGGATGAGAGATCTTCAAAACTGACCCATCAGATCCCTTTGCAGTCACTTAGATATAACCCATTGGCAAGAACAAATTTCTTCCATTTTGATATTTTCCCAGTACAACAATGTGATTCATAACTGTGCAGGCTTTTTCCTGGAACATGATCTTTCCTTTCCCATAAAGTGCAAATTTCTATGAGCCATTTAGCTCTCAGTCAAACAGTGGGAAATGATTATTCACTCTGCCTTTACTTTACAAGATTGACTTTTCATTTCTAGCACTGTCATTCAGTGTGCAATATACTCACAATCAGTTTCTTAGATACTTTCTTTCCTGCCTAAGTGCCCATCAAGTAAAAGACTTGAGCAGGATTCTAGCTGAAGCATGCTCTTTAGTTCTTAGTCCTAGAATTTTCCTCAACTCTCAGCTGGAAGGTCAGGTAGCCAAGCTTTATCAGACAATTGGAAATTGTAGAGGACCGGAGACAGCAAAATAAAGTCTTCGAAAACCTCCCCTGCCATTTTCATTTGTTCCAGTTGATGGTAGAACAAGGTGCATCCTCAGATATTTCTTTCCCACAGCAAGGTTCAGATTTGCCTCACCTCTCCTCTGGTAGATCAAACTCTACAGAGAAAGTTGTAGGACCTGACTTTTTTCTTTTCTTTTTTAGCTCTCAAAAGTAGGCCTGGAGTATCAGCATCATCCAGCTCATTTGCATATCCTTGTTGAATCTTTGATCCAGACTAAGACAATAATAAAAAGACTTTTAAAAGCATCTCTGGATTGTTTCCTTGTTCAGAATACTCAAAATGACATGAAAGTACAGTATGTGTAAACTTTCGGGCACTCACTATATTAAGATGATGGGGATAAGATGATGATGATATGATGATGATGATGATGATGACGACAATGATAACAACAATCATAGTGACGAAGAAGAAACAGATGTCCAAAAACTAGGCAAGGTGTTGTGTAATGATTCCAGGTTAGAGTTGGTTCCAAATGCATTTGCCAATAAAAGATATTGCAAATATTACCTTACACTCAGCATTGTTGGGCAAAATAGCTAATATTTTAGACGTAAGGCCAGGTCATTCATGATGTCTCTTGTTATACATTCTGTTGTCAAAGAACAGAAATATAGTTAAACTTTTAAATGATAATTGAAGAGATCAGTATGGTTTGTGCATCGTGGCAAGAAAACTTTCTGCACCAGATTAAACAGCTACTTTTTTTCCTGTATTCAGCAGTATTTTTTGTCTTCAAGCCATCTCCAACATTAATTACAATTATATAAAGAATGTCAACCCTTTCCTATCTTTAACACATTCTAGAAAATTAAACAGAAATAGTGTAAGTAAGAATAGTGACAAATAATAGTATTAGGAGGATCATAAGATAATAATACAATAGCAGTTAAAAGAATTGAATGGCTGAAAAACCGCCTAAAGCAATAGGTACAAAGATCAAATAAGCAAGCAATCACGAAAATAAGGTAAGATTTGCTATTCATTAAATGCTCAGACAAATGATAAGATCTTCACCTGGCACTTATTATTAATGTGGTTCATTTTATCCTTTGGCACTGGATAAGATACCATTATGGTCACTGAAATAATTAGGGTTGCTATAGAACCTGGAAAAACATGAAATTTAATAGTGAATTTTAGAAACCAGCTAATTCAAGTTCCCCAAAAATACATTGTGCAGTAGGGCACAAAGAAAAATGACCTATGTGTCAGGAGAAAGGGCAGAAACACAATGAGAAAGTGAATAAAAGGTAGTGATGATGTTTCTGATGAAGCTAAGAATATATTCTAGTCAGTGAATTGTAACTGGACACACGTTGATATCTATTCACTTTAAGATTTATTCTCAAAATTCCCTCATGATGTGACATACACGTTTTGCAACAGAGGTGCTGAAAAGTGTGATCTACTTTTGTGATCCATAACACATAGGTTAATTTTTTTTTGCCTATTTTACCTAAATTAAAATAAAAAATAGCCATTCTTGTATTAATATTTTTAAAATATTATTTGTGACGATTAAGTTATCCATCAAATGGGATCAGAAAGCCGTGTCTCCCTTCTGGAAGCCAGCTCGGCGGCATTTCTAATCTGTGTAAAGATACCCCTATTTCCTGAAATTCATTAAATTTATCCAATCATCCTTTAATGAAGAAATAAAGCTTGCTCTCTACCTTCCAAGATGCTCTGTTCCAAGAAATAGATGTATAGTTTTCTGATTAGCTCCTTTGTTTCTCAACTCCTGTGGCTAGGGGTGAGCATTTTAAAAAGTTGCCGTATTGTTACTTTCTTTTGCCTTTGTCTGGATCATTTCCCTGCCTGCCTGCCTGCCTGCCCGAGTAAATCCAATGTGATGCTGTCATATCCCATGCTTTCTCATCTGGAAAAAAAAAATCTTGAAAAGGAGAATACCTGTGGCTAATGTCTTTGTCTCTGAGCTCAGTAAGGGAATAGCTATCACTGGCCAGCTACAGTGGCCTTTCAAACCTATTCAGCTGTTCTGAGCCAGAATATATATTTTTTTCCCTTCCTTCTCTCCCTCCCTCTGTTCTTGCTTTTTTTATTTAAGAGAAAGAAGACAGCCTCTGAATGGTGCCCTACAGGAAGGAAAGACAAGCTCTTTGAGATAATTGTACAAAAGCCATTTTAAGGGTATTGCTTTGGTGTGAAAAGCTGTACATTTCTGCCATGTAATTTTGAACATAATTTCTGGCTGCAATTGGGTCCCATTTATGCAATGATTAGCAGGAAATTCACACATTCTGAATTCCTATTATATTACAATTCATCCAGGCCACAAAAGACATCTTAACTGCAGCTTGGGATTGGTTATAAATGTGTCATAAAATGTGTGTTAATATATGTGACAAATCCTAGCTACAGATTCACATAAGCAGTACTGTGTGCGTCTTTGAAAAGATAAGACAAAAACCAGGCATTTTAGGCAAATAACTTGTTTCTTTGCTTTTTTTTAGTTTATTTCACATTTTCTAAAAAAAAAAACACACCAGCAAAATGTTTTCTTTTATAACTAGACGTATAAAAACATTATTTATTTAATTTATTAATCATATTTATATGGCCACCCTTCTCACACAAAGTGGCTCTGAGCAACATACAGCAATTGAATAAAACAGCAAGTAGATTTAAAAAATCATTATAAAAGAATAAAAAGTGATGATTAAAACAAGAACTATACAAAGACCATGGAGAGAGGAAGAATATCAATCACAGTTGAGCCTGTCTGCAGTTCCCAAAGACCGGAAGGCCTGATGACATAACCTAGTCTTGAGGGACTTTTTTAAACAATAGCAAGGAAGGAGCAAGCCTAAATTCAGAGGAGAGAATGCTGGGCGCCATGACAGACAAGTGCTGCCTCTTGTATCCCACCAAATGCAAGTCCTTGGTTGATAAAACTCACAACATGCTTCCCTTGGCAGATCTATTGGGATGGGCTGACATAATTGGGGAGAGCTTTAAAGATCAAACTACCAGTACCTTGAATTGGTGCAGCATGAGGAGTTATGTCTAGAAACAGACTGGCAACCAATGTAGGTTGGAGCAGACATAACTCCTCATGCTGCACCTATTCAAGCTTCTGGATATTCTTCAAGGGCATCCTCATATACAGTGCATTACAACAGTCCAATCTAGAGGTGATCAGAACATGAATGATTGTGAGCAGAACCTCCCAATCCAGGAAGGAGCTGGTGTTCAACCTAAAGCTGTTCAAAAGCCCCCCTAGTACAACTGCCACCTGATCTTCTAGAAGGAGATAAATCTAGGAAGCGCTCCATATTGCACATTGGGTCTGTTTGGGACAATGCTACCTAATTCAGCATAGTAGTAGAACTGGCAGGACCCAAAATTTAAAGCCACTTAGACTTGCCAGTTGAACCCTGTTGTGATTCATTCAGACTCTTCCAATTTACAGGCATTCCGTTCACAGCATTGCGAAAAATGCAATCAATGCTGTTTCTATCCCATACTTGGGTCTGAATCATGACTAAAAAGGATCCCAATAAACTACTTCATTCAAGGCCCTCTCAATCAGTTGCACAAACATCTTCTCAACCATCTTATCCAAAAAAGGGGAGGTTAGATATTGGATGAAAATCTTGAAGAGGGGGCAAAACAAGTTCTCTTGAAGAGATAAAGAAACAATCCCCACACTGAAAGAAGAATTAACCACCATTAGAATCCACGCACATGACACTTTCTCATGCCTTTCACAAACCAGGAGAGGCCTGGACCTAGAGAGCAAGTGGCTGAGGTCACAATTCAGAACTTTATTTGCTTCACTCAAGAAACCAAAATTTGTTGTTGATTCTTTTCATTAGTTACCACCTTCCCTTAGGAGCTTTGTCCCATCTAGGTTTTGTGAAATGGAGGATTGGATATTTATTTTACATCCTGTCTTTATATTTTTTCCATATACATCTCCAGGAGGTAACATATACTAATTTCTCCTTCTATGTTCCTCATAACACAAGTTAAAATTAGAGATACAAATTGGAGGATATTTGGCCTGGAATTACTTTCTCTCTGCTAGAAATAATGCTCTTCCATCCAAATTCCCAATCCTGTGCTGCCTTCTCTGTTTGTCAATGCTTTGGCTACTCTGTGACCAGTAACTCTTCTCTCTTGATAAAATTGCTAATGGGAAAGCGATGAAAAAAACACACCTCCCACCAGGCTAATCAAACTCTCCAAGCACACAAGCCTCATTAAAACAGAGTAAATGGCTTTGGGAGGAAAGTTCCTTGACTCTGTCAAGTATAGCCTCGGTTCCCAAAGCCTGGAAGGAATATGTGTAATAAGCTTAATAGCCTTTCCATAGGAAGAAAAGTCATATGGCTGGTTTCTAACTGTCCCCCAGGAATCATCTAATTTAGAATGGTGTTTATGAAATAAATAAAAAAGTGACCGTATTCCCTGATTTTTACAGCCGACTGATTGGAATTTTGCCATTGGGAATTAAGAGACTGGTTTTTCCATTCTTGGGGTACATGTTGTGACCAAGACCATTAACGGTGAAGCAGTTCATTTTATGTATAATAAACTGAAATGGGCAGGCCTCTCTTCTAATGCAACTTCTCATTCTCTTGCTAAGGAAAATCACACTCTACCACCCAAATTACTTATATTCATCTAACCTAGGGACTATATTGGAAGGATAAAACTAGCTATTTTGGATGTACTGAAAAAAAATCGACTAACATCTGATTAATTCAGCAATTTTTTCCTCTTCTGCTTTTGAGAGTATCCTTCATTTCAATAGCAGTTTTGCCATGGAATGTAAACCTCAACTCCTATTTCCATAGAAAACTTAAAATAAAGCAGCTTTTTGAGGGACCGAGGTTGTTGCAAGAATCTAGCCAAGAACCATCTGGTAAGTGAAATACATGAATCTATCCAATCCTGGCTTATGCAAGGTGTGTGTGTTAGGAATTGAGCAAAGCACTGATTCATCTAAGTCAGTAGAGTGGACTAATACTTCACACCCACCAGGTAAAACAATTTTGGGGCAGTTCAAGGTTGCATCTCACATTAAAGCCACAGTAGACAAGCAATAATGAAAAATGTAGAGGCCATGAAGTTTCATCTGGCTCTTTCCAATGATATTACAATATTACTTTAATAATAGCAAAAAGATAAAAACAACAAAGCCATTACCATACAGCAAGGCAGTAAAGCAACAGGAATACAATCATTTCCAACCGAGTTCATTTAAAGATAAAGGTGAAGAATCCTAGTGGGCTGAGGTCAACTCCTAGTGAGTTCATGGGCACAGTTTTCTTGGCAATTAAATGTCAGTCTAGAAGGCCACCAGCCTGCTCGGGACACTTGTACCCTAAGAATGCAGAGAAGAACAGACACGTCTTCTGTTGATGTTTAAACACCAAATGCAGGGATGGGCTTCAAAAATTTTAGCAGCGGGTTCTCTGCCCAGTTGCTGAGTGAATGTGGCCATGCCCACCATGGCCACCATGGCCTAGTCAGCCTCCTGCCATAGTGGTGGTGGTGGGGGCATTTTTGCCCTTCCCGGGCTCCAGAGGCTTTCCTCAAGGGATGGATTTTTGGTCTCCGTGGGCTCTGGAGGCTCTCTTTTCACCCTCCCTGAGCCTCCTTACCTGCATCCAAAATGGCCCGCGTGGGGACTCCTGGGAGGGGAGGGGCGGGGCGGGTGGCACCAACCCAGGAGTGGGATTTGGGGGTTCTCTGAACTGTGCAGAATCTTAGCTAGAGGTTCTCCCAAACCCCTGCAAACCCCCAACAGCCCACCCCTGACCAAATGGCAAGAGGGCCAATTCCATTTTTTGGAAGAGAGCTTGGATCTGGCCAAGACATGGATCAGAGAGCAGCTTGTCAGCTCATTCAGATGAATGGACATTCAATATGGCTTCCTGAAGTCTTACAGGTCATGTTAGGAAAGACCAAGTGGATCGGGAGGCTCAAGATTTTATTCTTACCTCACCCACATTTTGTTTTTATTCTTCTTTATGCAAACCAAACATCTGCAGGGAAGTTACTGATTTTATTATTACTATCTCCTCCTTTTAGAAAATAACGTTGGATTTTGAAAAATAGAAATGAGGTTGGCTGGTTAAAAAAAAGGGTCTACTTTTTTTAAAAGTAGAATTGCCCTTGTTGCCTTTAAAACTCTTATAGGTCCTAGTAATGATATTTTAGCTGTATCTTATGCTGAAACCTATCATCAGCCAGGAAAATATTTTCCCCAGAGGTGGCCTGTCTGCTGGATAAAAAGGGAGTCTTCATTCAGTTCTTCAGCATTTTCCATATGGAATTGGTTAGAAGAAGGAAGGATGGTTAGCCAACATTCAGACTTTCCAATGTTTTTCCCAATAGAAGATTGAGATCCACAATGCACAAAGATTACATTTTGCTTATTCAGTTGTCAAATGCAACATCTGCATTTAGAAGCCATATACTCTGTAAGATGAAGAGGCAAATTATGTTCAAATTAGCATTCTTTCAGAGCTAGGATTTATGGCAATTATAAAGTAGCATAAGCCAGAACCTGAGTCAGAATCTTTTTTTTTAAATCCTTCTGGGCTCTTACAGTTTTTTCCCCTTAAGATTTCATCCCCACCCCACCCACAGTTCCTGGATAGAAATTAAAACCTTTAAAATATCATGGATGGCACCCAGACTTAGACAAAAATTACTTTCAGGCATGACTGAACTGTGCTTTTTCACACATCATCTACGTTCAGAATTATTGACCTGAAGGTCTTTTTAAATTGATCTCGGTCATTGGACCCCTAATTTGCAGTGGGGAAGTTCCTGAATCTGAAATCTCGGGGACTGTTTTGCAGAATTAGCTGTCATCTTTTAGTAGGACCTAGTGAAATGAAGACCAAGAGTTCATGCCCAGCATGCTTAGTTTGTCATATTATATATGTGCCTTTACTTCAGTGCCTTTGTTGTGGCCTATGGGCCACCGGTTCTCCAGCAGCTGAATTAGAGGAGGCGGCATGGGAGTCAAGGTCAGCATCAGGACAACCTGGGACCTCCAAGGGGGAAGAGGGAAGGGAGCTGGCAGAGAGAGAGAGAGGCAGAGGCAGAGGCTGGGCCACCCTTCAGCCCTCAGGTGGAGAGTCAACAGCCCCCAGATCTGTAGGTGGTTGATGATGAAGAGGAACAGCTAGGTCCAGTGTGTGACATGAGGATGCACAGAAGGCAGAGAAGGAAAGAGCAGTGGAAAGCCATGGGCCAATCCTGGGGAAGGAAGAGCCACAGCTGTTAATGAGGCCCCACCCTAACTCTGGAGATAAAAGGCAGGAGGAAGAGATAAATAGGTGTGGCAGACAACTATTCACAGGACTTGTTAGCCTGCAAGATAAACTTTTTGCCAGGGCTGCCAGCATTCCTCAAAAGGAATCTTTTGAGTTCACGTCATGTTTAGGGAGCTGGGTCAGAAAAGCCTTTTTGGTAGCTAGGGTGTGGGTTCAACATGATTGTGTGACCACTGCTTATGGAAATGAAGCTTGCTTGCATTGGACCGGCACATAGGCAAAGGGGACAGTCAAGAAAACCTTTGGTTTCATAGAGTGTATGAGTGGCTGCCAGAGGGGGAAAAAATTCTGTACCTGCTTTACATTAACTTTTCATGTGTTAATGGGGCCACATTTAAAGAAGAGACTCTCCAGAACGGTTTGCCAGAGTGAGACAGAAAGAAAGCTGAGTGGGAGGAGGTGATGAAGAGGATGGGGCAGACATTGTTCTTGCCTTTCAAGACTTTTGGGGTCAGGTTTATATGTCAGCATGGAAAAACTACTACAGAGTAAGTCACCAACTTCTTACGTTACAAAGATGTTCTACTCTTGATGTTGGGCTTGTTGTTTGTTTATTTATTTCATACCTCTTAACCATCCATCTCCCACAGAGAAGGATCTGGGTGGTATACAATTTAATCAATAAATACGTTTTGCAACTCAAGAGTGGACAAATGCCCAAGTAAATTATATGCTGTGTCTTCACTGGACATAGATTAATGTTGATGTATTCCTCATTGTCACTGACTTTATTTGTGGCATTGAAAAGTTTAATTTTATTTATTTAACATAGAGTGCATGAGTTTTTAAAAATCAGAGATAATTTTCATATCCTAATTTATGATACCATTGTGTTCTGTTTTGCCCTCTACCCTTAGTCTCAACTCTGTACGGCAACTGCTTAAACCTACAAATGAATTGGAGTGGTATGAATTATGCACTTTAAAAAAATTCACTGTAGTAATACAGGTAGCCTTCGACTTAACAACAGCTCATACAGTGAACGTTCAAAGTTACAACAGCACTGAAAAAAATGACTGTTTTTCACAGTTATGACCTTCGACTGTTTCACAGTTATGACCTTTGCAACATCCTCCTGATCATGTGATCAAACTTCAGATGCTTAGCAACTGGTTCACATTTATGACCCTTGCTGTGTTCCTCATGGGGAAACCAGATTCACTTAACAATTGAGGTACTCATCATGCAATGATTCACTTAACTGAGGCAAGAAAGATTATAAAATGGAGCAAAACTCATTTAACAAATGTCTCACTTAACAGCATAAACTTTGAGCTGAATTGTGATCATAAGTCGAGGACTAACACACCTTCCAGCTGTCAGGACTTCCAGAATTCTGGTTGTCTGTGCTGGATGGTTGATTCTGGAATTTGAAACCCATATATTTGGCCACCACCTAGATTGAGGAAGGCTGATTTCATATTTAGTGTTTAGGGTGATCAAATCTAGATCAGAGAAGTCTGGACATTCACCAAACATCAGCAGAGAAACACAGAGAATTCTAACTCTTTCCTGCCACCTAACAGATTTTACCTAATATTGCTTAAAGCTTTGTAAATTTTGAAGTAGTTATTCTCATGGTTTTACTGAATAAAGACAGCAGACTAGCCTGGAAGTGTCTTCATCTCATAAAGCTTGCTGCTTAATAGGAAAGGATTTCCAAGGCATTTTTTGAAAATGTCACATGCCTCAGGGACTTGTTTTCCAGACTTTCAAAAGTCAGAAAATATCATGTGGGAGTTGCTCTTTAAATCCTAGACCTTATTAAAATAAACATTTTAATATGAAAGGGGCAGAAACATGGAGGATCATCTTTTATACATTTTACAAACAACCACGAAGCCATTTTTTTTTCCTGAAGACTACCCTGTATGCATAATATTGTGTTCCAATCTTGTGTTCCCCAGGTGTGGATTAGAACAGCAGCTTCTAGAATTCTTAGTCACTGTAGCTAGGCAATTCTGGGAGATGTGATTCCAACAAATCTGGATAGTTGAAGAAGATTATTATTTCAGAGCAAGAACTGATTTATTTGTTTGGTTGTGTAATTGAACATAAAAGTGGGCTCAAAACATAGGACGTAATATAAATTTGACAGATTGGGAAAGTATTTGGAACCAAAAGTACAAATTAACAAAATCAGCGTCATACAAAGAGAATATTTATAAGATGTTCTATAGATGGTATCTGCCCCCAGCAAGATTGGCAAAGATATACCCCAACATGAGTCTGGCATATTGGAAATGTAGAAAGAAAGAGGGTACTTTCTATCATATGTCTTGTCCTGAGGCCCAGAAATACTGGCTTAAAATTAAATATTGGCTGCAAGAAATTCTTAAGGATCAAATAGAATTGGAACCAGAATTATTCTTGTTAGGGATATTTAAAAAGAAATATGGAAAAATATATAAAATATATTCTATTACATATTTTAACGGCTACCAGAATAGCTTACACTCAATGTTGGAAGCACAACTGTATTTCCCCAGATGAATTGATCATTCAAAAAATTATGACATGTGCTAAAATGGACAAACTGACCTTAATGTTACAAGAGAAAGATGAGTCTGAATATTACAAAATCTGGGAAAAATGGTATAGTTGGATTGAATTAAGACAGGTGGGAAATGAAGGAATTTAAGTTAAACAATTTATAGATTAAATGTATATATTTGCACAGATTATATATATTTGTAAATATGCACAAAAGATAGAAATGTATGAGATTGTTGTCACAGAACTGTTAATGTAATGATTATCTTTTTGTTTTTTAAAAAAAGAACGTAAAAGTGATGAGTTTCAACCAAATAGTTAATGTGAACATATATTTCTCGAAGCACTGGCCTATATAAGCTTCTTATTCAACAGTGATTGTATTAATGTCAGTTAAAATACAGGTAGTCCTTGACTTACGACCACAATTGAGCCCAAAATTTCTGTTGCTAAGAGAGACATTTGTTAAGTGAATTTTATGACATTTCTTGCCACAGTTGTTAAGTGAATCTCTGCAGTTGGTGAGTTAGTAACCTGGTTGCTAAGTGAATCTGGCTTCCCCACTGACTTCACTTGTCAGAAGGTTGCAAAAGGTGATCATGTGACATTGGGACACTGCAAGCATCATAAATATGAGTCAATTGCCAAGCGTCTGAATTTTGATCACGTGATCATGGGGATGCTTCAATGATTGTAAGTGTGGAAAATCATCATAAGTTACTTTCTTCAGTACTGTTGTGACTTCAACCTGTCACTAAACGAACTGTTGTATGTCGAGGATTACCTGTAACATGTTAGGGCAAGTTTATTTTTCATAGTTGTTGCTTAGGACAAATTCCTAACTTAAAGTAGTTTCAATTTTGGCTGGATGAATTTTTTGGAGTTTGTAAATTATTACTTACCTGGTTACATAAATACATTAAGGCCTATTTAGGTAGTCATGGGACCATTGTTTTTGTAAGCTGTGTTACTGACTGGATAATTGAACTTCTAATGCAAGGACTTGAAAGTATGAATGATAGCCGTCATGACAGTACTCTACCCCTTTGCCTAAGAGTCTGCATGTGTGAATGTATCTTGATTCTTTCTCATTCCTAAGGCTTCTTTCTGGTGTATTTACGCCAAGAGTATGGAGAATGAATTGCTGCATCTGTTGAGCCAATCCACCCTTGCTACAAATCAATCCATACATTTTTAAGATAACTCAACCATTTTTTCTCTCTCATCGTTGGTCCCATTTCTCATGACTCAGTCTCATCCTGAAACTGTATAAAGAGTACAGTATGCGGACTTGTAATTTCTTGCATGAAAACAAGGGACGATTGTTTGAAAAACCTGTCCTTTATGGTATCAGGTACAAAACAGCTTTGCTTATTTGTAGCTAGCTAAACACACACACACACAAAATTACACTGATGTTCTTATGAAGCAAAAAAGGAAACCAACCACTAAACTATTCAAAAGGAGGCCAGTCTCACAAGCTGGGTGATTTTCATTCTGTATAAAATGACAGTTGGAAATAATACCAGAAACAGAGAATAATGCCATTTAAATGCAGAGGTGGGTGGGGGGAGAAAGGGAGGGAAATAAATAAATAAATTTAACAAGTCTTCTTCTGCAAATATCGAATATCTCCATACAATGACTGCAGTACAGAAATACTAATAAAACATGTATATTTGAAGGACCAAAGTGTAGCTGCATCAGCTGTGGCTACAAATTTGATTTGCAAAGCAGGGCCCACAATAAAGCTCATTTACTCCTATCAGATGTGATGATTATTCGATTCAAGGTGGTACTGACGGTATTTAAAGTGCCCCATGGCTCGGGACCTGGGTACTTACGGGACCGCCTGCTGCCATCAACAACCTCCCGCCGCCCAGTACGCTCCCACAGGGTCGCCCTACTTGGGGTACCGCCACCTGATCGTTGTCGGCTGGTGCCCCCGAGGGTGCGTGCTTTCTCTGTGGGAGCGCCCTCCCTGTGGAATGATCTCCCCCCGGAGATACGAGCCATGACAGATATCCTCTCCTTCCGGCGCGCAGTTAAGACCCTATTCTTTAAACAGGCTGGCCTGGCCCAGTAAGGGTTTAAGGGGTTTTAAGTTAATAGGGTTTTTAAAATTTTAACTTCATTTTTAAACTTTCGGGATGCAGCCATATTTATGTTTAATTCGGTTTTAAACTCAATTTTAGATTTAATTTTGTATTCTTGTATTTTATGTATTTATTAGGCTGTACACCGCCCCGAGTCCCTTTTCGGAGAGGGAGCGGTATAGAAATACGATGAATAAATAAATAAATAAATAAATGATTAATATGGCATTAATGTGGTATGCTCAGACTCCTTCCCCCCTTCTTGCTTTTTGTTTCTGGCTGTTCTTTTAACTGATCAGGCGCCAAAGCTTGTGGCTATATAATTACATTAGTTGGGAAATTAATGCAGGAAATAGCTTGCTCATTCAACTGTTTTTTATTTTTTAAAAAATAAATCTTCGAATGCACATTTAAATTGTGTTCACCTCCTCAGTTTAACCTGATGCCAAAATCTTGAGCTAACTATGCATTGTCTGTGTCCTGATCTGTAGCTACTTTTCTTTTTCAGCCTTTGTCTTGTAGATATTTCAAATCAAGGTATAGGTTTTGCGTTGGTCGGAAAAATATTCTCTGTCTCCAAAAGCAAGAGAATTACTTTCACTAAGTCTTCCTTATTTATTCTAGTTTTCCTGTGCCATTCCATGTAGCCTTCTGATGTGCTAGCCCAAGTGAGCATCAAAATTCCAGATCAACTACTAGATCGGGGCAATATGTTAGGATTTCCTGTCTTTTGACTGGCAATTAGAGGATATTCATATTTTGCAACCCAAAAAGAATGGTTCTAGTTCTCTGTGGCAATCTTAAATAGCTACTGACTAGTATTAAGCCATTAATGGATACATGCTGTCATAATTTATAGGCATGACAATTTGCATTTTTAGTATTTGTTGGCAAATTTGTTCAAGAGAATATTTCAAAGAAGGCTGAATACAGGTAGAATCCCTTTTGGATCCTAGGGACAAGGCATTTTAATTCAAATTCCTAAAAAAACCACCTCCATTTTTTTTATGTTTGTTTACAAATTACAAAAGAAATAGACAAAACATCTAAATATGTTTTAAAGGCCCCTACAAGACAATATTTAAACTTTAAAAAATAATAGAAAAAGAAAAAGAAGCAGAAAAAAGAAAAGCATTTGGGAAAAAAGGAAGAAAAAGAATCTAGTGAGTATTGATAAGCATAATACAAGGTAGATTTATTTTCCTTCCCTCCCCCCAAATCTTTCTCTATAAAATAAACAAATTCAAAATATTATTGCAAAATATAAAATCTATGTCATAGTAGCACATATTGCTTCATCCTCTGATTAGTACAAAATATTTCATTCTCTAAAACAGGTAGCACACACATTTCTAAAAGCCATTCTTTCGTATCTGGAATAATATCACTTTCAAATTTCTCAGTATAATCCTCCCCCCCATGCTCAATGCAACTATAATTCCTGATAAAGTCATACATGTATACTAAAGCTTCAGTGCATAATTCAACATCATATTGACATCTTTTATATAAATATTTTCCTATGAATCTGCTTATATACACCAATATACTATTCAAAAAAGAAATCAGATGATCACATGACCATATCAATGAACCCTCAATTTTCTTTTACCTCCAACATAAAACAACCTGATGTCCATCCTTTTTGTTGCATTTCTTGGGGAGAAATGCTTATTCACACATCATATCTGTTTGTACATATCTGCAGAGAATATTGTTTGGACACAAAAATAATTAAATGGAAGGGATAAAATAAGTGGGGGACAAGGGCTTAGTTTTCCAATTAATTGTCAGCATTTTTAAGCAGTATTCTTCTGTTTCAGGATAAATATTTAATTTCAACACTGGAAACAACACACCACTTATACATTTGATTGGTCTTCCTCAATTCTTTAATCCCCCACTATTTTCTTTATAATTGAATGGGAAGAACTGGGCTTGCTTTTGACAGGGAAGACCATATCCTTTTCTTAAATACATATTATCAAGAGAAAGGACACTCTCTTTACAGGGTTCATCTTTCTCTTACACCATCTTTGGTGAAAAATTCCTTACTTATCATTTATGCTTTCCTCCCTGGTCTACAACCAAGCTCAGCTAACTTTTGATTTATCTGATCAGAAGTGAAAGTAATGTTTTTCATCCATTTCTAACTACAAGGATGCTATCTGCACAATGTCTGGTGCTTTAGCAAAGATGAAGTTAATGAAGCAGGACCTGTAGTCACTGTTGGTTGGTCCTTCCCAGTGGTGGGATTCAAAAATTTTTACTACCAGTTCTGTGAGTGTGGCTTGGTGTACTTGGCATGTCTTGGTGGGTGTTGTAGGGGAAGTTTACTGTAAAATCTCCATTCCCTCCCCACTCCACTAATCTGCTTTCCAGCTCCGTTCTCCTGTGCAGGTCAACAAAAGATGACCCAGCCAATCAGCTGGGACTTGGGAGGCAGAGAATAGATCGGGGCAGAGCCAATCAGAGGTGGTATTGGCTGGTTCTCCAAATTACTCAAAATTTCCACTGCCGGTTCTCCAGAACTAGTCAGAACCTGCTGAATACCATCTCTGGTCCGTCCCTCCTCTTCATCTGCAAATAATGGCAGATTCTGAGGAAGAGGATACCTCCCCTGACTCCTTATAGGGCTTGTACTAGACAATGACATTATTTCAAATAATTTGAGTACCTTTGAAGTCATGTTTATTCTCCCATCACAGAACTTCGCGTGATCTATATTTGACAGTAATTTTACTTCTTCCATCATCTGTATGAAATAATATCACTTCATCATGTCTCTGAAGTTTGCTCTCCCACTCCAATGGTATGCTTCCTATTGACAGGAGCATTGACCAGATGTTTTGGGGATCATTGGTGCTCTTGCTTCAGCTACTATAGGTAGCCCTCAACTTTCAACCACAATTGAACCTGAAATTTATGTTGCTAAGTGAGAGAGTTAACCGACACCATTTGACAAGCTTTCTTGCCACTAGTGTTAAGTGAATCACTGCAGTTCTTAAGTTGGGAATGTGATTGTTAAGTGGCTCTGGCTTGTCCATTCACTTTTGCTTGTCAGAAGGTCACAGAAGGTGATCACACGACCCCAGGACACTGCAACCTCCATAACTGTGAGCCAGTTGCCAAGTGTCTGAAATTTGATTATATGACCATGAGGTGCTCCAATGTGAAAAAAGGTCATAAGCCATACTTTCAGTGCCATTATAACTTCAAATGTTCACTAAATAAACTGTTGTAAGTCGAGGACTAACTTTATTGCCCCCATGTTACTCTCTGGCACACTGTACGGAATCTAGAGGGAAGAATACAAGTGTTTGGAGTTATCTTTACTTTCCCCTTTATTAACCTGCAGGTGTTTGAAAGGGCAGAGTTCATATGTCTTCTAATTGCCCTGCCAATCCTTCTCACATCTCCTAGGAAGCCAAATATTGGCTGCACACCCTGTCTGTCAGACCCTACTGATTGCATGCTTCCCTGATTATAATTTACCATCAGCTCCACCATTCTAACACCAGGTAGTAGGTTCTTTAGGCTATCCATGTAGTGGATAGGAGTGGGGGGAAATGACGGCTTATTTTTTCTGCCTCGGTGATGGGGGAAATGCAGGTATCAATCATCAATATTAGGATTTGGAGAAGACCATCTATATGGTGCTTCCCTCCCCCACCGGGTCCCATGCATGCCCACCATAACATTATGTGGAAGATGATGACATTGTGTAGATTATGTCTCTGTCCTTCTTACCTCCTCCTAGATATTTACAGTTATCCAGGCTAGCAAGAACTATGCTGAACCCTACGTCTTGATTAATGTGAATATACTTGCTTGTAACTGCTGGTTTCCTTCTCCTGAATGACACAGCTGGCAAACAGTTGACTGCAGTTTATGTAGAGTAAACCTGGCATGTGGGCTGAGGCCCTTTCTACCAGGGATTGCCAGAGAAGGTAGCAATAAACAAACCTGAAACAAATCGTGTTTACCTTTCTGATTAGTTCTAGGTAAGCATAATCTGCACCCTGACAACTTGCGTAATGCTAAACAAACTATGGACAAGTGATTTAGTGATTGTGTGTGTTGGCTGAGAAAACCGTAACATGACTTGAGATCAACAGTGGTGCTTCCTCCTAAGATCACCTCTGATAATTTCTCTAAAAAGGACCTAAGAAAAGCATTGTACCACGAGTAGGCATTTTGAAATCCTCCAAACGAAGTTTTGACCTTTTTAACCAAAGGATGTGATTATGTGTATAATCTCAGAATTACTTGCTGCAGCATATTTTTCTATCCTTCTAAGACAGTCTCTGTGGGAAAACTGAAAATAGATACAGACACTCTTTCAAGTTTGGCTGGTATAATGACGTATATAGTTAAGAGTGCTTACAAAGCAAATAAACATCACTAGTATTTGTTATATTTCACAGAGTTCTATTCTGTCTGCTCCCTTCTTCTCAAAACTTTTTCTTCCAGTGTAATTGCTTTTCAGAACATTCAGGCCAATGCCATTCATCTGAATAGAACCAGACTGGAACACCTATCAACCTTTTCTTCAATTGCAAGCATGCAAAAAATATACAGTCTGCAGAGCTGAAGCCATGAATCCAGCCATAGGCAATCAAACACCATACCAATGAAATGGGGGACTAGTGGCTAACCCCCTACCAGAATAATATGGCTTTGTAAGCCTTCCAGCCCACTTATTCTTCTATAATGAAAAACAACCGTTTGGTCAAAGAACAAACAACAACTTTTTTGAAAGACTTTTTGAAAGACTATAGGGACTTTTTACTGAAAGAAAAAAAATGATTCATGGATTGGATGAAGGTATGAAGAGACTAAAGACAGAAGAGACTCAAAGAGACAATAAAAATGTAGTCGTCTAAAAAGAAGGTCAGAAGTCATGTTTCTTAACTTTGGTTTTCTTTCCTTTTTTCTTTTCTCACACTTTTCTGTTATTTTTTTTTCCTTTTGCTTTGTTATTATTATAGGACATTTTCAATAAATACATAATATTTTTTTAAATAAAAGAGAAACAGGAGAAATGCTTTATCCTTCTCCTTTTTTAAAAGGGTAATAATTGCTGCTTTAAATTCCCATTATATTCAGGCTAGAAATAGAAAAGATCCTGCAGGAGAATCATACCGATAATTTATGGGCAAGTAGACTGGTTATGTTATTTGGGGTTAACAAAAGGGAGTGTCCTGAGTATAAGGGAGGTGAGAATTTCAGAAGGGCGATATTAAGGAAGGAGGTGGAAGATTTTGGTTTTCAAGTTACTTTTGATTTGGATCTAGCAAGGAAAGGCAGAATACCCTGGCCTCGTTCTTTGGCCAAATGTCTGCTTCAAACAGAACTTCAGGAAGAGAAGACCAGATGAGCTTGAAGTGCACGTTAATGCCAAGACTTCCTGCTCAGCACTTTTTGCATGCTTTTTCTTTCTTTTTAACTTTACCCCTCACTCTTGGTGAGGCTTGTCTTTGTAGAGTGTGAAAGTGTTTGTTTCTTTCATTTTCTTCTTCTTTTCTTTCAGGAATGAGAGGCACTTTGAAAAACAATAACGATTTGATAAGAAAGGTGAAAATGCCACAATGCACAAGTAAGTATGTAAGTAAGTAAGTAAATAAGTCAGGCAGACTTTGGAATAGCGCGTTGAAAACCTACTTTTTTTATCAAGCCGGCCTGGCCTAGGGTTTTATAGGGTTTAAATTGGTTTTAATTGGGTTTTAGCCTTTTATACTCTTGACTGAGTTTTGTCTTTGAGCCACCGTATTTAATCTTTTTTAATTGTTTTTTAAATATTGTATTTGTACTATTTTTTAACTTTGGCTGTACACCGCCCCAAGTCCCTGCAGGGAGAGGGGCGGTATAGAAAACTAATAAATAAATAAATAAATAAATAGCCCAGAAGTGGTATTCAGCAGGTTCTGACCAGTTCTGGAGAACCAGTAGCAGAAATTTTGAGTAGTTTGAAGAACTGGTAGTGGAAATTTTGAGTAGTTCGGAATACCACCCCTGACTGGTCCTGCTCCCATCTATTCTCTGGGTCCCGAGTCCCAGCTGATCGGCTGGGTCTTCTTTTGTTGCCCTGCACAGGAGAATAGAGTTGGAAAGCAGGTTATTGGGGTGGGGAGGGAACCTTCCCCTGCCACACCCATCAAGCCATGCCACGCCCACCAAGCCACACCCACAGATCCGGTAGTAAGAAATTTTGAATCCCACCACTGGAATAGCCCAATGGTGAATGATGACACTCCAAAAGAATGAACACTTAAGAAATCTTAATGGGGACAAAAGCATCAGTATGCCAACTAAAGTGAGATAGCAGCTTGAATTAAGGGCCATGTTAGGATATATAACTGTAGTTATCTAGTAATGTAGAATCTTTTTCAACGCTGGTTTCCTCCAGTCCCCCAGAACTCAGGGTGACACAAGAGGGATAGAATCAAGATCACGTAAAGTGTCAATACCACTCTATAATGTCTTGGAAAGACCATATTTGGAATACTGCATCCAATTTTGATCACCACAATGTTAAAAAGGATGTTGAGCCTAAAAAAAGAGTAAAGAGAGAACAAAGATGATTAAAGGTCTGGAGGCTAAAACATATAAAGAACCATTGCTGGAATTGAGTATATTTAGTTTAATGAAAAGAAGACTAGGAGTGACATGATGGTAGTGTTCCAATATCTAAGGGGTTGCCATGAAGAAGAGAGAGTCAACTTATTCTCCAAAGCACCTGAAGGCAGGACAAGAAGCACTGAATAGAAACTAATCAAGGAGAGAAGCAATATAGAATTAAGAAAGAATTTCCTGATAGTTGGAACTATTAATCAATGGAACTACTTGCCTCATCCAGGCTTTGCTTTTGCAAATGAGTACCTTAAGTCAGGGGTGGGATTCAAATTTTTAACAACCGGTTCTGTGGGCGTGGCTTACGTGGTGGGAATGACTTAATGGTCATGTGACTTGGTGGACATAGCTTGATGGTCATATTGTTGGCTGGGTGTGGCCAACTCAATATCAACTCACATCGAGGCACGCATCTCCTCGCCTGGCCTCTGATGACTGTGGGGATGCTGCAACAGTCGTAAATGTGAAAAATGGTCATAAGTCACTTTTTTCAGTGCCATTGTAACTTTGAATGGTCACTCCACATAAGCAAAGTACCAGCAAAGGAGGGGGAAAAAAACTCCAGAGAAATTCCAGAGACAGGAAGTCTAGTCCTGCCAAGAATGTAGTAAGGGTTAACGGAGAAGCAGTTTCTGTAAGCAACACCAGAATGTTTCCTTCCTGCCTTCCTTACTGGATTAGGCTAGTAATTTCTTCTAACAACTGGTTCTCCAAACTGCTTAGAATGTTAACAACCAGTTCTAGTGAATAGGTGTGAACTGGTAGAATCCAACCCCTGCCTTAAGTTCTCTCTCCTTCTCTTTCTCCTTCTCTTTCTCCTTCTCCCTCTCCCTCACATTTTAAAGTACCTTAAGGTGTCTTAGAACAGCAATCCCCAATCTTTCCAGCTTTGGGGACCGGTGGGGAGGAAAGTTAGAGGGAATTGTTATGTATGAGTGGCAGGCTTGTACAAGTGGAGCTGCATGCGTGCATGCACTTGGGTTTTTATGGCCCAATCCCAAATGGCCCATGGCCCATTTATTAAGGCTGTCACATAAAGTAAAAGACAAATCTAAAGAAAAAGATCAAAAAGAAAGAGGAAAAAAGAAAGAAAACTGAAGTTAGGAAATATATTTACTTCCCATCTTCTCTTCAATAGGTATTGACAAATTCATCACCTCCCCTGAGCATCTGGGAAATTCTGGGAGTTGAAGTTTGCACATCTTAAAAGTTGCCAAGTTTTAAAAAAAACACTTTAGAGGACTGTATTTTTTAATACAAACACTCCCTGTGGTCAGCTTAAAAATGCAATATATCTAAAAAAAGTGAAATGCTGCAGGATTTGGGGGTTAACACTATAGTAATTAATAAACACACAAAGAGTGCCTTTTTGTTTGATTATACGGAAGTCGTATAAGCTAAACCATGCTTATCTAGTAGATCTCAGCCTTGTCTCAGAGCCATGAAGTTCATCCCTGTGAAGTCTGGCTATTAAAGATGTTATTTTATAACTAAATTAAAAAGTCTTTGAGGTTTAACAGTAGCATTCTCTCCATTAGTGCAAAAGTAAAGTCTTTTTATTACACAAGTTCATTTTCAGGTTTATGAACAAGAAAACATTGAAATCAGGTTTTAGTAGGTAAGCTGCATATGTGAGTAATGTGAACGAGAAATGAAGGAATCCATCACTTTGCTGACATTTACTTTTGGTGGGTTTGAAAAAAAAGAAAAACCACCAAGTTTTTTTCTGTCCTGTTTCTGAAGAAATTTTCAGGGAAACTCATGCATGCTTCCCAGCATGGAGAAAACAACTTTGCCTTGCCAAACCTCTTTTAAAGACAAGGAGCCTCTCTGGCAAAAAGAGCCGCAGCCTTAATTCATTATTTCATCAAAAATGGGCTTGGTGCCGAATGTTCAACACCAGGATTTTAACTGAGTCTGTGCCTCATTGTTGTCATCCTTATCCTGGATTTATCTCTTATTGTTTCCCAGCTTTAAAACCTTGACATTTTAGGATTTTAGAAAGCAATATTATGCTTTTAAGATTCAGTTCAGAGTTTATAAATCACATAAAAAAGACTGAGTTAAGCAAAAATTATATGAAACTTTTATTTATGTTTCTCATTTCTCCTTCATACATTGCTAATTTATTATTAATTACAGTTGAAAAGGTTGGCCGTGTGTGAGACTACAGAACAGTCTTCTCATTTGGATGCTGAAGTTCAGTTCCCAGAAAATATTTATGTAGGACCAGTGGAGGGATTCAGCTAGTTCGCACTAGGTCAAATGAACCGGTTGTTAAATTACAGCCCCCCCGCCCATCCCTATCAAAGTGGATCTTGAATGCTGCACTGCAACGGACCAGTGGACATGAGGGAAGGAGGAGGAGCAGGGAGAAGAAATAGAGAAAGTGGCCTTGTCCTTCTTCTCTTACTCTGTTTCCTGTTTCTCCATTGTAACACAGCACTCAGATCCAGTGGTGGTGGTGGTGGTGGTGGTAATTTAATGACTGATTTGTCCATGGTCAGGTTGGCCCTCATGGGAGGATCATCCTGCATGTGTAGTGGAGCTGAAGGACAGAGATGGGCCATTCCTCCCACAAAAGCCAATCTGACCCTCGGCGAACCGGTCATTAAATTATTTGAATCCCACCACTGTGTAGGACCAAATGCTAATTGTTAACTTTGGCTCCAAAATTCCTGCTCAGCAATGAACCCCATTGGGGTCACATTTTTCATGGGGGGAAAATGGTGGTGGTTGGGGGATGTGTATCTTGAGACTTTGGAAGGAACTGGATACCAAGATAATAAGCAGCCTTCATGGAAGCCTGCTTATTATCTGAGAGCAGCTGTAGTGCTAAAGATGAGGCGACTTCTAGATGGCAGGGTGCAAAGTGTGTGAGACATCATTCATGTGCGAGAGACATCTTCTTTTTCATGCATTCAGAATTATCATAACAGCCGTTGGTTGCACTGTCATCAAACTCTAGGGACTGAGTTACACATTGTCTGAGCCATCTATTGGCCTAGAAATTTTTTAAAAAACTACAAACACATCATTTTGAAAAAGTGGACATTCAACATCAAGTTGAAACATCAATGTTTCAGTGTTGTGCACAATGATAGTAGCAGGCATCCTGAGAGATGGATCACAATTTGTGCAAATAAAACTCAAATCCAGGGGCCTTGGGAATCAAAGGGTATTGGGAGAAGACTTTCACCCAATAACCCACATCTATTAAAACAAAAACAAATAACCACTGTAGAATAGTATGTTAAATCAGCAGCTAAAATATGTGGTATAAAAACATTATTGCTTTATTTAGTCAGAGAGTTCTGTAAGACAGATCCCTGGTAAATTTTCATTTAAATAAATTTCTGGTCACAATTTTCACATTGCAGGGTGAAGTTAAGGCTAGGAAGTAACTGTGTATAAATTGTCATACCCTCTCTCTCTCTCTCTCTCTCTGTGTGTGTGTGTGTGTGTGTGTGTGTCTTTGTCTCTCTCTCTCTCTCTCTCTCATACACACAGATGGGCTTTATTCTCCTTCCATGAAAAAGATATTGATTTGACAGCAGAATCTATAGCAGAATCACTGTTGCTAATTTACAAAATCTCTATCTTTTTAGAGATTATTTCTGTTGTAATTAATGTAGTCATTGGTGATCTCAGATAAAAAAAAAAGAGAGAGTGTCAGTCTGCAAAAACACTTCTGAAGTATGACAATACACTTTAACTTGCTTTGGCAACTCCAGAAGGGTTATTGGAAATGTAGTAGAAGATTGAAATATTCAAAAGGAGGACTGTGGGAGACGATGTGGGGGATATGTAGAATTGAAATTGAGAATGGGGGGGGGGGGGGGAAGAGGATGTAATCTTTTTATGGGGGTTAGTGGCTTGTGTTTAATTTTTAAAATAGCAACCCCATATATAGACCTAATGCTGGACCCGCATATATGAAAACAAGAATGCTCTTTATACAGACTTTCAGCACATCTCACAGTTAAGTTACATATTATGGTGCCCATATGGGAGCCACCAAAATTTTGTGCTGCTCTGTGTAAGCCTGAAAGTCCCTTGAATCAGAGTGGCAACATATGTTCCTACCTCCCAACCCCAAGATTGCTTGACCTCAGTCACCACTGAGAGGGTGATATATGTGGTAGGTAAACATTATAATCTGGCTCCCACATGGGAGTGCTGCAAGCATAAGTGCTTTAACGTGGCCTAAACTTTAGACTGGGTTAGACTCTTCTCGGTGCAAAATAATGTTACAGAATAAAGCATTGTTGTAAGACTTCTCTCTTGGCAATATCAGTTCACCAACTCCCCTCCTCCTCCTCCCCAGTCATTCTTTGAGCCACTGTCTATGCCACGGGTGTCAAATTTGATTGCATCATGAGATGTCGCTTGACATATCGTAATATTTTTTTGCCTTTGCGAAGCCGGGGTGGGTGTGGCCTGGATGTGATGGATCTGGTCTGCAGGCTGCCAGTTTGACACCCGTGCTATGCAATGCTATCTAGGACACAGAGGCACCCTATATCAGGTTTACACATTGATGTTTCTCTGATTTACAGATTTACAGAGTTGGAAGGGACCTTTTTGATCTTCTAGTCCAACCCCCCACCCAAGCAGGAGACCCTACACCCTGTGATGGCAAACTTATGGCACGTGTGTCACAGGTGGCACACAGAGCCATTTGTGCCGGCATGCAAGCTGCAGGCAAACTTACCTCACTGCCATGCACACGCCTCACAGCTGATTTTTGGCCGGTTTGAGGCCTTTTTCAGCTCCCAGAGGCTTGAAAAAAGCCTCTGTAGGCTTTGCAGGCCGAATAATGGGTCTAATATTCGTCCTACAAAGCGCGCAGAGGCTTTTTTTCAAGCCTCTGGGAGGCCGAAAAAGGCCTCAAACTGGCTGAAAATCAACTGTGAGGCGCAGTGCAGGTAAGGGGGCGGTGTGTGGGGGATTGTGCATGCATGCGCAGGGGGCATGGCCTTCTGGGTGTTGGCGTGCGCAAGCACATGCACAATTTTTGGCACAGGAGCCCAAAAAGGTTAGCCACCCTATACCTTTTTTGACAAATGGCAGTCCATTGAAACCTGCATTTAGGAAATAGGCTACCTCTTTTTCTCTAAAATAATCTGATTTAGAGGATCATTGCTGCCTATTCAGAAAGCCCAGCCCAGGTGCTTCCTTGCTTGGGAGTTAATCCTTAGCGGAGCTAAGAGTCTTGCAAGGAAAATAAACATTATAAAGAACTGTCAATGAAGATTCTCAGACACCTGGATAGATATTCATCAATATATTGCTATGCATTTTGGAGAAGGTTGGCATGGGAATACCTCTAAGAATTTTAGGAATTGGGACATACCAATGACTCTCTGGCTACTCAGATTCCCTTAACCAACTTGTTCAGATTGAAGAAGCTACTTTGGTAAGCAGCAAAAGGTCTCTCAAACCAACAACAAAATAAACCCAGTTGCCATGACTCAACATCTAGACATTGCAAAGAAACTCTGACAGACAACTTAAAGTTGTTTTAAGGACATCTTGATGAAGTGTTCATCCCCGCTGCAAAAATCTTTAAATGCCAAGCTGGAAAGTTTGCTACTTTAAAACAACTGGTTAGTCTAATAAAATCTACTGCCTCTCATCTCTCCCTCACCTTTTCTCTTTCTCTCTCAAGGTTCATGTCCTTTCTTCGCTACTCATATTTGAAAAATGTCACCAGTGGAAGATAAGAAAAAAAAAAATTAATGGAAACTGTGGGAGAGCAAGGAAAGGACCAGAGGCAATAGCACTCTTCAGTAGTCAAACTGAATGGCTGAACTACTGGAAGATTATTTGAAATTACCCATTTAGGCAATTATGTTCCTGTCTGCCAAGACTTATACTGGAGTGGTAGGCTTTTCAAGTTCTTTTTCGTGTCCTATTATGACAATTTAGAAAGGAGCTAAATTTCCCATTCCGTTTCACTAGGTAGGACTAAGGTAAGACTATTTTGATTAAGTGTCTGAGCAGACTTTTTTGAACTCTATTAAATCAGAGAACAACAGGCACTGCGAATATGTGATGGCTCAGGGTCTCTTCATGGTTTTTATGTCTTTTCTTTCAGAAATGTATAGCCTTACTCTAGAATACACCTTTCTCAGGATATATTTCTTAAGTGCGTGTGGGCATTGTAGAATAAAAAGATTTCTTCTTTGAGGTGCTCATTTAAAAAGCAACAATGCCTTCCTAATTTATTTTTATTTTTATAATACGCAGAAAGAAAGAATCCAGGCAAAAAGGATACCTCCGTCTAGTCTATATCTATATCCATGTTATGCTGGATGATACATTATTAGCATTCAAGACCAGTAAGAAGAAGAAAAAGAAAGAAATTAACATTTTGGCCAGTGTAAGCAATCTGCATTTTTAAATAGTCCCCCAAGTAGAATTCCTATTCATTCTGATAATGAACGACAAGTGAACTTTTCAGACAAGGATAGAGAGTGGATGTAATTCTAATTCTGTAGTATCAGTCTCTTGGCAATCAGAATATCCAATTTTTTATCTTTCTATTAGTTTCCAAACTGTAGGAACTGTTGCATTTTAAGTGCTGTATGTCTAACAATTATCTGAACATATCGATTTCTTCCTTAAAAGAAGGATAGGCTTTCAATTTTTGCAAGCTACTTTTTTGTTCATTTAATCATATTTGAATCTAGATATATGATATATCCATGAAAAAGTAGTATGCACACACCTGGTGTTCTAATTCAATTTTTCATGCTTCCTTATACCTCTGTACCTATATTCTGGCATATCCCAGCAACTGTTCATAATTAGCTACTATTCAGCGGGCTATCTAGACACAGTTCTTTCCTTTTGTGCATAAAGCATATACATCTCCCACATTTCATAAGGCTATTATAACAGCATGGTTACAGTGCTAGAGTCAAAATTCATCTGCAAGTGCCAATTTTGCGAATTGCAGTACAACACATTTGAAGGACTTCACATAGTTTTGCATTAACGCTCTGTTAATGTATGCTTCTCCCCACTGAAAGAAGTTGCAAAATATGTGGAACATATCTTGTAGATGGGGGGTCCCCAACCTGTGGGCAGGAGTGGGATTCAAATTTTTTAACAACTGGTTCTGTGGGCATGGCTTAGTTCGTGGGCGTGGTTTGGTGGTCATGTTATTGGCTGGGCATGGCCAACTCAATATCACTTACATCGAGGCACATATCTCCTTGCCTGGCCTCTCATGACTGTGGAGATGCTGCAATAGCCGTAAGTGTGAAAAATGGTCATAAGTCACTTTTTTCAGTGCCATTGTAACTTTAAATGGTCCCTCCACACAAGCAAAGTACCAGCAAAGGAGGGGAAAAAAACTCCAGAGAAGTTCCTGAGACAGGAAGTCTAGTCCTGCCAAGAATATAATAAAGGTTAACGGAGAGGCAGTTTCTGTAAGCAACACCAGAAAGTTTCCTTCCTGCCTTCCTTACAGGATTAGGCCAGTAATTTCTTCTAACAACCGGTTCTCCGAACTGCTTAGAATGTTAACAACTGGTTCTAGCGAATAGGTGCGAATTGGTAGAATCCCACCCCTGCCTGTGGGCCACAGCCCACTACCGGGCCGTGGCCTATTTGCAACTGGATGGTGTGAGTTGCAAGCTGGCACATACATGCAGTCCCAGTACAAACAGTGGGCATCGGTGCTCGCAGCTCCAGTCGTGTGAGGTGCATGCACCCACCACTCATGCACTTGCATGCATGAGCCTGCCTTTCACACAAAACCATTTCCTCTTCCCTCCTTTCTCCCCCATGCTGGATTGCCAATCTGAAAAGGTTGAGGAACGCTGCTGTAGATGACTTAGTCTACCACAGTATGATACCTACCAGTTCTATCCCACAACCAGTGCAGAGCTGTCAAGGTAAAGTAGGAATGAGGAATTAATGATCCTACAGATGTCATTGAACCATAATGTAGTAATATCTTAACTAAGTTGGGAATTCTCTGATTTCTTAGCAAATAAACCAAACAGAAGAAAACTAGTCAGGTAAAAGATTTGGGGACTGTCTATCCTGATCTTCCTCTGATTATATTGAATACTAATGGGAATTGCTGCCCAGGGATAGATGTGCTTGTTGATTCCAGGAGTATCACTCGATTCCAAAATATGAAAGAATTTTATGGCAAACAATCAGGCATTTTGTTTTCATATCAAGGCAAATTATTGATTGCTTGATTATGTACCATTGAATCGGTGCCAACTTTTAGCAACCACCAAAGGATAATCAGCTTCATCCTAGCCTTTCAGGAGTTTCAATATGCAGCTATGGCTGATGTATTCAAACCGATATACTTGTTGCTGGTCTTCCTCTTTCTCTTTCCCAGCAATATAGATTTCCATCTTTATAAATTTCAATCTTTCCCAACAATACAGAATTCTGAAGAGAAAAGCAAGTTGTACAGTAGATGTAAAGAATGTAATTATGATGCCCAGAGTGACCAATTCATCCAATTATAATTTTGACAATTGACTTCAATGAGAAAGAGCAGTTGCAACATGTGTCTTCTTAGAACACTGGAGTAACAGTGAAGGTGTAAATGTCTTCTATCAATCACAATGACAGGCAATATTCCCTGAAAATCCACAGCTTAGGGTAATCAAGAAGGAACTTTTTAATGAAATTATCACCAATTATCAGGACTGCAAAGGCTGTAAAACCTTCTCTGTATCGTAAGACTTGTATTAGTCCCGTCCCCCTCGGCCAGAATGACTGAGACGGGAGCTGGAAAACAGAGTGTCATGTCCCTGTCGGAATCTGATTCGGAGGGGGAGGTCAAACAGCTGACAGGGAGTGGGATTGTGGCTCTGTTGGTTGTGGAAGAAACTGGGGAAGGGCAAAGTCTAGCTGGGCAGAGCAGGAAAGAGGTAGAGCAAGGGAGAGGGAATTCAGAGGAAGACCCAGGCCCACTCCCTCTTCATCCTAGGGCATGCAGGGAGGAACGGAGAAGGGAGCAACGTGAGTTGTGTGGCTTATGGGGGAGGAAAGGGCCCTGATTCCCTTCATTAGCTGCAGCTGGGAACACAGTGTTTAAAAAGGAAAGCTGCGCACAGCAAGCTGTTGGGAGAAAATTGTGAATTTATCTGGTGTCGCCATGGCTCATCTGTGTTCCAGGGGTCTTCCCAACTGTGAGTTTTGCCGTGCTTTCAAGTCTAAAATCCCTTTTCCTGCCCTGTCAAGTTAATTACTGCAGCTTGGTTTGTTTGGATTTTTAGTTACAGTTTGTATGTACCTTTTTTTGGACTGAATTTTCTCCAGTTAAAGGCTGTTCCTGGGGGAGTTTTTCTCCAGCCAAAGGTAACCTGGACTTTGGGGTTGGAGATAATAAAGGGACTCTTTTTTCTTATTTGACTGTGTTGCCTTTGTCCACGCCCAGGGTCATCACACAGAGGCTTGAAAATGAATCTGTTCAGGGAATAAGAAAACGTCCACAAATATAGAATAACCTTTTTCGTATGGAATTTCAATATTAATCAAAATGCTGGCAAAGGTAAAAAGCAGACTCAAAACTCATCTTGTGGTGGTTATAAGCCAATGTACTATAGTAACAATTTTTACCCTTTCCCTTTACAATGTGCTGATATTCCTTCCTTTCTTCCTTCCCCCTTCCCTCCCTCCCTCCCTCCCTCCCTCCCTCCCTCCTTCCTTCCTTCCTTCCTTCCTTCCTTCCTTCCTTCCTTCCTTCCTTCCTTCCTTCCTTCTTCACATATTGCATGGTGCATATAATCCCTGTATAGTAGGAATAGTGCTTTATGTTCTATTGAGAATTTTAAAGAGTGCAACCAGACTAATATTATACTATAATTTTAATTGCTTCTTTTAATATTTGTTTCTTTTAAACAACTTTTCTTTATGATTCTTAATTATGTATGAGTTAATAAAAATAGCTTCTTGGTTTTTTTCCTCATTAGCTCATGAAAAAAAAAGGGAAAGAAAGGACTAAGAGTTGGTCTCTTTCTTTTCTATGTGCTTTAGAGTTTTCACAATAATTCACTTTTTATTAGTCATACATATATTTGGTGTCATCATAAACTTATATCCAATATAAAAAAGTTGAATTATCTTCTCTATGTAAATTGTCCCTAAAAGTATTTTTTGCAGAGATGATTGGATGGCAAATAGAATGCAGTGTCCTATCCCTGTATCTTTGCTCACTATATTCTCATTTCTGTAAGTGAAAAGGACTCCTGATATAACAATCTCTAATTGAGGTGACATGTAGTAATCCCACATTACAGAATATTGTAGATGGGAGAAGATGGTCTCACAGGTACCCAGGCTGACTCATGAAGGACTTTAAAGATCACAATCATCACCTTTCATGGTATTCAGAAATCACTAGGATAGCTCTCAAAATAAAGGTGTTAAGTGGGTGCCCCAAAATGTAGTCATCCTTCTTCTAGGTTGAGCTTCTGAATTTTTTTTTAAAGGCAGCCCCATGGAGAACCCTGTATGATTTGGGACAGATTAATGGGTGCCATAGTCACTGTAAACTCCTGAGCTACCTGCATTCTGTCTCTCAGGAAGGCAGACTGCTGAAAAAAAAATAAGCCTTGGGAATTCCACTGCCAACCTTGCATTATGGAAGGAAGTCATCTTATAGCAAGGGGAACAATGCAAGAGCAGTATTCTTAGCTTATTCCTTCAGCTCAATTTTATTGAGGCAGCTAAGGCTAATCCAGTTCATTTCCCCCACTCTCTCTTCTAGCAAAAGAACACCTACTCCAGCTATGGCATCATCAGGGGATTCAAATTTCTTAACAACCAGTTCTGTGGGTGTGGCCTACTTTGTGGATGTGGCTTCATGGTCATGTGACTGGGCGGGCGTAGCTTATTGACTGGGCATGGCTTGGTGGTCATGTGACTGGGGGGCATGGCTTGTATGTAAATATTATAAATATTTATGTAAATATTGATTTTTTTAATTAAAAAAGAACAACTTTTACCCAAAAGTAGGCAAAGCAGGCAGGCAGATTGAATTGCTCACAGAATCACAGATTAATTTAGAGATCTATCTATCTGCAATTGGCTACCTGAGTCTGCACTGAAAAGCTTCAGTCCTAAGGAAGGTTCGGCTCTGCTTTTAGATTAGCTAGAAAGCAAGAAATCCAAGGATTTCCTGCTTTCTAGCTAATCTAAATCTCCTGGCAGAGCAGAACAGCTGATGATCAGGGGAAAAAAAAAAGGAAAAATAGCAACTTACCAAACCAGGCAAGTTGGATGGCTCGCATGCCAGGTAAGGAGTGAGTGGGCAAGGAGGAGCAGGGCCAGCCAGTGGAGTGATTTGCCAGTTTTCTGAACTGCGGACAATCATGTGTGTAGTATTTGCAAGAAATTATCAGTTGTGCCGCCTGGACAGCTGACAAGCGCTACGCTCAGTTGTGAAGCATTTGAAAATCCTCTTGTTTCCTACTTTTTCAACTTCAGCTGTGCTGCGCAAAGGAGCTGAGGAGGGAAATGCAGGGAATAAAGGACAGCCTAGAGCCCGAGCAGGCAGGTGGGCCAAACACCGAACTGGTTCAGTGTCAGCTGCTCTTCGCAGCTACAGGTTCTATAGAACCGTGCTGAACCAGTAGCATCCCATCCCTGGGCATCATGGGCCTCACATCAGGAAGTTCTTCTCCCTCCATGGCTGCTGAATTTCTGTTGGCCCCAACACTGTCTGGAGCTGCCCAAGGCAATCCAATTCATGCCCTTTATTCCTTCTTCCTGCCTGCTCCAAACCTCATCTGTCTTACCACATTAGACTGTAGCCAGTCGAGCCCGAGTAGTTCCATCCTGATTTCTTAGACAGGTTTGGACATGTCTTCTTTTTCTGTATGGGCTTGATGGCATGTGATTGTTCAATCTGTCAATCAATCATAGGGTTTCTCAACCTTGGCTATTCTAAGATAGGTGGATTTCAACTCTAGAAAAGTTGAGGTTGAGAAATACTGATCTAGACCAAAGAAGTTCCTTACTCAGTCTGATGGACAGATCATATGAGCCAATTTGGCTTAGCAGGGAAATAGTTATGTATTCACAGCTTTTCTTGGAAACACAACTACCCAACAACAATTAGTTACTTTAACTTAATTAAACAGTTATGGAGGATATTTTTTTTTAAATATTTACATATATTCTTCAAGGAACTCTGTGCTAGAATCACCTGGAATTAATTTCACAAAGAATTCTGGCCATGTGTATGTTAATCTTATTCACAAAATGCTTACCTGACATTTTTTTTTAAAAAACAAGAATGTTAGAGAAATGGATGAGAATATTTTTTTATGGGCCTTTTCTTTATGTGTCAATAGGTAAACTTTAAAAACAATACCTATGCTCTTTGATCATCAATTTATAAGTATAGAAATAAGAGTAGTTTTTTTTTTTTTTGAATGGGTAGAAGGGAATATCTATGTAATTACAGTTCAAACTGATTCTTAAATCATTCTTGAATGTGAGTATAAACTTGTTGAAAAGCTAGAAAATGTTTCCCTAATTAATTCCCTGGAGAATAATTAGTGCAGCTGAAAATATAAAATTTAAACCTCTCTGGCGACTTTCTTTATCACCATTGTATGGAACCCTAATAAAAGCACTATACTTCGTAAGAGCTAATGCACTTATAAAATGAAGAAAGCATAAAATATTTGTGTAATAACCCAGAGAATGGAGTATGAACCAAGAAGCTCATTTAAATAAATATAACCAGTATAAAGAAGAATAGGGCAATATCTGATTCTGCACTTCTAGCATACTGCTTGCAATACAGAGTATTTCCCCTCCAACTTTTCAATCCTTTCATTGCTGACTGGGCGGAAATGATGACTAATTTATTCAAGATTAGGAGTGATCTAAGCCTGTAATTCTGTTGCTGTAGATAGAAAAGTGTGTGTTCTCAAATCACACCTGCTTTTCCTTAACTAGAAAGAAAAGAAAATGAGGAGATATATACAATGCTGTGTTGAAAATTCTCCTGGCATCTGCAGGAGAAGCTGTTGTAAAAATGCCTAATTTTCAGGGGCCCCTCTGTCAGGTGTATCAGAAAGGAGCTTCTCTTGCATTACTCTCAGGCTGTGCAATTTATAACCCTTTTTTGTGCGGCCTGCTACACTCTGCCTTTAGAAGAAAACTAGATAACCCATGCCCTGTTGAGTCATGATTTCAGAAATATGTCAGTACCTAAACAGAAAAACAGAATAATCACTGGTAGGCAAAAAAAACCAAACAAACAGTGGGAGTAGAAGGGACTTCCAACTTTCTGCCAGTTTCTCTATTGAGTTTCCTTGTGGAAACTGGCAGGGAGCATCAGAAATCTTCCTTTCTGTTCTGGATTGGTTATATTTGAAATACTTACTGTTCATTGGTCTACATTCCGGCGGGAGATCCTCGCCCCGTCATTGGCTGACTTAGGCGCAGGAGCCCTTTAAAAGAAGGGCTGCCGCGCCGCCGAGTCAGTCGGTGTTCCTGTAAATAAACAAAAAGACTGAATCACTAACCGTGTGTGCCTCGTTATTGCCGCTACAAAACACTGGCGACGAAGGTGGGATCGAGGCAACACGTTTAGAGAGTGAATAGCGGCGGAGAGCGAGCGGCATCATGTCCGGAAGCAACGCCCCGCCAGAGAAATTCAATCCGGCAAAGGAGGAATGGCAGACGTATGTGGACCGCTTCCTCATGTTTTTGGAGAGTAGCGATCTGAGCGGAGTGTCGGATCATCGGAAGAGAGCGGTTTTCTTGACCCACTGCGGCCAAGCCGTTTTTCGGATGGCAAAGGCGTTAGCGTCTCCAATCGATGTCAAAACGCTAACCTGGCCCGAGCTAGAAAAGATCCTGCGAAAACACTACGCTCCCACAGTCTCCTGCCTGATTAAGCGCCATGAGTTTTACCTCCGGAATCAAAAAGAAGGTGAACCTATCGCTGATTTCGTGGCAGATTTAAGAGAAATAGGAGGGGAGTGCGAATTCTCGGATTTCAACGAGGCTCTGAGAGACCGGATCGTATTAGGCTTAAAAGATCCAATATTGCAGAGTAAGTTACTAAACCGACCCAAGATAACAGCCACAGAGGCCATTGAAGAAGCCACCGCAGCCGAAGCTGCTCACAAATCGGCGGCAAGAATGAAACAGATTAATCAAGCTGCACACCACAATCCCAAAGAGGCCACCAAAACTGAAGACGAACGGGGAAAAACCTCAACACACTACGAGGATCTGGAAACTGAGACCAGTAGTGAAGAAGACGAGGTTTGCCACCTAAAAGCCACGAGAGGGAAAAAAGAGCGGGCAAACAGGCGGTTTGATTTTGAATGCAACCGTTGTGGTGGAAACCACCCCAGATCAGAGTGCCGTTTCGTAGACGCAATATGCAGAAAGTGTGAAAAGAAAGGGCACATCGCAAGAGTATGCAGAGCCAGATCAAGCTACAGCCCCAGGCAGAGAGAAAGTCCTCCTCCAAGAGAGAGAGAAAAGAAAACAAGCAACCGTTGGAGCCAGGAAGGAAGGAATAGAAAATTTAAAGAGTCATCTTACAAGAAAGAAGAAACTCACCAAACAGTAATAATTGGACACTCTAATACAAAAAACGTTAAAAAAGTCCACGTTCAAGTAAGAATTGAAGGAAAAAATTGTGAAATGGAAGTGGACTCGGGATCATTCCTTTCCATGGTCTCGTGGGACACTATCAAAGACTTGATCCCAGACATACGGCGAAGCGAACTAGACAAACAGAACTTAACGCTTAAAGACTACCAGGGAAACAAAATTCCGGTAGTAGGGATTGGACATTTCCAGGTAACCTTCAAAAACCACACCGAGATTCTTCCCCTAACAATTGTGGACCGGAACAGACCAAGCCTTTTAGGACTGGAATGGTTCGAACCGCTTGGAATAGGGATGACCGGTATCAACCATATTACAGACGCTGACTGGGAGGCAGACCTCATTCAAGAATTCCAGGACCTGTTCAGCGAAGAATTAGGCAAGTACCGGGGTAACCCGATATCTTTTAACATAGACCCTAAGGTAGCCCCAATTAGACTAAAGGCAAGACGGGTACCTTTTGCTTTAAAGCCAAAAATAGAAGAACAACTGGATAAACTAGTCAAGCAAGGGGTCCTCGAACCAGTTGACCACGCTAAATGGGAGACCCCTATAGTGACCCCTATAAAAGCGGACGGGTCGGTTCGTATTTGTGGGGACTATAAGGCGACCCTTAACCATGCATTACAACAGAGCGCATACCCCGTGCCTGTCGTACAACACTTGTTACATTCTATCAAAGGCGGAAAAATTTTCGCTAAACTCGATTTGGCTCAGGCTTACCAGCAACTGCCCGTTGACGAAAAAACAGCTGAAGCCCAAACTATTGTGACACACCGGGGCGCCTTTAAATGTAATCGCCTCCAATTTGGCGTTAGCGTGGCACCTGGCATTTTTCAATCTCTTATGGAACGCCTCCTTCAAGGAATTCCAGGGGTCATCCCATATTTCGATGACGTCCTGATTGCAGCTAAACACAAATTGCAACTGCGAGACCGCCTAAGAAAAGTGCTTACCAAATTTACTGAGGCTGGTTTAAAAGTCAAAAAAGACAAATGCACCCTAATCACAGACAAAATAGAATTCTTGGGATACCAAATTGATGGCAACGGCATCCACCCAACAGCAGGAAAAACCCGTGCCATCAAAAATGCCCCCACCCCAACTAACAAAGCTGACCTACAAGCCTTCCTAGGGTTAATAAACTTTTATCATGTCTTTTTGCCCCAGAAAGCCACGGTGGCGGAACCCTTGCATAGACTTTTGGACAAAGACACGTTGTGGAAGTGGGGAAATCGGGAAGAAACAGCATTTAACAAAATTAAAGACATGATCACTTCAGCAAAGGTACTAATACAATATAACGAGACTTTGCCATTGTTATTAACTTGTGATGCCTCGCCTTTTGGGATCGGAGCTGTCCTGAGCCACCTTCTACCTAACGGCAGAGAGGCTCCGATTGCCTTCTATTCAAAAACCCTGTCTAAAAGCCAAAGAAATTACAGTCAACTGGACAAGGAGGCACTAGCCATAATTTCTGATATTAAACGTTTCCATGAATACCTGTATGGCCGACCATTTTCTATTATCACCGACCACAAACCCCTACTAGGTATTCTGGTGGGAGACAAACCAACTCCTCACATTTTATCACCCAGAATGACAAGATGGTCAGAGTTCCTTGCCGCTTACAATTACACCTTGTCTTACCGTCCGGGTCCGTCCATCACGCACGCAGATGCTTTAAGTCGTTGCCCGTTACCAGACACTGATCCTGAACCAAACCCCAGCACCTCAACATTTTTGATTGAAACCCTGCCCGACCTCCCGATGACAGCAGCAGACATCGCGCACAAAACCTCTAACGACCACCTACTGCATACCGTGAGTAGGTGGATCATAAAGGGATGGCCAGACTCTGATTTACAAGAACATTACAAACCATTTAAACAGAGACAAATGGAACTTTCCGTGCTAAAGGGTTGTGTACTATGGGGGGATCGAGTGGTCATTCCACTAAAACTTCGAAATCCCATATTGAGACTATTGCATGAGGGACACCCCGGGGTGGTGAAAATGAAAAGTTTAGCCAGGAGTTATGTATGGTGGCCTGGGTTAGACAAGGATGTTACCGACTGGGTCGTGGGTTGCCAGCCCTGCCAGACATCCTGGCCCTCACCCCCAAAGGCGCCAGCCACTGAGTGGGATCTACCTAGGGGCCCTTGGTCTAGAATCCACATAGATTTTGCGGTTCCGACTAAGGGGCATACCTTCTTGATTCTGGTAGACGCTTATTCAAACTGGCTAGAAGTAAGCCTAATGAAATCAACCTCTTGCGAGGCTGTCATACGACAGCTCAGTCAATGGTTTGCCACCCACGGATTACCAGACGTCCTGGTATCTGACAACGGCCCTCAATTCACGGCTACAGAATTTGAGGGTTATTTAGCAAGCTTGGGCATACGCCATGCCCTAACCGCGCCGGCACATCCGGCAGCGAATGGACGGGCCGAACGCATGGTCCGGTTTACCAAGGAGACCCTTCTTAAGTTAGACCAGGGCCCTATACAAGCACGCATCGACAAATTATTATTTATCCAACACACTACACCTAGTAGCACTACTAACAAAACTCCTGCTGAATTACTTATGGGGAGGAAATTACGTTCCCCTCTAGATAGACTACACCCTACATACTCTACAGACAAGCCTCTAGATTCTTCAACCAGAGTCCGAACATTCCGAATTGGGGATTTAGTTTACGCTAAAAACCTGGTAGGGCACCCCTTATGGGTGCCAGCCACCATCACACATCTAACCGGACCACGTTCTTACCGGCTTACCACGTCTGATGGCAAAAGCTGGAAGCGACACATCGACCAACTTCGAACTCGCACCCTTCCCAGACCTTGCGATTTTCCTGGGGGGGAAGGGGAGCAACCACCAAGCAGTCAAGATAAGGAAAGCCCACTAACAAACAATGACGCCCTAACTCACACACACACACCCTCAAATCTAGCTCCGGTCGGGTCTCGCTGCTACGCACCTGATCCTGGAGAACGTCCCGCTGAAACATCTGACAGGACCGACGATAATCCAGGCCGGGCAGGGAGCGGCATGGTCACATCAACTAGCCTAGCTAGGCCCGTTGGTAGTGACGCAGCCGGCTCGACCTGCTCGAAGTTTCCAGGGCCGGAGGCGAGAGGAGCAACAGGTCCTTCCGCACCAGCCGATAGCAACGATGCAACTGAGCCGCGCAGGTCCAGTCGGACCCACAGGAGCCCCGCCTATCTACGTGATTACGTAACATAGGCGCAGCTCCTGATTGGTCAGACTGGACCAAGGAGGGAGGGGTGTTCTGGATTGGTTATATTTGAAATACTTACTGTTCATTGGTCTACATTCCGGCGGGAGATCCTCGCCCCGTCATTGGCTGACTTAGGCGCGGGAGCCCTTTAAAAGAAGGGCTGCCGCGCCGCCGAGTCAGTCGGTGTTCCTGTAAATAAACAAAAAGACTGAATCACTAACCGTGTGTGCCTCGTTATTGCCGCTACAAAACACTTTCCTTTCCTTTCCTTTCCTTTCCTTTCCTTTCCTTTCCTTTCCTTTCCTTTCCTGTCCTTTCCTGTCCTTTCCTTTCCTTTCCTTTCCTGTCCTTTCCTTTCCTTTCCTTTCCTTTCCTTTCCTTTCCTTTCCTTTCCTTTCCTTTCCTTTCCTTTCCTTTCCTCCCCTCCCTCCCTTTCCTTTCCTTTCCTTTCCTTTCCTTTCCTTTCCTTTCCTTTCCTTTCCTTTCCTTTCCTTTCCACCGTGATCCTAACCCTTCCAAACAGGCAGCTAAGTGGCTGCTGGAGGGAATGAGGGATTGCAAGACTGGCTGAGAAACTGTTATGAAACATTGAAAATGAAGGTCACATGACTGCAGCAGCAGCCAGTAGCACTGAAGCTGCCACAATTTCCCCAATTTTCATTCCATCGGGAGTCATGAGTCCTGGATTTGAGACACCTTCTGTAAATTATCCCACCGAGGTACCTTGATTCAAAACCTGAGTGAAAATGGTGCCTCAAAAATATGACGCACTGTTTCACCCTGTTAAAGGTTATGGTTTTGGTAGTGTATAGATTGCTACGTTTTAAAATAAATGCCCCTAGCTGGGGTATTCTGGGAGCTGAAATCTACATTGTTTTCAAATTGCCAAAGCTGAAAAACTTTGAAGAAGGCAGGGATTGCCTGAAGAAGGCAGGAATTGAATATGAAGGGAAGCTTTCCAACCTGTGATTTCTCTCCAGACAGTGGGTACCTCTTGCTTATCTGGACTTGTAAATGCCATGTGTTTATGTGATGGTTCTCAACAATGAATGGTGAAAAAGATTGATAGAGGAAAAGGAAGACTCTGGATCAGGATCAAAACCTAGAGGATCAAATCCTCCCCCCTTTATTTATTTATGTATTTATTTATAAAAGAACAACCACCACATTGAAAATTTTGTTAATCCCAAATAATTCCAATTTTCCCAAAGAGGGAACCTGCAACAAAATACATTTTCCAAAGAAAAAGTAGGGGGCAATTTCTTCTCCATCCCACTATCACATTCATTAGGTTTCATTACCATAATTAATAAAAAAAATACAAACGCCCAATTATTTTTGAAAAACCAGCTATTTCATTCCCTCAAATGGGAGGAAGAGTAAAAGCTTTTTTTGATGGGTTTAAAACACTCACAAGTCTTCCTTCCCATTTCAATGCAGCACTTCCTACAAAATTAAGGCCAAAATCTCTTCTCTCTCAATTTCCTGAAAGTTTCCATCTCTGCAAAAATGTTGGATATTTTACTTCCATGATTCAGCAGCTTCTCACACAAACAAGAGTGCCATGTTTCCACAGAGCACAATGTCTCGCTCCTGGCACTGAGAGTGCAGAGCCAGTGTGAGGCTCTGGTAACCATTCTTTGAAACAGAATTCCTAGAATGTGAGAAGCGTTATCTTTTGATCCAGGCAAACAAAGGCCAAGAATATGCATTTACTCTCAAAAGAAATTGCTTTAAGAGCAGGTCATTAAAAGGAAAAAGCAATCTATAGTTGGCCTTTTTCAGGGCCTGCTTGTTTTATTGCTTTAAAACAGAAGTCCATGCATTCTAGCACTGGCGTAGCTTCTCTTAAACTACTGAGGCATACAAGGGAGGAATTTAGATCAATAGGCTCTTATTGACATAAAGCAATGCTTATATGTCTGTCATTAAACCAATGACCCCTTTTACCTAAACTGTGTATGCTTAGCTGTAGCTGCAATCAGAAAGGGAAGGAGCAAGATTGAACACAATTAAAACCAGAGCAGGAAAGGAAAAAGGGGAAAAGAGAAAAGGGGAAAAAGAGAAAAAGGGGAAGGGAAAGGAAAGGAAAGGAAGCTAACTTCACAATTAAGTCAGTCGTTTGAATCTGCTGAGAGGAACGTTTACCAACTTTATATTTACATATAGTCACTTGGAAGGCCCCTGTCAACAGCGACTGCAATGGGCAATTATGAGCTAGTAAATCTTAGCTTTGGAGGGCAAACTGACCTTCAACTCTTACTCATGGCTCTGATTAAGTGGACATATTTACTTATGACGCAAAGTTGGTCTGAGCTTTGTTGAATCCCACTTTCTCATACTTAACACCCGATAAATCTGGGCTATGAAAAAAAAATCCTTCTATGGGAGGTGGTTAAGAAGAGATGAAAAGTGATATTTTAAATGGTAAAGGAACACAGAAAGAGTTCATAAATGTTAACACATTTAGGAGGCCCAGAAAATTAGCCTGACATGTGAAGTACCAATCATGGACGTAAGTTAGATTAGGCAGGACACTGCTTAGGAATCCATATGAGAGGCATGTTAAACACTTGTAAATGTAAAAAATACTTAACCCCTTGCATAAAATCTTGCATTGCTTGTGTGTGTGTGTGTGTGTGTGTGTGTGTTGAGATTGCTAATGCCTATTTATGAATATGCTTCCCAAAGAAAACAAAGAAAGGCCAGTTATTTTGAGAAAAAATGTTGCTGTAATTCCATGAAGTTCTTGGAGACTCTGCCTTTCATAGGACTTTTGAACTCCCTTGGAATATCACTATCAAGGCTGGACAAAGTATCCAAGGGGGCACTTTGCAAACCATGCAGGCATGAATACAGCTAGTTCTTGTTTAGCAACGGCATCACTTAGCAACCTCTTGAAATTACAACATGATGAAAAAAATAACCTTACAACTAATTCTTGCAATGTCTCTACGGAGATTCTCAGTTATCCAGGTCATGGTTGTCCCAAAGGTGCTTTTTCCCAGAGGTAACTGGACTTTCTGGTTTTTCTTTGAAGATGTTTTGCTTCTCATCCAAGAAGAGCTGAAGAAGCTTCTTGGATGAGAAGCAAAACATCTTCAAAGAAAAAACAGAAAGTCCGGTTGCCTTTGGGAAAAAGCACCTTTGGGACAACGAATGTTCACATTTATGATTTTTGCAGGTCTGTAAAACAGAGGAAAGCTGACGTAAGATTGTAAGCCCAGTCATGGTTTCACTCAGGGACTGCTTCACTTAACAACCAAGTTGCTGATCCCAAAGGTGCTCAGTAAATGAGTACTATATCTGTATAGCATTCTTCCTCAAAGTGTAACAATAGGGAGGTTGTCTAGAAATGTTGTGAGGTGGCTTTGAAATCTGCTTGGACATGTCTGGGCTGGCAATCCCAGTGGAAGTATTGTCTCTGCGTATACATATTCAGGCAGTTGGGGAAAGCCATTAAATCAGCCATACTGAAAAGGCAGCAGTTTTGACACTTAAAGGAGAAGTGCATCCTTTACAAATGCTTGCATAGCCTTAGCATTATATTTCAAGGGAGTTCCAAGGGGCCCCAGATCATCATTCACATGTATACATATGCATTCTCTGTCTCTCTGTCTCTCTCTCTCTCTCAGTTTCTCTCTCTGTTTTTCTCTCTGTGTGTTTTTCTCTCTCTTTTTTTCTCTCTCTCTCTGTCTCTCTCGGAGCTATAGATGGGTAACTCAGTTGAAATAATGCTTCAATTACTGATGCTCATTGTATGAAAACTCAATTCCAAATGATCTGTAAAAATTTTGTTTCATAGAACTACTCATTGCTGTGGCTTGTACGATTATTCATGTAAACATTGATTTAAAAAAATTATGTATGTTCTAGTCATTGTAGCTTTTAAATTTGATTTATAGATGGGGAAAATGCCCATACTGATGATGCAAAAGTGATTTAAGACTCAGCGGGGGTAAAAGGCACCATCTGGAACAGAGCCTGTTTTTTGCTTAATGCTGCTTCACACAAGAAAAATGGTGTGGAAATGACTGGGCAGCTCTTACTGCTCTAAGAGAGGCTTTGCCAGTGTGGAGATGGGGCAGATCCTGAAGTGGTAGGTTTAACTCTCTGTCAGAACCAGATCTTGCTTTACTAGGAAGCTCCTTCCAGTGCTGGATCTCTGCAACTCTTCCCCTTTTACTTTGCTAGAAGGTTCCTACCCTGGGAAACTCCCTTGTGGCATGGTATCAAGTCTACAATCTGTTGCATGCAGCGACACCACTCAAGAAGCAGGAGAAGATCTCATGGTGGGTTAATTGGCTGTAGCGAGTATCTAGTTAAAATGTGAGAGTTCTGTGGCCTGCTGGCTTGCTATGGGGAGAATCTGAGAGAGGACAGCAAAAATGACTTCATGCAGCCATGTTCTCTCACATGGAGTAATCAGTGGTGGAATTAATTTTTTTTTACTACTGGTTTTGTGGCCGTAGCTTGGTGGGCGTGGCTTGGCTTGGTGGGTGTGGCTCAGTGGGCGTGGCAGGGGAAGGATATTGCAAAATCTCCATTCCCACCCCACCCCACCCCACTAACCTGTTTTCCAACTCTGTTCTCTTGTGCAGGTCAACAAAAGAAGACCCAGCCAATCAGCTGGGACTCGGGAGGCAGAGAATGGATGCGGGCAGGGCCAGTCAGAGGTGGTATTTGCCGATTCTCCAAACTACTCAAAATTTCAACTTCTGGTTCTCCAGAACTGGTCAGAACCTGCTGAATACCACCTCTGCTGCTAATGTTGTTTGCTAACTGCTGTAGAAAAGTGGAAGGAAGGGTGTGTGTGTTAGCATACTTCAAATCACTCATTATTGCATCATCCATTAAATTGCCAGCATTGTTGCATCATCATGCAATTAGCTGGATTTCCCCCCAGTAGAAGTTGGCACTTTTTCTTAAATTCGGAAAAACCAAAATCATCTGGCCTCAGTTATGGGCTGGGAACAAGAGGAAGCTCCTTCAAAACCAGTTGGCAAACTATCTGAAGCTGAAGTAGGGAGGAATCTGTAGGTGTGCCCCAACATTTGCACAGCCTAATAGTAAACAAGTATTGGAGAAAGAAAGAAAAAATAGAAACTTTTCTATTAGTTTAACTGTTACAAACATGCATTCCATGCTAATTCTCTTCCTCTCTCTCTCTCTCTCTCTCTCCAAATTACTCTTTCTGAAAATGCACAATTACACAAATTAGAAGCCTTCCAAAGAGACTGTTTGTAATGTTTACAATGTAGTATAATTGTGACAAATGCTTTAATTGTTTCCCACTGATAGCAGGCCTCGTTCTGCTTTGTGAGAGCAGCTCAGCCTGCATTTTTAAAGGTAATGCGTATACTTGTGTTAAAGATTTATTCTTTCCCTCAATGTCAGAATCTGCCAATCTGCTTCCTGAAAAGATTACTGCCGAGTTGCTTGACTAAATTATAAATTAAAACATCTGTATTCAGTTCTTCATAAATGAAGGCTCCAACGCTGTGAGTTAATCTATTCCCACTGATTCTTGTCTGGAAAATAAATGTTCCATTTATTTTTCATTCAGTGCTGAATGGAAAGTAGAAAAATGAGAGGCGAGAGAAGACGTTTGCTATTAAGAGGAATACTGTACCTGCTTTTTAGCCTTAAGAATTTAACTAATTCTCTTGTTTGACAGTTGATGTGGCCAATTTGGTTTCCAAAGGCTTTTCAATATTTCTGCTGTGACATTTGGCCCAAGTGTGAAGTGAGTTATAATTGCATACACTCCTTTCCTAGCTGTGGGGTTGGTTCATAATTTGTTCATCCAGATTCCCTGGGGTACCAGGGATGGGCAATTGTAACTGCTTCCCTCCTGCTTTTCTTTTCCAACTGCCAGTGATTCATTTATTCATTTATTTATTTATTTATTTATTTATTTATTTATCGTATTTTTATACCGCTCCCTCTCCCAAAAGGGACTCGGGGCGGTGTACAGTCTAAACATATAAAGATACAGTCAACAGTAACAGTAATTAACTCAGAATTGAATATAGATAGATGAAAATAGGATAAATGAGTAAAATAAGTAAGTAAGTAAATGATTGAGTCCCATCAAATAGAATTAAAAGTCTTATTTGAATCTAAAATTTAAAAATCTCAGAAAACCTTTAATTGGCTAGGCCGTGGCTAGATGTACCACACTGGACAGACACGTCATTTTGCAATTCAAACAAGAAGAGCAAGAGAGCGCTATAAAGGATTTGCCTTCAGGAATTGGTGCAAAACCAGTCCTCAGGATAATAGGATTGGTTTATTAACCATTGAAAGGTTTCCAAATCCAATTCAAAGTTGAAGTTTTGACTTAAATGCATGGAGGACCATCTCCAATGGAAATCTGCCCAGCCCGTGTGTGTCTATCTTAAGGGATAGCTTTGGGTTTGCTTCTTGTATCAGATCAAAGAGAAGTCTGTGGCCCCAACCTTTGGAACATCTTCCAAAGTATTGTTTTCTTTCCTATGCTTTCTGCAGATACAGAACAAGGATATGACCAACTTTATTCAATTCAATTCAATTTAATATATTTATTTGTTGGGTATTTCATTTTTTTAAAATATGTTTTATTATTGGTGGTGTTGATTTATCTTGGGTGGACTGCCTTATTTCTGTGATGTATATATTTATTGCTGAGAATGAGCTTGAAGCAACTGAGTTCTGTATTTTTATTGTTATTATTATTGTATTATTGTAAACTGCCTGGATCATATGAGCTGGAAATATATAAGCACTGTGAAACAAATAAATAAAAAAAGCTGTTGTTATGCTTACTCCCAATATATTAAATATTTGAACTCTTCAGTCACATATTTTTTTCCATCTGGACTATCTCAAGAGTTAAGCAAAGATTGCTGGGATTGCACTGGCAAGAAGTTATAAATGGAGGATTAATTTCCTCCAAGAATCTGAAAATGTATCATAACTAAAATCCCACAAATGCAAACCTAGAGTTTTTTCCCACGTCTGGAAGGAATTGTTTATCTACTCACCCTTGAGTGATCAGAAACTATACCTGAGTAAAATTTATTGTCCCCATTGCTGCTCTCTTTTCTTCTATTTCTATTGCCCCTGTTCCCAATCTGGCGATCGATTCTTATATATTTTAAAGGCTTTTATAGATGTGTGTATGTGAGAGAGATGACATAGATGATAGATAGATAGATAGATAGATAGATAGATAGATAGATAGATAGATAGATAGATAGATAGATAGATGTGTGTGTGAGAGAGAAAGAGATGGACAGATGGATGGATAGATGATAGATAGATAATAGATTCCCTTTCAACTTTCAGTTAACCTTTTCCTAACATTTACTGTAAAAGAACTCTATTTTACAAGCAATATTTTAATCATGTAGCTATTGTCCTTTTTCATATTTATTTCTATATAAAAATGTATAGTAACACTTGATATATATTTAAGAGCCTGTATTCAGTTTGCTTATTCATAAATGTTACATTAAGCTTACTGCTCTGCTGAATCCCTAGCTGTTAGTATCACAAACCATTTCATATGTGACTGGGCATCCTGATGGGAAACCCAGTTCTCCGACATCATGGAATTAATTAAATCAATAATTTTTGCCAATGTCTTGGGCGGGTGAATTCTGCACAAACTTGCTGATAATCCTTGTATTCCTAATCCCAGAAAAGAAAGATATTATCCTCCAGATGTCAACTTTCTAGGTGGGGTACAAAGCTTTAAGCAAAAGTGGGAAAAATTCATTAACATTCAGATTACATGTCATTTTGATTCACACTCTGTGAGGAAGCTAATTTGAACTGAAGCCAGCCTTGCAGTGTGATGACAACACAAGATGTTCCTCTAACACTCCTTTGTTACTAATGATTCTTTGAATGGCAGCTGTACTTTCTGAGCTCAGTGTGATACTTCTAATACTTCTAACACCATCAACTAGCCTTGTGTATCACCTGATAACACCATGCAATGTGAACCTAAGCACAGCACAGTTGTAAACTTTGACTTACCCAGCACCTACCATTTCATATTCTGGAATATGGCTGAAAGTCAAATATGCTTAATGATAGCCCTATCAACGGTTACCATCTCCAGAAGATTCTCATAATTGATGACCAAAGAACTGCAGCAAATAAAATGATCCGAAGTGTTTGAACAGTTCTTATCTTTTGAATTTCCTTATCTCTTTTCCCAAGTAGTATCCGGGTACAATTCTTTGGTTGCAGGATGTAAGATTTTGATCTATCTACAAAACATCCAGCTGATAATTTAGCACAGACAATAGATAACTGCAGCCTTTGTGGAAAAGAGAAAGATCAAAAGAACTACTCTACAGAGTACAAATGGTGAACTTGTGCCTTACTGACAGGGCAAGCCACTAGTACACTGCATAGAAAGAAAGCAACCCTACTCCCTTTTAGTACTGATGATGTTACCTGTTCAGGTAATGAAACATCTGCAAGAAAACAACCAAGCTCAGTGAGCCCCAAGGATGCCATGTGTTCCCCACTCTGTTAAGGAGGTGAAGAAAAAGGGTTCTTGATGATAGATGCCATTCAGACAGGTATGTTGTAGCTCTTATATTGCATATATTGTAGCTCCAAATCATTTTATCCTTTAGAACAGGGGTCACCAACCTTTTGGACCTCAGGGACCACCAAACTCATAATGTTAAATCCCGCGGACCAGAGACCCTGGGAAAATCCCAAAAAAAGCCTGCAGGAAAATTCCCTGCCCCATTTTCCTACCAATCGATCATTCTTTATTTGGGATTGCAGGATACTGTCTCCAGCTCCGTTCTCAGGGAGAGAGAGAGAGAGAGAGAGAGAGAGACTTTTGGCTTCATGCAAGAAAAACAGCAGAAGTCTTTCTTTCTCTCCACCAGAAATGAGTCTTTGTGAGACTTATCATGCCAGCGCAGCCTCTTGGAGCAGGAGGCCTTGCAGGATCCCAAAGACTCATTTCTGGCGGAGTTTGGGGGAGAGAAAGAAAGTCTTTTGCTGCTTTCCTTGCGTGCAGCCAAAAGCATAAGAAAGAAGCAGAAAGAAGCAGCCTGATGGCAAGGCGAGGTGCGTGGAGTGAGTTGGGCAAGTTCCCCCCTTCCATCCTTCCCCCCTCCCCTCACTACCTCATGTTCTTCTCAATGCAAGCAACGCAAGCCTTGTGTTCCCACAGGCCATGTGGGCGGCGCAGCCTTGTGCTTCCCTGCAGCCTGGATTAATTGCTTCGGGGGGTGCTTCGGGGGTGACATTTCTCTGTGGACCACCAAACTTTTCTCATGGACCACCAGTGGTCCCTGGCCCACTGGTTGGTGACCACTGCTTTAGAACAGATAAATAATACGTTTTTGCTGTGATCAGATCTCTCTTTTCTTCTACATGTAGGGCAGTGTCTGGGATGAGCCAGTAACACATCCAGTCCATCAGCAAATTAAAGGAGATCATCTACTTTGCATCTCTTGATAAAACAATATGAGCAGCTGATATTAGAATCAGTATATTACAGAGTTGGAAAGAACAATTAAGTCCAACTTTCGGCTCAGCATAAGAACCTCAATCAAAGCGCCCCAGATAGATGATTGCCTAGCTTCCATTGGAACACATCCTCTTTGACAAGACTGTTGACAGCCTGAAATTGTGCACAACTCAGATAAATGTTTATTGCTCTGACGAATCTCAGCTTGCTTCCTAGGTTCTTTATGCACATTCCATATTGAAGAGGTGGTTTAATTTTGCTGATCCTCTCTTGTCCTTTTTTATGTAAATGTCCATAAACCTTTTTCTGTGTGAACAAGAATTTTTACATAATAAAAGCACCCAAGTAAATCTGTGGTTACCGGCACAGAGCAGAAAATTTATCCATTTTGTGTTATGATTTAATTTTAAAGTCTGGATGTCTTAAGATGCATTTGTTACTTCTGACCTACTTTTTAAATCTTTAATATTTCAGTTTGGATTTGTTCACAACATGGTGCTTGAAGATATGCCCACTCTCCAGCCAGGCAGGATTTAACTAGCAATTTTATAGATCTGTGCAAGGAAAATAAAAAAGACCACAACTTGATTCTGTCTCATTTTCTGAATATGCAATGTTAACTCTATCAATATTTCTGCTTCTTCTAAGTCTTCATTTACCATTTTTAGGTGTCTGAAAACAGAAGGGGTTGCCTGCCCTGAGACAAGCAATTCTACTTTTTCACACTAGTTTATTGCCTGATTTGATATTGTTCTCAAATGCAGACAGATGTCTATTACTTCTTAATTATTTATATATAATTAAAAATAAATTATTAGGAAATACAGTGTCAATTCCCCCCCCCCCTCTTTTTCACTGGCCTGGGGAAAAGATAGGAAGCGGGAGATTCATTTTGTACAAACTGGTGTTTGTTTGTTTTTTGGCTTGGGTCTTCTGACTTTCTTTCAGATCCAGTTGATCTCCAGATTCTACAAATTAAATAAATAATCCTGCAAATTGAATATAACTGATATCTGTATGTTTTCAGTTTAATGTGCATAGAAGCCTCATAATCTTTAATATCAAGGAATAAAACCTATCATGTATCTTTATATATGGATGGATACACACACACACACACAAACACAAACACACACACACATACACATAAACACAAATAATCTTCAGGCTGGTGCTTTCAGCTTTGTGCTTGTGTGAGCAAAGCATGATCTGAACTGCTGTCTCCCTATATATACTGGTGGGGACGTTGGCTATGTTGTCATTTCTTGATTGGTTGATGGAGTTGATGTTTGAATATTGGCTGGCTTTTTCTTAAGGCTGAGGTATTGGCTGTGTGTCTATTAGCCTCCTGTGTTATAATGACTTGGGTAATGGGCTGTGTGATGACCTTCTGAGTTCTAATCTTGTGACTTCCTGGGTCTTGTGCTATAATCTCCTGGGTCATAATGACCTGGGTAACAGGCTGTGTGATGACCTTCTGAGTTTTAATCTTGTGATTACCTGGGTCTTGTGCTATAATCTCCTGGGTCATAATGACCTGGGTAATGGGCTGTGTGATGACCTTCTGAGTTCTAATCTTGTGACACCCTGGATCTTGTATTGTAATCTCCTGGGTTGTTGGCTGTGTTGCAACATCCTGAGGTTTTGTGGTGTAGCCTCCTGTGATGTGATATCCTGAGCGGGTGGCTGTGATGTGATGTTCCAGGTTTTGGTTTGGCTCTGAGTTTGAGGCCTGGCTCTGTGTTCATGGCGTGTGTCCGTTTGCTTGGTTTGGGGGTCGGGGTGTGTGGCAGCTGGTGATGCAACCATGGTCTGGTTTCTGGATGGTAGTTGCCTTTCAGCTATGGGGTGGGTTTGGGTTTGAGTCTGGCAAGGGAGATTGGTGATGGCATCATGTGTTGTTTTGGGTCCAGTGTTGGTTTTGGTGGCTGGGACTTGTTTGTTGATAAGGGCTAGTTTCCAAATGTCTGGTAGGCGGGAGGCATCATCCCGTTTGTTCATGTTATGGGGGTTCTCTATTTCGATGGCTTCCCTGATTATTATCTTGTTGAAATGTTCAGTATTGGAGATTAATTTGGTTCCCTCAAAATTAATTTCATGTCCTGTGGCTTTAAGATACTGGAAAAGGGAGGAAGAATTTTCTTCTTTTCTGACTGCGTTCTTGTGTTCTGCGATGCGTGCATTTATTCTCCTGTTGGTTTGTCCAATGTATGTGGCTGGGCAATTGTTGCATGGTATTTCATAAATTCCTTGGTTTTCTAGTTGGATCTTGTCTTTGGGGTTTCTTAGGATGTTGGCTATTTTTTGGTCAGTACTGAAGGCTGTCCTGATATTGTGTTTGTTGAGAATTTTGCTGATTTTATCTGTGGTGCCTTTGATGTAGGGAAGGAGAGTGATACTGTTGTCCTGTTCTGTGTCTCAGTTTCTGGGGGGTGTCTCCTTTAGGATTAGGTTGGTAATTGTGTTTCTTTGGAATCCATTGGAAATTAATACATCAGTGAGGGTGTGTAATTCTGTACTCAGGTGGTCTTTGTCAGCTAGGCGTTTGGTTCTGGAGATGAGGGTCTTGGCTATGGAGTTGATCTGTGCAGGGTGGTGATGGGATTTGCATTTAAGTAGCAGTTGGTGTGTGTTTTCTTCCGGTGGATAGTATGTCCTAGGGAGCCATTGGGTTTTTTGTAAATTAGGACATCCAGGAAGGGAAGTTGGTTGTTGGCTTCTGTTTCCATGGTGAATTGTATTTTGGGGTGTAGGCTGCTGAGATGTGTGAGGAAGTTGTCCACTTTTTCTCTCCCATGTGGCCAAATTACGAAAGTCATCTACATATCTAAGCCAGAGTTTGGGTTTGTGTTTGGATTTGTCTAGAGCATTGGTTTCAAAGTGTTCCATGTATAAGTTAGCGATGACAGGTGAGAGGGGTGATCCCATGGGTGCTCCTTCTATCTGTTTGTATCTTTGTCCATTGTGGATGAAGTATGTGTTGGTTAGGCAGTGATTGGTCAGATCTAGAGGGGTTGTATTTGTTTTGGATGGCTGTCAAGGCTTCTTTATTAGGTACTTGGGTGAAGAGCCCATTACCCAGGTCATTACGATCCAGGGGATTACAGCACAAGATCCAGTATGTCAAAACAATAGAACTCAGAAGGTCATCACACAGCCCATTACCCAAGTCGTTATAACACAGGAGGCTGATAGACACACAGCCAATACCTCAGTCACACATGTTCTTAAGAAAAAGCCAGCCAATCTGCAAACATCAACTCCATCAACCAATCAAGAAATGACAACACAGCCAACCTCCCCACCAGTATATATAGGGAGACTGTAGTTCAGATCATGCTTTGCTCACACAAGCACAAAGCCGAAAGCACCAGCCTGAATATGGCGAGTGAGATCTTGTCGAAACGTTGCCCAGGTAGTCTCAATCTTACACGGGAAAAGACCCGAACATACCATGACCTGCATATCTGTACCCGTGAAAATCTATGAAAACATATATGTGTGTATGTGTGTGTGTTTTTTTCTTATGTTTTCGCGAGTATTTATATGTATGGTATTTACGTTTCTTCGGGTATTTTCCCACGTCTTAATATTTGTGCTTTTAAAAGCATTTTTAAAAGCACAAATATTAAGATGTGGGAAAATACCTGAAGAAACCTAAATACCATATATGTTTCATGTTGGTCTAGTTGGGGAACATAGCAGGATATGTATGATTTGGTACTGATTTTTTAAAGACATGTCACAATGCATAGCAACATTGTATGCAATGTAAAAAGGTTAACATGGAATTCCTGATCATATTATTGTCTTTATTTATTTATTATTCATATTTCTATACCGCTTTGATACTCCTCTTTGATACTCCTCATGCCCCCACCCTGGTATATGCTGCTGTGTGCAGTGTTAAGGATAAATGTAAGAACCATGAAAAATGGAGTTGAAGCAGATATGGAAAGAAACTTGGTGTTGGCACCAAGGGGAGACAAACAAAGATGGCCAGTGTTCAATTTAAATATAAAATTTGCATTTTAAAATGACATATATCAAAGAGGTTATTTATTAGGTGAAGATGTTGGCCTAGAAACTAGTGAGTTCTAGGCCTTCCTTCAGGATGGATGTTTTCTGGATGACTTTGGGTCAGTCGCTCTCTCTCAGCCCAGCTGGTTTAACTATGCTGAGGATGTACACTTTATAGTGAAAATAAAGATACTCGTTCTGAATTTGAATATAGAAAAATGAGGAAAGATATATAGAAAGCATGGTGACAGCAGATGTATCAGCTACAGCCAACATAAATAACCAACATCAGGTGCAGAAGATGTTGGGGATACACACAGTGGGCTGCATCTTGGATCTGGAGACCACAGGATGCCCATAATTATGAAAAGAAGCTAAAATTGTACATTTGCCAGAGTTGAACTTGTATGCGGATTAGCTTCAAGGAACTGTATTTGTGAAAACCAGTATAAGGAATTCTGGAAGATTTCCATTAGTGGACAATCACCTTGAAAGTAGATGCACTATCCTACATGGTGAATGGCCAGTGGTGAGATTGCTACCGGTTTCGCGGAACAGGTAGTAAAAAAGTTCTGACCATCAGCTGGGAGGGGAAAGAAGAGAAAAGTTCAGGATCGCCCCTTCCCACCTGCCCCTGTGCTTTTCTGTTCTTTATCCTCTCAGTTGACTGGTATGGCAGAGCCTCAGCTGGTATTTGGAAAGCTGCATGCATGTGTTAGGTATGTGCACACATGCACAAAGTGCACGATCATTGAACCAGTAGGGAAACTGGTAGAATCCCACCACTGGTGATGGCCACTCTTATTGTATCCCCAAAATCGTCTTGGACAACTTCTGCATGATGGTAGTGTTGTGGAGCGACGGAATAACTCAGGCAGAGACCAGGTCAAGGCTTTCAGCTTAACTCTTTATTTACAGGCAAAGAGGGTTACCGCTACTGCTGCGCTAACACGGCAGCCAGCTGGAGCGGCAACAGCTGATGCCGTTTGACAGCTGCCTTTTATAGCCGCTGGAAGCACGGACCTGAGTGAAGACTCAGTCCATACACAACACTCCTCTCTCCCAGTGAGGAGCATGCGTAGTCCTTCAGATACGCGGGACGCCTGCGAATTCGTCCGGATCTTCTAGGCTCCATCAAAAATGGCGTCGGGTTGCAGTCTGGTGCCTTCTGCGTGTCTTCGGGCGACAGAGAGGCTGCCGGGCTGTCTGGAGCTGGGTCTGCACCTTGGTCAGCTTCCCCAGCTGGTAGGTCATCGTTCCCGGTGGGTTGGAAACTGGTTTCGTCGAATGGTGTGGTTGCTTCTGCAGGGGGCTCGTCTGGATGACCTCTGGGTGCGATGCTCCAACGCTTCCTCAGGTGGTCCACGTGACGCCGCCAGGTCCATCCATCAGGTAACTGGACTCTATAAGACTTGGGACCAGTTACTGCTATCACAAGCCCTGGTAACCATAGTGGTTGCCCAGCAAAATTTCTGACAAACACCTTGTCATTTATCAGGAACCCTCTATCTTGGCTGTTTGACCCAAGGCAAGCAAAGGGGCATAATTTGGGTGCAGCCTGTCCAAAGTGGTCCTCAGCCGGCGTCCCATTAATATTTTGGCTGGTGACCTATTAGTTGAGGCACAGGGTGTAGTATGTTGGCTCAATAGGTATTGGGCTAGCCTGGCATGCCAGTTGATTGGACCCAATCTTTGTAGCACTTCTTTGGCAGATCTAACTGCCCTCTCAGCCAGCCCATTGCTGGCAGGATGAAAAGGGGCCACTAATATGTGCCTGATGCCCAAACTTGCTAGAAACATCTCAAATTCACAGGAGGTGAATTGGGGGCCATTGTCGGATACGACAGAATCAGGAAGGCCATGAGTGGCAAACATCCTAGTCAGTGCTTTGCTGACTGCTTCCGTAGTGGTGGAGTGCATTAGAGTTAATTCCACCCATTTTGAATATGAATCTACTACCACCAGGAAAGTGCGCCCGTGGAAGGGGCCTGCTAAGTCTATGTGTATTCTGGACCAGGGGCTGCCTGCTTCCTCCCAGGTCCTAGGGGTGGTTGCTGGTGGTAATGCCCTGGTGGCCTGGCATGCCTGGCAAGAATTTACCCATTTAGAGATTTGGGCATCCATGCCTGGCCACCATACGTAGCTGCGAGCTAGGGCCTTCATTCTCACAATCCCTGGGTGGCCCTCATGCAGCACCTTCAGAATCGAGGTTTGCAATTTGTGGGGAATGACTACTCTGGTTCCCCATAGTAAACAGCCTTGCAAGGAGGAAAGTTCCTGCTGGCGTAATTTGTAGGGTAGGAAGTCTGAAAGATAAGGGGCCGTAGGCCACCCCCTCCCTACCCAGTCCAGGACTTGGGATATTACCTGGTCCTTGGCTGAATGGGCAGCGATGTCAGCAGCAGTGACTGGAAGCTTGAGTTCGTTGATAAGAAAGACTGTGGTTGCAGGTGCTGGGTCCACGACTGGCATTGGCAGGGGACAGCGGCTGAGTGCATCAGCATGGGAAAAGCTTTTCCCGGATCGATGGATTAGAGTGTAGGAATACGCAGCCAGGAAAACCATCCATCTGGTCATCCTTGGGGATAAAATCTGGGGAGTCTGTTTAGTGCCGGATAAAATACCTAACAGTGGCTTGTGGTCAGTAATGAGTTCGAAATGATGCCCGTAGAGGAATTCATGGAACTTCTTCACTGAAGCCACTGCAGCCAAGGCCTCCTTGTCAATCTGGCTATAGTTGCGTTCAGTGGAAGATAGTGTCCTTGAAAAGAAAGCTATAGGTGCTTCTGCACCATTGGGCAGTCTGTGGCTCAGGACAGCCCCAATTCCGAATGGAGAAGCATCGGCTGCTAGAATGAGTGGTAAGTCTTTATTGAATTGGATTAAGACGGCCTTTGAAGTTAACAATGACTTGACTTGTTTGAAAGCAATAGTTTCCCTTGGTCCCCAGTGCCATGGTGAGTTCTTGTCTAAAAGTCTATGAAGGGGCTCGGCAACAGAAGCTTTATGGGGCAGGAACGAAGCGTAGAAATTCAAGAGGCCCAGGAAAGCTTGAAGCTCAGTTTTGTTAGTAGGAGTAGGCGCATCGTGAATGGCCTTGACCTTTGACTCAGTCGGGTGAATACCCTTGGCATCAATCTTGTAACCTAAGAATTCCACTTGTGGAGTGGCTATGGTACATTTTTCCCGTTTTAGTTTGAGACCAGATTGTCTAAAACGGTCAAGTACACCTCTGACCCTTTGTAGTAATTGTTGTAGATTGGTAGCGGATACCAGAATATCATCAAAGTAAGGCACAACGCCTGGTAACCCTTGCAGGATTCGTTCCATAAGGGACTGGAAAATTCCAGGGGCCACACTAACTCCGAATTGTAGGCGTGTGCATTTGAAAGCCCCTCTGTGGGTTACTATTGTTTGCAGTTCAGCAGTTTCATCATCAACAGGAAACTGTTGATACGCCTGGGACATGTCCAACTTTGCAAAAATGGAACCAGGCTCAAGGGAATGGAGTAAATGTTGTACCACAGGGACTGAGTACGCACTAACTTGTAAATATTTGTTTATGGACGACTTGTAGTCTGAGCAGATCCTCAAGCTTCCATCCTTTTTTAACGGTGTTACTATGGGGGTTTCCCACTTTGAGAAGTCTGTAGGTTTCAGTACGCCCTGCTTGATTAATTTGTCAAGTTCCTTGTCTAGTTTAGAACGAATTGCAAAAGGAACTCTGCGGGGCTTCAAACGAATTGGTACTGCCTGGGAGTCTGCCCTGAAGGATATTGGGGTTCCCACGTAGCAGCCTAGGCCCTCACTGAATACGTCTGCATAGTTCCTGAACAGGGATTCAACTTCTGAATTGGTAATTGCGTGGATTCCCCCTATGTGGAGGCCCAGGGCTGGGAACCAATCTAGTCCCAATAGGCTTGGGAGGACGCCATCCACTATCACTAGAGGCAAGTGACCCTTAAACCCTTGAAAATGGACAAGGAACTTGCCTTTTCCGATGACAGGGATGGTTCTGCCTTGGTAGTCCCGAAGTGTTAGATTGCAGGCTGGAATTTTCTGTCTTGACATTCTGGGGAGTAGCTTCTTTAAGGTGTCCCATGAGATGATGGATAATGCAGAGCCGGTGTCAACCTCCATTCTGCAGGGTCTACCTTCTATAGAAACAGTGACACTAATTTTGTTAGATTTATTAATTTTTTGTATTTTAAACTGATAGCATGTGAAACTGTCCTCAATTTGTCTGGGGTATTGAATGAGCTCCTGTGGTCTTTGTGGCTGGTTGAAGGTTTTCCCTGCCTGACAAATTTTGGCCAGATGGCCTTTCTTTTGACACCTTAAACATATGGCATTCCTGAATCTGCAGGATGCCCTGAGGTGATTTCCCCCGCAGCTTAAGCATAAGGTTTGTAAATGTGGGGTTTGACTTATACCTTGCCTGAACTCTTTTTGATTTGCGTTGGGCTGTCTGAGGCGGTTTACCTCAGTAGCCTCTTCTGGGCCATTTTCTGTGGAGGCTTCCTCAAAATATACTGTTGGATTTTCTAGTCTGCTGGGTTTTCCTTGAATTTCAGCTGCTGAGAGTGCTGACAGCTCAGCAGCCTGGGATTCCTCTATGGCTTGCTTTAGGGTTAGATCCCCTTTGGCTAATAAACGTCTTTGTAACTTGGGGTCTCTAACGCCACAAACCAGCTGATCGAGCAGCATATCGTCCAGGTAATCTCTGAACCCGCAATGCAAGGCAGCTGTTCTCAGTGCTGCCATATAATCACTAATTGTTTCCCCTTCTGTTTGGATGCGCCTTCTGAAAGCATGGCGTCTAGCAATTCTGGAAGGCTTAGGGGAGTAGTGATTTGAGAGAATTTCTTGCAGTTCCTCCCAAGGGATAGTCTTTATAGATCTAGGGGCCAGTAATGCTGATGCGGTGTCAAAAACCGTGGCTCCGCAAAAGCTTAGGAAGTAAGATTTCTTCCTATGCTCAGAAATTTCTGACAGGTCTAAAGCATCTAAAAAGCAGTCAAACCGGTTCTTGTATGACTCCCACGTCTCAGCGGTCGGTCTGAAGGGCGGGAATGCAGGATTCGTAGTCATCTTCTGTCAGCTGTGAAGTTTTTCCTCAGGCAAGTTAGAGACGGCGCTTCGCGGCTAGAGTCAGCAACTCTGTAGCGATTTCAGCTCTCAGCTAGTGATTTCGCTCCTTTCTTTCTCTTCCTTGCCTGGCTTGCCTTTATTAGTATCCCGTCCTCGTCGCCAGTGTTGTGGAGCGACGGAATAACTCAGGCAGAGACCAGGTCAAGGCTTTCAGCTTAACTCTTTATTTACAGGCAAAGAGGGTTACCGCTACTGCCGCGCTAACACGGCAGCCAGCTGGAGCGGCAACAGCTGATGCTGTTTGACAGCCGCCTTTTATAGCCGGCTGTCAAACGGCTCCAGCCAATGGGAGAGGTCCGTGCTTCCAGCGGGAAGCACGGACCTGAGTGAAGACTCAGTCCATACACAACAGGTAGAGCCTCTTCCCCATTATTCAAAAAAATAGTTGCTTCCTGATGCTCCAAGGCAACAAGTCCAACCCATCAACTCTTGCTCCACAATTATGGAAGAAACATTTTTGTTACAAACTTCTGGATTGGATGGTCCAAGAGAGACTTTTAGTCATAAAATAAGCTGGCTTCAGATCAGACTATTCAAAGGCAGACTTGTGTTAAAAGCTATCCCATCTGATCAAGAGATACTTTAGGGGATCTTGGTCAATGTGAAAGCATCCTCAGACCTCGTTCCTTTATCTTTATCAACCAAAAGGCCACCTGCCTTTTGGTTGATAATGATGATCCATGAAGGTGACTCTGTGTACATTAAATATACTCTAAATATATTTTAGAGTAAGAACAGAGTAAATATACTCTAAATATACACAAAAGGGAAGGCTGATGACCTCTATATTCCTACACACAAAGGAATCAAGCAGGCTTCCTTCTGACTCTCTTTCTATTTAATTTTCATATCAATGACATTGTATAGTTCTTCACCACATGGGCATTTCATCCCTCACTCTGGCACACAAAACAATCCCCACGTTTGGACTCCTGTATTACACTTCACATTGCCCTTGAGGAGCATCCAGAAATTCAGCTGGTGCAAAATGCAGCAGCACAGGCAAGCTATATGTGTCCCAAGAATGATACACGTTACACCTCTGCTCCATGAACTGCATTGGTTGCCAGTTTCTTCCGGGTGCAATTCCATGTGCTAGTTTTGGAGCTGGAAATCAATTATTTCAAAGCAAAAGTGGTGGCATTTTCTATGGGTCAAAATACAAGTCTGTAAAATTGGAAAATTAACAACCGCCAAGTTGTACAGGCCTCGAAATATCTAGGCATCTTCTTCTACTTGGTGGAAACCATAAATGAGCACCTCTCCATTCAACGGCAAAAATCCACCGAAGTAATAACTGAATCTGCAAGTGACAAGATTACGACTGTTTCTAGCAGAATTGAAAAGTTTTAAGGTCAGAATGTGAATCCTCCTTCTTTACAATGCTTGGCTGTACACATATGAAGACCTATCTGCATTACATTCAATTCAATCTAATTTCTGAGAGCCTTGCTCTGTGCTTCACTGCCTGAAATACTGCTGAAACAAGTTGAGCGGGTGGGGGGAGAGAGAGAGAGAGAGAGAAGAGGAGGGTGCTTAGCTCAGCTTATCCTGGCTGACCAATTCACCTCCCCTTGGAAGAGGCAAATAATTGCTGAACGCTCACTGCACCTTCTGTTTATGATGGGATTACCGCAAGCCATGGCTGAAACCAAGTCAAGTGTATTTAATTCAATCCTACAGCGGGACAGAGCCTCACACCACCCTGCATTGTTTTCCCCAGCACTCAAGATGCTATTCCCAAATCTCTCTGCCCTACATAGAAGGGCGTTCACTCTGCTGGGCTTTGACACTTGACCTTCAAAGTGTATGGAGAGGACATTTAATAGCACCTGTTTTCCAGCATGGCTTCAGGTGAGGCTGTTGCACCTGAGTTGCCCCATGAAGCACACCTGCTGCTCAGAGTTCTAATCTCCCCCTGATCAGCAGATACTTGGACTGGTCTCAATCTGATCTGGTTCTTTTTTCTCTGGTAATGTGGCATAATTCTCTGCCATTACGGATATAACATGAATGGTTTTGGGTCTAGTCCATTCTAATTGATCCTCAATGCAACACATACATAATTTACCTCATGTCTGTCTGTCTGTCTGTCTGTCTGTCTGTCTGTCTATCTGTCTGTCTGTCTGTCTGTCTGTCTGTCTGTCTGTCTGTTTATCTATCTATCTATCTATCTATCTATCTATCTATCTATCTATCTATCTATCTATCTATCTATCTATCTATCTATCTATCTATCTATCTATCTATCTATCTATCAAACTATCAATCTATCTATCTATCCAGTAAGCCAATCAGCCATCTTTGACTTTTAGCATTTTAACTTATTGTTTACTTATTGGTGTATTTATATCCCATTATTTTTACAAATAACTCAAGGTGACGAACATCTCCAACACTCCTTCCTCCTCCTATTTTGCTCACAACAACAATCCTACGAGGTGGATTGGGTTGAGAGAGAGCAACTGGCCCAAGGTGGTTTTCATGACTAAGGTAGGATTTGAATTCACGGTCTCCTGCTTTCTAGCCTGGTGCTTTTAACCACTAGAACAAACTAGCTATTTTCAGTAGCTTTTATCTGATCTATTAATTGCTAGTTACTTGCTTTTTTTGTAGGTCTCCAACTATAGAGCAGACTGAAAATTAAATAAATAATGTGCTTGTGGGAAATTTAAAATGGCAATTCCTGGCTGTAGAAAAGGGCTGCAGTGGGTTGTGTGAAATAATGCCATGGTATAGCTGGAACTTCACTTTATATGTACATTGAAGACAAATACTCTTTGCTATCACAGCAGCTTGGTATCTATAAATGAATTTTCAATGATTCATTGTCCTAGCAAGTCTAGTAAGAATCCTTATAAGATGCTGTGTAAAGAAGAGGAGTCTGGGAATAATGGATTGAACCCTGGGCCACAACTGGGAATTTACAAGCAGGATGAAGTTCCAACTCTCCTGTTTTTCTAAAATACATATTAAGCAGGAGCTTCATCAGAATTGCAAGTGTTTGTAAGCTCATATATCATGCTATCACTTCAGCAATGACATAATGGTGAGTGAAGCAAACAGATGGGGGCAGGAAGAAACAGATAACAGTAATTTAAGCATGTTTTTCCTTGGCTGCCTCACCAGAGAGACAGGTAATCTCACTGGGTAGAGTTTAGTCCTAATTAGAGTAATGTCAGTGGAACAGTTATTGTCACAATCAGGGGCACTAGCAGACAGGCGGTGGGTAAGAACAGGCTATAAAAGAGATGCTTCACATAATCAAGTCCCCAGAGGTTCAGATGATCTTGGTGCTCTTTCGAAAATTGCCCTTTTCATTGACAATCAGAGCTCAAGCTCACCTCTCCCTCTCTCTCTTCCCACCCCCTCCCCAAATACCTTTAGTTTACTTGGGCTAGGACATGGTGGCGTTCTGCTTCTGGAGAATGAGAGAAAGATTGAAAACAAAGAGAAATGCTTCCTTTTCCATTGCGTGACTACATTTTAACATGACAGCCCATGCATGGAAAGAGGAGCTCCAATCTAGCAATTGGTCTCATTGACACAGAGAGCTGAGCAGGAGGGAGGTTTTATTCTCCACCTTTCAGCCTAAATGCTGTGCTGTGGTCACCTGGCAAAGGTAAGCAACTAAAAGCCAGGCTAAGAATGAAAGGCAACCTGTAAGATGCTAACTAGCTCAGATACAAGATGAAACTTGTATCATTTGGTTGTGCTATCATATGGATTATCAATCCTGGCTGTGGCTTTTGTATAATTATCATCCTACCCATAATAATGCAGCATCTCTGAGAGTTGTATATATCAGCATATATCAGAAAGCTTTTAGCAGGCTCAGGAGAATCTGAAAATTTATGTATTTATCTGTGCGCAGGAAAACATGTAATGTAATGTAATGTAATGTAATGTAATGTAATGTAATGTAATGTAATGTAATGTAATGTAACAACATAAAATAACACAATACAATACAGTACAATACAATACAATGCAATGCAATGCAATACAATATAGTATGAACATAACCACAATGGGGAATAAGATTGAAATTTCAATCATAGTTTGTTTTGGTCACAAGTTGAGTTGAACCTAATTTTACAACAATTTTTATGGTCATTAACTGACTTACTACATTGTTAGGCAAATCCAGCTTCTTCAATGGATATGTTTTGGTCATTTATTCCTGGAAATTGTCAAAACATGTCACAAATCACGTGCCTGCAGGAGTAATGTGATGGTTGTAAATGTGAATACAGGTCATAAGTCATTTTTTTCAAGGCCATCTTGACTTTGAACCATCATTTATTCAAGGTCTACCTGTATGCGTGTGTGTGTAGGTGTGTATGTTTGTGTGGGTGTGTATTGCATATTCACATAGGCAAAGACGCCTATAATAATTATGACCACCATCTTAATTCGGTTTAATGCCATCCTGGATACCCATATAAATGTGAGAGAGTGAGAGAAAGAGATAATGAAAAATCTTAAAAGAGAATAATAACAAGCTATTTGGCGAGTACTGAGCTTGTAGAGTAGTTGCTAAATGTGAACTACAGACATGGAGTAAACATAGAAAATAAAGAGTCAGATTTTGTACCTCTGATTTGGACAGGATGAAGCTGTTTAAATCAATGATCTGAGAACAGAAAACAGCTTCTAACTGTTTAGGCTTTTTCACAATTCAGTTGAAGCATTTTCAGGAAGAAAGGTAGACGGTGTTCCTGAATATAGCCAACTTAATAAGGATAAGAGTTCCTTAATGAGTGATAAGTTGTTTCTTCCAACTTTTATGGGACTGCAAACCCACCACAAATTCACATACCCATATAATCCCAAAAATTCTGAATAGGTTCTGACTTCAGCCATTTCTAGGAGATTCATCCACCCTTCCATCCATCCATCCACCCTTCTTACTGCTGATGGGCATCTCCAGCTATAGGCTGAAGTCCTTGAGGAAGAATGCTGGGACCAAAAAAGCTGAAGGGTTTATTCACCGCTCCACCAAGGGCTTGCTGGGGCTCTTCAGGACTCCATGAGGACATTAAGACAGGACAAAGCAATTCCCAAACTCTTGCTACTGATGCAGTCTCCTGCTCCTGGGCCGAAGGAGGATATTATTTAAAAAAAGTTTTCATAAAATTAACAGCCTGTTCAGTCTGACTCTGTTTAAGATGAGCTCCCAGTAGACTAGCTGAGCAGTCCTTGTGCAGCACATTCTGTCACATGAAGGTCCATAGAGTAAGTGTTTTCTCTTGCCTTAAAAAGTAATCTACCTTGATATCCAGAGATATCAAGATATCCTTGCATTGGAAGCCTTTTGTTTTTATTTTGACAAACATTGATTCAGTTGTGGGATTCAAATTTTTTACTACCAGTTCTATGGTTTGGTGGACGTGGCAGGGGAAGGATACTGTAAAATCTCCATTCCCTCCCCACTCCTGGGGGAAGGTTAATGTAAAATCCCATTCCCTCTCCACCCCACTAACCTGCTTTCCAGCTCTGTTCTCCTTTGCAGGGCAACAAAAGAAGACCCAGCCAATCAATTGGGACCCGGGAGGCAGAGGATATATGGAGGCAGGGCCAGTCAGAGGTGGAATTTGTCAGTTCTCCAAACTACTCAAAATTTCCACTACCGGTTCTCCAGAACTAGTCAGAACCTGCCGAATACCCACCTCTGATTCTGGCCAACTGGCTGGCCTATTCAGAGGCAGGCAGGAAAGGCTGGCATTGTGAGCAGAATTTTCCAAAGAGATTGAGTAGAGTTGTTGTCCAGTGGAAATTATAAACTGGGGAGATTATTTAATGATGAGTTTTGTTTTCTTAAGCCCACCTTTGGGCTACAGTTCTGGTGGAAGTTATAAATTTTAGCAGCCAGGACTAAGCTGTATCTAGCTAGAAAAACACAGAAAGGAAGCAAGCACGGATGTTATTTTTAGACTAGTTCCATTTTATGCAAATATTGCAATTTCTTTAGCATTTGGGGAAGGGGAGAATACTGCAAGCTGTCCATGTCATGTTTGTAAGGGCAAAAAAGTAGAAGTAGAGACAAGATGCATCTCCATCTCAGCACCGAGCAAAGAAGAAACCCCATACTTGCTGAGTATTAATTATTATTATTTTTAACCTATCTTTAGACAGTGTTTGTCTCAAAGCAATAATTAAAATGCAACAAGTATAATTCTAACAAAGGAGCATTTGGCCAACTTTCTTTGAACTTAGAAGCTGAGCACGATGGGATTGTAGTATTTGAAGGAGAGATCCACCGAGAATCCCTGAGAAGTCAGAAAGCATCCTGGAAGAAAGTCGTGCCCAGTCACTTTGTTATTGGTGTCATGAAAAATGCATGGTTGTGTTCTCAAAATCCCCAGGAACAGAAGGAAACATTAACTTAATGTCCATCCCATGTAATATCTTCCTAAAAGGCTCTCAAGGAGACTAGAGGGATCTACTGAACATTACATAAACACAACTACCTAATATTGTGCAAGGCTATTTTCCAATTCCCTATCCATGCAGTTTTTTTGAGACATATCTAACTATGTCAGATTATGTCAGGCTCTGAAGTCCTATAGGAAAGCCAATGCCTCATGGGTCAGGGCTACTTTTATTGTAACAGAATCTTGCAAGTCTAAATATGCTTCCCTCTCCCTCCTTTTATCTCTGTGTGAACTAGGAAGGAGTTGGTCTGAGACATCTTCACAAGTTATTTTCTTGGCTCAGGCTCAAGGTATGATTGCTGCCTTTGTAAAGCTCCTTCAAGGCCATTCCCTCTGTCCTTTACAGACGGGTCCTCTTCTGCCCAACCTTCTTGAGAGATTTTGAGCAAGTATACTAGAGACTTCAGGGAGATGGAGGACTGTTGTTGCATGGATGCCTCTTTCCTTTGGATTGGATATCACTGCTTGTACACAAATGTACAGGGACAGATTATCTAGATCAGTGACCAAGTGCCCAAAGCGCCTGTGCAAACCCCCAAATGCAATGCATGCACATCCCCCAGGCAGGCGCCCCACCTCTATGCATGCACATGCTCCCCCATGCATGTGCCCCACACCCACACATGCACACGTGCCCCCTGCGTGCATCCCCGTGCATGCACATGCATCCCCCTAACCATAACCCTAACCCATTTTCCATGCATGCACTATAGAGACCCATGTGAGACCCATGCGTGCATGCACTGCGGAGCTGAGCTGGGGCAATAGCTCACGTGCCCACAAAGAGGGCTCTGTGTGCCAATCTATGTATATGTATATAGATGTGTGTGTGTATGTATGTTTATATATATGCATGTATGTATATATGTATATGTATATATATATATCTTCTGACAAGTTTTCTCAATGCACAATAGAAAAGTTGAGTCTCATTTACCTAAACATACCTAAACTTTTAAATAAACTAATATACTAAACTTTTAAATGGCTTTTAAATATAACACCCCACTATGCTGCCCTTAAAGGTGCTGTGGTTAGGTTTTTATTTTATTTTAACTTTGCATTATGTTCTTTTTATTGCATTTAACCTTGGTTGTACTTGTATTTTTATGGTTTATCTGGTTTTTATCTTGTCTAATGCTGTAGGTTCTTTTCTTTGAAGGATAGAATTGGTCTTCTCATTCTCAGCTGTTCCCCATTTGTATCATTTTAATTCTGATTAAATGTTCTGGTTGGTATTTTCTGATTCTGATTTATTTCTTAGGCAAGAAAAACTGACCAGATATATATCTCAACCATGTACAGAACATATGACCTGAAACTTCTTTCCCAAGGCTAGAAGGTTCAATACTTATGATCCTGCATCATAAAACCAGAAGGCTGACTCATGTGTGGTTGCTTCAGCTTCTGAGGTATGCTTGCTTCCATACATCATAACGTTTTACAAAGCATTTTACTCTGTGAAATTCCCTTAGGACACATTCTGGAATGCGGTTAGCTCATGGTGGTAAAAAAAAAGCATTATAGTCACTCATCCATTATAGGGCAAGAGATTTATGTTCAGTTTGGAGAGTGAGAGGAGTTCCAACTCAACAACCAATTTTACTGAAAAGCTATGATGTAAGGAAGAGGAAATGGATACGGGGAGGTTGCATTCATGTTCTCTTCCCACATTTCTTGCCCAACAAGGGGCACATTATATTAATCAAGTGATCTAGTTTCTCCAAGTCCTATTAATCCTCAGGAGGAGGCAACTTGGCACCTCCAATTGTTTTGGTCTACAGTGATGGCATCAATATAATCAGGACAGGGATAATGCCTGTCTGTAATGCATGTCTTGGGGCCTATAAGCCTTCAATATTTGAAACCAACCAACCAACCAGTTTTGCTGCTAGACAGTGTACAGTCAGAGAAGAATCTACACATTTACTTAAGGTGACACTATGGCTGGGATGGAGTGAGAGAGGCCTTAATGTCTATGGACTCGGATGCTTAGCAAGTTGTCTGTCTGTCTGTCTGTCTGTCTATCTGCCTGCCTGCTGTCTCATTTCTCCTCCTCCTCCTCCTCCTCCTCAGGAATCCCTGCTACAATATGATCACATTACTCTGTCACTTAAAGAGCAGCCTCACATTTCTGCTGCATTATTCCATCCAATGTTTGTAGCCACTAACTTCTTTCCTACAGTAGTAACTAATTTTTGCTGTGTATGTCCTCACTGGAAAGGTTTGCCTTGGGGCCCAGATGGTTTTGGCCAATCATAATAAATTGAAATTGGGTCCAGATGGCTCCACTTATGATCCTGGACAGTGTTTCCACAATTGGCCATGTTGGTAGGGCTGACGGAAGCCCAAGAACAGAATATGAAGAGAGCACAAGATGGCCTAGCCAAGTCTTATCCCTATCCTATTCATAGGTTTCAAGTTTATTTGAGTGTTTCTTCAGGAGAGAAGCACAGAACGCAGTGAAGCACCAACAATTACAAAGTACAGGCATAGCTGCCATTTCTGAAGCAGCTTATTTGTGCATTCCAGTCCATTCTGCAAGGCTTGCAGTGAATTCTCGAACAGATTGTGTCCGTTGTCTGCCAAAAGGACAAGCAGTGATGCGTCTGCTTGTCTGTCTGATTTGTGTCAAGAATTTTACATTTCTTTTTAAAACAAAAAACAAAAACAAAAGTGACAAGCTGCTGGTGTATTCAAAAGTGCAACTTAGCTTTCCAATTTGGTTCTGAACATTCGGTTTTGGTTTTGCTTGAGTAAAATATACCTCTGAACGTATGATTATGAGGTAGAAATATTGGACATTTGCATTCCAATTGGATCCCAGAAGACCATCCCATTTCATAGATTCATCTCTGCCACCAAAACCGAAGGGGGCTATATAAGTGTTTGATTTTTGACTGCGCCCTTCATCATCTCCAAAATGTACCCAGCGGCTAACCATATTTATTTCAGCCATTTTTCATAGAGAAATCGCATATAAAATCTAGGCTTTGTGGGGAAAAAGAGAAGGTGCTTCATGATAAATTTTAGCTTTTCAGTAGCATTGGGTAGGGGGCCCTTGCAACTCTAGCACAATGTCATGGCTTCTAATCAAAATACCCTGAAATGTGGCTCTCCAAATATCTCACACCACACAGGGAGAGCTTTCAGAAAGACCTACCCACCACAGTTGTCTTTCACAGAAGTCCAACCGGGAGTTAGTTATTTAAATCTTGGATAGAAAATAAAAGATGATACTTCGAGATACATTATTTCAGGGAGAGGGTCAAGTATCAGGAAGGTGGTAAGAGAGATGACAGGAAAGTTATCAGTCAGGACTGGGTAATGAATTGCAACAGCAGGATAATAAAAGCAGAGGGGAATTGAATGTATCAGAGAAACATCAGCTCCACAGCCTGGCAGTTTGCATCAAGTCCTCAAAACAATTTGAGAAAGAAAAATGCATTTTAGAGCAGGGCTTTGACTTTTCTTCTCTCTTCCGCTTACCTCTTACCTCATCTGTCCTGTGCTTAGCCGGTGATTCTGATGACCCACCTTTGGAGGAACAAATGTGTGCACCATTTCCATATGTGACCAAAACTGATTGTCTTCCAACAAAAGGCGGGGGGGGGGGGGGGCGGAATGTAAGCAGATTCACACAGAATTCATGGCTACAACATTATACTGCTTGTGCCAGGTTAATTCTAAATGGGGAGGGATATAGAGGCAGTGGCTTGCCACCTACTAGGCTAGAGTCATGGCAGAAGGAAATTCTGGATGGCTGCAGTCCACATTTTTGGGGACTGCTCTGTCTAACAGCTGTACTCATTTTCTTGAGGTTTGGAATTGAACTAGCCCCCCAGGTCCCCTTCCTGTTTTTTAAGTAGTGGCAGGCGGGGAAGACAATGTAATATTGACATCTTACTGGGAGGCCTAAAGGCCAGGCAGATGGTTGCATCCAAACTCTCTGTGCCTTCATTTTCTTCCAGTTTAAAAGCAAAGCAGGGGGTATAGGAAAATATTGGGGGGCTCTTGATCTGGCTTGCTATGCTGTATGAAAACTTAGAAGAAACACATTTTCTATATTCTATATTTCCACGTGGAATATCCTGCCATATGAGGAAATAGGTTCCTGTCTGTCTGTCTGTTGCCTGCTGCCTGCCTACCTGCCTCCATCCATATCTGTCTGTCTGTCTGTCTGTCTGTCTGTCTGTCTGTCTGTCTGTCTGTCTGTCTATCTATCTATCTATCTATCTATCTATCTATCTATCTATCTATCTATCTATATCTATCTATCTATCCATCCATCCATCCATCATCCATCCATCTATCTATCTATCTGATTTTTTATCCCACTTTTATTAGTTTATAAGTAACTCAAGGTAGCAAACACCCATAAAACTCCTTTCTCTTCTTTCCCACCCCAACAACAACCCTGTGAGGTGGGTTGGGCTGAGAGTGTGTGTGTGTGTTGGGCCTAGAATCACCCAGTCTTCCTAAGCCAGGACTAGAATTCACTGTGTCCTCCTTTCTAGGCACAGCACCTTAACCACTAAACCAAATTGGCTAATTTTTCTTTTATATGAAGGGCAAGGATTGTTCTCCTTAGTATCTGCCCATTTCTAGCAAAAAGCTTAAAATAATCTGACACAGTCAAGATTTCATCCTATTGAGGCCGACTGTTTCTGGGAAATTTTGGGAAAAAAATATTTGTGTAGTGGTTAAGTAGTGGCTTAGAAACCAGGAGACTTTGAGCTCTAGTCCTGCCTTAGGTGACTTTGGACCAATCATTCTGACTCAGCCTGATACATTCACAGGACTGTTGCTATTGGGAAAATAGGAGGAGGGAAGAATCACCATCTTAAGTTAATTATAAAGTAATAAATGTGGGATAAAAAATTAAATGTCTGCCTCATCTTGGAAGCTTCATATAGCCAAGATATCAGATGACAAGAGCAAAAATCACATGAATCTATTTATCTTGACATGCAATCCATAACTGATGGGCTACAGGTATCCGCAATCACCTTTATTTTGTAGCCTCCCCAAAAATAAGCTGGCAATTTCTTTTCAGTTTCTAGAGGGCACATAAAGAATAAATTGCACTGAATCTTTAGAGATGTTTAGCATCTTAAAACAAGTAAACAACCTCAATGGAAATCTTTAAATTGGCACCGCCCACTTGATGAATATCAGATGACGGTCCATCTCCTATGGCTTTGCATGCTGAAAACAACACACAACAAGGTGGTTTCTTCACCCTAGAGTGGGCAGAAACAGGGAGACTGTGAGTTCTAATCCTGCCTTTGGCATAAAGCCACCTAGATGACCTTGGGCCAGTCACTTTCTCTCAGTTCTAGGAAGGAAGCAAATGCAAACCACTTCTGAAAATCTTGCCAAGAAAACTGCAGGGATTTGTCCAGGCAGTATCTGAGAATCGGATACGAATTTTCACACACTTCTGTGCTTTGGTTGAGAGGTGGTCATTGCTTGTAGTAAATGGAGACATTTCTTGTATCACTGGGAATCCACTCATAGATGGATCACCAAGAAAACAGTTCAAGAAACAGAACAATGACTGCCAAACATGGTTGTCAACAGAAAAACTCTTCTGAATCTATTCCATGTAAATTAGCTATTTTTTTTAGTTCAGCCATGAGTTTCATGAACGCTAATTAGATCATATAATATCTGAGGCATATAATTCAGTGAATTCTGTTTAATTGTTCAGTTTAATCGACTCACCCAAAAAAGGATGATTTTCTGCCATTGACATGATTGCTCTGTTTTCACTGGCTCTCTTATCAGAGGGATTGATTGAAAGGAAACAGTACCTCTCCTGAAAACTTTTGCCTATCTAGGACAATACTATCCAGGTTGCAATTCAAGGAGTAGCTTGCAGGCATTTTAAGGCAGCTCTTCCCACTGTTTTGGAGCAGCAGCTCTCAGTTCCTGTTGGATGCCTTCTCTGAGATGGATTAGTTTATTAGTTTAATTTTCTCAGATGTCTCTCCAGAATCTGTTAACACAGACCATGACCTCACTCCACATGGCCAGGCATTTGGAATGTGCTCTTTCCTGCTAGTAAAGGCCAACTATATTTGGAGGCCTTAAGAAAATAATGTCAGCTGATGTTGTGTAATGGAAGAAGCATAATGGCAGGGAGAACAATGAAATGTGTCTTAGATGTCTTTGTGGCTCTGAAAAACTGCTGTGCTCTTTGAAGCTTGACATCAAAAGTGGGGAACAATGACCCCCTTTATGACTTGTGAACTTCAACTCCCAGAATTCCTGAGCTAGGCTGGCTCAGGAATTCTGGGAGTTGAAGTCCACAAGTCATAAAAGGGCTCTCATTTTCCATGCCTGCTTTATACGATTTGGAAAGTAGCTTTCTGACTCACTGTGTGCTTCCAGAAACAAACAAACTAAACATTTGAGGACAATAGGTAAATGCCCAAGTTAGAGAAACTATGCCTTCGGAATAGGAGATTTTATGCCACAGGGATGA